>CM077644.1:229104544-230419961 GCA_039707465.1 Rhabdophis nuchalis
TAGGTAAGTGTTGTGGCCCAGCCGGCTCTGGATGAGCTGCTGATGGACTCCTCTAGTGAGGAGTCCTATGAGTCTGCTCTGGAGGAGGAGGGCGACCTTGAGAGAGCAGAGAGCCCGGCTAGTCATCAGGAGGCACCTGGGTCTTGGAGTAGTGGGGAGGAGCAAGGCCAGTTTGTCTCTGATGCTAGGTTAAGAAAAAGGAAAGCTCCTGTTGCAGCAGAGGCAAACTCGGAGGAGTTGAATTAGTCCCAGCTGCCTAATGACTGGCCCCTCCCAAGAGGGTTTAAAAGGAAGCCTCTGCTAAGGAAGTCCTTGCAGAGAACAACGTGTCATTTCTAGGTCCAAGTGTCTTGAGTTGAGTTTGTGTGAAGAAGCTTCGTCTTTGTCATTCAGGCAAGCAGCCAAGAGTCTTGTAATTAGTTGAAGGAATTAGTTGAAGGGGTCAGAACAGGTAAGGAGCACAGGCAGGCGGGTGGGCCCTCCAGAGCACTGTACTGGAACGGTACCTGGTGCTACCAGCAGGCCCCCGGTATGCCTGTACTGAGGTGTACCGATCGTATCCCACCACTGATACACGTTAATGTGTGCACACCAGAGCAAGACCAGATGGCCAGTAACATTTGTCTTTTCATTTAGAGTGAGACAATGCTGTGCCACAGAACCAGAGGTGGTATTCAGTCAGTTCGGACCGGTTTTCCCGAACTAGTAGTGTAAATCACAGGTGGGTGGGCCTTCCCACCCGCCCCAGCTCTATGCCGTCTTATTTAGGCATGTTTTCAAGCCAAAGCACATGCAGCGGAAGGCTAAACAGTGCACGCTCACATTTGCGAACCGATAGGGATAGTAAGTGAATACCAGCCCTGCACAGAACGCAATCTGCATCTGCCTTCCAAGTTCTCCTTGCAGAACCAGATGTGTCGATGATTTTCCTTTTGAAAGCAGTGCTGATGTTGCAGCCGCTGGATCCAATCTAGGCTATTTAAAAAAGCAAAGATTTGGGAAGCATTTCAGAAAGAAAATAGCTGCTTCTTCAAGCTCTCCAAGTTATGTGTAAACTCTTTGCAGGTTTCTGTCACCTCTTGTTAACTTTTAGACCCTTTGAGACTTTGTCTTTCGGTCCAGAGATTGCAGCCAAAGGCTTGCCTTTAGGAGATGCTAAGAGCGTCTTCTAATTCCATACACGCCCTAAGACAAAATTTAATCATCTTAGGTCAGTTCCTGGCCTTCTCTCTTCCTCCCAGACTAACTTCTTCTCAATCAGGTGCTTTCTTTATCAATGCACTAGGGCTCACCTTGTAGTAATGGTTCTCAGGGTCTAGAAATATGTTGTGTTTTATTTATTTATTTATTGAGCTGTTTATCACTTACCATTTGGCAAAGGTTCTAAGCCAAAGATAGAAATAAAAACAAACAAAACTAGGGGTAGGGCAAAAAGCAATGGGTGGAAACTAACCAAGAAGAGAAGCAACTTAGAACTAAGGAGAAATTTCCAGACAGTGAGAGCAATTAATTGGTGGAACAGAAGTTGCCTCCAGAAGTTATGAATGCTCCAACACTGGAAGTTTTTAACAAGATGTTGGATAACCATTTGTCTGAAGTGGTGTAGAGTTTCCAGCCTAAGCAGGGGGTTGGACTAGAAAACTTCCAAGGTCCCTTCCAACTCTGTTATTCTATAAGAACACAAGAGCAAAATAACTGGCCTGGCAATCCAACAGAAATGCTCATCTTTATTTCTGATTCAAAGCCAGTCTGCCCTCCTGTAGTAAACCCTGGGAAGCAAAGCATGAATAGAATAGAATAGAATAGAATAGAATTGAATTGAATTCTTTATTGACCTAGTGTGATTGGACATACAAGAAATTTGTCTTTGGTGCAGATGCTCTTAGTGCACATAAAGAAAAATAAAATAGAATACATTTATCAAGAATAATAAGATACAACACTTCGTGATTGTGATAGGTTACTAATAAGCAATCATATTATACTAGGAAACAAATAAAACAATATAAATTTTAAAGATACAAACAACATGGTTATAGTCATAAGTGGGAAGAGATAGGTACTAGGAAGAGAAGAATAATAGTAATACAATCTTAGTAGATAATTTGACAGTGTTGTGGGAATTTGTTGTTTAGCAGAGTGATGGCATTCGGGAACAAATTGTCCTTGTGTCTAGTTGTTCTGGTGTGCAGTGCCCTATAGCATCGTTTTGAGGGTACAAGTTGAAACAATTTATGTCCAGGATGTAAGGGGACTGTAGGTATTTTCACAGCCCTCTTTTTGTACAGGTCCTTGATGGAAGGCAGGTTGGTAGCAATTGTTTTTTCTGCAGTTCTAATTATCCTCTGGAGTCTGTGTCTGTCTTGTTTAGTTGCAGAGACAAACCAGACAGTTATGGGGTGCAAATGACAGACTCAATAATTCCTCTGGGAACAGAATCAGCAGCCCTTTGGGCAGTTTCTGAGTTGGCGCAGAAGGAACATTCTTTGTTATGCTTTTTTGATGACATTTTGATACAAGCTTTTCCTACAACAGAGCTGGTACCTTGACAGCCAAACTACTACTCTGTAATAGCATTGTGGGTCTCCTGGCTCTTGTAACAATGCCATGTGCTAATAATAACAGCCCATCCTACCTCACAAGATTGTTATTGTGAAGCGGGACAACCATTCATGCTGCCTTGAGCTCCTGGAGGAAATGCCGAATATAATTCTAATAAAGAAACAAGTGAACAAAGACATAAATGCACATGCCCTGAAAAAGCTAGATCCTCTTAGGACAGGGATGTCCAAACTTGGGAACTTGAGGACTTGTGGACTTCAACTCCCAGAATTCCCCAGCCAGCATGTCCAAACTTGGGAACTTGAGGACTTGTGGACTTCAACTCCCAGAATTCCCCAGCCAGCATGTCCAAACTTGGGAACTTGAGGACTTGTGGACTTCAACTCCCAGAATTCCCCAGCCAGCATGTCCAAACTTGGGAACTTTAAGACTTGTGGACTTCAACTCCCAGAATTCCCCAGCTTGACTGAGGAATTCTGGGAGTTGAAGTCCACAAGTCTTAAAGTTCCCAAGTTTGGACACCCCTGCCTTAGGAGGTGTTCCCATCAACTTCCCATATCTGCAAATGGTGGCAGCTGTAAAATGTTGTTGCCTATTGATCCTGGGGCAATTTTGTGTCTGCAAGAGAAACTCAGAAAACTTAAACATCTTAATCTGATTCACAGGATATGTTTTTGGAGTGATGGAATGTTAGTCTGGAAAAGAAGGTGGAATATTCATTAAAAGAAGGGGAAAAGGTGAGTAATATATTGGATTATTCTTTATTCTCTCATAACATCCTCCTTTGCTGCCAATATACATTAAAGAGAAAAGAAACAATCTTGCAGAGCTTATGAAAAATTCCAAGTTTCCCAAATCACACAAATAAAAAATCCATGGGGTGCACAAACTGAAAAGTCTAGTGGGAAATACAAAAGTAAATATGTGACAGAAATAATGGGAAATTAAAGACATGTGTGATAATTAAAGTGCTATGTCACTTGAGAAAAATCTCCATATTCTTTTTTTGATAAAGGATTTGATCGTAGCACAGACATATTAAAAAGTTCAGATGTATGTATGAAAGCCACCCACAGCAAAGACAGTTTCTGCTAAAAGGCCCTTGAGGAAAAAGCATTCTCAAAAAAATATAAATGTAAAAGCAAACGCAATATAAGTAACATGCAATAAAAATTATATTTATTGCTAGAGGAACTTTGAGACCAGGCTCAAATTGTCCCGACACATTATGTGAAGACTCAGCTCCCTGGAATAGGTGGAAGATTAAGATACAGGCTGTTGTGCTTTACAATGGATTCTACCATATTGGCATAAAATGGCTTCTACTGTGCAGTGGAGTGAAGTCGCCATGGTGACGACTTCACCATACTCCACAAGGGGGCTCCCTCTGGTAAGGGGGAAAATCCAACATTAGAAATTAAGGTGGTATCACTTTTCTTGACACTTTAAGGGCACAGGGAAACCCTTTTATTGTCGCCGAAATCAGGGCTTTTTCTGTCTAATACAGGATTAGGATTAAAAAAATACCCAGGCAACACCGGGTTATCAACTAGTCAAACATTTTTTTAAAAATCCCATTCAGATTCCATCAATCTGAAATCCTGAATGCTAATGAGGCAGCAGTAGCAGCTACAGAGGTCGAAGGCTGGCCTAGGCCTGAAACATTGGTCAAGTCAACTTTGGTCAAGAAGTAAGATTGCAAGCTATGCTCAATATTATTTTGCTTTACTTGCAAAAAGGTTTTTTTCGTGACCCAGACAGATGCATCCGTTGTGCTGTACTGCTCCGACGATCTTTCTCGGTAACTTCCCTAATCCATCTCCTTACTAGCCACAAATACCCTCAAAATACATATATCTTGTTGACCTAAGCAAACTGTCTCAAATGGTATGTTTTCGATCACCCCGGCTCCATATTTAGGCAAATGTAGGATAACAGGAATGTATACGTAACCGGGGCTATAAGAACTGATCTTTGTCAGTATGACGATGTTCAGACCTTTTGTACAAGCTTGCAGCTTTTTCGCTGAACCTGTGCACAATAAACCTATTCCTATGTTAAAGAGCTTGTCTGTGTCCTGGCTTTCCTACAACACTAATATTATCAAACAGGGAGAGAAAAAAACTTCTCAATCCATAATTGAATTCTGCAAGTTTTTGTATATTTCTGTCATGTACATCAGGGGTCTCCAACCTTTGCAACTTTAAGTCTGAAGGACTTCAGCTCCCAGACTTCTCCAGCCAGCAAAGCTGGCTGGAGAAGTCTGGGAGCTGAAGTCCTTCAGACTTAAAGTTGCAAAGGTTGGAGACTCCTGATGTACATCCTTGGCTTCCCTTGCTTCAAGCCGAAACCCCCCTAGTTGCTGTAACCTTCCTCCAAAGGGGAATTGTTCTTGGCCTACACTTCTCAAAAGCTTTTCCAACTCTTTGGTATCCTTCCAAAACTACACGGTGCCCCATAGACCGAGGGATTTCCAAACTTGGCAACTTTATGACTTATAGAGATCCCCTCAGGGGTGACATCCAGCAGGTTCTGACAGATTCTGGAGCACTGATAGCGGAAATGGTGAGTAGTTCGGAGAAGCGGCAAATTCCACCTCTGGCTGGCCCCAGGAGTGGGGAGGCAATGGAGATTTTGCAGTATCCTCCCCCTGGAGTGGGTGGGAATGGAGATTTTGCAGTATCCTCCCCCTGGAGTGGGTAGGAACGGAGATTTTGCAGTATCCTTTCCCTGCCACGCCCACCAAGCCACGCCCACAGAACTGGTAGTAAAAAAAATTGAATTTCACCACTGGTTCTACTCCCATGCTGGCTGAGGAATTCTGGGAGTTGAAATCCATCAGTCTTACAGTTGCTAAGTTTGGAGGTCTCTGCCGTAGACAGCCTCACCCCATTGCAGGTAGACCTAGACTTATGACCTAAAATTTATGCTGCTATGTGAAACATTTGTCAAGTGAGCTTTGCCCCATTTTACGACCATGCTTGCCACAATTGTTAAGTGAATCATTGCAGTCGTAAAGTTAGTAACACAATTTTAAAGTAAATCGGGCTTCCCATTGGCTTTGCTTGTCCGAAGGTCGCAAAGGGGAATCACATGACTCCAGGACCCTGAAATCGTCATCAATATGAGTCAGCTGACAAGTGCCTTGAATTTTGATCACAGGACCATGGGGATACTACAGTGGTCGTAAGGGTGAAAACCAGTGGTAGGTTGCAGGTGGTACGCCCCGGTATGGGCGTACCGGTGCCTGCCAGGTACAGTGCTCCGGAGGGACCATCCATCCGCCCTCCCTCCTTACCTGTATTTGAGCTCTTTGGCGCTTCCGCTCACGTGCACAGAGTGCACGGCACCTGTGCAATGCTCCGGTGAGCAGCTGGAGCATCGCGGAGGCATCGTGGTGCCTTGCAGGAAGTAAGGACGCGCGCTCATGTGGTAGACACCGAGCCCCATACCGGTTGCACTGGGATCTGGAACTCACCACCGGTGAAAAACGGGCATGTTGATTTTTTCAGTACCGTGGTAACTTTGAACGGTCACTAAATGAACTGTTGTAAGTCGAGGACCATCTGTACCCTACTGCAGGGTTCTCCAACCTTTGCAACTTTACGTCTGAAGGACTTCAGCTCCCAGAATTCTCCAGCCAGCAAAGTAGAATGCTGGAGTAGAATACATGAGGCTGCAGATCAGCACATTATAAAGATGTTTGCATGGTTTTCTATTCCTGCAGGCAGCTCGAAATGAGGCACACCAATAGCTTTCCCTTGACCTATAGAGAAGGCCAAGAAGATGGAGTCAGCTCTCACCTTAAGGAGCACCATGCTCTAAAACAGGGGTCTCCATCCAACCTTTGCAACTTTAAGTCTGAAGGACTTCAGCTCCCAGAATTCTCCAGCCAGAGAATTCTGGGAGCTGAAGTCCTTCAGACTTAAAGTTGCAAAGGTTGGAGACCCCTGCCCTACTGGACATTCTACTTTCCATTTCCAACCAACACATAGAAAATGCAGCCCTTTAGGGCAACGGCTGCTTTGCCCGTCAGCTCTCTCTGGCACAGGGATTAGCAGAAGCAATCTGTAAATGTGGCTATTGAAACGTTTATCAATATCTGGAAGGAATGTGCTCTCAGCCATCGCCATCAGTCTTTTCCTGCTGGGGTCTCTCCAGGCAAATTGGGACTACAGCTGTCAACATTCCCAGTCACGCAGCACCTTAAATTCTAATTGAACATTTTAAAAATGTTGAATGAAATGGAATTCAGAGCTGGCCATTCTGATTCCTTGCCGAGCCCCACTTGCTTTGAAAAAAAAAAAAAAGCTGAGACAAGATGTATATTCCAAAGAGGGAGGTGGAAATCTCCCTTTCTGATTCTTTGGGGGTGGGTGGGAAATAAGATGACTCACCTCCCATTAAATGGCCCCCTTCTCTTTTATGTCCATTTGGTTCCCACGGAGAGTTTCATTGTCAGAGGTATCCAAGAATTGCCTGCCGCCCGCTCCCTTGTATCCAAATATTTGCACTGCTTAGACATGAATTGCTCATTCAGCTAAATGCTCAATTGTGCCAGAACTCTTTTCATTCAAGGAGAAGAGGCGGGCCAGGTAGCCACAGGAGAGCTGGGAAAGAATGCCCCAAAATCAGGCATTTCCCCCAATGAGCAACTGGGACTCATGATTAGGGGACTGGAGATGAAAACATATGAAGAACGGTTGCAGGAACTGGGAATGTCTAGTTTAATAAAAGGAAGGACTAGGGGAGACAAGATAGCAGTGTTCCAATATCTCAGGGTTTGCCACAAAGAAGAGGGAGTCAAGCTATTCTCCAAGGGCAGAACAAGAAGCAATAGGTGGAAACTAATCAAGGAGAGAAGCAACTTAGAACTGAGGAGAAATTTCCTGACAGTGAGAACAATCAACCAGTGGAACAGAAGGTGCCTCCAGAAGTTGTGAATGCCCCAACACTGGAAGCATTAAAGATGTTGGATAGCCATTTGTCTGAAATGGTATCCTGCCTAGGCAGGGGGTTGGACTAGAAGACCTCCAAGCTCCCTTCCAACTCTGCTATTGTATTGTATTGTATTGCAGGGGTCTCCAAGCTTTGCAACTTTAAGTCTGAAGGACTTCAGCTCCCAGACTTAAGTCTGGGAGCTGAAGTCCTTCAGACTTAAAGTTGCAAAGCTTGGAGACCCCTGTTGTATTGTATTGTATTGTATTGTATTGTATTGTATTGTATTGTATTGTATTGTATTGTATTGTATTGTATTGTATTGTATTAACTCTCTTGAGAAAAGGCTGCATAAACAGAGGGATAGAATCTAGATCACGTGACGTGTTAATGCCACTATATAGTGCCTTGGAAAGGCCACACTTCGAATACTGCATTCAGTTTTGGTCGCCACGATGTAGAAAAGACGTGGAGACTCTGGAAAGAGTGCAGAGAAGAGCAACCAAGATGATTAGGGAACTGGAGACTAAGACATATGAAGAACGGCTGCAGGAGCTGGGTATGTCTAGTTTGATGAAGAGAAGGACCAGGGGAGACATGATAGCAGTGTTCCGATATCTCAGAGGGTGCCACAAAGAAGAGGGAGTCAAACTATTCTCCAAGGCACCTGGGGGCAGGACAAGAAGCAACGGGTGGAAACTAATCAAGGAGAGAAGCAACTTGGAACTAAGGAAACATTTCCTGACAGTTAGAACAATTAACCTCTGGAACAGCTTGCCTCCAGAAGTTGTGAATGCCCCAACCCTGGAAGTCTTTAAAAAGATGTTGGACGGCCATTTGTCTGAAATGGTATAAGGTTCCTGCCCACGCAGGGGGTTGGACTAGAAGACCTACAAGGTCCCTTCCAACTCTGCTATTGTATTGTATTGTATTGTATTGTAAAATTCAGAAGCTACAGCTGGGGCAAAATGCATCTACCAGAATGAGGCCTCAAGGACGCCATTCACGCATGTAAACAGCTAGGCTACGGGACATGACAGCCACTCCTCACTCTCATTGCATGCTGCCCCCAAGACGTGGGATCCTACCGGTTTAACAACAGGCTCTCTGAGTGCATGCTTTGCGCATGCATGCAGAGTTTACAGAAACCTCACCTTCCGCATTACTGTTGGTGAGGAAAAGGCGCGGCAATCCACTCAGCTGCACCAATCAGCTGGGCTTTGCAAAAGGAATATGGTGCAGGGATGGGTGGGTGGGCCCACTTCAAAGTCAGAGCTATCAGTTCGGCCGAAACGGTCCGAAACGATAGAGTCCAGTGGTGGGTTTCAATTTTTTTTTAGAACCTACTCTCTAGGTGTGGCCTATTTTGTGGGCGTGGCTTGGCAGTCATGTGACAGGGTGGGAGTGGCTAACTTGTAAAATGTGGTGAAACTCATTTAACAACGCTCTTGCTTAGCAACTAAAATTTTGGGCTCAATTGGGATGATAAATTTTCTTTCTTTCTTTCTTTCTTTCTTTCTTTCTTTCTTTCTTTCTTTCTTTCTTTCTTTCTTTCTTCCCTTCCCTTCCTTTCCTTTCCTTTCCTTTCTTACTTTCTGCCTTCCTTTCCTTTCCTTCCCATGGGGTTACCGGCAGCGGCAGGCCAGACTTACTTCTGGGTCCGCCGGTGGAACCCCCTCTCACCGGCTCTCTAAATTTCACCATCCGGCTCTTGCGAGTAGGTGCGAACCTGCAGAAACCCACCACTGGTAGAGTCCCACCCCTGAAGCCTGCCATGTTCAGGAAGCAGACGCTTCAGATCTTTCTCACCAAACCTAGGCTGGGGGAGGACGAAGAAATGAGTTTGTTTCACATTTTTCTGCATCGACGTATTTAATTTTGCATTTTCAAAGCAATCGGGAAGTTTAAAAAAATTACTTTTACAAAGCCCACGTTTGCACATTTCATCACGAAACTGTAATAAGAATAATAAACAAGCCAGCCCTTGCCACGTAGTACCTTAGATTAAAAAATTAAATTGTCGAAAGAAAAAGAGAGAGAAAAGTCTGGATAGTGGATGTGGCAGCTCCTGGAAACAGCAGAATGGAAGAGAAAACCAAAGCAAGGATCTGCAAACAAAAGTTAGAACGGATGTGGGAAAAGAAAGCAAAGACAGAACCAACAGACACAGGTGCCTTGGGTGCAATCCCAAAACATCTGGAGCAGTATTTGAGCGCCATCATCGTTGACAAAAACTACCAGTCCCCTCGGGGAGAGGGGGCGGTCTAGAAATCCAAATAAATAAATAAATAAATAAATAAATAAATAAATAAATAAATAAATAAATAAATAAATAAATAAATAAATACCATCAGTCAATGGCAAAAGGCAGCTTTACTTGGAACAGCTTACATCCTGCGACAATACCTCTAAAACAGTGTTTCTCAACCATGTCAACTTGAAGATGTCTGGACTTCAACTCCCAGAATTCTCCAGCCAGCATTCAAGCTTCAAGTTGACAAGGTTGAGAAACATTGTTCTAAAACCATCAAACAACCACATGGGCCTATCCCAGGTCTTTGGGAAAGACTTGATAGGTGGATAAAAATGCCAAATCCAGTCTAAACATCTGCCTGATTGTGCGATGAAGCATAAGAATAGAATAGAATAGAATAGAATAGAATAGAATAGAATAGAATAGAATAGAATAGAATAGAATAGAATAGAATAGAATAGGAAGGGACCTTGGAGGTCTACTAGTCCAACCCCCTGCTTAGGCAGGAAACCCTATAGCCGTGATGGCGAATCTATAGCACGTGTGCCAGAGGTGGCACGCAGCGTCCTCTCTGATGGCACATGAGCTGATGCCCCAGATCAGCTTCGCTGCACATGCGCCATGCCTCCCACCAGCCAGGTGGTCTTCAGGTGGTCTTCAAGACGTATGCCGGGAGTTGCGTGCATGTCTGGGGGTGGGGGGGGCATGCTGGGGGGCGCACATTGCATTTTGGGGGTTTAGGCATGCACACTTTGGGCACTCAGTCCGGAAAATGTTAGCCATCCTTGCCCTGTAGCATTTCAGACAAATGGCTATCCAATCTCTTCTTTAAAACGGCCAGTGTTGGAGTATCCACAATTTCTAGAAGGTTAGTTGTTCCACTGATTAATTGTTCTGGCCAGAAATTTCTTCTTAATTTGTAGGTTGCTTCTCTCCTTGATTAGTTCCCACCCATTGCTTCTTGTTCTACCCTCAGGTGCTTTGGGGAATAGTTTGATTCCCTCTTCTTTGGGGCAACCCCTGAGATATTGGAGCACTGCTATCATGTCTCCCCTAGTCCTTCTTTTCATCAGACTAGACATACCCAAATAATACTTATAGGAAGCTTGCAAAAATACAATATAATACAATAGCAGAGTTGGAAGGGACCTTGGAGGTCTTCTAGTCCAACCCCCTGCCTAGGCAGGAAACCCTATACCATTTCAGACAAATGGCTATCCAACATCTTCTTAAAGCCTTGCAGTGTTGGGGCATTCACAACCTCTGGAGGCAAGTTGTTCCACTGGTTGATTGTTCTCACTGTCAGGAAATTTCTCCTCAGTTCTATGTTGCTTCTCTCCTTGATTAGTTTCCACCCATTGCTTCTTGTTCTACCCTCAGGTGCTTTGGAGAATAATTTGACTCCCTCTTCTTTGTGGCAACCCCTGAGATATTGGAACACTGCTATCATGTCTCCCCTAGTCCTTCTTTTCATTAAACTAGACCAGCGATGGCGAACCTTTTTAGGTTCACGTGCCATAAGGAGGGGAGCGCAGGGGGGGCGTGTGCCACACCCATAATGCAATGCACGCACCCCCACTGACTTCCAGTTTCCTTGTAGCGTCATTTTTAGTCCTCCAGAGCCTTCAGGGAAGCTCCTGCAGCCTCCAGAGGGCCTCTGGCGGGTGAGGGGGCTGTTTCTGCACTTCCCAGGCTCATATAAAGCCTGGGGAGGGCAAAAAATGGCTTTAAAAACAGCTGGCCAGCTTACAGAGCAACGCCTTGCGTGCCTGGCTAAATGGCTCCGCATGCCACCTGTGGCACGCGTGCCATAGGTTCGCCATCACTGAACTAGACATACCCAGTTCCTGCAACTGTTCCTCATATGTTTTAGTCTCCAGTCCCCTAATCATGTTTGTTGCTCTTCTCTGCATTCTTTCTAGAGTCTCCACATCTTTTCTACATCGTGGTGACCGAACCTGAATGCAGTATTCCAAGTGTGGCCTTACCAAGGCCTTATAAAGTGGTATTAACACTTCCCATGATCTTGATTCTATCCCTCTGTTTATGCAGCCTAGAACTGTGTTGGCTTTTTTGGCATCATCAAAGCATTTCCCTTCCCATCCCTTCCAGGCTGATTCCGAGGCAGAGTAGGCCTAGCTTGGCTAATGTAGCCCAACTATTATTTAAAGAACGCCTTCCATTACGTCTGTCTGGACAAGGAGTGCTGTAGTGGGCAGACCTCTTTAGTCAGCTAGTCTCTCTCTCCAGCTCTTTTTCTCGGAACACAAAACATCTGTTCCTGTTTAAAATGTTGCTATTAACATGTGAATGCCCTGGAGACAGGTCACCTTAATACATGCTTTGGCCCATACTGTAAGACTCTTGTCCTGTAAGACAGGGGTCTCCAACCTTTGCAACTTTAAGTCTGAAGGACTTCAGCTCCCAGAATTCTCTGGCTGGAGAATTCTGGGAGCTGAAGTCCCTCAGACTTAAAAGTTGCAAAGGTTGGGGACCCCTGCTGTAAGGAGTCTATCTATCCTCTGGCAGAACAGCCTGAATATTATAACTGGAGGAGGGACTTTCTTGATGGAATTGACCCAGGTTTATTCTTTATTCCACACTTCTAAAAAGAGTTTATGATCTATTTCTATTCATTCGGAGAGCTAAACTAACTAAAAATTAGGACAGCCATACTTGGATAAGATAGCAGGCCAGGAATAGCAGAGTATCATAACACTGTAATGAGTCACTTTAGAATCAAGGAATCAAAGAACAGAAGGGGCAGGGGTGGGATTCAACATTTTTTACTCTAGGTTCTGTGGGCGCGGTGTGGCTTAGAGGGCGTGGCTTGGTGGGCGTGGTAGGGGAAGGATACTGCAAAATCTCCATTCCCTCCAGATCAGCTGGGACTCGGGAGGGAGAGAACACCGTATTTTTTGGAGTATAAGACGCACCTTTTTACTCCAGAAAAGGGTGAAAATCTGGGTGCGTCTTATACATCGAATGTAGCTGCCTGGGTTGGAAAGGAGAGAGGTTTCGCTTTCAGGACTTCTGCTCGGCTTCACTCCCAGGAGGGCTTGGGGGGGGGGGTGGCGGTGGCAGTGACTCCTCACATTGCTGGGGAATGAAATCATTGTGGCCATTGTCTCCCCTGAGCTGTCCGCTGAATCTCTGAGGCACCTTTCGCTTGCATGAGGAGGAGGGCGAGGGCGGAGTATACCAAAGACTTTGAGTAACTGGGAAAGAAAGCCCCGCTTGGAACCTGCTGAAAACTGCTGCCCGAAAAGCAGGCCTTTCTTTCCCAGTTACTCAGAGGCTTTGGTTTAAGGAGGCGCTGCTTTAAGTGCCCTCCCCCTCCTGCTGCAAACGAAAGGTGCCTCAGAGATGGTACATTTCTCAGAAGGCAAGTTTGAGAAGTTAAAAATCCAGAAATGGGGACAATGAAGCTTGATTCAAAGCCCTCCTCCTCATGCAAGCGAAGGAAGATCCGGAGAGATTGGTGGGGAAGGCAGGGGGAGGAACGGAAGGGCTTTGGCTGCTGAGAATCCGGAGAGATTGGGGGTGGGGGGGAGGAAGTCTAGTTTTCTGATAGAGGTCTTCGTAGAGAGGTTGTTCCTCTTCCCTTTCGTTCCTCCCCCCACCTTCCCCACCAATTTCTCCGGATCTGCTTATTGCTATTGCGCTATTTGCATCGTCGGGATTTTGGCTAATGGAACAAGCATGGGATGGAAAGGAAACTTAGGAATATAGGAGCGCGGTATTCCTGGAGCCTGGCAGCTGCCACATTCCAAGGTTTCCTTTCCATCCAGCGCTTCTTTCACCAGCAGAGTACTCCTGGAAGCCAGGGAGAGCAAAACCTTTTTTAAAAAATTTACCTCTTCAAAATCATGGTGCGTCTTATGCTCCGGCGCGTCTTATACGCCGAAAAATATGGTAGATGGGGGTGAGGCCAGTCAGAGGTGATATTTACCAGTTCTCCAAACTATTCAACATTTCCACTACCGGTTTTCAAGAATTGGTCAGAACCGGCTGAATACCACCTCTGAGAAGGGATCTTGAAGATCCCTGAGTTTATCCTTCAGGTCTCTGCAGGAACCCACTATATTGCAGCATTACCCAAAGGACATTCACCATTTTCCAAGTTAATCTGTTCCATTGTTGAACAATTCTTACTATTAGGAACTGTTTTCCTGAAATCTCCTTTTCAACTGTTTCCTTGCAAGTTTAACCTACTGGTTTTTATAGAAAACTCTGAAGCATTCTGTTTTGTCTTATAACTGAATTACATATTTGGGGACTTGAAGATACGTTGAAGGCAATTGTCATATCTCCTAACAGGTTTCTCTTCTCCAGCTCCCAACATGCCAACTGTTCCTCATAGGTTCTTCCTTCTAGGCCTCTGGCAACCATGACTGCTCTCTTCTGGACGTGTTCCACAGTACTAGTGATCCATCGATCACTCATTCATTCATTCCAGAGGTGGTATTCAGCAGGTTCAGACCAGTTCTGTAGAACCGGTAGTGGAAATTTTGAGTAGTTTGAAGAACCGGTAAATACCACCTCTGACTGGCCCCGCCCCCAACTATTCTCTGCCTCCCGAGTCCCAGCTGATCAGGAGGGAATGGGGATTTTGTAGTAACCTTCCCCTGGAGTGGGGAGGGAATGGGGATTTTACCAGTATCCTTCCCCTGCCATTCCCACTAAGCCACGCCCACAAAACTGGTAGTAAATTTTTTTTAATCCCATCATTCATTCATTCATTCATTCATTCATTCATTCATTCATTCATTCATTGTTTTTCACATTTCTGAACCTCCAATTCCCTTCAAAGAGGAACTCTGGGCTGTGTACAATAAATCCTCCTAAAATGTGGTGCCTAAAACTGGATGCAGTACTTCAAATATGGTCAAATATGCAGAGAAGAGAACAATATTCTGATACGTCTATTGAGCAAACATGGGATGATATTTTTGTGGTTGCGTCATACAATTGTCTCACAGTGTGATCTATCAAGGCATCCAGATCTTTCTCATGTGCTCAGGGCAGTCTCATCCAGAATGTGCTAGTGTTACTGTATGTGAAACCTATTTTAATATGTATAACCACCCCCCAAAGGGAATGTTTTAAAATTCTACTAAAATGTTTGTGTGTAAGGGAGTGGGGGGAATTGAACTTGTTCCTGATAAACAAACATTATCTTTGCTTGGTTGTTTGCAAAGAAAAGAGTTTCAATTTTCATTCTCCACATATCTACAATTATTATTTTTTTCTCTCTCCACAAGATGGCACCAATAGGTTTGGGATTGTTTTACAGAAAGAGGTAAGAAAAGTACCTCTTTTCTGAGTACTCAGACATAAATTGGCATTGTTTTGGGAAGTAAAATTAGAGGAGGGAATACTAGGTAGTATGCAGCCTTTCTAAAGCTTTTGCTTTACAATGCTGTTGTGCGTAGGTCTTCCAGCAGTGAATGCCAGGGACAGCTTTTGCAAGACACAATGAGCCTCGCTTTAGTAGTGTGAAGAAGGTGCTTCCATTCCTCCCTTTTCAAAATAAATAAATAAATAGATTCCAACAGCTTGGAGGCCAGATTGGAGAAGCTGTTCAAGAGAGTGTAACTTCATTGCAACCCCCTGTTCTGTCTGACAAGATGATGCTCCCACGTTTGATTCCTCTCCTTGCGCTTAATTCCACTTAATCCACAATTGAAAGGAATATTTGAATTATATCTCCTTCCCCCACCCCCACCCCTCTGTTGATGATATGGCAAGTTCAGATAAAGTTCTGTTGGAGCTCATTCCTACGAATACGTGGCAACGTCCTCTGATCTTATTGTTTTATTTATTCATTTGTCAGGCAAGTACAGGATAGCAGGTAGACGTATAAACATGGACATAAACGCAAGAAATGGGTGCAAATTATTTATTTTAATTTTATTTTCAAATTTGTATACCGCCCTATCTCCCCGAGGGGACTCAGGGCGCTCAGGGCGGTGCACAGAAATATAAAACATATATAAAAACAATACAATAAATAACAGTTTAAAATAGAATTAAATCCATGGCACAGGACCTAGTTATTTGCGGGATCATATCCTGCCCCATACATCCCTTCGGCCGATTCGCTCCCACAAGAGGGACTTCTCCGGGTGCCGTCCACTAGGCAATGCCAGCGGGCGACGCCCAGGAGAAGGGCCTTCTCTGTGATGGGCCCAACTCTCTGGAACGACTTACCCCCCGAACTGAGAACGACCATGGACCTCCGCGCCTTCCGCCAAAAAGTAAAAACCTATTTGTTCCATCAGGCCGGCTTGGCCTAATTTACGCTTCTCGCCCCAGTCTGTTTTCTCAAATTGTCTATTGGGTTTTAATGGGTAGTAATTTTAATGTTCTTAAATTTTTAGTACAGGGTAGTTTAATTCGCTTTTAACTTTGTCTGTATTGTATGTTTTAATATGATTTTTTAATTTTCCTGTACACCGCCCCGAGTCCCTTCGGGGAGAGGGGGCAATTTATAAATATAATAAATTATTATTATTATTATTATTATTATTATTATTATTATTATTATTATTATTATTATTATTATTATTATTATTATTATTATTATTATTATTATTATAATATTGGGGTTCTGTGCTAAAAATTTGAATTAAAAAGGTTAAAATCAATTAAAAACTATGCCCATTAAAATTAAGCCAGGCCGGCTTCTTGAAATAGATATGTCTTTAATGCATGGCAGAAGAGGCGTAGGTCCGTGATGGTACGAAGATCGGGGGGGGAGGGGGAGGTCATTCCAGAAGGCAGGCCCCGCCACAGAGAAGGCTCTCCCCCTGGGGGCCACCCGTTGGCATTGTCCGGCGGATGGCACCCTGAGGAGGCCCACTCTGTGGGAGCGGACAGGTCTAAGGGAGGTATGTGGTAGGAGGCGATCCCGCAAGTAAATAAATGGGGACAGTAGAACAGGGACGGTAGGCACGCTGGTGCGCTTACGCCCCCTTACAGACCTCTTAGGAAAGGGGTAAGGTCCACGCCAGACAGTTTAAGGTTGAAGCTATGGGAGTTTGAGGATGCAACAACAGAGTCGGGTAGTGCATTCCAGGCATTGATCACTCTGTTGCTGAAGTCATATTTTCTGCCATCAAGTTAGGAGCGGGTTACCTTGAGTTTTTTGGTATTGTTTGCCCGTCTATTGTTGTGGTTCAAGCTGAAGTAGTCACTGACAGGTAGGATGTTGTAGCAGACAATTTTGTGTACTACGCTTAGGTCAGACTGCAGGCGGTGTAGTTCTAGATTGCCCAAGCTCAAATTTTCAACCCTGGTGGCATAAGGCAGGGGTCTCCAACCTTTGCAACTTTAAGTTTTGCTGGCTGGAGAAGTCTGGGAGCTGAAGTCCTTCAGACTTAAAGTTGCAAAGGTTGGAGACCCCTGGCATAAGGGATTCTATTGTGAGCAGAAGAGTGGCGTTATATAGTCGAACATTATACAATCAAAATGTAGCTGAAATACTTTTACTGTACGCCCTTTTATAAAGAGTGACTCGTTTTCCCAGTCGCTCCTTTCTTGCACAAGAAAATTGTATCTATTCTGCCTTATTTCAGATGGAGCAGCTCCGTACTTAGAAGAGCTTTCCACTTAAGCCTCTTGATAATACCAAATCTCCTGTCCATAGAGAGAAGAATGATAATAGTGCTGCAATCAAATCCATTCAAGCTGCTAAGGAAGACATGACAGGGTCCTGGAAGTTGTCAAACTCTTTCCAAAAGAGAGTTGATGGAATTATGTGGGAAAAGTTGATTTTCTGCCTAACTGAGCAACATTCATTTATTGGTGGGATGACTTTCTAATGGAAAAAATAATAATAATTTTTTTAACCTATTCTGATTTTGGTAGAGTTTCAGGACTTCAATATTTTATTCAATAAAAGATGTCTAGCACATTAAAAGATACTTAGGATTAGGAAATTTTATTGTCTTTTTTATTTCGTTTGTACCTCTCAAAAGATTATTTCTGAGAGAAGGCAGCCTATAAGAAGAAAGGAAAAAAAAAACCCAGGCTGATTACCCCAATATTGAATAAATACTGCCAGACGATGCTGAAATGTATTCAGTCTGTTATTTAAAGTGATCTTTAATCCTTCCAAAAGAAGGCAGGACATCCCTAGGTCTATTAGTTCTGAACTCCAAAACTCCAAAATGACAGCTAGATGGCAGTAGAATAAAAACGGAAACTTAATTCTTGGTTGCTATCTAGTAGCCATCCTGGATCTAGCAAATTTTTATTAATTATTTGGACTTTGTTTCCTATCACAGGCTGGAATTATATATGTTCCATGCAAACAAGATGGTGGTGCAAATCCACTGGCTTACTTCTCTAGAAAAGATAAACCTGCTTGATACTAATAGAGTAGAAAGAATAGAATATAATTATTGGCCAAGTGAACACACAAGGAATTTGTCTTTGGTAAATCTGCTCTCGTTGTACATAAACTTACTTTACTTATGTATGGTATTTACTTATTTATTGAATTTATACAGCTACTCATCTCATAAGAAATTATTCTGGGCAGATCATCATCATCATCATCATCATCATCATCATCATCATCTTGTAAGACTTCAGAATTTAGACTGACAGGCACGTGGCCTACAACACACCTGACATAACAATAGTTGAAAAGAAAAAAGTATGGTTCATTGACATTGCAATACCTGGTGATGCATGAATTGAAGATAAACAGCAAGAAAAAATCACAAAGTAACGGGACTTGCAAACTGAAGTTGAGCGACTGTGGAAAAAGAAATTGTGTGTTGTCCCGATTGTAATTGAAGCCCTTGGACCAATACCTAAAAGGCTACCTCGCTATTTGGAAATTCTAAATTTACTGGACTTGAACATTCTGACTCTACAAAAAACCACCCCACTTGGAATAGCTTATATCCTCTGACGTTACCTTAACAGTTCCTAGGTCCTTGGTTGGGATTCAAGCTGTTGAACTACGAACCAGCCCCAAAGGCTGTGAATCTCACCAAAGATTAACCACATAATAATAATAATAATAATAATAATAATAATAATAATAATAATAATAATAATAATAATAATAATAATAATAATAATAATAATAATAATAATAATACAGGTAGTCCTTGACTTACAACAGATTATTTAGCGACAGTTCAAAGTCAATGAAAAAAGTGACATGACCATTTTTCACGCTTAAGACATGTGAACAAAACTCAGACACTTGCCAACTGACTCATATTTATGACGGTTGTGGTGTCCTGGGCTCATGTTAACCGGTTTTGCGATCCTGACAAGCAAAGTCAATGGGGAAGCCAGATTCACTTAACAGCTGTGTTCTTAACTGCATAGCCCCATGGGAGTCTGACAACCAATCAGAATACATTTCTTACACGGGAACAGGAAACAGAGAGGATATAAATCTCTCTCTCTCTCACCCGTGTGCTCTTTTTGCCTAGGACCTCAAACCATTGTGGTCCTGCCCACCATTAAACCATCTTTTCAAGCTATCTCCATGTTTCCAGTGTCTTTCCTCCCACTTGGAACTGAACCCAGGTGGACATTTCTTCCCACAGTATAAAGCATTGGGCTTGCTCAGTGATCTCTTTCCAACTATGATTTATGAAATAATTAGCTCCAGGTCTCCCTGCATTTAATTTGCCCCTGTAGAGGGAAGAGGGGATGGCTTGAAGGATATGAGGAAGATGATCTACCAAAACAATGATCCGATAAGAGGAGTCTGAACCTGGCCCAAGAAAGCAACTTGAGAAAACATCTCAGGCAAGGCGTTCCCTAGTTCACACAAAGGTAAAGAAAGGGAGGGAGAGAGGGAGAAGCACATCCAGATTACTATAGCTTTACAACAAAAACAACTGGCTTCCTAGTCTGGTCTACCTTGTAGAATTGATTGTCCCAGTGGTGAAATTCATATTTTTTTTACTACTGGTTCTGTGGGCTTGGCTTGGTGGGTATGGCAGGGGAAGGATATTGCAAAATCCATTCCCTCCCCACTCCTGGGGCCAGTCAGAGGTAGTATCTGCTGGTTCCCCAAACTACTCAAAATTTCCGCTACTGGTTCTCTAGAACCTGCTGAATTTCACCCCTGGATTGTCCCCCCTTTAAATAATGGACATGGAGAACATCAAACTAGAATAATGTTGCACATAGACAGAAACCTGTGTCCAGGGGTGAAATCCAGCAGGTTGTGACAGTTTCTGGAGAACCAGTAGCGGAAATTTTGAGTTTGGAGAACCGGTAGCGGAAATTTTGAGTAGTTTGGAGAACCGGTAGCGGAAATTTTGAGTAGTTTGGAGAACCGGTAGCGGAAATTTTGAGTAGTTTGGAGAACCGGTAGCGGAAATTTTGAGTAGTTTGGAGAACCGGTAGAGGAAATTTTGAGTAGTTTGGAGAACCGGTAGAGGAAATTTTGAGTAGTTTGGAGAACCGGTAGAGGAAATTTTGAGTAGTTTGGAGAACCGGTAGAGGAAATTTTGAGTAGTTCGGAGAACCGGTAGCGGAAATTTTGAGTAGTTTGGAGAATCGGCAAATGCCACCTCTGGCTGGCCCCAGAGTGGGGTGGGAATGGAGATTTTGCAGTATCCTTCCCCTGCGATGCCCACCAAGCCACATCACGCCCACCATGCCACGCCCACAGAACCAGTAGTAAACAAAAATTGAATTTCACCACTGCCTGTGTCCCTTTCTTGCCTGCCTCTCCCTTTATCTTCAGCTCCATGGCCAAATCAGTAGCAAAGCTGGCCTGTGCGTAGGTGTCACGAGTTAACACAGGAACGGCAGAAAACCCAGACGAAAGCAGAGATCAGAGCGGTTGGCGCACTGTTTGAAGCCCCGCAGGCTCCGCGGACTTTAATTGCAACTCCATTTAAGAGTTATTTATCAATACCCGCCGTCTGTTTCATGCCCGCTCAGGTACAGTTAATTTCAACACCCTGTACGCCAACCGTGGATGCAGTTAATAGCTACAGGCCCCGTAGGCAAAAAAAAGAAAAAAGCACCTTTGAAAGCTTTTCCTATTCTCTGAAGTGCTGCTTGTATCCAATTATAAGTCACTACTTGCCATCCTAATAATTTAAATCTGCCCACTCCTTGGATGGATGGAGGGTTAGTGGGACCAAAAAGAGAGGGGGGGGGGGAGAGAAACACCTTCTCTAATCAAACCACCAACTTGCAGGCTTTCTCTCCCCCCCCCCCCCCTTTGACAGCATCAAATTAAAACCTAAAGGGGAGATCTTGAATGAGTTACTGTGCAAGAATAAAGGGCCTTAATGAGGTAATTTCATTATGGCGACTCATCCAAGCCTATGTGAAAACAAGGGGAAAGGGGGGGGGGAGGCCAACGGGGACAGGAAATTAGTGTTCCTTCCACCCTAATTAATGTTTAAAGGCATTGGGTACAGTCACCAAATTAACTGCTCCAAAGAACTTTCTCGTCGGGAGAAAAAATACATTGTTGGCCTCCGCCTGCAATTAGAAGGCACTCCAAGGAGGACACTTAATGAGCCTTAAAAAGCCGCCCTTTTCAACCGGGCGCAGCAAGCGGGGCTTCTCGGCCCAGGCAGCGCGGCGCGCACAATGTGGGCTTGTTTTAGCCCTTTGCAACAACAAGAGAAAAAAAAGCAAGGTAGGCGCTTGAATGAGGGCAGCCTAGACTCCCGGGAGGCCCGGCTTCCCAGCCAAAGGGCCCGAAAAAAACCCTCGTCCATGGGGGATGTGGGGGGCAAAGAAAAGCCCGGCGATCAGGCTCCGCTCTTCCCCCAGGGAATGGCCCCGGCTGTCTTAAGCCATTACATGCTCTCCTGCCCGCCCCCAACCCCTTCCCAGTTATCTTTACCCGGCCTTTGTCTCCTCTAATTGGAGCTGATGAGGTGCTAATTGGGGGAGTCGGGGGAAAGAGGGGGGTGCGCGGAATTAGAGGGCTCCCTGAGCTTTTGCAAGCCGAGGGAGGCAGATCGTGGGGAGGTTAATGAGGGTTTAAATCAGAAAGGGGGAGAGGGCTAAGAAGGAAGGGGAAATTCTTGGGTGTAGCCGGGGAGAGAAAGTGCGTGTATGTGCACGTGTGCAACGGGGGGAAAAGCGAGCAGAGGGCGTTGCAGGGGAAAGTGCTTTTGAGTGCAGGGCTTTGAGAAGGGATAGACAAAAGGATTTTTGGTCTGGGGCTCAAATGGAGGCGGGGGGGGGGGGGGAAGAAGAGGAGGGCTGACTTGGGTTCAAGGTAGCCTCTTGCCTCCAATGGTGTTCCTTTACCCTGAGCAGATTGTTTTCAGAAGTTGTGGGAACTTCATCACTGATGGAGGCTTTCAAGAAGAGACTGGATTGCCCTCTGCTCAAAAATGGTGTAGTAGGGTTTCCTGCTTGGGCAAGGGAGGAATGGACTACTAGGTGACCTACAAGGTCTTTTCCAATTCTGTTCATCTTTTTAAAAAAACAAAAAACTTTAACATAGGTGGATTTCAACTCCCAGAATTCCCCAGCCAGCCTGTTTGCTCCCAAACTTATGTTGTTGTTAATTGCAAAGTCGTGTCCGGCCCATGGATAACATTCCTCCAGGCCTTCCTGTCCTCTATCATCCTCTGGAGTCCATTTAAGCTCATGTTGACTGCTTCGGTGACTCCATCCAGCCACCTCGTTCTCTGTCGTCCCCTTTTTCTTTTGCCCTCAATCATTCCCAGCATGAGGCTCTTCTCCAGGGAGTCCTTCCTTCTCACTAGGTGGCCAAAGTATTTGAGTTTCACCTTCAGGATCTGGCCTTCTAAAGAACAGTCAGGGTTGATCTCCTCTAGGACTGACCAGTTTGATTGCCTTGCAATCCAAGGGTCTCGCAGGAGTCTTCTCCAGCACCAGAGTTCAAAGGGCTCAATTCTTTGGTGCTCAGCCCTCCTTATGGTCCAACCTTCGCAGCCATACATTGCAACTGGGAAAACCATAGCCTTGACTAGACACACTTTAGTTGGTAAGGTATACCAAATATATACCCAGAGAGTATATACAGTATGTCAACCCAACTTATCACCAGAACGCCTTGTAATGAAACTAAAACTTAGAGTTGGGTGGGGGAGAGACACCTAACCCCTAAAGGCAAGGGTGTTTGGAAAATAGACTCTGAGGCTCAAAAAAAGAAAAGAAAGGCAATTAAAAAAAACAAGATAAGGCAGTTAGATACCATCACTGATGATACAAGCATAACCTTATAAGAATGCAAAGAAGCCAATAGAGTACAGACAAGACTGCCCTGACAAATCATGGATATTGCATTAGGAAGCAACCAAATCACTAAACAGCAACAATCCTTTAACATGGTTTTGTCAACCCTGGTTTCTTGAAGGCATCTGGACTTCAGTTCCCAGAATTCTCCAGCCAGTTTTGCTTTGACTATCTTTACCTGGGCTTTTCCAGGTATGGCCCTCAGTGGCTCGGGCTTGAACCTTGGTGGCGCAGTGGTTAGAGTGAAATACTGCAGGCTACTTGTGCTGGTTGCTGCAGTTTGGCAGTTAAAATCCCACCAGGCTCAAGGTTGACTCAGCCTTCCATCCTTCCAAGGTGGGTAAAATAAGGACCCAGATTGTGAGGGCAATATGCTGACTCTGTAAACTGCTTAGAGAGAGCTGGAAAGCACTGGAAAGCGGTATATAAGTCTAAATGCTATTACTACATGAAACTGTGTTTTCTGGAATTATTATCCAAACAGGAGTTCAGGTTAGAAGAGCTGGTTTTGGGTAGAAATAATAGTGGCCTGCAGATAGGGATTGTAAAGGGATAAGGTCTTTCTGGAGAATGAGGCAAAATAACTCTCTGACAGATCTGTGAGTTTTCATGTTTCACTTTTTACTGTTTGTTCCCGGATCACTGTATTTATTTATTTACTTTTCCCCCCTAGCCCTTGCTAAAGGCGCAACATGGATTTCTCTTGATAAAGATATTTTGACACATGTTTGGATGAAAATAGAGCCTGCACAGCTGCTTCTTGTACGCTGGTGTTTACGCAGCCAAGATTAGGTTAGAATGCGGGATAATTCATATCCTTGCATTTTAGCTAGAGCATTTATATGTGTTGTGTTGAGAATTTTATCGGATGTTTGTCCTTTTGTGTGTGTGTCACTGAGAGCAAAGTAAGCCAAGAATTAAATAATGAGTCGGGAGAAGTCCTCTCAGAAATAACCCCACTGAGTTCAGCAGGGTTTTTACCCTGAACTCAAGGATTATAGAATTGGACCTAAATATCCATTATCTAGCATAATAACTTTTCTTTATCTCCATCCTTATCAACTGTAGAGCGTCCAAGATTGGTTTGAGAAGCAATTTTCCTTTAAAGAGCTCTTTCTTATGTGCTAGTTTTGCAATGACAGCGTGCTGGCCAGCAGCCAGAATCTAGCTAAATGTTTAACTGCGTAATTTCAAGCGGCTATTCACACAGCCTGAATTGAGGTCTAGTTGTCTCCAGGTACTCTTCAAGCTTGTGCTTTTGCTTTCTTTTCTAATTGTCATGAAAATTGAGGATTTCCTTGAGAATGGAGAGGGGAGCAGTAAATGACTATGAACAAATTACAATTAACTGATGTAAATAGAGGCTAATCCAAGGCATTAGCTACAAAGCAGCAGGAGGGGCTGACAGCAGCAAGTCTGAAGTTTCAAAGAACTAGGCCACTGAAGCAAAAAATTTAAAAAAAGCTAGCATGCTCTAACAGAAGAATTGGTTAACACTAAGCCATCCTTCCATTGCCCAGGATCCTGTAGAGGGGTGAGAGTTAGACTAACATTTGCATAATGGCTGGATAGTATGGATTTGGCCATACAACATAGAACATCATTGTGAAAAAAGTAAGGTCCTACATATAGGCAAGAAAAACCAAATGCACAAGTACAGTATAGGTGGTACCTTGCTCAATAGTAGCAACTGTGAGAGGGATCTCGGAATCCTAGTGGACAACCATTTAAATATGAGCCAGCAGTGTGCAGCAGCTGCCAAAAAAGCCAACACAGTTCTAGGCTGCATCAACAGAGGGATAGAATCTAGATCGCGAGAAGTGTTAATGCCACTGTATAGTGCCTTGGTAAGGCCACACTTGGAATACTGCATACAGTTTTGGTCGCCACGATGTAGAAAAGACGTGGAGACTCTGGAAAGAGTGCAGAGAAGAGCAACCAAGATGATTAGAGGACTGGAGACTAAGACATATGAAGAACGGCTGCAGGAGCTGGGTATGTCTAGTTTGATGAAGAGAAGGACCAGGGGAGACATGATAGCAGTGTTCCGATATCTCAGAGGGTGCCACAAAGAAGAGGGAGTCAAACTTTTCTCCAAGGCACCTGGGGGCAGGACAAGGAGCAATGGGTGGAAACTAACCAAGGAGAGAAGCAACTTAGAACTAAGGAGAAATTTCCTAACAGTAAGAACAATTAACCTCTGGAACAGCTTGCCTCCAGCAGTTGTGAATGCCCCAACCCTGGAAGTCTTTAAAAAGATGTTAGACAGCCATTTGTCTGAAATGGTATAAGATTCCTGCCCATGCAGGGGGTTGGACTAGAAGACCTACAAGGTCCCTTCCAACTCTGCTATTGTATTATTGTATCATCAGATTTGGAAGGAACCTTGGAGGTCCAAGGTTCTTTCCAACCTCCTGCCCAAGCAAGAGACCTTATTCCATTTCAGACATGTCAGACTGGCCAGTCATATTGGTCAAGAATGGTGGGGTGACAGCAGCAGGTTCAAAAAAGTCAAGATGATGGTTGCAGCTGTAGAAGGTTAGCACCCAACCCTCTCCTAGAAGAATGAAATATTTTGAGAAATAATGAAAAGGCAGAATATTATATTTCCCTGCATGAGGGAGAAAGCAGCCCCCACCTTTTCTTAATAGTCCACTGCAGATGTCAGAAGGGATAAAGAGAGAGAAGCAAATATCCTCACCCCAAAAGCCATTAAGCCACAATAGGAATTACCCAATACCCTTTCAGAACACAAGCCCCTTCATTGCATCACTCTCAGAAACTTCAACCAAACACCTAGGATTTGGACTTTGCCTATAGAGCCAGCCATGACCCCTACATGGCCAATAGAATACATGTTCTTGCACAGGAACAGGAAGCTCAAGTGCAAAGCCCAAGAAAAGATATAAAAAAACTTTCACTCTCAACTCCATGTGCTCAGCTGCACTAGGACTACAATGGTGGTTCTGCATCAATAAATGGGCCCTCTTTCCGATCAGCCTCCATTTTGCCTCCAGTGCCTTTCTCTCGGCTTGGAACTGAAGATGGCTATTTCTTCCCACACAACCATACAATCAAAGCTCCACTACTTATTAATGTGCATCATTCATGTGATGCTCACATACCAGAGGTGGTATTCAGCAGGTTCTGACTAGTTTTTGAGAATCGGTAGCGGAAATTTTGAGGAGTTTGGACAACTGGTAAATACCAGGTTGGGGGTGAGAGGCACCGTTTTACGGTGGTTCTCCTCCTACCTCTCTGGTCGGTCGCAATTCGTGTTGGCAGGGGGGCAGAGGTCGACCTCGAGGCCCCTCGTGTGGGGTACCTCAGGGGTCGGTCCTCTCGCCGCTCCTGTTCAACACCTATATGAAGCTGCTGGGTGAGATCATCCGTGGTTTTGGGGTAGAGTACCATCAGTATGCTGACGACAAGCAGCTGTACATATCTACCCCAAACCACCCCAACGATGCCGTTGAAGTGATGTCCCGGTGCCTGGAGGCCGTACGGGTCTGGATGGGGAGTAACAAACTTCGACTCAACCTGTCCAAGACCGAGTAGCTGTGGTTTCTGACGTCCTGGTACAGCCAGTTGATGCCATCACTGGCCATCGGGGGCGAGCTGTTAGCTCCCATGGAAAGGGCCCGCAACCTAGGCATCCTCCTGGACTCCCGGCTATCCATGGATGACCATGTGACGGCCGTGGCCAGGGGGGCTTTTTACCAGGTCCGCCTGGTACGCCAGTTGCGCCCCTTTCTCGACCGGGACGCCCTCCGCACAGTCACTCAAGCACTCGTTACGTCCCGCCTAGACTACTGCAATGCTCTCTACATGGGGCTCCCCTTGAGGTGCACCCGAAGACTGCAGCTAGTGCAGAATGCAGCCGCGCAGGAGATTCTAGGTGCCTCACGGCATTCCCACGTAACACCTCTCCTGCGCAAGTTGCACTGGCTACCTGTAGTTTTTTGGGTGCGCTTCAAGATGTTGATAACTATCTTTAAAATGCTCCATGGCTCTATTTGCGAGACCGTCTCCTACCTCATACATCCCTTCGGCCGATTCGCTCCCACAGGGCACCTTCTCTGGGTGCCGTCAGCCGGGCAGTGGCGGTTGGCGACCCCCAGGGGAAGGGCCTTCTCTGTCGTTCTAGAGGGC
This sequence comes from Rhabdophis nuchalis, assembly GCA_039707465.1. NCBI lineage: Eukaryota > Metazoa > Chordata > Lepidosauria > Squamata > Natricidae > Rhabdophis > Rhabdophis nuchalis. The sequence goes on from CM077644.1 coordinate 229,131,675, forward strand.
CCAGCCCTCTAGAACGACCTACCCCCCGAACTCCAGACCACCACGCACCTCCGTCTCTTCCGCCAACGCCTCAAGACCTATTTCTTTCACCTAGCCGGCCTAGCCTAGCCCCCGAGACCATCTCTACAAACTGAGTTTTTAATTGTTTTTAATTTTTTGGTAAGTTCTTAGTGTATTTTTAGCACAGGTCACTTCAAATTTAATCAGTTTTTATTACTTGTAATCGTATTTATTTATATGTTCGTATTTATCTATATGTCTGTATTTTTCATTTTAACTTCCTGTGCACCGCCTTGAGTCCCTCCGGGGAGATATAAAAATCAAAGTCCCTTTTGGGAAAGGGTGCGGTATATAAATCAAATAAAATAAATCAAATCAAATCAAAAATCTCTGTGTAAGGCAAAAGGAAAAGGTTAAAAATGTGGTGAAACAAACGTACATTAAGTATGATAGGAAAAGCTGTATAATTTCTGTATACAGATATTTCTGTATATTTCTGTATACCAATGGCCTTGATACCTAGAAGCATCAACTTTTATAATTTCTCTCCAGCAAAGGCACTCAAACAAAACATCCCTATAGTGCTGACATTAAAAACTCCAAATTATTTTTAAAAAAAATAAGAGAAAAAATCTGGTCACTGATACAAACCTGAACAATCTTACTGAGTGCAAGCTAGTAAATTAGAATTTCTAAGTTTTTACTATTGGGTTATTCTATTAGAGTTCCCTTGCCCCAATTGATAAAGGAGAGGTTGAAAATACTTAAGTAGAAATTAACATTAAGTTATTAAACTATCAAAATAGAACAAAATAATTAAAATGTTATCACTTTTCTTATCTTTCCTACTATTTTATTTAAATGTACCTTTTATTTTCCCTGTGCACCGCCCTGAGTCCCTATGGGAGAAAGGGCGGTATACAAATCAAATTAAATAAAAAATAAATAAATAAATACTTTCTCCTAATGGTGTCTTATGATTTATCACTTTGTTGTTTGTATGTGCATTGAGAGATTATGCACTAGAGACAAATTCCTTGTGTGTCCAATCACATTTGGCCAATAAATAATTCTATTCTATTCTATTCTACTCTATTCTACTCTACTCTACTCTACTCTACTCTACTCTACTCTACTCTACTCTACTCTACTCTACTCTACTCTACTCTACTCTACTCTACTCCTGTCCACATCCGAGTAGCTTATATAGTAGGGCCATTTATATTTTGGCTGTAAATTAGTAGATGCCAGTAAAGAAATGCCCTTCCCCCATTTTAGAGCCCATCTAAGTGTATGCAAGCCAGACATGGTGGCTGTATTATATGGCAGTAAATTAAGAGGCTAGCTGGAACAGGAAAGCTTTCAAGGGCCAAAAAAATACAAAAGTAGGAGTAGATAATGTAACCTCTTGGGGCAGGGTGCATGAGTTTTTCCAGGCAGTCTGATTAGAATTCGATAACTTCAAACAGATTCTTGCCGTGAAGCAGTCAAAAATGCACTTGAGCCATTCTATATCCCATTTATTAATCTGAAAGTAATCAATTCAGGCCTCATTCTGTTAAGTGATTGCTGGGTAATTGAAAAGAGATGTGAACTGTAATTATAAAGTTCATTTAGAGAGGAATGGTTTAGAATGAGGTTGTACACAAAGAATGTGGAAAAGAGATGATATATAATACAGTGGATGCTACCAGCTTACCTTGTTTACAAATGCTATATTAGTACTGTAAAATACAGTTGTGCTGTGCTCTTAAAAACGCTGATTTTTTTTCCTGATTATTGTAACTCAATTTCTCTCCTGATGCACTAATCACTGATGACTTCAGAAAATTACCCAAATTTTACTTCAGATTCAGATTAACAGAGTTGGAAGGGACCCTGTAGATCATCTAGTCCACCCCCCCCCCCAATCCAACCTCTTCTTGAAAATTTCCTGTGATGGAACACACACAATTTCTGAAGGCAAGCTGTTCCATTGATTGTTTGCACTCACTGTCAGAAAATTTCTCCTTATTAATCTCTCCTTGATCAGTTTCCATCCATTATTCCTTGTCTGGCCTTAAGGTGCCTTGAAAAATAGTTTGACCCCTTCCTCTCTGTGGCAGCCCCTCAAATACTGGAATCCTGCTATCATGTTTCCCTTAGTCCTTCTCTTCAGTAGACTAGCCATGCCCAGTTCCTGCAACCGTTCTTCATATGTTTTAGTCTCCAGTCCCCTAATCATGTTTGTTGCTCTTCTCTGCACTCTTTCTAGAGTCTCCTCATCTTTTTTATAGTGTGGTGACCAAAATTGGATGCAGTACTCTAGGTGTGGTCTTACTAAGGCTTTATAGAGTGGTATTAGTACCTCATTTGATCTTGATTGTATCTCTCTGTTAATGCAATTTAGGATTGTGTTGGCTTTTTTGGCTGCCGCTGCACACTGTTGGCTCATATTTCAGAAAGATTCCCCCAAAATAATGATCCATTATTATAATTTATCTTTATTTATTAAGTCAATTTACATGTTGCTTAAATTGCCAAAGCAATATACACAAATTTACCCAATCCCAACTGCAAGCTCATAAAATGCAGGTAGTCCATAACCATTCATGTATTGACTGTCTGAAATTATAACGGTACTGAAAAAAATGACATAGTCCTTACATTTATGACCATCACAGCATCCCTGCAGTCACATGATCACAATTCAGACACATGGCAATGGGTGCTGTGGGCCAGGATCATATGATCGCCATTTGTGACCTTCCCAGCCAGCTTCTGACAAGCAAAGTCCTAATGACCCCAACAAAAAAGGTCGTAAAAATCAAGTCAGTCATGTGATGATTCACTTAACAACCATGAACGGCATCCCAATCTTCAAAACCACCATTCTCTGCAGCGTAACCCTGAATCGTTCTTACAAACAACAATAGAATATAAAATATAAAAATAGAATATTTTCTATTATTCAATATTCAATATAAAAATAGAAAGAAATAATTGGTCCCAATAAAAAAATAACCTCTCGACACCCCAAAAACGAGGATTTCCCCATAGCTAATATCTAGAAAATAAAACATAGATATATGGCGCTGAAGAGGACCTCAGCGGTCATCTAGTCCAGCGGTCCACAAGCTTTCCTGCTTTGCGGACTGGTGGCGGTTGTCAGCGGGGGAAGGAGAGAGGGGTTGGCTCCATGCAAATAGAGCTTCGTGCATACCTGAGCGCGCCTGCCGCTAATGCAAGTGGAGCTGTGCACATAGGCACATTTGCCCATTGCTTGCACAGCCTGGTTCTGAACCAGGCCACACCTTGATCTAGTTTAACCCACTGCTGAAGGCAGGAGATGTTATACCAACAAGGTCAAATGGCTGTCTAGTCCAGGGGTCTCCAACCTTGGCAATTTTAAGACTCATGGACTTCAACCCCCAGAATTCAACTTACCTTTGCAAGCGGGCTCAGTGGCAAGCTCCGCCTACCCAGACATCATCATAATCCTGTCTTTGATGCTCTGCACCAGTGGTGGGTTTCTACAGGCTCACACCTACTCGCGAGAGCCGGTTGGTGAAATTTAGAGAACCGGTGAGAGGGGGTTCCACCGGCGTACCTGGAAGTAAATCTGGCCCGCCGCTGCCAGTGACCCAATGGGAAGGAAAGGAAAGGAAAGGAAAGGAAAGGAAAGGAGGAAGGAAGGAAGGAAGGAGAGAGAGAGAGAGAGAGAGAGAGAGAGAGAGAGAGAGAGAGAAAGAAAGAAAGAAAGAAAGAAAGAAAGAAAGAAAGAAAGAAAGAAAGAAAGAAAGAAAGAAAGAATCATCACAATTGAGTCCAAAATTTTGGTTGCTAAGCAAGAGCGTTGTTAAATGAGTTTCACCACATTTTAAAAGGTGGCCACTCCCACCCTGTCACATGACTGCCAAGTCACGCCCACAAAATAGGCCACACCTACAGAGTAGGTTCTAAAAAAATTTGAAACCCGCCACTGCTCTGCGCATATGTGGAAGGTCCTGCGCATGGGTGGAGGTGGCCCCTGCGCTCTCATTTGCGAACCGGTAGCGAAGATAAGTTGATTTCACCCCTACTTCCTCCCATAATTTCATATCTTTTTAAAATTTTATTTTACTGGACCCCAACCTCACTGTAACTTAATTACAATATACTTTATAAAGGCATAGAAGCATAGGTGGTTGTCTGCAACTGCATTTGTTTTCCTCTTTCAGATATTATAAAGGAGGAGGAGAAAGAAGTATCGGAGGGATCATTAGAATAGCTTCTCATGGTTACCCTCTGAATGTCAGAGTTCAAAGGACTTGGCTGTTCCCTAGTTTTTCAGGGTTCATTCCAGGTCAATGGCTTGATAAGATTCTCAACTTTCCAGCTACCAATGGTCAAAGAGTCTCCAAGATGTCCAAGCTTGTGTGGCTCAAATCTTGTTTTAAGTGATCATGAACAAAGTTGGTGTTTGCTTTCGGTGCAGATCTCTTTATGCGCACATAGTGGGCAGCAGCAGTCTGTTAGTATTAAATGATTTTAAAAGGATTCCATGCTAAAAGAGGAAGAATTTACTAAATTAGTGGAATCAAATCGAATATTTATCGAATATTTATTTGTATAACCGCGTCCTCTCCCCTAGGGGACTCGGAGCGGTGTACAGGGAGGAATAAAACAACATAAAATATATACATGAATACAATAAATACAATAAAAATAAATTAAATTTGACTATCCCTGCACTAAAATTCCCATTTAAAATGAACAATCCCTAATCCCTGGGTAGAGACTAACCTAGGCCGGCCAAGCAGAAAAAGTGAGTTTTTAATTTCTGACGGAAGGAGCGGAGGTCCATAGTTGTTCTAATGTCGGGGGGAAGGTCGTTCCAGAGGGCTGGGCCCGCCACAGAGAAGGCCCTTCCCCTGGGCGTCGCCCGCTGACAAAGTCTAGTGGACAGCACCCGGAGCAGTCCCTCTCTGTGGGAGCGAATCGGCCGGGAGGATGTATGGGGCAGAATCCGATCCCGCAGATAGCTAGGTCCCGAGCCATGGAGCGCTTTAAAGATGAGAACTAACACAAGTTAGGAGCAAGTTTATTGAGAAAAAACAACCTGACCTAAGAAAATCGCTCCTGTTTTTTTATTAAAAAAGAAAATTATATAATAATAATAATAATAATAATAATAATAATAATAATAATAATAATAATCTTTATTGTCATTGTAATAATATTGTAATAAAATTACAATGAAATTGGTTTGAGCGCCGTGCCAACACCTGCACCAGGTGGAATACAGACAGCAGTGACAGCCTTAATATCCTTAATAGGGAAAAAAAGATTGCATGGAAATGATCGATCCTGTGATACACGCTCAGCTGAAACTGATAGGATTTAAATGAAAGCTCTAGCTTCTTCCTAAATCCTTCTAACTGCAAATAATTTATGTCTGTTTTGCGAATTTAAAATAGATGCAATTCTTTATTGGCCAAGTGTGATTGGACACACAAGGAATTTGTCTTTGGTGCATATGCTCTCAGTGTACATAAGGAGAATAAAATAGGATACATTCATCAAGAATGATAAGATACAACACTTAGTGATAGTCATAGGTTACTAATAAGCAATCAAATCGTACTAGGAAACAAATAAAACAATATACATTGTAAAGATACAAGCAACTTGGATATAGGCATAAGTGGAAAGAGATAGTTACTAGGAAGGATGTGAAGAATAGTAATAAAGTCTTAGTAAATAATTTGACAGTGTTGTGAGAATTGGTTGTTTAGCAGAGTGATGGCATTTGGGGGGGGAAAACTGTCCTTATGTCTAGCTGTTCTGGTGTGCAGTGCCCTATAGCAGGGGTCTCCAACCTTTGCAACTTTAAGTCTGAAGGACTTCAGCTCCCAGAATTCTCCAGCCAGCTTTGCTGGCTGGAGAAGTCTGGGAGCTGAAGTCCTTCAGACTTAAAGTTGCAAAGGTTGGAGACCCCTGCCCTATAGCATCGTTTTGAGGGTAGAAGTTGAAACAATTTGTATACAGGATGTGAGGGTTTATGAATTAGAAAAAACAGCAGTAACAGCAAACTGAATTGACCCCCATCTGATGTGCACCGCATGCAACAAGTAACCTGGCTGAAGGAAGGGGCTTTGTCTGAATGAGTTGCCAAGACAATCTCAATCTATATATATATTGGAGCAACCTGGTGATACATTAACTTTCTTTGGGGGTTTTGTACTGGTCCATGTTCAATCCAGCCCTGTTGACCTGCTAAAGCGCAACGGACTACTTCATGTGCTCAGTGTCTTTAAATACCGTCCCCTTTTCTTTCCACTGTCAGCTCTCTCATTTGAGATGATAATGCAGAGGGAACATTAGACCACCAGGTGGGGTAATCTGACCAGAAACCAAAGAAGCAAATTACATGTATTATGGTGAAATGTACTGAACGTTTTCAAGCCAGAATACGTCACTGTAATTAAACAAGACCAGTAGAAAAGCTGTGCTGATTAAACTAAAAAAAAATGTCTAGTATATGGTTCTCACAACAGTCCTTTGATGCCTTGACAAAGCCAAAAAAACTCAACCAGAACTCTTCCAACCAAAGTTCTTTCATAATTGTACATAGTACATAGCCACCATGGTGTTAGGCTCTTCCTGCATACTTGTTTACTCCCTTTCAAAGTTAGATGTAAATAATACAGCTAATATGAAGCACCAAATTCCTTAATTTAACCATGCATGTGAGGGAAAATGTTTCTTTCTTCTATCCTAACCTCCCACCATTCTGTTCCATTGGATGGCCTCAAAATTTTAATACCAAAATTTGCAAGTGATACGAAGTGGTGTCTGAAAAGTAGCTCATCCATGCTCATGTGCCCATGGTTGTGTATATGAACATCCCATGATCGAAAGCATTTGGTTGGAATAAAATTTGAACCACTACTGTATACCATACCGTATTAATATGTACCAAGTATTGATAATGAGAACTAATGGCTAAGACTCTAAATAATAATTCTCCAAAGAACTGCATAAGCAGAATACATTTAAAAAATAATTATTTTATGTAACTTTTTTTTGCATCACATTTCAAAAGCACCGTGTTCTCTACTAATGGTTTGAGAAACCTGGATTAAGAACTTGCTCTAGCAGTTAGTTAAGCTCTTGTCTCCCATGGCCTTACAGCTTTAATTATTTAATTGTTCAATGTTCAAATCAGTTATGCTTTAAAACAACATGGCATCTGCTAATCTATGGTAGGTAATTTATAATCTGTAGGTAATTTAAACTAATTATGGAAGACATAATTTAGAAGCTGGAATTATATGACAATCTTAAAAGAAATTGTTATGGAATTATTCTAATGCAGATTTTGTTCTTAAATGTAGTCCAATTACATGGTAGTATGGGGTTTTTAAAATTAAGTATGAACTTGTGAAGGAACTTCCAATAATTCAATTAATTTCAGATGAAGGAAGCCGCTGATGGGAACAAGTGGTGCGTCTGCCATGTGGAGTAATTTCATTTTCTGTAATATCCCCAAAGGTCAAAATTTGGGCATCATCTTGGGAAATTTAAAATGAAAATCGGATCCATTAGAACCACTTGTAAGAAGCTGCCCAAAAAAACCCTATGGAAGTGTTGGAAATGTCCTTCTGGGTTCGGCTCCAAGTGGGGAAAAAGACATTGGAGACATGGAAGCTGCTTGAAAAGATGGTTTAATGGTGGAGAGGACCACATGGCTTGAGTCCTGAACAGAAAAGGTGATCACATGCTTCAATGTTAGGAGAAGAAAGGGCTTGCTGGGCTTTTTATAATCTGTTCAGCCCCACCTCTCTGTTTCCTGTTCCTGTGTAAGAAATGTATTCTGATTGGTTGTCAGACTCCCATGGGGCCATGCAGGGGCAACTCTCTACACTGTGTTTTGAATCCCAAGTTTGGTTGAGTTCTCAGATGCCATGTGGTGAGTTTCTGTGAAAAGCTGATACTACCTTTATTATGTAAAGTAGACTAGCTCAGGCTTTAATGGCTCATTGACAAAGGGGGTGGGGGCAGGAAGCTGCAGGGAGCTACTCTGTCTTTAAAACATGTTTCTCCCTTTTCACAACCAGGGAAATGTAATATTCTGCCTTTTCAATATGTCCTAGGACTGTTGCCTAATCCTAAGAATGCAGAGGGGCTATGAGCGATTTAGTGGGATGGACTCATTAATGCCTTTTTCAGCTTTTCCTTGCAAAAGATTGAGATTCAGCATATCTGGAAAATTGTGAAAGGCTACCTGGAAGAAATAATGTATTATTCTTAAAGGTGTGATGTAAGTCATCCTAGATGGAGTCGAAGTCAACATGTTTTACTTCCAGGAGACCCTGCATTTAGAATCAAAGTGAACTAGCCTGGTTCAGCTTTTTGATGGCAGCTGTTCCTATTCCAGTTGTCCTTTCTCAAGGAAAAGGAGATAATATTTTCCTTTAAGAAACATTGAATTGACATAAGGATAAGTAAAAGGAAAGCAGTTAATCCAGGTCAAAACATTGTCACTGCAGGAGGGTCCACAGCAAGCTAAGTTTTTCTATAAACAATTCAATGGGTGCCATGACCTCACAACACAAGCTTCACTGCTTACAGACTTGCCTGTGATGTTACAATACATGTACAAAAGAAGCAGAATTTGCATCACAATGTAGCACCAAGTATTTTCCGGAGCTGTGATAGACCAAGCTTTCAGGTAGGGCTCTGTTTGAGAACTTAATGCAAAACTGGCAGGAAGAATCCTAAACTCAATCCACCAATTTTTAAGAGGAAAAAAAAAATCAAAGCTTTTACATTGCAAATAAGCAGAACATTCTTGCTTATAAAATAGAATATGCCTCGGTTTTTCATCTTTTTAAAAAATTACACTTCACAATATTGCCAAAATACCAGTCTTATATTTTCAGATTCTATTTTTCAGAATACTTAAAAAAAAAAAACCTAAAATATTGGTGTACGTTCTAAATTAGTTATGACAAAATATGGTTGTAGAATAAATCAGCTTGCCAAACCAACACTAAAATTGTCTCTTCTGAACATCTGATTTCTTGAAGTTTTTACAAATAAGAAAAAACCTGTTAAGCAAACACATGCATATATAGTATACACAAGCCAGTCAAGTTAGAATCTTTTCAGCTAAAAAGCTGAACAATTATTTGTGTACTGCTAACTAATGAATACAAAAATTTGGTCTGAGGGAAAGTTTACATAATCAATAGCAGAGGCAAAATACTGGGGAAGGCTAAATTTATAACTGAGGGAGTTTACTACTGGTTTCTGTATGCATGCCTTACTGTATATCCCTTTGCTCCTACCCTACTACTTTTCTATAGGCAGAATCAGAGATTACTCCTTACTCCCCACAAGGCATTTTTAAAATATTTAAGTTCTGGTACAATACAGAAAGTATTTATCAAATCAATGAAAACATTCTTTTTTTAAAAAAAATCATAATTATTACACTCAATCAACAAATGTATTTTTAATAATATGCATTTTAGGTTACAGTCTATCATTGTTCAATCATTCCACATGTTCTCTTGTTATTACATTTGTTAGTTTTCAGAATGTAATGAACACGTTCTGCTAACTAACAAAATGACAAGAGTCAGAAGGGACCTTGGAGGTCTTCTAGTCCAACCCCTTGATCAAGCGGGAGACCCTATACCCATGATGGCGAACCTATGGCACGGTTGCCACAGGTGGCACGTGAAACCATTTCTGAGGGCACGTGAGGCGTTGCCCTGTCAGCTCCAGTGCACATGAGCATGCTGGGCAGCTGATTTTCGGCCTTGATTTTCGGCCATTTTTTGCCCTCCTGAAGCCTCCAGAGGGAGAAAAATGGCCCAACGAACAACCTGGAAGTCCATTCTTGAATTTCCGGTTTGTGTGTTGGGCCTTTTTTCGCCCTCCCCAGGTTCCTAGAAAGCCTCTGGAGCCTTGGGAGGGCGAAAAATGGACCTACCGGGCCCACCGGAAGTCAGAAAACAGGCTGTTTCCGGCCTCCAGGGGCGTGGGGGAGGCCATTTTTGTCCTCCCCGGGCTCCAAAAAAGCCATGCGCACATGCGCGGGGCAGCAGGGGGTGTCAAGCGTGCATGCTCAGGGGGCACGGCATGGGAGGCATTAAATTATGGGGTGGGCACATGAGCGCGCACAATAGCGCAAGCACGTGTGCTTTAGGCACCCGAGGTGAAAAAGGTTCACCATCACTGCCCTATACCAGGGGTCTGCAAAGTTGGCTCGACTGGTGGACTTCAACTCCCAGAATTCCCCAGCCAGCCAGGCTGGCTGGGGAATTCTGGGAGTTGAAGTCCACCAGTCTTAAAAGAGCCAACTTTGCAGACCCCTTGCCCTATACCATTCTAGACAAAGGACTGTCCAGTCTCTTCTTAAAAGCCTCCTGTGATGGAATACCCACAACCTCTGGAGGCAATCCTTTCCACTGAGAACTCGATAAACTCGTTCTCAGCCCAATCAATGAAAGTGCCATTGTCTTAGGACCTATTAAGTCTAACACATTTATTTTGATATAAACTGCTATTCTGACATGGCTTAGAATCCACTTTGTAAAATATTCCCTAAATATTCAATAATTCAATTCAGTTGAATAAATATTCAATTGTCATAATTGAACTGTTATGATATATAAGCAATGTTGCTTCAATAGACCTATCATAGCTACTCTCAAAAACCCTGGTCGCCTTGCTTAAAATCATCTAAAGCAAACGGCCTTTTTAAAAACAATTATTGTCTAACATTTCTGGACAAAAATGGGAGGATTTTTGGTCAGAGACAATAGTTAACGTAAGTCCATTTCTTCCCTCAATCGCCATACATTGTGAAATTGGTGCCTGAAGAATGAAGAAACTTGATTGCAAAACATTAACTCTTTTTTTCCCTGTCTGTTTTCAATTTCCCTTGACCTATCTCAGCAGATCTCTCCCCTTGGACTGAAATCTTTTGTGGACAGTGGGTTTGTTTTTTGTTTTTTGTAACAGCAGTCTTTGTTTTCCATTATCAAATCGTTTAATGGTCATGCAATTATTATTTCCGCCTGTTTCTAACATGTTTTGTAGTACTCACTATTCCCAGTTCATTAACTGACCGACCTCGGCATTAATACCTCCCCTCCGCTGAGGTTACCTTGGAAACAAAGCTTCCTGTGCATAATCCAAGATTATCCAACTCTTTATCCTACATGTGACCCTTAATTACTTGCTAAATTAGAATGGTTTGCTAAAAATCACAAGAGGAGGTTAATATGTTCTTCCAGAGTTGGTCAACCTAAGATGACACAAAATTTGTAGGGGATTCAAAGTACATGATCCCTGAAGGCGTCTCTTTTAAAGCAAAGACAAACTTTCCAACAAGAGGCTGTACCCTTGAGTTTGTGTCTGTCACTCACTTTTCTTATCTGCTTTTTTTCCAGCCCTTGAATTCATCTGCCTGAACAAATCAACCAAGTAAATGTTGGATGGATTGATTACACATAGGATTCATTGACTGTTGGTCTCCAGCAATTAACATCTCACTGAAATCAAGGGACTTTTTCCTATATGAATAGGTTGGAGATACAGGATTTTATTTATTAATTATTTATTTATTCGATTTATATACCGCCCTATTTCACCTAAAAGGGACTCAGGGCGGTGCACAGAAAGATAAAAACCCCACAATATACAAAATATAAAAAACAATTAAATTATTAAATCTGTGCTAAAATTTGAATAAATAATTAAAACCAATAAATATCGAATTAAAATTCCCTAATCTATGTCAGGCCGGCATTTACACAAAAGTTCCTGCATAAAGTAGTTTAGAGAAAGAGAAGGAGTGATAGAAAGGAACCTGCAAAGCAAAACAGAACAGTTGAAATACAAGTTGGTGAAGAAGCCACCTTACTCTTTGAGAAATCTGGTAAGCATCATCATGTCTCTCATATTTATTTATTTATTTATTTATTTGGATTTATTGACCGCCCCCTCTCCGAAGAGACTCGGGGCGGTGTACAAGAATTTAAGAGCATATAGATATATAACAATTATAAATAATAAAACTAAATTAAATGTTTTACCCTTTATTAAAATATCTCGTTTAAATTTATGCTTATCTTATGCTGATAAGATATGCCTACATCGGCGTGGAAAATAATCACATATTCTTCTTCTTTTTTTAAAAACCTTTTGGGAGAGAGGGGGTTCGGACACTTCTGTAAATGAAAAAGGCTGTTTCTTTTCTAGTCATACTTCTAGCATGGCAAAGAAAAATAATTTATATAGATATGTGGACCACAGCTAGGTCAAAATACTTACAGATTAAACTTTTTTAAACAGTACCTCTTCTACATTTTGAGTAAACAAGTCTGCTGCAAGATGTACAGTAACCAATTTTAAAAGGAAAAATAAAAAAGAATCAAATGAAATGAATACGAAGCAGTCGGAGGGAGGGGAAATCTGCATTCCTTTTCTTCCATTTGAGGTAATGATTTCCTTTTGGAAGTTTTTTCTTTTCAAAAAGGGAATTTTGGTAAATTGTTTATTTGCCATATTTCGATGCCAAATAACTGAGCAGTGGGCAACAAAAATAAAAAATAAACAGAACAAAAACAATATGAACCATAATGACACAATGAAACAAGGACACACACCCAAATTTAACATTTGAAAGTCATGGTCTTTATACAGTATACATGAGGGGAAATTATTCCATAATAGTTAAATGTTATGAATGGAATTTGATCAGGGTGAGTTCCTGCCGGCATTACTGCCGGTTCTTTTGCGCATGCACGCTCGTTTCACGCGTGCACATTTGCACCTAAAAAGGTTTGCGCATGCACACGTTAGAAAAGGGGGGGGGGGAAATAATTTTTGCAATGAAGATTTCTGCACATGCACAGAAACGAAAATCAAGATGGCGCCACCACCAATAGAACCGATTCGGGGGCATGGCAGGCCGAGTTACTACCTACTCAGCTGAATCGGACCGAACCGATAGGAATCCACCTCTGAATTTGATGCTGTGGCCCTTATTTAATTATAAGATACCATGGAATATGTGTGAACACGGTATTTTTACACAGTAAAACACTCCTTTCTCCAGTGATCTTTCTAGCATCAACAATTCAATGAAATTGGGCGGGGTGTGGGGGGGAAGAATCATGACAGAAGCCTTCCAAATAGATTTTTCAGATTTGGAAATATGGACAGCTAGGGTGACATCAGAATCATGGAAAGATACTTAATTGAAGAACGGTTGCAGGAACTGGGTATGTCTAGTTTAATGAAAAGAGGGACTAGGGGAGACATGATAGCAGTATTCCAATATCTCAGGGGTTGCCACAAAGAAGAGGGAGTCAAGCTATTGTGTAAGGCACTTGAGAACAAGAAGCAATGGGTGGAAATTAATCAAGGAGAGAAGCAACTTAGAACTGAGGAGAAATTTCCTGACAGGAGAATTAATCAGTGGAACAGCTTGTGTTAATACCACTTTATAATGCCTTGGTAAAGTTGGAATACTGCATTCAGTTTTGGTTGCCACGATGTAGAAAAGATGTGGAGACTCTAGAAAGAGTGCAGAGAAGAGCAACAAAGATGATTAGGGGCCTGGAGACTAAAACATATGAAAAACGGTTGCAGGAACTGGGGATGTCTAGTTCAATGAAAAGAAGGACTAAGGGAGATATGATAGCAGTGTTCCAATATCTCAGGGGCTGCCACAAAGAAGAGGGAGTCAAACTATTCTCCAAGGCACCTGAGGGCAGAACAAGAAGCAATGGGTGGAAACTAACCAAGGAGAGAAGCAACTTAGAACTGAGGAGAAATTTCCTGATAGGACAATCAGTGGAACAGCTTGCCTCCAGAAGTTGGGAATGCCCCAACACTGGAAGTCTTTAAGAAGAGGTTGGATAGCCATTTGTCTGAAACAGTACAGGGTTTCCTGCCTAGGCAGAGAGTTGGACTAGAAGACCTCCAAGGTCCCTTCCAACTCTGCTATTGTATTGTAGTTTACTGAACCCTAACCTTTTCATCTGCAACAATAAATTAAACAAATACGTATATCATGAAGAGAAATGCCAAGGATGTTTTCAAACAACGTAAGAACAAGGTAGAAAAATGAAAGTGTCTTTCACAGTAAATCACTTCGAAAACTGTAGGATTTGGAGTTCTGAATCAAGCCTGAAGATTAAATGTCCCTAACCCCACCTTCTTATACTTCATGCACTAGAGAGTAGCATGCCAAAGATTCTGCCAAATATTATCCTGTCTATTAGGACTTAAGGGTGTTTCACCTTTCTTTGCTTATTTTTTACAATGACAATAAAGATTATTATTATTATTATTATGTAACGTTTCTTCCTTATTCATACCAAGGTAGAGTAATCTTCCTTGGCCTTTACAACTGTTTCGGGTGAATTGGAGTTGACATAAAAACAACATTATGAAGGCTTAGCCAAAAAAACAAAAGTTGCCAAGGTATGTTTGTGCCATGGTTGGGTACAATGAACAAAGGCACCAAGAATAGAAATGGCAATCCTATTTCAAACTTAATGCAAGTTTTTGCAATTGGTTGTCTTCCAAGGAAGCAATATTGTAAAAGATGTATAAAATAAAAATTGCTCAAAATATTAATGGATTAATGAATTCATGGAAAAAATAGAAAGAAAAAAAAGATGGAGGGGAAAAAATTATCTTTTGTCTGGGTTTTGATCTCTTGCTAAATTTATGGGTTTGAGATGTTAAACAGAAAACAGAATAACAGAGTTGGGAGGGACTTGGAGGTCTTCTAGTCCAACCTCCTACTTAGGCAGGGAAACCTACACCAGAATTTTTTTAAAAAAATTCTGGCAGTAAGAACATTTCAATCACGGAATCAACTGCTTAGAGATTTTGGATTGCTGTTTGATGGACGTGTTCAAGTAGAGACTTGACTGCCATCAGCCTGATATGTTTTAATTTGAGTTATCATATCAAACAATGGGATGGGCTTAATGGTCTATTTGGCTTTTTCCAAGTCTATGATTCTAGCACATCCTAAAGCTTGCATCATATTTTTCTGAGGCGTCACAGACTTTTTGTTCCATATTTTTGTCTCTCCGCATGTACCAAAATTGTTCTTTATTTTTTCAGGCAAAATATATAGTGTACAAATAAACAGAATAATCCACTAGGAAAGTGTCTAAGTCATGGGTGTCAAACTTGCCACATCACATAACCAGCAACTGAATCCTGAGAGGTAAAAATTCCCATCAATGTGAATTATAGCAATAGCGTTAAACAGTGCTATTTATTTTTTTCAATCTTGGGGAACCGCTATTGACCTCTTCTGGAACTCTGGGTGTTAGTGGAACCTCAGCTGAGAAAGGCTGCAATGACCGGGTTCAAAGTGTCTTATTTCAGACACCAAGACCTACTATAGCTCTGTGGAGAAGCTCTAATGCTAGGAAAGGTGAGCTCTACTTCTACCTTGGCCACAAGGCCACCTAGCTGACCCTGGGCCACTTCCTCACTCTTAATTCTAGGAATGAATCAGAATAGAGCTGGAGGGGATCTTGGAGGTCTTCTAGTCCAACCCCTTGCTCATGGCAAACCTTTTTTGGCTCGTATGCCAAAAGCGGGGAGAGTACAGGGGGTCGTGTGCGGGCGTGCCACACCCATAATGCTTTGCGCACGACCCCCGTAGGGATGCACGCATGACCAGCACTCCCCCCCCCCCCAATTTTTGGCATGCTTTTTTCACCCTCCTTAGGCTCCAGAGGCTTTATAGGAGTCTGGGGAGGGCGAAAACAGGCCCTCCAGAGGCTTCAGGAGCTTCCCTGAAGCCTCCAGAGTGCGAAAAATCAGCCCTACGGGCAAACCGAATGTTCAGGAACAGACTTCCGGTTTGCTTGTAGGGTTGGTTTTAGCCCTCCGGAGCCTTCAGAAGGCTTCCCTGAAGGCTCCGGAGGGCGAAAAACGACCCTACAAGCAACCCAGAAGTCACTTCCGGGTTGCTCGTAGGGCCGGTTTTAGCCCTGTGGAGTGTTCAGGGGCCTTCAGGAGGCTTCCCTGAAGACTGTGGAGGGCAAAAAACAGCCCTAGGAGAAAATCTGAAGTCACTTCCAGTTTATTCGTAGGGTTGTTTTTTGCCCTGCGGAGGCTTGATTTCGGCCTTATGAGGTCATGATTCGCCCTCTGGAGGTTTCCTCATAAGGCCGAAATCAACTCGCATACCCTGACAAATGGCTCCACTTGCCACCTATGGCATGTGTGCCATAGGTTCGCCATCACGGCCCTATACCATTTTAGATAGGTGGCTGTCCAGCACAGGTGGGCTTCACGTAAGTTAATAACTGGTTTGTCTACTGAGCTTGCACGTGGCTTTGAAAACACAGAGATTTCATGCTTCTCGGGCAGCCGTGGTGAGTACAGCGGGCTAGGCACGGAAATCAGTTGGACTACGAGGGCAATCCGAGTGAGCCAGACAGTGAGACATAGCGACAGGATAGTGTTGGGGCAGGTGGTCGGGGGGACGACAACACAACACGACACTTTGCTAAGAGAACTACAGAGACTTCAGGCAGTCGCCCGGAGGAAAGACTGAATTTGAAAGAGCAAAAAATAAATAAAAATTAAAAGTGAACATAAGCATAAAGTTATGCTCAACAAAATACAAGATGAAATAAATGGACCACACATTGATTTCTTAGCTATTATCAAACTGAAATGAATCAAAATTGGGCACTTTTAGTCAGGAAATCTACTATTTACTAATTGGGACTTGAAAAATAAAGAAAGTCAGGAATGTTGCAATCAATGACTAAACAATATCAGTTAGATTTCACAGACAATTCTTTAATATGATAGTTATCTCAGTTTCATAGATTGATTGAAGAGTGCAACTTAATAAAAAGATTTTGGGGAGCCGTTTGACGAAACTAGAAGCAGTATTACAATGAACATCTGTGAAAACATACAGAATAAGGAAAGTTTTCAGAGACCTCTTGAAACTCAGAAGAAGTTATAATCTTATTATGCTACAGGATATCAATGGAAAGATAGTAACTGATTTAAAGAATATCCTACAGAGATAGAAATATACTGGAACTTTGCACAGTAGTTATAAAAATTAAGACACTTTAGAAGA
This sequence comes from Rhabdophis nuchalis, assembly GCA_039707465.1. Lineage (NCBI taxonomy): Eukaryota > Metazoa > Chordata > Lepidosauria > Squamata > Natricidae > Rhabdophis > Rhabdophis nuchalis. Next base: position 229,148,797 of record CM077644.1, read on the forward strand.
TATCCCCTACTTACAAGAACATCTAATACTAGAAATTGAAATTAGATCAGTGTCCTCGATCATTGCGAAGTTGGAAGGCTATAGGAATTGATGGGATTTATTTAACAGTCACCAGACCCCGGACAACTTACAACTCAACCAAAAGAATTTGAAGCATATTTACAGATATATGGCAAGCAACAGAACAGAAATATTTGTTCTAACCAAGTTATCCCAGCAAATACAAAGAACGGTCCAGTGAGCCATAGACTGGAAGAGATGAATGTACATACCATTACCAGAGGACTTAACTGATTGTACAAGCTGTCATACAATATACTTAATTTCACATGCTAAGAAATGCTTACCGTAGCATTATCCAATGTAGATTTAGAGCCCTAAATGGAGGGAGAGACACCAGATGTTCAAGCCAGTTTTAGAAAAGGCCAAGGAATATGAGGCATTATTGCTGATGCATGCTGGATAATTGAGAAAGCCAAAGAATACCAAAAAGAAGTCAAGATATATTTTATTCTTTATAGAAAAGCCTTTGATGGTGCCAATCAGGTCAAGTTTTGGAGTGTCCTTAGGAAAATGGAAATCGCAGAACATCTTGCTCTCATGTGAAGCCTATACACAGAACAGGAAGCCACAGTCTAGACAGAACACGGTGAAACATGTTGTATCCTCTTCCCCTTATTTATTCAACGTGCACACTGAATATACGTATGTTAAGGAAACCTCAATGGATTGGAAGGAAGTACGCTTTTAAAATCAGAGCAGGAAATATCGATTACTTGCACTGTGCTGGTGATAATATTCTGATAGCTGATAATAAATGTGCAAATGATCTGCAAGCTCTAATAATGAAAGCCAAGGAGCATACTTAACAATGAGCCTAAGTTAAAGGTTTAAAGAATGACAGCAGGCTAGGTAGAATTGACAGTGAAGGTAATGAATGGTGGATCGCTTTTGCCTTTTAGGCAAAACAGATTGGCACATGGTAAAATAGCAATAGCACTTAGACTTATATATCACTTTACAGTGCTCTACAGTCCTCGCTAAGCGGTTTACAGTCAGGCTATTGCCCCCACCAATCTGGGTCTTCATTTTACCGACCTCAGAAGGACGGAAGGCTGAGTCAACCTTGAGCCTGGTGAGATTTCAACTGTCAAATTGCAGTCAGCTGGCAGTCAGCAGTAGTAGTCTGCAGTACTGCATTCTAACCACTGCACCACCACAGCTTAAAATAGGAAGGAAAACTATGGTAAAGATGCCAGCATGTGTCTATAGTACTTACAAAAATCAGAATTGTGCCATTCTCTGTGGCAATCTATGGAAATGAAAAGCTGGACCTTGAAGAAGAAAACCCAAGATTTAGATAAACTAGAATAGTGGTCAGCAAGCCGCAGCTCGCAAGCCGCATGCGGCTCTTTGGCCCCTTGAATGTGGCTCTTCAGTCTCTCTCTGATTCCCTCCCTTCCTCCCTCTGTCTCTCTGTCTCTTTCTCTCTCTGTCTGTCTGTCACTGTCTCTGTCCACAGAATACCACATGAAGCAGTGGCGAGTCTGCGCTGCCGGCGAGGCCATCCACGAGGTCCCCCTCGCGTTCCTCATCTTCCCCGATGACGTCTGGAGTGATCAGCGGCCGTGCAGAAACTCGCCACTTTTCCACACCATGGAAAAGATAGGCGCGTGCACGTCCCGCGGAATTACAGCGGAACTTCCCACCGCTATGAAGTCTCCGAGACTGTAATTGGGTGGGGCATGCGCGCGCCTATCTTTTCCACGGCGTGGAAAAGCGGCAAGTCTCTGCGCGGCTGCGGATGGTTCCCTCCTTCCCCTCTGTCTCTGTCCCCTCTGTGTGTCTGTCAGACTCTGATTCCCTCCCTCCCTCCGTCTCTCTCTCACTCTGTGCCTCTCTCTGTCTGTCACTGTCTCTGTCCATAAAATACTGCGTGGATGAGCGGCGGGCTCTGTGGTGATGGCGAGGCCATCCACGGTGTGTGTGCGTCCCCTTCACGTTCTTCATCTCCCCGGATGCCATCCGGAACCATCAGCAGCCGCGCAGAGACTTGCCTTTTTTCCACCCCGTGGAAAAGATAGGCGCACACATGCCCTGCCCAATTATAGTCTCGGAGACTTCGTAGCAGTGGAAACTTGCGCTGTAATTGCGCGGGACGTGCACACGCCTATCTTTTCCACGGCATGGAAAAGCGGCAAGTCTGCGCGGCTGCGGATGGTTCCAGACGACATCCGGGGAGACGAGGAACGTGAAGGGGACCCCCCTCCCCCCGCGGAAGGCCTTGCCGTCACCACAGAGCCCGCTGCTCCTCCACGCAGTATTTTGTGGACAGAGACAGAGACAGACAGACAGAGAGAGGCACAGAGCGAGAGAGAGACGGACGGAGGGAATCAGAGTCTGACAGATACACAGAGAGAGAGAGAGACAGAAGGGAAGGAGGGAGGGAGAAACAGAGAGAGACAGGGAGGGAGGGAGACAAAGAGCCACAGAGAGAGACAGACAGACAGACAGACAGACAAGAGAGAATGACAGACAGACACAGAGAAGAAGGGAGGAGAGACACAGAGATAGAGAGGGAGGGAGGAGAGAGAGACAGACAGACACAGAGAATGACAGAAAGAGACAGAGAGGGAGGGAGGGAGAGATAAAGAACCACACAGACAGACAGACACAGAGAGAGAGAGAGAGAAACAGAAAGAGAGAGAAAGAGAAAGAAGGGAAGAAAGAAAAAGAAAGTGGGAGAGAGATGAAAGAAAGAGAACATGACAATTGAGCCCAAAATTTTGGTTGCTAAGCAAGACCGTTGTTAAGTGAGTTTCACCACATTTTACAAGTTGGCCATGCCCACCCGGTCACATGACTGCTGAACCACTCCCACAAAACAGACCACACCATCTGGCTCTCAAAAGAAATTTCAATCGTGGTATTGTTGATATTTGGCTCTTTTGACTAATGAGTTTGCCGACCACTGAACTAGAACATTGGAGAAACGTCTTTCCAAATAACAAAACATTTCTGGTTTGGGACAAAAAAAACCCAAGTGAATTGGTTCATGAAGTCATCACCCTGATTTAAAAGAGACTATAAGTGAATAATTCCCAGCGGAAACCCACTCAACTACAAAGCTTTTATAAACATTAACATAATCCTCATTTAATGAAGCAACACAAATCGAGCAAATCTATCACATTACCTCCAAAAAAACCCAGACAACCAAGCCTACATGGAAAAAGAGCGTTACATTTCTTTTTCCTTCTAAAATGCAAGGAATCTAGGACAGCACCCAAAGTATTTGCTTTATGTTTGGATTTTTTCACTCATACTTCTAGTAAGCCCTTTCCTTACTTTGAATATTCCTATTGTGGATTTTAAAATGATAAACCGAGCTACACATATAGTCCTCAATTTACAACATTTAGTGATCGTTCAAAGATGCAGTGGCACTGAAAAAAGTGACTTCTGACCGCTTTTCACACTTATGACCATTGCAGCATGCTCAGTTACATGATCAAAATTCAGAAGCTTGGCAAATGATTCCTATTTATGATGGTTGTAGTGTCCAGGGATCATGTACTTTTTGCCAGCAAAGTCAATAGGGAAGCCAGATTCACTGAACAACCGTGTTACCAACTTACCAACTGCAGTGATTCACTTAACCACTGTGGCAAGAATGGTCGTAAAGTGGGGCAAAATTCACTCAGCAACTGTCCCGCTTAGCCACAGAAAATTTTGGGCTCACGTGGTCATAAGTCAAGGACACACCTGTACTCAGGCTACCTTTCCTTTTGTTTTTTTCCTGACAGGCTTAGACTTCCCACCTGAACCGGCCACTTTTCAGAGGCCAAGGACTACAACTGCCATCACTCCCTGCCCCACACACCATGCTGCTGGCAGGGATGATGGGACCCAGCCAGTTATAGAGTTAATTTCCCCTTGCATTCGTATTCATTTCATGTATTCCTAATCATGTTTATACTTATATCTGTTATCTAATTCATTGATGGATGAAGTAAACAAATAAAAATATATTAAATAAATAAATAACAAGAGAGACGCGAGCCGCCCGCGTTGTATTTCTCCTTGGCCGATCAACCGTCCTTCCTCACGGCAGCATTGCTTTAAACTAATTAAGCCTTATAAATTGATCATGGAAACGCGTGTCGTGCCCCCACCCGCGGAGAAAACACCGAGTGACCGTTAACAGCCAAATCCAAAATAACCGCTCTTCCTCCCCCCTCCTTCCTCTCGGGGCGTGGCCCTGAAGGCGTGGCCGGCCACGCCACGCCCTCTATGAGCCGCCTACCGTACGTCTTGCCCTTTGGCCGCGGGAGGCGCCGCCCTCCTGGCGGCCGGACCAATCAGCGAGCGCCCTGTTGGCCAAGCCGGGTTCCATGCAGCAGAGTCCAAGATGGTGGCGCTCAGGGCTCGGAAGGACGGTTCGGCGGCGGTGGCCGCGAAGAAGCTCTTAGTCGCCGCGTGTCTGTGCCTGAGCAGCCTCTTCTTTTCCCCGGCAGACGCCACAGGCCAGGCGGAAAGCGGCGGCGCTCCCGGGGCGGCGGCGCCTCACCGGCGGTTCGAATACAAGTACAGCTTTAAGGGTCCCCACTTGGTGCAGCCGGACGGATCGGTGCCCTTCTGGGTCCACACGGGCAGTAAGTAGCCCTCTCATTCCCCAAGGGGGGACGACGGGTCTTTCTTTGACCTTGCGATCGGCTCGGGAATCTATTCTGAAGGATCAAGCGGTTAGCCTTGGAACGCAGCTCGGGAAGGGAAGAGCGCCTCTGGGCATACGCAGAGTGCAGCTGGCTTGGGTTGGCGGCTCAGCTTGGCTTATCCGGGGCTCTTGGTTGGCTTATAAATCAAGGAAACGATTTCTCTGTGGTCTTAATAGGAACATTTATTTTTTATACATTTGTTTAGTTTGTCAAACATGCACAAGGTAACAGGTATAAGTACAAACATGATTGTAAATACAGGAATTGGGTACCAATAAATGGGGATGGTAGGATAGGGACTGTAGGCACGCTGATACGCTTATGCGTTCACGCCCCCTTACAGACCTCTTACGAATAGGGTGAGGTCCACGGTAGACCGTTCAAGGTTGAACCTGTGGGGGCTTGAGCATATAACAACGGAGTGAGGTAGTGCAGTCCAGGCATTGACCACTCTGTTGCTGACGTATTTTCTGCAATCGAGATTGGAGCGGTTTATTGTTTGCCCATGTATTATTGCAGTTGAAGCTGAAGTAGTTGTTGACAGATAGGACTTCGTAGCAGACAGTTTTGTGTACTACGCTTGACCTTAATCGGCGTAGTTCCAGGTTGTCCAAGCCCAAAATGTCAAGCCTGGTGCCATAAGGTATTCTGTTGTGAGCAGGGGAGTGGAGTACTCTTCTTGTGAAATTCCTCTGGACTCACTGGATTGTATTAATGTCCAATATACGGTGTGGATCCCAGGCAGACAAGAACGATATAGGGGAGTGTAAAAAAAAAATCGATTCTTTCTTGCATCATCGCTTATCTCTAAAGGTAACATCTAGGTTTGTGAGTTGTTGCCTCATCTTTCTTTAATACAAATGGGTGTAAAGAAGGAATGGACTTTTAGTTTCTCAATCCCAGAGATGGGTTGGGATGAGAGAGAGAGAGAGAGAGAGAGAGTGACTGGCCCAAAGTTACGAAGTTATCTGTCTGGGTTTAAATAATTATAAAGTATTCTTTCACAACCTGCCCTTTAGGGATAAATAGTGCAAAGAATCCTGTGATTCAGATATGATTTATGTTTCTTAACCGGAGGGAACCCCATTAATTACTCTTGAACCATTAGCTCAGACAAATTCCCTTCTGCGCTGATTCATCTTCTAAAACCCTAATTCCTTGCCTTTGAGGATAGAATAGGAAAAGTGATTACTTGATCCAGAATTTCTGTGCCTGGCAAAAGCCCGATGTTCCTCTGCTTGATGAGTCCCAAAGATGCTGTTTCAAGAGGCAACTGGACTTTCTTTGGGACAACCATGAGCTGGATGACTGAGAATCTCCATAGGCATTTAGTTCTGATTGATGAGGATATCTGGAAAAGAAAACCCGTTTGCTGTAGTAGTTCTAGTGCTGGCCTAGAACCCAAGAGACTATGAGTGCTAGTCCCACTTTAGGCATGAAAGTCAGCTGAGTGACTTCGGACGAGCCACTCTCTCTCAACTCAACCGAACATTCAGGGTTGTTGTTCTGGTGACAATAGGAGTAGGGAGGAGTATTAGGAATCTTTGTTGCCCTGAGTTGTTTATAAAAATAATGGAGACAACATATCAATAATAAATTTGATGCTCTGAGTAGATAAGCATTAGTCCACATTTACCAATATTTCGGAGCAACCTAATACAAACCAGGGTAAGTAGGACACAAAATATTAAAAAGTTCCTGGGCAAATAAGTTGTTGTTAGTTGCGAAGTCGTGTCCAACCCATTGTGACCCCGTGGACAAAGTTCCTCTAGGCCTTCCTCTCCTCTACCATCCTCTGAAGTCCATTTAAACCCATGCCAACTGCTTTGGTGGCTCCATCCAGTCACTTCATTCTCTTTCATCCTCTTCTTCTTTTGCCCTCAGTCTTTCCCAGCATTAGGCTCTTCTTCAGTGAGTCCTCCCTTGTCATTAAATGGCCAAAGTATTTTAGTTTCTTTTTCAGGATCTGGCCTTCAAAAGAGCAGTCAGGGTTGATCTCCTCTAGGACTGACCAGTTTGATTGCCTCACAGTTCAAGGAACTTGCAGGGGTTTTCTCCAGCACCAGAGTTCAAAGGCCTAAATTCTTTGACAGCTTTCCTTATGGTCCAGCTTTCACAGCCATACATTGCAAGTGGGAAAACCATAGCCTTGACTGTATGCACTTTTGTTGGCAGGGTGATGTCTCTGCTTTTTGTATGCTGTCTAGATTTGCCATAGCTTTCCTCCCCAGGAGCAAGCGTCTTTTAATTTCTTGGCTGCAGTTTCCATCTGCAGTGATCTTGGAGCCCAGGAAAATAAAATTTGTCACCACCTCCATTTCTTCCCCATCTATTTGCCAGGAATTGAGAGATGCCATGATGTAAATGTACTCATATTCGAAGAAAACTCAGATGCACTATATTATTCTACACCAATGTTTTTCATACTTGGCTACTTGAAAATGTATGGACGTCAACTCCCAGAGTTTCCCTGGCTAGGGAAATCCACGCACCTTTTGAAAAACATTGCTCTATTTTTTAAAAATAACAATTTTTGCAATATATGATGTAGCGAGTATATATTGCTGTTCCAAGTGATCATATACTCACCATATCATATGTAGCAAGACTTTTTTTATATACAGTCTCTTGCTGCAGATTTTATGAAGTCTCGTGTTAGATGAGTGGAATGAGAATTCTCAATTTTGTCTCCTATACTGACAAAGGTACTCTTTTCATTACTCTCCAACCCTGCAAGTAGCCCCTCTCCCTCTCATCTTTCTATTCCATACTTATTTAACATTGTCGTTGAAAAATCGAAAAGTTGTGCCTCTCCTTCTTGAGAAACTAAATTAATTCAATCATTGAAACCAAACTTCTACATCTCTCACAGCTGAGAAGTCTCCCAGCTCTTTTGTAACAGTTTTCCCATTATAGCAGATGATGGCATTCTTGCCACTTTTGCCTTTTGGCATAATGTATTGCCACAGATACCATAATACTTTATTGTTAAAGATTATGATGTGCTTAAATTATAATTTGTAAAAGATTTAGGTTTTCAGGGCCTGCTGGTCGAGGTACTCTTATTTCAGCTATTTATTGTTTCCATTGGGAATTCTATTGTTTTCTAAGGCAGATGACTAATAAATCATCTTTCATTATAGGAAATCAACCATATGATATGGCATTGAGGTGTGAAGGTGTTTCAATAAGAGATCTCTGGATCCCTGGTTCCTTCTGCGAATTAAATTCATTTTTTCCCCCTGCTCTATTTTGGAATTACTCTATTACATAAGATGGCTAAATTTGAAACAATAGCCTTCTGCTATACTCTTTATAGCTAGAAGTGCCTTTTGTTTGTGTTCGGGTTCACATATGACTGCAGGATGATAATTTATATTCTGCCATATGGCTAGGATTCATGTGGACCGATGGCAAATGTGCCCCGCTGGATATAGCAACTTTAACATAATAGCAATGCTTTCATTTCTTCTTTATCTTATCTAAATTGGAAGTTAAAGATCAGATTTTGCAGAGTGACTTGTTCATATCTGTCAAGTATAAAAGTGTGACTGAATATCTTTATGTTCATACAGTATGTAAAAACTAAGCTGATGTCTTTCATTTTTTTGTCTGTCAATCATTTCTTGATCATTTGCCGTTCCATTTCCTATTCTTGAGTAGCTGAGTTGAATTTTGGAATTGACAGAATAAACTCTGCTATATGGTGATTCGTCACTGACTACAGCAGGGGTGTCTTGGCAACGTTAAGACTTGTAGACTTCAATTCCCAATATTACAGATAACAGATTAACAGAGTTGGAAGGGACCTTGCAGGTCATCTAGTCCAACCCCCTGCCCAAACAGGAGACCCTACATCTACCTCTACCTAGGATTGAACTCACAACCTCCTGATTGGGAGGTGAGAGCTCCACCTCTAGGCCACAGCAGCAGGTTCTGAGAGTTGAAATTCACAGTTCCCAAGGCTGGGCACCCCTGATCTCAAGAATGAGAGACAGCCTTGTCCCGCTTTACATATGAACAGAACACCCATTCCTGGTACGCAGACACACTTTTAAATTATTTATCCATCCTAGCTTATTATAAATTGTTTATCTTAGAAATGGTTGTTACTTTTGAACTCTGTTTTTGGTGGACAACTGACTAGGCTTTGCATCTTTTTTAAGGAACATGTTGACTTTTTGTTACTGGTTAAATCAACACTTGAAATACAAAGCGAATTAACTCCAATTATTGGACAAAAACTAGCATTTAACCTAAGAGCCTTTTAAGTTAGAATTGAAGAACAGTTAAGAAAGTGCTGTGTTAATCATTAAAACAATTTGGAACAATATTGAGAAAGATTCCTCAGCCTACCCAAATTGTTGCCCATTATCACGTTTCCTAACACTTCCGAAAATATAGTAATGGGATTGAAGAGCAAGATTTGGTACGTATTTACTGCAACCTGCAAAATGTAATATAAAATCCTATTGTGATCTACAGTCAGCCTCCCTTTCGTTCATGAACATTGATCCTTTCAAATCTTGTTTTCTAGTCCAGGGATCCCTAATCTCTGGTCCATGGACAAGCACCAGGCCGCAGCGTGCCAGAAACCGGGCTGCGCAAACAAGCAAAGCCCCATTTGTGGCATGCAGGCAGCACATGAACCACACACCCCACCGTTCTGCGGATAAACTTCTGTCCACCAAACTGGTCCTTGGTGCCCCAAAGGTTGTGGGCCACTGTTCTAGATGGCGTACAGTAGCTTAGCTCGGGAACAGCACAGTTTGTGTGTTTTTCCCTGCATTGTGATAAGATTAGGAGTTTCTTTGGATTAGGTCCTAACTTCCTTTCATCTCGGTGATTCTGAATACGGTATCTGCCTCTGCAAGACTAATGCAGAGCTGAATAGAATAGAATAGAATTCTTGATTGGACACACAAGGAATTTGCCTTTGGTGCATGTTCTCTCAGTGCACATAAAAAGACAAGATACATTTGTTACAAGGTACAACCCTTAATGATAGTCATAGAATACAAGTAAGCAATCAAATCATACTAGGAAACTATTAATATAAATCGTAAGGATACAAGCAACAAAGTTACAGCCATAAGTAAGAGGAGATGGGTGATAGAACGATGTGAAGATTAATAGTAATAGTAATGCAGCCTTAGTAAATAGTTTGACAGCGTGGAGGGAATTATTTGTTTAGCAGAGTGATGGCGATCGGGGGGGGGGGGACTGTTCTTGTGTCTAGTTGTTGTGGTGTGCAGTGCTCTATAGCGTCGTTTTGAGGGTAGGAGTTGAAACTGTTTATTTCCAGGATGCAAGGGGTCTGTAGATATTTTCACAGCCCTCTTTTTGACTCATGCAGTATACAGGTCCTTGATGGAAGGCAGGTTGGTAGTAATTGCTTTTTCTGCAGTTCCCAAGCAAAGTGCTGTCTCTTTGATATGGTACAATGGCACTGCTGTTTAATGCAACATTGTTCTTGCTTGGATGTGCCTGATTTACGCCAGATCTAAGTCCACAGTGTCCACAAACTAACTGTTTGGTTTCCACATCCCAGATCTACAAATTTGTCTCAGGACTAAAGTTGGCCGAAGCTACAGTCTTAACAATTTGCAAAGCTAACTCAAGTTCCAAAAGCAATCCCCTGCTTAGAAATTTCTTGTAAATTTGACACCTGGGAAGCGACTTGAAAAATATTTCTATTTCTGAGCTTTTAGAGGTCCGATTTTAAAATCTTGAGTGCTTTTGTATTCCTGATGACTAGCCTTGTTCATTGTGGTCAATGGTATACAAGTAATCCTTGAATTATGGTCACAATTGGGATTGAAATTCTATCACAAAGTGATGGCGGTTGTTAAGTGAGTCTTTCGGCCACACTCATTTCACTAGGTTGTTGTGGGCAAAATAGGAGAGAGGAATATTTAAGTCCATTGCTTCCTTGAGTTAGTTCAGGGGTCAACAACCTGCGGCTCTGGAGCCGCATGTGGCTCTTTCATCCCTCTGCTGCGGCTCCCTGTCGCCGGTCAGCTCCACAATTGATAGGGCTTTTGCTTAGGACAGGTAGAGAAAAAAGGATGCCACGCTAGGAGGAGACTCTATGGTGGGGGAACCAGACTTCCGGTCGGCTCCATAATTAAACGGGGGGCTTCTGGTTAGGACTTTTGTGGTTCTTTGAGTGTTTAAGGTTGCCGACCCTTGAGTTAGTTATAATAAATAAAGTTAGTTATAAAAATAATAAAGACAGGATAAAAAAAATCTAATATACAAATATTTTGGAATTCTTTTAATAAGTATGGTTTTTAACATATTACTAAAAATTGTGAACTTCCTTTTTAGATGCTATCCCCAGTGCTGATCAGATCAGAATAACTCCCTCGTTGAAAAGCCAAAGAGGATCCGTATGGACCAAAACCAAATCCATATTTGAATATTGGGAAATTGAAGTGACCTTCCGAGTGACTGGAAGAGGGCGAGTAGGAGCTGATGGATTGGTATGTCATACCAGCTGCAATTTGCAAATTCTGGGTTGGAGATTAGCAAGCCCGCGTTCGAGACCCAATTGCTGCTGCGTGGCAGGCTGAGCTCTTGTCATTTGCTCCAGCTCCTTGATGGGGGCATGAAAGGAGCCCCCCCCCCCCTCCCAGGTTCCTGGTAGTGGGCAATGGTGATGTCACCAACTAATCCTTTCAACCCAGAAGCGCCTTAAATGGCACCTCCAACATGAACAAGATAGGAATGGGGTCAGGAGTTTGCAAACATGGTGGTTGCATGAATTGGAGGGCCTACAATTTGCTTAGATTTCTATGTGTCTGAACAGGCAATCTGGTATACTGAAGGACAAGGATTAGAAGGCCCAGTTTTTGGTTCAGCAGATAACTGGAATGGTGTCGGCATCTTCTTTGACTCCTTTGACAACGATGCAAAGGTGAGTGAGAGGACATTGAGGGATATGCTGTGGGTTGAATTTTAAATCATTCATCTGGACCTACTTGGTCTTCGTATCTTGTCCTATCTTTATGCTGATTTTTATTTCCTTCCCTCACAGAAAAACAACCCTGCAGTGATTGTTGTCGGCAATAATGGCAAGCTCCATTATGACCATCAAAAGTAGGTTGAATTTGATCTGATCTCTCTTGGTTTTTCAGAAGGGAGGGTGTGTGTGTGTGTGTGTGTGAGAGAGAGAGAGGGGGGGGGAGGGGTCTATCTATTAAAGTTTTGCTGAGTGGATAGAACAAATAACAGGAATTATTGGAAAAATTGGAAAATTATAAAGTGGAATGCACAGAAACGTAACTATTAGTACTGCTTCATTTATTTGTTTTCTTAAGTTATGAACTTCTCACCTCCATGATAGCACTCAATGGTGTACAGTAATAAGGTCATTATTTTAAAAAGTACAGGTAGAAACATACAGGTGAGTGGAACAAGGAAGACCATTCTAAAAACAATACATTCTAAGAACAATATAGCACAGGAGGCCACCTGCATTCTAGAAAGAGTGCAGTGAAGAGCAGCAAAGATGATTAAGGGACTGGAGGCTAAAACATACAAAGAACAATTGCAGGAACCGGATATGTCTAGTTTAATGAAAAGACGGACTAGAGGAGACATGATAGCAGTGTTCCAATATCTCAGGGGCTGAAAAGAGGGAGTCAAGCTTTTCTCCAAAGCACCTGAGGGTAGAACAAGAAGCAATGGGTGGAAACAAATCAAGGAGAGAACCAATCTAGAACCAAGGCAAAATTTCCTGATAGAACAATTAATCAGTGGAAGGACTTGCCTCCAGGAGTTGTGGGTGCTCCAATATTGGAAGTTTTTAAGAAGACAACCATTTGTCTGGAATGGTATAGGGCAGGCATGATCAAAGTCTGATCCAGGAGCTAATTGCAGCCAGTTTTCAAATTTTGAGCCGCCCACAGCCTCTTCTCCCCACCAGAGTTCTTTGTTTAGTCTTTCATAAAATAGTTCATTTGCATTTAATGGTTCAAAGAATGTCAGCCTGAATGGTCGGCCCCACACATTTTCACCTCACCAAATCTGGCCCTCCTTGCAAAAGGTTTGGACACCTCTGACGTAGGGTCTCCTGCCTGAACGGGGGGGTTGGACTAGAAGACCTCCAAGGTTCCTTCCGACTCTTGTTATTTCGTTGTTTTAAGGGCTCTTTTAAACATGGTCAGTGTGGCGGCCAGAGATAGTTCAGTTTATTTCCTAGGTCCCATCACACGACTGATTAACTGATGGAATCTGGTGCGTACTAACTGTGCCAGATCATACAGGATGGGCAGGAAAAGAGAGGGTCTCTTAGATTGCCAGTCCCTATACTGGTGATAAGTAGTAGTTTTGGTTAACTGGAAATCTACTGGGAACCAGCACAGTTTTCAGAGATGTCCCATGATGTGGATATCCACAATTGCCTGCTGTCTCTACATTCTAGACCAGTTACTGCTTCTCAGTGGTTTTCAAGGGCAGCTCCATGTAGAGCAGATTACAGTAGTCCGGTCATAAGGTGACCAAAGCATGAGCAGTTGAATTGCCTTGAAATTCATTTCTTGGTCCCCAGTCCAAGTGGTAGAAGTTCAGTTGCTAGAGCAGCTTAGATCATTTTTGTCACTTGTCTCTAAAGTGAAATTCCATCCCACTTTCTTATCCTTCCCATCAAACTCCTTAAACTTTTGGCTCAATTCCTCTTTGCCACACTATTCCCTGCTCTGCCATCTCCTCAGCTCATACTTTACCAACTTCTCATCGTGTGTGCTCACAATGCCAATCTTTTGCTACCCTCACCATGAAATGCCAGTCTAACTAAGGACATACCCAGTGCTGGTAATCTTGCAGCTGCCCAGATGGTTAATTCTGGGAGTAGTGGTCTTTTGAGAAGGTTTATCCATTGTTCCCAGGTTTGTTTATTTGTTTCATGAGCCTTCCCACATCCATTCCAGTTTCAAAACTGACATCTTAATGATGAATGTGTGCTAACGGATGCCACAATAAACAATAACCAAGCTTCCTCTTAATCCAGGTTTACATTAAGTATTTCAGTCATGGTTTAAGGCAGTGTTTCTCAACCTTGTCAACCTGAAGATGTGGACCAACCCCCAGAATTCCCCAGCCAGCAAATGCTGGCTGGGGAATTCTGGGATTTGAAGTCCAGACATCTTCAAGTTGACAAGATTGAGAAACACTCGTTTAAGGTGGTGTTTGGTGAGATTGTAGTTTTAATTCATTGAATACAAGTAGTTCTCAATTTACAACCATTCACTAAGTGATCATTCAAAGTTAATAACCAAAAAAAACCCCACCTGCGAAAAGTTACTTAGGACTGGTCCTCACTTTAGTTTATGCCCATCAAAGCATCCTTAGAGTCTCATGAGCCACATCCGTCCAGTACGATCCCACAGAGTTGGCCTCTTCAGGGTGCCATCGGCAACCCCCAGGGGGAGAGCCTTCTCTGTGAGAGCGCCTTCCCTTTGGAATGAGCTGCCCCCAGAGCTTCGCATAATTCTCGACCTCCCGTCCGTCCGGCGTGCCCTAAAAATCTGGCTTTTCCAGCAAGCCGGCCTGGCCTGAATAAAATAAATTATTAATTGTTAATTGTTAATTTATTTTAAATTTAACTGTAAATTGTTAATTTATTGTTATTGGATTCTCTATTTAATCTTTTTTTAAACTTTTGTATTATGTATTTTTATGTTGTATGCCGCCCTGAGTCCTTCAGGAGAATATAAATCTAATAAACAGTAAACAAACAAACAGTATGATCAAAACTCAGGTGCTTTGGTAACTGGCATGTTTTTACAATGATTGTGATGTCTCAGAGTCATGTGATCGCCGTTTGTGACCTTACCAGCAGGTTCCCAAAAGTCAATGGGGAAAAACCAGATTCACTTAACGACCACTGATTCAGTAAACAATCACAGGGATTCACTTTACAAATCATGGCAAAAAGGAAAAGTAGGAATTCTGGTCCCCATTCTGGTTGTAAGTCAAGGACTCCTTACAGGCGGCTCCTATTTTTGTTATTACTCAGATGGACCATATGCCATGTAGATGGGTCTTTCATTTTCATCTGTGGCTTATCCTGACTGCTGAGTTTCTATTGATAAGATGTTTCTGTTTTAAAGCGATGGGTCCACACAAGCGCTGGCATCATGCCAAAGAGATTTTCGGAACAAGCCTTATCCCATCCGTGCAAAAGTTGTTTACTATCAGAGGACACTCTCTGTAAGTAATTTCAGTTCTCTTTATACTTTATCGTTATCCATCCTGCTTACAATCTTTTTAGACTGTTGCCTTCTGGCAGAAGATACAGAACAATTAAATCTAGGACCACCCGTCTTCTGAATAGCTATACTTGCACTCTACAATGAAGTAAAATGCCACCATCAGTGGGCTGTTGGATAGCATTACTTGGTCTGTTGTGTGGATGCTTGGGTGGTTTAGGAGCAGGGAATTTTTTGGGGTGTGTGTGTGTGTGTGTTTGTGGATTATTATGTGTGCTGGGCCTGGTCTCTGGTTGTTATGTGAATTTCGTTTTATGTGTATACTCTGTAAATACCAGGGGTGGGTTCCTGCCAGTTCTAACCTCTTCTATTGAAGAGATTCCACAAATCTACAGTGCCATTTAGAACTGGTTCCAGCTCCCTCCCCCTGCTCGTCCGCACATCATCAAGATGAAGAGCGAGAGGAAGAATTCTTGGAGTTGAAGTCCACAAGTCTTAAAGCTGTCAAGTTTGAACACCCCTGGGGTTTTTTTTCCTAAAGGGTTAGGGGTGCAAGGATCTTGTAACTTGACAGCTTTAAGACTTGTGTGCTTCAAATGCCAGAGTTCCTGAGCCAACATGACTGGAGGAGGAATTCTGGGAGTTGAAGTCCACAAGTCTTAAAGCTTCAAGTTTCAACACCCTTGGGGTTTTTTTTCTAAAGGGTTAGGGGTGCAAGGGTCTTGTAACTTGACAGCTTTAAGACTTGCGTGCTTCAATGCCAGAGTTTCTGAGCCAACATTTTGGTTGCTAAACAAGAGTGTTGTTAAGTGAGTTTCACCACATTTTACAAGTGGGCCGCGCCCACACAGTCACATGACTGCCAAGCCACTCCCACTCGGTCACATGGCTGGCAAGCCACTCCCACCTGGTCATATGGCCAGCAAGCCACTCCCACAAAGCAGGTCACACCTACAGAAGAGGTTCTAAAAAAATTTGAAACCCACCACTGATAAATACATACAATGACAATAAAGTAAAATAAACTTTCCTGTATGCATATTCAATGAAGTGGTTTTTGAATAACAGGAATTCGTGAGTTGAAAGTATACTTTGGAAGTGGGAAGAGAAGTCTGGCAGTCATAATGTACCACAATCGATAAGATCTCTCAGATCTTTCTCAGTCCCTAGACGCAAAGCCTGAGACCCAGAAACAGACTGTTTTATCTTGGAGGACAAAATAGATTTTTCATGTACCTTAAAACAACATACTGGCTGAGGATGATAATTGAAAAAAAGTCATTTGTCTGACATTTGATAATGCTACCCACATGATTTAGGTCCCAGGACTGGCAGAAAAGCCTTAGTAGTCTGATTCTGAGCTACATGCAGATCAACTAGATAGACCAGTGTCTATAGAGATTCTTGGTCATGTAGGTCATGGATGTTCCAAAGGTGTTTTTCCAAAAGGCAAGTGGACAGTCTTGGTTTTTTTTTTTTAAAAAACATTTCACTTCTTATCCAAAAAGCTGCTTCAGTTCGTAGGTCAGTCCTGTCCAACCTGCAGTTCCATGGGCTGAATGCAGCCCTGGATAGCTAGTAATGCGGCCCCGTACAATTGGTAAACTTAATATTATTATGTGATTTAGCATTAGCAATAGCCCTTAGACTTATATACCGTTTCAGAGTGCTTTTACAGCCCTCTCTAAGTGGTTTACAGAGTCAGCCTATTGCCCCCAACAATCTGGGTCCTCCTTTTACCCACCTCGGAAGGATGGAATGCTGAGTCCACTTGAGTCTGGTGGGATTTGAACTGCCAAACTGCTGGCAGTCAGTAGAAGTCACCTTCAGTACTACATTCTAACCACTATCCCCATGGGGCTTTATATTTTAATTTATATCCATTAACTATATTATAGATTGTATATGCCATCCAAGACAATTCCTCTTCACTCTGTGCAGCCCAGGCAAGCCAAAAGGTTGGACAAGCATGGAGTCAACCATTGGCCTAATTCTGTATCAAATGGATTCATCTCTGTCTCTTTTTCTTCCAAAAGGTATTAATAAACAGTGGCTTTACTCCAGACAAAGAAGACTATGAGTTTTGTGCCAGAGTTGAAAACATGGTGCTGCCTCCTCAAGGTTACTTTGGCATCTCTGCAGCAACGGGTGGCCTCGCAGGTGATTTTTACCATTCAGGTTACCTCTCCTCTGATGATTTTGCCCAAGAAATGAGTTTTCTTGGGATAGATAGATATTGAGTCAAAATACCTGCAGACTTAATATCTGTTTTAAAAAAACTGAAGCTGACACTAAGATGGTCATCTTTTTGCGTAGCAGCAGAAAAATTACCGTATTTTTCAGAATATCAGAAACACCTTTTTCCCTCGAAAAAGAGGGTGAAAATCTGGGTGCGTCTTATACACTGAATGAAGCATTTCTGGCCTCCTGAAACCCAGCCCCCTTTGCAAAAATGGCCATGCATAGCCTTTAGGAGGCTTCCAGAGTGCTCCTACGGCTGGGGAGGGCAAAAATGAGTTTAAAATGGGCCATATTTTGCTAGTCATCCCCACTAGCTTCCAGGAGCACTCTATAAGCCTTCTAAATAAACAAACAAATAAATAAAGCCTATGCATGCCTTTCTTTTGACAAAAACAGTGCCATTTTTGCAAAAAGCGGTGCTGTTTTTGCAAAAAACGGCCCGTTTTTGGGAGGTCTGCAGAATGCAAAAACATTTTTTTTTAATTTGCCTCTTCAAAATCTTAGTGCGTCTTAAACGCCAAAAAATACTTTAAGTAGACTGTATGGGGTCAAGAAATTGTCCTCTTGACACTTGTTTACACCAGGTGGAAGATGACAGGCATGTTCTTTTCAGCCACACCCTAATCTAAATTGAAGGTGTGTTCTTAGGACTGGGTATTCTCAGAAAAAGAATTCACTTTTCTTTTCAATGTCCATTAATCTCTTGGACTGCTTTGAAATCTGTCCAGTTCATTGTTCCATGGATCTTGTAGGAAAGGACTACAGTTTAGAGGCATGTAAACCCAAAAGCAGCAGTGATGCCTTGGAACCCAGTTATGCACTGGTATAATAGCAAAGGCAATGTCTCTCAACTTTTAGTCCATTTTAAAATGTCTGGACTTCAAGTCTCAGAATTCCCCAACCAGCAATGCTGGCTGAGGAATTCTGGGAGCTGAAGTCCAGACATCTTAAGAGGGCCAAGGTTAAGAAAGTATTTGGCTTAACTCCTCAAATGAAAAGGAATTGCCATGACTGAAATCAAGACCATAAAATGTTTTGGATGGCCAATATTTGAAATTCACCTTTAAATCTGCAGAGAACTAGAATTTGCCCTTGTAATTGAGCAATTTTTTAAATCATAGTACAAGGTCTTCCAAATAGTTTACTGAAACCTAGAATTGTAGGAAACTCCTTTGCCTTCTTACCATCTCCTTTTTGCCCAATGCAACCTTATGATAAATACGGACATCTGGTTTAGACATTTGTCTGTCTGACTGACTGACTGACTGACTGACTGACTGACTGACTGACTGACTGACTGACTGACTGACTGACTGACTGACACAAATTTCCTCCCAAATGATTAGAAAAGCATAGCTTTGGTAGAATGAGGAGTGAAAGTCCATTCGTGATTTCTTGCTGTTGTTTGAAGTGGATCCCATCTCATTAGTCTACAATTAACGAAAGTGCGATGCCAATTTTGGCCATAGACAAATATTCATACACTCAAAAATTCCTAATGTTGGCCTTTGTGCTCCTGGCCAGATAATGTGCACAATGCGATGTCTCTTAGATTGCTACGTCATTCTACCGAGTTAAGATAATGTAGATGAATTCTTTTTGACATATTTCTGATTTTTAAAAAAAATCTAGATGACCATGATGTCTTGTCATTCTTGACATTTCAACTGACGGAGCCTGGCAAAATGACGGTAGGTGTCTTTGGATTATATATTTGTTCTGCATGCTCACTTTGGAGAGAATGAAGTCTAAGAATATGCAGAGCGTGCATTCCCAATAAAACAGTAATTTGCAGCTAGGTTGCAGATCAACTAAGTTGAATCTTTTGAGTAGGACATCTTTCCTTTTTTGGAAAGGTAACCTTTTATTTTAAAAAAAACCACACAGGCTAATTATAGATTTGTGATGGAATTGTAGACTTATAGTATACGTTTTGTGGCCTTTCCATCTTTGTTAATTATGCCAGGAAAACGTGGAAAATTAGAGAGTCAAAAACAAAACAACTAGGAGTGCTTCAGCCATATTCAGGCAGTCCTCATCACCCAATTATGTTCCCAGGAGGAGGAGAATGACGTTTTATTCACCCAGAGCTCTCCTTCTTGTTTCATCTTTCTTTCTGGCCCTGCTTTTTCTTGGCACTTAAAGCAGTCTTTTTCTGTGCAAAGACTGGTAGTCTTGGACTTACAATTTCAAGCAACCTCTTGAAATTCTGATGGGCCTCCTGGGGGGGAGGAATTACGATCCAGATCCTAAGTTCTGACAGTCATCATCCCCTCTAAGGAGGTTCTCAGTCATCCGTCATGGTTGTTCCAAAGGTGCTTTTTTCAAGAGGCAACTGGACTTTCTGGGTTTTTCTTTGAAAACACTTCCCTTCTCATCCAAGAAGCTTCTTCAGCTCTGACTGGATGGTAAGGAATGGAAGGATTTATATTCCTTGAAACAGCTGGTCATTTGCCTCCTTTTAGAGAGGTTGAAGCGAAACGTCTTCAAAGAAGAAGAAAACCCAAAACGTCCTGGGCTGACCATGACCTGGATGACTTAGAATCTCTACAAGACCTCCATTATGCTTTGTAGGTTTCTTTGGTCCCGGGTTTCAGCACCAATTGTAGATTTCAGGAAATCATCACAGCAGTTTGTGTCCAAAATGACTGTCCGCTAGGCAGAGTTTATTTGGCTTTTCTACTGTTTCAACAAGCAAAGCAGAATAGAGCACAGATATAACAACTTGTTCTGACTCCCTCCTTGACAAGACTAATAACCAAAACTGACTGCTTCTTGGCTGCTCGCCGGAACTGACCTTGAAGCTTCTTGACAAAAGTATACACCACGACTTGAGACACGAAAGCTCTGACTCTGCAAATTATATGTTCCCTGCAACCATTCCCTTAACAGAGGCTTTCTTTTAAAGCCTCTTGGGAGGGGCCAGTCAATTAGGCAGCTGAGACTGATTACCTCCTCCGGGTTCATCTCTCTTGTAATTGACGTTGCCTTCTCTCAATCCTTCTTAGCCTGACATCAGGGACAAACTGGGTTTGATCCTCTCCACTACTCCAAGCCCCAGTTGTCTCCTGCTGCCTAGCCGGGCTCTCTGCTCTCTCACTCTTGGCCTCCTCCACTAGAGCAGACTCATAGGACTCCTCACTAGAGGAGTCCATCAGCAGCTCATCCGGAGCCAGCTGGGCCACAACACAACTGTATTGTTCTTTGTTTTACTCCCCCTTTTGTGAATCCAGAAAGCTATCCAGGCCAAGGTTAAATCTAACTCCCCAAGACGGCCTGTCTCTGCTCGGTGAGATAATGGGTTGAAAGACCAAGGGCTACTGAGAGGCCTGTACGTAATCTTACCTTTCTTCCCATATCTGGTTCTGCTAATTAGGCTCGTAGGTATTCAAGGTAGCCAGCTACTGAGATCATGGTATCTTACTACACATGTCTTTACATAGCCTTACCTCTATTCCTTCAATGGTTGTAACTCAAAGATTCTGTACGCTTCTCATGCATTTAGAGGCTGGATTCAGAAGATTCTGGAATAGCCTGGGTAAAACAAACACCCTGCTTCAGACTTTTCACATCTCACAAGTGAGAATACAGTCTGGCAGGAAATAAGAGGTAAGAATCAGGGAATACAGCCCCATAGTTCCCTTTACATAAAGGGCAAACAGGTAGCACATATGAGCCAATTCACTTCTTCGAACTGTTCCTCGGACGCCCCAAAATGTTCACTCAAGAGTGCCTGATGCCAATAGTGCTTGCCAAATTTTAGGATGCCTTTTTACTCAGAATTGATTTCATAGCCTCCACCAGATGCAGACATTGCAGAAAAGGACAAAGAGAAATATCAAGAAGAGTTCCAGCATTTCCAGGAAGAGTTGGACAAAAAGAAAGAGGACTTTAAGAAAGAGCATCCGGACATGCAAGGCCAGCCAAGTAAGTGGTCAAGGGATAGACTCGATGTAGAAAGCCAAGTCTTCATTGAAAGAATTGCGTTCCTTAGACGGGCATTCTTTCCGGTCTGTTGGCAGACAGGATTCTTTCCTAGACAGTCCATGTGAGAATGACTAGAGCAGGGATGTCAAACTCTTATTTCACTGAGGGCCGCATCAGGGTTGTGTTTGACCTCCGGCAGAGGGGACCAGCTCAATGACACTTATATTGGCGCCTGTGGTGGCCTCCCACGCTCCATTTCTGGCTTGCGATGGCCTGCAACCCTGTGCCAGCAAAAACAGAGCTCAGGAGGGCCGTGCTGGCACAGGCACCATGGGCTGGTCCCTCCCTACTTCCAGAGGCCCCGTGGCCCAGATCTAAGCACTCTGGCCCACGGGCCTTCAGTTTGACACCCCTGGACTAGAGGATCCCGTAGTTCTACAATTTTCACGGGGGAATCCAGAATGAAAAATAAAGAAATGACCTTTGCTTTGCAATGCATTCTGTCTGCTACACACACCAGTTCCTTTAGCATGTAGGTAAACTATGCAGCAGGGGAACTGCACACCATCCCAAAGCATACTTCAGATGTTTCCAAATCTCCTCTGCAAGTGTTAAGAAGACCAAAAAGCTCCTTTTTTGCTTAGTTTTTGTTTTTGGGGTTTGGAAAGGGGTGGGGTTAGAGAGGAAGGAGGTTTAAGAAATGTAAGAGGTGCCTTAAAGTTTGCAAAACCTTAGGGCCCTTGTTTCATTCCTTTAAAATCCTTCTAAACTCCCTTCTGAAAATGGATTCTGGCTTTGCTCCATTTTTGGGTTGTGGCCTTTAACATGTCAATCAAAATCAGCCTTCAAACCTGCAGATATTACGAGTTTACCTTTGCCAGTTTGCGGCTTTATCTCCTGTTTTGGTAATATGATTTTTATAAGACTGGTTTAAAAGATGAGAAGAGTCTTAAGTTGCTTTCTGTGATCAATTGTTCCATCAGATTCCCCTTGGAAACCACTTATGGACTTTGTGCCTGTGGTGGGGGGAAAAATTCAACTTTTACTTTGGGTTTTGCTGATTTTGTAGCTTTGATGTTTTATAAAAATGGCTCGTATATATTATTATACAAAAGTAAAAAGTTGAGGTCTCAGGTTACTACCATATTATACTGCACCAAAAGGAGTTGGAAGTCAACACTTTCTTTTTCCCTCTGCCCTGCACTTTTTCTCTTCTTCTTTTCCTTCTTTATTTTTTCATTATCTTTATTTTTCTTTGTATGTTTTGTACTTTAGATTTTGACTAGCTGATAACTAAACGTTGCATGGGTATATCTGGGGAAATATCTGGACCAAATGTAATTTCTAATGTTGGATTTTCTCCCTTACCAGAGGGAACCCCCTTGTGGAGTACTGTGAAGCTGTTACCATGACAACTCCACTGCTCTGCATAGTAGAAGCCATTTTACAGCAGTACAGTAGAAGCCATTTTAAGGCACAACAGGCTGTATCTCAACAGAACACACACCCCGACAGGTTTTAGGAGTATCTTACCCCCACAGTATTTGATTCCAGAGAGTAAGTCATCTGTGTACCAAGATTGGTTGAAATTGCTTGAGGTACACACACACACACACACACACACACACACACACACACAACTGTTTATATATATATATATATATATATATATATATATATATATAGATCAATATAATTTGTAAACTCAAAATAGTTCATCAGATTTACCCACTTTGTCCTGCAAACCTATCTCTCCTTTGAGATTGAAATTCTTCATCTATTCACTTGGACCTAGGTGTTATTAACTTCACTGACTTATAAATGGAATTTATTTCGGGCACAGATGTACATAGGCCCAATGCTATTAATGAAACATCACAAGTAGGCAAACCTTATTTAGAACTGCTTTTGTGCTTCCCTCTGACTTGTGTGTCTTAACTGAAAACGGCTTAGTTAAATTCGCATCAAAATACAGCAAGTGGTTAAGTATATGTTTAAATTCAGTTACGTTGGAATCATTTGTGTGGTTTTGTTTTAAAGTGGATGATATCTTTGAGACGGTGAGTGATCGTGAGCTGAGGCAGATCTTCGAAGGCCAAAACCGAATTCACCTGGAAATAAAACAGCTCAACAGGCAATTAGACATGATTTTGGATGAACAGAGAAGATACGTCTCTACAATAACAGAGGAGATTTCCAAAAGAGGGTCAAATGTCCCTAGCCATCAAGGGCAGGTATATTGTTGGTGCATATATTATATATGTTACACTTCTGTATTTTGACGGTTTTCTCCTTTTCACTAACAGTTCTATTCTCCGTTTCTTTTTTCTTTTTTTAAAATTACAGGCTTCCCAGTTAGAACTTGACAATATCGTAAAAACTCAAGAAGAGGTTCTGAGACAAGTTGGGGAAATGAAGTAAGGATTCATGTGTGAAAGACACAACATACTAACTTATGTCCAACAGGGGTTTCACGTTATTATATGAGATTGTTGTTGAGGTGTAAACTACAACCAATAATTAGTTCCTTTTCTATTTTGCTCACTGAAATTCCACACTCTCTGTTTATTCTTACATGGCCTATCCATATAAGTATAAGTATAATCTTTATTGTCATTGTACTTAAATACAACGAAATTGGTTTTAACCTCACGGGTGCAAAATTGTAACAGAAACGAAAAAAGAAAGAAAAAGAAAAAAACTAGTGTGTGCATAGAGTGATTGTGGTTGTATTTTAAAGTCTCACAGCCCAAGGATAGAAACTATCTTTAAACCAGTTTGTTCGGGCTATATACAGGTTTTTTTTTTTTTTTTAAATGACTCTTAATGTTACCAACGTAGCAAATGCATTTGAGGTCCTTGTTGCAGTGCAATAAATAAAATCATATAACGTACCGTGTTTCTCTGAAAACACGACCCACCCCAAGAATAAGCCCAACCCTAATTTTTGAGGGGTGGACCTAATATTACCCATGCCCAGAAAATAAGCTGGGGGAAGGGGGGGAAATGGGCGTGTCCAGCACGACTGGCGACGCGGCCGGGAAGGAAACTGTCTGGCTGCAGCCCTCTGGCCCCTTGGGGCAGCGCCAATACCACTTTTGCCCTCCTCTTTCTGGGCGCAGCGCTTCTGCTTGTTGGCCTGCTTCCCCAAAGCCAGCAGCTCCATGGCCAGCTGCTTTGCTTTTTCCCTCTCTTTTGGGAGGCGAAGGGAGGTTTTTTGGCGAACGGGAGGAAACTGGGGAGCCTATCGTGAATTTTTTTTCAACTTGATCATTTGCTTTTTTGGGAGAAAATAAATGACAAGTCCAGAGATGAAGCTGAAAGCCAGGAAAGCAAATAGTGCATCGTTGGGCCATCAATGACAATTTAGATTAAGAAAAGCTAGGTGTAGCTTAAATTGTTATTAGTTTTTCCAGTGCGTATCTTTTCTCACAAACTCACTGGAACTTTTAAACTATGTCTGAGATTTTTAAAAAATTACATCTGTACATGTACAAATCAATACAATTTTCTTCAAGTGATTTTCCCCCCATGTTTTTTAAGAAAAATAAATTTCCATAGAAACCTATGAAAAGTACATGACACTTCTTCAGATTAATAACTTGGTAAATTATCAAATTCTTGCACAACAGCAGTATATTTTGTTACAAGAAGTGTAATTATGGTTATACAATAACAGCTTTTATTCAACTCCAATTACTGTATTTTTCGGAGTATAAGATGCATCTTTATCCCTCAAAAAAGAGGCTGAAAATCTGGGTGCATCTTATACAGCATTTTTACCTCCTGAAACCCCGCCCCCTTCACCAAAATGGCCGTGCAGAGCCTTTAGGAGGCTTATAGAGTGCTCATGGGGGTTAGGGAGGGCAGAAATGAGCGAAAAACAGGCCTTTTTTCTCATTTTTGCCACCAACCCCCCAACCAGGAGCACTCTACAAGCCTCGTAAAAGCTATTTGTGCCTGCTTTTTTTTCATTTTTGAAAAACAGGCCATTTTTGGGAGGTCTGCAGAATGCAAAACCTTTTTTTTTAATTTGACTCTTTAAAATCTTGGTGTGTCTTATACTCCGGTGCGTCTTATACTCCAAAAAATATGGTATACTTATGCCCGAAGTATTCCGTTTGGCTGTTATTTTTCAAAACATTGGTCTTTATAAGTTATTGGATACTGGGGTTCATCAGCAAAAAAACACTCTATTGTTTAAGCTGGATATTTTCTACAAATGCTTAGCTAATTTTTTTTAAAGAAAATCTGTATTTTTAGTTGAGATCTTTCTGTCCCAACTAATGTGGAATTTAGTTGTTCCATTTAATTTGTTTCCTTTATACGTAAATGTCTGTGGGTTGGAAAGGCAGTTCAGCTCAATTTTTTAAGAAACTTTTTTTTTTAAGGAAAATCTGTATTTTTAGTTGAGATCTTTCTATATCAACTAGTGTGGAACTTCATTTTTAAATAAAGTTGAACTTTATTGTAGAATTGTTTTTTTTTTAATCTATATTTTAGTTGAGATCTTTCTGACTCAACTAATGTGGAACTTTAACTCGGATGTTCCATTAAATTGGTTCTGTGGGTTCAAGAGACAGTTCAGCTCAGTTTGTGTTTGACGTATGTTTATTTTAAAAGTTCAGGTGCATTAAAGGGCTTCTATGATGTGAGCATCCTTGACTCTCTTTCCAGAAATTCCATGGGGGAAACTCTGCGTCTAGTCACTGGCATTCAGCACCACCCGGCTTCCTCTGGTGGCATCTACGAAACCACACAGCATTTCAACGACATTAAGGAACATCTCCATGTCGTAAAGAGGGATATTGAGCATTTAGTCCAGAGGAACATGGTATCTGTTGCTATTTGTGTCCTAGGGCTTTTTTGGGGGGGGGGGGAGGGAGGTGTCCCAAAAGTCAGCATGATGGCTGAGACTGGAAAACCCTGCCCCCGTTTAATTGCAAAAATGGTGGAGTGCAGCGGACACAGTGGTGACAGGAAGAGGTGGGCAGAGCAGGTAGCTGTGGGTAAATGGCAGTGGTGGGTTGTAGACCGTACACCCCAGTACAGGCGTACCGGAGCCTGCCTGGAGCACAAGATACCATTCCAGTATGGTGCTCCGGAGGGCCCACCTGCCCGCCCTCGCTTCTTATCTGTCCATTATGCCTTTGGCGCTTCCGCACATGTGCATGGCACGTACGACGCCTGCACGATGCTCCGCTGAGCAGCTGGAGTATCGCGGAGGCTTGTGGGAGCGTCGCAGGCAAGTACGACTCGTGCGCATCGCGCATGTGCGTGATGGCGGGGACCGGTTGGAACGGAATCCGGAACCCACCACTGATAAGCAAAAACAACCAAGATACTGGGAAATAGATGGACAGAGGAGTTGAAATTCTTCCAGGAATGGTTTGGAACCAGGTTGATCCTTGCTTTATAACCTCTGTGGCTTCACTCAGTGATGCCCATTGGGATTGCTGGAACTGCCACTACTAAGCTAAACCGCCTCATGGGATTTTGCCTAATGACCACATCACTTAATGATGGCGTTGCCATCCCAGTTAGTGTCGCTAAATGAGGACTACCTGTGCTGGATGCTAACTTGTACTTCGTAATCTACTAGAAGGGAGTACTCACCTCAGTATTTAATTATTTTAAATTAAAGCTAAATGAAATACAGGCTTTATTTTGGCCTAAAAGCGTTTCTTGGAATATAGTCCTGATGGTGTCACTCAGAAAGCCCTTTGCCTGAAAAAAAAACAGCTATCCAAAACAACATCAGGGCTTTTTTATTGGATTTCTGTGGTAAATCTACTAAATCCTTTCGACCTAACGAGAAGCATTGGAAACTTGACGAATTGGCATCTTTAGTGATTTTGGGCCAGTGACAGAATCATGCATACAGTAACGGCAAGGGCTGAGATTCATCATCTGCTGTTGTATCTCCTTATAGCTGCCCTTTCCTGGCCTTTTAGGATGGGACCAAACACTGATAAAACCAATTCTCCATAAATAGCCTTGCTTGGGGAAGGGGAAGGCAGCCATGATGCGGAGCAGCAGTAATACTAGAGAAAGGGCAGCTGGGAATCAGCACTATAGTTTGGACTAGACCAGTGTTTCTCAACCGTGTCAACTTGAAGATGTCTGGACTTCAACTCCCAGAATTCCCCAGCCAGCGAATGCTGGCTGGGGAATTCTGGGAGTTGAAGTCCAGACATCTTCAAGTTGACACGGTTGAGAAACACTGGTCTAGGGCAGGGGTCGGGAACCTGAAACACTCAGAGCCACAAAGGTCCTAACCGGAAGCCCCCTGTTCAATTCTGGAGCCAACCGGAAGTCCGGTTCCCCCACCATAGAGTTTCCTCCTAGTGCGGCCTCCTTTTTCCTCTACCTGTTCTAACCAAAAATCCTATCAATTGTGGAGCCGACCGGCAATAGACAGGGATGAAAGAGCCACATGCGGCTCCAGAGCCGCAGGTTGCTGACCCCTGGACTAGTGTATAGTTCACAGTGCATAATTTAAACCAGTTTGATTGTAAGATTAAAGCACCAGGCTAGAAACTAGGAGCCTGTGAGTTCTAGTCCCGACTTAGGCATCAAAACCAGCTGGATAACTTTGAGCCGTTCACTCTCAGCCCAAATCACCCCACAAGGTTGTCATGTGGGAAATAGGAAGAGGAAGAAATATTACGTATGTTTGTCACTTTGAGTTATTTACAACAATAATAAAGGAATAAAAATAAATACAATATAGTGGTACTCCAAAAGTACCGCCTGGACTTTTCTTAACACAGGGTATTTCAAACACTCAAACATGTTGTTTGAGTTTGAGTTTTATTGGTTTTTTATATCGCCCTACTCCCGAAGGACTCAGGGCGGTGTACAGCCAGAATAAAAACAAATATACAAAAGTTTAAAAAGCTTTTTAAAAACATATTAAACCTTGGCTGAAACGTGGGAAAAAACCCAAACTAACCCTGATTAAAATTAATAAAAATTTCAATTTAAAAATCATGTTTTATGCCAGCCCAGCTTGTTGAAAGAGAAAGGTTTTGAGACCACGGCGGAAGGTGCGTAAGTCAGGGATAGTTCTTAATTCCGGGGGCAATTCATTCCAGAGTACAGGTGCTCCCACGGAGAAGGCTCTCCCCCTGGGTGTTGTCAGTCGACGAGCTTGCATGCACATCAGTCAGTCAGAATAGAGCTGGAAGGGACCTTGGAGGTCTTCTAGTCCAGCCCCCTGCTCAAGCAGGAGACCCTATACTATTTCAGAGAAGTGACTATCTAGTCTCTTCTTAAAAACCTCCAGTGATGAAACACCACAACGTTTCAAGGCAAAGCTGTTCCACTGGTTAATTGTCCTCACTGTTAGGAAGTTTCTCCTCAATTTCAAGTTGCTTCTCTCCTTGATTAGTTTCCTTCCATTGTTTTTTTTTTAATCTTGCCTTCTGGTGCTTTGGAAAATAAATTAATCCCTTCCTCTTTTTGGTAGCCTCTCAAATACTGTAATACTGCTATCGTGTGTGTGTCCCCACCCCCCAATCCTCCTTTTCTCTAGATTAGCCATGTCCAAATCCTGCAACCGTTCTTCATATGTTTTAATTTGATTGAAAATCATTTCGACCAAAATCATTTTGAGTACATTCATCGATTCAGCTTGTTGAAAAACTCAATTCATCATCTTGTTTGTTTTCTAGCCATCAAATGAAAAACCCAAATGTCCGGAGTTGCCACCATTTCCATCGTGTTTATCCACAACACACTTCTTTATATTTGTAGCAATCCAGACGCTACTCTTTATTAGTTACATCATGTACAGGTAAGTGTCGACTTGAACACACCTTGCAAACAGGGAGGAGCCTTGAGGAATAGAACTGAATGACTGGCTCAGAAAGGAACATGGGCCTGTTCTAAGCAAGCCCTAAAAACACACGAGACACATAACATTAAATTGTAAGAAACACAGAGAGAGATGCTGCTTATCCCTGACACCAAGGCTGATGCCTTGGCACAAATGCACTTTTGCCGTTATGTTTGTGGAGTATTTTCTATGTAAATGCTTAGGAATTTTCAAAAGTGTATTTTAAAAAAAAACACCTTATCAGTCACATTATCGCTGTCACATGTAACTACCGTATTTTTCAGAGTATAAGACACACTTTTTCCCGCCAAAAAAGAGGGTGACAATCTAGGTGCATCTTATACACTGAATACAGCATTTTTGGCCTCCCCGCACATCCCGTTTTTCACAAAAATGGACACTCAGAGGGTTTGGGAGGCTAGCAAGATGTTCCTGGAGGCTGGGGAGGGCAAAAACGAGCAAAAAATGGGCCTGTTTTTCTCCAAAAAAACCCAGTTGTTTTTGCCCTCCTAAGCCCCCAGGAGCACTCTGCAGGCCTTCCAAACTCTCTGCTCACACCCCTTATTTTTTGCAAAAGAACAGGTTGTTTTTTTGCTCAAAACTCGAGTTGTTTTGCCTTCCCAAGCCCCCAGGAGCAAATGGGGGGGGGGGGCTTTTTTTTTTTTTGTGTGCAAAAGAACGGGTTGTTTTTTGCTCTGTTTTTGCCCTCCCCAGTACCCAGAAGCACTCTACAGGCCTTCCATAGTCTATGCATGCCCCGTTTTTGCGAAAAGTGGGCGCATTTTCACCTTCCAAACCCCCCACGCATCACATTTTTGCCTTCCCCGTCCCCCAGGAGCACTTTGCAGGCCTCTCAAACGCTCTGCATGCCCCCTTTTCACAAAAAATGGGGCGTGCAGAGGGTTTGGGAGGCCTGCAGAAGTGCTCCTGGTGGAGAAATAATATTGGTCTACATGGTTCGGCTTCTACCAGTCACTTCACTGTGATTTGAAGTAATGGGTAATCTTATTTCACTAGTTAGCCTTAAGTTGTTTGGAGATTTTTTTTAAGATATAAATCTTTATTAATATTTGCCATATAAAACCACACAATCAACAAATATAGGGTAAGGGTAGCTGGGAAGACAGACATAAACATACCAGGGAAATGTCTAGTCCCCTAGATTGAAAATTGAGTTTATCCCAGTCTATCAGTTATTATTTATAATTATACAGAGATTTTTTTTCCTCGGATTTACTATCCTCTTGTCTTATTTATTCCTCACATTGATTTCTTAAATAGTCTATCTAATTGGTTCCCTTGGTATCCATTACTCTCCTACTATACCATGAATACCATCTATTCCAGCTTTTGAAAAAGGTTGAGTCTTGTCTATCTTTTAAGATATATGTTAGTTTATCCCAGGGATCTGCAAAGTTGGCTCTTTTTAGACTGGTGGACTTCAACTCCCAGAATTCCCCAGCCAGCCAGGGAATTCTGGGAGTTGAAGTCCACCAGTCTAAAAAGAGCCAACTTTGCAGACCCCTGGTTTATCCGATTCTGCATTTTGGAGATTTTGAAGACTGTAGTGATCTTAATTATTTCAGATTAAAGTACTAAAAAGTCCACGTTCAGCCCCAAAAGTTTACGGGGGGCGGGGGGGGGGCTGCCCTGTCTTCTCTGAATTTCAGAGCATTCCTGGTTCTGAGAGGAGTCACTTATTGAGACAGACAAAAAGCTTTCTAAAGTCAGTTGAGCTAATGGATTTATCTTTCTGTTGTGTCTGCAGGACTCAGCAAGAAGCAGCGGCAAAGAAATTCTTTTGATGGCCCCTCTATTGTGCGTTCCAGAGGTGCATGGAAAGCATTGCGCTAGTTGGAGAAGAGGGAAGGGATCCTTTTAGTGTTGAAAATGCTTCAATATTTTAAATTATTGAGTTCTTTCTTAATCAAGTACACCGGATAATGGATTGCGATGTTATAAAAACGGACAGATTCCAAGACAGGAAAAGAGATACAATTCTGTCTTTCTGCATCCAGGAGAAAATGGGTGGATGGAAAATACCTTCACTTCATTGTCAAAATACATCCCAAGTAAGGTCTTGGCACAGGCGTATTTCTCACACTTATTTTTACATTCTGATTTGGTGAGATTAATGAAGGCAGAAAGACTGTATAATAATTGTTGTGTTTCTCAGAGAGGAAGGAAGGCAGACCAGCGGGCATTGGGGTTCTAAAACTGTATCCCACTGCAATCCCAGAAATTGCTATATATATATATATATATGTAACTTTGTGGGTGACATTAGATGAGCAGAGTTAGAGATTGCCGATTCAACTTTATTTTTTTTTTAAAACACCAGACTTGGGGAAACAGTGATAGGCAGGGGTTATGAAATGAGGAAGTTGTAAGAACAGCTCAGTCCTTAACAGTGCAGTTTTTCTGTGTAGCAAAAGGTAGGGGGGAACAAGCTCTTTTTAGCATGTTTTGATACAGTTCTTTGTATTCATTGTTATTCACACCGATCATAACTTTTGTAAAAGTGTTTTTTAATCCCTCTTCAACGAAGAGATCCTAGCTTGCATGATCTTGAAAGTCACCTGACTTGGGAGAATAAGGGACAGCCGTGATCTTCAAAACGTTATCGTTGAACGTTCATATTCAAACCGAACTTGCATCTTGTTGTTCTTTGATCCTCTCCAAAGCCAGGTATATTGTCTATAGACACTGATGGCATTGGGGTTTGTTTAAAAAAAACAAAAAACATTCAAGCTTCTTCTCCTGTTTTTGCTGAACCGGTATTGTTCTTCATCCTCACGTCGTCTTAAGTCTTAGTCACTTATTCTGCAATCCTTCTTAAGGCAGTTCCAGAACAACAGATGTGGTTTTATTCTGCCCTGCATCTTTGCCTGTATAATATTGACTTGAAACTTCATTTTTTTTACGTGCGTAGAAATTCTAATAGAATAGCTTTCCCATATCGTCAAGTGCTCAAATTCCTCTGAACTTAAAATATTAAAAGGCAAGCAATGCTCACTGTACCCAGTATTACATATTTTGAAGGCATTGGTTGCAGTTTTGAGAAACAGAACAAATCTATGCAATTCTCTTCCTTTAAAGATAGTGGCAGCGTTATGTTAGGATTGATCAACTGGATGTTTTCCACCAAGTTTTGAAAAACACGTAGCTGCAGAACACCTTCCTACAACTCACAATTGAGGACAAATAAACAGACTTATTTTTCTCAACCCAAATCACTCAAAAGGACCCCGATCCATTCTGTTTCACACCAGCAAATGTTTTTACAGGTGCCTTGGACAAATGAAAACCAAATGTATGTTGTAAAAATGACCTACTAAATCAAGGGGCTTTTGCGATTTGAGTTTTCATTAAAGAAGACACTGCTTTCTTTTGTGCGGAAAAAAGTGGATTCTGTTGCGTTGTTTTTCTTTGGAATATGCTTGGGCCATGATGCAAATCTTGTAGATAAAACATCTATATTTTCTTTTTGACATAATGTGAATCTACCCGGCTGAGAATTAAAATATTGAAGCAATCGGTGGTATTGTATTTTGTGTTCAGAGGGTAAAATACAGTAAAGCTGTACTCCGAAGAATTGTTAAGACTGGAGTTAATATCCCAACAGTAAATAGATCCACAGCAAGTGGACAGATTTCAATATAAGGTCCCTCCTCTCCTAACAAGCACATGAAATGCACATAATTGTGGAACTTGCATTTTCATGCATCTGTAGTTCCGTGTGACACACAATGAGACATTTCTAGTCTCATTTTGAATTTTGGTAGGAATATAATGCACATTTCATAACTTGCCTGTAGCAATGGTGGCAGCAATCAAATTATTTTACAGGCCCATCATGAATAATGATAGAAAAGAGGCAGTTTGGGATAGTGGTTAAGTGCTCTGACCTAGGCTTCCCCAAAAAGCACAAAGCTGATCCATGGTCCCGACAAAACCCCTTTTATTAAACAAATGTTGAATTCCTCTCATACATATTCAGCAAAGGCCTGGTAAACAGTCGTTCAAAGGTAAATTTATGACCATGGACCTTATCTAGCTTGGAAAGCTGCCATGTAAATATTTTCCAAACACAGTGCTGTGCAAGGAAAGACTTGGCACAGAGTCTCTGAGATTCATGGACAGATCTTCACACTCCTGAAACAAACGAATTGTTTCCTGCAAAAGCCCACTCCCCTTTTGCTCCTCTTTTATTTCCTATGGGAGGGACCATCACCATCCACCTGTAGCTTTACTCTCATTTCTTAGCTGTTCTTTTCTTCTGGCAGCTCTGTGCATGCGCACACTGGGAACAGGCTCCAGCTGTTCCTCTGCCTCACTGCTGTCTAGCTCCGAAGGCAGCTGAGTATTGCCAGGCAGACTTTGCCCCCTCTCTGCCTCCGACGCAGAGCCCTTGTCCAAGCCTTCCCCAGCCTTGAGGACTGGCCCATGTTCCTCCCCAACCTCCTCACTATCCAACTCTGCTGCCAGCTCTGATGGCGTGTCACCACAATAAGGTATCAGGCTAGAAACCAAGAGGTTGTGAGTTCTAGTCTCTCCTTGGGTACTCAGCTAGTCGGGTGATTTTGTGCCAGTCATCCTTGGCACTAAAAAGGAGATAATGGCAAACCACTTCTGAAAAACCTTGCCAAGAGAACTGCAAAGACTTGTCCAGTTCAGGCCATTGCCAGGAGCCAGGATAACCCAAAAGGGTCTCTGTGCGCACACCCAAATGCCAGTAATTGCAGATTTCTCTTTAACTGGAAGTGCAATTCATCTGCTGGCAAGATGCAGTTTTTGATAGAAACTTTGGAAATGTAATTGCCAATTTCTTGTATGTTTGCAGAGCACTGTTTTGTATGTGTGTTGAAAATACGTTGAGACTCTAGAAAGAGTACAGAGAAGAGCAAGAAAGATGATTGGAGGACTAGAAGCTAAAACATGGAACAGTTGCAGGAACTGGGTATGTCTAGTTTAATGAGAAGAAGGACCAGGGGAGACATGATAGCAGTGTTCCAGTATCTCAGGGGTTGCCACAAAGAAGAGGGAGTCAAGCTATTCAAAGCACCTAAAGCAGAACGAGAAGCAATGAATGGACGGAAACTAATCAAGGAGCGAATCAACCTAGAACTGAGGAGAAATGTCCTGACATTTACAACAATTAGTCAGTGCAGCAGACTGCTTCCAGAAGTTATGGGTGCTCAAACACGGGAAGTTTCTAAAAAAAGATTGGACCGTCATTTGGCTGAAATAGCATAGGGTCTCCTGCTTCAACAGAGGGTTGGACTATAACAGGGGTCTCCAACCTTTGCAACTTTAAGTCTGAAGGACTTCAGCTCCCAGAATTCTCCAGCCAGCAAAGCTGGCTGGAGAAGTCTGGGAACTGAAGTCCTTCAGACTTAAAGTTGCAAAGGTTGGAGACCCCTGGACTATAAGACCTCTGAGGTCCCTTCCAACTCTTCTTCTGTTGTTTCCAAATTAAAACATCTGACTAAATCAAAGTTTGATTTGATTGACTTTTATTTATTTATTTTATTTATTTATTTTTTATACCACCCTACTCCTGAAGGACTCAGGGCAGTGTGCAGCCAAAATAAAAGATAAATAAAAGTTAAAAACAATTTAAAAAACATATTAAATAATTTGGCCCCTAAAAGATTAAAAACCAACAAACCCTAATTAAAATTAATAAAATTCTTATTTACGCTAGCCCGGCTTGTTGAAAAGGAAAAGTTTTGAGAGCACGGTGGAAGGTGCGTAGGTCAGGGATAATTCGTAACTCCGGGGGCAATTTGTTCCAAAGGACAGGTGCTCCCACGGAGAAGGCTCTCTCCCTGGGTGTCGCCAGTCGACATTGTTTAGCCAACGGCAATTTGAAGTTATTCTTAGGAAACCTTTTGGTGAGTTTTATAATTTCGCAATGGCATGTGCTGATGACAAAAGGAAGACCGTTAACTTACTCTTTAGATTATTCTTTGTCTAATTTTTTAATCCCCTTCCTACAAATTGGAAGATTGTAACATTCTACCAAGATCCTGAAAAATTTCCAAACGAGGATTTGATTTCTTCAGGCTGCCGGTTTCTACATACGAAGCTTCTTTGCTGGCATGTGAAATATCTAGCTGAGGGGCTTTAAAAAGAATGGGAAGTTGATATGTGGCAAATGTGCCATCTTTCATCTTTAATGAAGAGAATGCTTCTGGATTCCATCTTTAGTAGAAAGTAAAAAATACATGAATAGCTACATCAAATGCTTTGCCTGGAAATATGCTCACTTCCTTCTTCCTTACCTCAAAGTATACCTAAAAGTGAA
The DNA here is from genome assembly GCA_039707465.1 of Rhabdophis nuchalis. Taxonomy (NCBI): domain Eukaryota; kingdom Metazoa; phylum Chordata; class Lepidosauria; order Squamata; family Natricidae; genus Rhabdophis; species Rhabdophis nuchalis. The sequence goes on from CM077644.1 coordinate 229,184,047, forward strand.
CTGGGGTACTAGAAATTCTCCAGGACTAGAAAATTGCCAAGGGACAATTTTATTAGTGTGACACCCAGGGGTGAAATCCAGCAGGTTTTGACCGGTTCTGAAGAACCGGTAGCAGAAATTTGGAGTAGTTCAGAGAACCGGTAGCGGAAATTTTGAGTAGTTCACAAATGCCACCTCTGGCTGGCCCCAGGGTGGGGTGGGAATGGGGATTTTGCAGTATCCTTCCCCTGCTACGCCCACCAAGCCACGCCCACAGAGCCGATAATAAAAAAAATTTACATTTCACCACTGATGACACCCAATAGGTGGATATTTTTGTAATTGGCTGCCAGCTTTGAGTAGAGGTGCCAGGTGTGCATATGTGGTGTTCTCAAAATTTTTGGCCCAGAAAAGTTGGCTACTTTTGCTCAGTGTGAGAATATGCAGCGTGTATTGGTAGAACTTGCGAGGTGATTCCTTTTTTAAGCGCATAAACATCCAGTCCAATAAGGCAGACTCAGAGCTGCTCTGAGAATACTTCAGCCTTGTTTCCAAACGAAAGACCTGCTGATAAACAAATTGTTATGCTAAGGAGTGGATTTGTTTTAATTTGGTACCGAAGTGCATGAAAAGGATCAGGCCAAGGATGACTTCTTCTGTGCAGCCTGTTGTAACGGTGACCCATAGGAGTTCTCATCCAATGCAACATAAAAATAATTCAGGTACTTAACTTACATTAAATTTAATAGTACATTATTATCTGGGCCATGGTGCTGCTTGAATTAAGAGAGGTTGTGGCCATCAGCTTTTCTGACACAGTTCTCTCGATGCTATATTTGTTCTGTACATGACCTGCTTTCAATTAACTTTTGATTTGATTGAGGTCTGTTTCATTTCTCTATTTCCAACTGCAAATTAAAAATCCCTGTGGATGAGAATTGAGTCATACAATGGTCACTCCCACATCTCCTGTGATGCTCAGAAACTCTGGCATTTGAAGCACGCAAGTCTTAAAGCTGTCAAGTTACAGGACCCTTGCACCCCTAACCCTTTAGAAAAGACCCCCCAGGGGTGTTCAAACTTGACAGCTTTAAGACTTGTGGACTTCAACTCCCATAATTCCTCCTCTCGCTCTTCATCTTGATGATGGGTGGACGGGCGGGGGGAGGGAGCTGGAACCGGTTCTAAACGGCACTGTAGATTTGTGGAACCTCTTCTATAGAAGAGCTTAGAACTGGCAGGAACCCACCCCTGCCTTGAATCCATCTGAGTTAGCTCTGTTTCTATGCCATGATTACTGAAGATGAACTATTGTTTTGATCATCTAATCTTTGAGGTTTGCACAAGATTTGCCCAGACTAAATAAACCACACCCACCCATTTAACAGTGTAGGCCAGTAGACACCGAGTGCCCAAACCAGAACGCCGGAGTGCCAGAAACCCAAAGATGAACTGTCCGGTGTGCATGCGCCTGCAGAGGCCAACTGGCCAGCATACATGCACGCACCGGAAACCAGAAGAGGAGCTGATGATGGCGCACATGCCCATAGAGAGGGCTCTGCGTGCCACCTCTGGCATGTGTGCCATACATTCACCATCACGGGTATAGGTTAAAGTAGGATTGGCTAGCTCAGGGGTGGGCAAACTTTGCAACTTTAAGTCTGAAGGACTTCAGCTCCCAGACTTCAAAGCAAAGCTGGCTGGAGAATTCTGGGAGCTGAAGTCCTTCAGACTTAAAGTTGCAAAGTTTGCCCACCCCTGGGCTAGCTTGTAGATCAATAGGTCACAAGAACACAGCCACTTGAGTTTGACAGGATAAACGATGCTCTTGATTTGACCTGGAGAATAATAGCAACCCGAAAGTGATGTCAGTAAAACCTCTGGAGAGATTCGTAGCTGTCATTAACAAATCACTAAAATGTGCTAATTCTTTACAGACCACAACTGTAGAGAGATGCTGAATGTTGTTCTAGCATAAATGTATAATCGCCAATCAACGTCTGTAAAAAAATCTACTGGAGGGATTTAATGCCAGTGGATAAAATACCCATGAATAAAAAGATTGTTTCTCATTTAAAGAAGGATCTTGCTGCTTCCTCCACAACCATTCAAATCTCTTTGATCTTTCTAACCTGATTTATTGTTGCCCTGCTCCACAAAATTCACATAATCAACCACGTCCAGCTAGTAGAATGCAAACAATGGAGCCATTAGTGGCTTATTTTATGCCTGAATGTATGCAAACAAAGGAAAAACAAATTAGATCTCTATCGTTCTCATCTCTTTCTTCCCCCATCTCTGGCCCACCCACCCACCCACGTCTCTTGAAAAGAATAAAAATTAGCTTAAGGTATTAATACAAAAATTAAATACAAAATCTAATGATGTTCCTTCCTCCATCCCCATTGGTAATCTGAACCATCTGCCTAGGGCTGCTAAGGAGTACACCGCCTTAATCCAGATTAGAGTTGACGAAATGTTTCTGGCATAGAGTTTCTCTAATGCCGTGCCCTAGAAGAGCTCTTTGGGGCTGTTGAAATTTCATTTGTTGATTGGTTCGTTCTTTTTCCCTTCGGGCTGTGGGTTTCCTGGTGGCGTGGTGTTTGTTTGGGGGGGTTTTTTCCCACCCCCTACTTGGCGAGGTGAAAAGAAAAAGGGGAGAAGATGGCTTTCATGATGAAAAGTATGTTGAGTAACCAGGTGAAAAATCTGGGCCTTTCTGGAGGGGGCGAAGAGAAGACGGAGGAAGCAGCCCCTGCTGATCCAGCTGCTGCTGCAGGAATGACCCGGGAAGAATATGAGGAATATCAAAAGCAGGTGATAGAGGAGAAGTAAGTGCACTTTCCTATGTTTTCAGTATGCAAACTGATTTAGATGGTTTCAATTCACAAGACCGGAGATCCAGGGAGGTAGATGTTTTCATGCCTGCGTGGGTTAAGGCCCTACCACTACTTATTCTCCAGAAGCATTTCTCATTTTTCATAATGGTATCTCCATGTAAATGGGACCATTTCCTTTGAATGTTTCTCTATTTCCAGATTTCTAGGTTGGAGGAAAGAGAAATACTTAAGACATTTCCCTAATGTAAGCACAGTTACAAGCTTGTTTAGGTATGGAATTTCATAGGTTTCCTTAGTGCTCATCGGAATCAAATACTTCTCAGAATTTTTCTTTTCCTGCATTGGTTGGAATTTTTAAAATTTGATTTGGGTAAGATAGTTAAATCCAATAAAGTTAGATTTACTCTACTTTGAAACAAAAATGCAGAGAAGAGTAGCCTGGATGATTAGGGGACTGAAGACTAAAACATATGAAGAACGGTTACAGGAACTGGGTTAGTCTAGTGAAGAGAAGTAGCAGGGGAGACGTGATAGCAGTGTTCCAATATTTGAAGGGCTGTCCCCGAGAGGAAGGGGTCAAGCTATTTTCCAAGGCACCTGAAGGCCAGACAAGGATTAATGGATGGAAACTGATCAAGGAGAGATTCAACCTAGAAATAAGGAGAAATTTTCTGACAGTGAGAACAATCCACCAATGGAACAGAAGTTGCCTTCAGAAGTTGTGGGAGCTTCATCACTGGAGGCTTTCAAGAAGAGATTGGACTGCCATTTGTCAGAAATGGCGTAGGGTCTCCTGCTTGGGCGAGGGGTTGGACTAGATGACCTACAAGGTCCCTTCCAACTCTGTTAATCTAATCTAATCTAAATGGAAAAGGTGACATGCATCTACCTCTTACAGTCTAAAAATGCTGTGCTCTTCCTTAAAAATTTTTTTACTCTTATGTTTATATAATGACATAGGAAACTACCTACAAAATCAACATGTCAAATACCAATTAGTGTTTTTTTTAGGAAATGTGCAATATTAGTATTATACTGTTAGTAGTAATATTAGTATTAGTATCCGACCAGCAAAGCCATAGGAATTAAAATGAAAGCATATTGCTACTGCTATTGTAGCTACAAAAATAATTGAATTTCAAGTCTCTGGAGCATCATTTCACTAATGATCAATTACATAATGCTTAGCTAAAGCTACACTGTAAGATGATTAGAGGTGAGAGGTTAATGTTCTATGGAATTTGATTCTCCAGGGTTATATTTAGTAATAGTCCTGTTCACAAGATGGGTCTCGAGCCACAGGAAATTTTAAGGGGATCCTCTTTCTTGCATGCATGGGGAAATGAAAAATGTGTCCAGGAAGCAAAATAAATCTGTATCTTTCAAGATCTGGATTCATTCAATAATACCTTTAATGAAGTTACTTTGCTTCTACTATTTGATTTTAATGGTCAGCAGTTGAGGGAATCAAGTAGCATCTTTTCAGATTAGCACATTTTGCTTATGCCTTTTTAAAATAAAATTGATCAGTCTAAAAAGGTACTACCAGGCTCTTATTTTTTAGCTATCCTAAACTAAGACAGCCCTCTTTCTACATTACATTTACCGAAGATATCTTTCAGTCATGGCTTTTGAATGAGGTGGAATTCAAAATAAAGTTATTTTTCCGCTTGTCAAAAGAAGAATTAGAACACAGGAGAGAAAAGTGTTATTACAGTATGTGGGCTACCCCCAGAGAGCTTAATAAGAGCTATAAAGTCAGTTCTCTCTCCCACTTTTTCTTAAAGATCAGCTTAGTCACAAAATTCAACGTACTGAATTATTCAGACATTAAATGACCCATAAAAGGTTGCAAGATGACTCAAGTTCATAGCCTGGAGTAAAACCCTAGTAGCCTTGTTTCCTGTAACAACTACATTGTCAGTGTTCAACCCATAGCAAGATCATCAAAATATCCCCTTCAAAAACATACAAAGGGCAGATGATTTAAGGAACCCTCAAATTATACTTATTGAAATGCTGTAAATTTATATATTGGCAATGTTTTTCCAAAGCAGTTTGCCATTGCCTCCTTCCTAGGGCTGAGAGAAAGTGATTTGCCCAAGGTCACTCAGCTGGCATTGTGTCTAAGGCAAGACTAGAAATCACAGTCTCCCAGGTTCTAGCCTGATGCCTTAACCACTAGACCTGTGATGGCGAACCTATGGCATGAGTGCCACAGGTGGCACGCAGAGCCATTTGTCAAGGCATGCGAGGTGTTGCTCTGTCAGCTGGCCAGTGCGCATGTCCATGCTGGCCAGCTGACTTCGGCCTTCTTTTGAGGCCATTTTTCGCCCTCCGGAGGCTTCCCTGAAGCTTCCAAAATGCAAAAAAACACCCTTACAGGCAAAACAGAAGTTCGGGAATGGACTTCCGGATTGCTCGTAGGACCGTTTTTCGTCCTCAGGAGGTTTCCCTGAAGGCTCCAGAGGGTGAAAAACAGCCCTATGGGGAACCCGGAAGTCACTTCCAGTTTGCTCATAGGGCAGTTTTTTTTACCTCCGGAGCCTTCAGGGAAGCCTCCTGAAGGCTCCGGAGGTCGAAAATCGGCCCTATGGGGAACCCGGAAGCTTGGGAATGGTGATTTTCGACTTCCGGAGCCTTCAGGGGCTTTTAGGAGGCTTCCCTAAAGGCTCCAGAAGGAAAAATCCAGCCCTATGAGCAAACCGGAAATGACTGGGGGCCTGTGTGCATAGCATTATGGGTGTGGCACACCAGCACATGACCCCCCCCCCTGCGCGCCCCCCACGGCAGCCAAAAAAGGTTTGCCATCACTCCACTGGACCAAACTGGCTCCTACTGTAAATAATGGCTCAGTTAAAATGCAACTATAGTAGAAAATATGAAGCTGATTTTCAGAATCATAGATTTATCATTATGGTTCATTTCAGTTCATAAACTCATTCAAAGACATGAGAAAGCCATAAATATTGGAGCTGGTTCCATACATCTCCCCCACAGCATTTTAAACCCAGGTCAAAGGGACCTACCAATGAAAAGAAAACTGGCTTTTCATCATACGAAGGAACAGCAGTCCTCCTTCTCTATTTTTAGTTTCATAACTTTGAATGGACACTAAATGAACTGTTGTAAGTCGAGGACTACCTGTACTTTGTGCCAGTTGGTTGGGAATAGTAGTTAGATAAATACAATTTATCTCATATTTTAATTGTTAAATCACATTGACAAGGCAGGCAGCCATGTAAGTCAATATAAATAAATAAACCTCCCGATTTTGAGGGTCTTTCTATTGATGGGCCATCTAATACAAGGTTGTCAAACTCAAGGCCTGGGGGCCAGATCCAGCCTGCAGGATACTTAGATCTGGCCCATGGGGCCACCCTGGAAATAGTGAAGGGCCAGCCTGAGCTCCATTCTTACTGGCAGAGGTTTGCAGGAGGCCATCTCAGCCGTAAACAGAGCTGAGGGCCGTGCGTGGTCCCCCCAAGTTGCTTTTTCAGTGGCAGTGGGTTGCAGGAGGTAATCTCAGCCGAAAACGGTGCTCAGGAGCCTGTTTTCACTGGCAGAGCGCTCGGGCCACCACAGACACCCCCTTGACACAAGTGATGTCAGGCTGGCCATGCCCACCATAGCCACGCTTCCCGGCTTCCCCAAGGTCAAACACAACCCTGATGAGGCCTGATGAGCTCCACTGTGAATGGAGAGAAAAATGTTTGGATCCTCTCTGCCACAGAATTCAACGTTAAATGCAGAAGAGATAATCCAAATGTTTCTCCTTCCGTTCACAGCAGGGCTGCTGCAGCCTGTCCCTTTAAGGGAGGGGTCCCCAACCTTTTTTGCACCAGGGACCAGTTTCATTTTAAAGAAAATTCTGCGGACCGGCTGGCATAGAGGAGGAACAGGGGAGGAGGGGGAACAGGCGGTGCATGCGCACGCGGGGGGGGAGTCAGCTCACTCGGCCCTTTAGGGCCTCCAACGGCGCGAACGGCCGTGCCTGCGCTCTCCCGCATCTGGTGCGCGCTCTGCCCAGGGGGCTGCCCCCTCCTCCTCCTCTCCGGCCCTGCGGCCCGGTTCCTATCAAGCCACGGACCGGCACCGGTCCACGAACCGGGGGTTGGGTACCCCTGCTTTAAGGTACTTTGACCCCTGGGAGGGAAGGGGCCAGAGGGGGAACCATAAAGGGAGCAGCAATTCTGCTGTGAATGGACTCATGCACAGATTTTTTCCTACCAGGTTCTGTGGGCGTGGCTTGGTGGCAGCGGCATATGACTGAGTGGGCAGGGCCACGAGTGACATCGAGTTGGCCACGCCCACTCAGTCGCAGGACCCCACCACCAGGCCACCCCCACAGAACCGGTAGTAAAAAAAAGTGAATTTCACCACTGCCTCAATGAAATCGAGTTTGACACCCCTGTTCTAATAAGATGCATGAATCCCGAAGTTGCTTCCAGATGCTCCTTAAGAGAGTCCCTCAGCCTGATGTTTAGCTGGACCTGCTCAGTTGATTCTTACAAAACCTCCCATTTGTGCCTTCAGGATGGAAAGAGACGCAGCTTATGCACAAAAGAAGGCCGGACGAGCTGTTTTGCGGGTTCACTTGCGAGAGAAATACAGACTTCCAAAGGCAAGACCTCTGTCAAAAAAAAATTGCTGTTTATTACAATCTTGAGAACATACAACGTTCATTTAACTCAATGGTTCTCAACCTTGGCAACTTTAAGATGTGTGGACTTCAACTCCCAGAATCCCCTAGCCCAGAGCTCTGCAAAGTTGGCTCTTTTAAGACTGGTGGACTTCAACTCCCAGAATTCCCCAGCCAGCATAGCTGGCTGGGGAATTCTGGGAATTGAAGTCCATCAGTCTTAAAAGAGCCAACTTTGCAGACCCCTGCCCTAGCCAGCATGGGCAATTCGGGGAGTTGAAGTCCACACAACTGAAAGCTGCCATGTTTGAGAAACAGTGATGTATTTGCTTTGCTATTTTTATTTTCTGTCCTTTCTCAATGACCCCAAAATTTTACATGATATGTAAGATGCTGAATGTGCCAGCCAAGAATCAGGTTAGATATCCTTTCAGGAAGGACTTTAAATGGCATTTTATCTGTGGTGCAAAAACCCATGCCATAGAGATAGAAATGGAAATGAAGCCACAAGTCCAGTCAGAACAATGTACAGGTAGACCTTAGACCTATGACCACAATTTAGGACCATAATTTCTGTTACTAAACAAGGTGGTTGTTCAACAGGTTGCCCAATTTCACATTCTTATTTGCCACAATTGTTAAACGACTCACTAAAGTTGTTAAGAGAATCACATCTTCCACTTGCAACCACCATTCAGATGGGAACATTTATCGTTCTGTGAGGTGGCTGTTAATTGCACCTGATTTTACAACACTTTTGCTGCAGTTGTTAAGTGAATCACATGGTCATTAACTGGATCTGGCTTCCCCCATTGACTTTGACTGTTGGCAGGTGGCTGGGAAGGACAGAGACTCTCGCCCAGTGGTGGGTTTCAAAATTTTTTAGAATCTCTTCTGTAGGTGTGGTCTGCTTTGTGGGAGTGGCTTGTCAGTTATGTGCCTGAATGGGCGTGGCCAACTTGTAAAATGTGGTGAAATTCACTTAACAATGCTCTTGCTTAGCAACCAAAATGTTGGCTCAGAAACTCTGGCATTTGAAGCACGAAGTCTTAAAGCTGTCAAGTTACACGACCCTTGCACCCCTAACCCTTTAGAAAAAAAACCCCAGGAGTTTTAAAACTTGACAGCTTTAAGACTTGTGGACTTCAACTCCCAGAATTCCTCCTCTCACTCTTCATCTTGATGATGTGCGGACGGATGGGGGGAGGGAGCTGGAACCGGTTCTAAACTGCACTGTAGATTTGAGGGACCTCTTCTATAGAAGAGGTTAGAACTGGCAGGAACCCACCCCTGCTCTCGCCTCACGTGTAGGAGGCTGCGAGTTCGATCCTAGGTAGTAGCAGATATTTCTCTCTCTGGGAACCATGGGTAATTATCTGCTGCGAACTCTGCATTGGTGACAGGAAGTAGCTACTACCTGTAGCTGCTGAGCAATATATTTTTACTTGACTTAGTGTTTCTTAACTTTGGCAACTAAGATGTGTGGACTTCAATTCCCAGAAATCCTCAGCCAGCCAAGGTGGATGGGGATTCTGGGAACTGAAGTCCATACATCTTAAAGTTGCTAAGATTGGGGGCGGGAGGGGGGAGAACCCTGACCTGGACCTTCCTTTACTAACCTTGTGCCCTTCAAATATGTTGTTGGTATAACTATTAAGATTCTCCCTCTTTGGGGATTTGGCAGATTATTTTTCAGAGCTCCAGATCAGTGGTGAAATTCAAATTTTTTTGCTACCATTCTATGGGTGTGGCTTGGTGGGCGTGGCTTGGTGGGCGTGGCAGGGGAAGGATACTGCAAAATCTCCATTCCCACCCTACTCTGGGGCCAGCCAGAAGTAGTATTTGCCGGTTCTCCAAAGTACTCAAACTTTCTCCATAACCTGTCAGAACCTGTTGGATTTCATACCTGCTCCAGATATTATCGGAATCATCCACATGCTAAAAGCACTTATTGTGCCTTAGAAAATTAAGTTATTGGGTTTTTCCCCAAGAAGGAAAAAAAAATCTGAAGTCCTTTAATATAAATAGTGCAGGAATCGGGAGAGAATGATTTAAATGGAAGACACGAACAGTCTGGCTTGTACAAAGGGGCATAATGAATAAGGGTAGACCTCAGCTTATGACCACCGTTGAGCCCAAAATGTCTGCTGTTAAGTGGGACATTTGTTAAGTGCGTTTTGCCCCATTTTGAAACCTTTCTTGCCACCGTTGTTAAGTGAATCACTACAGTGGCTAAGTAACACAGTTGTGAAGTGAATCTAGCTTCCCCATTGACTTTGCTAATCAGAAGATCACAAAAGGGGATCACATGACCCCCAATGGGGAAGCTAGACAATGTAACCGTCATAAATGAATGAATTTTGATCACTTGACCATGGGGATGCTGTAATGGTGCTAAGTGTGATAACTCCAAATAGCAATAGCAATAGCACTTAGACTTATATACCTCTTCACAATGCTTTACAGCCCTCTCTAAGCAGTTTTGCAGAGTCAGCCTATTGGCCCCAACAATCTGGGTCCTCATTTTACCCACCTCCTATTACCCACCTCGGAAGGATGGAAGGCTGAGTCAACCTTGAGCCTGGTGAGATTCAAACTTGCCAAATTGCAGGCAGCTGGCAGTCAGCAGAAGTAGCCTGCAGTACTACACTCTCACCACTGCTCCACTGTAGCTCATATATGATGAGTGTGCATGTATAACACTCAAGGTAGTGAGAATTCCTAATACTCCTGTCTCCTATTTCCCCCCACAACAAAAACCCTGCAAAGATGGGCTGATTTGGATGACCCCCAAATCATCCAACTGGTCTTCATGCATAAGGCAGGCCTAGAATTCACAGTCTCCTAGTTTCTAAGCCAGCACCTTAACCACTATGATAAATTGTTTCTGGTAGTGGTCTAAGCAGTTTTACAGAGTCAGCCTATTGCCCCCAACAATCTGGGTCCTCATTTTACCCACCTCGGAAGGATGGAAGGCTGAGTCAACCTTGAGCTTGGTGAGAATTGAACTGCCAAATTGCAAACACCGGCGGTTAGCAGAAGTAGCCTGCAGTACTACATTCTAACCACTGCGTCACCGTGGCTCTTAGTCACTAAACAAACTGTTGTAAATTGAGGACTTCCTGTAGCAGGTATGAAATGCTCAAATCTTCGCTCCCAGTTCACATGCGCTCATGCGCGGTGCTTCTGCACATGTGCAGAGTGTCTGTCATTATGTCTGGGTGGGTGGGCGGAGCCCCCTCACTATCACTTCATTCGAAATGGGGAGAACTAGCACTTCTGTCCTGTAGCAGGGGCGGGTTTCAAATTTTTTTTACTACCAGTTTGGTGGGTGTGGCTAGATTGGGGGGGCATGTGACTGAGTGGGCGTGGCCAACTTGACGTCACTCACACACACTCAGTCACATGGCCCTCTCACCAAGCCATGCCCACCCAAATGAAAAGTTTTGACGGGGTGGGGGCCCTCCAGCCTCGCCAGAGCTAAGGGAGCGCCTGCAAACTACCTAGTAAGAAAAAAGTAGTTTTTCTCCTCCCCAGCCCCCAGGAGCACCCTGCAGGTTTCTGCAGAGCTGGGGGAAGGGGAAAACGCCCCCGTTTTTATGAAAAATGGCCTGTTTCCCCAAAAACGGGGGCTTTTTTCCTTTCCCCCAACCCTGCTGAAGCCTGCAGAGTGCTTCTGGAGGCTGAGGGAAGGCAAAACCGCCTCCATTTTTCCAAAAACAGCCCATCTCTGGGACCTCTCTGGGGCTGGCCTGCGCACATCATTAAAAAAATGAAAAAATACATTTTTTCAATGAAGATTGTTCTGCGCATGCACAGAACAGAAAATAAAGATGGCGGCGCCCAGGATAGAACCAGTATGGTCACGTGTCCAGCTGAGTTACTACCTATTCGGGCGGACCAGTCCGAACCAGTAGGAACCCACCTCTGTCCTGTAGTGAGTAGATCTTCAACTGGGGATATCTGAGGTTAGGTTCCTCAGCTTAACCTAGCCTCTCAGAATTACCATGGAGATAAAATGAATTCGTTCCTATGATTCCATCTTGAATTTCCTGGTAGAATATAATAATACGTCTAACGGAGGCAGCGTGCTGCGGTTACAACAATGCCTGTGAAACATTTTGCACAGATGTTTCCAGAGATACTTACGAGGCCATAATGGGAAGCCATAGAAAAGTGCAAGACGTAAAGCTTAAAGGGTATTAAGGGCAGTCTTACATGACAAAACATGTCCTTAATGAGCCCATTAAATCCTATTAATGGGATTGTCAGGATAGATTTGTCATTGGAAAGATGTTTTCATCCATGAATTGTGCAGCTTGTTCCTAAGGGAAGGTTACCATGTTGATCAAATTGCTTCCCCCACCCTTTGATTGGGAAAGGTGGGGGCTATAGAACAAAAATAGAACAATTAATCAGTGGAACGACTTGCCTCCAGAAGTTGTGAACGCTCCAACACTGGAAGTTTTTAAGAAGAAGTTGGAAGATGTTTGTCTGAAATGGTGTAGGGTTTCCTGCCTGAGCAGAGGGTTGGACTAGAAGACCTCCAAGGTCCCTTTCAACTCTGTTATTCTATTCTATTCTATTCGCTATCCAACTGAGCTGTGCATGCTCCAAAAACGATTCAGGAAAAAAAATGCTTTGACATGCAGGAAACAGGAATGTGGCAGCTCTTTAAAGCAACTGCATCTTTTTGCAGAGTAGGGAACATGCCTGGACAATGGTGCAGCAGCTTTAATGATGGAGCAGCTTTTGCATCTGGTCAAATATGAGAGGATTAAGTCCAAAAGTCATGGTTGTCCCCAACTAGTCACATGGCTTTAATTGCTAGAGATTGTATTCCTAAATTCTACACTAAAAGAATTAATAGAAGAGGGTATAACTGGACCTCAATGAAGTAGATCAGAGAAAGTGAGAATGAGAATGAGGAAGAGAGATGGGGAGGGAGAAAGGAAGGAAGGGGGAGGGAGAGGTCATGATCACTGTACACTTCCCTTCAAGAGCTGGATAGCTTGGCTAACTCCTTAACTACACAGAGTCCTCAACTTATGAGCACAACTGGGAGCAGAGTTTCTCTTGCTAAGAGGTGTGATTGTTAAGTGAGTCACTGCCGTTTTGAGTAAATCCAGCTTGCTGGAATCTGGCTGGGAAGACTGCAAATCATGATGATGTGACAACAAGATGCTGCAACCATTGTAAATGCAGTCATTAAGCAAGTCACCATGGTTGTTAAATGAACCCCCCATTGTTTTTTAGGGGCTGGAAGCCAAGTGGGAAGGATGCAAATCTGGATCCTGTGACCACAAGATACTGCAATCATGGACATAACTCTGATGTCAGGATTCCAAATAGCATCCAAAATTAAATCAGAGTCCGAGGCAAAATATTGCTCAAGGTTCCAGTTTATTAAGAGAGCCAGGTTGGCACATCTGGGAAAACTCGAATCTGAAAGCTTCCCGGTTTTCTTCAAACTCATCTTTCTCTCCAAAATTGAGGTTCTACATGGAGTCATTATTTCTGTAGATGACTTCTCTCCAAAGATGGGTCATCTAAGGGGGTAATGAGAAGATGTAGGTTTTCAAGCTGGGCATCCTCTGGACTGATCTAGTTGGACCAAGCTGGAATCTTGAAATTTCCCCCTTTCCATCTAATCACATTGGTGACATTATCAACTTACAACCACAATGGAGCCCAAAATTTCTGTCGCGAAGTGAGAAATTTGTTAAGTGATGTTTTTTACGACCTTTCTTACTACAGTAGTTAAACGGTTAAGTTAGTGATATGGTTGTTGTTAGCAAATCTGGGTTCAGAACCAGTGTAACAACTCTGGTCCCATAACCAGTGTTTAGAAATAAATGCGGAATAGTGTAATTCACTGGACAGTAAAGAGATACATTGCTTTAACCACAAACAAACTCTACAAACTCTGATAGTAAGAAAATAAATAGTCTTTACTTTGTAGCAACTAAAATACTTCTTCCGACTAACTTCTCAAACAATAATAACAGTCCTTCACCCAACAGAGTTATCTTACAGTGATGCAAAACAAATACTCCTCCTTCTTCAATATTCAGTTACAGCTTCTCAGACGGCAAACAGTAAGAACAGGAAAATCAAAGGGAATCGAAAAGGGAATGGACTGTGATTCTGAGCTTCCTTTATAGTAGAGCTGAGAAGCACAGCCAATCAGAATTTAAGACGGTTCTTAAAGCTACATAACTCCTTAAGAACATAGGCTTATATATATTGTCAACCCAATATAAGGCTGAATATCCTAACAGTTGTTAAGTAACTCTGCCTTCCCCATTGACTTCGCTTGTCAGAAGGTCTAAAAAGGGGGTCAAAAGACCCTTAAACATTGCAATCGTCATAGGAGTCAGTTGCCAAGTGTCTGAATTTTGAACACCTGACCATGGGGATGCCTCAACAGTTCAGTGGTGGGTTGCAGGCGGTATGTCCCGGTACAGGAGTACTGGAGCCTGCCCGGAGCACCGGATACCGTTCCGGTACAGTGCTCCGGAGGGCCTGCCCACCCCCCTGAGCTCCTTACTGGTCTTTTAAGTCTTCGGTGCTTCCATGCACACACACGGCGCATACAGTGCCTACGCAATGCTCCGCTGAGCAGCTGGAGCATTGCAGAGGCTCGCGGAAGTGCTAACACGCATGTGTGCACTGCGGTGTGTGCGCGCGCACTGCACATGACCATGTGGCCGCTGCCGGGCCCGTTCCAACTGTACCGGTTGGAACAGGATCCGGAACCCCCCACTGCAAGAGTTGAACATGTGAAAAATGGTCATAAGTAACCTATTTCAGTACTTTGACTGTCTCTAAATTAATTGCTGTAAGTCGAGGATTCCCTGCAATTTTTCCTCTGAAGCAAAGGTTGTGCCAATCCAATTCTCTTTGGCTGCCAGTAAAAATACTTTTAGATATCCACTTAATCTCAACTTGTCGAGATCAACAGAAGAGAGTTACTATCCTTTTAGGGACAAATAATATCCTTTACATCAGGGGTCTCCAACCTTTGCAACTTTAAGTCTGAAGGACTTCAGCTCCCAGACTTCTCCAGCCAGCAAAGCTGGCTGGAGAAGTCTGGGAGCTGGAGTCCTTCAGACTTAAAGTTGCAAAGGTTGGAGACCCCTGCTTTACATGATATAGAAATACGTTCCAACTGAGCAGGTGGGTCAAATAAAATGAAAAGTTACCTTGGTTACTTTACAGGAATCCTTGCATTCCCACATTTTATATTTCTATAGAATCTGATCTGTCCATAGCCAGGAGTTGTTTTGTCTGGTGATATGATATGGTGGAAACAATTTTGGACTGTTATAGGAGAGTGGATGGGAAAAGGGATGTCAAAAAATTTAAAATGGATCTAATTTAAGGCTGAAATTTGATTGGCTGCCATGTCACACTGTCTTTTTTAATCTGGAGTTCTTCTTTGCAAAGACTCTTCATGGGCAATTAAGTTATTTTTGTCCCAGTTCTCACCTAGATTTGATGCATGGCTGGGCAGAATTAATCTATGCTTTAAAATAATCAGTGCCCCTATAATCATAAGAAGAAACACAGCAAGCTTTTCGGCTAGGCAGTCCTGATGTAGTGCATGCAACAAACTATATAATCTGGATTATTCTCCCCAAGAGAAAGAAATTATTCTCCATTTACTTTGCAGCCTTGAAATTTCTCATCTTAAATTTGATCTTGCTCTATTGTTTTCCCCCCAAATCTCAAGTTTATTCTATTTTCAGAACACTTTGCATAGCATTTTATGGATTTTTCTTATAAAACCCCACCTGGAACAACATACCTCTTCCAGATCAGATTGGCCCCTAATCTGCTGGATTTTTGTAAAGTGTTGAACACCCAGATTTTGGGGGGGAGGGGGTTCCCAAAAGGTTAGATCGCCCATTGAAAGGTCTCTCTTAATTGTCTTGTTGGACTTAGTTTCTGATGACCATTGTTGATTTTTCATTCTTTGTAATATTGTTTTTATTGTTCTAATATGTTGTTTGTTCTACATTCATGTCATGGGCAGCCATGTCCCTAATATATGTATATTTTACAAAATGTTTTACGTATGTAAAATATTTTTGCATACTTGTTCACCAATGTGCTGGCATTTTTAAATTTTACCAAGTTTGTTTCTCAGCTGGGATCAGAAAAACAGGCAGTTGCATGAATTAAGTTCTTTAATTTTCACCCAAGAGCAACCGCAAGCTATTAGGTGGATGGCCACAAAGCCCTCCTACCAGCAGCATAAATTATATACATTACAATCAGACCTCCTATAGCCGTGATGGCAAATCTATGGCACGTGTGCCCGAAGCACACTGAATACAGCATTTTTATCCTCCCAAAACTCCGCCCCCTTCACCAAAATGGATGTGCAGAGGGTTTGGGAGGCCTGCAATGTGCTCCTGGGGGCTGGGGAGAGCAAAAATGAGCAGAAAATGGGCTGTTTGTTGCTCATTTTTGCCCCCCCCCCCAGCCCCCAGGAGCACTCTACAAGCCTCCTAAAGGTATGCATGCCCATTTTTGGTGAAAAACAGGGGATTTTTGGCTCGTTTCCCCCCCCCCCCAGCCCCCAAGAGCACTTTGCAGGCCTCTCAAACTCTCTGCATGTCCCATTTTTCACCCAAAAAAATGAGGCTTGCAGAGGGTTTGGGAGGCCTGCAGAGTGCAAAATCTTTTTTTTTTTAATTTACCTCTTCAAAATCTTGGTGGGTCTTATACTCCGGTGCGTCTTATACTCCAAAAAATATGGTATATTCCAGGGATGTCAAACTCACATCGTCACATTGTCGTCATGTGATGTATCGCAACTTTCCCCCCCTTCGCTAAACCAAGGGTGGGCGTGGCAGTGTGTGACACATCCAGTCCACGGGCCGCGAGGTTGACATTCTTGCTATATTCTAGGGGTAGTCAACCTTTTTATATCTACCGCCCATTTTTGAATCTCTGTTAGTAGTAAAATTTTCTAACCACCCACCGGTTCCACAGTAATGGTGATTTATAAAGTAGGGAAGTCAGTTAAATTTAAAAAAGGAAAGCGCTTCAGTATCAGACAAAACCCCTACCGCCCACCATGAAAGCTGGAACGCCCACTAGTAGGCAGTAGGGACCAGGTTGACTACCACTGCTATCTATATAAATAAAAATGTAAAATAGTTTGTACGAATCCACTAATCTCAAAAACTACTGAACCGATTTACACCAAACTTTCACACAATGTAGCCAAGGACTTCCGATAATAGAATAGCTACTCATTTTGTGCCTAGCAAACGTGTATTGTGTGTTAGGTAAACACAAATAAAACGTACTAACTGAAAAATGTTTTTACTCCCTGTAACTCCACCCACCAACAGTCATTAACTACGGCGGCCTCTTAGGGCCAAAAAGGCACTGGAGTCAAACTATTCTCCAAAGCACCTGTTGTTTTACAGTAGGTAGGTAGATAGGGGAATAGAGAGAGAGGGTTGCCACAAAGAAGAGGGAGTCAAACTATTCTCCAAAGCACCTGAGGGCAGAACAAGAAGCAATGGGTGGAAACTAATCAAGGAGAGAAGCAACTTAGAACTGAGGAGAAATTTCCTGACAGTTAGAACAATTAGTCAGTGGAACATAAGTTGCCTCCAGAAGTTGTGAATGCCCCAACACTGCAGGTCTTCAAGAAGATGTTGGATAGCCATTTGTTTGAAATGGTATAGGGCTTCCTGCCTAGGCAGGGAGTTGGACTAGATGACCTCCAAGGTCCCTTCCAACTCTGCTATTGTATTATTGTATTATAGTAGGTAGGTAGATAGGGAAATATATAGATAGGGAGAAATACAGTAGGTAGGTAGGTAGGTATGTAGATAGAGGGATAGATAGGAAGAAATACGGTAGGTAGGTTGGTAGGTAGGGGGATAGATAGATAGGGAACAGCACAGTAGGTATGTAGGTAGGTAGGTAGATAGGGGGATAGATAGAGAGGAAGAAATACAGTAGGTTTGTAGGTAGGTAGGTAGGTAGGTGTATAGATAGATAGCGAGAAATACAGTAGGTAGGTAGGTAGAGGAATAGAGAGAGAGGGAGAAATACAGTAGGTAGGTAGGTAGAGGGATAGAGAGGGGGAAATACAGTAGGTAGGTAGAGAAATAGAGAGAGAGGGAGAAATACAGTAGGTAGGTAGGTAGAGGGATAGAGAGGGGGAAATACAGTAGGTAGGTAGGTAGGTAGAGGGAGAAACGAAGAAATACAGTATGTAGGTAGGTAGAGGAATAGAGATAGAGGGAGAAATACAGTAGGTAGGTAGGTTGGGGGTTATATGGTGGTTGTGTGTATGTGTGCAGGTGTAGATCTACACACAGATTGGTTGGCCATTTAACCAGACTGGGCCACAGCAACGCGTGGCCGGGTATAGCTAGTATTCTATAAAGTATTCTAATAAATTATCCATTTTGTTTCACTTTTTCTACTACATGCATTCGTGTACATTTTCTTGTTTGCAACGTCCCATTTCAGAATCTGGAGAAGTACAAACACAGATTGCTAAGCTTCAACATTTTACAATGCCTTTGCTATTGTCTTTGATACAAATGCATAGTTCAGGTTAATTCTACAGAGGAATTATTGAGTCTGTCATCTGTACTACTGTTACTGCCTGGTTTGGTACAGCAACCAAACGGGACAGGTACTCGCCTCCCAATCAGGAGGTTGTGAGTTCAATCCTAGGTAAAGGCAGATGTAGGGTCTCCTTCTTGGGCAGGGGGTTGGACTAGATGACCAGCAAGGTCCCTTCCAACTCTGTTAATCTGTAAGAAATAGTTAGCACTGAAGAAAAAAACTATTGCAACCAGCCTGCCTGCCTTCCACTGAGGATCTGTATACGGCATGGCATGGGTCAGAAAGAGGGTTGAAAAGATTTCTACAGACCCCTCACATCCTGGAAATAAACTGTTTCCACTCCTCCCCTCAGGACATCGCTGTAGAGCACTGCATACCAAAACAAATAGACTCAAAGGCCTTTTTTTCCCCCTTGTGCCATCACTGGGTGAACACTTAATTTCCACAGTTCTGCCTTATGGCTAATATATTACTCATGCAGTATGGCTGTATTACTTTTATCCTTCTCTCTGTTCCATTACTTTCCCTATTGGTGTCATTATTAGATTATTATCCTTTATTCTTATGATTATTATTACTTGTGATTTTGCATGTACACTGAATTTGCACTGGACACAAATTCCTTGCATGTCTAATCACATTTGATTCTATTCTATTCTACCCTACCCTACCCTACCCTACCCTGTCCTGACCTACTCTATTCCTAATCCAGTCCAGTCCAGTCTAGTTTAGAGCACCAATACAAATTCATGTTCACTATTAATTTCTACACATGCTAATTAAAACACAAAGACTGTTAAAACATAATAGAACTCCTTAGTAAGTTTGCAAGTAATTGCTGTTTCAAGAACCGTTAGCCCAGTCTCATATATCTTATTTTGGCCCAAAAGAACTTATTTTTTTCTTCTCTTAGAATTTTAACACTTAAACAATAAAAAGAATGCAGTTAGCAATCGAGCAAAAAGTTTCCCCTTCATATATATATATATCTGAATTCTTATTTTTCTTTGCTTCCTTTTTTAGAGTGAATTGGATGAGACTCAGATTCAGTTGGCTGGAGATGACGTGGACTTGCCCGAAGACCTCCAGAAGATGGTAGCAGAGGATCAAGAAGAAGAAGAAGACAAAAATACTCTTTTGGGACAGCTTCAGAACATCCAGAATATGGACGTGGATGCGATCAAAGAAAAAGTCCAGGCGACTTTCACTGATATTAAGCAGTCAGCTGAACAAAAATGTTCTGTAATGTAGTGAAGACGTTTCACAAGTCCTACGTAGGTACAAACGTCCATAGAAGTGGATGGCTAGTGGGACCACAGCAACAATTGGTGCTGCTGCTTACTCATCACACCTTCCCTCTTTATGAGGAATGGTGTTTTGTGTCATTTTTTTCCAGATAACATTAAAAACCGCCATTGAGAGAAGTCACGATGGTGATAATCCGATTCCAATTTTGTAGATTATTATTATCAGAGGTGAAATCCAGCAGGTTCTGATGGGAATGGGGATTTTGCAGTATCCTTCCCCTGCCACGCCCACCAAGCCACACCACGCCCACCAAGCCACGCCCACAGAACCGGTAGTAAAGAAATTTGAATTTCACCACCGATTATCATCCATTCCAGTACCCTTTTGCTTACATACTTATACATTGTGTAGTACTGTTTGCAAACACTTTGCACTAATATGTAGCAGTCCAAGCACCAAATCCAGAAAGTACTTTTGTTAATTGGATGCAGCTAAACAAGTATCACAATGAACAAAATATTCTTCTACAAGCACTCAAAAGATTGCATTTTACTTATAAAGATGCAAGAACTGTTTTTCTGATCGGTGTGTTGTGTCTCTGCGTGTCTCTGCTGACGCACATATTTGTAGATGCGTGTGCATGTCTGTGTGTGGCTTTGTGTGTATCCATGCATCCTGTATCCATCCATCCATCTGGGGCTAGGAACTAAAAGCGTGAAAGTGAACTGAATCAAAATGAAGAAGGAATTTCATTGTAATTTTTACAATGACAATAAAGATTATTATTATTATGAATAGACAATGAAAATTACGATATTGACAAGTACTGTAATAAAAACATTTTTTTCTTCTATTAATGAACTTGATTATCTGATTGTATACAGTCTTCACACTCTTTAAGATCCTTATGCCTGAATGTATATAGGGTTTGTTCCCAGGTAATTCATATTTGCAGCTGTTGCTACAATTATTTTTCCCTTAAAAACGAAAAACAATATTTATATATCCAGCATTCTGGCAATATACGGTATATATATTTTAGATCCCTTTCTGTAGAATACTCTTTGGGACAGAATTTTGCTATCCATACATTAACAGATTAATTGTTGTGTGTATCCCTCTTTTGTCAGGATCTCAGTCTCTGTATTATTTTAAATGTCTTATACTATTGTTTTAATCCATGTAAGGAACCCACCCACCCCAATTCACAAGTGGGCACTTGGAAAAATTAAATTCATATATACATTCTGTTTTATTAAGGGGAGGAAATGTTATAAATGATAAAAAATATACAACATATTAGACTTCTTTTTCTGTAACTTCATTGACACAGGCTCTCTCTCTCATTTCAAGCAATTCTGAAGCTCAAAATGCAACAACTTCCATCAAAAACATTTGCTCCATTTTTTTCCTAATGAGATGAGTTTACTGTCCTCTATCTCCCTCTAGTGTCAATCGTTCAAAGTTCTATTATCATGTTTTCTCTTTAAAAACAACCCCAAACTAACACCATTTCCCACAGGAGGAATTCTTCTAGTTCAGGGGTCTCCAACCTTTGCAACTTTAAGTCTGAAGGACTTCAGCTCCCAGAATTCTCCAGCCAGCAAAGCTGGCTGGAGAAGTCTGGGAGCTGAAGTCCTTCAGACTTAAAGTTGCAAAGGGTGGAGACCCCTGTTAACTCAAAACTATAATTCCAAATTCATCTAAACTTAATCCATAGTTAACTTTCTAAAAAAATCCATATTCTAAGCACCCCTTTTCTATTTAATAAAAATACTTTTTCAGAACTTTTAAAATTGTATTTAAAACTCTTTCTCCAAGGAGAAAGCAACCTACCCAGTAAGCAGTAAGAATTTTCCCGTCTGAAGGAGCCTAATATTTCCTGTTCAGTAAAAGAAATACTCAAAAAGTGATTAAGAAATTAGACTTGGTTGAGGTTTATGTCTTTAAAAGGCTACATTACAACTGTGACCTTGATGATATCCCTTAGCTCCCAGCCATTCAATTTATAAGCCAATCACAACTAGTAATAGTACTTAGACACTTCGTGGTGCTTTACAGCTCTCTCTCTAAGTGGTTTATATATTGCCTCTAACCATCTGGGTCCAAATTTTACTGACCTCAGAAGGATGGGAGGCTGAGTCAACCTTGAACCAGTCAGGATCAAATTTATTTATTCATTTATTATTTCGATTTATATACCGCCCTATTCTCCCTGGTGGGACTAGCAGCTGGCAGAATTGCTAGCAGCTGGCAGAATTAGCCTGCAATGGTGCATTCTAACCACTGTGTCACCACCGCTCTTATAATCACAAAACAATGATTCCTGTAATCTACTCACAAGGAGCAGCTGCCGAAAGGCATATGGGTTATCTCAATGATCTCTCCTTCCTCTTAATTTTTTTTTCAAGTACACATCAAGCATTTTACCAGGTTCGCCTGGTACGCCAGTTGCGTCCCTTTCTTAATAAAATGTAAGTAATAAATGCATAATATCTTATGACTAGAATGCAGTATTGCACACTACATCTGCAAACTGCTAGGAGTTTGATTCCCATGGATCAAAGTTGACTCAGCCGTCTAGCCTTCCGAGGTTGGTAAAATGAGGACCCAGATTGCTAAGTGAGAAGATTGCTAAGTGAGTTTTGTCCCATTTTACTTTTCTTGCCACAATTGTTAAGTGAGTCACTGTTAAATTACCATATTTTTCAGACTATAAGAGGCACCGGTGTATAAGACACACCAAGATTTTGAAGAGGAAAGTAAGAAAAAAGAGCACTCTGTAGGCTTCAGCAGGGCTGGGGGAAGGCAGGAAACCACCCCTTGCAGCAATGGTGGGATTCAAAAATTTTGTACTACCAGTTCTGTGGGTGTGGCTTCGTGGGCGTGGCTTCGTGGGCATGTCAGGGGAAGGATACTGCAAAATCCACATTCTCTCCCCACCCCACTAACCCATTTTTGGCCTCCTGAAGCTCTGCCCCTGCATCCTGTTTTTGCAAAAAATGGGCAGAAAATGGGCCATTTCCCCACAAAAACTGAAGCATTTTTGCTTCCCCCCAGCCATGCTGAAGCCTGCAGAGTGCTGCTGGGGGCTGGGGGAAGGCAAAAATGTTTCCGTTTTTGCAAAAAACAGCCCATTTTCTTTGCAAAAACAGGATGCAGGGGCAGAGCTTCAGGAGGCCAAAAATGGGTTAGTGGGGTGGGGAGAGAATGTGGATTTTGCAGTATCCTTCCCCTGCCACGCCCATGAAGCCACGCCCACAAAGCCACACCCACAGAACTGGTAATACAAAATTTTTGTATCCCACCATTGCTGCAAGGGGTGGGTTCCTGCCAGTTCTAAGCTCTTCTATAGAAGAGGTTCCACAAATCTACAGTGCCGTTTAGAACCGGTTCCAGCTCCCTCCCCCCCGCCCGTCCGTAAATCATCAAAATGAAGAGCGAGAGGAGGAATTCTGGGAGTTGAAGTCCACAAGTCTTAAAGTTGTCAAGTTTGAACACCCCTGGGTTTCTTTTTTCTAAAGAGCTAGGGGTGCAAGGATCTTGTAACTTGACAGCTTTAAGACTTGCATGCTTCAAATGCCAAAGTTTCTGAGCCAACATTTTGGTTGCTAAGCAAGAGCGTTGTTAAGTGAGTTTTGTCACATTTTACAAGTTGGCCATGCCCACCCAGTCACATGGCTGGGAAGCCACTGCCACAAAGCAGGCCACACCTACAGAAGAGGTTCTAAAACAATTTGAAACCCACCACTGGCACAAAGCCAGTGCATCTTGCTATAATTATCCCTGCAACTGAGAAGCAGAGCTTTTAATTTCCAAGGTGCCTAAAAGAATTTCTGATTATTGACTAATCCCTCCTAATCTCTTAAGGACTGCAGCAGTCACCTCATGGTAATGCTGGACATAGTTTTCCCAGGACAATCAAATGGTGGGTGGGATCTTTTAAATGGGAGGAAACCCAAATCAACCGTCCTGTGCAGAACAGGATTTTTTGCTGCTTTTAGTTTCTATTGCACACAGAATGGACGGAATGAATGGAGTTTGGTTTCCTTCGGTATCTTTTATTCTTGAACACAAAACAAACAGAGAGAAAAACATACATGCAGTAAGTAAGAAAATTCTCTCTTTGTTAAAGCCCTACAGATATAGAATAGAATAGAATAGAATAAAATAGAATAGAATAGAATAGTTGGAAGGGACCTTGGAGATCTTCTAG
Organism: Rhabdophis nuchalis; assembly: GCA_039707465.1. NCBI lineage: Eukaryota > Metazoa > Chordata > Lepidosauria > Squamata > Natricidae > Rhabdophis > Rhabdophis nuchalis. The sequence goes on from CM077644.1 coordinate 229,207,580, forward strand.
TCCAACCCCCTGCTTAGGTAGGAAACCCTATACCGTTTCAGACAAATGGCTATCCAACATCTTCTTAAAGACTTCCAGTGTTGGGGCATTCACAACTTCTGGAGGCAAGCTGTTCCACTGATTAATTGTTCTAACTGTTAGGAAATTTCTCCTCAGTTCTAAGTTGCTTCTCCTCTTGATTAGTTTCCACCCGTTGCTTCTTGTCCTGCCCTCAGGTGCTTTGGAGAATAGTTTGACTCCCTCTTCTTTGTGGCAGCCCCTTAGATATTGGAACAATTCTATCGTGTCTTCCCTAGTCCTTCTTTTCATTAAACTAGACATACCCAGTTCCTGCAACCGTTCTTCATATGTTTTATCCTCCAGTCCCCTAGTCATCTTTGTTGCTCTTCTCTGCACTCTTTCTAGAGTCTCCACATCTTTTCTACATTGTGGCGACCAAAAATGAATGCAGTTTTAGAAGAGCTTTAGATGATGATGATGACGATGTGAGATATAAATATATGAGGTGTGTACATATATGGTATATAGCAATAACACTTAGCCTTATATACCACTTCACAGTGCTTTTACAGCCCTCTCTAAGCAGTTTTACAGAGTCAGCCTATTGCCCCCAACAATCTGGATCCTCATTTTACCAACCTCGGAAGGATGGAAGGCTGAGTCAACCTTGAGCCTGGTGAGATTCGAACTTGCCAAATTGCAGGCAGCTGGCAGTCAGCAGAAGTAGCCTGCAGTACTGCATTCTAACCACTGCACCACTGTAGCTCATATATGATATGTGTGTGTGTGAGTGAGTGTGCATGTATAACACTCAAGGCAGTGAACATACCAAATACTCTTGTCTCCTATTTCCCTGACAACAATCATCCTATAAAGATGGATTGGGCTGAGTTGTATGAGACCAAATCATCCAGCTGGTCTTCTTGCATAAGGCAGGCCTAGAATTCAGTCTCCTAGTTTGTAAGCCAGCACCTTAACCACTACGACAACTTGTTTTTGGTAATGGTTATGGTAGCTGTATTTCATCATAACCTCCCATAGATAATCAATGTCTATATATGACTCTTTCATTAGCTGCTAATGACATCAAAGCTTAGGATACCTTGTTACCTTGGAGAGTCTTAAATAAATAATGCTGCTTCCTGTTACTGTAGTCTCATAGACTTTCTATCCCTGAGATAAACAAAAAAACCAAACCATTGCCTGGGTTTTCACCTATGTCTGTATCTATATTGTATATTATATCTACCTACAGTATTTGATAGGAGGATGTGAATCTCTATACCTCAAATTTTGTCATTTCAAATGAAGGCAAATGTATGTGATCCAGAATAATTTTGCTGGATCCAATCTGAGTTTGTTACTAGGACCAAAAGTTTATTTTTCCAAGCTTTGGGGTTTTTCCTGGAGCCCATCATCAGGAGAAGTTCTCTCAGCATCTTCAGAATCAGAATAACAGAGTTGGAAGGGACCTTGCAGGTCATCTAGTCTATCCCCCTGATCAAGCAGGTTACCCTACACCAGTGCTTCTCAATTATTTTCTGTCATGCCCCCCTAGGAAGAAGAAAACATTTCGCGCCCCCCGCGCGACTGTAAATAGTATCATCCGGGTCTAAAAGTCACACGGGCGGGTTTGGCTAATCAGGATAGAGCATCATGTCTATCCAATCAGGTCTGTTCTCCTCGAAAGGGAGGAGCATGCGCAGTCACATGTACTGGCTTAATGCTCACTATCGATGCAAATGTCAGCAGCGGTAGACCGATTTCTTTAGCAAGTTTGATTAATTGGGGCAGCGTTATGTTTCACAGGAGAAGGTCCTTGTCAGCATCTGACTGGATACAGAGACACGGGGCTTGGCTTGTTATGACAGTGTTTGCCGAGGTCAAACGTGCCCCCCTTTACGGAGCCTCGCGCCCCCCCTGGGGGACGCGCCCCACTATTTGAGAAGCACTGCCCTACACCATTTCTGACAAATGGCAGTCCAGTCTCTTCTTGAAAGCTTCCAGTGATGAAACTCCCACAACTTCTGAAGGCAACTTCTGTTCCACGGGTTGATTATTCTCACTGTCAGAATGACCAACTCAAATTGAATCAGGCAATGTTGTCATTTTTCAAGTATCACCCTTGAAGAGTTACATTTAAATAAATACATCCAAATTAATGAACAATCTATCATAATAGAGCTGGAAGGGATGTTGGAGATCTTCTAGTCCAACCCCCTGCCCAAGTAGAAGACCCTATATAACTTGAGACAAGTGGCTGTCCAGTTTCTTCTTAAAAACCTCCAGTAATGAAGCACCCACAACTTCTGAAGGCAAGTTGTTCCATTGGTTAATAGTTCTCATTGTTAGAACGTTCCAGGCTGCTTCTCTCTTTGATTAGTTTCCATCCATTGTTTCTTATTTTGTCTTCTGGTGTTTTGGAAAATAAGTTGAACCAAATAGAAAAAGTTAACAAGTTGCTAATTCAAGAAAGCGTAGGTCTCCCTTAGTATAAAAGTAGAAGTGAATCTACCCAAACGTCTGTAAAACTCACTATGGTTTTTGCTTTCTTCTTTGCCTTTAGCATCATGACTGGCTGCACATCTTTCCATTATTTCGCAGAGCAAAAACCACTGCATGAAAACCAGCCCCAAAACCAGCCCCAAACTCTTGACCTCCGAATTAAAATGTGGCAGGAACATCTTGAAACTCTGAGTGAAAGCATGTGGAGGTTCAGATGAGTTAATTAAATTTGTCAGCATAGATGGGATAAACATTTTTGTGGTTTAAAAGGTCAAAGAGGGGAATATAAGCAAAATCATCAAACAAGTAACTAACAAGATTCCCCTAAACTGAAAGGCCGAGTGGAGTTAACAGGTTCAAAATATAATTATCTAGGCAATGGTTGGAAACCAGGGTAGGTGAGAGCTGCTCTATTTTGTTGCTCTGTATCTCATTATCTCTATTCCACAAGGTCACTGATCTGCTATATTGTTGATGATATTGTAGTGAAATTCACAGAACCAACTCTGATCTTAAGTAATGAATATATGATAGTAAAAGTAAGGTAAGGTAAAGGTTCCCCTTGCACATATGTGCTAGTCGTTCCCGACTCTAGGGGGCAGTGCTCATCTCCGTTTCAAAGCCGAAGAGTCAGAGCTGTCCGAAGACGTCTCCGTGGTCACGTGGCTGGCATGACTAAATGCCAAAGATGCACGGAACGCTGTTACCTTCCCACCAAAGTTGGTCCCTATTTTTTCTACTTGCATTTTTAAATGTTTTTGAACTGCTAGTTTGACAGAAGCTGAGACATCTACTTAACAAATTAACAGAGTTGGAAGGGACCTTGCAGGTCTAGAAAGAGTGCAGAGAAGAGCAACAAAGATGATTAGGGGACTAAAACATATGAAGAACGGTTGCAGGAACTGGGTATGTCTAGTTTAATGAAAAGAAGAACTAGGGGAGACATGATAGCAGTGTTCCAATATCTCAGGGGCTGCCACAAAGAAGAGGGAGTCAAGCTATTTACCAAGGCACCTGAGGGCAGGACAAACTAATCAAGGAGAGAAGCAACTTAGAACTGAGGAGAAATTTCCTGACAGTTAGAACAATTAGTCAGTGGAACAGCTTGCCTCCAGAAATTGTGAATGCCCCAACAGTGGAAGTCTTTAAGAGGATGTTGGATAGCCGTTTGTCTGAAATTGTATAAGGTTCCTGCCTAGGCAGGGGGTTGGACTAGAAGACCTCCAAGGTCCCTTGTGTTGTGTTGTGTTGTATTGTATCTAGTCTAACCCCCTGCCCAAGCAGGAGACCCTACATCTGCCTCTACCTAGGATTGAACTCACAACCTCCTGATTGGGAAGCGAGAGCTCCACCTCTAAGCCACAGCAGCTGTAGTAACGGGAGCTCACTCCATTACGTGGCGCTAGGGATTCAAACCACCGAACCGCCGACTTTTCTGATCGACAAGCTCAGTGTCTTAGTCACTGAGCCACCATGTCCCTTCTACTAAAAGTAAAGGCATTCTCAAATCCCCGAAGCCCTAACTTGGACATGCCAAGCACACGGCCTTCCCATGACAAACATGCTTGCAGTGTGACTGTAGGTATGCCAGTACAGGCTTAAGTGTGATCAGGGCTCAGAAGAAAATTAGCTCACTGAACCCCATCATGTGGACCTGCTGCCTCTGCTCATTGGCCAAAAAAGCAGCTGCATAATTGGGGATTTTCATTCTTCTTATAGTTAATAGGATCTTTGGAGCTCAAAAACATCATCCCATCAAGATAAACGTCTTGGGTACCCACTTTTAAGCAATCTGAATTCAATTAGGCTAATTAGAAAACAAGTAAAGAAGGATTGCATTAATGTAGCTTTACGGTGCGAAACTCAGAAATCGTTACGAGACAAGCAGAAGGAAGAAAGAGGAGGGAAGCCGTTAATTTTTACAAATCACGGCAGTTTATTCACAAATGCCAGAAAACCAGCGACTTGTTTAAGTGCTTGCTCTTGTTGCTAGTTAGATTATTATGTCTTCAAATAACAGATCTCATTAGAAGACTCTTAACATTTAAGAAACAGCATGAATTGGATTAATATGGATGATACTTAGTCAAATTTGTTTACATATAACATAGAGGAAGATAGAGATAAAGATAAAGGTGAGGAGTTAGGCATTTCTTGTTTATGCCTGTTTTAATAATACGTGGTTTACTCAAATTTGACAAATGGAATAGATTGCCAATACTGTTATTGTGAATTGGACTAATATGAATGATACTCAGAACCAACTCTGTTCATACATAATACAGACGAATATTCTTTAAAAAAATAAATAAATATATTTTTAAAAAATATCTAAGATGAGTGCTCTGTATCGGAGGCAGAGATGGGGCCAGGGCTGTCTGACAGTTATCAACTGCCTTTGGAGTCGGAGATCAGTGGGGCAGAAAGAACAGCTGGAGTCTGTTCCCAATGTGTGCATGCGGAGAACTGCCAGGAGAAGGGAACATTTAAGGCAGGGGTCTCCAACCTTTGCAACTTTAAGTCTGAAGGACTTCAGCTCCCAGATTTCTCCAGCCAGCAAAGCTGGCTGGAGAATTCTAGGAGCTAAAGTCCTTCAAACTTAAAGTTGCAAAGGTTGGAGACCCCTGAGTTAAGGCACAGGGGTTGACTTGAGAGTAAAGGCACAAGTGGATGGCAAATGGCTCCTCCCATAGGGAATAAAGAGGAGCAAAAGGGGAGTGGAGTTTGCAGGAGACGATTAGTTCGCTTAATTAGTGTGAAGATTTGTTCCTGACTCTCCTTGCCAAATATTTTCTTGTGCAGTGTTGCAGCTTGGAAGATATCGGCCTGGCAGCTCTCCAAGCCTGATAAGGTCTGTGGTTGTAAAGTCACCCTTGAAAGACTGTTTGCCGGGACTTTGCTGGATGTGAATGAGAGAAATTCACATTAGCTTAATTAAAAGGGGTTTTTGTCAGGACAACGAGCCTGCTTCGTGATTTTGTGAAACCTAGGCCTGAACGAACAGGAAATGAAGAAGCTAAAGTGCTCTGGGACTTTAGAATTCAAACAGATAAGCTTCTGCCCCATAGCACCCCAGATATAACAATTCTTGATAATGAAGGCAAAAACAGTCTAGATAATAGTCATTGCCACCAGTTCTTGCTTGTGTGCGAGTGGTATTGCTTGAAGATATTCCAGTACACCATTACTGCTACTTTGTCATGCTGTTGTTTATAAGCAGTCTGTGAGACCTTGTGTCAGAAGCTAACTGTGGGATCCAGTTTCTTCAGCTTCTTTGCAGTAGAGCATTTGACAACTGTTGCTGTCATCTCAATTCTGGCATTTTTCTTATTATTATTTTTATTGCTTAACTGGCCAATATCTCTGCAAATTGATGGAACATAAAAGAGGGGTGTGTGTGTGTGTGTCTATGTGTGTGTGTTCCAGCATAACTCTGGAACGCCTCGAGCAATTTCAACCAAACTTGGTTCACAGATGACTTACTCCCTGGAAAAAGAATACTGTGGGGCAGTGGTGGGTTTCAATTTTTTTTAGAACCTACTCTCTAGGTGTGGCCTGTTTTGTGGGCGTGGCTTGGCAGTCATGTGACAGGGTGGGAGTGGGCAACTTGTAAAATGTGGTGAAACTCATTTAACAACGCTCTTGCTTAGCAACCAAAATTTTGGGCTCAATTGTGATGATAAATTCTTCCTTCCTTCCTTCCTTCCTTCCTTCCTTCCTTCCTTCCTTCCTTCCTTCCTTCCTTCCTTCCTTCCTTCCTTCCTTTCCTTTCCTTTCCTTTCCTTTCCTTTCCTTTCTTACTTTCTGCCTTCCTTTCCTTTCCTTCCCATTGGGTTACTGGCAGCGGCAGGCCAGACTTACTTTTGGATCCGCTGGTGGAACCCCCTCTCACCGGCTCTCTAAATTTCACCATCCGGCTCTTGCGAGTAGGTGCGAGCCTGCAGAAACCCACCACTGCTGTGGGGGTAAGACATTCCTAACACCATTCAGGGTGTGTGTTCTGTTAAGATACAGCCTGTTGTGCCATAAATGGCTTCTACTGTACAGAGCAGTGGAGTTGCCATGGAAATGGCTTCAAAGTATTCCACAAGGGGGCTCCCTCTGGTAAGGGGGAAAATCTAACATTAGACATTACGTTTGGTCCAGACATTTTCCCCCTATAAATAAATACCTGGGCAACACCGGGTTATCAACTATCAACAGTTATCAGCAAAAGGATGGTAGGGACATCAATATTTCAATGGGCTTTCTTGATCTCACAACATTTCAGCCATTTATATTATAAATATGTTTGTGTTTATATGTATCCATCCCTAGACTGACACACACACACTTATCATTATATGGATACTATGTAAAAAGAATACATGGTATAATCAGAGTATTGCTATCCCATGGCTTTTGCAGTGATCCTGAAAAAGTTTCTAGAGGTGATAAAATAATTTGGAAAAAGGAGACTGGAAAGCAGTGGTTAAATTTTTGGATTAGAATTGGAGACCTGTTTACATAGATGCAGGTAGTGACATGATGATGCAGGTATATGTATATACACACTTGTGGATTTTATCTTACTTTATTTATAATTAAACTTCCATGACTGCCCAGTTGGAAAGATTCAGAGCAGATTATATTAAGACCACCATAAAAACAGGCTCAGGCTCAACCCGTCCAAGACTGAGTGGCTGTGGCTTCCGGCACCCCGGTTCAGCCAGATTATTCCAACTCTGGCCATTGGGGGCGAAACACCGGCCCCCGTGGAGAGGGCGCGCAATTTGGGTGTCCTCCTGGATTCCCGGCTGTCCATGGAGGACCATGTGGCGGCCGTGGCCAGGGGGGCTTTCCATCAGGTACGCCTGATGCGCCAATTGCGGCCCTTACTGGACCGGGCTGCCCTTCGCACAGTCACTCAGGCCCTCGTGACCTCTCGACTCGACTACTGTAATGCTCTCTACATGGGGCTTCCCTTGAGGTGCACTCGAAAGCTGCAGTTAGTCCAGAATGCAGCCGCGCGGGTGATTACGGGAGCGCCTAGACACTCCCACATAACACCTATCCTGCGCGAGCTGCACTGGCTTCCTGTGGTCTTTCGGGTGCGCTTCAAGGTTCTGACGACCATCTTTAAAGCGCTCCATGGCTCGGGGCCTAGTTATATGCGAGACCGCCTCCTGCCCCATACATCCCTCAGACCAATACGCTCCCACAGAGAGGGCCTCCTCAGGGTGCCGTCGGCCGGACAATGCCAACTGGCGACACCCAGGGGGAGAGCCTTCTCTGTGGCAGGTCCAGCCCTTTGGAACGACTTACCCCCTGAACTTCGCACCATCTCTGACCTCCGCCTCTTCCGCAAGTGTCTTAAGACACATTTGTTCCATCTAGCCGGCCTAGCGTAGCCCCCTATACTGACTTTTAGATAGTTTTTAAATTTGGGGATTTTAATCTGGTTTTAGCACAGGTTCTATTGAATTAGTTTTTTAAATTTTATATGATGTTTTGTATGTATTTTAATTTTCCTGTGCGCCGCCCTGGGTCCGTTTGGAGAAGGGCGGGGTATAAATTGAATAAATATAGGCTTATGCAGCCCAAGCTGCCCAATTAGAACCAAACGCACTCATTAGGCCAGGGGTCTGCAAAGTCGGCTCTTTTAAGACTGGTGGACTTCAACTCCCAGAGTTCCCCAGCCAGCATAGCTGGCTGGAGAATTCTGGGAGTTGAAGTCCACCAGTCTTAAAAGAGCCGACTTTGCAGACCCCTGCATTAGGCAGAGTGTGCTGACTATGGGGGGGAGGGGGGAAGAGTGTTAAAACCTGGGAAATGGGGAATAAACTGAGATACCTTGGAAGCCTGCTTAAACCTACTGCAGCAATGCAAAGAAACATCCCACGCTGCAAAGCGGGTTGCAGCTTCAGCTGCTCTTAAGAAAAAAACCCCAAATTCTACACCAACCCAGCTGTGCATAAATCAGAAAATCAAGAATGTTTCCTGCTTCGAAGCATGTCAAAACAGGGGAGGGAAAGCAGGATTTTGCAGAAGCAGGCACTGAAAAAACCCCAACACAATCCTAAATTGCATTAACAGAGGGATACAATCAAGTTCAAGTGAGGTACTAATGCCACTATATATAAAGTCTTAGTAAGGCCACACCTAGAGTACGGCATCCAGTTTTGGTCACCACACTATAAAAAAGATGTTGAGACTCTAGAAAAAGTGCAGAAAAAAGCAACCAAGAGGATTAGGGGAGTGGAGGATAAAACATATGACGAATGTTGCAGGAACTGGGCATGGCCAGTGCAGTGAAGAGAAGGACCAGGGGAGACATGATAGCAGGATTCCAATATTTGAGGGGCTGCCACAGAGAGGAAGGAGTCAAACTATTTTCCAAGGCACCTGAAGGCCAGACAAGGAAAAATAGATGGAAACTGAGCAAGGAGAGATTCAACGTAGAAATAAGGAGGAACTTTCTGACAGTGAGAACAATCCACCAATGGAACAGAAGTTGCCTTCGGAAGTTGTGGGAGCTTCATCACTTGAGACGTTCAAGAAGAGATTGGACTGCCATCTGTGAGAAATGGTATAGGGTCTCCTACTTGGGTGAAGGGTTGGACTAGATGACCTACAATGTCCCTTCCAACTCTGTTAATCTAATCTAATCTAATCTAATCTAAATGGCAAAGATGACATGCATCTAACTCTTATAGTCTAAAAACGCTGTGCTCTTCTTTAAAAAATATTTTTACTCTGATGTTTATATAATGACATAGGACTCTACCTACAAAATCAACATTTTAAATACCAATTAATTGGACTAGATGACCTATAACTGTGATGGCGAACCTATGGCACATGTGCCAGTGGTGGCATGCAGGGCCCTCTCTGTGGGCACATGTGCCCCCACCAGCTGCTCGCTGGTTTCCAGTGCATGCATGCGTGCCAGCCAGCGCTGATCTTTGTGCATGCCGGAGCCCTGGACACACGAAGACCAGTGCGTGTTTCCGACACATGTGAAGACCAGTTGGCCGGCACACATGAGCACACCATAAACCAGAAGACCAAGTGGCTGGCACGCATATGCGCCAGGCTAGTTGGTCTTTGAGTTATCATGGCTCTGGCACGCACGCACATACGCATTCCAGTTTGGGTGCTTGGTGCAGAAAAGGTTCACCATCACTAACCTATGAGGTCCCTTCCAACTCTGTTAATCTGAATCAGATGGAGGAGACGGCGAATCTTTTTAGGAGTAGCCTAAAGAGAAAACAAAGGGGCAAGAAGAAACAGGGTACCGTCTGGCACAAGCGATGAAGATATCAGGAGTTTTTCAACTTCTCGAAATCAGGAGCTGGGTGGCATTGGTAGAAGGCCTTTAAAAAAAAAAAAGGAAGAAAGAAAGAAAATAACCCCAGAGTTGAAAAGACAACATATTAGGAACATTGTACCAGCTATTCACTAGCACTACTGGGTTCCCCAAATTACACAGCAACTGGGATGGGACACAATGCTCCCCAGCTGGAGGCTTTGAGCATCCCTGGTTGCCACTACAATGTCGATGACCTGCTGTTTGAAACCAGCACAAAAGGCACCCCCAAGACTTACTGGTTCAACCCCGCCCCTTTTCAAAGCAGCCAGCTCTTTTCTCTTTTTCCCCCCTCCCATCATAGAAACAGACTAGTCCAGCAATACTAGGAAGAGCAGGACAACCGGTGGGAAGAATTAATTGATGGAAACAAAGCCTATTAGTCCTTTAGCCACATGTGGGGCAGAAGCTTAGGGGAAACACTGCCAATCTTGGTTTAGGAGAAGATCGCCCAGGCTGGGATTTTCCAGGATGAAACGACTTCCCTGCCTGCCTCCAGCAGCAGTTGGTAATTTACATGAGTTTCATTTTATTAAGTTTACTTTTTTTTACCTTCAGTCCCCACCCCACCCGGTTTTCTTAGTTATCCCAAGGAGAAAACCAAGATGCACATTCAATTATTTTCAACCTTTTTCATGTTACTTTCCTGCCCATCAAGATAGACTGCCCCAAATGTGGACATTTTATCACTTGACTTTTAAAAGGAATTAGGCAGGGGTGAAATTCAGCAGGTTCTGACAGATTCTGTAGAACCGGTAGAGGAAATTATGAGTAGTTCAGAAAACCGGCAAATGCCACCTCTGGCTGGCCCCAGAGTGAGGTGGGAATGGAGATTTTGCAATATCCTTCCCCTGGAATAGGGAGGGAACAGAGATTTTGCAGTATCCTTATATCTTTATGAGTGAGGCTTAGAATCTAAGAGCTACTGTAGATCTAGTTGGATGGAAACTTGCCAAGGATTTCAGGTCCATGAACCAGACTAAGAGAAAGCCATGACAAATCATTTTGGTGTTTTGCCAAAAAAAATTATATTAAGTATGTTTATGTAGTCGCCAGGGACCTGATGGCTCAGTGGCTTAGACAATGAGCTTGTTGATCAGAAAAGTCGGCAATTTGAATCCCTAGTGTCTGCATAACGGAGTGAGCTCCTGTTACTTGTCCCAGTTTCTGCCAACCTAGCAGTTCGAAAGCATGTAAAAATGCAAGTAGAAAAATAGGAACTACCTTGGTGGGAAGGTAACAACGTTCCGTGCACCTTCGGCGTTTAGTCATGCCAGCCGCATGGCCATGGAGATGTCTTCGGGCAGAGCTGGCTCTTCGGCTTTGAAATGGAGATGAACACCACCCCCTAGAGTCGGGAACAACTAGCACATATGTGTGAGGGGAACATTTACCTATGTAATCGCCAAAAATGGGTTTAATTCAAAGGAGCTGTACATCATACACAGAGAGACACATAATTCTGTAGCATTTTATCAGTCTAGATCAGGGGTTTCCAAACTTGACAACTTTAAGACTTGTGGACTTCAACTTCCAGAATTCCTCAACCAGCCATTAAAGTTGTCAGGTACGGAGACCCCTATTCTAGATGGACAGAATACCTTATCATTTTTCAATCATAAAATCAGGCCAAGCAATAAGACCTTCTATGGGACAGTCTGTCTGAATGACAGGTGCCTGAACCTAACATCTCAGGGCTATGTCCCTTTGAAAACTAATTTGGGAAGGAAAGCTTCAGAGTTTTTCATCAGAGGTGTAGAGGTCATCCAAATCATCTTTTCACCTCTATATACCCAGGAGATTTTGGGGACTGAAGTCCACACATCTTAAAGCTGCCATGGTTAAGAAACCCAACGTTAACCAATTTCATTGTAATTTTATTACAATATTATTACAATGACAATAAAGATGATGATGATGATGATGATGATGATGATGATTATTATTATTATTTTCTTGTAAAAGGATCATTCAGTCTTGAAACTTCCAATGAAGAAAAGCTCATGAACCTCATGGGCCAGCTAGTTCCACCAGCTTAGATAGCTCATAGGGTGAGGTCCACCAACCTGCTAAACAGTAGGAGTTTGAAGCTGTAGTCATTCTCAAAGCGATCTTCCAAATACAATAGGATAGGATAACAGAGTTGGAAGGGACCTTGGAGGTCTTCTAGTCCAACCCCCTGCTTAGGCAGGAAACCCTACACCACTTCAGACAAATGGTTATCCAACATCTTCTTAAAGACTTCCAGTGTTGGAGAATTCATGACTTCTGGAGGCAAGTTGTTCCACTGATTGATTGTTTTGTCAGGAAATTTCTCCTCAGTTCTAAGTTGCTTCTCTCCTTGATTAGTTTTCACCCACTGCTTCTTATTCTGCTTTGGAGAATAGTTTGACTCCTCTTTTTGTGGCAACCCCTGAGATACTAGAACACTGCTATCATGTCTCCCCAGTCCTTTTCATTAAACTAGACGTACCCAGTTCCTGCAACTGTTCTTCATATGTTTTAGTCTCCAGGCCCCTAATCATCTTTGTTGCTCTTCTCTGCACTCTTTCCAGAATCTCCACATCTTTTTTACATCGTGGCAACCAAAACTGAATGCAGTATTCAAAGTGTGGCCTTACCAAGGCATTATGAATGGTAGTAACACTTCACGTGATCTTGATTCTATTCCCCCCATTTAAATAATTTATTTAACTTCTCAAGGCTGTCCCCATGCTTGATATTTCATAAGAAGCTCAGAAGGAAAATGTTGAAAAGGTCCAAAGAGTAGCATTCCACAATAATATGACTGCCAAAAAAAAAAAAAAAAGCAAACTTAGTTTAGGTTACGTTAATAGGTGTGATTTCTGAATCACAAAAGAGAACAGCTCTTTTCTGCTTTACACTGGCTAGATCCATCTCACATACTCTGCATGTTTAAGAAAGAATGATGTAAAGCAGGGGTCTCCAACCTTTGCAACTTTAAGTCTGAAGGACTTCAGCTCCCAGAATTCTCTGGGAGCTGAAGTCCTTCAGACTTAAAGTTGCAAAGGTTGGAGACCCCTGATGTAAAGGACATGGGACAATTGCTAGAAATGGCAAAGACGACAGCTGGGGAGAAGACCAAATGTGGAGGAGATTATTGTACTCTTCTAATACAGAGAAAGATGGAATCTCTCCCCCCACTCCCAGCAAAGCATTCCATAATAGAAGACATAGAATCAGGGGGATTCCCAAGGAAGGATAAAAAAAGGGACCTGTTTATATATTGGTTCCTTTTTATCCAGTTTTTAAAATTAATTTTTAATTAACCTGGGGCCCTTGCTTCTCCCAGAACTTCATTGTTTGATTGCAGACATTTCGTTACCAAGCTAGGTAACATCATCAGTGCTAATTTTTTTAACACTGTATGTTTTTAATGTTTTTAACTTTCTAACTGTTCTAGTTTTGTTTTATGAGGTTGTATGCCCACCTTAAGAGTGCCTTGAGAGTGAAATGCGTCACATATAAATTTAGTAAATAAAATAAGAAAATAAACAAATAATAAAAATGGGGACCACAATATCAAATCCACCGCTTTTTACATCCATCGTGGAATAGTGAATTTAGACAGAGAGTTAACACTAACCCCCCTTCCTATATTTCCAAGTCAGAGGCTTCTGCAGACATAGTGGGGTGGGGGCATTTTGACCTGCCCAGATTCATCTGCCCAGCTGAGCCAAAATTGCAGAAAAATACAATCTGGCTGATTGATAAAGAGAGCATTTCTGAATTCTTTCCCATCCCTGGGCACAGAATGGCCCGTGTGACTCAGTGGTTCAATCTCTTCTCCCAATTAATTACAAACACACACACACACACACACACACACACACACACACACACACACACACACACAACTGGATCTTTTGCATGCCCATCTTTATTACGCTGTAAGTGAGACTATGAAAGCATCTTTTTTGGCTGATATAAAACGCACCGCTTTTAATAAAAATGCTTCCTTTATTTTATTTTTTCTCTCCATTAGAATATTTTATCCAATTGTTTATTTCTATAGGATGCTTACATTTAATATCGTATCCCGGAACGATGAGAAAATACTGATGTTTTTTTTAAATTGTACCGGCTGTAAGGGAGAGGAATCCAAACCTATAGAAAGCCCGCCCGTTTAAATATAGATTATTCAAAACTATTCTCCGATTCCACATATTTATAACTACCCACGTGGTCTTTGTCAAGGAAGTTGTTATCTCCGTAGGGATTGTACGCCAAAAGAATAACGTTTCTAGTTTCCACACCGCATCTGACTGTTTTGATTACGAATTATTCTTGCAAAGCATAATTGTGGTTAATCATCGGAGCAAAAGGTAACCTAAGATTAGGGGGTGGGGGGAAACTAACGGATTGAAACAGCTACAATTAGGTTTACCTTCTGCTTCCCGCCGGGAATAAGCCTAGAACGCGCTTATCGTCTGAGCATGTGCAGAGTGTCAGGGCCACCCCTCGGGTTTCACGAGCCCGCTGTGGGTTTGGAATCGGTTCCCCTTTCTGCGATTCGCTGTCCTTCCGAGATCCCGCTTGTCTGGATGGATCCCTGCTTGTGTGGGATTCCTTGAGGATCTGGAAGGGAAGACCGGGCGATCAGGAAAAATCCTACAACCCACAACCCGAGCTAGGAATATTCCCAACCGTTTTCTGATGGGAAAATCCGCCGGCGGGACTTTCGGAGCGCTGCATAATTGCTGTTTTCCGGGATTCCCGTTTTGGGGGCGTTCTCCGTCCTGGGAAAATCGGGCAGAAATCGAACCCACCCAAATGTCCCCTTCTTTCATTCCGAAGACAGGACTTTCTTGGTAGGTCAGATCTTGGGGAAAGGAATCCCCAAGGAACTTACTTTCTTTCTTTCTTTCTTTCTTTCTTTCTTTCTTTCTTTCTTTCTTTCTTTCTTTCTTTCTTTCTTTCTTTCTTTCTTTCTCTTTCTCTTTCTTTCGTCTCCCTTTCTTTCCTTTCTTCCTTTCCATTCCTCCCTCCCTTTTCTTTCTTTCCTTCTTCCTCCCTCCCTTCCTTTTCTTCTTTCTTTCTTCCCACTCCTCCCCTTTCTTTCTTTCCATTCCTCCCTCCCTTTTCTTCCTTCCTTTCTTTTTCTTTCTTTCTTTCTTTCTTTTTTCATTCCATTCCTCCCTCCCATTTCTTTCTTTCTTTCCATTCCTCCCTCCTGTTTCTTCTTTCTTTCTTTCTTTCCTTTCTTTCTTTCCATTCCTCCCTCCTTTTCTATCTTTCTTTCTTTCCTTCTTCCTCCCTCCCTCCCTTTTCTTCTTTCTTTCTTTCTTTCTTTCTTTCTTTCTTCTTTCCATTCCTCCCTTTTCTTTCTTTCTTTCTTTCTTTCTTTCTTTCTTTCTTTCTTTCTTTCATTCTTTCATTCTTTCCATTCCTCCCTCCCTCCCTCCCTCCCTTTTCTTTCTTTCTTTCTTTCTTTCTTTCTTTCTTTCTTTCTTTCTTTCTTTCTTTCTTTCTTTCTTTCTTTCTTTCTTTCTCTTTCCTAGAATCGTTACAACCAGGCGTGGGAGCGCGTAGCGGTTAATTCGTGCGACCAATTGATTTAACACAGATTAAGAAGTCGCCCTTTAAATGGAATTTTAAACGGAGGCTTAAGCTGCATCGAGCTCTGGTTCCGTCCCGAGTGGAATTCCCGTCCCAGGATAAAACGGTTGTCCTCCTCACCCAAGGTCGCTCACCTTAAGGACACCCTGTCGCTAACCGGGTTGAAATCGGCTTTAAAATCGCGCCTTTGCTGTGCTGGGCAGTCCGCGAAGTTAAGTAAACTTTGCAGGATGCGCTCGTGTGGAAGAGGCAGAGACGGTAGAAAATCGTTTATGGGGGCCGGGGGGGGGGGTAAGTGGACGAGAAGAATAAAATATATGCTTGAAAGGTCACCTTTTAATTCATCCCTTCGCTCTGATTATTACTCGTTGTATTTATGTTTTATTATTTGGTTTAAATAACTGGAAAACTAAGGGATTCGGCGGCCCCTTCAGTCAGGCTCTTTAAGAGTAACTTGCGGGAAACTCCTCCGCGTCCCTCGATTTAGACATCGCGCGGCCGCTCCTGCCCTTCGCTGCTTTGCTTATCTTATCCCGGTGTCGGAAATCAGCCAAAGAAAAGGTCCAGAACTGGCCGGAGCTACTTTCTAGCATTGGAAAGAGCAACTTTTTTTTAAAGTTCCCTTCCCTAAAAATGTCCGATCAAATCACAGTTTATCTTTAATGCAGTTTATATATATATATATATATTAAAAAGTGAGGGAAGGTCGGGGGTGTTTTTGTTTTTGCAGGATTCCCAAATCATTTTTTAAAAATAAAAATAAATAAATAAACTTGCTCTCTGTTAATTTTTTGGGTTGACTCTGGCCAGGATCTTTCTCTTGCTCTCGAAATCAAACTTGTTGTGTCTGTCCGCGTCTCACGGGATTGATCGCAACTGGAAGATAACGAATTGCCTCTAAGAAGAGGAGGAGGAGGAGGAGAGAGAAGAAGAGGAGGAGGAAGAAGAAGAGGAGGAGGAGGAGGAAGAGGGAGGAGGAAGGAGGAAGGAGGAGGAGAAGAAGAGAGGGAGAAGAAAAGAGAAGAGGGAGGAGAAAAGAAAGAAGAGAAAAGAAGAAAAGGGAGGAGGAGGAAAAGGAGGAGGAGGAGGAGAGAGGGAGAAGAAGAGGAGAAGAGGGAGGAGGAGGAGAAGAGAGGGAGAAGAAGAAAAGAGAAGAGGGAGGAGAAAAGAAATAAGAGAAAAGAAGAAAAGGGAGGAGGAGGAAAAGGAGGAGGAGGAGGAGAGAGGGAGAAGAAGAAAAGAGAAGAGGGAGGAGAAAAGAAAGAAGAGAAAAGAAGAAAAGGGAGGAGGAGGAAAAGAAGGAGGAGGAGGAGGAGAGAGGGAGAAGAAGAGGAGAAGAGGGAGGAGAAAAGAAAGAAGAGAAGAGAAAAGAAGGAGAAGAAGAAGAAGAAGAAAAGAGAGGAGGAGGAAGGAGGAGGAGGAGGAGAAGAGAGGGAGAAGAAGAAAAGGAAGAAGAAAAAGAAGAGGAACCCCCTCGACCAGTCATCCGAAAGGGGGGGTTGTTCCTCACCCTCCCCCAGTCCTTCCCCGATCGCCTCCCGCTTTCCCGGCCACCGCTTCCTCCTTCCCATCCGGGCTGGTCAATTTCAGCGGGTCAATTTCCCTTCAGAGCGAGGGGGCGGGGCTTCTGGGGGAGGGCGGGGCCCGTCCTCCCCTCAGGCCTCTCCTGCCAGCCCTTCCCGGGGGCCAAAAAGCCTCCGAGCTCACTTTAGCCCGCAGGGCAGGACCGGGCAGGGGGCGGCAAAGGCAGCGTCCAGGCCCAAGCCGGCTTGAATCCCGGCATGCGCCTGCCTGGACTTGAGCCCGTCCCGCTGCCTGAAGCGGGTGGCCCGACTGCCCGCCGCTCTCCTGCCCTCCGGGCGCCTTGGAGCCCCCGTGCAGGCGGCTGGGCTGAAGCGGCGGCGCCACCACCGACCGCGCTCGCTTCGGACCCCGAGCGAAGCCTGGTCCGTCGGGGCCGAGGCTGATCCGCCACCCTCTGTCTCTCCCTTCCAGCGCCTCGGCCTTTCCCTGGCGCGGAGATCGGGCGGGGCGGCGTCTGGGTGGCGCCCGGAGCCGGGAGGAGGCTGCTCCGCCACCCGGCGCTCTTCATGCACCTGCCGCTTCAGGACGCGCTCCTGACCATGGGCGACGCCGGGGGAGGCGGCGGCGGCGGCGGGGGCTTCTCGCTGGCTGGGCCCCTGCTGAGGAGCCCCGTGCCGGGAGGTCCCCCGTCTCGTCTGCACAGCATCGAGGCCATCCTGGGATTTACCAAAGAGGACCCCCGCTTGGGCGGCTTCCAAGGCCAGGAGGGCAACGGCGGGGCCAAGCCGGGCAAAGAGGCGGCCGAGAAGACGGGCGCCGGCGGGGAAGGCTTCTCCCAAATGCCCGCCCAGGAGGCGCTGAGGCAGGAGCAGGCGAGCCCCAGGACGGGACGCTTCGGAGGTGAGAGGGGGAGAAACCATCCGTCCGTTTTCTGGCTCCCATAAAGCTTGGATCCCACTATCCCTGATTCCCAGCGCCCAGAATTTTGGGAGATCGCATGTGGCGTCCCTGACAGTCACATTCTTTTCAAATTCTTTAACTCCGAGAAGGATTGTTTCAAGATCTGTCCCTCTTTTCCATTGCCTTAAATTATTCCTAAAAAATTAATAAAAGCAGGATGCACATTAATAAGTCAATACAATTTTACTGATCTAAAGCTTATTTCCGTCATTTAAGCTTAACTGTAGCAAACTTGCTGCGGCTAAACTTAAATCACTGAAATAAGCTTTAGATCTAATAAAATGTTATTTATTAATTAATATGCATCCTGCCTTTATGACATTAATAAGGAAATCCCTGAGGATCGAGGTGTATATTCCGTTCCTCGTGCTTAACCGCAGGTGACCAATATTAGGCTAGCTAACCTTTAGGGGCTTTTGTTGGGACACATTTATAATAAAGGTGTTTTTAATTACTTTGGAAAATCTGTCAGCGATGCTTTCCAGCACCTGCGCAGTCCAGATACATTGGAACTTCTCATAAAGTTCCCAGCCAGGATCGCAAGAAAGTTACAGTCCCAAAGGATCTGAAGACGCCGCTTTGAGAAAGGCACTGATGAAGATGGATCCCTACCAATAAAGGAGAATATGTATAACTCAGGGTTGAAATGAGGATTTCTTGGTGCTCTCTGAGCTTGGTTGTCTAGCACTGATAATGTTATCTAGTTTGGGTAACGAAACGTCTGCAAGAAAACAACCAACCTCGGAGAGTATCAAGCAACCCTCAGATTGATCCCTGTTCTGTTGGAAACGTGATCATTTCCAAAGTACCGTAGTTTTCTGGCTAAAGATCTCCTTCCATTTTCAGAATAGCCTCCCTGCTTTTTTTGAAACTTGCCTGGTTCTCTGCTTCTCCTCTCCTATGGGCGCTGCTCTCCAATATGTGATTTCATCCAAAATGATCTGTCAAAAGAGCATGGAGCCGGTGCTCAGTATGTGGCTGATGGATCACATACTGCAAAAGACCTCGCAGTTTTAATCAGCGTCATTTTTAATGAGCCACTCAGTTAAAAAATGAAATGGGGTTGTTGTTTTTTTTGTCCTCTGAAAAGAACTTTCTGCAAAGTTAGAGGAAGGGATTTGAGGGAGTGATATATATTAAATAGGCGCATTCTGCATGGCCTTAGAATTCCCCCTTGGAAGTAATTGGATTAATCTCTCTTAAGATGTCGGTCAGGGCCCCCTAAATCGGTGATTCTCAGATCCTTGGAAATGGATGAGACGGACATATCAGTCATAACCAAAGTGACCTAGGATAGTGATCACCAACCAGTGGTCCATGAGAAAATGTTGGTGGTCTGCAAAAACATCATTTGCATTTTCTATAGTGCACTAAATACTAATTACCTTTAAAAAATCATATTCGTGGTCTGCGGGATTTAAAATTATGAATTTAGTGGTCCCTGAGGTCCCAAAGGTTGCTGACCCCTTACCTAGGATGCCTTGGCTTTAGAAGAACATTCTTATGAGGGAGTCATAAGATTTAGGATTGCACTTAGTTCCCAGTTCAAATGCTCCTGCTAAGCAAAGCCAAGGTCTTTTCACAATTTTGTCATGCAAACCACGTCATCCTTAGGAGCATCTGATGGACGACTGCTGTGAGAACCAGAAATTGGGCTAATACAGGAGGACACAAGGAGCAAGTTCGGAGACAATGGGTCATTATGGTAGAATGATGGTGACAATCTTTAGATGTGGGGAAAGAAAAGGAACGGCTTGTGGTGTAGAAGGACTGTAGGATTCAGCCCTTCCTTGTTTGAGAGGACTTCAGTAGAATACCCAAGGAAGACTAGTGTCCACAACTCCCATTACTTATCCAAAGTAACTGAATCCTGAGTAGCCCTGAGCCAGAGTGGGCTGTAGGCATGTCCAAGATCACAGATTAAGGGAGCAGGGGGTAAAATGAGCATCTAGTAGTAGAATATTATGGACTCCGATCAGTTGATTTTAACATGGATGTTATGTCTATGGAGATTCTCAATCACCCAGGTCACGATTGTCCCAAAGTGCTTTTTTCCACTCCCAAGTCTGGTCACTGTGATTGCAGCAACAGTATCCTGGGACGCGTATATTTTTCCTTCGTTCATGAAAACCAAGAAAGTCCAGGTGCCTTCTAGACAAAGCACCATTGGGACAACATAGAATTTCAAAATAAATTGATAAAAGAGGAAGCAAAAGCAAAGAACTTAACATTTGCTTAAGAGCAGAACAAGTTCTATCAATACATATTGAGAAAATGCTTGATAGGGCAGTGAATTGAACTGAATTTAAAAAAGAGTTTGGATAGGATAGAAAGAGCACTTGTTGGCAAGCCACTAAAATAGCCGCATCCATTCCCTGCATGAGGCAGTTCCTGGTGGGCGGGAAAGTGTGGTCCGTGTAAGGAATTGCTGACAGACGCTGTGTTTGGTGTCCTGCATAGCTTCAAGCAGCTTCAAATCCGAAGCACTGCAAAGTTCAGCGCTTAATAGAAAATACACAATTTCCTCTTAGAAAATCACTATTTGGAGTGTGCACCAATAGCTAGAGACCCCCATGTAACTCTTCATGAAAGCTATTTCAAATAAAATGAATAAACAATTGAAGGAACTGTCTGGAAAATAAATAAGTAAATAAAAGGGATGTTGAAATCAAGAGAATTTGGCATCAATTGAATATTCTGGTGTAAATCCATTTAAAGGTCGATCGGGCTTTCCCTACTTCTCACTTCTCAGATCCCTACTGTACCAAACATTCGGACAGCTGCTTGAGCCCGGAGCTGGCTGCTTGTAACAGTGACGGCAAACTCTTAGATGAAGACCAGCCCAAGAAGAAGCATAGAAGGAACCGTACCACCTTCACCACTTATCAACTACACGAGCTGGAGCGAGCTTTTGAAAAATCTCACTATCCTGATGTTTACAGCCGAGAAGAGCTTGCCATGAAAGTCAATCTACCTGAAGTCAGAGTTCAGGTAAAAGGCATGCCCTTCCCTTCCCTTCCCGTCCCTTCCCTTCTAATGGTGATCTAACAGCGCCATGAAATTTTGAATTACTAACCTCTTTCTTCTTCCTTCATTAGAGCATTGCAATCCCCCAGCAGCCTTTATTTTACTAATCCAATTTAAAGACACTCTCTTTGTTTGTTTCTTTCTCTCTTTTTTGGGGGGTATTTTTGTCCCTCTGGAGCTAATTTCAGATTTGCACCCAGGTTAAATGGTTTGTAAAGGGATTTTCGCTAATCCGGTTGTGTGTGTGTGTGTGTTCGTTCTAACATTTCAGACTGTAACTATTAGTGTTTGGTTTCAGCACCTGTAAGTTGTGGTCCTTCCTCTCATGGCATTACGAGCCCATAAAATCACCTAAAACCACACATGCAAAAATGCATTTATCTCTTGTTTCCCTTTCGGTAATATATTCACCTTGTCCCAAATGTAAACTTGTTCCATATTGTTTCTGCATATATTGGGGGATAATTGTATGTATTTGGCGTGCCCTTTCCAAATTTCCACATTTCTGCAAGCACTTTTCAGGAAGATTTGCCCGATGATATAAAATTACTTTCATGGTTTTTGATTCAAGGGCTTCATTACAAAATTTGGAGAGCTATCAAAGGCCATGGATAATTGTGTTCTCATTCGGTGTTAATTTGAGCAATATAAATGAGGCTGGTTTGTGTTAAAATCTGATTCAAGTGAATTTCTTACTAGCCCAACTGTAAACTAAAGTCTTTATTTATTTACTGGATCCTATGAATCCAGGGGTGGAAGGAGAGGTCCAAAAATGGAAGATAGATAGAAGTTTAATTGATTACTTTTTAAACTTGAGGACTACTGGAGAAGCATGATTAGTTGATACTCCACTTTTGTTTTTAGTGCTTCATTCCTTTAGTTGTTATTTTTTCCCTTTGTTGTTGTTAGTTGCAAAGTCATATTCAACCCACCACGACCCCATGGACAACGTTCCTCCAGGCCTTCCTGTCCTCTACCAACACCCGGAGTTCATTTAAGTTCACGCCTACTGCTTCGCTGACTCCATCCAGCCACCTCATTCTCTGTCGTCCAGTTCTTTTGCCCTCAATCGTTCCCAGCATTAGGCTCTTCTCCAGTGAATCTTTCCTTCTCATTAGGTGGCCAAAGTCTTTGAGTTTCATCTTCAGGATCTGACCTTCTAAAGAGCAGTCAGAGTTGATCTCCTCTAGGACTGACCAGTTTGATCGCCTTGCAGTCTAAGAGATTCGCAGGAGTCTTCTCCAGCACCATAGTTCAAAGGCCTCCATTCTTTGGCACTCAGCTTTTCTTATGGTCCAACTTTCACAGCCGTATATTGCAACTGGGAAAACCCTACCCTTGACTAGATGCACTTTTGTTGGCAGGGTGATGTCTCTGCTTTTTAATATGCTGTCTATTTTTTCCTGCAAATTTCAAAATCAACATGCCTCTTTCTTCCAAATGAACACTTTCAAATTTGTTTGGGGTTTACTTGAAGGTAGTTATTTAGCTAATTATGGAACTTTTGAAGCTGAAATTAAGTAAAACTTTAATCCCTTGCTGTTATATAGTACACATTTTCTTTCATGTCTCATAAAAAATAATTGTAATATAATTAACAAAGATCAAACTATCACCGTTCCCATTCTAAAGCAAATGCATTTATACCCTTGGCATGAGTCTTTTGAACTGCTTGATCAAATCACAAATAAGTCATAAATTGAACCATTAAGTCAAGTTAGGGTAGTAACTCATTGTGCTTAGCTTGTAACTGCAGTGATTTGGGACAACTGTTCCTTCTTTCCATCACAATTGGCATTTTTATTTATCTAGGGCAGCCCGTAGACTGTCAAACAGAAAGCATCAAGTACAGAGAACTGTACTATCCAGCTGTTAAAGCTGTAGGACAATAGACATTTATAATTTTAACAGCTCTGTGTCAACAAATCTGGAACAAGACTGCCAGACCTAGAGATTGGAAATTAATTTTGCATGATATACTGTAAAAATGAATAGATGCCTTCTTAGAAAGAGAAATGCCTAATGAACATATAGAGACACATTATATCAGATTGCTAATGCAATATAACTTTTTACTAATGTAATACAATTTGTAAACTCTTAATTTGGGGTAAAGTCGGGACGACTGAATGGAGCTGAGCATTTACTAACCAGATTCCCTTTCTAATGTAATTGGGAGGGCAAAAACATGTAAGAATGAGGTCTATGTTTGCATTACACAGGACAATAAGACTTGGAGAATTTCTCTTTTTTAAATTGTTTATTAAATATTGTAATTGCAATAGTAAAAACTAATACAATTAAAAGAAGGGAAAAAGTGTAGAAAGAGTAAAAAGTGCAAAGGAAAGGGACAAACTAGAGGATAGAAAGAAACAAGTAAGAATATAGCTTAAAAGGAGGAAAAAATATATTAAAATGTGATTTGCAACTTTCATCCCAAGAAGTATTAACAATTTTAGCAACTTTTCACCTCCTCTTAATTTGCAAGTAATGATCTCTTGATCCCACGTTCCACCTCAAATCCACTAACAAATCTATAAAACATCACGATTTCAGTCTTGGTATCAGCAAAAATCCATTAAGGGTTGCCTTAATAGAAATAATAACTTATTTATTTTCAACGGTTAAATAAACCAATTTTATATACCTTCCTTTTACTTCTAACAATCTTTAGTTCATTCAAATTTTGTAAACAGAACTTGATTTCTTTTCATTACTTTTCATTACTTTACCCTCTTCTCTCAAAACTTCATCCAAACTTTAAACAATATGTTTTGTAAATCCAATATAAAAAAATTATTCAGATCATTCTCTTGGTTTATTACTTGTTACTTCTATTTTATTTTTAAAGTATCAATCAATTTCTTTGTATGTCCAATTAAACATCTTTTCCATATCATTCTTGGAGCTTATCATTTCTAGATCCACTTTCAATGTCAACTCTTTCTGTCTTGTCAGATAAATCTTTGCTTCCCTTTCGCCATTTCTTCCAAAAGATCTTTTTGCTATATTGCCTCCACATCTAAATAGATTATGGAAGAGGCAGGATTGGAAACAGTAACAGGTGGAATTAAAATTGGAGATCAAAACACAATTGAGAAATGCAGCTCATACCGTTTTATGAGCTAGACATACAGAAGACTTCGAAGAGCTCATCTTAAAAAGCGAAAAATCCAGGATGAGATTAAATAGTTAAGACAGAAGAAAAAAACAGGAATGATTTTACCTATTTAATGAAAGCAAAAATGGGTTTATAAAGTAAAAGAAATTATTGTGGGACAGAGGAATGGCCACTGTCAAAAAAACCTTAAACATGGATTTAAGTAATGTTGCTTAGAACACAAAGTAGGCTTGAGCTATTTCAGCCAATATGTCAGGGTGTATATTCTTATTTGTTGGGACAATGGATATGGTAAAAAATAAATGAGAGAATAATTATTTGTCTTTCATAGATTTTATATGAAGAAGTTTTTGGGGGGGGAGGGTGTTCCCCCTTTTAATCTCTATTGAATTTGTTTTATTGTAATGAGTTTCCTGATCAAAAGTGGTAGGGAGTCTTTTGAACAATTTTCAGCTGAGACTTTTACACGGGCTATTTAATTATGGGATAGTGAGTCTTCCATTGGGCACTTTAGCTTTTGGTTACAGTACTAAAAAAGCTTGTAGAGCATGGATTCACTCCTTTATAAGTAAATCATTTGTTCTCTTTTTAGGATTTAGGATTTATTAAATTTTTAGATCGCCCTTCTCCCTTGCGGGACTCAGGGCGGTGTACAGGCAATAATAAGATCAATAATATAGAGCATAAAATGCAATTAAAAATACAATTAAAAATATATTAAATAGATTGGCCTAAATCCTGTTAAAAAACCCTTACTAAAACCAATTTAAAAACTAAAACAATTTAAAAAACTACGCCAGGCTGGCCGCACAAAACAGATAGGTCTTTAAGACCCAATGGAACTGGCGCAGGTCCGTGGTTGTCCGTAGGTCAGGGGGTAGGTCATTCCAGAGGGCAGGAGCTGCCACAGAGAAGGCCCTTCCCCTGGGTGTCGCCAACCGGCATTGCCTGGCTGACGGCACCCTGAGGAGGCCCTCTCTGTGGGAGCGGACTGGTCGGTGGGAGGTGTTTGGTAGCAGAAGGCGGTCTTGCAGATAGCCAGGTCCCTTGCCATGGAGCGCTTTGAAGATAGTTACTAATACCTTGAAGCGCACCCAGAAAGCCACAGGCAGCCAGTGCAGCTCGCGCAGGAGAGGTGTCACGCGGGAGCATCTAGACGCTCCCAGAATACCCCGTGCGGCCACATTCTGAACTAACTGGAGTCTCTGGGTGCACCTCAAGGGAAGCCCCATGTAGAGAGCATTGCAGTAGTCCAGACGGGAAATGACGAGGGCTTGAGTGACCGTGCGTAAAGCGTCACGATCCAGAAAGGGGCGCAACTGGCGTATCAGGCGAACCTGATAAAAAGCCCCCCTGGCCACGGCTGTCATATGGTCTTCTAGAGACAGCCGAGAGTCCAGGAGGACACTCAAGTTGCGAGCCCTCTCTGTAGGGGCCAATGACTCGCCCCCAATAGCCAGCGATGGCACCAGGTGGCTATATCGTGACGCCGGAAGCCACAGCCATTCGGTCTTGGATGGGTTGAGTTGGAGCCTGTTTCTCCCCATCCAGACTTGCACGGCCTCCAGACACCGGGACATTATTTCCACAGCATCGTTGGGGTGGCCCGGGGTAGAGATGTACAGCTGAGTATCGTCAGCGTACTGATGGAACTCTACCCCGAAACCACGCATGATCTCACCCAACGGCTTCATGTAGATGTTAAACAGGAGAGGCGAGAGGACTGACCCCTGGGGCACCCCACAAGTGAGGCACCTCGACGTCGACCTCTGCCCTCCTGCCAACACAAATTGCGACCGGCCGGAAAGCTAGGAGGAGAACCACCGTAAAACGGTGCCCCCCACCCCCAACCCCTCCAGCCGGTGCAACATGATACCATGGTCGATGGTATCAAAAGCCACTGAGAGATCTAACAGGAGCAGGATAGAGGAGCAACCCCTATCCCGAGCCCTCCAGAGATCATCCACCAATGCGACCAATGCCGTCTCTGTGCTGTACCCAAGCCGGAAGCCGGACTGGCGCGAGTCCAGATAGACAGTTTCCTCCAGGCGCTGAGGTAGCTGCCGCGCCACCACACTCTCAACAA
The DNA here is from genome assembly GCA_039707465.1 of Rhabdophis nuchalis. Classification (NCBI taxonomy): domain Eukaryota; kingdom Metazoa; phylum Chordata; class Lepidosauria; order Squamata; family Natricidae; genus Rhabdophis; species Rhabdophis nuchalis. Next base: position 229,233,731 of record CM077644.1, read on the forward strand.
CCTTCGCAAAAAAACGAAGATTGGAGACAGGAAGTTAGTTGGCCAACACAGCTGGGTCCAGGGAGGGCTTCTTGAGGAGGGGCCTCACCACCGCCTCTTTCAAGGCAGCCAGCAGAAACCCCTCACTCAAAGAAGCGTTGACAATTCCCTGGAGCCAGTCTCGTGTCACCTCCCGGGAGGCCAGTACCAACCAGGAGGGACACGGGTCCAATAAACATGTGGTGGCATTCAGCCCCCCCAGCATCCTGTCCATGTCTTCAGGAGTCACAGGATCAAACTCTTCCCAGATGACAGACTGAAGACCTGCCTCCGTCAACCCGTCTGAATTAGACCAGTCGGAGGCCAACCCGTCCTGGATCTGATCGATTTTATCATGCAGATAACATCCAAATTCCTCCGCACAATCCTGCAAGGGGGCATCCCGCGCCCTCTGATGAAGAAGGGAGCGGGTCACCCTAAACAGGGCGGCAGGCTGGTTATCTGCAGATGCAATAAGAGCGGAGAAGTAATTACGCTTCGCCGCTTCTATCGCCACTAGGTAGGTCTTCAAATGCGACCTTATCAGTGTCCGGTCAGACTCGGAGCGGGTGGCCCTCCAACCGCTCTCTAGGCATCTCTTCTGACATTTCATCACCCTCAGCTCCTCGGAAAACCAGGGAGCCAAGGTGGTTCGGCGCCGGGTGAGAGGCCGCAAAGGCACGACCCGGTCCAGGGCCCCCGTGGCCGCACTATTCCAAGCGGTCACTAGGTCCTCAGTCGAGTCGTGGGTCAGGGTCCCAGGTATTGGCCCAAGCTCCATCTGGAACCTCTTAGTCCTACAGAGTAATTTTTCTGGAATGCTACCTCTGCAATAGACTTTTGGGGAACTGAGTAATTACAATGCAATGCAATGCAATGCAATGCAATGCAATGCAATGCAATGCAATGCAATACAATACAATACAATACAATACAATACAATACAATACAATACAATACAAAACAATAATACAATACAATACAATACAATAGCAGAGTTGGAAGGGACCTTGGAGGTCTTCTAGTCCAACCCCCTGCCTAGGCAGGAAGCCCTATACCATTTCAGACAAAATTAAGCAAAATTCTTCAAATTAACTATACCTAGAATGCCAGTGGTTTAAAGCAAAGATGTAAAGACTTTCTAGTCTTTGTACTTTGTACAGTTATGCTAAGACATTATTTATTCTCTGTTCACAACAATGTGAAATCATAGCTGTCGGTTCTTTAGCTTGTGTTGGTGCAACATATGTATACGTATAGAACAAGCAGTTAACATTCATAAACTCTTGGGGCTCCAAAAGTCCCTTAAAATTTGGCTTTTAGAAAACCGGTGATTGACAAAATTTCCATCTACTAATTGCAAAAGGCCACATGGCTTGGATCAGCATATATACAATACTGATACATTCTGACATCCTAGGTTTATAGGAAGTATTGAGGCATGTGAAGGCCAACACAAGTTAAAGAGACCCAGGTTTCAATCATAAGCCTACGTATTTGGGACATCATTTAGGATGGCTCTTCAAAAGGGAAAAACATTGACACTGTGTATTTTATTTTATTTTTTATTTATGGTTCATATTTCTAAACCACCCATCTCCCTCCAAGAGGGAGACAATCAATGTTATTCACTAGGCACAACCAGCTAAAGCTATTGCCAATTTGTCCAATGTCTATGAAGATTCTCAATCATCCAGGTCTTGTTGTCTCCAAGGTGCTTTTTCAAGAGGTAACTGGACTTTCTGTTTTTTCTTTGAAGGCGCTTCGCTTCTCATCCAAGAAGCTTCTTCAGCTCTGAAGAAGCTTTTTGGATGAGAAGCGAAGCGTCTTCAAAGAAAAAAACAGAAAGTCCAATTACCTTTTGAAAAAGCACCTTGGGGACCTGCCAATTTGTCAGTTTTATTTTAATGTGATGGACAATTACACTACTTAAATATATATTCTGCAGTGGGGGAAGACTCCTATTAACCAAAATGTAATAAGAAAAATTTAATAAAACAGTCAAAATTTAAATAAAACATCAGTCTGATTGATTGAAATAAATTTAAAGCTTTTTCTTCATAAGCTTGATCTTTTTATAGACCTGCAATCCTTAGCACACCGGTCTAAGCCCAAGCATGGATTTTAAGCCTTTTAAAGTTTGTTCACCCCAGTGTGGGTTCATGCGTAATATTCTCTGTAGCTATCCACAACCCTGCAAAATCACCCACACATATCCGACCTCCATCAGGGCACGTGGCCATTTATAAAATATAAGATGACAAGACTTTGTCCTGAAGTTTTTACACTCTAGAACAGGGGTCTCCAACCTTTGCAACTTTAAGTCTGAAGGACTTCAGCTCCCAGACTTCTCCAGCCAGCAAAGCTGTTCTAGAATTCACCCCTCGGTAGACAGTAAATAAAGAGGTCAGGGTTAAGGAATAAAGAAGGAAGAACGTGTTTGTTCCTATATCTTCAGTTGTTTATAGTTGTGCATGTTTGCAGTGGAAGTCAGGAACAAAAGATGATGATGCTCTTCTACTTTCTCTCCTTCTCCAATTAATCAAAAAACGGCATTAAATAATCAATTCACCATCATCAAAAGTGATCAGTGTAATACATACATACATACATACATACATACATACATACATACATACATACATACATACATACATACATTAACAAGAGAGAATAATTACTGGAAAATTTTGATAAACCTTACAGTTCCAAAACCATTTATCAAAGTTACTTACTGATGAGATAAGCAGATAAATCAGATGGATGGATGGTTGGATGGATGGATGGATGGACGGACAGACGGACGAACGGACAGAATATTGCTCCAAATCTTTGGGTTGGGAGAAACTTGACATCTATCTTCAAGGTTACCCCTAAAAGTACCAGAAGTTTTTAAAGATAGGAAAGAAGCCTACATTTCCGTAAATTACAGTCTGAGTGCATACAACTTAGATTAGACAAAGGATCATTCAGGGTTTCCCTTTCCTCCAGTCCAAAAAGTTCACTAGGGAAGCTTGGATGCCCTATTGTCTTTTTCGTGATGATTCATGGATATGGCCTAAAACATGTGGGAGATGTGTTTATCGGTTGAAAATGAAGTCTTCCTCAGGTTTAGCTCAGCTCTTTGCGGCTACGTACTGGATTTTTTTTTTAAATCCCTGTCTTCTCCCTCTAACACAGCAGTCCCCAACTTTTTGAGCACCAAGGACCTGTTTCATGGAAGACAATTTTTCCACGGACTGGGTGGTGGTGGTGGTGGTGGTGGTGGAGTTTACAGTAGGGTTTGCACTCCTATGAGAATCTAATGTCTGATGACCTGAGGTGGAGCTGAGGCAGTGAGGCTAACCCTCAGCTTCGCTCACTTCGGCTGTTTGGACTGGTTCTTAAAGGCCATTGAGCACTGGTAGTCTGATGCGCAAGGGTTGGGGATCCCTGCTCTAACATTGGGGTCCCCAACGGCCAGTCTATAGACCAGTGGTGAAATCTAACCCCCCCCCCCCCGGTTCTGTAGGCATGACTTGTCATGTGACTGGGTGGGAGTGGCCAACTTTTTTTTTCCACTTTCAGCTATTTTTGTTTAGCTTTTTAAAACATTTTTCCCTGCCCGTTCGCCCGAACCGGCAGGGAAAAAATGTTTTAAAAAGCTTTAAAAATAGCTTCCAAAAATTGTGCAGCTCAGCTGTGAGCTGCGTGATCGTTGGAAGCTTTTTAAAAAGCATTTTAAAAGCATTTTTAAAACATTTTTTCAAACCGGCAGGGGAAAAATGCTTTAAAATGCTTCAAAAATGCTTTAAAAATGCTTTAAAATGCTTTAAAAAGCAGTAAAAAATGTTCCGACGATTGCACTGCTCACAACTGAGCTGCGCGATCCTCGGAAGCTTTTGTTTACTACTGGTTCGCAGAACCAAGGACAATCGTTCCTACCGGTTCGGCCGGGCCGGTTTCACCCCTGCTGTGGACCCATCCATGGGAATGCAGGCAGCCCACAAAACCACGCCCCCACTGGTCCATGTAAAACCTCTCTCCACGGAACTTGTCCCTGGTGCCGAAAAGGTTGTGGACCGCTGCTGTAACATACACACCGTCAGAGTAACAATCATTTAATAGCAGTACGTAGTACTATTTTATGATGTGAATGGCCTCCTTCTCTGGCGTGTGACTAATTCTGAATTCGGCTTCTTTAGGTTTGGTTTCAGAACCGGAGAGCAAAATGGAGGCGTCAGGAGAAGCTGGAAATGACCTCCATGAAGCTGCAGGATTCGCCCATCCTGTCCTTTAACCGCTCTCCTCAACCTTCCGCCATTGGGACTATCGGTAGCAACCTGCCTTTGGAGTCATGGCTCAACCCACCCATGTCGAACAGTAGCCCCCTCCAAACTTTGCCTGGGTTTGTGTCTTCTCCGCAGAGCCTCCCTAGCAGCTACACCCCTCCTCCTTTCCTAAACTCTCCCCCCATGGGACACACTTTGCAGCCCCTGGGGGTCATGGGGCCACCACCACCTTATCAATGTGGGACGAACTTTGTGGATAAATTCCCATTGGAAGAAGTGGATCCCCGGAATACCAGCATTGCATCATTAAGGATGAAAGCGAAGGAGCACATCCAGTCCTTTGGCAAACCGTGGCAGACAATCTGAACTGTGTTTGGAAGAGGTCTCATTTCTTGCATCTTCTGTTGGACAAATAAAGAGAGCCATTGTTCTCGAGAGTGAATTTCAGAGAAGAAGTAAAATGAATGCTCAACAATTAATCAGCGGAACAACTTGCTCCATCACTGGAAGTGTTTAAGAAGAGATTGGACAACCATTTGTCTGAAATGATGTAGAAGTTCCTGCTTGAGCAGGGGGCTAGACTAGAAGACCTCTAAGGTCCCTTCCAATTCTATGATTCTGACAAGCCATCAGTTGCCTCCTTCCATTTCCCTAGTTAGTTCTAGGTTTCCTTTGGATGGGATTGTAGGATTATTATTTTTTAATGATCTCATTATTTGATATCTTGGCTGGATAAAACAAAGACAATTGTAACTTTCCTAGGTGAATTTTGTAAACATTAAAGCACAGATATTTTTGCATTATAGTCTAAGATGGTTGACTTGTGTCTGAAATCATAACCGAATCTGTTATAATGTAATGCATATTTTTTAATTAGTTTATAATGTAAAATACAAAAGCAAATAATAGAAAAAATAGGGAAGGGGGAAAAGGAAGGGAAAAAGAAAAAAAAGGCATTGACTTCTGGTTCCTTTTGGTGCAATAGAACAAGATAGTAACATCAAACACCAACTTTTTACTTTTACACAATAGCAAATCTATCTAATTGGTAAAACCAAAAATCAAAGTTTCATTTTTTTCCCATCTCAAGCATAAAGTCCAGAAGCAGTTTCCAAGTAGAAATGAAAGTCATTGTGTTTTTTTTCCCTTTAATCAAAATAGTCAATTTGGCCAACTCTGCTAACTCCAAGTTTTGTAGCCATTAATTTACTGTGGGAATCAAAGTTCCCTTCCATTTTTGTGCTTAAAGTAAATTTGCTGCTATCAACATACATAATATCAAAGTTCTAAAAAAAATTTCCAAGTCCTTTTCCATTAAAAAGAAAAGTTTCTGGTTTTATCTTTATATGCACTTTAATAATCTTCTATATTAAGATATGAATCCTACTCCAATATTTCATTGCTTTATCACATGCCCATCACAACTGATAAAAAGTCCTTTCTTTACATTTGCATTTCCAACATTCATTGGAAATACCTTTATATATTCTTGACTTGTCTGGTGTTAAATACCAGTGATAAAAATTTCCAGTGATTAAATTTTTTCTTTTAAATTATAATTTAGTATAAACTTTAAATCTTTCGTCCACACATTCTCCCATTGTTCAAGCATTACTTTATATCCAAAGTTCCTTGCTCACTGAATCATACAATGAATTTTCCAGCTTCAAATGTAATAGTGTTTTATAGACCTTAGCAATAATATGTTCACGCCTACCACACAGTAGGATTTCCAATTCATTTTTAACAAAGTCAGACCCATCACTCTTTGTGCGTAATTCAAATCTTTCTTTAATTGTGAATATGTAAGCCAATGGCAGATGTGTCCTTCTGATTCTAGCTCTTAGACCTGAGGATAGGATCAACAAAATTAAAATATATTATTTGACCATAAGTCTACCAGTCCGGCTTCACCACCATTTCTTTTCTGAAAAGGGAAGCATCTTCATAGAAAACCTTTTATATTTATTCCAAACACTTCAAATAAAGTAGTTGTTAAAATCAACATTTACACTTGAAGCTTGTCATACAATAAAAAACTCTGCTATCCAAATCCTAATTCATGACCTTCTCTAGATCAAGTAGCCTCTTACTCTGGAGTAGAGGGTAACTACTACTCTAGGATAGTAGTCTCTAAAGAGAGGTCTCCACACCTCAGCAAAGGACAAGCTACTTGTGTGTAGAAAGTAAACATCATCATTATTATTATGGTTACTTGCACCATTCTTTTTTCTTGTGAAGAAACAAATCAGCTATATTCTTACTGGGAAACCACCTCGTGCACTCTGGCCAGTTCTGGGTACTACTTGTTAAGAAAGATTCAAAGGAACTGGAACAGATGCGGAGCAGAGCAACAAAAACGAGTTGAAATTCAGCCTTATGAGGAGGAAATGGTTAAGAGGAGGGGGGAGTAAGAGGGAGGGGAATAAAAATAGGAGGAGGAGGAGAAAAGAAGAAGAAGGAGAAGGAGAAGGAGAAGGAGAAGAAGAAGAAGAAATAACTCATTCCCACTGCATTCAGCGGTTAGGTTTCTTGACATAACTTCTTTCTTTCTTTCTTTCTTTCTTTCTTTCTTTCTTTCTTTCTTTCTTTCTTTCTTTCTTTCTTTCTTTCTTTCTTTCTTTCTTTCTTTCTTTCTTTCTTTTCTTCAAATAATATAAACTCCGCTACCTGCCGGTGCTATTACCGATTCGCCCGATCTGGGACGAACTGGCAGAAACTCACTTCTGTTCTAATCCCTAGTAATGCACCAGTTCATTGTTCCTCTCTCGTTACTCAAGGATGCCTAGTCTGTAATCCTCTCTGTCTCTCACCCAGAGAAAGGAGCCCTTTTTTCTTCCTTCCACAAAAGTCCAATCCCTCCCCACCACTGGTGGGTTTCAAAAAAATTTTAGAACCTCTTCTGTAGGCATGGCATGCTTTGTGGGAGTGGCTTGCCAGCCATGTGACTGTGTGGGAGTGGCTTGGCAGTCATGTGACTGGGTGGGCGTGGCCAACTTGTAAAATGTGGTGAAACTCACTTAACACTCTTGCTTAGCAACCAAAATGTTGGCTCAGAAACTCTGGCATTTGAAGCAAGTCTTAAAACTGTCAAGTTACAAGACCCTTGCACCCCCAACCCTTTAGGGAAAAAAAATCCCCAGGGGTGTTCAAACTTGACAGCTTTAAGACTTGTGGACTTCAACTCCCAGAATTCCTCCTCTCACTCTTCATCTGGATGATGGGTGGACGGGCGTGGGGAGGGAGCTGGAACCGGTTCTAAACGGCACTGTAGATTTGTGGAGCCTCTTCTATAGAAGAGCTTAGAACTGGCAGGAACCCACCCCTGCTCCCCACTCATGCCTTATTTTAACTGTGATGTTTCTGACACGAATAAACAAGCATGTCCCTCTTTTGGGGTTACTCTCACAGGCTTGCTTTCTATTGATTTTCCCACCATCCCACACACTATAAAGATCAGCTGATGCATAAAATCAATCCCAGACCAAATCTTGGGACCACCTCATGTGTAAAAAAAACACAAAGCCATGGTGTTCAATCACACAGCCTTGGATGCAGTGGTGAAATTCAAGGGTTTTTTTACTACTACTTCTGTAGCTGTGGCTTGGTGGGCATGGCAGGAGAAGGATACTGCAAAATCCCCATTCCCACCCCACTGTGGGGCCAGCCAGAGGTGGTATTTGCCGGTTCTCCGAACTACTCAAAATTTCCGCAGAACCTTTAACAAATTAACAGAGTTGGAAGGGACCTTGCAGGTCATCTAGTCCAACCCCCTGCCAAAGCAGGAGACCCTACATGTGCCTCTACCTAGGATCGAACTCACAACCTCCTGCTTGTGAGGCAAGAACTCCACCTCTAGGCCACAGCAGCTTCCCTGTCAGAACCTGCTGAATTTCACCCCTGCATGGATGCCATATTTTTTTTAATCCCCATCTCCACAGGTGCTCCTAATGCAAGTGATTCCTAGCTGTTCAAATCCAAGAGCCCGCTTTCAGATTTCCAAATGAATCTTGAAATATATATTAAAAGTAATTCCCAGATATGAAAAAGTCCACATTTATAATCTGTCACTGTCAGATTGGCTGGGAAGTGGGACTAAGGTCAGCGCAATTAATAAAGGTGCATGGTAAGGAGATATGGGGATTCTTTCTTAATATGTGTAATTAAGACAGGGACGTGGTGGCTCAGTGGCTAAGACGCCGAGCTTGTCAATCAGAAAGGTTGACAATTCGGCAGTTCGAATCCCTAGTGCCACGTAATGGAGTGAGCTCCCGTTACTCGTCCCAGCTTCTGCTAACCTAGCAGTTCGAAAGCACGTAAAAAAATGCAAGTAGAAAAATAGGAACCATCTTGGGTGGGAAGGTAACAGCATTCCGTGTGCCTTCCACATTTAGTCACGCCAGCCACATGACCACAGTGATGCCTTCGGATAGCGCTGGCTCTTCGGCTTTTGAATGGAGATGAGCACCACCCCCTAGAGTCGGGAATGACTAGCACATATGTGCGAGGGGAACCTTTACCTTTAATTAATGCAGGCCTTTGACTCCAAGCTTTTAATCTCCTACAACTGGCTTTCCAAGGAATCAAGGAAGTAGCATTTGGCTGACCACAGAAAGTTGTTTGGGGGAAAAAAAGTTTGGAGACAAAAACAACTTTTAGTTGGAACTGGTTGGGCTGACATAAATCAGGGATGTTTAACACCATGTGCCTTTAGCTATACCTACAGTTTTAATTAAAGGCATTTTAAAAATGTTAATTTTGCAAATTTCATCTCAATCTTGGCCCATGAGAACAGGCAGAGATTACATTAGACTTTAGAGCATCTTAATAATATTCAGCTGACATTATTAATAATATTATTATTCACACGTTCCCAAGAGAAATTCCTAAAAATCCAGAAACAGGAGTCACTTCCCCCAAAGCCATCACAATTCATCCGACAAAGCGTTTTGCATTTTTTTAAAAGAAAAAGCATCATTTCTGCATGTATGTGTGTGCGTATGTTGCATTTGTGCTGATAAATAAATAAATACCAGGTGCTTTGACATCTCTCTCTCTCTCTCTCTCTCTCTCTCTCTCTATCCATCTATCCATCTATCCATCTATCCATCTATCTATCTATCTATCTATCTATCTATCTCTATCCACCCACTCGTCTGTCTATCTATCTATCTATCTATCTATCTATCTATCTATCTATCTATCTATCTATCTATCTATCTATCTATCTATCTATCTATCTATCTATCCACTCGTCTGTCTGTCTATCTATCTATCTATCTATCTATCTATCTATCTATCTATCTATCTATCTATCTATCTATCTATCTATCTATCTATCTATCTATCTATCTATCATCTATCTCTATCCACCCACCCACCCATCTATCTATCTATCTATCTATCTATCTATCTATCTATCTATCTATCTATCTATCTATCTATCTATCTATCTATCTATCTATCTATCTATCTATCTATCTATCTATCTATCTATCTATCTATCTATCTATCTATCTATCTATTTGTTCAACCTCCCACTTGGTTCAGCACCCAAAAACCGCTCTATTTTAAGAAGAAGAACCAGGCTGCACCCAAGAGGAGAACAATGTGAGTCCCCATCCCCCACCCACCCCTGCCTAGCATTTTGGAGACAAGAATCTGCATTTTGTATTTCGACTCTTTGAATAAAAATAAAAATTTGGAGGAGAAATAAGAGAATCTGCCATAGATACGGCCTGCCGGCCTGCCTTCTCCTGTAGGCCCAACCTTGTGATTTAGAAACTCTGTGTTTTACAATTCCAAGCCCATTATCTCTGTTACCACATTTAATGGGTCCGGAACCCTTTTAACTCAAAACCTTCCCCTGCGTTGCCCATCCACCCATCCTTCCCTGTGTGTGTGTGTGTGTGTCTTTTTTTTCAAGCAAAGGGTACTTTGCAGGCATTCTGGAAATTGTGGCAATTAACGCTTCTCATTAAGGGAGAGAAGCTCACAAGGCCCTGCATTGTTTCTCAGGGGTGGGGAGGGCTCCGTAAAGAGGCGGGAGGGACCTCTCCATTCAGCATTTCCCACTCATTGTGGTGGGACAAAGGGAGGCTTCTAATTATATTTTCACAATCTGTGCGTATCTTGAAGGGCCCCTGTCAAAAACCAGCCCCGTCATCTTTGTTCCACTTTCATTCAGGGACCTTTTTAACCTTAGCAGTTTCTCTCAACATCCCTGCCCGACAGGGGCCTGGAAACAATGGGGCTTCCATTTGTCGATTAGAGAACTTCTTGGGGGCCCGTCATTATGAGAACCACTGTATTTTGAAAACAGTCCCCTGCGCTCTCCTTCCCCCTTCCAAGCCACTTCTGTCTTCTCCTTTCTCCTTGTAACCAAGTCGACGGGGCAGACAATGCATTATTCGGGATGGTTTGGAAACACACACAAGGGGGGGGGGAACAACAACAACAACAACATCAACAACGGGACTTGAAAACGGAGCAAGTGCCTTGCGAAATGGAGATGCAGGGAAGCCTAGTGGTTAAGGAAATCCTGGGCTCAGCTCCTCACTTGACCACAAAGTTCATGTTCGGACAAACTCTTTCCAAGATCTTAAATGCAAGATCTTGCATTTAAAAAAAGAGAAGGCAATAAGACTGTGAATGAGATGGGTGGTACCTACATTTGGCAAGTAAATAAGCAAAATTTTTTTGCTTATTTTTTGACTTACTATTGACTCTCCCAGAGGACATACCTCAAAGCAGTGAAGGGCGGAAAACTCATTGAGATTCTGGCATTCTTGGCAACATCTATAGAAATAAAAATGTAACAAGAGTTTGTTCAAAACCGCTAACCTCCGAAAGTACTGCACCGATCGCTTCCAAATTTTCACACAACGTTCCTTTCAAATACGGCACCAATGATACATATAGATTGTGTAGATGTCATACCATGCCAGGAACACACAACGGAAATGTAAAAAAATTGTAAGAAAGGATACAGAGAGAGCAGTGGGCCACAGGTATTATGTCATCCTTTATGACATTAAAATACTCTGTCCATAGGATTCAAGGAGAAATACAGTAGTTTGGTAGATAGGCAGCTATAGGGATAGAGAGAGGGAGGGAGAAATGCAGTAGGTAGGTAGGTAGGTAGGTAGGTAGGTAGGTAGGTAGGTAGAGAGGGGGAGAAATACAGTAGGTAGGTAGGTAGGCAGCTATAGGGATAGAGAGAGGGAGGGAGAAATTCGGTCGGTCGGTAGGTAGGTAGGTAGGTGGATAGAGAGAGGGAGAAATACAATAGGTAGGTAGGTAGGTAGGTAGAGGGATAGAGAGGGACAGGGACAGGGAGAAAGGGAGTAGGTAGGTAGGTTGGGGGTTATACAGTGGTTGTGTGTACGTGCTTGTGTGTGCAGGTGTAGATCTACACATAGATTGGTTGGCCATTTAACCAGACTGGGCCACAGCAACGCGTGGCCGGGTACGGCTAGTAGCCTAATAATTTTACATAAAGCTGCAAGGACTAAAAAAAAAAAAAAGCCACAATGTACACTATGCTTCCAAAGAAGAGCAACCTGGGCCGTGGTCTATTTGCAACCAGGGCATGCAAGCGGTGGGCTGGTGTGTATGCACACAGACACACACACAAACAGTTCAACCTGGGCAAGTTGAGCTGCCCACTGCTCACATAAGTCGAGTGGTGTGCCCAAATGCGTGCCAGCCCACTGCTCGCACACCCCAGTTCCCCTCTGCCCCCCCCCTCTGCCGGCCCGCCAAGCCACAAAGGTTGGGGACCGCTGCTTTAGATGAACAAGTTTTGTACAACCTCAAAGTAAATCTGGTTTGTCCAGCATCTCCCAACCACCCACACATAAAAGGCAGGGAGGGGAAGATGTAGCCTTGAAGGTGGAGGACCATCTGGGACCCCCTCTAAAATGCCCCATTGAATGTCCTATTTAATGAGATGAGATGAGATGCTTTTATTGTCAATTTTATTAATGCCTGTTCACTGCCCTGAGTCCCGAAAGGGAATATTTTTGATACAAATAAAAAATAAAGTAAAGTAAAGAGATGACGGAGGGGGGGAAAGGACTAAATTAAGGAGCATTATTTGATTAATCTTCATTCAATTAACTTTTATTACAGCACAATACACTATAATGTTTGTCCTCGTCTTGTTTCTAATAGGCACCTCATCTTTAAACACTTGTATTAACATTAAAGGCAGGCTTTTAAAAGCGACATTAGCTTCATTGTTTCCCTGATTTGCTGTTGTGTGGGAACCAGTTCAAGGGCTTTTACCAGAATATCAATTAAATAAATGAATTACATGACATTAAATAAACCAGGTGATAAATAATTGACCTCAGGGTATTGGTAGGAAGTGAGCAGATTGGAACCTTTTGTAGCAAAAATCTTGCTTGTTGCCTGCCTTGGCTTGTTAATTATGTAATGCAATAATTATATAATACACTGACCCCTTAGTGATTAATTTCTTCTGTATTGTCTAGCTGTTCATTGTTACACCATGTACAGGGTTATGTGGCTCCTTAATGGAAATTCCCCAAAGTGCTAAATATTTTGGACATCAGCAGCAACAAAAATTCAGAATGATTATTTAATTCAACATACCTATTTGACTTGGAAAGGATTTTTTTTTAAATCTTTCATATGATATGTGAAACTGTGTTGTATTAAGTTAATTTTCCTTTGTAAAATGCTTTTAGAATCTTTTATCATTTTCGATATCTTGTAATCCACTCAAAGAATTTATATCGAGCAAACAATAACAATAATTTGGAAAAAGCAAAGAAAAAAATATTTAAAAGGAACAATGCAGAATAGTGAAAGCGAGCTTTTTCTCCCTAGGTATCTGTTTTATTATTTATTAAAATAAATTTCATCTGGGACACCACAAATAATAAAGGATTAACTTGTAGAAAAATTCTGGACCATCCTTGGAATGGTAAGAACAATGTGGTCTGAAAGAGAAAAATGAATTATATTTCTGGAATAAAAGACATTCTCCTTCCTTCCTTCCTTCCTTCCTTCCATCCTTCCTTCCTTCCTTCCTCTCTCCCTCCCTCCCTCCCTCCCTCCCTCCCTCCCTCTCTTCCTTCCTCCCTCCCTCCCCTTCCTTCCTATCCTAGGATTGGAAATAACTCTAGAGGTCATCTAATCCAACTCTCTCTTCAGAGCAGCATCCATTAGAGCAGGGATGTCCAAACTTGGGAACTTTAAGACTTGTGGACTTCAACTCCCAGAATTCCCCAGCCAGCATAGCTGGCTGGGAGTTGAAGTCCACAAGTCTTAAAGTTCCCAAGTTTGGACATCCCTGCATTAGAGCATTTCTGACCGACATGCAGTCTCTTTCTGACGACCTTTAGACCTTCATCTGGTGGCCTGTTCCACTGACTGAATCCCTTTCTTTAGCCACTTCTCCTAGCTTTCTATCACCTGAAAACTTGATTAAAATATTGAGAATCCTGTGCCATGTACTCTACTCAATATTTCTCTCCCAGTTGTGTAAATAGTTTTATTCCTAACTTGCTGACCTTTCTTGATACGCTTCAGGTTTGTACTTTAAGGTGCCCTTTCGTCTTCTGAGACTTTAATTCCACTTATGATTCTTTTCTTAAAACTTCATCACTTTTACCTTGCATCTGAATTATGGATATAACCAATATAAAGCCTTGGGGGCACAGTGGTTAGAATGCAGCACTGCAGGCTACTTCTGCTGACTGCCGGCTGACTGCAGTTCAGCAGTGTGATTCTCACTGGCTCAAGGTTGACTCAGCCTTCCATCCTTCCGAGGTGGGTAAAATGAGGACCCAGATTGTTGGGGGCAATAGGCTGACTCTGTAAACCGCTTAGAGAGGGCTGTAAAAACACTATGAAGTGGTCTATAAGTCTAAGTGCTGTTGCTATTCTGTATATATTGCTATATGCAGAAGACATTGTCATATCTGAAATTGTAGGAGGCCTGGAAGAGATTCAGTTGCATTCCAGACTCTGGAAAGAGCAGAGAAGAGCAACGAAGATGATTAGGAGGCTAGAAGCTAAAACATATGAAGAACTGTTGCAGGAATTGGGTGTGTCTACTCTAGTGAAAAGAAAGATTAGGGGTGACATGATAGCAGTGTTCCAATATTTGAGGGACTGTCACAGAGAGGAGGGGGTCAACCTGTTTTCAGAAACACCAGAAGGCAATACAAGAAGAATGGTTGAAAACTAATCAAGGAGAGAACCAATCTAGAACTAAGGAGAAACGTCCTAATAGTGAGGACAGCTTGCCTTCAGAAGTTGTGGGTGCCCATCACTGGAGGAGATTGGATTGCCATTTGTCAGAAATGGTGTAGGGTCTCCTGCTTGGGTGGCAGGTTGGACTAGATGGTCTACAAGGTCCCTTCCAACTCTATTAGTCTGTTAAAATCTGTTAAATTTTGGAGATTGCCCTGAGATCAATTTTCCGCAATAAAACTGCCTGAAAACTTGGGAAGTTCATCACTTCCAGAAAAGGCTTTTGAAGACCATCAGAGTAGCTGATATAAGAACTAAGCTGGCCAAGACCCAAAAAATGAGTTGATAGGAATGGACAGTGTGGAGGAAGCAAACTATCTACAGTAGCCAAAGGAAGTCAAGTAGAAACATTTAATGGCTAACCATTTTTATTAAAAGGCACAAGCTTTCATGAGCATTGATTTTAGGATTGGATAGAAGGAGCATTCTTCTTTCCCCCCCCCCCCTCCCCAAATGTTATTAAATTACAAAAAAAGTACGAAATAGAGAAAAGCAAAGAAAACAATTAAAAAGAAAGAAAATAAAAGGTTAGAAAAAAGCAGGATTGGGGAGTGCAAACAAAAGAAACATAAGAACATAAGAACAGCCTTGCTGGAACAGGCCACAGCCCATCCAGTCCAGCATTCTGTCTCACACAGTGGCTCCCCATTTGCTTCAGGGTCTTCCCAAGCAGATGTCTTCACCTGCTTATGATTCCCTGCAAATGGCATTGAGAGATATCCTGCCTATCTCTCCAACCCGGAGGGTGTCCTTAAGCATCCATAATGATAGCCATGGATACCCTTGTTCTCCATGAACTCATCTAATCCTTTCTTAAAGGTGTCGAGGCTGAAGCTTTGCTGGCTGGAGAATTCTGGGAGCTGAAGTCCTTCAGACTTAAAGTTGCAAAGGTTGGAGACCCCTGACCTGGATGACTGAGAATCTCCATAGACATTTAGATGTAATGTTTGGTTTAGCTTTTTCCACTTGTGTGTGCAAAAATGATGTGTTAGCCGAGAGTGCCATCTGGTGGAATCCCAGAGACTGACAGAACACATGGAAGGGCCATGTTCAAACATAACAGAACCACATAAAATTGTGGTTCTCCTTCATTGTTGCTCAGTGTTACACAAAAACACTGCCTTACCTGTAAATGAACTGAACTGCTTGGAAATGGGAATAAATTGCCAATATTTTGCAGACTACGTTCATCTGAGTTAAGTGTCCACCATCTTAGCTTTGCTAATGCCCTAGGTGACGTTTCTTTTCAGAGGTCTCTACAATGAAAAAAGGATATGTGGCAAATCAGGGGTGGGTTTCCATTTTTTTTAAACTACTGGTTTGCTTGCGTGTGTGCAGAAGCATCCGGGAGGGTGGGCGGAGCCTCCCGGTTCGCCCGATCAGGTTCGCCCGATCAGGGCCGAACCGGGAACAACCCCCATCCCTCTGGCAAATCCCTCTGCCAAAGGGGGGCAACTTGTCTTTTAAATATTTTATCTGGGGGTTATTTTGGGCACCGTCGCTTCTGCTCAAATAAATGGAACTTCTAATATTTGTTTTAGCTCTGGCCAATGTGGATATTTTGTGAGGCTGTCCTGAGACTAACCTGTTCCTTTCTCTGAAGCACATTGGGCAAGGACCACCACACACCGAGCGCTAACGTTTTCGAATTGGAATGCAAGTGTATCTCATGGGCATAGCATAGGGATCGCAGTACCTAGACCAGGGGTGTCCAAACTTGGGAACTTTAAGACTTGTGGACTTCAACTCCCAGAATTCCCCAGCCAGCTATGCTATGCTGGCTGGGGAATTCTGGGAGTTGAAGTCCACAAGTCTTAAAGTTCCCAAGTTTGGACATCCCTGACCTAGACACTAATTTTTATTCTGATTAATGACTGATATTGACTCTTTGCTAATTATTGGTTACGGATTTTGACACTAATTATAAAGCACTCAATGGATGCTGGATCGCTTGTCCTCTCCTGTCTCTCGGAGTTGCCCAAATTCATGTTCATTCCATTGGTGACACTAACTATCTCATCCTCTGTTGTCCCCTTCTCCTTTTGCTTTCCATCTTTCTCAATATCAGGGTGTCCCCCAATGAGTCTTCCCTTCTCATTTGGTAGCCAAAGTATTTGAGCGTCAGCTTCAGCACCTGTCCTTCCAAAAAGAGCAAGAACTACTTCAGAATAACAGAGTTAGAGGTCTTCTAGTCCAGGGGTCCCCAACCTTTGCAACTTTAAGTCTGAAGGACTTCAGCTCCCAGACTTCTCCAGCCAGCTTTGCTGGAGAAGTCTTTGCTGGCTGGAGAATTCTGGGAGCTGAAGTCCTTCAAACTTAAAGTTGCAAAGGTTGGGGACCCCTGTTCTAGTCAACCTCTGCTCAAGCAGATTTCCTTTAGGACTTACAAGTAAGACCAACATTAAAATGTTATATAATAATATGTTTTCAAAGAGGAATTTACTCTCCACGACACCTGACTAACCAGTCTGATTCCCTATCTACAGGGGTGGGTTCCGGATTCTTTTACTGCCCGTTTGCTCAGGGATGCACTTTGCACATGCGCAGTAGGTTAAAAAAGCAAGATGGTGGCACTGATAGAACTGGTTTGAATGCATCGGCGGCCGAGTTACTACCTATTCGGCTGAACCAGTAGGAACCCCCTCTGCCTATCTACCGGTCTATGTTCTGCCTCTGCCATGCTGAAGCTTATTGAGCTGTTACTTGGAAGCTGTACTTAAAAAAAAACAAACCTGGAGCAACTCAAGAAGAGCAAATTTCTCACCAGCAGATTGATTGCTCCCTCTTATTTTTCAGCGGCCCTGATTTGCATCCATTGGCATCGGTGTTATCTTCCACTTCAGAGCACCATTAGAAAGAGTACTTAACAGATTTCACAGATTAACAAGAGTTGGAAGGGACCTTGCAGGTCATCTAGTCCAACCCCCTGCCCAAGTAGGCGACCCTACATCTGCCTCTACCTAGGATTGAACTCACAACCTCCTGATTGGGAAGCGACAGCTCCATCTCTAGGCCACATGATAGGATAGTTTGAGATCAAGTTAGATTTGATTAATAGCCCACCTTGTTCATTGTTTCCAAGGAATATGCAAGCCACTGCCTATATCACAAAGTTAAGATCAGATCCTTCCCAAGACCCTTCTAGATTTAATTTGGGAGATGCCATTCCTCAAATCTTTCCCCCCCCCCCCATAACATCATCTAGTTTCCACAAAGGAGCTACCTCAAAAGCACTTGCAAGTGTCTTCTTCCTAAAGTAGATAATTGAAGGACCTCCTAGCTTGCGTCCCCCATGACTTTTATCTTTAAGACAGGGCACCAGTCCAGAGACAAAGCTATAGTAGCTGTGACATATGAGCCTACTGCCAATTGAAAGAGTTATGCCTGATAAAAATCTGCAGTTATGCCTGATAAAACTGGTGGTTGGGCATGGAATAGATTTAAGAACCAGATGCTCTCCATTCCCAGTCTAATAATATACAGATGTGAGTCTAGGACTGTCGTTTATTTTTTGTTTTTGTTTTTTAAAGAAAGTTGATATGCCACCCAACTCACTCAAGGTAACTCCAGGTGACTTACAGAAATCAATACAAAACCTAATAAACCCCTGACTCCCAGGTGACAATAATCAAACGGGTCAACTGATGGGCTTGATAACACCCTGAATATCCCGGACCTCTGGCAAAACCATGTCTTCAGAGTCCATCGAAAGAATATCACGGTGGGAGTCCATCTTATTTCTGCAGGGATGAAGTTCTACAGGGAGCGAGCTATCAAGGAGGCCTTTCTTCTTGCTACTAGATGGATCTCCTTAGAAGTGGGGACCTATAACATCGCCTGCCTCCCAGAGGTAGTATTCAGCTGGTTCAGATCAGTTCAGGCAAACCGGGAGTGGCGACCTGCGGGTGGGGTAGGCCTACCTGCCCACCAGACCTACCTTTACGTCATCCTATTTTGCCATGTTTGCTAAGCTGTGCAAATGCGTGCAAGCCACACCCACAGAAGGCTGTGCATGCTCACGAAGCGAGTGAGCGTGCACACTTGCATTCTACCTTTATGTCATCCTATTTTGCCATGTTTGCTAAGCTGTGCAAATGCGTGCAAGCCACACCCACAGAAGGCTGTGCATGCTCACGAAGCGAGCGAGCGTGCACACTTGCATTCAGTTTCAGTGCACGGAGAACCAGTAAAATTATATGAAATCCACCTCTGCTGCCTCCCCACTCTGATGGGCCAGGTAGATGTACCTGGGTAAAGAAGGTCCTTCAAATAACTAGCATCAGGCCATGTAGGGCTTTAAGGGTGACAACCGACATCTTGAATTCGACTTGAAAGCAAATCAGCTATCAATGCAGCTCCAAGAGAGGAGACACATGTGCAAATCTAGACTTGCCCAAAACCATGTGGGCTGCTACATTTTGCACCAGCTGAAGCTTCTGGAGACTACTGCATTTTTTGGAGTATAAGACGCACCTTTTCCCCCCAAAAGAGGGTGAAAATTTGGGTGCATCTTATACTCTGAAAAATATGGTACGTCTTTTATATGTTGTTCCTTAACTATTTCTCCAATATGAGCCCCATCATGGAACTTGTGTTGCAGTGTACTGAATGTAAGGTAAAGGTAAAGGTTCCCCTCACACATATGTGCTAGTCATTTCTGACTCTAGGGGGTGGTGCTTATCTCCGTTTCAAAGCCGAAGAGCCAGCGCTGTCTGAAGACGTCTCCGTGGTCATGTGGCCGGCATGACTAAATGCCAAAGGTGTTTTCTACTTGCATTTTTACATGCTTTCGAACTGCTAGGTTGGCAGAAGCTGGGACACGTAACAGGAGCTCACTCAGTTACATGGTGCTAGGGATTCGAACTGCTGGGCTTTCTGATCGGCAAGCTCAGCGTCTTAGCCACTGCGTCCTTGTGCTGAAGGTACCCAGCTTTAATTTCAATGTGCTCCAAGATCAATAAAAATGCCCATCTTTTTTTTTAAATATATATATTTATTTATTGTGGATATTGAAATGCAGGATGATCGCAAGGTAAAAAGATGCAGGGACTGAAGAGAGAAGTGGCAAAGTATTGTCAGAGAATTGGAAGACCCTTCATTGACAATGTACCGTATGTACAACGAAGCAATTCACGCGAGAAAAACGCTGCTTGGAAAGAGAGGGGAAAGCGGTCAGACAAGTGGAGCCATTGTTAGGAGAAACAAGTAAGCAGGTGTTTTTCTACACTGACGGGGGAGGAATCTTGTTTTAACAGAAAAGATAATTATTCAGTTATCATGTACAATAAAATGCTTATGAAACAACAGTCTCTTAAAGACATTATTCTATGTTTTCAGCGCTGGAGGGCAGTCATTTCAACTTGGAGTGCTTTCTTTTTTATCCAGTATTTGCAACAGGAGCGCCACCATCTGAGAGAAGAGGGAAAAAGAAAAATAATAATTATTGAAGTGTCTAAAACAGCTTGTGTTTCATTCATATGGATATTTGCAACAGGTCTTTTTCGACCCACTATTTCATGTGGGGTGGGCAAATGCAGATGGCAAAGAGCCCTCAACCCCAAAAGGAGTAGGCTCTGAAGGCCACATTTGTGTTTAACAGATGATCAGGTAAACAAGGTGAGTCAGGATGTCATCCCCTGCCCTTGGAGCGGAACTGAGCGATGCAGCGTCAAGCAACATCTAACAATGGAAAGCATCTTCTGTACATCCAGAGCATCAGGCTACTTGAGGAGGCTTAGGACGTGCACAACACTGTCCACCAGGCAGACAAGCACTGGACACTCTTACTCCTGTCCCCAGCTTCTGCTGCCTAATTCCTTGGCTGGGAATGGATTGCCGATGAGCAAATTTACTAGGATCTACCGTATTTTTCAGAGTATAAGACGCACCAAGATTTTGAAAAGGCAATTTTTAAAAAAAAAAATTGCACTGTGCAAACCTCCCCAAAATGACCCATTTTTCACACAAATTGACCCATTTCTGGTAAAAAAAAAAGGGTATGAATAGACTTTAGGAGACTGGTAGAGTGCTCCTGGGTGCTGGGGGGCACAACTAAGCAAAAACAGACCATTTCCCCCAAAAATGAGCCTGTTTTATGCCCAAAAAAGGGGCATGCATAGCCTTTAGGAGGCTTAAAGTGCTCTTGGGTGTGTGTTGGGGGGGGGGGAAGCAAAAACCGGCTCATTTTGGGCTCATTTTGCTCTCCCCAGCCCCCAGGAGCGCACTAGAAGTCTCCTAAAGGCTATGAACGACCATTTGTACAAAGGGAGCAGGGTTTCAGGAGGCCAAAAATGCTGAATTCAGTGTATAAGATGCACCCAGATTTTCACCCTCTTCTTTGAGGGAAAAAGGTGCTTCTTATACTCTGAAAATACGGTATATGTTTCTGAACTCAAGAATGAGTGATCTTCTTGAGATTTCACTTGTTGCAGAGTTATGAACACCTCTTTTCCCACTTAATACACACACACGCATTATACCAGAAAGTTAAATTTATGTTTTTCCGACAAAGAAAAATAAAGGGAGACTAGTATAGACCTATTCCAAGCTACCCGTATTTTTCAGAGTATAAGACGCACTTCCCCCTCAAAAGAGGCTGAAAATTTAGGTGCATCTTATACACTGAATTCAGCATAGTTTTTTTGAAGCTTTTTTCAGTCCTAATGAGGCTAACGTGGTGCTTTGCCTGCTTCTCTCATTGCTTCTCTCTCTGACAATCAGCTGTGTTTTAGAAGCTGTTTTTTTATTCCCAACTAGGTGATAAAAAGTCTGTGCATGCGCGCTCAAAACCAGCAAACCTATGTGCTGGAGCTGACCAGACTAAGGATGCTAGCCAGATGAATACATGGTAGGCAGAATTTCCCCCCGTATTTTCCTCCCCAAAAACTAAGGTGCATGTTATACTCTGAAAAATGTGGTATTTAGCTCTCATCATTCAATCCAGAAGAGTATATCCAGCTAAGGAAAGCGAAATAGCTTGAAATAGATCTATACTAGTCTCCCTTTATTTTTCTTTGTCGGTAAAACATAAATGTAATACAAAAACAGTTTGTCGCGAAATCAATTGCCTGCGAAGGCCCCTGGATTGGGGCTGAAAGGCGAAAACAGAAGCAGTATGCTCCATCCCATAATTGGGTAGACCAGGTTGCCCTGATAGACTGGTCCCACTGGAGAAAAAAATACTACACCAGAATGTGTAGAATGTTTAAAGAAACCACAACTCTCCCCTTTCCCAGTGAAGTGCTGGTTTCCTATCTCAGCAATGAATGCTAGTCAGGTATTCCTCTTCCTTGGAACATCTCAAATGTAGAAGAAAGGTGAAGATAAGCAGCTCCCTTTCAGCTGATGTGTTACTATCATTAGCGGAAAATATCATCTCTAACTCCTCACTAACCTTCCCATGTTCTGATCATAGATAGCCTTTGTTGTGGAAACTAAGAAATAACTTAATAAAATTGAGAAGTATATGTGTTTATAAATTAGAAGGAGACCAAGATCGCCTTTTCACGCTAGCACATTTTATTAAGAAGCTCACAAACAGTCTGTGCCTTTCAACAAAATCTTTCAGTTTGACAAAAGTGTTCCTGATTTTTGGATAGGACAGAGTAACACAGTTGTCCTCCGGTAAAATGCCATACAGTAGAACCGCTGGTCATGAACGATTCTGACCACCACCAAATCAGGTGTTTTTTGTAAGCGTCAAATTTCCTGTTGTTTGTTTACAAACAACAGTGATCCTGCATTAATTTGGGTTAGGTTTCGGTCATGACCAAATCGGGTTGCAACCAAACTTATGGAACAAATTATGGACGTGACCAGAGGTTCTACTGTGTTTATTTACGTATCTCTATACATCTCACTATCAAAGATCACTTTGATTTGAAAGCAATCACACTTTGATGGAAAGCAACTGGCTTATATATAAAAATATAGCCCTGGTTTTTCAATCTATTCCCCTAGCATTTACCCTAAACGACTTCCTAGATTTCATATTATTTCATGATATAAGAAAGATCCTCAGGAAGTTAAGAAAATATGAGACCCCATCAGAGATTCAGCATGAGGTCTGAGAAGAGCATTTTTCATGCACAGGAACTTCCAAGGAATGTCAAAGAAATCCTAGAGCAAAGTCAGATAAAGGAAGGAAGGAAGGAAGGAAGGAAGGAAGGAAGGAAGGAAGGAAGGAGGGAGGGAGGGAGGGAGGGAGGGAGGGAGGGAGGGAGGGAGGATGGAGGGAGGGAGGATGGAGGGAGGGAGGGAAGGAAGGATGGATGGATGGATGGAAGGAAGGAAGGATGGATGGATGGATGGAAGGAAGGAAGATTGGATGGATGGATGGATGGATGGATAGATAGATGGAAGGAAGGAAGTAAGGAAGGATGGATGGATGGATGGAAGAAAGGAAGGAAGGAAGGAAGGATGGATGGATAGATGGAAGGAAGGAAGGAAGGATGGATGAATGGATGGATGGAAGGAAGGAAGGATGGATGGATGGAAGGAAGGAAGGAAGGAAGGAAGGAAGGAAGGAAGGAAGGATGGAAGGAAGGAAGGAAGGAAGGAAGGAAGGATGGATGGATGGATAGAAGGAAGGAAGGAAGGAAGGAAGGAAGGAAGGAAGGATGGATGGAAGGAAGGAAGGATGGATGGATGGATGGATGGAAGGATGGAAGGAAGGAAGGAAGGAAGGATGGATGGAAGGAAGGAAACTAATAGAAGGAAAAGTAGAAATGTTTGTGGGTGGGGAATACAAACAGTTCATACCAATGCACAAGACTTGTAATGAATCTAAAAATTTCCCCCTGGCCAAATCTTGTCTGTAGTACCGAAGAGAAGGTCCTTAATATTTATGGCACGTCTCTTGCAGAAGGCTGATCTAACTCTTTTCTAACAAGGCATCTGCATCAGAGGTTATTGACAGAAGAGTAGTGATAAACCTCTGATGTACTTCGTGCAGCATTTCAAGAGCCTTTCTATCTTTTTTTAGTGTTGCAACTATGCCTCCGTGACTCCATGGCATGTGCATGCATTGCCCAGCCCACCACAGTCCCCTTAGGAATAGGAATGATGTAGCTTCATGATGCACCTATTTAAATATGTACTCGTGGAAGAATTCTAATAGAAATGTCAAATATTAGATTTTTTTTTTAAAAAAGATGTCCTTTATGGGGTCTTAACATTATCTGGATGAAACTAACTCGGGACGACTGGCGTCTCCATTCTATCTCCAGTTCAAATGATCTCAAACTGGAACCCAATTTGATATCCTGGAGATGATGCTGAACTCAATCAATGCTGAATTCAATCATCCAGGCAAAGCATTTTTACAGCTTCCCCTTTAGAGCAGGGGTCTCCAACTTTTGCAACTTTAAGTCTGAAGGATTTCAGCTCCCAGAATTCTCCAGCCAGCTTGGCTGGCTGGAGAATTCTGGGAGCTGAAGTCCTTCAGACTTAAAGTTGCAAAGGTTGGAGACCCCTGCTTTAGAGTATTTCAGATTAATCTCCAACTTTTGTGGTTATTGGGGTTTGTTTTTTTTACAGACAAATATGATATTGGGAAACCTAATGGCAAAGGTTGATGTCTCAATCTAATCTTGCTTGTAAAGGTAAAGGTTCCCCTCGCATTTATGTGCTAGTCGTTCCCGACTCTAGGGGGCGGTGCTCATCTCCCTTTCTAAGCCAAAGGGCTAGCGCTGTCCGAAGAAGTCTCTGTAGTCATGTGGTCGGCATGACTAAATGCTAAAGGAACACAGAACACTGTTACCTTCCCACCAAAGGTGGTTCCTATTTTTTCTACTTGCATTTTTTACATGCTTTCAAACTGCTAGGTTGGCAGAAGCCGGGACAAGTAACGGGAACTCACTCCATTATGCGGTGCTAGTGATTCGAACTGCTGAATTACCAACCTTTCTGATTGACAAGCTCAGCATCTTAGCCCCTGAGCCACCGCTTCCCTATCTTAATCTTGCTTTTAGAGAAACCCAAAGCAGCAGTTACGCCACACAATTCAAACCTGTTGAGTCACTGGAGAATATATGTCTGAACTTTCTTTCTCTAACAGGGAATGCCTGACAAGAGGCGTCTATTTTTATGGGAATTCTTTGGGATTTCATTGGCATGTGGGAAGCCAATGAGAATGGCGCAATGAAAAAAAAGACTGTGTCTTTCCTTGGGGCTCTCTGAGCTTAGTTGCTTGCTTGCAAACGTTTCATTATCTAATTAGGTAATGTCATCAGTGCAGTAATATCATCAAGAAAGGACATTTATAAGTCTTGGTCACCTTGCCACTAAGTAAGTAGATATAGGACACTTTTCCTAGGTTACTCTTCCCATGAAGATTTCTTTGAAATCTGTCTCCCTTAAGAAGGAATCCCCAAAGCAAATTGTTATCCTACTAGTGAATACGATAATAAAATCATATCATCAACATAAAACAAGCTGTTACAGTAAGTATTTAGGATCATCGGCATGTGTACCATGGGATCCGTCACTAACCCTGGCAAGTCATTGATATATAAACCAAATAACAATGTGGCCAGGATACACCCTTGCCTTACCCCCTTCATTCGTGTGAATCCTGAATCCTGTCAGAACCCCATTAACCCCACACCACACCCTTAAACAGGTACTTGTGTAAAGGGCTTTAATCAAAGCTAGCAGGTTAGGTTCTATTTTAAGAGATGATAATTTACTCTGTTTACCATATCAAATGCTGCTGTAAGGTCTATAAATGCAGCAAACAGGGGTCTCTTCTTATAGGCATATTTGGCAATTAGAAGGTTCAAGACAACTTTTTATCAATTTGAATGTGGATTGGTAGGGGTAAAGGTAAAGGTTTTCATTGCCCAACTGGATAATGTCATCAGTGCAGTAATTTCATTTCTTTGAAATCTTTCTCTCCTGAAAATAGAATCCCTAAAGCGAATTTTTATTCCTCTGAATGAGGACAGACAGGAATTAAAAGAGAGAAGGTTTCTGCCTGCCACACACATTTTCACAGCAAGCAAACCGAACAATAACTAGAATGCAAAGAGTAACAGGTGGGGTTATGGAAACCTCACTTACATCTTTGAAGCTGCTGCTTTCATCTGTCCCCCAAACATTCTTGGAAGAAGAAGGCAGCTCTTCCCGGAGAACCTGAGTATTTTGATCTTCCTCCTCTTCCATGCGTTTGAGCAGCGCCTTGAAGGATTCGTCCTGTTGCAAATAGCTGGCCGGGTGCTTGGCATTATCTGGCAGCAAAGAGAAGGGCATCTCCTGCCGGTCTTCATATAGGTAAGGAAACTCTCCAGTACTCTTTTTCCCCATGAAGTGTCCTGCAAGAAGAAAATAATGTGCCATGAAATTAGTGTCAATGGAAACATCTTTTGGGGTCTGAAGACCGTGGCATCCATGTTGGTTGGCTTGGAACAATTCAGGAAAATTATTGAAGGTCTAATGATGTCTTCTCTATTCTGTTCTTCTGTGCCAAATGTCAAATATGGTGAAGGACACAGTCATCTGTCTGGCAATAACCAGGCTTTCCTTGAAGTAAGGAAAAACTTTCTAGACCTCACAAAACACCCATATGGGCATGGGTGATGGCTCAGTTACATCTCAGCAGCCAAAACAGAGGCTTGTGTGCTCTACACGGCTCGCTGGAACTTTCCATGACAAGCAGAAGAGGAACATAATTATTATGAAGAGGCAACATTCCATTGATTATGACTGCCATTGAATTCATCTTTTCTTGATCTATTTTCCTGGACCGTATGTTTCTGATCTTTGCTTTAACACAGGCAAATGAGGCTTCTAATCTCAGTTGGATTTAATAAATTCCTAGTGGAAAATTTCTGATCCTTATGCAGAAGAAGGAAATAAAGGGTAGTTCTGACAATATTTAGAGAACCGGATATCTCTTTCTCTAGCTTATAGCTCTTTTTCCCCCCTTGAGTTCTTCTTCCTTACTTTTCTTCTTCCCAGCCTACCGCCCTTCCCTAAAACACTTTTATTACAAACAACTTAAATTAGCAGCTGAAAAGAGTAAAGTATTTTAGTGGAGAATTTGCTTCCCAATCTCCAGCAATTCGGTCCACTAATGCAGGCACCTCTCATTTATATTTTACATTTATATTTTTTGAATTAATTTAATCATTGGAGGCAGCAGAGTGTGCCACCACTGACAGATTTCTGATGGGCATTTTATGTGGTGGCTTTCTGTTGTGTTCCTTTTCATCCTTTGGATGCCTTATTGGCTGCCCATCCTTTTAAAAGCCCAAGGAACAAGCTCTTCCACAACATTTTCCTTTGGGATTTAAAAGAAAACTGGGACACCAAAAGGAGACATGGATGTAAAGTTTTACAGACTGGAGATGGAGAAACTGGAAGGAAATGGAAAGCCATAGCATGGATGTTCTCTAAAGTAAGTGATTGGTGGGGGGCGGGGGGGGGGCGGGCACAGAGATAGCCCACTTTTTGAAGATACACAAAGCTACCCTAGTCTGCCTAGTTTAATGAAAAGAAGGACTAGGGGAGGCATGATAACAGTGTTCCGATATCTCAGAGGGTGCCACAAAGAAGAGGGAGTCAAACTATTCTCCAAAGCACCTGAGGGCAGAACAAGAAGCAATGGGTGGAAACTAATCAAGGAGAGAAGCAACTTAGAACTGAGGAGAAATTTCCTGACCATTAGAACAATTAATCAGTGGAACATCTTGCCTCCAGAAGTTGTGAATGCTCCAACACTGGAAGTTTTTAAGATGTTGGATAGCCCAATTGTCTGAAGTGGTGTAGGGTTTCTTGTCTGAGCAGGGGGTTGGACTAGAAGACCTCCAAGGTCCCTTCCAACTATGTTATTCTATTCTATTCGGCAGATCTCGTTCCATTAAGTAAAGGACTATAGCTTCAAACTCCTACTGTTTAGGAGGGAAACTAATCAAGGAGAGAAGCAACCTAGAACTAAAGAGAAATTTCCTGACAGTTTGAACAATTAATCAGTGGAACAACTTGCCTCCAGAAGTTGTGAATGTCCCAACACTGGAAGTTCTTAAGAAGAGATTGAATACTCATTCAATACCCTACCTAAGCAGGGGGTTGGACTAGAAGACCTCCAAGGTCCCTTCGAATTTTGCTATTCTGGCCGGTATCCTGGCTACTTTTCCCAACCAGGGGCTGATTGTGGGGAAAGTTGGGTCCCAGCCCACTTGCTGGCTTCTCCAAGCCCGGCAACCAAAATCAATCCCTGTGCTGAAACCTAGTTCTCCTAGATGCCCATGTTGGTTTCCTGCCCCTCTGCCCAACGAAGCCTATAAGTAAGGAAACGAGCGCCCGGTTCGCGGGTTCCTGGCCAAGCCAGCCTCCCGGGGAAGCCCAGGCGGGACCCTGGGGGAAAGGGGGGGGGGACTCCGACTCACCCACTGCCCAGTGGCTGCCTCGGGGGTAGATCTTGGCCATCGTGGGCGCTCCGTCGACGCCCTGCAAAGAAGCCGCTCGCCCGCCGCGCCCTTGCAGGAGCAGCGCGAAGGCGACGAGAGTCAGGAGCGGGAAGGGTTGTCCGCGGGGCTTCGGCAGGAGCGGCAAGGTCTCCGGGCGGGCCATCGCGGGGCTGGGTTGGAGGCGTCGGAAGGGTTTTCGCGGGGCAGAGTCCGCCGAGCGCTCGGTCAAGAGAGAGGCGAGACGAGCAACGGAGAGACCCGAGCCTTGCGGAGCCTGAGCGCGGCGCTGCTCCGAATCGCCGGCTGACCCGCTTTTATATGCCGGCATGGGGGAGAAGTGTCAGCAAAGGTCAGGCACGTGACGCTGCTCTCCCTCCCTTTATGCCTCCCCACCCCCCACCCCGGGTGGGGGAAGCCAACTCGAAGTTCTGAGGAGGGGGGGAGCTTGGCGCGCCTCCTTCTTCCTGAATGGCTGGCCCGGCGAGCGGGAGCCCAACCCCCCCTCCTCTTCTCACCCCCCACCCACCCACTCGCCCCATGCGAGCGCCCTCCACTTCGACATTCCGCCCCCGCCCACCGGCCGTCCTTTAGTCCAGTCTGTCTCTGAGCCTTTCTCTGGAGGACGCTTCTCCCCTCAGGCGAAGTCGTTCCCTCGACGGCCAGAGTGAGGGAAAGAAGGTGATGAGCCTTCCTTCCCCCTGAGCTCCCGCCCGGGCCGCGACGCCGACGGCGCTTCGTGGTAGCCCGAGCGGCCGTGTTTGCAGCCCTTGGGTGGAAGCGATGTGGGTTCCAAGGAGCCCCCCAAGCAAGGGAGAGGATAGAGCCTCTCCTCTCCCCGCCCCCGCCCCCAGTTGGGTTCCAAAATCAGGGCGAGGAGGAGGATGCCAGAAGCCTCAGCCCAGCCCAGGAGAATTGCAGTTAGAGCAGGGATGTCCAAACTTGGGAACTTTAAGACTTGTGGACTTCAACTCCCAGAATTCCCCAGCCAGCATAGCTGGCTGGGGAATTCTGGGAGTTGAAGTCCACAAGTCTTAAAGTTCCCAAGTTTGGACATCCCTGAGTTAGAGGAAACCTGTGGAAGAGGATGGCTCAGTGGCTAAGATGCTGACCTGGTCGATCAGAAAGGTTGGCAGTTTGAATCCCTAGTGTCTGCATAACACTAGGTGAGCTCCCATTACTTGTCGCAGCTTCTGCCAGCCTAGCAGTTCAAAAGCATGTAAAAAAGCAAGTAGAAAAATAGGAACCACCTTTGGTGGGAAGGTAATACATCCTCACGGCCGATTTGCTCCCACAGAGAGGGACTTCTCCGGGTGCCGTCCACTAGACTTTGTCAGCGGGCGACGCCCAGGGGAAGGGCTCTCTCTATGGCGGGCCCGGCCCTCTGGAACGACCTTCCCTCCGATATTAGGACGACCACGGACCTCCGCTCCTTCCGTCTTAAATTAAAAACTCATCTTTTCTGTCTGGCCGGCCTGGGATAGTCTCTCTGTCTCTGGGGTTTTATTGGGTAGTTTTTAGTATAGTTTAGTTTTAATGGGGAATTTTAGCGCAGGTTTAATTTGTTTTTAAGAAATGTCTGTATATTTTTATTGTTTTTATTCTACCTGTGCACCGCCCCGAGTCCCTATGGGGAGAGGGGGCGGTTTATAAATATTAAATATTATTATTATTATTATTATTATTATTATTATTATTATTATTATTATTATTATTATTATTATTATTATTATTATTATTATTATTATTAACAGTGTTCCCGTCATGCTGGCCAGATGACCACGGAGATGTCTTCGGACAGCACTGGCTCTTCGGCTTTGAAACAGAACAACATATGTGCGAGGGGAACCTTTACCTTTAAGGAAGCCTGTAGCTCTGGAATCCTGGTTAACTAGAACGCTACATCTTGAGATGGACAGTGCCTTTGAACAAGTGCCAAGTGGGGTATCCCACAATCATCTATACATGAACAGTAATAGTGCATTATTATTTATGCATTTAAATGTAGGTATTATTTAAATGAAAGATGTAGAGGTTCTGGGAAGAGTGCAGAGAAGATCAACAAAAATAATTAGGGAATTGGAGGCTAAAACACATGAAGAACAGTTGCAGGAATTGGGGATGTCTAGTGAAAAGATGGACTAGGGATGACATGATAGAGTGTTCCAATATTTTCATGAAGAAAAGAGGGTCAAGCTATTCTCCAAAGCACCTGAAGGCAGGACACGAAGCAATGGATTGAAACAAGTGAAGGAGAAAAGCAACCTAGAATTAAGGAGAAATTTCCTCACATTGAAAACAATGATCAGTAGAACAACTTGCCTTCAGAAGTTGTGGGTGCTCCAACACTGGACATTTTTAAGAAGACATTGGACAACCAGTTGTCTCAAATGACTATAGGGTTTTCTGCTTCAGCAGGGGGTTAGACTAGAAAACCTCCAAGGTCCCCTCCAACTCTGTTATTCAGTTATTCATTATACCCACCTTCTCCCATAGATGCTCATCAATACCAGTTCATAATGGTTAAAAACATCCAACACATTAAGAGCTGCAGACACAACCTGACCTCCTTTCCACCCTCAGACATTTCAGATTGGCAGCAAACATTAAGAGGTGTCCCCAGATGGCAGAACTACCAAGGGGAAGGACTCCCTGGATGAAGTTCCCGACATGTGTTAATCAAGCGTTGTCCGGTGAAACCACAGTCTTGACTCACCTCAAGACAATTTCATTCATTCCTGGAAGACGCGTGTTCCAGCCCACTTGTCGGTCCTACAGTAGCGTTTCTCCTCAGGGTTATTCTCGCCCTGAACGTTTCGCCCTTATGTTTGCCAAGGATGTGCCCTATTGAATCGCACACCTTTCAAAATAATTTATTTGAAGCAGGCACCAATTTGGACTGCAATCTGCATTTCATGATAGCATCTTCCTTGCCCGTTCCCTTCCTCCATCTCCAGTTAGAAGCCCCTGATACTTTCTGATTAGAAATACAGACGGTGTATTCCCCCCTCCCTGCCACCTGTCCTTCATTCATATCCCCTGTTTTCATTCAACAAAGCTGGTTCTACAAAGCAGGGATCTCTGAAACTGAAACGTGGCTGACTGTGTCTAAAGGAAAGTCCCTTCTCCCCCACCCCCACCCCTGCGTTTCAGAAGCCTCTCCCTCCATGAATGAAGTGGGAATCTTTGTTTTCCCCCTGTGGTTGGTGAGACTTGATAAGACCTGGGACAGCCGTCCCCTTATCAAAGCAGGGGAAGGAGCTTTTTATTTGTGGAGTTTCTGGCACTGAAAACTAGATATTCTTGCCTCTGATTGATGGAGCCCTCTGACTCCCTTATTGTAGTGGGCAACTTTAGATATGCCTGCCGCCCCGGTGAGATAGTGGGGAACACTCCGGCAATAACCCACCAAACGGTCTGTTGATACCCAACACCATCCAGTTTTCTAAACACATCTTTTATTTTTATGGTCCCCTTCCCCCACACCGGCACGTGCATCTTTCTGCACACAAACCCACCACACTTTGCTCTGAAAAAGAATGGAAGGGAGAGACCGACTATCTTTGCAACACACGTTGTTTTCCCTTCTTAAATCTGCACTGCCAGCTTCTGATCTGAACGTGGCTATGCTTCAAAGTTCTGCAAAGTGGATAGCCAGCACATCCCTTCCAGTCTCGGGTGGATGGGTTGTACCTGCAACTTTGAAAGTGGCCTAGGTACATAAAACAACTTACCGTATAAGACACACCGGAGTATAAGACGCACCAAGATTTTGAAGAGGAATTTTTTTTTTAAAAAAAAAGGTTGTGCACTCTGCAGACCTTCCAAAAATGGTCCATTTATTGTCAAAAGGTGGGCATGCATAGCCTTTAGGAGACTTATAGAGTGCTCTTGGGGGCTGGAGGAAGGCAAAATTGAGCAAAAAACCAGCCCATTTTTCACTCATTTCTGCCCTCCCCAGGAGCTCTCTGAAAGCCTTCTACAGCAGGGGTCTCCAACCTTTGCAACTTTAAGTCTGAAGGACTTCAGCTTTGCTGGCTGGAGAAATCTGGGAGCTGAAGTCCTTCAGACTTAAAGTTGCAAAGGTTGGAGACCTCTGTTCTACAGGCTCTGCAGGGCCATTTTGGTGAAGGGGGCAGGGTTTCAGGAGGCAAAAAAATGCTGTATTCAGTGTATAAGATGCATCCAGATTTTCAGTCTATTTTTTGAGGGAAAAGGGTGCATCTTATATTCCGAAAAATATGCTTTTAAGAAAAGGAAGGGATCTTGGCAGGTCTCCTTGTCCAACCCCCTGCTCAAGCAGGAAACCTTATAACATTTCAGAGAAATGGTTGCCCAATCTATTCTAAAAAACCTTCATTTATCCCAACAATGCAGAGGTGGGTTCCTACTGGTTCAGACCAGTTCGGCCGAGTAGATAGTAACTTGAACTGCCACACCTACAACTGGTTCTATCAGCAGTGCCATAGGCACCACCATCTTGTTTTTTGCTGTGAACCCTGCACCTATGGGAATACACTAGGAAGAAGAATTATGAGTAACATATAGGATAATATCCTGATGCCATATTAGGATGTCAGTTTTACAGCTTGCAGATGGATAGAATTTCTTCTGCAATTGCTATCTCTATCTTTTAAGGTAAAGGTAAAGGTTCCGTTCGCACATATGTGCTAGCCGTTCCTGACTCTAGGGGGCGGTGCTCATCTCCATTTCAAAGCCAAAGAGCCAGCGCTATCCAAAGACGTCTCCATGGTCATGTGGCTGGCATGACTAAAAGAAGAAGGTGCACAGAATGCTGTTACCTCCCCACCAAAATTGGTCCCTATTTTTCTACTTGCATTTCTACATGCTTTCAAACTGTTAGGTTGGCAGAAGCTGGGACAAGTAACGGGAGCTCACTCCGTTATGCGGCACTAGGGATTCGAATCGCCGAACTGCCAACCTTTCTGATCGACAAGCTCAGCAACCCTTCTACCTCAATCTATTACTCACCCCCACATTTGGGGTTCCTCAGAATCAAATTTGGGGCACAAAGACATTATCTCTCTGAATTAAACATTTTGGAATTTAAAGTACTCTTTAAATACAAAAGCCTATAATAAATGTTGTTATTCTACCCTGAACATAGATGGGTATGCAAAATTACTTTTTATTTATCACAATCATTCATTTCCTCTTAGAAAGCTTATGTGCAATATATAGAATCAAGTCAACAAAAAATGTTAGTGCATTGTCAAAAATGTATCTGTGTTCGTTTGTGACAATTGTTCAAAATGTGTTCATATCCAAAGGCAAGCACTCTGAATTTTGACACAATTTAATCCCTAGGTTTAATAATATGTCACACCAGCTGCATGGATCAGGAAGACATTAATCTGTTTAAATGTCTGTAATCACAATGCCTCAAAATACTTTCATTCTTTCCCTTTATATTTCAAATAAATAAGATTTGTTTTCCATTAAGGAAAAACTTAAAAAGTACGATCAAATACCAACTTTTTATACATATTTGTATACCTTTATACGTGTATTTTAAATTTACTCAGTAAAATGTTTCTGGTAGCTTTAAGCTAAAAGAATATGAAGACAAAAAATAGCAACAATAATTAGTGCATTTTCTGTGTCTTTCTCACATACAAATAATGCATACAAATATTTAAAGGTGTCCATATCTCCCACTGGTGTTTGACTGTTTACATTATTGAAATAAATGTTGAATCTATAATGTAAAATTGTAGATATAGTGACTTTAGGCAGCTACACGATCAGAAGTACTGATTCCATGTCATGAATCCATTCTGTATTCAAATTTCATTCACCAGATTTTAAGAAAGTTTTTAAGAAAGATTCATAGAAATTGGAACTAATGAAG
Organism: Rhabdophis nuchalis; assembly: GCA_039707465.1. NCBI lineage: Eukaryota > Metazoa > Chordata > Lepidosauria > Squamata > Natricidae > Rhabdophis > Rhabdophis nuchalis. The sequence continues at coordinate 229,267,585 of CM077644.1, forward strand.
GGAAGAGCAATGAAGGTGACCAGAAAGTTAGAAACAAATTTTTGTAAGGAGAGGGCAGGATGGGAAGAATTTAAGTTTAAAAATTTGCCAAAAATTTAGAAAGTGATTCATTTCTCTAACTAGATCAGTGTTTCTCAAACTTGGTGACTTTAAGTCCTGTGGACTCAACTCCCAGAATTCCCCAGCCAGCTATGCTGGCTGGGGGATTCTGGAAATTAAAGTCCATAGGACTTAAAATCGCCAAGATTGAGAAACACTGCACTAGACAATAGATCTGTTGAGGAGGCTCTAATTCTGGAAAAGATGGAAGGAAAAGAAAGAAGAGGATGACCAACCGCATGTTGGATGGACATAGTTACCATGGTGATGGGCTCACCATTGGGAGATTTGAAAGAACACGTTAATTAAACAAGCTAACTAAAGCCCTCCAAAACAACCTAAGCAAGCCAAAAGACCCAGCAACCCCAGAAGGAAAAACAGGAGTGATCTACAACATACAATGTAAGAATTGCAATAACAACTATGTAGGACAAAGAGTTCAGCAGAAGGCATCCATGAACACCAACAGGCAGTCAGAAGACATAACGAAAATTCTTTAATTTCACAACACATAGACAGATTTAACCATAGTTTCAATTGGGAGAATGTGACAATCCTAGATCAGGCCAAGTCCAAAAATGCCAGGGAATTTCTAGACACATAGACTTTAACAACATCTATAGACTATGCAAAAGACACAATTAACCAGCCCCAAAAGAGAAAAGGACTCCAGTACCTCCCCACCAGTGGTGGGTTTCAAATTTTTTAGAACCTACTCTGTAGGTGTGGCTATTTTGTGGGCGTGGCTTGGCAGTCATGTGACAGGGTGGGAGTGGCCACCTTTTAAAATGTGGTGAAACTCATTTAACAACGCTCTTGCTTAGCAACCAAAATTTTGGACTCAATTGTGATGATAAATTCTTTCTTTCTTTCTTTCTTTCTTTCTTTCTTTCTTTCTTTCTTTCTTTCTTTCTTTCTTTCTTTCTTTCTTTCTTTCTTTTCTTCCTTCTTTTCCTTTCCTTTCCTTCCCGTTGGGTCACTGGCAGCGGCGGGCCAGATTTACTTCCAGGTACGCCAGTGGAACCCCCTCTCACCGGTTCTCTAAATTTCACCAACCGGCTCTCGCGAGTAGGTGTGAGCCTGCACAAACCCACCACTGCTCCCCACCAGTAATCAGCACCCAGATCAGCATAGATTAACTCCAAGCTTAACTTTGGACCAACACTCAAGTAAGCAATGCTCCAATCAGGAAACTGCCAAAGAGCTATCAGTAGACAACCAAAGGAAAGAATCTCTAAGACCGCCCCCACCCCCACAGGCAGGCAAGACACCAGAACATAAATGGACAGCAAACAGCACTCCTCACTAGCCCTAGTTCTGAGGATGAAGCCCAGTTTAGGAAATGAAACATCTTCAAGAAAACAAGCAAGCTCAGAGACCACCAAGGACCCCTCATTTAATCCCCGCGCTACAAATATTCTTCTTTAATGGAACAAGTTAAAGAATAGATCGTTTTGGAAAAAAATGTATCGGGTCACAAAAGTATAGAATAAGAATGGGATGGGATGGGATGGGATGGGATGGGATGGGATGGGATAGAATAGAATAGAATAGAATAGAATAGAATAGAATAGAATAGACAGGGGTCTGCAAAGTTGGCTCTTTTAAGACTGGTGGACTTCAACTCCCAGAATTCCCCAGCCAGCTAGGCTGGCTGGGGAATTCTGGGAGTTGAAGTCCACCAGTCTTAAAAGAGCCAACTTTGCAGACCCCTGGAATAGAATGAGCTGGAAGGACCTTGAAGGTATTCTAATCCAGCCCCCTCTCAAGCAGGAGAACCTATGTCATTTCAGATAAGTCATTGTCCAGCCTCTTCTTAAAAACCTCCAGTGATGGAACATGCATAATTTCTGAAGGCAAACCATTCCACTGGTTAAGTATCCTAATTGTTAGGAAGTTTCTCCTTAATTCCAGGTTGCTTCTCTCTTTGATTAGTTTGCAACCATTGTTTCTTGCCCTGCCCTCTGGTGCTTTGGAGAAGAATTTGACCCCCCTCTTCTTTGTGGCAACCCCTCAAATACTGGAATACTGCTATCATGTCACCCCTATTTCTTCTTCTCTTTAGACTAGCCAAATACAGATCCTACAGCCGTTCTTCATATGGTTTAGTCTCTAGGAATTTGATCATCTTTGTTGCTCTTCTCTGAACTTTTTCCAAAGTCTCAACATCATTTTTGTAATATGGTGACCAAAACTGGTTGCAGTATTCCAGGTGTGATCTTACTAAGGCAGTGGTGGGTTGCAGGTGGTACGCCCCGGTACGAGTGTACCGGAGCCTGCTCGGAGCACCAGGTACTGTTCTGGTACGGTGCTCCGGAGGGCCCACCCACCCGCTCGCACTCCATACCTGTCTTTAAAGTCTTTGGCGCTTCCGTGCACGATGTATACAGCATCCATGGCACAGGACCTAGTTATCTTCGGGATCGCATCCTGCCCCATACATCCCTTCGGCCGATTCGCTCCCACAGAGAGGGACTTCTCCGGGTGCCGTCCACTAGGCAATGCCAGCGGGCGACGCCCAGGGGAAGGGCCTTCTCTGTGGAGGGCCCAATTCTCTGGAACGACTTACCCCCCGAACTGAGAACGATCACGGATCTCCGCTCCTTCCACCAGAACCTTAAAACTTATTTTTTCCAACAGGCCGGCCTGGCCTAACTTACATCACCTAGCCCACAGTCTGCAGTTAAATTGTTTTAAATTGGTTTTAGGGGTATTGTTTTAATATATTTAAATTTTTAGCACAGGGATATTAATTTAATTTGGTTTTATATTTTGTATATTGTTGTTTATATATGTTTTTAAATTGCCTGTGCACCGCCCCGAGTCCCTTTTGGGAAAGGGTGCGGTATATAAATTTAATAAACCATAAACCATTTAATAAACCATCTGCGTGAAGCTCCGCTGAGCAGCTGGAGCATCACGGATGCTTACAGAGGCATCACTGGACGATAAGATGCATGCGCATGTATGCACATATGCTGTGCACGTCCATGTGGACACCGCCAGGACATTCCAACCGTACCCGTTGGAACGGGATCCGGAACCTACCACTGTACTAGAGTTTTATAAAGCGGCACTAATACTTCATGTGATCTTGATTCTAGAGTTGACAACAACTTGATAACACATCATCAATCAATCATCTAAATTTGGGCTTCAAAAACTCACTGGAATGGTTGTTAAACTCAGTCCACAATTTCTATCCCAACTTTGTGAATAGGGATAAGGAACCAGATGGTATCTCTTGGATCATATCTGGGAAAATATTTACTTCAGGAAGTTTGGCAACCAATGCAATCAGACAAAGATTGCACATCTGCCAAAAACCAAAGAGATACTTGCCCAGTTATACTAAGGGGAAATGAGAGCCTTCTTCCTCCTTATCCCCAGAAGAAGCTTCTAAAATATCTCACGGATACACAGTATATAAGGCAAATGTTAGGGTGGTGGGAAGATATCTGGCTGAAAACACTTTCTTGTAAAGGGCAAACGCTCAACCTCTGTTTCATAGGTATGCTGTTGTGTAATGGTCTTCCCCGTTTTTCACTGCTTGTCAGAAAATGAGGTACTTGAGGAAAAGAAGACTTTTCTGAGAAAAAAACGAGGCACGCTGCTGTAAATGCTTTTGCTGTTTCTGCCCGTTCTGAAAATTAAAATTGATATTCAAGAAAGAAGCTATTGGGACCATGAAGTCATTTATCTTCCAGTTTGGTAATTCGTGGGGGAAAAAACATTGTTTGATGGCTGTCTTATGATGTGGAGAATTTACAATACAATACAATACAATAGCAGAGTTGGAAGGGACCTTGGAGGTCATCTAGTCCAACTCCCTGCCTAGGCAGGAAACCCTATAGCATTTCAGACAAATGGCTATCCAACATCTTCTTGAAGACTTCCAGTGTTGGGGCATTCACAACTTCTGGAGGCAACTTCTGTTCCACTGATTAATTGTCCTAACTGTCAGGAAATTTCTCCTCAGTTCTAAGTTGCTTCTCTCCTTGATTAGTTTCCACCCATTGCTTCTTGTTCTGCCCTCAGGTGCTTTGGAGAATAGTTTGACTCCCTCTTCTTTGTGGCAACCCCTGAGATACTGGAACACTGCTATCATGTCTCCCCTAGTCCTTCTTTTTATTAAACTAGACATCCCCAGTTCCTGCAACTGTTCCTCATATGTTTTAGTCTCTAGTCCCCTAATCATCTTTGTGGCTCTTCTCTGTACTCTTTGGCAAATTTGGTAAATTTCATTACAAACATGGTGAAGATTCATTAGACTAAAAACTGGCTTTCCTTTTTTGGCTAAGTATTATGCTTTGGGGGGGGGGGGAAGAAAGTAAATAAAAGTTTCTGGTTAATTATGATGCTGCTTTGATTTACAGCCTTTACAAATCTAGCGCACTTGATTCATTTATGGTTCGGTATATTATGCAATTTAGGGATGCGGTGGCTCAGTAGCTAGGATGCTGAGCTTGTCGATCAGAAGGTCGGCAATTCAGTGGTTCAGTCCCTAGCGCCACGTAACAGAGTGAGCTCCCGTTACTTGTCCCAGCTTCTGCCAACCTAGCAGTTCGAAAGCACATAAAAAATGCAAGTAGACAAATACCTTTGGTGGGAAGGTAACAGTGTCCCATGCATCTTTGGCGTTTAGTCAGGCCGCCCACATGACCACAGGGACATCTTCTGAGAGCACTGGCTCTTCGGCTTTGAAATGGAGATGAGCAGTGGTGGGTTTCTGCAGGCTCGCACCTACTCGCGAGAACCGGTGGGTGAAATTTAGAGAACCGGTGAGAGGGGGTTCCACTGGTGTACCAGGAAGTAAATCTGGCCCCGCCACTGCCAGTGACCCAACAGGAAGGAAAGGAAAGGAAGGAAAGAAAGAAAGAAAGAAAGAAAGAAAGAAAGAAAGAAAGAAAGAAAGAAAGAAAGAAAGAAAGAAAGAAAGAAAGAAAGAAAGAAAGAATTTATCATCACAATTGAGTCCAAAATTTTGGTTGCTAAGCAAGAGCATTGTTAAATGAGTTTCACCACATTTTAAAAGGTGGCCACTCCCACCCTGTCACATGACTGCCAAGCCACGCCCACAAAATAGGCCACACCTACAGAGTAGGTTCTAAAAAAATTTGAAACCCACCACTGGAGATGAGCACCGCCCCCTAGAGTCCAGAAGGACTAGCACGTATATGTGAGGGGAACCATTGTCTTTTTATATTATGCAAATCTGGAAAATAGGGTAACTCAGAATTAATTTGAACATTTTTATTGCAATCCTTGCAATAAAAGTGGTCGCAATCACATGATGTGTTGCTTAGCAACTGTGGTGTTAGCAATGAAGTTGCCTGTCCCAATGGTGTTCAGTAAGTGAGGACTACCTTTATAAGAATAAACAAGTAAGTGTCTTATATTTGTAAGTTCTCCTTTAACAGTGAATACATTCTTTTTCGTTAAAATGTAAAAGAAGACAATGAAACTACTTGTAATGGCATTCTAGGATGAAGAAATAGCTGGGGGAAAAATACATTATGTGGAATTAATTACCATATTTTTGGAGTATAAGACCCACCTTAGTTTTTGGGGAGGAAAATAGGGGGAAATTCTGCCTATTGGGTATTCATCTGGCTAACGTCCTTAGCCTGGTCAGCTTCAGCACATAAGTTTGCTGGTTTTGAGCACGCTCGCTTTTTATCCCCTGGTTGGGGATAAAAAACAGCTTCTAAAGCACAGCTGATCATAGGAAGAAGCAACAATGAGAAAAGCAGGGGAAGCCCGGAAGATCCTAGTGACTCATTAGAGCTGAAAAAAAGCTTTAAAAAGGTACATTCGGAATATAAGACGGACCCAAATTTTCAGCCTATTTTAGGGAGCAAAAGTGCATCTTATACTCTGAAAAATACAGTATAATAAATTGAATCCAAGCTAAACAACCCAATTCAACCATGTTGAAACCTTGAGGGTTAGCTTTGAATCGCTGCTAGGTTAAGTTAACTTTGAACACTGGTCTTCCTTAAGTTTCCTATGGTGGGTAACTCAATTTAGATGAAACTGAGTGGCCCAATGGCCCCTTCTGGACACAAGTAAATGAAAGAATTTGGAGATAATTTAGAGAGGAAAATTTAGAGATGGGAACTTCCTCTTGTTTTTCTCTGGTTTAAATTCCACTTTCCAGCAAGTCAAAATATCTTGTAATTTAATTCTTTTTCTCAGTGAATAGCAACCCAACGCCTGGAAACTGACTACTGCTTCAGATGTTCTGCGGGGATTACCATGTATTGATTCTTCTTATTAAATTTATCTCCTTCAGGCTCTTTCAATATATTTTTTGGGTCAGACTTTCTGTCTCTAAATTGTGTTCAACTGATATACATTTGAAGGGCAGAAGCTTCCGGTCTCTCATGGTCATCCATAATTAGGTTCTAAATGTAGGAATAGACATAACCTCCCTTCTCAACACTGGCAAAACCTCTTCCTTTACCTGTTTCATTCCTTGTTAAAGCAAGAGAGAACATTCAGCAACGGATATTCAAGATAAGATATTCCCAAGTAATGGGCAGAAACTGCCAGTGAAACGAGCATCTTAATGGCAAGACATACCAATGATCAACTGTGCACAGAAGGGAAAAAATACCTAAATTGGAAATGTCATGGCATCTCTGTTTGTTTTCTTAATTTTCTTTTGCAATGCAGGCATCGACTGGGAATGGGTTCTAATCTGGGTTAGGACTAGTGGAAATTAAGTTAATCCTTCTCCAGTGGGCTTAAAAAAAAACCAGTTGTTCTGTTTATCAAATTTAATGAGCAAATGAGAGTCAGTTTGGTGTAATGGTTAAAGCATCAGACTAGAATCTGGGAGATTGTCACTCTCTCTCAGCCCTACCGTGTTTCCCCAAAAAATAAGACAGCGTCTTATTTTCTTTTGACCCCCAAAATAAGCACTTGGCCATATTTTCGGGGAGGTCTTATTATTTGTGAGGTGCAGGAAACGGCGAGCATAGTCACCTCATAGCTGCTGCTGCGTTGCAATATTTTCAGGGAGGGCTTATTTTTGGAGGAGGGCTTATTTTAGCACATGCACTCAAACCCTGGTTGGATTTATTATATGGGGAGGTCTTATTTTCAGGGAAACATGGTAGAAAGGAGGCAATGGCAAACCACTTCTGAAAAACCTTGCCAAGAAAACGGCAGGGACTTATCCGGGCCATCTTTGGGAACTGGACACAATTGGACAGAAGAAAAGAATTGTACAAATACAAGAAGGCTTGGAAGAGTTAAGAGGCCAGAAGTGAGTAAATAGTTGGGTAGGTGCAGGGGTGGGCAAACTTTGCAACTTTAAGTCTGAAGGACTTCAGCTCCCAGACTTCTCCAGCCAGCTTTGCTTTGCTGGAGAAGTCTGGGAGCTGAACTCCTTCAGACTTAAAGTTGCAAAGTTTGCCCACCCCTGGGTGGGTGTCATAAATCTTAGAATATATCAATCTCACTATGGCTTGGAATGTAAACTTGTGAAGGATCCCTTCCAGGTTTAGGGATTGGTGTGAACAATTCAAAGCCAGGTATTTCTGGAATAGCAAAACAACACAAAAGAACAAAAATGGATTTAAAAGTATAAGATTTTAAGTTGAAAAAACACAAAGCAGTCAACAATTTAGTAGATCTGGGATTAGTAATTTGAATATATAATTTAAAAGATAATTTTAATCCACATTGTGTCAGGTGCAAATTTTTTTTGGACGTAAGATGATGCATGAACAGGATATATCACTGATAGTTAACTTTTTCGACACTGAGTACTGAAATTGGAGCGTATGCACCTGCACTGGAATGTCAGAACCCAAGAACAGACAGAACCCGACAACCAGCTGCTCTTCCAGGTTCCATTGCATGCATGCATGCTGGGCAAACTATCCTGCGCACATGCGCACAATAGAACCTGGAAGAGCAGCTGACGACAGCGCATGTGCCCACAGAGAGAGCTCTGTGTGCTACCTCTGGCACGCATGCCATAGGTTCTCCATCATGGACATATATGATCCATTGTGTTGGAGAATGGTACAGTACAGTGGTGGGATTCAAAAATTTTGCAAGTTGCATTGAATAGTTCTCAGAAGATAGCTCCTTGCTGTCGCTTTGATTTCTTAGGGAAATCACATACGTTAAAGTGTTGAGATTGCAATTATTGGTGAAGGCTCCGCAGATTACCCAGAATGGAAGCAAGCAACCCTTTTGGCTGCAGAAGGTGACCTGAGCATTGATGAGGTAATTGAATCCCTAGGCAGGCAGGCTACTCTATTTTTCTACCTTTACATCTCTCTCTTTTCAAAAGGCACTGTATTGTCATAGCCTTAATGAGCTAGAAATCAACATCAGTAATACAATACAATACAATACAATAGCAGAGTTGGAAGGGACCTTGTAGGTCTTCTAGTCCAACCCCCTGCGTAGGCAGGAACTTTATACCATTTCAGACAAATGGCTATCCAACATCTTCTTAAAGACTTCCAGGGTTGGGGCATTCACAACTTCTGGAGGCAAGCTGTTCCACTGGTTAATTGTTCTAACTGTCAGGAAATTTCTCCTTAGTTCTAAGTTACTTCTCTCCTTGATTAGTTTCCACCCATTGCTTCTTGTCCTGCCTCCAGGTGCCTTGGAGTTTGACTCCCTCTTCTTTGTGGCATCAGTGAATTGGGCAACTTGATTAAATCCAACACTGGTTAAATCCACATCACTTCTCCTGAGTTCCCGATCATACAAGTTGTCCTCGACTTACTATCATTCTTAAAATGACTGATGTTACAACGCCACTGAAAAAAAATGACTTACAACCGGCTCTTGCACTTATGATTGTCACACATTCAGCAGGTCCTGACCAGTTCTGGAGAACTGGTAGCAGAAATGTTGAGTAGTTCGGAGAACCAGTAAATACTACCTATGACTGCTACACCCCCATCTATTCTCTGCCTCCTTAGTCCCAGCTGATCTGGAGGGAATGGGGATTTTGCAGTAACCTTCCCCTGGAGTGGGATGGGAATAGAGATTTTGCAGTATCCTCCCTCTGGAGAGGGGAGGGAATGGGAATTTTACAGTATCCTTCCCTTGGAGAAGGGAGGGAATGGGGATTTTGCAGTAACCTTCCCCTGGAGTGGGGAGGGAATGGGGATTTGGCAGTATCCTCTCTCTGGAGAAGGGAGGGAGTGGAGATTTGGCAGTAACCTTCCCCTCCACGCCCACCAAACCACACTACATCCATCAAGCCACGCCCACAAAAACAGTAGTAATTTTTTTTTAATCCTACCATTGCTGTCAATGCCTCCCCATGGTCATGTGATCAAAAACCAGACGCTTGGCAACTGGCATCTACTGCCTTACAATGGCAATGCTGGTTGCAATTGTGGTCATAACTTGAGAACTACCAATATCTAGAAAAGTCCATGGAAAATCTAGAAAATTCCAATCACCAGTCTTCTGAATATTCCCTTGGCTTTGCTACTAGTTGTTATTGATTCACGTGGGACCTACCAAGATATAAAGTGTGAGAGAACAAATTGCAGCAAACTCTGACATTGGAATGATGGTTTGGTAACATTCGCAGAATATTTTTTTTTAAACTGAGCTGTGGGTATGCACACCGACTATGTTCACAATTGTTAATGCCTTCATTTTACTTTCTTCAGATCAGTCTGATCAAGGGAATGGTATGATATTGTGCTGTCATATTTACAAGGTCTCTATTAAAAAATCAATTTCCAGATCAAGAGTTTGAATTGTTTGACAGTAACATTTAAGCCTTTAAGTACGCTTAAATGGATTTTCAAAGATACGCTCCAAAAATGTTTTAGTTTGGCTTTGACAAACTGCTAGAAAATGAATCTCCAGATATTTAATATAACATATCACATCCAGACACCAATTCTATGCACTGGGATGGATCACTGATGGGCTGTTTGTCTGAGTTCCAAACTTGGCAATTTGGTTGCAAACGTTTCATCACCATTCTAGGAGACATCATCAGTGAGCTTTGAATCGGAGCACAGACTCTGACCATGGGAGGCGCATGTGCAGGGAGCATGCAGGGGTGGTCGTGTGCACATGCGCAGGTGCAGGTGCATGGGAGGCTCTGCATGCGATGACAAAAAGGTTAGCCATCATTGGTATGGTTCTCCTGCTTGAGCAGGGGGCTGGACTAGAAGACCTCCAAGGTCCCTTCCAGCTCTATTCTATTCTCATTAGGATGAAAGTTCTGAGCCAGTTTTTCTTTTCTTTTTCTCTATTTGGAGTAAGGAGGAGAGCTTTTGGGAAACGTATTTTGCTTTGCGCATTTTTCTAGCTGCAGCTTGTCAAAAATCTCTCAGAATTCCTTTGGTGGAAATGCCAAAAAAATGTGCTTCATTACAAAGTTGTAGACATGTTTTGTGAACCCGATCATCTTTGGGCTACAACTGGTGGTGGCTGGTAATGGCTGGCAATATCCAGGAGTGATTGTGTGTGTGGGGGGAAACATACATCACCCTGCGGTATCATGGAAGACAGTGAAAAAACTGAATCGATAAGAAGAAATAATTCCAGTCCACAGAATTGTGTTTTGGGTTTAGTGCTTGATTTGAAAGAGGTACACGTAGTTTATGGTGGTCATTTCCTTCCAGTTGGATAGTCATTAATGGCATAGATTTCTCTGTCCAGCAGTCTGACTCACAGTGGTGCTGAGGCCTTCGTCCCTGCCTCCCTCTCCTCCCCTCAGGGTCTGGTTTGAAAAATTTCAGCAACGGGTTCTCTGTCCGGTTACTGGGTGGCGTGGCCATGGGGGCACAGCATAGCCAGCTTCCTGCATCATGGGTGGGGGACATTTTTGTCCTCCCCAGCACCCGGAAGCTTTCCTCAAGCCTCTGGGAGGGTGAAAACAGCCCGTTTCTGTACTTCCTGTACTTCCGGTAGGCCATTTTTACGCCCTCCCAGGTTCTCCACACATGCCCTGCAGTTATCTGGCATCCAAAACAGGCTGTGTGGGAGGGGCAGGATGGGCAGGGCCAGCCAGTCCTTTCAACTACCAATTCAGTGAACCAGATTAAAATTAATATCTAGTTCTCCTGAACCAGTTCAAACTGAATGGAGCAAAGTACAATACAATACAATACAATACAATACAATACAATACAATACAATACAATACAATACAATACAATACAATACAATACAATACAATACAATACAATACAATACAATACAATAGCAGAGTTGGAAGGGACCTTGGAGGTCTTCTAGTCCAACCCCCTGCGTGGGCAGGAACTTTATACCATTTCAGACAAATGGCTATCTAACATCTTTTTAAAGACTTCCAGGGTTGGGGCATTCACTACTTCTGGAGGCAAGCTGTTCCAGAGGTTAATTGTTCTAACTGTCAGGAAATTTCTCCTTAGTTCTAAGTTGCTTCTCTCCTTGATTAGTTTCCACCCATTGCTTCTTGTCCTGCCCCCAGGTGCCTTGGAGAATAGTTTGGCTCCCTCTTCTTTGTGGCACCCTCTGAGATATCGGAACACTGCTATCATGTCTCCCCTGGTCCTTCTCTTCATCAAACTAGACATACCCAGCTCCTGCAACCGTTCTTCATATGTTTTAGCCTCCAGTCCCCTAATCATCTTGGTTGCTCTTCTCTGCACTCTTTCCAGAGTCTCCACATCTTTTCTACATCGTGGCGACCAAAACTGTATGCAGTATTCCAAGTGTGGCCTTATCAAGGCACTATACAGTGGCATTAACACTTCACGTGATCTAGATTCTATCCCTCTGTTTATGCAGCCTAGAACTGTGTTGGCTTTTTTGGCAGCTGCTGCACACTGCTGGCTCATATTTAAATGGTTGTCCACTAGGATCCCCTTCACAGTTGCTACTATTGAGGCTGAACTGGCTGAATCCAACCCCTGCCTCCCCTCCCTTCCTCTCCTCTCAGGTTTTTTTTTTTGAGGGGGGGGGGGAATTCAAGACAGCAATGGCAGGGCAGGACCTAAACTGGATAAAGGTAGAATAATCTATATTTTTTTTTAGATGTTTTAGACAGAAATTCAAATAATTAACATTTGGAATGTTATGTGTTAAGGTTACTGCGTTGACCCAACAGGCTTCCGTGGTCATGTGGCCAGCATAACTATATGTAGTAGGTGCACAGAAGGTTGTTACCTTTCCACTAAAATGGTACCTATTTATCTACTTGCACTTGCATGCTTTCGAACGTTTAGGTTGGAGCTTTAAAGGGGAAATTAAACAGTCTCATGAGGAATATGTTTCCCAATAATTGTCTATTGAGATTCTCAGTCATCCAGATCATGATCGTCCCAAAGGTTCTTTTTCAAGAGGCAACTGGACTTCCTGGTTTTTCTTTGAAGACATTTCGCTTCTCATCCAAGAAGCTTCTTCAGCTCTCTTCTCTTGGATGAGAAGCGAAACATCTTTTAAAAAAAAGCAGAAAGTGCAGTTGCCTCTTGAAAAAACACCTTCGGGACTTCTCAATGCTTAACTTTATTGAAACTTCCCAATCAGACATACTATAGAGCAGGGGTCTCCAACCTTTGCAACTTTAAGTCTGAAGGACTTCAGCTCCCAGACTTCTCCAGCCAGCTTTGCTTAATGTCTGGCTGGAGAATTCTGGGAGCTGAAGTCCTTCAGACTTAAAGTTGCAAAGGTTGGAGACCCCTGCTATAGAGTGTTTCTCAATCTTGGCCACTTTAAGCGGTGTGGACTTGCATACTGGCAGTCCTTACAATCACAAGTGGGGCCAGAATTTCTATTGCTAAGCAAGGCAAGTCAAACGAGTTGAACTTGATTTTATGACCTTTTTTTCCAGCAGGGTTGTTAAATGAATCACAGCAGCTGTTAAGTGAAACATGCAGTCGGGAAGTAATCTGGCTTCCTTAATTAACTTTGCTTGTCAGAAACCAGCCTGAGAAGGTCCCGGGTGGAACCCAGGACCTGCAACTGTCATAAATATAAGCCAAGTGCTCAAATTTTGGTCACATGACTGTGGGAATGCTGCAACACTTGTAAATGTGAGGAGTGTTCATAAGTGACTTTTTTCAGCGCCTTTGTAATCTTAAATAGTCACTAAATGAATGGTTGTAAGTTGAGGTCTGTCTGTACTTGGAGAGCAAATCATGATAAGAGGATTGCAATAGCAATAGCACTTAGACTTATATACCGCTTCACAGTGCTTTACACCCCTTCCTAAGGGGTTTACAGAGTCAGCATATTGCCCCCAACAATCTGGGTCCTCATTTTACCCACCTCAGAAGGATGGAAGGCTGAGTCAATTTTGAATCTGGTGAGATTTGATCTGCCAAACTGCTGGCAGCCAGTGATCAGCAGAAGTAGCCTGCAGTCAGGGGTGTGTGTGTGGGGGGTTCTGGCTTCTGTTACTGCCAGTTCGCTTAGGGTATGCTTGCTTGATGCGCGCTATGCATGCATGCACAGAAATTTTAAAAAAGCTTATGCGCAGAAGCAAAAAACAAGATGGCGGTGCCTATGGCGCTGCTGATAGAACTGGTTTAGGCACATGGCCGGCAGAGTTACTACCTACTCGTCCGAACCGGTAGGAACTAATCTCTGCCTGCAGTTCTGCATTCTAACCACTGTGCCACCACAGGATGTTGGATGTTGAAGGATGTTGCCTTCAGCCTTCCTTAGGGCTCTTCCTGGAACAATTCTCTAGTTTGAGTAACACATTAATGGAGTGTATCAACGATCACAACCTCTTCATGCATTGAGCTATACTTCAGATTTTTTCAGGCAATGGCCATATTAATTAAGGCCTCTATGAGTTCTGGAAAGCATCAGGTTGAGGAAGATTGAACTGATGGGACATCTGTCCCATAACAACAATAACTCTTCTCTGATTAATCAAGATATCCCTCTAAAATTCTTCCGCCACATGGGCAAAATTGGAAATAGATGGGAAGACAATCCTGGCTGTAAGGATTCCATAAATGACGCTGGCATATGGGGAAATGATTTCCCATTGTATTCAAAATGCAAAAAGGACATTAAGTATTGTTCAGCTTGGAGCCGAATGCCCGTGGGAACTTTCTGTGGAATATTGTCATGCAGAGAAATGGCAGGTCCTTTCAGCAAGCAATTTAATCAGCCTGATAATAAATATCAAATGAGAAAGCAGCGGGAGAGTGAGTCAGATGCATACGCATTTATTGGCTCTGTGTACATTTAGCTTCTTTTCAGCTGAACCGACTATGATACCGTCAATTCCGTTAAAGAGGAACATGATACTTCAAAGATTGCTTTAAATCCGAGGGCACTGAATTGCATCTGCCTCTTAATAAAATACGTTTGCCAGAAAAGGTGCTAAAGGTCCTTCCGATTTTTAACATGGGGGTGTTTCTTTGCCTGTAAAACAACCTGCCTATAATTGATACTAGAGATTGATGAAGCCTAAAACTTAGGTACCAGCCAGCAGTCACGCACAACAATTCCCTCACATTTTCTCACACACAGTTAATAGACAAATGTATTCTCACAAGATACAAAATGTCTACCCAATTCTGTAAGAAAAGATTGCAGAGAAGAGCAATACAGAGGATTAGGGGACTGGAGGCTAAAACATATGAAGAACAGTTGCAGGAACTGGGTATGTCTAGTTTAGTGAAGAGAAGGACCAGGGGAGATATGATAGCAGTGTTCCAATATCTCAGGGGTTGCCACAAAGTAGAGGGAGTCAAGCTATTCTCCAAAGCACCTGAGGGCAGAACAAGAAGCAATGGGTGGAAACTAATCAAGGAGGGAAGCAACTTAAAACTGAGGAGAAATTTCCTGATAATTAGAACAATTAATCAGTGGAACGGCTTGCCTGCAGAAGTGCTACCTGTGGGTGCTCCATCACTGGAGGTTTTTATGAAGAGATTGGACAACCACTTGTGTGAAATGGTATAGGGCAGTGATGGCGAACCTTTTCGGCACCGAGTGCTGAAAAGGGACTGCACTTTGCACACGCTTGTCAAGCCCGCAGCCCTGAAGAGGAGCTGCCCAGGGGACATGCGCATGCTTGAAAATGAACTTCCAGCTTCTGATGTCCGCCAACCAGCAAGTCTTCCAGTTACTGGCATGCATGCACGTGCGACAATCAGCTGGCTGGCGCACATGCTCATGCTGGAAATTGGAAGAGCAGCTCTTCCAGTTTCCAGCACTCCCACACGCACAAAAGCCAGTTGATTGTCGTGCGTGCATGCGTACCAGAAACCCAGAAGAGGAATTGACGTTGTGCGTGCTAGGCAACATGGCCCCACATGCCACTTTGGGCACACGTGCCATAGGTTCGCCATCATGGGTGTAGGGTCTCCTGCTTGAACAGGGGATCAGAAGACCTACCAGGTCCCTTCCAATATTCTGTTAGATGTACCTTGTCTTTGTGTCCTTAACCATACAAATGAGGTGGGATTTCCATGAAGGCAGTGTGTAGAGCTGGCAATGTTACCATACTCCTGTTTTCTGTTGGCAAACGGAGATGATCTTGCAGCCAGGGTTTGGATTGGCCTTATCCTGCCAAATGTCACCCAGATATGGATCTTTGACTCCCAGAATATCCGGCCTATGTGGCCTTTACAGAGCACCACACTGGGGAAGACAAATGTAGACCACAAGGGCTTGTAAGTCCATACATTAATTTCTCAACTGGGGAGAAAGCATGGAAAGTAACAGACTCAGACTCAACCCGTCCAAGACCGAGTGGCTGTGGTTTCCGGCATCCCGGTACAACCAGTTGACTCCATCACTGGCCATAGGGGACGAACACCTCACCCCTGTGGATGGGGCACGCAACTTGGGCGTCCTCCTGGATACCCGGCTGTCCATGGAAGATCAAGTGACAGCCGTGGCCAGGAGGGCGTTTTACCAGGTTCGCCTGGTACGCCAGTTGCGTCCCCTATTGGATCGGGATGCCCTTTGCACAGTCACTCATGCCCTCGTGACATCCCGACTGGACTACTGCAATTCTCTCTACATGGGGCTCCCCATGAGGTGCACCCGAAGACTTCAGCTTGTCCAGAATGCAGCCGCGCAGGCAGTTATGGGAACCTCTAGGTTTACCCATGTAACACCGCTCTTGCGCGAGCTGCATTGGCTGCCTGTCGTCTTTCGGGTGCGCTTCAAGGTGTTAGTTATCATCTTTAAAGCGCTCCATGGCACGGGACCTAGCTATCTGCGGGATCGGATTCTGCCCCATACATCCCTGCGGCCGATCCGCTCCCAGAGAGGGACTTCTCCGGGTGCCATCCACTAGGCTATGCCAGGCGGGCGACGCCCAGGGGAAGGGCCTTCTCTGTGGCAGGCCCAGCCCTCTGGAACAACCTTCCCCCCGAAATTAGAACAACTACGGACCTCCGCTCCTTCTGTCAAAAATTGAAAACACACCTTTTCTGCTTGGACGGCCTAGGTTAGTCTTCCATTTTTAACTGGGTTTTTAGGGGGTGTAGTTTTAGTTTTAGTATAGTGGGTTTTAGCGCAGAGATAATTTGTTTAATTTTTATTTTAACTATTTATGTATTTTATATTTGCTTTTTAACTTCCCTGTGCACCACTCCGAGTCCCTTTGGGGAGAGGAGGCGGTCTATAAATAAAATTATTATTATTATTATTATTATTATTATTATTATTATTATTATTATTATTGTTGTTGTTGTTATTGTCCCAGGGAAGCAAGAAAAAATGTTTGTGATGCCATCAACTGCATCAGTCATCTTCCATTTGATCTTGTCTTTTTCAAATGCTTGTTCCTCTCTAGCCCTTCTGGCTATAATGCTATTTTTGAAAGTGTGCACATGATGTCAGCTGAAATCTCCAAAGCAAGGAAGGGTTTAAGATTCTGAATGGGGAGAGAAATGCATCGTTTCTTTGCCTACTGGAATGAATGAAATCTGCATACCCATCATGCGGTTTCCTGTTAGGAAGAGTGATCTTGTGCAACAAGCAGAATTAAGCTAATGGGATTTTTGTTTTGAAAAAAAAATTGAACAATTTACCTACATATTATTGCATAATGTGGGAGAACTGTTGAAAACTTGGCCATTTTTGAATTTATGCAAAATACAGTTGCTTCCTTTTTTCTGTTGTACAGTTCTGCTTTCCATAAATACAGGCATTTATTTATATTTAATAGGGCTGTAGAATGCTTATGAGTCAATTTCAGAAGTAGGTGCACAAACAGTATTTGTCTGCAGCCCTTTAAAGTAACTGTGTCTTTTTCACAGATCATGAAATAAATCTAACTACCGCAGAACATACTACGAGGTAATACCACAATATTTTCATAACAGGCAATGTAAGGAAATTCCCTCCCCAAAATTTTTAAAGAAATTTCTTGAAGTTACTTTGGTTGCAAATATTAAATTCTATAAAGTCTATCTCATTCAAATCTGAGATATTTTCAACTTTGCATATTCTGGCAACATCACCCACCGTTGACCATGTTGCTCAGAAGACTTCCGATAATATTTGTTGATGTTGTTAGTTGTGAAGTCAGGTCTGACCCATCGCGACCCCATGGACAACGTTCCTCCAGATCTTCCTGTCCTCTATCATCCGCTGGAGTTCATTTAAGCTCACGCCGACTGTTTCAGTGACTCCATCCAGCCACCTCGTTCTCTGTCGTCCCATTCTTCTTTTGCCCCAAATCGTTCCCAGCATTAGGCTCTTCTCCAGGTAGTCCTTCCTTCTCATTAGATGGCCAAAGTATTTGAGTTGCATCTTCAGGATCTGGCCCTCTAAAGAGCAGTCAGGGTTGATCTCCTCTAGGACTGACGGGTTTGATTGCCTTGCAGTCCAAGGGATTTGAAGGAGTCTTCTCCAACACCATAGTTCAAAGGCCTCAATTCTTTGGCGCTCAGCCTTCCTTATGGTCCAACTTTCACAGCCATACATTGCAACTGGGAAAACCATAGCCTTGGCTATATGCACTTTTGTTGGCAGGGTGATGTTTCTGCTTTTTTGTATGCTGTCTAGATTTGCCATAGCAAATTTAAATTTAAATCCAATATAATATTTGCATCCCATCTAGGAAAACACATTATTTTCCACTCAAGCCTCCCTCCTTGTAAGATGCAGTTCCAACCCAATTCTCTGTAGTCCACATTTTACTCATTGTTTAACAACTACTTTGTAACTATTCGTATAAAACATTTTTTTAGTGTTAAAATACACAAATGTTTCATGATTCTTTAGGGTTTCCCCCCTCACTTTTTCTAATTTTATTGCTTTCCCTTTTTTTAGTCTTAGCACTGCTTAACTTTTTAGGAATATAAAATACTTGACAGTGTATATAAAATACATTTTCTTCTTTATCAATGTTCTTTGGATTGCTTGTATTCTTACTCGCACTAATTGGATGTTTAACTATATTGATTTAAAATATAATAAAATCACTACCTTTCAAAAGAAGACCACAGAAATAACAAAAGCCCCAATTGTTACTGGCAACGTTCCCATGTCAGAAAACAACGTATGTTTTGCACAAGTTGCTTTTTTGAAAAAAAATCCTCAACATTAACTACAGAAATGCAACCACAGAAAAGAAGTAGAATCCAGTTAAGTTATAAAACCAAGACACCAATGTTTTAATGATATTATTGCATAGCATGATAAAACAAAGAGAGATGGATGAGTGGGCATCTCATTTATTAGTACAGCTGAAGAATTGACATCTTGTTTTTCACTTTACTCTTTGTGGGTCTTTTCACAGAAATCTGGAAAGTCTTTAAAGCAATTTACTTTAAAAAATAGACAAAAGAACTGACACATTTATTACTGTAAAATTGCAAGACAGGAGTTAAACAAAATACCCAGATTATTCACATTTCTAAAGTGATTTCCCTAAGGCCACAAAAGGAATTTAAAAGGCCAAGAATCAAGTTGGAAGAGCAAGTGTTGGGCACTTAAACTAGAATGTAATATTGGGTAGAAATTGTACACTACAAATTCTATTTCCCAGCCCCATCTGAGTGGAGCGATAGCAATTACAAAGGATTATGCCAACAGCAGAGATATAATAGAATATTTTAGGTCAAACTTTTCCCCATTGGCTTGTTCCAATATTAGAACTTATACATAGTTCAGGGTTCAACTGCTGGGTTCCTGCTGAATTGAGCTTGGTAGTTTTCTTGTGGACAATTCAATACCAGGACAGGATGTATGTATCCCTGGTGCATACGGTCACTAATGAGAATGTCAGGGGCCATTCTCACATGCACTGATGATGTTACCCAACATGTTAATGAAATGTCTGCAAGAATACCCTCTAACACCAAGAACTCAAAAAGTACTGTAGAGCAAGGGTCTCCAACCTTTGCAACTTTAAGTCTGAAGGACTTCAGCTCCCAGCCAGCTTTGCTGGCTGGAGAATTCTGGGAGCTGAAGTCCTTCAGACTTAAAGTTGCAAAGGTTGGAGACCCCTGCTGTAGAGAATAAAGATGACTGATGGAGATGTGCAAGTTCCGCTGCCAGGACAATGAACAGTAACACATATTTTAAGTCCACAACAGGCAGATAATATTCTGCAGAGACTCAGGCAGAAAACTTTCTAATTCTCGGAATTGTTAAGTGGGAAGAAAAGGTTTAATATAAATAGACTTGCAAGATTCTGTTGTTATTATAGTTTTGGCCTTCCAGATTTTTTGGCGGTCTGGGTTTGGTCTATCTCAGGGGTTAGCCACATGTGGCTCTTTCATTCCTCTGTTGCGGCTCCCTGTCGCTCAGAATGTGTCACAACCGCCAATGTGCGACGCCCACCAGCACGTTACTTATTGAGCTTTTCGGGGCCCAGTAGGCCAACCATGGATAAATCCAAGAAAAGAGAAATTTTGGAAGAAAACAGAATCTTTAATTCAACTACATAAGGTAGTTTTGTGGGCGCTCAGAAAATAGTCAGGCATGGGAAGGGTTTTGTGGCTCCCGGTGTTTTCTTTTCTATGGGAAACAGGTCCAAATGGCTCCTGGATTCTTTAAGGTTGCCGACCCCTGGTTTATCTAGCGGACAAGTATCTTGCATCATTCATGTATTTTTAGCAGTCCCATTCTTATTTAAAAGGCTGTCTAAATCCTAGAACAAGGATATGTTTTTCTTCTTTTTTTCAATGTTTTTCAATGTTTAGGAAAGCAGGAATATCAGGCAAAGCACAGGACCAAACTTCATTCTAATAAAGCTACTTTGGGCTGATCTTCATACATACATACATCCAAACGGCATCTTCAAATAGTTAATCATTACCAATTTGTCACATTATACTAAACTATTGCTCTATTAACTGTTACTGATTGCAATCTTGGCTTCACAGTACACATGACCAAACTCAGATACATTTTAATGTTGTGATGTGTGAATCCAGTCAGTGATCGGACTTTCAATGCTGCCAATTTAATCTGCTTATAGCAGGGATGTCCAAACTTGGGAACTTTAAGACTTGTGGATTTCAACTCCCAGAATTCCCCAGCCAGCATAGCTGGCTGGGGAATTCTGGGAGTTGAAGTCCACAAGTCTTAAAGTTCCCAAGTTTGGACATCCCTGGCTCATAGCATTTGGCAGTTAAGCAATCCACGGTGAAGTGAGCATTAGGTCTCTGCAGCACTGCAGATACAAAACGCCTCTTCAGGATGACACAAAGCGTTTATATTTCTTATGACTGCCAACAAAGATAAAGGTTTCCCCTTTCCAGTCGTGTCTGACTCTAGGGGTGCTGCTCATCTCTGTTTCTTAGCTGAGAGCGCCAGTGTTGTCTGAAGAAAATTTCTGTGGTCACGTGGCCAGCATGACTATATGCCGAAGTGCACAGAACACTGTTACCTTCCCACCGACGTGGTACCTATTTATCTACTTTCATTTGCATGCTTTCGAACTGCTAGGTGGGCAGGAGCTGGGGCAAGTAACGGGAGTTCACCCATCACATGGCGCCAGCACTGGGATTCAAATTTTTTTACTGCCGGTTCTCTGGGGGCGTGGCTCGGTGGGCGTGGCAGGGGAAGGATACTGCAAAAATTCCCATTCCCTCCCCACTCCAGGGGAAGGTTACTGCAAAATCCCCATTTCCTCCCGATCAGCTGGGACTCGGGAGGCAGAGCTAGATGGGGACGGGGCCAGTCAGAGGTGGTATTTACCGGTTCTCCAAACTACTCAAAGTTTCCGCTACTGGTTATCCAGAACTGATCAGAACCTGCCAAATGCCACCTCTGTGTGGCGCTCAAGCCTCGAACCCAGGCTGTCAGCTTTCCCGCTGACAAGCTCAGCGTTTTTAACTGCTAAGCCATTATGTCTACCAGTAGAATTGGATGACTACTAATTCTACTGGATGACCACCAAAAGAAGAGTTTATTTGTAGTTGAACTGTGGGATCCTTGGTGCTCTCTGAGCTTGGCTGTTTTCTTGCAGACGTCTCCTTACCAAACTAGGCAACATTATCAGTGCTAGAAGGGAGCAAAGTTGCAAGAAAACAATCAAGCTCAGAGAGTACCAAGGATCTTGAAGTTTCCTATAACTACATAGTAACTCTAGAAGTCAAATGTACTATCTGGGAAAAAATGCAGCTGCTTTAAAGAGTCAAACTGGAGTTATGTTCATGTCCTGGCATATATTCCAGAACATCTTTCTGCTTATGAGTTGAAACTACTACACTACTAAGCCTTAATGAATAGTTTCCCCTTCTCAACACAGCTGGATTCATGGTTGGTCAAACTCTGAATTTGGTTGGTTTGCCTGACGTTGTGAGAAATGGAGGTGACTCCTTCATATTCTATCAATTAAAAAACAAAAAGCAGTAGCCACACCAGACAAATGGGAAAAATGGCATATTTTGCTTGTCGATTCTATGCTGTGAAATCTAAGCTACGGTTGCAAATTCTATAAACCTGTCGCTTTTATTTCAGGCTATTCACAAATCCATGAGGGTTTAAACTATTGACAGCTAGGGGGAAAAATGGAATGGGACATTACTGGCACAAAAAAGTGGGTGTGAAATATATTGTATCAGGTGGTTAGGCATCATGTGCTTTCTAATATGTTATTGAACAAGGGAACTCCTCTATAAATATTAAATTTAAAAAACTGCAAAAGATAGCATTTCTTTTAAAATCATCCTGCTTACTTTTTACAGCAGTGTTTCTTCCCCCCGCCCAAGCAAAATTAGGATGTGGGGGTTTCAACGTCCAGAATTTAAGCCAGCTATGGAATTCTGGAAGTCGAAAGTCCACACATCCTAATGCGGCTGAATTTGAGAAACACTCTTCTATAGCTTTCTTAGGCTGCAAATACAAATCAACAGAACACTTGGGACTGGCTGATGATTAAGGGGACTTAGCAGGAGCATAGTTAGTCCTCGATTTACAACCATTCGCTTAGCGACAGTTTGAAGCTGCAATGGAACTGGGAAAAAGTGACTTATGTCGGTTTTTCACACTTAACAACTCTTGCAGCATCTGTTTAACAACTGTGGTAGGAAAGGTGTAGTAAAATGGGGCAAAACTCATTTAACAATTGTCTTGCTTAGCAACAGATATTTGGGGCTCAGTTGTAGTTGTAAATTGAGGACTATCTTATGTTTTCACTCAAGCTAGGGTAGACATCTAAAGCAGGGGTAGTCAACCTTTTTATACCTACCGCCCACTTTTGTATCTCTGTTAGTAGTAAAATTTTCTAACCGCCGACTGGTTCCACAGTAATTGTGATTTATAAAGTAGGGAAATCAATTAAATTAAAAAAAGGAAATCGGACAAAACCCCTACCGCCCACCATGAAAGCTGGAACGCCCACTAGTGGGCGGTAGGGACCAGGTTGACTACCACTGATCTGAAGGCTTTTGTCCTCCATCTTATTACATTACAGGTAGTTCTTGGTTAACAGCCATTTGTTCCACAACTGTTCAAAGTTACAGTGATGCTGAACGAAGAGACTTAAGAGCAGTCCTCAAAGTTCCATCTGTAACAGTATTCCCACGGTCACATGATCATGTTTTAGGGACTTGACAAACGTCTTGCAGATATACTGCAGCGTCTCTCAGCCACTTGATTGCCATTTGCAACCTTCACGGCTGGCTTCTGACAAAGTCAATGGGGAAGCCAGCAGGAAGTGGAAAATGGCAATCATGGGATGTCATTGCTTGATGACTGCATGAGATTTGCTTAACAACCCCAACTGCACAACTGCCATTGGTTAAGTTGGCACAGTCATATAATGCCATGTTTACAACTGTGTCACTTAGTGGCAGAGTTGCCAGCCCCAATTAGTGTTGTTAAGAAAGGACTACCTGTATAATTGCAAGGCGCTAAACTCAGATAATGTCATTGTGGCTCTTGACTTTCAAGCTGGTTTGATGAAGCAATGCAACTAGAAGAACACCACTCTTACAGAAAGGTGTATCTTACAACCTTAATCCAAACTACAGTTTTCAATTCTTCATTAGAAGCATTTGTCTGTTTTTGTGAAATCATTCTCAACAAGGGACTTTTTAACAAATCGCCAGTAACTGTCTGAACTGCTGCCCGAGTGGGGTGGGTTGGAGATGGGAATAATTTGAAGGTGGGTACAAATTGGGTCAAGAGGTTCCTTGCATGGAAAGTGTAAAAAAAAACTAGAATTCTCAGTGTAGTCAGGATTCACGGCTAGGGAACTATTCTCCAAAATATTTTCAAAATAAGCAGATCCGTTTTTGTCACTAATGACAAAAAGTGAACACATAGTAGAAATTAAAACAATTATTTGCTAACAAACTAGCCAAGAGAATCTTGCCTTCCCGAACCTGGTTTTAGACCATAATTTATGTAATCTCCACCCAAGATGTCCACAAGACATTTCTGGCTGAAAATTCAGGGAGTTGGACCAGGTTGGGGAAGATGGACATAATAAAAAAATTATGTGACTCAATGAAGGCAACTGGGCTGCCCACACTTAAAATTGTAACATGAAGAGGAACACAAAATAAAATATGGTTTGCACATGTCACATAATATTATCTGCAGACAAGGGGAGGTTTCAAATATATTAGTATCTCTTCATATAATTATGCTGACAAGTTGTCCAAGGCAATTCCAGGTTCTTTTATGATTCCCGTTTCAGAAGTACATATGCCCCCATGACAGCTAAGAGAGCGTACTGTGAAAAAAACAAACACATGGAACATTACTGCGTGTAGGGCACCACGTTTCATAGCAAATCTCATAAACTAAATATGTTTTTGAGGAACGCTACTTGCAACTTTTCCTGCTGGCTTCTCCAGAAAGTCAATGGGGAAGCCAGCGGAAAAGGTAGCAAATCACTGATCTCCCCCCACCTAGTCCCATCGTTCTACACTTATGCCATGCCTAATCATCCATACACGCTCTGACGTGCCCTATATCCCCACGCTACGTCCCTGATCTACACGGTGTCGGTTATATACCCTCTTGTACCCTCCACAACTTTTTCCTTTTGTATACCCTCTGTGACCTGCATGACACCTCTTATACACTCCTGGCACCATTGTCTACCCATGCCACATCTCCCATGCACCCTCCCTGATCTGTGCCTCTTATACAACCCATCACATCCTCTCCGACACCCCCACAAACCCCACCTCTGACCAACAGAGCCTCTTACGCATGTCCTCACATCTCCCATGACCTGCGCCTCCCACCCACCGCCCCAACGTGTCACACAAATTTCTCCCAATCCGTGTAGTGCCTCTCATCCTTGCACCACCTCACGTTTCTCCTTGCATATTGGTGTACCCTCTCAGACCTTCTCTGACCTAGGTAGCACCTCTTGTGCACCCTGCATTCTTGTGCATCCTCTCCAATCGACATCTTTTACATCCTCAATGAGCTACTGACTCTCACACACCCTTCAGTAAACTAGCTTCAAATTGCTGACAATGTGCAAAACTGGCTACGTTCTCTTCAAATCTATTGGTTTAATTATTAAATTAATATACAGCCGGACTCCTAACAGCCCTTTGGTCCCTCCAGAGGGGTTGAAAATATGACTCCCATAATTCTCAGCCCCAAAGAGAAAACTATTTGAATGGTAAATGTGAAGCAACAGGATAAAACATATTAGATAGTATTTTCTCTTGTCTAAACAACGTTCATTCTAAATATAAAGATCATTTTATTAGATACTCAGCTAAATCTGTACCCACCTTAAATTTTGGATAATCATTCATGATTATGGTCACCATTCCAACGTATGGCAGAAATCTAATTGAGAGAAATTAAAGATAGTTGGCTTATTAATCAATACAGTCATTGATTGACTAAACATTGGTGAACAATAGATGTCAGGGATGATTGATTTAATATGTTAGTAACTGAATTTACGTCCTGTCTCTCCATATGAATAGTATCAAGATTGCTAATATTAAATATAATGTACAGTAACTATGGTAACACATAACCACAAAGAGTTTAAAACATACACAAGCTAAAAAATATTTCTTTAGTAAACTGCTTAAAAGACTGAAAGCTATAAATGCTGCTGCCTCCATGAAGCCACATGTAGTTAGTCCTTGACTTACAACCAGTATGATGTTTAATGACTGCAGGGTTTGCTTAACAACTGTAGCGTTTGCTTAGCAACATGGTGATTTGCTTAATAACTGTCAGGGGGGGGAAACAGCATCCGAAGGTCAGACAAGGAATAATGGATGGAAACTGACCAAGGAGAGATTCAACCTGGAAATAAGGAGAAATTTTCTGACAGGGAGAGCAATCAACCAATGGAACAGAAGTTGCCTTCGGATGTTGTGGGAGCTTCATCACTGGAAGCTTTTGAGAAAAGACTGAACTGCCATCTGTCAGAAATGGTGAAGCCTGAAGCCTCCGGAGATCAAAACATGGCCAAAAATGAAGGCCATAATCAGGTGGCCAGCATGTGCATGCACACTGGAGCTGACAGGGCTCGGCGTGCCACCTGTGGCACACATGCCATAGGTTCACCATCATGGGTGTAGGGTCTCCTGCTTGGGGGGGGGGTGGACAAGATGATCTACAAGGTCCCTTCCAACTCAGTTAATCTGTTAATGTGAATTATGACCATCACAACTTAGAACTGTAACAGGCAGGCTCCATTGCAGTTGTAATTCGAGGACTACCCATAAGACTGTATTATTAGCCCTGTTAAATCCATCCAAGGGCCATCTTAATTCACCATTTTGTTACACCAGATATTTCTTTTGCCATTATGCCCCTGCAAACTGCATTTAGAAGCCCCTTCCTATTTCCTCATTGTCTTCCCCCAAGGGCCAAACACATTTGAAGCAGATTAACTTTTTGAATCTGAAGCCACGATCTGAAAGGCTCTGCTACCTGCTGTGATTCTCCCTCAAGCTAGACATAACTTCTGGGAACTCCTGGACATGTCCATATATATATATTTTCTTGGAAACAGCATGGAGGATATTGTACTCTATCTGGGTTTTTTTGAACTTCCCAATCAAAACTTCAGGTCTTGGATTTCCTAACCGTTTTCCATGTTACTTGCTGTAGACATCCAAATAATAATTTAAACCAGGGGTGTCAAACTGGTGGCCTACGGGCCGGATGGGTCACGGGTGAGCCATGCCCACCCCAGCTCTGCAAACGTCACGATGTCACATGATGCCAATATGAGTTGGGAGACACGTGATTTAAACCAAAGTTAGGCTGACAGGTATTTCCAGCTCAAAATGCTACCAACTTTCAGACAATCCTTGTTGTCAAAAGGGACTCCTGGCAGTGGCGAAACTCAAAATTTTTCCCTACCGGTTCTGTGGGCATGGCTTGGTGGTCATGTGATCAGGTGGGCGTGGCTGCACAACTGACTGACCCACAATGCAAAAGCAGCTGGACCTCACACAAAATGGCCCCTGCAACAAGCAGGAACCTCACAATCAGGCATAGCTGATTGTCGCACAGCTGATCGGTAGTAAAAGAAAACACTAAAAAGGTTTTGAAAAAGTTCCGAGGATTGCCTGGCACAGCTGATTGTCACGCAGCTGATCGTCGGAACTTTTTTTTTTAACTTGTTTTAGCATTTTTTTACTACCGTTTCAGGCGAATGGTAGCATTTCTTACTACCGGTTCAGGGGAACCGGCCCGAACTGGTAGCATTTCACCCCCTGACTTCCAGTGCCCTTCAAAATAACGTTGAGGATTGTATGTGGCCCCGAAGCCTCTGGTGACTCACCCTGAAATAAATGTATTTTCCAAAACATGACCCCGATGCTAGCAGGGGAAAGACAAGGAGAGAATTCCATTTGCGTAAGTCACTGATATTCTGGCGTTCACAAGGGAGTCTGCTTTCATAATCCAAGTTTACTTACCCTCGTGCTCTGCCTACGACATCCTTCTTTTCTAGCCAGTTCTGTCCTTCTTTGTACAAACCTCTGTCATCGACTTCATTGTTATCGCCCTTGGTCAAAAATTTGATGTTGCCATTTTCCCTGCAAGCAAGCAACAGGACAGGGAACCGATTAGCGCCTTGTTGATAGCAATTTTCGAAACGGCTTCCAAACCCGCCGAAGGCAGGGCCAAGTGATAAGATAGCAATAGGTACATATTGTCCTTCCTGTACTTTAATAAATGTCCAGGTGTTTTAGGACTCCTGCTATCACAACTAAACAACGGCTCTTACCGTTAACATTATCTACTGTACATTCTTCACACAAGCAGGACATCACTTCCTATACAAAAGATACTTGTACGTATCAATAATCTAAGTGCCTTCAGCTTATAGCAATAGCCCTTAGGCTTATATACCGCTTCACAGTGCTTTTACAGCCCCCTCTAAGCGGTTTACAGAGTCAGCCTATTGCCCCCCCAACAATCTGGGTCTTCATTTTACCAACCTCAGAAGGATGTTGAGCCTGGTGATAACCGATCTGCCAAATTGCCGGCAACTGGCAGTCAGCAGAAGTAGCCTGCAGTACTGCACTCTGAGCCCAGATTTCTGTTGCTAAATGAGACATTTGTTAAGTGAGTTTTGCCCCATTTTATGACTTTTCTGGACATCTTTGTTAAGTGAATCACTGCAGTTGATAAGGTAGTAATTCAGTTGTTAAATGAAACTGCCTTCCCCACTGACTTTCTTGGTCAGATGGTCGCAAGAGAGGATCTCATGACCCCGGGACCTCAGAAATATAGTCAGTTGCCAAGCGGTTGAATTTTGATCACGTGATCATGGGGATGCTGCAAAAGATGCAACTGTGGAAAATGGCCACTGTAACGTATAGTTCCCACCATCCAGTCCTTTAATCCTTCCATTCCCCACTATCCAGTCCGAGCTGAAGAAGCTTCTTGGATGAGAAGCGAAATGTCTTCAAAGAAAATCCAAAAAGTCCAGTTGCCGCTTAAAAAAAGCACCTTTGGGTTAAATTCCAATGAATTCAACACAGCGTTGGGTTCTGGGTGGTACAGCCCAGTACGGGCCTAGGGTGGCCACTGGGATCAGTGGCCACCGTACTGGAACAGTGTTTCATTGGGCCTGCTCGCCTGCCCTTGTTCCTGACCTCTTTTTGAGGGAAACGGGCCAATTGTGCATGCGTGCACAGCACCTGTGTGATCGTGCCAAGCAGCTGGGGCGTCACAGGGCGGTTGCGTGCGCATGCGCACCCAAGGTGGATGTCCGGCCCCGTCACAGCATATCGGTTGCAACGGGATCCCGAGCACACCACTGATTCAACGTTCATTCTTGACCTCCAACCCTGCTGACCTTCCGTAAGAACTTAAAGACTTAACTCTGCCACTTGGCTTGGGGCTCCAAAGGAGGGGCTTCATGTCGGAGGTGGCCAATAGATTAACATCAGATCCTGCGTCCTACCCCCGCTCATCCTGCTCCTTCCCTTTCCATCTTTTAGCTATTGTATTTTGCATTTTTAATACTTTTGTAGTATTTTATTCATGCAGTTTTATTTTCTTTAATATTGTAAGCCACCCAGAGTTACCTAAACTAAATGAAAAGATCATTTTTGTCCTGATTCTGGTCATTTCCTCATCTTAACGCCCCCCACTAATTGGAATCCAAATCTGAAAACCCTCAGCTACCCAACACAGGCTGGTTTCTCTGAATCATTTGATCGACCGTATTGTGTGTGACCACCCTTACTTTTCGTGAACTTTAATCACTCTGTGCACGATCGGAATATCTCTTCCTTCGACTTTGAAAACCACTATTTCTCCGGCCCTGATGGGGTCATCTCGGAAATTTGTCAAGAACAAGAGGTCTCCTCTGTGGAAGGCTGGTTCCATACTACCACTAGAAAAGGCGAAGAGAAGAATTTTTACAATTGACACAATCATCATCTTTTAATGATCCTATAATCCCTTGCAAGGTGGAGTCTGGGCTACAGAATGGAGCTGAGTGTTTACCTACCAGATGCCCTTCCTGTCGCCAATGTGGAGTTATATTCAGCAAATACATGCTCATCATGCCCAGAGAGAGAAATATTTGCCTCTACCTAGGATTGAACTCACAACCTCCTGATTGTGAGGCAAGAACTCCACCTCTAGGCCACCACACCACTCATTACAATTAACACGGTGCTTGGGTCTTGAACCCGGGCTGTCAGCTTTCCATCTGACAAACTCAGTGTCTTTAACTGATGAGCCATTGCGTCCCCATAAAATGTTTATCTATAGGAGCCCAACATCATAGTAACATTATCAGAAAAGTTCAATAAATGCTTATTTCAGTAGTAGGGAATATATGTAGAACTGGATTAAACTGTTGGGTTCTTGAGTGTTCTCTCAGTTTGGTCCCTTCCAACCAATATCAATGATGATGTTATCCAAGCTTGTAATGAAATCTCTGCAGAAAAGCAACTAAGTTCAAAAATCCAACAATACTTATTTTTAACATGTGTAAATTAGGGTGTAGGAACCTAAATCAAGAATCACCCAGGCTTTCTCAGTCTGCCATCATGGTGTATAAAAGAACACACATGTGTTGTTGACTAATAAGGCTGCTTATTGTTGTGGTCCGCCGGCGACCTGCAGAGCTGGCAGCAGAGTCCGACAGTGAGGAGGTTGGGGAGGAACATGGGCCAGTCCTGGGGGCTGGGGAAGGCTCTGATGAGGGCTCTGCATCGGAGGCAGAGAGGCAGCCAGTGCCAACTGGGAGTTATATGCTGCCTCTGGAGCCTGCGTCATGAGTCAGAAATGAGCAAAGCAAAGGAATAGGGGGAGCCTGTTCCCAGTGCGCACGCATACACAGAGCTGCCATAAGGCAAGAAGAGTTAAGACAAAAGGGACAACTTGGGAGTAAGGTTTGGCCCCTCCCATAAGACATAAAAGAGAGCAAAGGCATATGAGCCTTTGCAGGGAGCAACTTTGTTCGTGCTGGTCGGTTTAAATTCTGAAGCTCCGCTTTGACTCTGTGCAAAGCTAATTGCCAATTAGGTCTTTGGCAGCGTTTCAAGGGAGATAAAGGTGGCTGCTTATCAGCCTTATCCAGGAGGACTGTGGCAAACTTCTGTCAGACTCTTTACAAACTATTTGTGACTCATTATGGACTGTGGATGAACATGAAATAAAAAGAGGGTTTTTGAGACTAAGCATGTGCTTTTTACTGCATCAGAAAGTCTAGGTCAGAACACTTATACACTAAAACAGGGGTCTCCAACCTTTGCAACTTTAAGTCTGAAGTCCTTCAGCTCCCAGAATTCTCCAGCCAGCAAAGCTGGCTGGAGAAGTCTGGGAGCTGAAGTCCTTCAGACTTAAAGTTGCAAAGGTTGGAGACCCCTGCACTAAAAGCTTTTTATAGGAAGGTCATCAAAAAGGAATCGCTAGCTTACTATAACCTAGTCAAATTTCACAACACAGCTTATCCTAGATGGAATTTGCTAAAAAGAAGGGAACATATTAAAGCAATGATGGTTATAAAAATCACAACCGCCCGGTCACTCTCTCTTTCCCTATTCCCAATTTGGGACAGGGAGGAGACAAACAATTGAGGGCTGCAGACTACCCCACCAAACAAATACTTCAGAAAGAGACGTACCTGAGTACTACTACAATTGGGCTCTCGCTCCCGGTGATAACAATAAGGCCTTTCCATATCATTAGGGCCGAAGACACGATCATGGCAAAATTTAAAACCTGGTAATAGAGCTACAAGAAAAGGAAGAGCAAAATGAAAAGAACAAATCTCATATATATGGTCTTTGATCAGATAATTGCCATTGTCGCTGTTATTATTTCAAGAGCCGCTGTGCTCGTTTTCGGATTTTACAGGATGCAACCCTGAACGGTTCCAAATGTAAATATTAGGCACAAATTTAATTTTCACCCACACAACACTAACAAAAGACCTTAATAACTTAGATAAAGGAAACTTCAACTAACATATTAAAGAACATTAAGTTGGATATGAAAAGTAGATCCAGGAGATGTAAATGGGCTTTAAGAACAGGGAAGCTGGTTTTATCTGGTGCATTGCCCTTTCAGGTTTCAAATGGCTCTATAAGTCAAAAGGCCGTGGTTTTTTTTGCAACTATCATAATTAGAACTGATCAGAAAAAAACCCCTGCACTGTCTATAGATAAAGGTTTCTCAAGTCCAGTCATGTCTGATTCTAGGGCAGGGATAGCTAACCTTTTTGTTCTCGCGTGCCAAAAGTATGCGTGCCCACACTCATCATACAATGCGCACACAACACCACCTCCTTGCTCATGTGCACCCTCCCCCCTGCATGTCCGCCCTGCACCCGTTTTGGACCTAGCAGGCCTTCCTGAAGCCCCCTGGGACCAAAAACAGGGCGTGGGGGGCGCCACACACCCTGACCCCCACCTCCCAATCATGCGCACGTGGAAAAAAAACTTTGTGCATGCGCGTGCATCTCCTGCATGCGTGGCAGAGACCCCAAAATCAGCTGGCCAGTGGGAGGTGCATGCGCAGTGAATCTGAGCTGGGGTGACAGTTCGCGTGCCCGCAGAGTGTTTCATGTGCCACTTGTGGCACAAGTGCCAAAGGTATGCCATCATAGTCTAGGGAGTGGTGCTCATCTCAATTTCTTAGCCAAGGGAGCCAGCCTTGTCTGAAGAATTTTCCATAGTCGTGTGGTCAGCGTGACTATAGGCCGAGGTGCACAGAATGCAGTTACATTCCCACTGAAGTGGTACCTATTTATCTACTCACTGTAATGCACTCATAGAAAGCAGAACTCGGAGGCAAATAAATTCCTGAAAGAACAGTTTTATTGGATCCATCATATTGGCACAACTGGTGAAAATCCACTCTGAAAGTTTCCTCGGTTTTCATCCAAATTTTCCCCTTTCCCCAAGTCATAAGTCACATGGTCCAATAGAGGTGCTGGCCAGTTACTTGGCTACTTCACTCCTCTTCCCCCAACCACTTGTTGGAATGATCTTGGTTCCCACAGGAAAACCTTTTGTTTTGACTGCAAAACCCCAGTTAACTATTTCCCTCCCACTCCCATCTAGTGGCAATCCTGAAGCCTCAAAGATGACCCCAGCCAGGTTTGCTTCAGGGTTGATACTGGCATTTGCATGCTAGGTGGGCAGGAGCTGGAGCAAGTAACAGGAGCTCGCCCCATCACACAACGCCCGGGTATTGAACATGGGCTCTCAGCTTTCCAGCTGACAAGCTCAGCATCTTTCAGATGTTTTAAGCAGTTACACCTGACTGCCACAACAGAACGAAGAGGAAGGGGTTGAGTGACTTTAGTGTTTCAGGCAGAACAGGGGTATAAACAGATAGATAATTTTTTAATATAATTTTTACATTCAATCAACACCTGTTTCTTTGCTCAGAGTAGTCGCTCTTCCCATGATGCTGCATTTGTGTAATGAAGGCAACGGTGTGGCAGGTATGTGGGTGAAGTAGGGCAATCAAAAACTGGTCAACAAGAAAAACTGCGCAGCAGCTGGAGAGCCACGAAGTAGATCAGCACATGGGAAAAACACCACATTAAGCCTTTCTTGTCTGCATGGGGTAGCACTGCAAAGCTCCATGTCAAGTGGTGGCCCAGTTTTCCATTTGCTTAAAAAAAAAAAAATTGCTAATAAAGGAAACAGATTTATTGCCTCCCGGTACTAGCCCAGTAGAAGAAGACTAAAGCAGACCCATTGATTTGCAATAGAAATAGCACTTAGACTTATATACCGCTTCATAGTGCTTCTACAGCCCTCCCTAAGCAGTTTACAGAGTTTGCAGCCTATTGCCCCCAACAGTCTGGGTCCTCATTTTACGCACCTCGGAAGGATGGAAGGCTGAGTCCACCTTCAGCCTGGTTGGATTTGAACTGCCAAATTGCAGGCAGCCGGCAGGCAGCAGAAGTAGCTTGTAGTACTGCACTCTAACAACTGCACCGCAATGGCTCTTAAAGCTAAAGGTTCCCCTCGCACATATGTGCTAGTCATTCCTGACTCTAGGGAGCGGTGCTCATCTCCGTTTCAAAGCCAGTGCTGTTCGAAGACGTCTCCGTGGTCACGTGGCCGGCATGACTCAACACCGAAGGCGCACGGAACGCTGTTTCCTTCCCACCAAAGGTGGTTCCTATTTTTCTACTTGCATTTTTTACATGCTTTCGAACTGCTGGGTTGGTGAAAGCTGGGACAAGTAATGGGAGCTTAGGGATTCGAACCGCCAACCTTTCTGATCTTAGCCACTGAGCCACCCTGTCCCTTCACCATGGCTCTTATCAACTTGTTAAAAGGCTATTTAGCACCAGCTCATGCCACATATGTATACCCACCCATAAACAGGTTCACAATCCTCACCAGAACTAGCTTTCTGCCGTGACAGAGACCTTTGTAGGGTTAGAAGTACTACAGCAAACTACTTTATTCACACTTAATTACCAACAGAAAGAATACATTTAGCTCATGGCTGGAGCCCTTGGTGCTCTTTGGACTTGGTGGTTTGCTTGCAGATGTATAGTACAGGTAGCCCTCAATTTACAACAGTTCATTTAGTGAGCATTCAAAGTTACAAAACTACTTTTTTCACACTCACAACAGTGGTGGGATTCAAAAATGTTTACTACCAGTTCTGTGGGCATGGCAGGGGAAGGTTACTGCAAAATCCCCATTTCCTCCTGATCAGCTGGGACTCGGGAGGCAGAGGATAGATGGGGGCGGGGCCAGCCAGTGATGGTATTTACCGGTTCTCCGAACTACTCAAAATTTCCACTACCGGTTTTCCAGAACTGGTCAGAACCCGCTGAATGCCCCCTCTGACTCACAACCATTACAACATCCCCATGGTCATGCGATCAAAATTCAGACACTTGGGCAACAGATTCATATTTATGACGGTTGCAGTGTCCTGGGGTCACGTGATCCTTTTGTGATCTTCTGACCAGCAAAGTCAATGGGGAAGTTGGATCCACTTGACTAGCGTGTTACCAGCTTAACAATGGCAGCCATTCACTTAACAACTCTGGGAAGAAAGGTCGTAAAATGAGGCTAAACTGACTTAGCAAAAGTCTCACTTAGCAACAGAGATGTTGGGCTCCATTATGGTCATAAGTGGAGGACTACCTGTACAACCGCAAGCATCACCATAGCACACAAGCCAAGCCCCCTCTCCCCCATCAAGCCAAACATTTTAAGTAAACCAAGAGACTCGGTAGACCAAGAAGAAATAGAACAGGAATCTTCATAAGGACCTAAACAGCCACTATGTAGGGCAGGGGTTCCCAAACCTGGCAACTTTTAAGACTTGTGGACTTCAACTCCCAGAATTCTTCAACTCCAGAATTCAACCCCCAGAATTCTTCAACTCCAGAATTCAACTCCCAGAATTCTTCAACTCCAGAATTCAACTCCCAGAATTCTTCAACTCCAGAATTCAACTCCCAGAATTCTTCAACTCCAGAATTCAACTCCCAGAATTCTTCCAGAGAATTCTGGGAGTTGAAGTCCACAAGTCTTAAAGTTGCCACGTTTGGGAACCCCTGATGTAGGGCAAACAGAAGACTAGCAGAGCTCATCCATGAACGCCAATTAGCAGTCAGAAGACACAAAGAAAATTCCTTAATTTCATAGCACGTGGATAGATTTAACCCTAGTTTGAACTGGGAAACTGGGAACATCATAGAGACCTTGACCGATCTAATGTCTTGGGACCAGGTTATCTGAGCGACCGTCTCTTTCGGGTCACATCTACCCAACCTATCAGAGCAGGGAGGCCTTCTCCGTGGTGGCTCCCACTCTCTGGATCATTCCCCTAGAGCCATGATTTATTTATTTTTTTTATTTTATTTTATTAAATTTATACCCCGCCCTTCTCCTTGTTAGGACCCAGGGCGGCGCACAGGCATTATATAAAACCATAAATACAATATACATCAATTAAAAATATATTAAATTAATACACCCGTGCTAAAACCCGTTATTAAAACCGTAACCAAATTATAATTTATATTTAAAAGTCAGACGCGGGGGGCTATCCTAGGCCGGCTTGTTGGAATAAGTACGTCTTAAGACGTTGGCGGAAGAGGCGGAGGTCCGAGGTAGTGCGAAGGTCGGGGGGTAGGTCGTTCCAGAGGGCCGGGCCCGCCACAGAGAAGGCTCTTCCCCTGGGTGTCGCCAGCCGGCATTGCCCGGCCGACGGCACCCGGAGTAGGCCCGCTCTGTGGGAGCAGACCGGACGAAGGGATGTATGGGGCAGGAGGCGGTCTCGTATATAGCTAGGCCCCGAGCCATGGAGCGATTTAAAGATGGTGGTCAACACCTTGAAGCGCACTCGAAAGGCCACAGGCAGCCAGTGCAGCTCGCGCAGGAGAGGTGTTACGTGGGCTTGCCTTGAGGCACCCATAACCACCCGCGCGGCCGCATTCTGCACTAACTGCAGCCTTCGAGTGCACCTCAAGGGGAGCCCCATGTAGAGAGCGTTACAGTAATCCAGCCGAGATGTCACGAGCGCTTGAGTGACTGTGCGAAGGGCCCCCCGGTCTAGTAAGGGGCGCAACTGGCGTATCAGGTGAACCTGATAGAACGCCCCCCTGGCCACGGCCGCCACATGGTCCTCCATGGACAGCCGGGAATCCAGAAGGACGCCCAAGTTGCGCGCCCTCTCCACGGGGGCAAGATGTTCGCCCCCAATGGCCAGTGTTGGATTTATCTGGCTAAACCGGGGTGCCGGAAACCACAGCCACTCGGTCTTGGACGGGTTGAGTTTGAGTTTGTTACTACCCATCCAGATCCGTACGGCCTCCAGACACCGGGACAGCACCTCGACGGCATCGTCGGGGTGGTTTGGGGTGGATATGTACAGCTGAGTATCATCAGCGTACAGATGGTACTCCACCCCAAAACCACGGATGATCTCGCCCAGTGGCTTCATGTAGGTGTTGAACAGAAGTGGCGAGAGGACCGACCCCTGAGGAACCCCACATGTGAGGGGCCTCGGGGCCGACCTCTGCCCTCCTGCCAACACCCATTGCGACCGACCAGAGAGGTAGGATGAGAACCACCATAAAACGGTGCCTCTCAGCCCCAACCCCCCCAATCGGTGCAATAAGATACCATGGTCGATGGTATCGAAAGCCGCTGAGAGATCTAACAGGACCAGGATAGAGGAGCAACCCCTATCCCGAGCCCTCCAGAGATCATCCACCAACGCGACCAATGCCGTCTCGGTACTGTGACCGGGCCGGAAGCCGGACTGGCGCGGGTCTAGATAATCAACTTCCTCCAGATGTCGAGGGAACTGTTGAGCCACCACACTCTCAACAACCTTCACTAAAAAGTGAAGGTTGGAGACGGGACGATAGTTCTCTAATAAAGCCGGGTCCAGGGATGGCTTCTTGAGGAGGGGCCTCACCACCGCCTCTTTCAAGACGGTAGGCAAGA
Source organism: Rhabdophis nuchalis (assembly GCA_039707465.1). Taxonomy (NCBI): domain Eukaryota; kingdom Metazoa; phylum Chordata; class Lepidosauria; order Squamata; family Natricidae; genus Rhabdophis; species Rhabdophis nuchalis. The sequence goes on from CM077644.1 coordinate 229,304,466, forward strand.
ACCCCTCACTCAGAGATGAATTCACAATATCCTGGAGCCAGCCTCGTGTCACCTCCCAGGATGCCAGTACAAGCCAGGAGGGGCACGGGTCCAATAAACATGTGGTGGCTCTAAGGTTCCTCCGCAACCTGTCCATATCCTCGGTAGTAACAAAGTCGAACTCCTCCCAAGGTGTTATCTCAAGACCAGCACCAGGCACCTCGACCGGACCACTAGTGGAGGGCAGCTCGTTCCGAATCTGAGTGATTTTGTCCTGCAGGAAAACTCCAAATTCCTCTGCTCGACCCTGCAAAGGGGCTTCCCGCGGCCTCAGATGAAGGAGGGAGCGGGTCACCCCAAACAGGGCGGCAGGGCGGTTTCCGCGGACGCGATAAGGGTGGCACAATACTCACGTTTGGCCACTCTTAGCGCCACTAAGTAAGTCCTAATATGGTTTCTCACTAGTGTTCGGTCAGCTTCGGATCGAGAAGATCTCCACCTACTCTCTAGGCGTCTCTTGCGGCGTTTCATCTCCCGAAGCTCCTCGGTAAACCAAGGAGCCTGGGTGACTCGACGCCGCATGAGAGGCCGCAAGGGCGCGACTCGGTCCAAGGCCCCCGTGGCCGCACTATACCATGCGGCCACTAGGTCCTCAGTCGAGCCGCGGGGCAGGGATACAGGTACTGGCCCAAGATCCCTCTGGAACCTTTCCGGGTCCATCAGGCGCCTGGGGCGGAACCAACTTGGTGTTTCCGGTTCCGCCTCCCCGCGGTGGGGTGTGACGGTTGGAAAGTCTATCCGAAGGAGAGAGTGATCTGTCCATGACAAGGGTAAGATGACTAAATCCCCTGTTCCGAGATCACTAATCCAGTGTCCAGAGACAAAAATCAGATCCAGCGTGTGTCCTCCCTCGTGAGTGGGGCCCTGAACTACTTGGGTCAGGTCCATGGCCGTCATAGAAGCCATGAACTCCCGAGCCGCCTCGGATGTTTCGCCCGCCGATGGCAGGTTAAAGTCCCCCATGACTATAAGTCTGGGGGTCTCCACCGCCATCGCGGCGATCACCTCGAGTAGCTCGGGCAGGGCTGCTGTTACATAGCGGGGAGCCAGGTATACAATCAGCAAGCCCAACTGCCTCCCTAGGCCCCACTTCACGAAGAGGGACTCACAGCCGGTCGTCTGAGGCACAGTGGTCTCCTTCGGCTCCAGACTTTCCTTAACAATAACCGCCACCCCCCCACCCCTGCCAAGGGCCCTAGGCCGATGAAATCCACGGTAGCCTGGTGGGCACATTTCCACGAGGGGTACACCCCCCTCGAGGCCCAACCAGGTTTCCGTGATTCCCACCAGGTCCGGGTCCCCCTCTGACACAAGGTCATTAATGAGGGGGGCTTTGTTCACCACGGACCTGGCGTTGCAGAACATCAGCCTAGGGCCCCGGCTCTGTAGTCCCTGACCGCCTAGCCTACGAGTGGAGCACAGGGGGTTGGGGCAGGCGGCCGTTTTTAACCAGCGACCGCGCGTCCCCAACCCACGATGGACATCCTGTCTCCCACTGCCCCTGCCCCTCCCCAAGACCAGTCGAATGGGACGGCCCTCAACAGAGACGACCCCCAGTCCCCCTTCCCTAATGGACTCCTCCTTTAACCTTCTTCCGCCGGCCGGCCCTATGTCTTGACCCCCCCCTGACTGAATAAACCCACCCCCCACCCCAGAACCCCTTAAAAGCCTAATTAAAAATTTATTTAAAAACCCCCTGAGCTTGCGTTTTTTCCACCTCTCTGGATTAATTAACCCATCCTTGAGCTGGGCCCAAGATAAACTAAGGGGCCAAACCTGCGAGAGGGGGGACTCTCGTAGGTCGGACCTTGAATAAAAAACCATCCCGTGGCTCCATTGCTGGCTTTAAAGGGAGGAAACGCCTAGATAAAGTGAAAGTGCAAGTCAAGTCAACAGGGAAAATAGATCATAAGAGTCAGTCAGTTCTTCCTCGAGTAGAGGCTTTCCACGGGGTGGCTGGAGCTGTTTTTCCTTTGGGCTGGCCTTGCTTCGCTCTCGCCCCCCCTCCCCGTAGATGATGGCGAACCTATGGCACGCGTGCCACAGGTGGCATGCGGAGCCATTTCTGAGGGTACACGAGGTGTTGCCCTGATTCTTGCCCTTGATTTCCCGCTGTTTTTCGCCCTCCAAAGTGCGAAAAACAGCCCAACATGCAAACCGGAAGTTTGGGAATGGACTTCCAGTTTGCACGTTGGACTGCTTTTCACCTTCTAAAGGAGAAAAATGGTCCAACGGGCAACCCGGAAGTCAGTTCCTGAACTTTCAGTTTGCATGTTGGGATGTTTTCGCCCTCCCCGGGCTCCTAGAAAGCCTCCTGGAGTCTGGGGAGGACCTACCAGCCCCCCCGGATGTCAGAAAACAGGCCATTTCTGGCCTCTGGAGAGCCCCTGGGGGAGCAGGGGGGACATTTTTGCCCTCCCCAGGCTCCAAGAAAACTGTGCGCACATGCATGGGGACAGCGGTGTGTGTGTGTGGCACATGCACAGAGGGGCATTAAATTATGGGGTGGGCACGCAAGCGTGCGCAATAGCAGGGGTGCGTGTGCTTTTGGCACCCGAGGCAAAAAAGCTTCGCCATCACTGCCCTAGAGATTAGAATGCCCCCCCCCTCTAATATTCTTCCAGAAGGCTCTGAAGACCTGGTTGTGACAGCAGGCTTGGGGAACCCAGGGCAGGGTGGAGCCCATTAAATAGATCGTGTGATCTGCTGTCGCTGGGCGATTTTGTTATACTGTATAATATTAATTTATTTGATTCTTTTTGTTAGTTTTTATTGTTTTACGTGTGTTTCTATTCTGTAAGCCGCCTTGAATCGCCATGGGTGAATAGGCAGCCAAAACACTAGGGAATTCCTGGGTGCTTGTCACTCAGTCAAATCAGCCATCAACAGACACATAGAGATAAACCATATTTGCACATCATTCAACAGAGACAATAAAAAGGTTAAGAAGTAAACAAAAAGATCAGAGCACATCCTCTTCAGCAGCTAACACCCAGATAAGCAGAGATCAGACAAAAAGAGAGAAAACAATTACCCTAATCAAGAAGCTATCACAAAAACAAACAATCAAGCAGAAAACAGTATCTTACCACTTCCCCACCAACACAGGCAGGACAAGCTACTGCATATAAACAAAGAGCAAACCCCAGGCTCACTAGCTTATTAACTTTAAGTGGAAATCTATGTTGCCCAAAACAGCGCTGATTGCAGGATGTTCAGGAAGCTGTGTGCATGTGCCCGGGGAAGGCATGAAGTCCGCAGCCTGCCTACTTTGATCTAATGTGATCGCATTCTGCTTCATACATCCCTGCGGCCGATTCGCTCCCACAGAGAGGGACTTCTCCGGGTGCCGTCCACTAGGCAGTGCCAGCGGGCGACGCCCAGGGGAAGGGCCTTCTCTATGGTGGGCCCGACCCTCTGGAACGACCTACCCCCCGAACTGAGAAGAACCACGGACCTCCGCTCCTTCCGCCAAAAGCTAAAAACTTACTTTTTTCATCTGGCCGGTCTGGCCTAATCTATCTTTCCTAGGCTGTAATATAAATTTAAATTGTTTTAATAGGGATTGCTGGGAATTAGTGTAAAGGGTTTTTAAGGTTTTAAGATTTTAAACTTTTAGCGCAGGTAAATTATTTAATTCTATTTTAAATATTGTATTGTTGTATTTATATATGTTTTTAAAGTCCTGTGCACCGCCCCGAGTCCCTTCGGGGAGAGGGTGCAGTCTACAAATCAAATAAATTGAATTGAATTGAATTGAATTGAATGTAAGGTTATTCAATCTTTTAGAGCAGTGTTTCTTAACCTTGGCAACTTGAAGATGTCCGGACTTCAACTCCCAGAATTCTGGGAGTTGAAGTCCAGACATCTTCAAGTTGCCAAGGTTGAGAAACACTGTTTTATTTTTTATTTTATTTTTATTTATTCTTATAAAAATAAAATCATACAAACATAATTTTAAACATATTGCCGTCACAGCGCGAGAAAGCATAACATTTAAATAACCAAACTTAACATTACCGTCCTAATAATAGGCCTAATATTTAACACCAACATTTACCCTATATACAGCCCATCTAGTCAACGTACCTACTTCATCAATTCTTATTCGTCCTTTAATTTCTGATTAATATTATTTACCAATATCTGGTAGCGGGCCCGACCCTCTGGAACGACCTGCCCCCCGAAATTAGAACAACTACAGACCTCCGCTCCTTCCGTCAAAAATTAAAAACACACTTTTTCTGCTTGGCCGGCCTAGGTTAGTCATCTGTTTATTGTTTTAATTGGGTTTTTAAGGGGTTTAGTTTTTAGTATTTTGGGTTTTTAGCGCAGGGATAGTTTAATCTGATTTTATATATATTTATGATGTATTTATGTTTGTATGTTTTAATTCCCCTGTGCACCGCTCCGAGTCCCTTCGGGGAGAGGGAGTGGTCTACAAATTAAATTTATTATTATTATTATTATTATTATTATTATTATTATTATTATTATTATTATTATTATTATTATCTTCTGTCACTAAACGATGCAGTTGGGAAGCATGTCACATGACCTCAGTGCTTAGTGATGGAAATCCCAGTAGACCCTGTTACTGCTTAATGACCCGTATCACGGTTTATTAAGCAGGGATCTCCTTGTAACTTTCTGATGGCTTCCAATGAGCAAAGTCAATGGGGAAGATGGCAGGAAGTTAAAAGTCAATGGGGAAGATGGCAGGGAGTTAAAAGTTATGGGTGGCTCACAAGCAGTCCTGTAGTCAACTGTAATGGCTTGGTGCAAGTGTAGCCAGATTGGAGATGGCTGTTGACACAAACAGAAGGTATGCAAGCTGCCCTACGTTCTGCTGGCCATCACCCCCAACTGATCTTCATCTTCTTCTTCCTCCCATTGCTGAGGAGAATACCCAACCTGGCACTTTATGAAGCTGCAGTCATCCCAATCCAGCCCAGCCCTGCAGCACAAAGCTGCAGCTGCCTCAGCCCAGCTTAGCACCGTAAAGTCCAGCGTTGTAGCATGAAGCCCCAGCTGCAGTGCTTTCCTCACCCCGCCCTCCACAGCCCATAGTTGATCTTCACAATTTTCTTGCTCCTGCTGTTCTTGAGACCTGGCCAGCTGGGCTCTTTGTGAGGCAGTTGCTAGCCACACAAGACTTTCTTTCCTTCTTCCATGCCACTGTCTCATGAAAGGCCAGTGTGTCTCATCAAGAGTGGAAGCAACAAGATGGCAAAGGTCATCCAGGTGTCAGAGCACAGGGTGGCAAAGGCTGTGGAGTGCAAAAGGTCCAAAAGCAGGGGTGAGGAACAATGACTTGTGAACTTCAACTCTCAGAATTCCTGACCCAGCCATGCTGACTCAGGAATTCTGGGAGTTGAAGTCCACAAGTCATACAAGGGCCATGCCAGCTCAGGAATTCTGGGAGTTGAAGTCCACAAGTCATTTAAGGGTCATGCTGGCTCAGGAATTCTGGGAGTTGAAGTCCACAAGTCATACAAGGGCCATGTGGCTCAGGAATTCTGGGAGTTGAAGTCCACACGTCATACAAGGGCCATAGTTTCCCTTCCCTAATCTAAAGCGAAGATATGAGGGAGGCTACTTAGGTGGGGATTGTTAAAGAATACCCTGTGGCCGTAAATGCAGGTGGGCTGCCAACTGCCTGAATTCTGATCATGTGACCAGAATAGTGACATCCCAACAGCTGTAACTTTTGAGGACTGCGTATACATGCCATTTGTTCAGCACTATCGCAACGTCAAAGAATTGCTGAATAAATGGTCATAAAGCAGACTACCTGCATAAGACATCAATTTCACTAAATCGATTCCGACTGTGGATAAAAACAAGCTCAGTTATTTCTCACAAGCCGACGTAACAAAACAAACTGTACTCCTCCTTTACCTGGCGTTTGTTCATTCGCCGCAGGTCTCCAAAAATATCCATTTTGAGAGCTATAAGGAAAGAAAACAAAGACCTTATTCTTAAGATGGAATGAGTGTGAACGTGCTAAGAGGTTTCCTCACACAATCAACGGGTGGTGCCAAGCCAAATTGTAGTACACAAGGTACGAGAGTTGGCGCCTCTAACAGTTATCCACTGTGTTGGTAGAAGTTCATCCCTTCGGCCGATTCGCTCCCACAGAGAGGGACTTCTCCGGTTGCCGTCCACTAGGCAATGCCAGCGGGCGACGCCCAGGGGAAGGGCCTTCTCTGTGGTGGGCCCAACCCTCTGGAACGACCCCCCCCCCCCCGATCTTAGAACAACTACAGACCTCCGCTCCTTCCACCAGAAATTAAAGACCTATTTTTTCCATCAGGCCGGTCTGGCCTAATTTATTTTCACTTCGCCTATAGCCTGAAATTCAAATTGTTTTAATTGGGTTTTAAACGGGGTAACAGTTTTAATGATTTTAAAATTTTTAGCACAGGAGATAATTATTTAATTCAGTTTTAATTATTTATAATTGTTATGTTTATATGTTTTTAACTTCCTGTGCACCGCCCCGAGTCCCTTTGGGGAAAGGGAGCGCTTTATAAATCCAAATAATAAATAAATAAATAAATAAATAAAGTTCAGTTGTTATCGTTTAGCATCATTCCACTCCACCTATATTATTATTTTAAGATTAAGCTGGACATAGCCTTATTTGTTACAGTAGTTTTTTCCAAGCTGCTGCCCTACAGCTCTATTTCCTCTCTCTTCAAGTTCCAGTCAACGCTTCTTTGCTCTTAATGAACCCACAGAGTGTCACCCTGTTAAGGGTTAACCAGAGTCTTCTCGGGAAGGGGAAGCTACAGGGCCCCGCAAAGGAAAGTTTTGTGCATCTGGAAGATAAAATTGCTTTGATTCGTTCCCAGTTGGATACCAAGCATGGTGGAAGCCCTGTGGAGGTGCCTAGGGAGCGGACTGCACTGGGTGCCAGTTTGCTTCTGGGTCCAATGCGAGGTGTTGGTTGTGACTTACAAAACTCTACATGGCAACTGGGCCAGGTTATCTGCGGAACCATCTTTGCCCCATTATATTAATCATCCCACTTGGTCAGGCAGGGAAAGCATGTTGCAGATTCTGTCAGTTAAAGCAGGGGTCTCCAACCTTTGCAACTTTAAATCTGAAGGACTTCAGCTCCCAGAATTCTCCAGCCAGCGTCTTATACACAGAATACAGCATTTTGGGCCTCCCGCCCCCACGCATCCCGTTTTTCACAAAAAATGGAAGCGCAGAGGGTTAGGAGGCCTGCAAAGTGCTCCTGAGGGCTGGAGAGGGGAAAAACTTTGTTTTTTAAATTTACCTCTTCAAAATCTTGGTGCGTCTTATACTCCAGTGCATGTTATAGTCCGAAAAATATAGGTAAGTTAAAACATGGCTCGGTGGCCTTGTGTGGGGAGTCCTTTGAAAGCCCTCTCCTTGCCTTTTACTATTACAAGTTTAATAGTATTTAATCACTCTTGCCTCCTCCCAAATTTTTAGCTTATATATTATCTTCTTTTAATGACCTCGTAACCCCTTGCGGGGTGGAACCTGGGCAACTGAATGGAGCTGAGAGTTTAGTGGCCGGATGCCCTTCCTGTCGCCAATGTGGAGTTTCGTTCAGCAGATATATTCTCATTGTGCCCAGAGAGAGAAATATCTGCCTCTACCAAGGATTGAACTCACAACCTCCCCGATTGTGAGGTGAGAGCTCCACCTCTAGGTTACCGCACCACTCAAATGTTTAGCTTTTATATATACCATATTTTTCAGAGTATAAGATGCACCATTTTCTCTCAAAAAAAAGAGGCTGAAAATCTGGGTGCGTCTTATACACTGAATACAGCATTTCTTGCCTCCTGAAACTCCACCCCCTTCACCAAAATGGCCGTGCATAGCTTTTAGGAAGCTTTCAAAGAGCTCCTGGGGGCTGGGGAGGCAGAAATGAGCAAAAAACGGGCCGTTTTTTGCTCATCTCTGCCTCCCCAGCCCCCAGGAGCATTCTATAAGCCTCCTAAAGGCTATGCATGCAATTCTTTTGACAAAAGAATGGGCTGTTTTTTATTCATTTGGGGGGGGGGCACTCCCCAGGAACACTCTACAGGTCTCCTAAAAGCTATTCATACCTTCTGGGGGGGGGGGGGAATGGGCCTGTTTTCACGAAAAACGGGCTGTTTTGGGGAGACCTACCGAGTACAAAAACCTTTTTTTTAAAATTTGCCTCTTCAAAACCTTGGTGCATCTTATACTCCGAAGCATACAGCATTTATATTTTTTTAACCTTGTAGGAAGCCCAGGGTCTCTCTTTGAGGGTCATGGGCTACGAAGAAATGTGAAAAATAAATAATAAAATAAAACAATAAAATGAAATAATTAAAAAAAAAATAAAAAAATTAACACTGGCCATGCTAAGTACAGAATTATTCGGGAGTTAATGGCCACCAATCTATAAGGGACCAGACTGGAGAAAGATGTTTACAGCAGTACTTTTGGCCATTAACACAAAGCTCTTTGAACAAAAAGTAATACTTTGTGCTCATATAACCAGCTTTATTAGTCCTCTGGCTAAAAACGTGTATATTAACTCTTTGCAAGAGGAAGGAGAACAGGGACAAATTGCAATGCTCTTCTGAAGGGAAGTACATTTCAAGGTGTGGAAGCAATCAGAAGTTCACTATAAAAAGCCTAAAATCAGATATTCAGCTTCGACACATAATTTTTTTAAATGGATATATAAAGTCAGTTTATCCCCTGAGGGGCCACAGTAGCATATCCCAGTATTATTTTAATTGCCACCAGCTCTTTAGTTGTTTCCCAAATTTGTTGCATGGAAACGCTTTTAATAAGAGGTACACATGGCAGAAGGAGCTCAACCAGAAGGCAACTGCCTTTGCAACATATGCTAAAACCAAGTTATGGATACACACACACAGACTCAGAAATTAGAAACTTTTTCTAACATAAAGCTAAGCAGCTGGGAAAAAGCTGCAGAAATGAGAATCATGGTTTCCAGGACCTCAGATAGTGGAATGAATTGAATCCTAATGGTTGTAAAATAAATTCAACTGCATATCTAAAATGCCCAGTTAATACATACCTGCATCTTTTTAATCAATTGCATCTCACAATCAATCATACCAGGCTTCCTATAGAATACACAACTTAAGTGCGGTGTCTGATGTAACAGATACAAATACTAATGGTGTTCAAATATAGACTGCGAGAAAGTCTACACAGTAAGGCTTGCTTATTCCGTTACTGAACAGATGCTAACTGGCTCAATTCACAACTTGCCATAAGCAAACCACAGTAGTGTGGTTCACTTTTTTGCACCCACTCAGATCTTGCAGGTTGTCAGCACTGAACACTATGGCTGGATTACACAATGCATTTTATTTGGTGGTTAGACCAACGATCTCTTTAACTTGCATAGCTGGAAGGTTAACCTTTGTTGAGGGTTGTTTTTTTTTTGTGGTATAGAATGTTGTAGAAAACCAGTGTGAAAGTTTGCAAGGGAGACTGAAAAAAAAAAAGGAAGAACATTCAACAAAAGGGAAAATAGTAGCTTTTCTCACATTTTCTCTCCATTTGGTGGGCAAAAAAATTCATAACTAAATGACAGCTTAATGAGGATTATAAGAAACTCAAGAAAAAATTCAAAATTTAATGAACACACCAATAAGAGAAGTCTGGAGATTCCTGAAACTTTGGAAGGGACAATCCTTACCCCAATTTCTTTAAAATTCCCGATGGATGTCTACAGAATTGTTGCTTCCTTCACCGTGCTGTGGGACGGGGCCAGGTGCCCCACCTGTTTGAGAAAGGTATGAGTCAGTCCCTTGTACAAAGACAAATACTGGGTCAATTCAGTCATCTGCTTCAGTGAGCTGCAATGGTTCCCAGAGTGTCTATCAGGATTGCACCTACTAGTTTCAACAGAAGAGAATATCAATAGCTCAGAGTTAAATTGTAGAGAATTTGGTGCTCTCTGAGCTGGGCTGCCGCTTTGCAGACATTTCATTACACTACTAGGTCATTTCATCAAGCCAAATCCACAAATGCCAGGGAATTCATGGAAGCTTGGAATTCAGACAGATCAATATGGAGATGAAACCCCATTTACACAACCTCCAAAGGCACAGTGATGACACGTCACATGCGTTTTATTTTGGTCACTGGACTTTTTACGTGGTACGATTTAATGCAGAGTCTTTCATGGCCTTGTGAAAAATACGTAAACTGAATTGCATTTTAAAAAATAAATGTACATATATCTCTTGATTTTTGACATTTTTATTAGAATATGCTTTTTTGGAAAGTTTTTTGTAGTTTGCTCCAGTGGTGAAATTCAATTTTTTTTACTACTGGTTCTCTGGGCGTGGTTTGGTGGGTGTGGCAGGGGAAGGATACTGCAAAATCTCCATTCCCTCCCCACTCTGGGGCCAGCCAAAGATGGTATTTGCCGCTTCTCTGAACTACTCAACATTTCCCCTACTAGAACCTGCTGAATTTCACCCCTGGTTTGCTCCCAAGAACTTCTGGGGCTATGCCAGGCCAGCCTTCTCCTATGCAATCAAGTCACATATGAGGATGGTCACTTGATGTTCAGCAGCAACATCCAAAGCCTGGACCCCTGACCAGTTTGGGGGGTGGGGTAGGACCAGAAAACCCCCTAGTTATCAGGGCGTCCAAACATGCTTTTTTCAAGAGGCAACTGGTCTTTCTGGTTTTTTTTTTTCTTTGAAGACGTTTCACTTCTCATCCAAGAAACTTCTTTAGGGGTAGAGCTCACTGAAGTGTCAAATTGGAATTAAGCACACCCTAGTTGGCAATGATTGAAATTGTGTTACAAAATAAAGAAAATTGTTTGATAAATTTTTGTTTAAGGAATAATGGATGGAAACTGATCAAGGAGAGATTCAACCTGGAAATAAGGATAAATTTTCTGACAATGAGAGCAATCAACTCGTGGAACAGAAGTTGCCTTCAGAAGTTGTGGGAGCTTCATCACTGGAAGCTTTCAAGAAGAAATTGGACTGCCATCTGTCAGAAATGGTGTAGGCAGGGTCTCCTGCTTGGGGGGGGGGGGAGTTGGACTAGATGACCTGCAAGGTCCCTTCCAACTCTGTTAATCTGTATCGGCATCTGTATCCAGGCCTGAGTAGAGAGAGGTGCAGCTGGTACATTATTCCAGGGCCCATTTTTTTAAAAGAAAAACAATATTGGATATATGTATACGTCATACTTTGTGTGTATAGCAAAGCCGCCTTGCAGCCTTGTTTGACATAACCTTTATCAATCTGAAACTCGGTGAACAGTTATTTATGTAATTTCTTGCATTTTAATTTCATTTATTTCCGTTTGTTTAGTTTCATTTCGTTGACGAATAGATTTTACATTTCGCTTCATTTTATGAATGGTTATGAAACGTCATCTCCAAAATCTGGAGCTCAGAAATGCTGCACATTTGTAAATCTACAATTAGGATTAAGTGTCCAGGTGTAGGTGAGGGGGGCCACGCTAGTCTTGTTCCAGCACTTAATAATTCTCTTGGCGCCCCTGTGTGCATCTGTATCTCCAGCCAAGTATCCCATGGACCACTGCCCATCCCGTTCCAAAGACTCCCACCTAAGGCAGGCTGAGCTTGGGGTGTGCAAGCAGGGAGAGCTCAGCCCAGGCTTCCCCCAAAAGGAGGCAGATCTCCCCCACCACCACCCCGGCTCAAAGCAGCCCCCGACCCTTCATCATCCCCAGCCAGGCACCTGCTCCGCTCACCTTTCTCCCCCTTCCTCCTCCTCCTCCTCCTCTTCTTCTTCCTGCACCTGCAACAAGGGAAGGCAACCTAGGGTCGGAACTTCTACTCGGTGACCCTAGCCCAAGACGGCGCCAGCCTCACTGCCCCGCCTCCTGATCCAGCCAGGCGCGGTCAAGCAGGTGCCACCGCCGCGGACGTCGCGCTTGCCGCCTTCCGCGCCTCTCAAAGCCTATTCCCATTCCCCGGGGCTGCTCAGAGCCACAGATTTGACCTAGCAGGCACCTGGGAGTTGTAGTCTCCTCCCCGGCGCACTCGCGCCCCTCGAAGATGAGCGCTGAAGTTTCGGGGAACTACCCGTCCCAGAATGCAACGGGCCTTCCAAGGCGGGCCTTCCCATTTTTCATTTTGTTGTCCTACTCGATTGCCTGAACGATTATCCTTTGGTAACTCCCTCGGAGCGGTGAGGTGCGATTTTTAAAAAAAAACCGTCACAAAAGTCTGATAGAAAAGGAACGCGTGAGAAACTTTCTTGAACTGATTGCGGGGAGATTAATTCGAATTCTTCTACCGGGCTATTGGGAGGGCAGCTAAGTATTCGTGAGGTTCTCCTACCCGTGTACGTTGTTGATTGGAGAAAAGAAGAAGGAGGAGGGGAGGGGCTTAGCCGAGATGAGTGAAGGGAGGAGGGGCGTGGCAAAGATGTGGAAACTGAGGGGGTGGAGCTAAGAAATGTCTGCAGAGAAAATGCAAATATATAGACTTGAACTTGAAAACTTAGGATGGTTTGTTGCGAGTTGTGGAAAAGCCAGCCTTTTAATAAGTTATTAAGTTAATAAGTTATTTGTCTTAATAAGTTAATAATGTGTGTTACATTATTTCATTGATTTTATTTAGCTTAGTGTTATAAAGTTTAATATTTATCCTGGGTTGAAAGCAGTTAATTGAGAACATGAAATGTCTTTAAGCATAACTCAAAATTTTGATTTGATTTGTAATTCCTTTTAATTCCTCCACTCACATCATGATTGTGTTTCCTTGTACACTTCACTTGGGCAGTGAGTTTATCCATTTTCTGCTATTGCACAAGAACTTGAATCATAATTGGATGGATTTTATCGATCACTGCGAGTGACACACCCACCAAAAAGTTGTAGCCATGTCTAACGATGATTTTTGGTGATTTTGAGCCAGTGGCACTTTCTCAGACCAACCCACCTCGCAGGGTTGTTGTTTTGGGAAAAATAGGAGTGTTAGGTATGCTCACTGCTTTGAGTTATCTATATATATAAAAGCCAAATACCACTCACTCATTATGGAATCTCCAGAACTGTAAAGCCTACAAACTTGAAATTTGGCACATACCGTATGTTCCTCTTGGCTTCTAGGTGCTTGCTAAGAAAGGATTTTTTGAAATGACCATCAGATCATTAATTCTTATACGGTAATTAACACACTATGATCCTAAGGAGTTCTACTCCTTCTCCTCACCTGAAAAGAACTCTGTTCCAACTGCCAATTGCCTCACATTTCGTTACCACAGTTCAAACTGGCAGACATTCCACTCCTTCACTCAGGAGCAGCCTGGGGCTCCTCACAGCACTAAACGTCGGCATCTCACCATAATGTCTATGCCTTCCATCTATGGAACTGCTTCCGGACTCAAGGCACAATCACCGACCACCACTGAGCCAACAGACTGAACCAGATTTTTCCTGCATTGCCCAATTACATAGTTTGGTTGAGAAGCCCGGGTATCCAGTGTGTGTGTGTGTGTGTGTGTGTGTGTGTGTGTGTGTGTGTGTGTGTGTGTGTGGCCTGCAGCCATATTCTTTGGCCTACCACACTTTCTATTATTCTACTATGCAGTTTCTATTGTGGGAAAATGGGAGGGGGGATGGTACGGAGTTAAATGCTATGTAGATAAAATAAAATTCCTTTCTAGAATCCAAGGTCATCCTTTGTCTCTACACCTCTGCATCTGGATGGGTGGGACTGCCAGTGTGCAGTGGGCGATTGGACCATGTGTTGGATTTGTGGATGTCGGAGCAAGATCTTGAACTTTCAACTGGGTGGGAAAATCAGAAAACTTTCAGATTCTGCTTTCCCCAGATGTGCCAACCTGGCTCTCTTAATAAATTGGAACTTGGAGCAATACTTTGCCTTGGACTCTGATTTAATTTTGGATGCTATTTAGAACCCTGACAGTGTGTGTATGTATACATTCATAAAAGTGGGATAAAAATCTAATAATTACAATAAGGTGAGAATATAGCTGGAGACTTGAGTCACATGAATTGTTTTCTGTCATTAGCTTTAAAAAAAAATTCTTTGTAGATGGATACGTTTTTGCTTAGTTTTGCTTATCTGTTGCCTGATTACTTTCCAGAAGTGAGAAGTTTCTAAAGGAAAGACACATTAAAAAAAAAAAAAACAGACATGTCAAGGAAATGTTTTGCATGCCTTAAGGCAGGGGTCTGCAAAGTCGGCTCTTTTAAGACTGGTGGACTTCAACTCCCAGAATTCCCCAGCCAGCTATGTCCACCAGTCTTAAAAGAGCCGACTTTGCAGACCCCTGCCTTAAGGCAACCGGTTTAAATTTTCAGGAAGGGAAACTCTATTAAAGCTGCTCCAGCCAAACCAATAAATAGTGACAAGGCATTAACTGTTGTGGACATCGATGCAAAGCCTATTGGGGGGCTAACATTTAAGAGGTGAATATCTAAAGGATTTTCATCTTCCTTGCATAATACAGCGTAAATAACTGCATACGGGAGTTGGACACCTGTGTCCTAGAACACCTGCTACTCCATTTTTTAAAGCCTCTGGAGACTTTTAAACATGTATTTCTCTGAGTTGGAGAGATATGAGAATCCAATATTGGCAGACGAAAGGATTTCTTCTCATTTTGAGGTAGGACGTAAACAAAATTATAATATACTTCCTTAAAAAAAAAGAGATCCAGAAGATTACTGTCCTTTCAAAGAACAGTCCGGATTGATTTCCTTTAGGATAGACTGATCTAGCACCACAGTTTGAAAGCATGAAGTCTTCATTTTCATTTCATTTCATTTATTCAAATTTATACCCCGCACCGTCTCCTAAAAAAGGACCCAGGGCGGCGCACAGGAAATTTAAAAACAATACAAATATACAAAAATACAAATTTTTAAAAAACTATTAAACCCATGCCCTGTGCTAAAATAGTGTAAAATCCCCCTAATTAAAATCAATCTAAAAACAGTCAAGAACGGGCGGTTATGCTAAGCCGGCTTGTTGGAATAGGTGCGTTTTAAGACGCTGGCGGAAAAGGCGGAGGTCTGAGATGGTGCGCAGTTCGGGGGGCAGGTCATTCCAGAGGGTTGGGCCGGCCACAGAGAAGGCCCTTCCCCTGGGTGTCGCCAACCGGCATTGCCCGGCCGACCGCACCCTGAGCAGGCCCCCTCTGTGGGAGCGGATCGGTCGAAGGGATGTATGGGGCAGAAGACGGTCTCGCATATAACTAGGCCCCGAGCCATGGAGCGCTTTGAAGATGGTGATCAACACCTTGAAGCGCACCCAAAAGGCCACAGGTAGCCAGTGCAGCTCGCGCAGGAGAGGTGTTATGTGGGCACTCAGCCTTCCTTATGGTCCAATTCTCAGAGCTACACTTTACTACTGGTAACTGTTAATGGTTGAAGGGCAGAGGCTATCTACCACTTCAATATCTCCATTATCAGCTTTAAGGCTGGTTGTTGTACTTGAAACTGCTGTTTAGTCTTCTGTGTATTGAATGTTACACTGTGTTTCACTGTGTTTCTTGAATTTTAGTACTACTAAAATTCAAGATACTTTCCTTTTTCAGCTATCAAGGTAGTGTTATTGATGATTGTTCCAATTTTAAAACCAATCCACACTTTCTCAGTATGTTGAAAATGTGGAGAAAGCCGCAAAGCCGTGATGGTGAATCTATGGCACGTGTGCCACAGGTGGAATGCAGAGCCCTCTCTGTGGGCATGCCAGCTCAGCTCCATCGTGCATGTGCATGCGCCTCCCACTGGCCAGCTGATTTTCAGGTGTCTGCTGCGCATAGGGGAGACGGGCGGTATGTGGTGGTGGGGGCTTGCATGAGAGGTACAGCATCACCCCATGGCCTGTTTTTGGTCCCAGGAGACTGCAAGGAGGCCTGCTAGGCCCAAAACAGGGCACTTGGGGTGTGGTGCCCCCCAACCCGTTTTTGATCCAAGGAGGCTTCAGGGAGGCCTGCTAGGCCCAAAACTGGGCCTGGATGGGTGTGGTGCCTCCCCCCCCCCCCGGCCTGTGTTTGGTCCCAGGAGGCTTCAGGAAGTCCTGCTAGGCCCAAAACTGGGCCTGGGAGGTGCCCCCACTCGCTAATTTTTGGTCCCAAGAGGCTTCAGGGAGGCCTGGTAGGCCCAAGAAGGGGTGCAGGGGTCACGCCTGCATGCGGTGGGAGTGCGGGAGAGGGATATTGTGCGCGCACTGCATTATGGGTGTGGCTTTTAACACACAAGGACAAAAAGGTTAACCATCACTGGTATAAAGCCATGTTTCCCTGTTTTGCCAACCAGGAACCAGTCTGTTTCACCATGTTCTGCTTTACACATCTTGCTTGTAGGTCCTGTCAATTTCAAATTAAACGTGATCATAAAACTCCTACTCTTCTTCCGCTTCAATGGTTGGATCATCAACGTTCCCTGTAGGGCAACATCAGCAACTAAGCATCCCAAAGCTGCTTTTTCAAAAGGCGGTTGAAAATGTTTCGCTTCTCATCCAAGAAGTTTCTGATTGACTGGATGGGAAAGGAAGACATCCCAAAGACACTAATCTAGCCATTGGTACTGAATGATCCTCAGCTGTTCCTTAGCACCATGTTGAGTGCCATCTAACCTGAGAGGCCCAACATCTGACTCTGTGTCATCTATCACTTTATCTATATAAATAAAAATGTAACAAGAGTTTGTTCAAAACCGCTAATCTCTGAAAGTATTGCACCGATCGCTTCCAAATTTTCACACAACGTTCCTTTCAAATACAGCCCCAATGATATATATAGATTGTGTAGATGTCACACCTGTGCCAGGTACACGCAACGGAAATGTAAAAATTGTAAAAAGGGTAGGTAGATGGATATAGAGAGAGCAGTGGGCCACAGGTATTATGTCATCCTTTATGACATAAAATACTCTGTCCATAAGATTCAAGGAGAAATACAGTAGGTAGGTAGGCAGCTATAGGGATAGAGAGAGGGAGGGAGAAATGCGGTTGGTTGGTCGGTAGGTAGAGGGATAGAGAGAGGGAGAAATTAAGTAGGTAGGTAGGTAGGTAGGTAGAGGGATAGAGAGAGGGAGAAACACAGTAGGTAGGTGGGTAGGCAGCTATAAGGATAGAGAGAGGGAGGGAGAAATGCAGTTGGTCGGTCAGTAGGTAGGTAGAGGGATAGAGAGAGGGAGAAATACAGTAGGTAGGTAGGTAGGTACGTAAGTAGAGGGATAGAGAGGGAGAGGGAGAAATACAGTAGGTAGGTAGGTAGGTAGGTAGGTAGGTAGGTAGGTAGGTAGAGGGATAGAGAGAGGGAGAAACAGTAGGTAGGTAGGCAGCTATAAGGATAGAGAGAGGGAGGGAGAAATGCAGTTGGTCGGTCAGTAGGTAGGTAGAGGGATAAAGAGAGGGAGAAATACAGTAGGTAGGTAGGTAGGTAAGTAGAGGGATAGAGAGGGAAAGGGAGCAATACAGTAGGTAGGTAGGTAGGTAGGTAGGTAGGTAGGTAGGTAGAGGGATAGAGAGAGGGAGAAACACAGTAGGTAGGTAGGTAGGCAGCTATAAGGATAGAGAGAGGGAGGGAGAAATGCAGTTGGTCGGTCAGTAGGTAGGTAGAGAGATAGAGAGAGGGGGAAATACGGTAGGTAGGTAGGTAGGTAGGTAAGTAGAGGGATAGAGAGGGAAAGGGAGAAATACAGTAGGTAGGTAGGTAGGTAGGTAGGTAGGTTGGTAGAGGGATAGAGAGAGGGAGAAACACAGTAGGTAGGTAGGCAGCTATAAGGATAGAGAGAGGGAGGGAGAAATGCAGTTGGTCGGTCAGTAGGTAGGTAGAGGGATAAAGAGAGGGAGAAATACAGTAGGTAGGTAGGTAGGTAAGTAGAGGGATAGAGAGGGAAAGGGAGCAATACAGTAGGTAGGTAGGTAGGTAGGTAGGTAGGTAGGTAGAGGGATAGAGAGAGGGAGAAACACAGTAAGTAGGTAGGTAGGCAGCTATAAGGATAGAGAGGGAGGGAGAAATACAGTAGGTAGGTAGGTAGGTAGGTAAGTAGAGGGATAGAGAGGGAGAGGGAGCAATACAGTAGGTAGGTAGGTAGGTAGGTAGGTAGGTAGGTAGGTAGGTAGGTAGAGGGATAGAGAGAGGGAGAAACACAGTAGGTAGGTAGGTAGGCAGCTATAAGGATAGAGAGAGGGAGGGAGAAATGCAGTTTGGTCGGTCAGTAGGTAGGTAGAGGGATAGAGAGAGGGGGAAATACAGTAGGTAGGTAGGTAGGTAGGTAGGTAGGTAGGTAGGTAGGTAAGTAGAGGGATAGAGAGGGAGAGGGAAAAATACAGTAGGTAGGTAGGTTGGGGATTATGGGGATTATATGGTGGTTGTGTGTACGTGTTTGTGTGTGCAGGTGTAGATCTACAAACAGATTGGTTGGCCATTTAACCAGACTGGGCCACAGCAACGCAAAGCTGGGAACGGCTAGTATTCTATAAAATATTAATATATTCTTCTCCAAAGCTCATGAAGGCAGGACAAGAAACAACAGAGGGAAACTAATTCAGGAGAGAACCAACCTAGAACTAGAGAGAAATATTCCTTACAATCTGAACCAGGGGTGGGTTCCTGCCTATAGTTCTAACCTCTTCTATAGAAGAGGTTCCACAAATCCTGCAAGACCCTTGCACCCCTTAACCTTTAGAGAGAAAAACCCCCAGGGGTGTTCAAACTTGAGAGCTTTAAGACTTGTTGACTTCAACTAACAGTAAGAACAATTAACCTCTGGAACAGCTTGCCTCCAGCAGTTGTGAATGCCCCAACCCTGGAAGTCTTTAAAAAGATGTTAGACAGCCATTTGTCTGAAATGGTATAAGATTCCTGCCCATGCAGGGGGTTGGACTAGAAGACCTACAAGGTCCCTTCCAACTCTGCTATTGTATTGTATTGTAACTCCCAGAATTCCTCCTCTCGCTCTTCATCTGGATGATGTGCGGGCGGGGGGAGGGAGCTGGAACGGCACTGTAGATTTGTGGTTCTAAACGGCACTGTAGATTTGTGGAACCTCCTTTATAGAAGAGGCTAGAACTGGCAGGAACCCACCCCTGCTTTCCTCCTACGTTTTGATCTACACAAGCCACTGGAGGGTAGAGGGAAGGGTGGATAAATGTAAACACGCAGCGCCTGAAGTTCTAGCTCCACTGTGGTCTTCATAGATCTGGACAGTTATTGCTGCCCATCTATCTCAGTAAGTAATGTTTATCTCCAGGCGGTTTGACTTCCCAAACACCGCTTGGTTTTGAACAGCCAGCAACTGCTTAGCTGAAAAAAACAGAAGAAAAAGGTTGACAGACAAGCTATACAAACAATACTTATTACATTTTGTAGCTGAGGCGAAGAGAGAAAGAGAAGGGGGGGGGGGAATTGTCCATGATTACAGAGAGAACATTCTAGGGAGCATTTTCATTTCTGCCCCATGGTGCTGCCTTGGTGACCTCTGATAGAGGTGTATAAATCCAAAACGAAAGGGACGATGCAAATTCTTCTTAGCCTTGGTAACAAGAAGTCCACGATTCTCCAGCCTGTTCTCCTGGCCTTCAAGCAGGAGAAAAGTTTAGAGGTGTGTGTGCGTGTGTGAGATCATCATTTATTCTATGATTCATAGAACACAGGATAATAGGGTTGGAAGGGACCTTGGAGATCTTCTAGTCCAGTGATGGCGAACCTTTTTTGGCTCGCGTGCCAAAAGCGGTGGGAGCGCAAAGGGGTGGTGCATGGGCGTGTCACACCCATAATGCTATGTGCATGGTCCCCTGCTTTTTGCGCGCTTTTTTCGCCCTCTCCAGGCTCCAGAGGCTTTCTAGGAGCCTGGGGAGGGTGAAAACAGCCTCGCCCTCCCCACCTCCAGAGGCTTCAGGAGCTTCCCTGAAGCCTCCAGAAGGCGAAAAACGGCCTCAAAAGAAGGCCTAAATCAGTTGGGCAGCCCACACACGAGCGCTGGAGCTGACAGGGCAATGCCTCGCGTGCCCTAGGAAATGGTTCCGCATGCCACCTGTGGCACCCGTGCCATAGGTTCGCCATCGCTGTTCTAGTCCAACTCCATAGCCATAGCAGGAGATCCTATATCTGTGATGGTGAACCTATGGCAGTGATGACGAACCTTTTTTGGCTCTCATGCCAAAAGCGGGGGAAAGCGCAGGGGGGTCGTGAGTGGGTGTGCCACACCCATAATGCAATGCATGACCCCAGCATCCATGCACACATGACCATCACTCCCCCCATTTTTTGCATGCTTTTTTCGCCCTCCCCAGGCTCCAGAGGCTTTATAGGAGCTTGGGGAGGGCGACAACAGGCCTCCCCCCCCCCCCCTGAGGCCCTCCGGAGGCTTCAGGAGCTTCCCTGAAGCCTTTGGAGTGCAAAAAACCGGCCCTATAGGCAAACCAGAAGTTCGGGGACTTTTAGTTTCGGAACTTTTTCGACCTCCGGAGCCTTTAGGAACCTTCAGGAGGCTTCCCTGAAGGCTCTGGAGGCCCAAAACCAGCCCTATGAGCAAGCTGGAAGTCCATTCCTGAACTTCTGGTTTGCCCAAAGGGCTGGTTTTTTGCACTCTGGAGGCAAAATGTGATGCATTTTTTAACGGCCTATATAGAAGTAAAAGGGGACCTAAGAGGCTTTCTAGCCTGACCCAGTAGGTTTCATGCTTAATGTCCAAATCTCACTTTGCGTCCTGCCTTACTATGAACTGTAGCTATGATGGTGAATCTTTGGCACGCGTGCCACAGATGACACACAGAGCCCTCTCTGCGGGATTGTGAGCCGTCGTCCCAGTTCAGCTCCACCATGCATGTTCGCGTGCCTCCCGCCAGCCAGCTGATTTTTGGGTTTCTGCCACGCATACATGGGGAGCAGGGTGCATGTGGGAGACGAGCGTGCATGCACAGAGGGGGTTGTGCATGCATGCACATGGTTGGGAGGTTACACAGGGGGTGTGGTGGGCCCCCCCGTGACCTGCTTTTGGTTCCAGGAGGCCGCAGGGAGGCCTGCTAGGCCCAAAACGGGACACAGGGAAGGGTTGCGCACACATATGCATGGGTGGACGGCAGTGGTGGGTTTCAAATTTTTTAGAACCTATTCTGTAGGTGTGGCCTATTTTGTGGGCGTGGCTTGGCAGTCGTGTGACAGGGTGGGAGTGGCCACCTTTTAAAATGTGGTGAAACTCATTTAACAACGCTCTTGCTTAGCAACCAAAATTTTGGACTCAATTGTGATGATAAATTCTTTCTTTCTTTCTTTCTTTCTTTCTTCTCTGCACTCTTTCCAGAGTCTCCACGTCTTTTCTACATCATGGCGACCAAAATTGAATGCCGGATTCCAAGTGTGGCCTCACCAAGGCATTATAAAGCAGTATTAACACTTCACTTGATCTTGATTCTATCCCTCTGTTTATGCAGCCTAGAACTGGGTTGGCTTTTTTGGCAGCTGCTGCACACGGCTGGCTCCTATTTAAATGGTTGTCCACTAGGATTCCAAGATCCCTCTCACAGTTGCTACTATTGACCAAGGTACCATCTACATTGTACCTGTGCATTTCGTTTTTCTTGCCTAAATGTAGAACCTTACTCTTTTCACAATTGAATTTCATTTTGTTAGATAGTGCCCAATGTTCAATGTATGAATTGGATACATTGTGCCCAATGTATGAATTGGATAGGATGTGCATTTTAAGAGCAAAGCCTTATTACTTAAGGAAGTAGGATTTTAACATATACACTACCTATTTGATACTTTCAGATATTGAATATTTTCTAGTACCGTATTTTTCAGAGTATAAGATGCACCTTTTTCCCTCAAAAAAGAGGGTGAAAATCTGGGTGCATCTTATACACTGAATACAGCATTTTTTGCCTCCCAAAACCCCACCCCCTTCACCAAAATGGCCGTATATACCCTTTAGGAGGCTTCCAGAGTGCTCCTGGGGGCTGGAGAGGGCAGAAATGAATAATAAATGGCCCGTTTTTATGCTCAATTTTGCCCCTCCAGCCCCCAGGAGCACTCTATAAGCTTCCTAAAGGCTATACATACCCTTTTGTTGACAAAAAATGGGTCCATTTTCACACAAAAAGGTCGTTTTTTGCTCGTTTTTGGACCCACCCCAACTGCTCAGGAGCACTCTACAAGCCTCTTAAATGCTATGTATGGCCATTTTGGTGAAGGGGGCTTTTTTCCCTTTTCTTTTTGCAAAAAACAGGCCATTTTTGGGAGGTCTGCAGAGTGCAAAAACTTTTTTTAAAAATGTATCTCTTCAAAATCTTGGTGCATCTTATACTTCGAAAAATACAGGTACGTGGGGAACACATATCATGTTTATTTATTTATTTTTATTTTTTCGAATTTATACCCCGCCCTTCTCCTTGTTAGGACTCAGGGCGGCGCACAGGCATTATTAAAAACCATTACAAAACAATATATACTATTAAAAACATATTAAATTAACTTAAAACCCATGCTAAAAACCCTTTAAAACCCTAAAAAATTAAAATTTATAAATATAATCAGAAACGGGGGGCTACGCTAGGCCGGCTTGTTGGAATAGATACGTCTTCAAGTGTTGGCGGAAGAGGCGGAGGTCCAAGGTAGTGCGAAGGTCGGGGGTAGGTCGTTTCAGAGGGCCGGGCCCACCACAGAGAAGGCCCTTCCCCTGGGTGTCGCCAACTGGCATTGCCCGGCCGACGGCACCCTGAGAAGACCCTCTCTGTGGGAGCGGATCGGATGAAGGGATGTATGGGGCAGAAGGCGGTCTCGTATATAGCTAGGCCCCGAGCCATGGAGCGATTTGAAGATGGTCGTCAACACCTTGAAGCGCACTCGCAAGGCCATAGGCAGCCAGTGCAGCTCGCGCAGGAGAGGTGTTACGTGGGCTTGCCTTGGGGCACCCATAATCACCCGCGCGGCCGCATTCTGAATTAGCTGTAGCTTTCGAGTGCACCTCAAGGGGAGCCCCATGTGTATTACAATATATTGTTGTCCACAAACTAATGCTGCCATGCACAATTGCAAAACATGTAGTACCTTTGATCTTAGCCAAAAAGTGGAAAAGTGAATTTTCAGAGCTTCTTACCACCCCTGGAAAATCCATTTGCATTTTTGAAGCTCCTATCCCAATGTCTTTATCCCACATTTATGAGTGTTTGTTTTGCAAGTGATGAGTCTGTCTGTCATTACCTGCCTTCAGGTCTTAGCTAACACAATTCCTTCAGCCCACTTAGGAGCCTAGAAATGTAATTTTCTTGGCATGTTGCAGGCCCAGGAATGGTCGCAATATAACAATTCATGGTTTGCTTGGCTCACACATTTAACAGGGATTGCTAAAAAGTTGCTTTCACATTTTTTTCTATTATTACTGATCTGGTATCAAGGGGAAGTGAAGGGTTTGGTGTTTCCCAGGATATTTGATAACAATTTCAACTCCAGGTGAAATAGGGAGCTGTAAAAAAACCTGTAAAAATATAGGGCCCACAGAGGAGCATGTAGCCCAGTGGTGGGTTTCAAATTTTTTTAGAACCTACTCTGTAGGTGTGGCCTATTTTGTGGGCATGGCTTGGCAGTCATGTGACTGGGTGGGAGTGGCCAACTTGTAAAATGTGGTGAAACTCATTTAACAACGCTCTTGCTTAGCAACCAAAATTTTGGGCTCAATTGTGATAATAAATTATTTTTCTTTCTTTCTTTCTTTCTTTCTTTCTTTCTTTCTTTCTTTCTTTCTTTCTTTCTTTCTTTCTTTCTTTCTTTCTTTCCTTCCTTCCTTCCTTCCTTCCTTCCTTCCTTCCTCCTTTCCTTTCCTTTCCTTCTTGTTGGGTCATCGGCAGCGGTGGGGCAGACTTACTTCCGGGTCCTCTGGTGGAACCTCCTCTCACCGGCTCTCTACATTTCACCATCCGGCTCTCGCGAGTAGGTGCGAACCTGCAGAAACCCACCACTGATGCAGCCATAAGGCTGGTTAGCACCCTAAAACCCTTCCCCTGCCTTTTAAAATTTTAGTTGTTTTATTCTTGTTTTTAACTGTCTTTTGTTATTATATTTATATATAGCTTTTAGAGATAGAAATATAGAGCACATCATGAAAAAGGCGGGGCAAGATGAATCAAAAGTTGGAATTAATATTGCCGGGAGAAATATCAACAAGCTCAGATATGCAGATGATACCACTCTTAATGGCAGATAGTGAAGAGGAACTAAAGAGCCTCTTGATGCGGGTGAAGAAGGAGAGTGCAAAAGTTGGCTTGAAACTCAACATTAAGAAAACTAAAATCATGGCATCCGGCTCCCTCAATTCCTGGCAAATAGATGTGGAAGCAATGGAAGTAGTGACAGATTTTATTCTCCTGGACTCTTAAGATCACCGCAGATGGGGACTGCAGCCAAGAAATTAAAAGACGCTTGCTCCTGGGAAGGAAAACTATGGCAAGTCTAGACAGCATACTAAAAAGCAGATATCACCCTACCAACACAGGTGCGTATAGTCAAGGCTATGGCCTTCCCAGTTGCAATGGATGGCTGTGAAAGTTGGACCATAAGAAAGGCTGAGCACCAAAGAATGGAGGCCTTTGAACTCTGGTGCTGGAGAAGACTCCTGCGAGTCCCTTGGACTGCAAGGCGATCAAGGTGGTCAGTCCTAGAGGAGACTAACCCTGACTGCTCTTTAGAAGGCCAGATCCTGAAGGTGAAACTCAAATACTTTGTCCACCTAATGAGAAGGAAGGACTCCCTGGAGAAGAGCCTAATGTTAATAATAATAATAATAATAATAATAATAATAATAATAATAATAATAATAATAATAATAATAATAATAATAATAATAATAATAAGTTGAATTTATTGACCGCACCCTCTCCCCACAGGGACTTGGGGCGGTGCACAGGGAAATTAAAAACGAAAAATATACAAAATACATACAAATTAAAACAAATTAAACTCAATCAATCCTGTGCTAAAATCCCATTAACTAAAAATACCCAATAAATATAGTATACATTTAAAAAACCCATAGACAGAGAGACTACCCTAGGCCGGCCAGGCGGAAAAGATGAGTCTTCAATTTCAGGCGGAAGGAGCGGAGGTCCGTGGTCGTTCTAATATCGGGGGGAAGGTCGTTCCAGAGGGAATCACTGCAGTTGTTAAATTGGTAACATGGTGATTCAGCGAATCTGGCTTCCCCATTGACTTTGCTTGTCAGCAGATGGCAGATCATACAGGACACTAATAAATACATGCCAATTGTCAAGCACCTGGATATTGATCATGAACTGTTGCAGGACAGAGATGCTGCAACAGTTGTAAGCGGGAAAAATTGTCATAAGTCACTTTTTTCAGTTTTGTTGTACCTTCAAATGGTAACTGAATGAATGGCTGTGTAGCTCCATTTCTAATTCCATCATTCTCCCCAACCATGTGAGGGATGTGGGATACATATTGGTGCTTTGCAGCTTCCTCCAAGTTTGCAAAAATATCTCCAAACAAGCCTGAAAAAAAGAATAAACTTTCCTAGTGTGGAAAATGCCCTCTAGTCAAATTGTTGGCTCAGATTGTCTTATTTTAAACAAGGATAGCAGTAATTTCCCCAAAGACCAGTGGGATATATGCAGAGGGCCAACAATGCATGAAGGGAAATTCTGTCTTCCCATTATGGAAGTCTATTGCTGTTCTGATCTAGGTTTCCTGAGAAAGCATGAATCACAATTTTAGTCCCCCAAACCCTCTTTTATTTAGACGGCTGTGAATTATGATCATTCACAGCCCGTAATGATTCACAAACAGTCTGTGCAAATTCCTATAGAAGTCTGCTGGAGTTGACACAGTCTTTCAGGGTAATGTTGACAAGTACCCACCTTTATCTCTCTTGAAACGCTGCCAGAGACCTAAGTGCCAATTAGTTTTGCAAGGCCAAACGTAGCACAGAGTCAAACAGGACTTCTCAGAGCTTGAACCGACTAGATCCGTGATGGTGAACCTATGGCACGCGTGGAGCCATTTGTCAGGGCAAGTGAAGCGCTGCCCTGTCAGCTGGCCAGCACGAATGCGCACGCCAGCCAGCTGAATTCGCCCTTTTTTGAAGCCATTTTTCACCCTCCCCAGGCTCCAGAGGCTTTATAGGAGCCTGGGGAGGGCGAAAAGAGCCTATTTATTTATTTATTTATTTATTTATTTTATTGGATTTCTAGACCACCCCCTCTCCCCAAGGGAACTCGGGGCGGTGTACAGGAAAAAATTAAAACTACTAAAAACATGACAATACATACAACATTAAAAACAAATTAAGTAACCCTGTAAAAATTTATAAACGTTAAAACAGAACCCATTAAAACCGAATAAAACAATTTAAATTACAGACTGGGGCGAGAAGCATAAATTAGGCCAAGCTGGCTTGATGAAACAGATGAGTTTTAAGTTTCTGGCGGAAGGAGCGGAGGTCCGTGGTCGTTCTGATATCAGGGGGAAGGTCGTTCCAAAGGGTCGGGCCCATCACAGAGAAGGCCCTTCCCCTGGGCGTCGCCTGCTGGCATTGCCTAGTGGACGGCACCCGGAGAAGTCTCTCTCTGTGGGAGCGAATCGGCCGCAGGGATGTATGGGGCAGGATACGATCCCGCAAATAGCTACGTCCTGTGCCATGGAGCGCTTTAAAGATGATGACCAACACCTTGAAATGCACCCGAAAGGCCACAGGCAGCCAGTGCAGCTCGCACAGGAGCGGTGTTACATGGGAGTATCTAGTAACTCCCAAAACTGCCCGCGCGGCCGCATTCTGGACCAGCTGCAGCCTTTGGGTGAACCTCAAGGGGAGCCCCATGTAGAGAGCATTACAGTAGTCTAGACGGGACGTCACAAGCACATGAGTGACTGTGCAAAGGGCGTCCCAGTCCAATAAGGGATGCAACTGGCGCACCAGGCGAACCTGGTGGAACGCCCCCCTAGCTATGGCTGTCACATGGTCCTCCATTGACAGCCGGGCATCTAGGAGGACGCCCAAGTTGCGTGCCCGATCCACGGGGGCCAGATGTTCACTCCCTATGGCCAGTGATGGAGTCAACTGATTGAACCGGGGCACCGGTAACCACAGCCACTCAGTCTTGGACGGGTTGAGCTTGAGTCTGTTCCGTCCCATCCAGACCCGTACGGCTTCCAGACACCGGGACATCACTTTGATGGCATTGTTGGGGTGGTTTGGGGTAGAGATGTACAACAGGGGAATCATCATACAGGTGGTAATCTACCCCAAAACCACGGATGATCTCGCCCAGCGGCTTCATATATGTATTGAACAGGAGGGGCGAGAGGACCAACCCCTGAGGAACCCCACATGTGAGGAGTCTCGAGGTCGACCTCTGCCCCCCTGCCAATACAAATTGCGATTGACTGGAGAGGTAGGAGGAGAACCACCGTAAAACGGTGCCTCCCACCCCCAGCCCCTCCAGTCGATGCAATAGGATACCATGGTCGATGGTATCAAAAGCCGCCGAGAGGTCTAATAGGACCAGGATGGAGGAACAACCCCCATCTCTGGCCCTCCAGAGATCATCCACCAACGCGACCAATGCTGTCTCAGTGCTGTGACCGGGCCGGAAGCCGGACTGGCGCGGGTCCAGATAATCAATTTCCTCCAGGTGACGTAGAAACTGTTGTGCCACCACACTCTCCGCACTCTCCTCTGCCTACCGCAGAGGCCCTCCTGCGGCCCTCTGGAGTGCTCAAAACTACGCTCTGAGCAAATCGGATGTCACTTCCGGTTTGGTCATTTTGAGTGCTCCGGAGGCTTCAGGGAAGCCTCCTGAAGGTCGTTGAAGCCTCCAGAGGGTCTCTGGGGTGGTGGAGGAGGCTGTTTTCGCCCTCCCCAGGCGCCTATAAAGCCTCTGGAGCCTGGGGAGGGCGAAAAGAGCATGCAAAAAATGGGGGGGGGGGAACGCCTGTAGTGCGTGCATATGCACTGGGGGGAGGGGTCAGGCATTGCACTATGGGTGCGGCATGCCCGTGCACCACCCCCTGCGCTCCCCCCACTTATGGCATGCAAGCCAAAAAAGGTTCGCCATCGCTGGACTAGATGAACTAATTGCTTCCTGCAAAGTCCATTTGCTCCTCTTTTATGTCTTATGGGGGGGGGGGCAATCATCTCCAAGCCTTACTCTCGAGTCGCCCTTTTTTCCTTAATTGTTCTTGCCTTCTGGCAGCCCTGAGCATGTCCACACTGGGAACAGGCTCACACTGTTCTTCTGCCTCGCTGTTGCCAAGCCTCCAGAGGCTCTGGAGGCAGCAGATAACTACCAGATGGCTCTGCCTCCGACACAGAGCCCTCGTCCGAGCCTTCCCCAGACTCCCGGACTGGCCCATGTTCCTCCCCAACCTCCTCACTGTCCGACTCTGTTGCCAGCTCCGCAGGCCCCCTGCCTGGCTTACAAGTAATTCAGCAGAAGTTGGAGCCCAAATCTGCAGCTAATGTGTTAAGAGCATCTTTATCAGCTTGAACAATACCGGAGTCAATAAATACAAAGTAAGCAGGCTTGGAGATATAATCATGGCAAACTGGGTGAAAGCCTCTGTAAAATTGCATTAAGGATTGCATAAATTGCATATTTATGGGCATGAAATTCAAGTTAGTCAAGTCCGTGATTACTCAAAATCTTTTATATAAGGAAAATAGCATCAAAAGAACACTAGGAAATTAGGTGATTCACAACAATTTCACTGACTGGTCCTTTATAAACTCCCCCGAGACGGCAGACACAATTTCTCTGGAAATTGACTGCCCTAGACTTAAGCAGGATTTACGTCTCAACAAAGTGGTGCATTTTAGATTGTTAAATTGGCTTAGATGTGGAGTTTGTCCTGTTGAATGTTGTGAAAATCTCAGTGTTGGGGTATTAGGCTCCCTTCAAAGCCAAATACTGAGTTCTGTTATGCTGTTATTTTGGGGAATGCAGGCTCCCCAGGATTACAGGTAATCCTTAACTTGTGGCTACAATTGGGACTTCCATTGCTAAGCAACATGGGTTTTAAGAAATTGCATGCAGTTTTATGACCATTTTTGCCACAGTTGTTAAGCAGATCACTGTGGTCGTTAAGCAAACCCATTGACTTTGCTTCTTGGAAGCACTCCGTGAAGGTTGCTAGTGATCACGTGACCCCAGGATGCTGCAGCTGTTGCAAATACATGATGGATGCCAAGCAACTATTTCGATCACGTGACTGCAGAGACTCTCTGACCGTCATTCAATGTGAGGGGCTGGTTGTAAGTCACTTTTTTCAGCCCCGTCATATCTTTGAATGATTATTAAACAAATGGTTGTAAATCAAAGATTGCCTCTACTTCTGTCACTCCTTCCTGGTAACCAGGGATGGGTTCTGGCCGCCATTACTACCGGTTGCGCGCCAGGTGCCAGTGCATATTTTCATTTAAAACGATCTGCGCATGCGCACAGCATTAAAAAACCAATACAAATTACATTTTTTAAAATGAAGATTGTTCTGTGCATGTGCAAAACAGAAAATCAAGATGGCGCCACCGATCATAGAATGGTATGGTCACCTGTCCACCAGAGTTACTACCTATTCAGCCGAACCAGACCAAATAGGTAGGAACCCACCTCTGCTGGTAACCCATGAATCCTTGTGGCAGGAAGGCACTGGCAAATAATTATCACATCAGTGTAGTCTTCCTTATTGGTCAACCAATCAGCACTGGGTAAGCTTGGGGGCGGCAGCCAATCAGTGTCAAGGACATGCTTTCTGATAGGCTTGATGGTGTTGGCGAGCCTTGAATTTCAGCTGGGCTATATCTCCATCTCAATTTACTGAGAAGTGGGCAAGGCTTGGCCACTGCTCAAAAGTTCACTTAGGTTTTTAGTTGACTGATCTGGGAGATATTAATTTGGCTCACAATTGTTCTTAGACACTTCTTAATTAAAGTTAGCTTGTCTTGTATCTCAGTTCAGCCTGGATTAGCTGGTTCACGCAATGCTGCTAATTCTTAACTACAGGTAATTCTTGATTTGCAACCAAAATTTCCCTTGCTAAGCAAGACAAACGTTAAATGAATGTGCCATCCTTTATGATGCTTCTCGGCATGGTTGTTAAGTGAATCTTTCAATCATTAAGTGAATCTGGATTACCCATTGACTTTGCTTATTGGAAGTCCGCTGAGACAGTTACCAACGATGATCACATGATCCTCGGAATGTAACTGTCATAAATGTCATGTCAATTGCCAAGCATAACAAACGGTTGTAAGTTGAGGACTGCCTATAATTGGTTTAATGTGTTGTGTGAATTTAGCCAGTGTCAGCAAAACAACACTTAAATATGACATGAACATTCCTGCACTAATGAATCAATTCTCAGACATGTAGCCCCAGGTCAAATAAAAGCTGGATTTCTACAGTGCAGCAAGCCAACCTGAGACAGATTGCAGTATGGATTCATATCACATGATGCGTGACTCCTATATTGTGACTAAAAAAATCTGTTTGAGAAAGAGGTTACCCATTAAGGGAAGACTGTTTAATAGTTGTGCGCTCAACACAACCTGCATCTGGTGCAGAGATGGTATTCAGCAGGTCCTGACCAGTTCTGGAGAACCGGCAGTGGAAATTTTGAGTAGTTCAGAGAACCGGCAAATACCACCTCTGATTGGCCCCGCCCCCATCTATTCTCTGCTTCCCGAGTCCCAGCTGATTGGGAAGGAATGGTGATTTTACAGTATCCTTCCCTTGCCACACCCACCAAGCCAAGCCCACCAAGTCATGCCACGCCACGCCTACCAAGCCACACCCAATAGAACTGGTACTAAAACTTTTTGAATCCCACCACTCATCTGGTGATATGATTGAAAAGCAGAAGTGCTGAATTTGATTGGCATAGAAAGTTTGCTCGAACAAATTCTTGTTCGTTTTCATCTTTTGGTGCTTCTTCCTCTTTTCTTAAGGGAGCTAAGACAGATAACCTTTTAATAGTAATCTGAAATTCAAATAGAGTAAAATCCACTCCTCGCACATCGCAATATTTGTGAAAGATTTTTTTTTTAACAAACCAGCTTTTAAAACGCCTCGTTATTGGTCTGGAATCTAAGTGTGTATATTTGAGTGTTCATAGGGAAATAATATTAACAGAATGAAAAGGTCAGAAAATTATAAGAAATACCTTTTTCAAAACTAAATATGCCCTGGCAAATCAGATTCCCAGCTGACATCATGCCTGTAGTTTTAAAACTGGCAACATGGGGCCTCTGGAGGAGTTGAACTCTATGTGAGTAAATGTCCTTCAAATTAAAAAAAACCTAATGGTACACATATCTCTATACCAGGGGTCCCCAACCTTTGCAACTTGAAGTCTGAAGGACTTCAGCTCCCAGAATTCTGGGAGCTGAAATCCTTCAGACTTAGAGTTGCAAAGGTTGGGGACCCCTGCTCTATACCATTAGGGTTTTTTAAATATTTAATATGTAAACTAATGGGATACATATCTCTGGAGAGACGCATTGGCTCAGTGGCTAAGATGCTGAGCTTGTCTATCCTAAGGTCAGCAGCAGTTCAGTGGTTTGAATCTCTAGTACTGCGTAACTGAGCGAGTTCCCATTACTTATCCCACCTTCTGCCAACCTAGAAGTTCGAAAGCACGTAAATAGTGCAAATAGAAAAATAGGAACCATCTTTGGTGGGAAGGTAACAGCGTTCCGTGCACCTTCGGCATTTAGTCATGCTGGCCACATGGCCATGGAGACGTCTTCGGACAGTGCTGGCTCTCGGCTTAGAAATGGAGATGAGCACCGCCCCCTAGTGCTGGAAACTACTAGCATGCATGTACGGATTAACCTTTTTATACATCTCTATGGATCAGGATATAGATTAACACTTTGACTCTTCAATTGGACTCATTACAGATAGTGAAAGTAGATTCTGTGCGTTTCACAACATAAGTAAATTGACCATAAAAAGCAACACAGTTACCAGATTCAGACAATACGCTTAACTAAGTCAGTGGAAGATCTAGCATGCTAAACTTGTTTATTCTGAACATAGGTTTTGGAATGTGCCTGGGTTCGATATGCTTCGTGAATGCAGTCCAATTAGTTTATGGTTCAATGTATTATGAAAACTCACAAAGTTGATTAAGCCATTACCAGATTAACTGTATTTTGTAAACACCTTCAATATGTCACCAAAGGAAATTGGATTAACCCCCCCCCCCCTAGCCTTTACAAGCCTTTGTGGGAATTTCTTTTGGTTTTATTTCTTTCAATAATCTTCATTTCTCATCTGGCGCTGCTTCTCTTCACCTCCATCTCCAGTGAACCAAATCCCAGAAATCTCAGCAGAGGCATCTGCTAAGAATATAAGAGGAATCCATCTGGATGGTACCAATCTAACTAATACAGGGACTTACCAGGCTATCCTATTCAGAGGACAATCCTTGACATCTAAACCAGTGGTGGATTCTGGGCATTATGGCCCGGTGCAGCCGTACCAGTGGTAGCTGGGAGCAGCGACCACCATACTGGTACGGTGGCTCATTTGGCCCACACACACACACAAGCGTTCTCCTTACCTGTTTTTGAAGCAACCAGGCCAATTGCGCATGCGCACACAGCGTGCGGCACCTGCACGACCTCTGCCGAGCAGCTGGGTGTCACAGGGCGGTGGTGTGCACATGCGGCCCCATGCACCTGGCCCCATGAGCAGCGTGTCAGTTGTGACAGGAGCTGGAACCCACTACTGATCTAAACTAATTCCCATCATCCTCTCTACACATAACTCTCTTCTGCATAGCAACATAGGTCCATATGGCCACAGAATCAGCAATGGGTCCCTTAAGACTTTGAGACACTTTCTGGGATAGAAAGTGGAGAAGAAAATCCCATGAATATAAAGGCCCTGCAAACTTTATTAAAGTTGCAGATAGGTCTTCTACTGCAGGGGTCCCCAACCTTTGCAACTTTAAGTCTGAAGGACTTCAGCTCCCAGACTTCTCCAGCCAGCAAAGCTGGCTGGAGAATTCTGGGAGCTGAAGTCCTTCAGACTTAAAGTTGCAAAGGTTGGGGACCCCTGTTCTACTGAAGTTCTTTTCTCTAGTTCTTTTAAGTAGCTGGCCATGGTCCTGAACAGTTGCTAGGCGTACCATGACTAGCCAGCATAAACTGATCTACTGGCACCTTTATTAGTAGATCATGCTAATATACTTTGGTTTTCTTCTGTCATACTTTGGTTTTCTTCAGTATGATTGGCTTTTCCAATCTATGTCAATTAATTCCATATATCTGTCCTTACGTCTTTGGGTGTCATTTGGTCCTATTCAGTATATCTATTGCTTGTGGCTACCAGACTTCAAAGACATAGGGCAGCTAGTATATTGTTTGACAATCATGGCTAGCCAAATACCATGATAGGAACTATGGTTATCTCATTGTTCCCGGCAACTGAAGTTAAACTCTCCTGTCCCATTAACATCAACAGCTGTTGAACTTTAAACCTGAGAATGTGGATTTGAAGTGTATCTCTTCCAGTTCAAGATCAGTTGAGAACTGTACAAAAAGAACTACAGCCAGGAAATAAAGGATTGCAAAGGAAACACTGTAGTTAATGCTGTTTTCTTAGTGATCACCACCAAAAAAGTCATAAATTAAGGTTGGTCCCATGATGACCTGCTTTACGACCGTCATGATTTACAACTTTTGGGCAAGCTTCACTATGTGCATAAGTCGAGGACAAACTGTATGTGTGAAAGGCATACTTCTATTCACTTACAAAACAGAGAACTTTTCTCTACTTCGTGAAATAAATTTTATTTGCATACTAGACTTAAGAGGCAATCAATGTGACTTTAACGCTCAGCTAGTAATTATGTGCTGCAAAATGCATCACTTCTAAAACTCATTCAAGATCATCTTAAATGTATTCAGAGCCAGGAGATATCCTGCAATGGGTATGAATTTATAGGTCAATATTGCAGATTTTCTAAAAGCAGAGTGAGCAGAATTTTTCCTTTGCTTATTTCTTAGTTATTGATGATGTCATAAAATCAGATTCTTCCATTACACTAAATCACATTTTAAAATTATTTTTGTATTAGCATGATTTATGAATCCATCTATGATGATTATGCATAAAAAATAAGCCAAGAAAGAGAGTTTGTTTATCTGTAATACATAACATGTTATATCTGTGAGTAGTAAGTAGTTTATCTGTGAGCATACAGAACGGCGAAAGGAAGTTCAGACTTTGTTGGACATTGATATAGTAGTTTTGTAGAAAAATAGGTCAATGCCGTTATTGAATCATAAAATCATAGAGCTGGAAGGGTCCTTGGAGGCCTTCTAGTCCAACCCTCTGCTTAAGGCAGAAGCTTTATACCAGGGGTCTCCAACCTTTGCAACTTTAAGTCTGAAGGACTTCAGCTCCCAGAATTCTCCAGCCAGCAAAGCTGGCTGGAGAATTCTGGGAGCGGAAGTCCTTCAGACTTAAAGTTGCAAAGGTTGGAGACCCCTGCTTTATACCATCCCAGTCAAATAGTTCTCCGGCCTATTTTATTTTAGTCTTATATTATATTTTGTCTAACAAACAAACCATGTAGAGAGCATAGACAGTAAGGAACAAAGGAATTAGAAACAAAAATTCCCTTGAAGTTTTATTTCTTTCTCAATGGCAATATTGCAACTTTGCTAACATATATATGCCCGTTATACTGTATATGCCCAACGTATCTCCAAAATGATTTAAGAATCTCAGATTAAGGGCTTCACCATTTTTTAAAAGTAGGGATGGTGTCAATTTTAAAAAAAATGTTTTAACATAGAAGTTCCTGGAAGAACTTTTTTCTTTTAAATCTTCTTTCCTCTCTCCTATGGAAAATTGTAGGCAGAACTAAGTTTAAGAAAGGCATCAGAAGGTCTCCCTATCATCTTTTATGGTTGATTACTTTCCCTATCCAACTTACAGTCGATTTCTGTACACAATTGTTACCATACATATTGCGTACCATGGATGCTGCATATACTATGTTCAGCATATGATATGTTGCAAGCAGCTGTCCTGTTTTATTACATTGGATAGAAGTAACCACAGAAACATTCATCCCGATAGTGAGATGAAAGTAACAGATTGCACGTCTGAATTGCAAATGAGAATTCTCTGAAAGTATCATTTCTTTGCCCCCAGGGGAAATACTTGGCTACACAGTTATTCTCCGCCATGCTACCTTGAGAAGGGATCGAAATTTTTATCCATGGGACTTAATTAAAGTTGGAGGAAAACGTCTGAGAGACATCGTTAAAATTTGGAGTTTTCAGGGACAGAGTTATGTGCCAAAGAACATCAAAGGGTGCTTCAGAAATTTTCTGGATAGAGAGAAGGAGCCCAGGCGAGAGAAAATTGGGCTATCTAGGTTAAGCCTACTTTTGAATTACTGTGCAAATGAGAATATGTGCTGCTTGGTGATCATGTGATTTACACAGGGGTGGGTTGCAGGGGGTTCACACCGGTTCAGGCAATCCTCTAGCTAGGATTCTGCCCAAATTTGACGACCCCCAAATGCCACCCCGGGCTAGCCCCTCCCCTCCCAGGAGTCTTCACGCTGTCCATTCATCATGCCAGGTAAGTGCAGGGCCTGTATGGAGGCTCAGGGAAGGGGGAAACGGGCCTACCGAGGTGCCGGAAGTCCAGAAACGGGCTTGTTTCCAGCCTCCAGACGGTCTCCAGAGTCCGATGGAAGCAGTTTTCACCCTCCTGGAGGTTCAAGAAAAGCCTCCGGACCCTGGGGAAGGCGAAACACACACACAATGCCGACGGGTGGCCCCCAGGGGGAGAGCCTTCTCTGTGGCGGGGCCTGCCCTCTGGAACGACCTACCCCCGACCTTCGGATCATCACGGACCTACGCCTCTTCCGCCAGGCACTAAAGACACATCTATTTACAATACAATACAATACAATACAATAGCAGAGTTGGAAGGGACCTTGTAGGTCTTCTAGTCCAACCCCCTGCGTGGGCAGGAACCTTATACCATTTCAGACAAATGGCTATCTAACATCTTTTTAAAGACTTCCAGGGTTGGGGCATACACAACCTCTGGAGGCAAGCTGTTCCAGAGGTTAATTGTTCTTACTGTCAGGAAATTTCTCCTTAGTTCTAAGTTGCTTCTCTCCTTGATTAGTTTCCACCCGTTGCTTCTTGTCCTGCCCCCAGGTGCCTTGGAGAAAAGTTTGACTCCCTCTTCTTTGTGGCACCCTCTGAGATATTGGAACACTGCTATCATGTCTCCCCTGGTCCTTCTCTTCATCAAGCTAGACATACCCAGCTCCTGCAGCCGTTCTTCATATGTCTTAGTCTCCAGTCCCCTAATCATCTTGGTTGCCCTTCTCTGCACTCTTTCCAGAGTCTCCACGTCTTTTCTACATCGTGGCGACCAAAACTGTATGCAGTATTCCAAGTGTGGCCTTACCAAGGCACCATACAGTGGCATTAACACTTCACGTGATCTAGATTCTATCCCTCTGTTTATTTCAAGAGGCTGGCCTGGCTTAGTTTTAATGGATATAGTTTTAATTGATTTTAACCCTTTTTCTAATCTAAATTTTAGCCCAGACCTTAATTTAATCTATTTTTAACTGTTCTGTACTGTATTGTTTTATATTTTTTATATTTCTGTGCACCACCCTGAGTCCCCTTGGGGGGATAGGGTGGTATACAAATTTGAATAATAAAATAAAATAAATAAATAAACACACACACACACACCATGCAGGAGGATGACTAGGCCACGCCCACCATGACCGCACCCACCCAGCAATGGGGCTGCGAACCCATTGCTGCCATTTTTGAAGCCCACCTCTGGATAGACACACATGCACATGCACACAGATACACAAGTGCAGTGTCAATTGTGTACAGAACTGCAACAAAAGGGATTCAGTTCAAAGAAGAAGGAAGTTCAGAAAGGCTGAATATTGCACATCAGGACATAGAGGCAATGTTGTTGCAGTAGTTGCAAGCTCCATTATGGTCATAACTCGAGAACTACCCATGATCTGCAAGTATACTTCAAGACATTGTTCTAATTATGTATTTGTAGTAGACAATCCCTTGATTGTTCTGGGGTTTTGGTTGACTGGGTTTTTTTAATGCTGTGTAAGCCACCCAAGGGGCGTGGTGGCTCAGTGGCTAAGATGCTGAGCTTGTTGACCAGAAAGGTCAGGGTTTGGTGGTTTGAATCTTTAGTACCATGTAACGGAATGAGCTCCCATTATTTCTGCCAGCTTCTGCCAGCCTAGCAGTTCAAAAGCACGTAAAAAATGCAAGTAGAAACAGAAAAAACCTTTGGTGGGAAGGTAACAGCGTTCCGTGCGCCTTTGGCGTTTAGTCATGCCGGCCACATGATCGCGGAGATGTCTTCGGACAGCGCTGGCTCTTCAGCTTTGAAACGGAGATGAGCACCACTTCCTAGAGTCAGAAACTACTAGCACTTACGTGTGAGGGAAACCTTTACCTTTAATCACACCTGATATGTGGTAAAAGGAATATATAATCTTTTACTGTGTATGGATCATATATTGTAATGGCGTTATGCAGCTGTCTTAATTTTATTTAATGCAGAATAATGCACGCTTACATATGGATATTACAGTTTCTACAGCTTTAATCATGGGGATAACAGAATCCAGTGTGTTGAAATACAACATTTGGAGGCACAATCCCCCCCCCCCCGGCCAAAACCCCCAATTTGGATAGGTTCAGAAATTGCAGAGGAGGTCTGCACAATACCCTATCTTTCCATCTTGCTTTTCTAAAGCCTTGATCCATGTCGGTGCAGGGAACCCAAAGACGACTTTAGCTTTTGAAGAGGAGTCTCAACCATCACTGTTAATGCCAGTCCTACCACGAATGTCATCAGGCAGTGTCCAAAGAACAGGTAGAGCTGAAGGGACAAACAGAAACAAAATAGAAGCTGTTTGGTACAGTAAGGCAGGGGTCTCCAACCTTTGCAACTTTAAGTCTGAAGGACTTCAGCTCCCAGAATGCTCGCTCACTCCTCCCTCGCTGGCCCTCCCCTTCCGCCGGCCCCCTGGCCGCTATGGGAATAGCGGTCCTCTGCTGCAAAAATACAGCCAACTGCTTAAGGAAGAAACGACAGAGGGTGGGGGGGGGGGGAGAAAGGCACATTCACATTTTCGCCCAAAGCTTCGCTCAGTTTTTTCTTGGCCACCTCCAGCTCACTCACGTAAGTCACAAAAGGCCACTGCCCCCCCCCCCCCCCGGCAATGGTGTCCCGCTTTACCAATGTTAAAATCTGGTCACCTTAACCAAACCATGCCTACAGAACCAGTAGTAAAAAAATTTGAATTTCACCACTGAGTCAATCCCAAAAACATCAATTTATCAGAAGGAATACTATTTCAAAAGAACGTTCTTTACCCTCCAACTAGACCTCTAGGGAACCTCAAAGCCTTTGGGTAGATCAATATGATGCTGGAAGCTGATGCTTTCCTTCACACGCGTTTCTTGCACACTACTGCAATGCTCTCTACATGGGGCTTCCCTTGAGGTGCACCCGAAGACTACAGCTAGTCCAGAATGCGGCCGCACGGGCAATTTTGGGAACCTCTAGGTATTCCCACGTGACACCGCTCCTGCGCGAGCTGCACTGGCTGCCTGTGGCCTTTTGGGTGCGCTTCAAGGTGCTGATCACCATCTTTAAAGCGCTCCATGGCACGGGACCTAGCTATCTGCGGGATAGTATCCTGCCCCATACATCCCTTCGGCCGATTCGCTCCCACAGAGAGGGGCTTCTCCGGGTGCCGTCCACTAGGCAATGCCAGCGGGCGATGCCCAGGGGAAGGGCCTTCTCTGTGGCGGGCCCAACCCTCTGGAACGACCTACCCCCCGAACTCAGAACTACTACGGACCTCCGCTCCTTCCGCCAAAAGTTAAAGACCTATTTTTTCCATCAGGCCGGCCTGGCCTAATCTACCTTGTCTAGCCTTCAGTCTGAAGTCTAAATTGTTTTAATCGGGATTTTAAGGGGAAATAGCTTTAAGATTTAAAGATTTTAGCACAGGGCGATAGCTATTTAATTTGGTTTTAAATATTTATAATTGTTATGTTTATATGTTTTTAATTTCCTGTGCACCGCCCCGAGTCCCTTCGGGGAGAGGGTGCGGTTTATAAATTAAAATAATAAATAATAATAATAAAATAATAAAACTCACCATATTGATGTCTGAGTAATGTATCAACGTTTCTTGAAGTCCATTATATAACAGGATCATCATTGGATGCACCAAATAGCAAGCATAGCTAATTCTTGCGACCACAGTCCAAACACGCCATGAAAGTATTGTATTGATGAATCCTGCCAGGGGAAACCAACACAAATCTGTAAGCAACAAGGGTCAGGCCTGGAAGCCATCTTTACATTGGCCTTTCAAGCCTGTCACATTTTCTACTGTGGGAAAACGGGAGGGGGGATTATATGGAGTAGGGGAGAATTACAGTCTAAATAAAATTCCTTTCTCAGAGAGTCAAGGACATCCTGCCCTGCACCTGGAGGGGTGTGACTGGGAGGCATTTCCAGTTGGGACGGTGCCTGATTGGATCACGTGATGGACATGTGGGTGCCGGGCAGGGATTTGAACTTTCACTTGGGTGGGAAAAACTCGGACACTTTCAGAGTTGGGTTTTCCCAGATGTGCCAATATGACATTGACGTTATATAAATAAAAATGTAACAAGAGTTTGTTCAAAACTGCTAATCTCCGAAAGTACTGCACCGATCGCTTCCAAATTTTCACACAACATTCCTTTCAAGTACGGCACCAATGATATATATATATATATTGTGTAGATGTCACACCTGTGCCAGGTACAAGCAACAGAAATGTAAAAAATTGTAAAAAAGGTAGGTAGATGGATACAGAGAGAGCAGTGGGTATTATGTCATCCTTTAGGACATAAAAAATCTGTCCATAGAGATAGAGAGAGGGAGGGAGAAATGCAGTAGGTAGGTAGGTAGGTAGATAGGTAGGTAGAGGGATAGACAGGGAGAGGGAGAAATACAGTAGGTAGGTAGGTGGAGAGAGGGAGAAGTACAGTAGGTGGGTAGGTAGGTTGGTAGGTAGGTAGGTAGGTAGGTAGGTAGGTAGGTAGGTAGGTGGAAGGATAGAGAGATGGAGAAATACAGTAGGTAGGTAGGTTGGGGGTTATACGGTGGTTGTGTGTACGTGTTTGTGTGTGCAGGTGTAGATCTACATACAGATTGGTTGGCCATTTAACCAGACTGAGCCATAGTAATGCGTGGCCGGGAACGGCTAGTCTCTAATAAAATGGAACTTTGCGGAAACTCAAGCCTCAGAGTCTCCTTTTGTTTGGAGTGTTACTTGGAACACTGATTTGAACCAGTGGTGGGATTCCACATTTTTTACTACTGGTTCTGTGGGCGTGGCTTTGTGAGCGTGGCAGGGGAAGCATACTGCAAAATCCCCAGTCCCTCCCCACCCCACCAAACTGCTTTCCAGCTCCGTTCTCCTGTTCAGGGCAACAGAAGAAGGCAGAGGGGGTGGCGCCCGCCTATTTGCCCGTTCTCCGAACTACTCAAAATTTCCACTACCGGTTCTCCAGAACCTGTCAGAACTGGCTGAATCCCACCTCTGACTTGAACGCTTTAGTTGTTTTCCTCAAAGAGTAAAATAATTGCTTTTTGGCTAGCTGGGGAATTCTGGGAGTTGGTGTCCACATATTTTAAAGCTGTCAAGTTTGAGGAAACCATGACGTAAACGTTAAACAGGAATGGGAAGAGAATTGAGTGCTCCCCTAATATTGATGGTTATCCTCCATTCTAGGAAGGATGTTTTAAATAGTTGCAGGTAGCTATTATAGTGGGAGGGTTCTTGCCCTTCACTTCTGGCTTGTGAGCTTCTTAAATGTATGGCCACTGGATGACAGGGAACATAGAATGAAACCTACCTGTGGCCTGATCCAGAATGGGTACGTTTGCACCTCTTAAGCTCTTAAAGAACAACAACTTGTTTCCTCCTAAATGTCCTCAGCTAAACATCTCATGGTTAAATAAATAGATCCTTTCACTTGGGACTTAGAGAGATCGCCGTACAGTGTAATTTGAACAACTGATGGCCAAGTCTACATGTTTTCCTCTTACCTCTGGCACTTTGTGTCCTTTACAATGCAAGACTGAAGAAAGGGGATTTTTTGTTTTTTGAGGGCATGAAAGTCATTCTAAGAACCTTTGGAACGGAAGAGAAGACCAAAAAAATACAAGAGAAAGAAAAGAAACTCTTGGAAAGTATTTCTGAAGAATATACAGGAAGAGGATCCCGTTATTTCAATTGTGCCCTTATTTTTCCAGTTCTGAAAGCCACCTTCTAAGGTCCAACCTCAAGAAACCCATGCTAGGCTCCAATGCTCATAGAGGTGGAAGGATATAAATGCACCTGCTCTCATTCTCAGCACCAAGCGAGATAAATCTTGCTTATGCTGATGTTTCAGTGGGGCAGGGGAGAAAAAGAACGTAAGTTGTTCTTAAACAACCTTTAGGGAAAAATTAGAGGTTTGCCCTCTCCACAGTTATCCCTGACTCTAGAGGGCGGTCTTCATCTCTGTTTCCTAGCCAAGGGAGACAGCATTGTCCGAAGACACTTCTGTAGTCATGTTGCCAACATCACTCTATGCCTGTGATGGTGAACCTATGGCACAGGTGCCACAGGTGGCATGCAGAGCCCTCTCTGCAGGCATGCGAACCGTCGCCCCAGCTCAGTTCCACTGTGCATGCGTGTGTGCCTCCTGCCGACCTTCTGGCTTTTGGGTCTCTGCTGCGCATGCAAAGGGGTGGGACACATGCAGGAGATGCACGCACATGTGCAGGTTCATATGTGGGTGGTTGTGCATGCATGCATGGGGGGGGTGGAGGGAGTGCGGGGGTCACACGTGTATGTGAGGGGGTTGCACATGCATGCACATAGGTGGGGCACGTGGTGGTTCGTGCATGCGCTTTCGGCACACAAGAACAAAAAGGTTAGCCATCACTGCTCTATGCCAAAGCACACAGAACCCTGGCACCTTCCCACTGAAGTTGTATTTATTTATCTCCTTGCATTTGCATGCTTTCCAACTGGTAGGTGGACAGGAACTGAAGCAAGAACGGGAGCTCATCCCTTCATATGGTACGTGGGTGTCGAACTGCCCACCTTCCAGTCGACAACCCAGCGTCTTAACTGCTATGCCATTGCTAGCTCCCTGTTTAACAAAATGGCCCCTTTCTCCTTGGGGATCCTTCAGTGGTGGGATTCAACCAGTTCGCACCTATTCGGGAGAACCGGTTGTTAACTTTCTAAGCAGTTTGGAGAACCGGTTGTTGGAAGAAATCTCATTTTGGTTTTTCCCACTTTCCAGGGCTAATCCTGTAAGGAAGGCAGGAAGGAAACATTCTGGTGATGTTTCTAACCTAATTTTTGTTGCCCTACTTACTGAAAGTGCCTCTCCGGTTAACCCTTATTGCATTGCAACAGCTAAGGCGAAGTGCCCATCGATCTGAGTGATGTTGAGTTGGCCACGCCCACCCAGTCACATGACTACTGAGCCCCACCTACCTAGCTGGTCATTAGGGCAGAGAACCAGTTGTTAAATTATTGGAATCCCACCACTGGGATCCTACCTCCATAGCCTTCCTCACACGCGAAAAGGATCCATCCTACAGCAGTCGCCCAAAGCGTCCGATGAACAGCTTGATAAATGGCAAGGACAGGTGAATAGAAGCTGTGGGAGTCTTCTAGAGTGTAGGCCAAAGCAATCACCAGCGACATGGAGATCAGGGCCCAAAGCCAACCAATACAAGCCTGAACCTGCAGGAAGATGAGGAGAATGTACATTTGTGCAGTGGTGGGATCCTGCCGGTTGAACAACCGGTTCGGTGATCGTGTGTTGCTGTGCGCACATGTGCAGTTTTACCAAAACGTACCTTCCACGTTACTTCTTGGGGAGTAACACAACTGAGGCGCAAGAATCCGCTCTGCCGCGGTGAGTTAAGCGCAAGGGTGGGCAGGCGGGCCAACCTGATCGTCGGAGGGAACTGATTCACTCTCAGCTGACCGTCGGAGCTACCGGTTTGCCTGAACTGAGCTTCTCATCCAAGAAGCTTCTTCAGCTCTTCTTCCAGAGATAAAGAAGCTTCTTGGATCAGAAGTGAAATGTCTTCAAAGAAAAACAGAAAGTCCAGTTGCCTCTTGAAAAAGCACCTTTGGTAAAAATCAACCTAGAGTTCTCACTCAAGGCCCAAATGACCAGTCTCAAATTATGCTAATTTGGGCACATGATGTGATACCCAGTTCTCTGAAGAAAGTTCTGATGCTGGACAACATGGATGGGAAAATAATATTGTAATAAAAACTACAGATCC
Source organism: Rhabdophis nuchalis (assembly GCA_039707465.1). Classification (NCBI taxonomy): domain Eukaryota; kingdom Metazoa; phylum Chordata; class Lepidosauria; order Squamata; family Natricidae; genus Rhabdophis; species Rhabdophis nuchalis. The sequence goes on from CM077644.1 coordinate 229,347,907, forward strand.
CTGCTTCAAATGCTGCTTAAGGTAAAGGTAGAGGTTCCCCTCGCACATATGTGCTAGTTGTTCCTGACTGTAGGGCAGTGGTAGTCAACCTGGTCCCTACCGCCCACTAGTGGGCCTTCCAGCTTTCATGGTGGGCGGTAGGGGTTATGTCCGATACTGGAGCACTTTCCTTTTTTAAATTTAATTGACTTCCCTACTTTATAAACCACCATTACTGTGGAACCGGTGGGTGGTTAGAAAATTTTACTACTAACAGAGATACAAAAGTGGACGGTAGGTATAAAAAGGTTAACTACCCCTAGTCTAGGGGGTGGTGCTCATCTCCATTTCAAAGCTGAAGAGCCAGCTCTGCCCGAAGACATTTCCATGGCCATGCGGCTGGCATGACTAAACGCCGAAGGTGCACGGAATGCTGTTACCTTCTACTTGCATTTTTACATGCTTTCAAACTGCTAGGTTGGTAGAAGCTGGGACAAGTAACAGAGCCAGGGATTCGAACCGCCAAACTGTCGACCTTTCTGATCAACAAGGTCAGCGTCTCAGCCACTGAGCCACTGCGTCCCCTTCAAATGCTGCTTAGATCTTAGTTTTTATTACTATCCTTTCTCCAAACAGCTCCACTCCCCATATTGATCTAGGCTATTTTTCCTTTCAAACTCCTCCTAATTCACAATGTGCCTTAAGCACATCTTGATGCGATGAAGAATACTTTGCCCAAGGTAAAGATTCACATATCATTTTAAATGACTCCAATACCAGGAATCAAAGGTGCTCTCTTACTAGCCAAAATAGAGTCCTCCGGGCATCTTTAATTAGGAGTTTATGCCAGTCAACTTCTACACATTTGACTCATCCTTCCTTTGTTTTGCACCGAGGTGAGATAGACCCAAGAGAACTGCGTAGCTTGTAGAAATACAAGGAGCATTCCAGAGAAAGAAAAATAATTGGCAATGATTTCATGAAAACAGTCAATCCTTAGGGCAGGGGTCTCCAACCTTTGCAACTTTAAGTCTGAAGGACTTCAGCTCCCAGACTTCTCCAGCCAGCTTTGCTGGCTGGAGAAGTCTGGGAGCTGAAGTCCTTCAGACTTAAAGTTGCAAAGGTTGGAGACCCCTGCCTTAGAGGGCAAGGAATGCTGTTTGACGATTGCATGGTGGAATGATGGAAAGGCGAGAAAAGACAATGGAAAGGAATAGGTTTAAGGTTTATTAGTTTTTTATACCGTTCTACTCCCGAAGGACTCGGGGCGGTATACAGCCAAAGTAAAACAGATATATAAAAGTTAAAAAACAGTTTTAAAAGCATATTAAACATATTAGCGTCTCATAAAATTAAAAAGCCAAACAAACCCCGATTAAAATTAATAAAAATTCATATTTAAAAATTCATTTTTATGCCAGCCCGGCTTGTTGGAAAAAAAAGGTTTTGAGAGCACGGCGGAAGGTGCATAAGTCAGGGATAGTTCTTAATTCCGAGGGCCATTCGTTCCAGAGGACAGGTGCTCCCACGGAGAAGGCTCTCCCCATGGGTGTCGCCAGTCGACATTGTTTAGCTGACGGCACCATGAGGAGACCCTCTCTATGGGAGCGTACTGACCGGTGGGAGGCTCTCGGTGGCAGAAGGCAATCTCGTAAGTACAATAATACAATAGCAGAGTTGGAAGGGACCTTGTAGGTCTTCTAGTCCAACCCCCTGCGTAGGCAGGAACCTTATACCATTTCAGACAAATGGCTATCTAACATCTTCTTAAAGACTTCCAGGGTTGGGGCATTCACAACTTCTGGAGGCAAGCTGTTCCAGAGGTTAATTGTTCTAACTGTCAGGAAATTTCTCCTTAGTTCTAAGTTGCTTCTCTCCTTGATTAGTTTCCACCCATTGCTTCTTGTCCTGCCCCCAGGTGCCTTGGAGAATAGTTTGACTCCCTCTTCTTTGTGGCACCCTCTGAGATATCAGAACACTGCTATCATGTCTCCCCTGGTCCTTCTTTTCATTAAACTAGACATACCCAGTTCCTGCAACTGTTCTTCATATGTTTTAGCCTCCAGCCCCCTAATCATCTTGGTTGCTCTTCTCTGCACTCTTTCCAGAGTCTCCACGTCTTTTCTACATCGTGGCGACCAAAACTGTATGCAGTATTCCAAGTGTGGCCTTACCAAGGCATTATAAAGTGGTATTAACACTTCACGTGATCTAGATTCTATCCCTCTGTTTATGCAGCCTAGAACTGTGTTGGCTTTTTTGGCAGCTGCTGCACACTGCTGGCTCATATTTAAATGGTTGTCCACTAGGATTCCAAGATCCCTCTCACAGTTGCTACTATTGAGCAAGGTACCACCTATACTGTACCTGTGCATTTTGTTTTTCTTGCCTAAATGTAGAACCGTACTTTTTTCACAATTGAATTTCATTTTGTTAAATAGTGCCCAATGTTCAAGTTTGTCAAGATCCTTCTGTATCTTAAGCCTATCTTCTGGAGTGTTGGCTATTCCTGCCAGCTTGGTGTCGTCTGCAAATTTGATGAGTTCTCCATTTATCCCCTCATCCAAATCGTTGATGAAGATGTTGAACAGTACTGGGCCTAAAACAGAGCCTTGGGGTACTCCACTGCATACTTCCTTCCATGTAGATACCGTCCCATTGAGGACTACACACTGAGTGCGGTTGGTCAGCCAGTTGCGAATCCATCTGGTGGTGATGCTGTCTAACCCACATTTTTCTACTTTATCTAATAGTAGGTTATGGTCTATGGTCTATGGTCTAAGTTCCCAGGTCCTAAGCCATGGAGTGCTTTAAATAGCCTAGAACGGAGGCAGCAAACCTTTTTGGCGTGAGGAGCCCAGAAATGCAAAGACTAGCTGGTTCAGTGATTAGAGTGCAGTACTGCAGGCTACTTCTGCTGATCACCGGCTGCCTGCAATTTGGCAGTTGGAATCTCACCAGGCTCAAGGAAACATGCCCCATGCACCACACAACCCTAGCCACCATGCCCCTTCTGTCACGCTAATGACCTCTACCAAAAGAGCGGCAATGCGCAACACAGCAGCCCTGAGGTAACCACTCTCGCTGCCTCCTGCACCTCAAAAATAATAAGACCAAGCCTGTCTTATTTTCAGGGAAACATGTAATTCCCAGTCCAATTTCAAACTTTCCTGCTTGTTCTTCCACTCTAGATTTGTATTTGATTTCAGGAATAGAGCCATGCCAGGAAAATCAATATAAATCCATTTTTAATGGCTTTGTGAAGCAGATCTTTCATTTACCTTAGTTCTTAGGATTGATGGTTGGTGGTGCTTCATGAACAGTCCAAGAAATACACCAACTAGAAATGGACCGTATCGGCAGTAAGGTTTTGAGTAATACTCTAGAAAATACATCACAGTGGACATTTGCCTGGAAGCAGAGTAAAAATTAGTTTGGTGAAACTTGAATGGGCAAAAAAGCTTGATTATAAAGCAAAGCATGTTTGGTCAATGACCGTTGAAATTGTTTGGAACTAAATAGCAATTAACAAATCTAATTAATATTATTGATGTCAACTCACAAATTGGCAAATACTGTTGTGAATAGAAATACCTGACCAGGTATACTTTTAGAGATTTAGAGTGAAATAAAAAACAATAAAATCATCTCTTTATCTGCTGTGCAACATTCACACTTTTTGTCCTTTAAAAAGGTAATTAAGAGTAAAGGATCTCGGTCAACTGTGAATTAACTGGGAAAAACCTTCATGCAGGCTATTTCTCTTCTAGAAATGCCAATTTTTGTTTTTAATAATAATAATAATAATAATAATAATAATAATAATAATAATAATAATAATAATAATAATAATAATTTAATTTATAACCTGCTCTCTCTCCCCAAAGGGACCCGAGGCGGGGCACAGGGAAATTAAAAATACATATAAAAACCACAAACAATACAGTATTAAAAAGAATTAAACTAAGCCCTGCGCTAAAATCCCATGTTAAAACTAAGACAAACCCCTAAAAAACCCTAAAAACAGTTAAGCTATCCCAGGCCGGCCAAGCAGAAGAAATGTGTTTTTAATTTTTGACGGAAGGAGTGGAGGTCTGTGGTTGTTCTAATTTCGGGGGGAAGGTCGTTCCAGAGGGTCGGGCCCGCCACAGAGAAGGCCCTTCCCCTGGGCGTCGCCCACTGGCATAGCCTGGTGGACGGCACCCTGAGAAGTCCCTCTCTGTGGGAGCGAATCGGCCGCAGGGATGTATGGGGCAGGATGCGATCCCGCAGATAGCTAGGTCCCTTGCCATGGAGTGCTTTGAAGATGATGACCAGCACCTTGAAGCGCACCCGAAAGACGACAGGCAGCCAATGCAGCTCGCGCAGGAGTGGTGTTACATGGGAAAAATCTTAAGGATTAGAACAACTAACTTTCCTAGAAAACTTTCTTAGCAAAGATCAAAGGATGTAAGGCTCTCCTGAATATTTTTTCTTTTCTTTTTCTTAGGAACTATCCAAGCATGTCATGAGTTTGTTGCATAAATTCAAATCCAAAAGCACACACAGATAACTGATACAGCAAGATTCATTAACTTCTTTATATACATAAGAATAGATGAATAAATGTACAATACCAACAGGTGATTCTTCCAAGTAAACACAAAGCAGGAGAGTTACAGGCAAACAAAAGCAGTTAGATTCATTTCAGCAGACATGCCCAGACAGACTGCTAGTTTACTTCTCAGAGCAGCAGACTGATTAAGTTGTGGTTTCAATTCTTTGCACAGACTCAGATCTGTTTAAGCTCCCATTGGCTGATTTAGTTGCTATGCCTATTCATTGGCTGACCTTGTTCCCATGTCTCTCCCAGTCAGGAATATTTTAACAGTTTTTGGTTCTCAATTATTAATTTTAATCAGTACTAATGGTATTGAATGTTTGGTTATTGACTCTTCTAAGATTAAATAAACCCTTTGAAAGAGGATGGATAATTTAGATTAATTTCCTCATCCGTGAGTCAATTTTATCTCTTCACAAAGTTTTAGTATTCTTGCAAATAACATCCAATTGTGTTAAAAAATAATGAAGTTGCAAACAGTTCCATGTTCTTGAATTGGAGATGTAGAACCTTTGGGTCTCCAAATCTCACTTTAGATTTGAATGTAAATCAGATGGGGGCACCTTAGCTGGAAGCAGTTCAAGTCAATTGTCTTCCAAATTCCTAATTGGGGTCTGCATTTAATCCTAGAGGTCATGAATACCTTAGTTTATGAGAGAGAGAGAGAGAGAGAGAGAGAGAGAGAGAGAGAGAGAGAGAGAGAGAGAGAGAGAGAGAGAGAGAGAGAGAGAGAGAGAGAGAGAGAGAGAGAGAACGAATGAGTGCCTATTTTACATTATTTCAATTTTTGCTCTAATGATATTCAGTCCTAACTAAACTTCTGACTTTTTGTAATGTTAACATTTTTTCAGGGTCAAAAATGTCTTTTAACCTCAGCCATTAGCAGCTCTTTCTTTATTCTCTATGTCCCTATTTCTTCCTACCAGCTTTCTCCTTTTACCTCAGCTCAAGATTCAACTCAAGTTCACAAACAAATTTTGGATTCTTCTCAGCCTATCAGTAAGTGAGCAACTACGAAGGAAACCAGTGGTGGGTTTGTACTGGTTTTACTACCAGTTTGCTCTCTCTCTCTCTCTCCCTCTCCCTCCCTCTCTCTCTCCCTCTCCCTCTCCCTCCCTCTCTCTCCCTCTCCCTCCCTCTCTCTCTCTCCCTCTCCCTCTCTCTCTCCCTCCCTCTCCCTCTCCCTCCCTCCCTCTCTCTCTCTCCCTCTCCCTCCCTCTCCCTCTCCCTCCCTCCCTCTCTCTCTCTCTCTCCCTCTCCCTCCCTCTCCCTCTCTCTCTCTCTCTCCCTCTCCCTCTCCCTCCCTCCCTCTCTCTCTCTCCCTCTCCCTCCCTCTCTCTCTCTCTCTCTCCCTTTCCCTCGCCCTCTCTCTCTCTGTGTGCTTCTATGCACAGAAGTATCCGGGCAGGTGCGCGGAGCCTTCTTTCGCCGCCACTATTAGTTCGGCCGAATGGGGAGCAACCCACCTTTGAAGAAAACCATTTTAAGCTCCTTACCTCAGATCATGTGGGTTTGCTACAGGAAGCCGGTAGAAGAATGAAAGCAGAGCTGTAGCTGTAAACGTTGCCAGGAAGAGAAAGGTTCCTGAGATGACAAGCCAGCATTTCCTTCTGCCAAAATAAAAAGAAACAGAAGCAACAGATGGAAATGTTTCATCCGTGGACCTAGAGGCCCACTTTCATGCTTTTTGAGGGTGGCTCTTTATTCAGAGAAGCAGGACTATTCATTTTTCTGTTGTGAATAGAATGAGGGTATACACTAGTTTTGCAATGCAGAGAATATGGACCCAAATGAGGACTGGCTAATGAAATGTTCATTTGTCCCAAAGGTGGTGGTTGTGGCCCGCCAGCGGCCAGCAAAGCTGATGGCAGACAGTGAGGAGGTTGGGGAGGAACATGGGCCAGTCCTGGAGTCTGGGGAAGGTTCTGATGAGGGCTCTGCGTCAGAGGCAGAGAGGGGGCCAGGGCCGTCTGACAGTTATCAGCTACCTTCAGAGTCAGACAGTCAGTGGTGCAGAAGAACAGCTGAAGCTTGTTCCCAGTATGCGTGCAGAGCTGCTAGTAGAAGGGAACAGCTAAGGAACAAGGGTTGACTCAGAAGTAAAGCCACAGGTGGACAGTGAATGGCCCCTCCCAAAGGGAATAAAGAGGAGCGAAAGGGGAGTGGAGTTTTCAGGAGACAATTAGTTCAATTCATTAGGTTGAAGATCTGTTTCTGACCTCTTGCCAAGCATAGTCTGCTCCAGAGTGGCATTTGGAAGTTATCACCCTGATAAAGGTCTGTAGTTGAGAAATCTCTTGAAAGACTGTTGGCGGGGATTTTGCTGGAGAGGAATTCACTTTAAACCAAATAAAAGGGGTTTTATCGGGACAAGGAGTCGGCTTCGTGCTTTTGGGAAGCCTAGGTCAGAACAGTGGTTTTCCTAAAGGCAACTGGACTTTCTTGGTCTCTACTAAAAGTCCAGTTGCCTTTTGGAAAAACCACCTTTGGGAGAACCATGACCTGGATGATTGAGAATATCCATTAACGAAATGTTCATTTGTTCTAAGACAAATGCATAGAAAATCACATAGGACCTTCACTCGTAACCATTTGCAGTAATTAGGGAGGGTATTTCCTACCCACCAACAAAGTTACCTCGAGGTGTCCTTAGTGCTCCCTGAACTTGGTTGTTTTCTTGCAGACATTTCATTACCAAACTAGGTAACATCATCAGTACTACTAAGGAATGGGGTTTTTCTCTCACTTTATATTCTAGTAGCTTGCTCTGTTGGTGGGAATGGATTTGGAGGTTGTTTGGTTGGGCTGTTAGCATGTTTGGCAGTTCCTTGATTGGGGTATTATTACTTTGAGGGGCTGCTATTTCCTGCCCAGATATTTCTAAAGAACAAGACAACCAGATATTTATATATTTATCGATATACGTTTATTTCAGTATTATGGACAGTGACAGGTTCTCACAAGATACTCACCTGCTCGAAAGAAAGACTAGCAGGGGTGTTATGAAATAAAACTGGAAATCATTTGCAAGATACCATGTCCATCCAGTACACTGAAAAGCACATAGACAGCGTACATTTTAAAAATAGGCAGCTATATAAATACAGACTATATGCACAAAGGACATTTTTGTTTCTATATTTTAAGTTGCTCTATGGTACAGTTGTTCGTTTTCCAGGATTATGGTGAGAATCAAGGGATATCCTTATAGCAATTTCATTTTTAATTTTCAGAAGAAAGGTTGCTAGGTCCAAAGTCTGCCTATAAAAGATAATCTATTATTTGGCAGGCCTTTCCCTTAACATAGGGATGTCCAACCTTGGCAACTTTAAGTTTTGTGGACTTCAATTCCCAGAATTCTCCAGCCAGCATGGGGAATTCTGGGAGCTGAAGGCCATAAGTCTTAAAGTTGCCAAGGTTAGACTTCCCTGCCTTAACATGATTTCATTATTTGTTTAACTTTTCTTGCAAAGATTAAGCAATATTTCTTAATACTGTAGTTTAAAGCAGGGGTCCCCAAACTTTGCAACTTTAAGTCTGAAGGACTTCAGCTCCCAGAATTCTCCAGCCAGCAAAGCTGAAGTCCTTCAGATTTAAAGTTGCAAAGGTTGGGGAGCCCTGCTTTAAAGTATTGATTGAGCCACCCAATTTTTCTTCAGCTTGATTCATAAAAAACTTTTTGCTCTGAGCATAATCAACATTCAATAGATTTATTTTAAAAACATCCCCACAGTTAATTTCTAAAGCACATTTCACTATGCATCCTGAGGCAATAGACATGATGGACACATTCAGGGCTAATTCTATGACCTAGATTTTACATTATATAAAAGATGTAGTCATCTGTTCAGCTGCTGACCATCCTAAATGTATGAGTGTTGTGCCAATGGCTGATGAGTCACTCACTATTTCTTCTCTTTTCTGCCCACAACCACAATCAAGAGGACTGGAGAAGAAGTTCATGGAAACCAGGACAAATTGTCGGCATTCCATTGTCGAAAACATACCAACTCGGGTCCAGCAACGAAGTTGTTGATCAACAATAAGTTGGTCCACCACATTCTTCTACAATTCTCCACTTCAAGTTTCAAGAACTCCCACAGTGCTCCCCATGGAGTAACGGAATACAACCCAACCAAAAGACACACGGAATACATATGGAGAGGCTGAAGTCTACAATAAAAAGAGTCAATTTATCAAGTATTGTGAGCTCTGTAGCTGATTCCCCCTTTGAGAGGTCCCTGTGGGTTATGGTTGACAAAAGTCAAGAAGCCTGGTGTGTATTTTTATGGGCACTGTAAAACACATAAAACCAGTGGTGGGATTCAAATAATTTAATAACCGGTTCTCTGCCCTAATGACCAGCTGGATAGGTGTGGCTTGGTGGTCATGTGAACTGTGTGGGTGTGGCCAACTCAATGTCACTCAAGTCGCCTTAGCTGTTACAATGTCATAAGGGTTAACCGGAGAGGCAGTTTCTGTAAGCAGGGCCATAAAGATGAGGCTAGAAACAACACCAGAATATTTCCTTCCTGCCTTCCTTACAGGATTAGCCCTGTAAAGTGGAAACAAAGATTTCTTCTAACAGCCAGTTCTCCAAACTGCTTAGAAAGTTAACAACTGGTTCTCCCAAATAGGTGCAAACTGGCTGAATCCCACCACTGCATAAAACCAGATGAACTTCAAATTGCACCACTGTGGCTGCTATTTTGACTTTTTTTCAACCACTCTCAACTTTTTCAACACTCTTTAGCAATAGCAATAGCACTTAGACTTACAGTATACACCACTTTATAGTGCTTTGCAGCCCTCTCTAAGCATTTTTACAGAGTCAGCCTATTTCCCCCAACAATCTGGGTCCTCATTTTACCCACCTCGGAAGGATGGAAGGCTGAGTTAACCTGGAGCCTGGTGAAATTCGAACTGCCAAATTGCAGGCAGCCGGCAGGCAGCAGAAGTAGCCTGCAATACTGCACTCTAACCACTGCGCCACCGTGGCTTTAACTTATCTCCATATACCAAAGTGCTTTTATTAATTTAACTTTTTAGATTTAGAATGTGTAAGTTGGTAGGAGGGTGGCCTAGTACGCCATAATGTATCGTTGTAATATATGTATGGATTCAAGCAGTGCGGATGGAAATTTGGTCATTTTTCTAAGTATTGTCCATATTTTTTTGGTGTAGCATCCAGTGTGCCAATAGCTATTGGAACAAGAGCTTGATATATTGTGATCTTCAATTGTTTGCCTTCTATTCTACTATCCCCTAGTATTGCTATATCAATTAATTACACTTTCGTCTTTCAACCCCAGTTATATCTCTTATGAGCTAGAACTTTATCAGTCTATATTCGGAAATCCCACAGTATTTTAACCTCCTCCTTTTTTACGATTTTTTCAATTATATTTTGGAAATGAAAATTGTTCTCCCCAGAATTTTCCAAAGGATTTTTAACACCCCCAAATTATGTGTACTGTCTATCAGCACAACATGCAAATGGAAAAAAAAACCCTCCATGTCCGCTGTGTTAGACAAAAAATCCCCCTCTTTATCAAACCATTTCAAAAGAAACTTTCTGTAGCTTGTACCGGAGAAATCGATTCCATAAATACTTCAAGGCAATGTAAAAGTTAATGTCTTTTCTTGAGCAATTGACCATCTTCAGAAATGACCAGGAGCTTAATAAGCCACTAGAAGGAAAGAAAATCATATTAAATTTGCCACTTTATTTTTCAAAGCTTGTTTCTTCCTCATGCTTTCTCATATAACTGTATAGTTTATGAAAATGACACAAAATTAGTCACGTGCTATCAGAATGATCCTCTTGCTTGAAAAGCAAATATTCTTGACTTCATAATTCCAGTTTCTATTTCCCTTCATTGAAAAGTAAAGTTCTCTGTCCCATAACAAGAATATTTGCTGCCTAACAATTGGGAAATTATGTTATGTTACTGTAGGAAGTTAGCCATCACCCCTCTCCTAGGAAAGTGAGATATTTTAGGAAATATTAAAAGCACAAAATATTTCCCCTAAAAGCAGTGGTGGGTTTCTGCAGGCTCGCACCTACTCGAGAGAGCCGGTTGGTGAAATTTAGAGAACCGTTGAGAGGGGGTTCCACCGGCGTACCTGGAAGTAAATCTGGCCCGCCGCTGCCAGTGACCCAACGGGAAGGAAAGGAAAGGAAAGGAAAGGGAAGGAAGGAAAAGAAAGAAAGAAAGAAAGAAAGAAAGAAAGAAAGAAAGAAAGAAAGAAAGAAAGAAAGAAAGAAAGAAAGAATTTATCATCACAATTGAGTCCAAAATTTTGGTTGCTAAGCAAGAGCGTTGTTAAATGAGCTTCACATTTTAAAAGGTGGCCACTCCCACCCTGTCACATGACTGCCAAGCCACGCCCAGAAAATAGGCCACACCTACAGAGTAGGTTCTAAAAAATTGAAACCCACCACTGCCTAAAAGGGAAACAGAAACTCCCCCCCCCCTCCTGTTTGTCAGTGGGCCATTGAGGCCTGGGTCAGTCTATTCTACATAACAAAGATCTACCTCCTTCAGCTCCAGGGTGATGGGTTTCTTTTGAAGGTGTTTCGCTTCTCATCCAGAGCTGAAGCAGCTTTTTGGATGAGAAGCAAAATGTCTTCAAAGAAAAACCAGAAAGTCCGGTTGCCTCTTGAAAAAAGCACCTTTGGGATATTTCTTTTCATCTTCATTTACTGCAAGAGTACGTCTACCATGATAGAAGCAGGGTATTTGTGGGAATTTCTGTTTTTTTTTGCACATCAAACCAGCAGTAATGCTAGCAGCAACCCACCCCTGCTTCCCACCAAAGATGGTCCCTATTTTTCTACTTGCCTTTTTTTTACATTCGTATGTAAATATTCATATGTAAGAATGCATTATTTTGCAGTAAATAAAATTAAGACAGTTGCATAACGTCATTACAATATATGGTCCATATACAGTAAGAAATTATATATTCCCTTTACCACATATCAGGTGTGATCAAAGGTAAAGGTTCCCCTCGCACCTAAGTGCTAGTTGTTCCTGACTCTAGGGGGCGGTGCTCATCTCTGTTTCAAAGCCGAAGAGCCAGCGCTGTCCAAAGACGTCTCCGTGGTCATGTGGCTGGCATGACTAAAAGGCAAAGGCGCATGGAGCGCTGTTACCTTCCCACCAAAGTGATCCCCATTTTTCTACTTGCATTGTTTACGTGCTTTTGAATTGCTAGGTTGGCAGAAGCTGGAACAAGTAACACAACACTAGGGATTCGAACCGCCAAACTGCCAACTTTTATGATCGCCAAGGTCAGCGTCTTAGCTACCGAGCCACCACATCCCTTATCCTATGGATAGCCCTGGTCAAATAATTTTGATTTGATTTTGATTTTATTCGCATTTATAACCCGCACCCATCTCACCACAAAGGGACTCGGGGCGGCGCACAGGGAATATAAAATATAAATACATATATTCAAGAATAATATTCATTAAAACTAAATTAAATTAACCCACCCTGCGCTAAAAGCAATTAAAACCCCTGAATTAAAACTTTGATAACTAAAAGCAGTGCAGTGTCGAGTAAAGTCATGCCAGGCCGGCTAGGTGGAAGAAGTGCATTTTTAAACGGTGGCGGAACTGGCGGAGGTCCGAGATGACACGGAGTTCGGGAGGTAGATCGTTCCAGAGGGTTGGGCCCACCACAGAGAAGGCTCTTCCCCTGGGCGTCGCCAGCCGGCATTGCCTGGTTGACGGCACCCGGAGCAGACCCTCTCTGTGAGAGCGAATTGGTCGTAGGGACCAATTATGTGCAGAGACTTATCTGATTTCAATAGCCAATGAACTGATATTTTAAATAAAGAAACTGCATAAGCATATTAAAAAGTTGAACAATTTAAGTCATTAATATATTAAAAAAACTGAGCATAACCCTTTTGGAAATTTGATAGAGATTCTTCCTTTTTTCCCTATTCTACAAATTCATGATTAACTTGTATCATTTAATCTATGGGACCATTGGTACTGATATGTCTTTCTTTGCAGACAATGCAAGTTATCGTGTTATGAGTTACTAGGACAGTGAACACAAACATATCCACGTGGGAAACTGAAATATGTCATAGGTAGCTAGGCGTAGGTGTGTGGAAGGGTGGAAATTGCTGCTAATATTTGACTTACCTAATGATGAAAAAGGTGTCAACACCTAAATAAAAGGGACCACTTCGAGAATATATGTAGATAGGGTTTTTTAGTACTTTAGCCTCCCATTCCAGTGTATTATCTGTAGCAACACACATAAAAATAAAATACAGTTGGGGAGTTGGGACAGACTTTTATCAAACCCTTTTATTTTTAAACATACAGCTAATCATACCAATTTTCAAAACGCCAGGTGTAATCATTTAAAATAAAAACAAAAACTGCTATTTAGTTTAAGCATTTTTAAGATCTCAGATGTTATCTACCTTTAAGCAGCTATGTCTGCTTGGAAAAGAAGCCAAAAGTGGATTCGATTCTTTCTCTGGAGCTTAATGGCCCCTTTGAGAAATAGGAACATAGAACGTAGAATAATAGGGCTGGAGGGGATCTTGGAGGTCTTCTAGTCCAACCCGTTGCTCAAGCAGGAAACCCTACACCAGTGTTGGTGAACTTTTTCCAGACTGAGTCTGGAATGGGGGGAGGGGGGGCACTCCGGAAACCAGAAGAGCAGCCAATCGGTGTGCATGCACGCGCCAGGAAGATTATTTTCCGGTTTCTGGCACGCGCATGCACACCGGCCACCAGGGCTTCTGGTTTCTGGCACGCATGCCTGCACGAATACCACCTGGCTGGTATGCGTGCTGGAAACCAGAAGATTATCTTCCCAGCATGCGCATGCGCGCCGAGCAGCTTTTGCTCTAGTTTCTGGCCCTCCCACCTGCATGAAGACCAGCTGGCTGGTGTGCTGGAACCCGGAAGAGCAACAGGCAATAGGCTGCATGCCCGGAGAGATGGCTCTGCGTGCCCCTTCCGGCACATGTGCCCTAGGTTCACCATCATGGCCCTACACCATTCCAGACAAATTGTACAATCTCTTCTTAAAAACGTCCAGGGATGGAGCATTCACATCTTTTTGAGGCAAGCCATTCCACTTTTTCAGAGGTATGTCTGTTCATAAAAGATTGACATTTAGTTATAAATCCAATCTACAGCTTAAAAAGAGAAATTCGGGAACTGCCTGTTTACTGCCGTTTATAAAATCCCAAGCACAAACTCTCCTCCAACGTCACCTGAGCTGAAATTGCCTCATATAACAGCACTTTTTGAACGTTTTGTTCTTCTTCTTCTTGTCCCCCTTTTTTTTTTGCCTGGAGCAGGTTTTAAGAGTACGTGGAAATGGTGGCTACATTAGAATTGGGCTGACCCCTTCCACTTAGCCAAATAGTTCATTGGATTCTGCCCTGTATTTTTTTCTTCTAAAAAGGTAGAGGTGTGGCTCCACTGTATTATTTTGAAATTCTGATATAAATCTTCTTAAAGATAAAGGTTCCTCTCGCACCTATGTGTTAGTCGTTTCCGACTCTAGGGGGCGGTGCTCATCTCCGTTTCAAAGCTGAAGAGCCAGCGCTGTCCCGAGACGTCTCCGTGGTCATGTGGGCTGCATGGAAAACCAGCGAGGCCCCTGCATGGTCCGTTTTTGGCCTCCCAGGTCTCCAGAAGCATTCTGCCGGCAAAAAAACGGGCCATGCGGAGGCCCTGGCAGTCCTTTGATATTTACAGGCTGCCCCCACAGGCCAGATTTAAGCTCCCCACAAGTCTGATTTGGGCTGCGGGCCTTGAGTTTGGTACCCCCGTGCAAGACCCATGTAGTCTGAGAATCTCTTTTTCTGGTCAAGATTGTTAGATCCTGAGGACATAAGTTTTCTGCCATTTTAGCTGAGAATCAGATGAAAACAATATTATAGGTCTTAAAGCAGCAAGCCCAGCCTCACCTCTATGCAGGGGTGGGTTCCGGATTCTTTTACTGCTGGTTTGCTCAGGGATGTGCTTCAGGTGCATGTGCCCTTGATGTGTGCTATGCACATGCATGTGCATGTGCATGTGCAGAAGCAAAAAATAAGATGGCACTGCCTATGGGCTGCCGATAGGACCGGTTTGGGGGCATGGGTGGCCGAGGTACTACCTACTTGGCAGAACCAGTCCCAACCGGAAGGAACCCACCTCTTCCTGTACGTGATGTAACACAGCCACTTCATAGCCCTCAGCATCTCCCTTGAATATTTATGAATGGCCCTTGCTAACTACCACAGGGGGATTGAATTTGCTTATTGCCACAGGGGGATTGAATTTCCTTTAAATGAGAACTAGATTTGCTTTGGCATCTCTGCTTCGTACCTAAATTCTGCCATGCTGTCATTTGGCTTGTATGCCCAGAAATTATCCACAAAAGACTTAATGATCTAAGGCCATTTAGAGCCAAGGAAACCTCCTGAGAAGATTGGGTCATCCAAATAGCTGGAAGATTTTTTTGCAGGGAAAAACACTTCATAATGCAATCCAAGGTACCTAAAATACCAAAACACAAAATATTAATTGTAGCACAGGCTGTATCCATTCCTCTGTAATGTATGAAAGCATGAATAAACTTAAATGAATAAACTTTAGATTTAGATTTTTAGATTTTATTATATTTATATCCCGCACCTATCACCTACAAAAGGACCCAGGGCGGCGCACAGGAATTTAAAACATAATATACAATACAAAATACATAACATCCTAAAACCCTATTAAACTCAATGACCCTGTGCTAAAAACATAATTTAAAAAACCCTCTAATTAAAAAATTTGTACAACTAACACTCAGTCATTTATCGGGTGGTTAACATAAGCCGGCTTGATGGAATAAGTGCGTTTTCAGACGCTGGCGGAAAAGGCGGAGGTCCAAGATGGTATGGAGATCGGGAGGCAGGTCCTTCCAGAGGGTAGGCCCGCCACAGAGAAGGCCCTTCCCCTGGGTGCCGCCAACTGGCATTGCCCAGCCAACGGCACCCGGAGAAGACCCTCTCTATGGGAGCGGATTGGTTGAAGGGATGTATGAGGCAGGAGACGGTCTCGCATATAACTAGGCCCCGAGCCATGGAGCGCTTTAAAGATGGTGATCAAAACTATATTACTATTACTGTATTACTATTATTCTTCTATTCCTTCCTAGTATCTATGTCTCCCCACTTATGACTATAACCATGTTGCTTGTATCTTTCAATTTATATTGTTTTTATTTGCTTCGTTCGATTTGATAGCTTATTAGTAACCTTGACTATCACTACGTGTTGTATGAAGAATGTATTTTATTGTCCCTATGTACAACGAGAGAATTATGCACCAAAGACAAATTCCTTGTGTGTCCAATCACACTGGGCCAATAAAGAATTCTATTCTATTCTACTTAAATTTATTCTATTTAAACATGCCAGTGTAAATATAATAAAGTATCAAAATTCAGAACAAAATTATACTTTGGGAGAATGTCCTCAGGTGCTTCACGTAAATCAATGTTTCAAGTAGTTTACTGTTTTTGGCAACTTTAAGATGGGTGAACTTCAACTCCCCAAATTCCCCAGCAATGAACTTCCCCTAAGGCACTGGTTCTCAACCTTCCCAATGCTGTGACCCTTTCATACAGTTCCTCATGTTGTGGTGACCCCCCAAACATAAAATTGGTGTCTCGGTTCCTAAGACCATCAAAAATATGTGTTTTCCGATGATCTTAGGCGACCCCTGTGAAAGGGTCATTCGACCCTCAAAGGGGTCCCGACCCACAGGTTGAGAACCGCTGCCCTAAGGAAAGCAACTTTTAGACACCACCCAAAAAAAAAGCTATTTTGCAGAGTCTTTTAGATATGTTTTTTTTTAATTTTATTTTCGGATTTATACCCCACCCTTCTCCTTGTTAGGACCCAGGGCGGTGCACAGGCATTATTAAAACCATAACAAAAAACAATATACATCATTAAAAACATATTAAATTATTAAACCCGTGCTAAAAACCCATTTAAAACCCTGCAAATTACAATTTATATATAAAAAGTCAGAAACGGGGGGCTATGCCAGGCCGGCTTGTTGGAATAGATATGTCTTAAGACGTTGGCGGAAGAGGCGGAGGTCTGAGATAGTGCGTAGGTCGGGTGGTAGGTCGTTCCAGAGGGCCGGGCCCGCCACAGAGAAGGCCCTTCCCCTGGGCGTCGGCAACCGGCATTGCCTGGCCGACGGCACCCGGAGAAGGCCCTCTCTGTGGGAGCGGATTGGGCGAAGGGATGTATGGGGCAGGAGGCGGTCTCGTATATAGCTAGGCCCCAAGCCATGGAGCGATTTGAAGATGGTCATCAACACCTTGAAGCGCACTCGAAAGGCCACAGGCAGCCAGTGCAGCTCGCGCAGGAGAGGTGTTATATGGGCTTGCCTTGGGGCACCCATAATCACCCGCGCGGGCGCATTCTGAACTAACTGTAGCTTTCGAGTGCACCTCAAGGGGAGCCCCATGTAGAATATGATGTTCCCACCCCACTAAAGCTTTAAAGATAAGCTTGATTGTAAGAGAGTAAGATCAATAAAGAGATCTTAAATTGACCCTAGAAACAAATAAGCAACCAGTTTTATTCTATTGAACTTGGAGCAAGAAAGACGACTAGTCCAGGAAAATTCTGACAGCCGAATCCTGCATCAACTGAGGCTATGGAATTGTCTCCAAGGGCAATATCATGTGTAACATGCAGTAATCCAGCTTGGAAATTATCAACATATGTAGTACATGGCCAGACTACTACTACTATTATTACTATTACTATCGGTACTATTGTCATATTTTATGGCCTAAAGCTTAAGGCTTGAAGGTCAATGACCTTGAGTAGGGCAAGTAGGAAACAAGATAAAGAATCAACTCAGAGGCCACAGTCCATAAAGTTGGAAGATTTATAGTCCTTAAATCATACTTGACATTTTGTCGTTTTTATTTCAAAGTACAAAAAAGCTAGCTACTCATAACATGGAGACAATGAGCTAAACCAGGGGTAGTCAACCTTTTTATACCTACCGCCCACTTTTGTATCTCTGTTAGTAGTAAAATTTTCTAACCACCTACCGGTTCCACTGTAATGGTGATTTATAAAATAGGGAAGTCAATGAAATTAAAAAAAGGAAAGTGCTTCAGTATCGGACAAAACCCCTACCGCCCACCATGAAAGCTGGAACGCCTACTAGTGGGCGGTAGGGACCAGGTTGACTACCACTGAGCTAAACTATGACTACCTTTTGGGAGTTCACACAACAATGCCTTATGCACATTGTTCCTGAATATGTATAATTTTTAACAATATATATGAAGACACCTACTTTGTTTTGAACCATCTACGAGTGGCAATATCCCTGATAGGGATTCGTGGATCTGTGTCCTCTCTGTTTTTGATGTACTAGTATGTTTCTGCATTGAAGATGTGCTGCCATAATTTGCATCTGAAGGCTGTTTGTCGTTCTTAGCTTTCCTCCAGAGATCAGCACTGTAAATAGTTCCAGCAACTGGCAGAATGATGAATAAAACACTAATAAACCTAGGGAAAACAGAAGTTCATTACTGCAGAAGTCTTGATGCTTTGAGGCAATGGTTGGAAATGTCAGGGTTCCGAATAGCATCCAGAAGTAAATCAGAGTCCAAGGCCAAAGATTCCTCAACGTTCCAATTTATGAAGAGAGCCAGGTTGGCACATCTGGGAAAACCCAAATCTGAAGGTTTCCCGGTTTTCCTACCCAGTTGAAAGTTCAAGATCTTGCCCCCACACCCGTAAGTCCATCACATGGTCCAATCTTCCACTGCCATGCTAGCAGTTCCAGCCATCCAGTTCCAGCCAGGTGCAGAGGGGCAGAGACAAAGGATGACCTTGGCTTTCTAGAAAGAATTGTGTTATGGCTACATACTGTATCATCTAACTCCGTATAATTCCCCCTTCCCATGTTCCCACAATAGAAAATGCATAGCAAAATAATGCAAAGTGTGGCAGGCCTAAGATCCACAAGAAAAGATGGCTTGCAAGCCTGACAGGAATATCCTTTTTGACACATGTTTACATCTGGACACCCAGTACTTACAAGCAGACCCCTGCAAATGCATCAATGGTAGAAAGGTCTTTGGCACATCTGGCCACTGTGTTAAATGAAACGGTTGCGTTGGGAGCAAAGAGGGATGGGAAAGGCAACAGGAAGGAGGTGGATTTGAATTTAAATATACCTGTCAAGAAAGAACAACAATAATAGTGTCAGATCAGGAGAAGAAAGCATGTTGTACTTCAAAATTTTTATTGCTTCTGAAAGAACAAACATGGAAACATTTGCTTTCTCGGGGCACAAAGAGTACTTGTGTCTCTTACAGAGAATTTTTATTGCATTTCTATTTGAAAAGTGGAAAAGTCACAAGTCTTTTTTTGTTAAAAAAAATAAAAGAATCACTCACTTTTTTCTCCTGTTTTTAATCACCTGTTTCAGGGAGAGGAAAAAGAGAGATAGCCTGGTGCTCTCCAGTTTTATTGTGCTTCAATTCTCACAGACTCCCAACCCAACGGCCTCCACTGAGTGTGTGTGTGTGTGTGTGTGTGTGTGTGTGTGAGAAATCAAGATGGTAATTATGGAATAATGGAATACTGCATTCAGTTTTGGTCGCCACAATGTAAAAAAGATGTGGAGACTCTAGAAAGAGTGCAGAGAAGAGCAACAAAGATGATGAGGGAACTGGAGACTAAAACAAGAAAAACTTGCACGAACTGGGTATGTCTAGTTTAATGAAAAGAAGGACTAGGGGAGACATGATAGCAGTCTTCCGATATCTCAGAGGCTGCCACAAAGAAGAGGGAGTCAAACTATTCTCCAAGGCACCTGAGGGCAGAACAAGAAGCAATGGGTGGAAACTAATCAAGGAGAGAAGCAACTTAGAACTGAGGAGAAATTTCCTGACAGAACAATTAATCAGTGGAACAGTTTGCCGCCAGAAGTTGTGAATGCCCCAACACTGGAAGTCTTTAAGAAGATGTTGGATAACCATCTGTCTGAAGTGGTATAGGGCTTCTTGCCTAGGTAGGGGGTTGGACTAGAAGACCTCCAAGGTCCCTTCCAATTCTGCTATTGTATTGTATTGTATTGTATTGTATTGTATTGCATTGTATTGCATTGCATTGCATTGCATTGCATTGCATTGCATTGTATAATTACAATTTCTACCCAATCCACCCTTCCTTATGTGTGTCTGGATACATGAGAGGGATGGCCTATTTAAAGGTTTAAAGGTTTCCCCTCTCCAGTCATGGCTGACTCAAGGAAGCAGGGCTCAGTTCTGATTCTCAGCTGAGGGAGCCTGCATTGTCTTGGGAGACACTTTCGTCATCATGTGGCCAGCATGGAAATATAGAATGTAGTAAGATTTCTTGACAAACCCTGTTTATCTATTCATATTTTGCACGCTTTCAAACCATTAGGTTGGCAGTCGGCTTCTTCGGCTTGGACAGGATAGATCAGGGATGGTGAACCTTTTCAGCACTGAGTGGCAAAAAGGGAGTAAGCGCAGACGCGCTAGTTGGAGTCACAACCCAGAAGAGAAGCTGCCCAGTTGGCATGCGCATGCCAGGAAATAAACTTCCAGTTTCCAGCGTGTGCATGCTCACAGGCCAGCTAGTCTTCCGATTACTGGGGTGCATGCATGACGATAAGCTGGCTGGCGCATATGCACAAGCTGGAAACCGTAAGATGAGCTCTCCCTGTTTCCGGCACTGCCACATGTGCAAAGGCCAGCTGATCGTCACCCGTGCATGTGCTCAAGAAATCCGGAAGAGGAATGGGCAATGCCACGCATACCGGGCCACTTCGGGCATGCGTGCCATAGGTTTGCCATCGTGGGGATAGATCCTTCCATTCCCCACTATCTTGTCAGAGCTGAAGAAGCTTTTTTGGATGAGAAGAAAAAAGTCTTCAAAAGAAAAAATAAGAAAGTCCAGTTGCCTCCTGAAAAAGCATCTTTGGGACAGTCAAAGCTATGGTTTTCCCAGTAGTAGTGCATGGCTGTGAGCGCTGGATCATAAGGCCAAAGAATTGATGCTTTTGAATTATGGGGCAGGAGAAGACTCTTGAAAGTCCCTTGGACTGCAAGCAGATCAAATCAATCAATCAATCCTGACTTGAAAAGACCAGGGGTGGCTTCCTGCCAGTTCTAGCCTCTTCTATAGAAGAGGTTCCATAAATCTACAGTGCCGTTTAGAACTGGTTCCAACTCCCTCCCCCCGCCCGTCTGCACATCATCAAGATGAAGAGCCAGAGAAGGAATTCTGGGAGTTGAAATCCACAAGTCTTAAAACTGTCGAGTTTGAACACCCCTGGGGTTTTTTTTTTTCTAAAGGGTTAGGGGTGCAAGGGTGTTGTAACTTGACAGCTTTAAGACTTGCCAGAGTTTCTGAGCCAACATTTTGGTTGCTAAGCAAGAGCATTGTTAAGTGAGTTTCAGCACATTTCACACATTGGCCCAACCCGCCCAGTCAAATGTCTGCCAAGCCACTCCCACTCGGTCCCATGGCTGGCAAGCCACTCCTACCTGGTCACACTCCCACTAAGCATGCCATGCCTACAGAAGAGGTTCTAAAAATTTTTTGAAACCCACCACTGGACAAGATCAATACTGAAACTGAAGTTCAAATACTTTGGCCACCTAATGAGAAGAGAGGCCTCTTTGGAAAAGATCCTGATGTTGAGAAAAATTGAAGGCAAAAGGAGAAGGAGACAGCAAAGGGCGAGATGTTCAGACAGTCATCAATGCAATGAACATGAGCTTGGACAAGCTCCAAGAGACAGTGGAGGATAGGGGAGTCTGGTGTACTACTGGGGTTTCTGTTCTGACCGAGGCTTCCCCCAAAAGCACGAGGCAGAGTCCTAGTGCCGACAAAACCCCTTTTATTAAACAAATAATAAATAATTCCTCTCATTCACATTGAGCAAGGCCTGGCAAAAACCCTTTCAAAAGAATATTTATGACTACAGACCTTATCTAACTTGGAAAGCTGCCATGTAAATATTTTCCAAATGAGGTTCTGTGCAAGGAAAGACTGGGCACAGAGTCTCTGAGATTCATGGACAGATCTTCACACTCCTGAAACGAATCTAACGACCGAACAAGCAAATTGTTTCCTGCAAAAGCCCACTCCTCTTTTGCTCCTCTTTTTATTTCCTATGGGAGGGGCCAATCACCTGTGACTTTACTCCCAAGTCTACCCTGATTTCTGAGTTGCTCTTTTCTTCTGGCAGCTCTGCGCATGCGCACACTGGGAACAGGCTCCAGCTGTTCCTCTGCTTCAGTGCTGTCTAGCTCCGTAGGTACCTGATCACTGCCAGATGGCTTCGGCCCCCTCTCTGCCTCCAACTCAGAGCCCACATCTGTGCCTTCCCCAGCCTCCAGGACTGGCCCATGTTCCTCCCCACCTCCTCACTGTCTGACTCTACTGCCAACGCCACTGTGACTGCTGGCGGGCCACCACAGTTTCAAAGAGTTGGACCCAACTTAGTAACGGAACAACAACCACCTCATTATATACCACTTTAAAAAGTTCATAGCAGCAAGTATGCATCTGTCCCTTTTAAAATAAAATAAAAAATATTCAGAATCACTTTGGCACTCTTGTTAGCTTTGGCAGAAGAAGATCTAATTTATTTCTCCCAAGCTCCAGAGGCTTTGGGGGGGGGGGGGAATCATACTGAACTCTTTAAAAGAACTACATTTGCCTTTTGTGTGGCAAATATCCCCAACTATCCTGGCAAGGCCCAGAGAAACAAATTAGTGAAGTAAGGCACAAGCAACATTGAATTTACATTTACATTCCATTAATGAATTAAACATGGTTAACACGATACCCCATAGTAATGAACATTCCGTGTTTTAATAAATTGTTAGGTGATTTAAGATGAACTATAATCAGTTGGTGAAAAGGTAGGGGCTTGGATAAAAGAGGGAATGTTATGTTGGGAGGATGAAAGGCTCAAAATGAAAAGCCGTTGATGTAATATTTGATTTTTATTTTTGCAACAAGTTTTCCTGGGACATTTAATCTGCAATGTTTAATGTACTATGTTTGTATAGGGCACAGCCTTTATTGCACAATGCCAAGCCCCTTGTGCATTGTGTCTTAATTGTAAATAATCCATCAGTTAGTAATAAATGGACAGGGTATATTTTCAGAATGAATGAAATCTGCACTAGGAGCAAACGAAGAAATTCATATTTTTTCCCAATTACTATTGTTTTTACTGTACTTTTTACAGCCACGAAAAATACAATTGAAAAATTAGGAAAATACAATTCAAAAATTAGGAAAGGAAGAGAATGTTTGAGATTGTGTAAACTAACTTAATTTTTTGTTTTTATTTTGTAAATACACCCAGAATTGAAGCTTTGCAAGTATGCAAAAACAGTTAGTACTAGCAGGTCACTACAGGTTGCCCTCAACTTACGACCACAATTGAGCCCCAAATTTATGTTGCTAAGCAGTGGTGGGTTCCGGATTCCGTTCCAACTGGTATGGTTGCAACGGGCCTGGCGGCGTCCACATGGGTGCGCCTGCGTCATACCATCCAGTGACGCCTCCGCGAGCCCCTGCTACACTCCAGGTGCTCAGCGTAGCGTCGCACAGGTGCTGTATGCGCCATGCACATGCGCCAAAGACTTTAAAGACTGGTTAAGGAGCGCGGGCGGGCGGGCCCTCCAGAGCACCGTACCAGAACGGTACCCAGTACTCCAGGCAGGCTCCGGTACACCTCTACCAGGGCAAACCACCTGCAACTCACCACTGTTGCTAAGTGAGAAATTTGTTAAGTGAGTTTTGCCCCATTTTATGACTTTTCTTGCCACATTTGTTAAGTGAATCATTGCAGTTGTTAAATTAGCAGCACGGTTGTTAAGTGAATCTGGCTTCCCCATTGACTTTGCTTGTCTGAAGTTTGCAAAAAGGGATCACATGACCCCTGGACACTGCGATGGTCATAAGTGTGAGTTGCCAAATTGCCAAGCATCTGAATGTAAATCACATGATCATGGGGATGCTGCAACCGTCATAAGTGTGAAAAATGGCCGTAAGTCACTTTTTTCAGTGCTGTTGTATCTCCAAGCAGTCACTAAGTCGAGAACTGTTGTAAGTCGGGGACTACCTCTAGTAAGCTACCATGCATGTATGTGTAGAAAATTAGCACAGAATAGTCCTTCAAGACTTATTTTGTCATCTGAAAGGTTTATATATATAATAATCATAATCTTTATATATACTAAGGACCAAAATAAATATAATCCATTTACCCAATGTGGCTAATGCTGTAATTTCTTCTTCTTGGCAGGAATCAGGAACACAGATTCCATTATAGTAGTCAATTCTGCCCTAGGAGAATTATAGTTTTAATCCCGTTATTGAAGGATCTGGCAAAAACAATCAAATTAAGTGGATACTCAAAATGCAATGACTTCAATGGGGCCCAATGAGAAAGCCTATGTTTATATAAGTCAATCAAAGGAGCCTTCAGAATAGTGCAAGGGGGTGAGATTTTGGAGACAAACAATGGCTCGAGTTAGAGCAGGGGTGTCAAACCCAAGGTCGGGGGGCAGGGGGGGCGAATCCGACCCATGGGGTACTTAGATCTGGCCTGCAAGGCTGCCCTGTAAAATTCGAAGGACTTGCCCGCGGAGGGCTGCATACGGCCCTTCCAAGCTCCATTTTCGCTGGCAGAGGGTTGCAGGAGGCCGTGGCACCCGAAAACTGGCAGAACTGGCAGAACGCTCGGGCCACTACAGCCGCCCCCGACAGGAGTGACGTCGAGCTGGCCACGTCCCCCCTGGCCCCCCTGAGGTTAAATACAACCCTGATGCAGTCCTCCATGAAATCGAGTTTGACACACCTGAGTTAGAGCAACAGACGAGAGACCATATGCTATAGGTAGTCCTTAACTTATAAGCACAATAGCAACCAGTCTTACATTTCCCCCCCAAAGTTGTTAAGCAACAGGGGTTGCCACAAAGAAGAGGGAGTCAAGCTATCCTCCAAGGCACCTGAGGGTAGAACAAGACGCAATGGGTGGAAACTAATCAAGGAGAGAAGCAACTTAGAACTGAGGAGAAATTTCCTGACAGTTAGAACAATTAATCAGTGGAACAACTTGCCTCCAGAAGTTGTGGATGCCCCAACACTGGAA
The DNA here is from genome assembly GCA_039707465.1 of Rhabdophis nuchalis. NCBI lineage: Eukaryota > Metazoa > Chordata > Lepidosauria > Squamata > Natricidae > Rhabdophis > Rhabdophis nuchalis. The sequence goes on from CM077644.1 coordinate 229,372,710, forward strand.
GTCTTTAAGAAGATGTTGGTCTGAAATGGCATAGGGCTCCTGCCTAGGCAGGGGGTTGGACTAGAAGACCTCCAAGGTCCCTTCCAACTCTGCTATTGTATGTATGTAGGACTTTATATGACCAGGACTTGTGTCCTCTGCCGTCTTCCCCACTGACTTTGCTTGTCAGAAGACATCTGGGAAGGTCACAAATGATGATCATGTGACTAGTGTTGGAAGAAATATCCTTCTGGGTTCAGCTGAAAGTGGGGGAAAAGACACTGGAGACATACAGGTTGCTTGGAAAGATGGTTTAATGGTGGACAGGACCACATAGCTTGAGGTCCTGAACAGAAAAGGGGGATCACATGCTTCCAGATGTTGGGTGAAGAAGAAAAGAGAAAGAAGGGCTTGCTGAGAGTTCCGGGGGTTTTTAAACTCTGTTCTGCCCCACCTCTCTGTTTCCTGTTCCTGTGTAAGAAATGTATTCTGATTAGTTGTCAGACTCCCATGGGGCCATGCAGGGGCAACTCTCTAGGCTGTGTTTTGAGTTCAAGTTTGGTTGAGATCCCAGATGCCATGTGGTGATTATTTCTGCACAAGGCTAATCCTATGTTTGTTATGTAAAGTAGACCAGCTCAGGCTTTAATGGCTCATAGAAAAAGGGGGGGCAGGAAGTTGCAGGGGATTACTTTGTCTTTAAAAACACGTTTCTCCCTTTTCACATCCAGGGAAATATAACATTCTGCCTTCTTAATATTTCCCAGGATATTTTAGTTTTTTAGCAGAGGGGTGGGTTTTAACTTCCTACAGGGGAACATAGCAACCATTTTGAATGCATAGTGGCTGCCAAGCATTGAAATCATGATCGTATAGCCACAGGGATGCTGCAACAGTCGTAAGTGCGAGGCCTGTTTGTAAGTTCTTTTTTCGGTGCTGTTGTAACTTAGAATTGTCACTAAACAAATGTTTGTAAATTGAGAACTATCTGCATTGCCTGCTTCCTAGAGCTGAGAGAGAATGATGGTCCAAGATTACCCAACTGACTTGGTGCCTGAAGCAGGACTAGAACTCATGTCTCTGTGTTTCTAGTTTGGTGGAGAGTTTGCACTAGCATCATCCATATGGCATAATTTTTATTATACGTTCAGGCCAAACTCACCTGTTGCAATTGAAGTTTGCAATATTGTCCATGGAATTTTCCGGAAGGAGCCTCTGCAGAAATGCATTCAGTGTAAGATCCCAACCTGTCCACATTTCCATTTAGGATGTTGCTGCTGTATTTCCCAACTGAATCATACACTGCGATATCAAAGCAAAGAGGCTGAATTATAGAACATCTCTACCCTCAAGATGACTTGAGCAGCAAAGGTTAACTTTTATATTCTAAGTCAGGGGTCTCCAACCTTTGCAACTTTAAGTCTGAAGGACTTCAGCTCCCAGAATTCTCCAGCCAGCAAAGCTCATTATTCAGTGCTTACCGTAAGAGCTTGATATACAAAACAAGTCTTAATTCTAAATAAACGAAGGGATAGTTCCATTGATTACAATGAAACTAAAGCCTTATTAATTTAGGCTCGATCCAATCTTGATCCTATTTCTGTTTTCATTGCAGAGAAACAAAGACTCATGATTCAAACCCAGTCCAACCAAATTGCTTCAATACTGGGATTACAATAACTCTGTGCAAAGCTTTTGCATACGGTGAGGAGCTGTTTTATGCAAATGTAGGCCAAAGATAGAGGATCTAGGTCAGGGGTCTCCAACCTTTGCAACTTTAAGTCTGAAGGACTTCAGCTCCCAGACTTCTCCAGCCAGCTTTGCTGGTTGGAGAAGTCTGGGAGCTGAAGGACTTCAGACTTAAAGTTGCAAAGGTTGGAGACCCCTGTTCTAAGTGGTTGCTTGTTCCCCCAAATAATCTGAGACAGAAGGCCATTACCAACAACCAATACAGGAATACTTGGGCCCTCTTGTCATCCACATCATGGCTGTCCAAAGGGGCTTTTTCAAAAAGTAACTGGACTTGGTTTTCCCTTGAAGATGCTTTGCTTCTCATCCAAAAGTTTCTTCAGTTCTGAACTGAAAAAAAGGTGCTTTTTCAAAAGGCATCTGGACTTTGTTTTCCCTTGAAGTTGTTTTGCTTCTCAACTGAAGAAGCTTCTTGGATGAGAAGCAAAACATCTTCCAGGAAAAATGAAGTCCAGTTAGTTGTCTTTTGAAAATACACCGTTCGGTTTACATTTTGAAGATTATCATACTTACAGTTGAAAACCATCTCTCTTTTAATACTGGCATATGTTAGCCACTCTGGGTTCAGAACCAGTGTTACAACTTCGGTCCCGTAACCAGTGTTTGAAAATAAATGCAGAATAGTGTAATTCACCGGACAGTAAAGAGATAACGTTGCTGTAACTACAAACAAACTCTAAAACAGTGATAGTAAGAAAATAAATAGTCTTTACTTTGTAGCAACTAAAATGCTTCTTCCAACCAGTGAGACTACCTTCTCAAAATAATAACAGTCCTTCACCAAACACAGAGTTATCTTACAGTGATGCAAAACAAATACTTCTTCAGTCTTCAGCTTCAGCACAGGAATCAAAAGGAATCGAACAAGGGAACGGACTGTGTTCCTGAGCTTCCTTTATGGTAGAGCTGAGACGCACAGGCAATCAGAATTCAAAGACAGTTCTTAAAGCTACATAACTCCTTAAGAACATAGGCTCATATATATTGTCAACCCAATATAAGGCTGAATATCCCAACAGCATTCATAGTCTTTTTTCCTCTAATTCCTATCCAATGTCTCCAGCCATTCATAAAAACTGTTCCTTATCCGGTAGTATTCCGAGTCTTCTTTATCTTTAGTTTTAAAAGTTAGCCTATCCATTTCAGCACATTCTAAAATTTCCCAAATTACTTCCTCGTCTGGTGGAGTGTTTTCATTTTTCCAGTATTTGCCAAATATAATCCTTGCTGCTGTCAGTATATGTAAGACTAAATATGTGGTCCCTTTATCATAACCCTCTGGTATTATTCCCAACAGATATAATTCCGGCTTCGAATCTATATTCTGTTTAGTTATCTCTTCCAGCCAATTATGTAGTTTCTCCCAATATTTTCTTGCTTTGTTGCACATCCACCACATGTGGTAGTATGTGCCTGGGGGCTGATTGCATTTCCATCATTTTGTAGACAGGTCACTAAACATTTTTGCCAGTCTTCATATTGTTTTTCTTGGAAGTTGTTTCACGCCTCATCCAAAAGCTTCTTCCGTTCTGAACTGAAAAAAGGTGCTTTTCCAAAAGGCAACTGGACTTTGTTTTCTCTTGAAGACATTTTGCTTCTCATCCAAGACGTTTCTTCAGTTCTGAACGGAAGAAGCTTCTTGGATGAGAAACAAAACTTCTTCAAGGAAAAAGATAACTGAATTCGACAAACTTTTAACAGGTACTGATGAAAAAGTAATTAAAAACTATATGCTTACTTATTAGAGGTTAAATTACAGGAAGGACAAGTTAAAGAAACTATGATAGCTTAGGGGAAAAACTTTGATTGATTTAGAGAAATGGCAGAAACTATGGTCTCAAAATTATAAAATGACAATGTCAACAGCATATAAAGAAAATGTGTATAAGATGTTTTACAGGTGGCATTTATCCCCAACGAGAATAGCAAGAACATCTAAGAATAAGTCGGAAAAGTATTGGGAATGTCATCAGATGTCAGGGTTATATTACCACATGTGATGGACTTGTATTGAAGCTAAAAGATATTGGACTGGAATCCACAGGTGGTTGGAGAAAATGAGAAAATGCACAGCCTTTAAACCAGAACTCTTTTTATTGGGAATCATACCAGAATCATACAACAAAGACTTGAAATATTTGATAGTAAATGTGTTAACAAGCAGCTAGAATTGTACTTGCAAAAAACTGGAAAAATGTGAAAATACCACCACAAGAGGAAATTATTCGAAAAATTATGGACTGTGCTGAAATGAGTAAATTGACATTTGAGATCAGAGAACAAGAAGAAGAGCAATTCTATAAGGTTTGGGATTTGTTTTACCAATGGCTAGATAAAAAAATTGGAAATGAAAATGTTTATCTATGCTTTACTAGAAAGTGATAGTTGTTACTGTAAAGCTATCTGGTTATTAAATAGTGTTTGAATATATAATGTATAACGATAACAATGAAATTATCTATATGCATGGGACGATTTGACTATTATGCATAACAGTAAGTAGTGATTATATTAGAAAAATATTTTGTTATTAAATAGATTAGAAAGCTGTAATGAAAAATTGGTATATATATGAATTGAATATTCAGTAATTATTTGTTTTAACAATGAAAGAATATTATTGGTAGCTGATTACATGATACACATGTACTGTACATTCGATGGATTGGCGATATTATGCATAATTGAAAATAATGATGTACAGTAATCCCTCGTTTTCCGCGGTTAATGGGTACCGCAACCTTCCGCGAAAACCGGAAATCCGCGAAGTAGGATTCGCTAGGAAACTTGAATTGGTGGACATGTTTAAAGCAACCACTAGGGGGCGCTTGCCTCCTACCAATGCATTTTTTCCTGTATTTTTTACAAATCCGCGAAGCACTGAAGCCGCGGAAAACGAAGCCGCGGAAAACGAGGGATTGTACAATATAAATTGATAAAAATTACACTGTTTTGTAAGAACAATAGAAAGAGATAAGTGATTGTATGAAGACTTATTGTTTTGAAATAGGAGTTAAAGGAATAAGATTTATTTAAAATGAAGGAATATTAATGGTAATCAAATACACAATGCTCAATGATAGTGATGTATTTAGCTATGTTTGATGGATAACTAGTGATTGTATATGTAATTGTAACGAGTGATGCACAAAAGCTTGTAACCAAATGACATGCCTAATGAAATTGAGGCACGTTTTATGTATGTATTGTGTTTTGTTTGCCTTTGTATGTTTAAAAAATAAAATAAAAATCATATTAAAAAAAACAGGAAAAAGAAAGTCCAGTTGCCATTTCACAATGCACCTTTCGGTTGAGCCCTCTCATAAATATTCAGCGAATACATACAAATTTACAATCAAATGACTGAATCTTTGATAGCACTATCTTTCCAACCTTGAACAGTAAACATGGTTTAAAACTTGGTGCTTTATAAATGCATGTCTTAATTTAGGGATATGTTTCAACTTTCCACTTTTTGGAATAAAAATTCAAAAGTACACCCACATTGTTAAGCCATATCAATATTTCCAACGCCATATTATCAAGAATATAGCTTTTGAACTAAAAGAGGGCAATAGTAGGACAAGGTGACAATCATATGCGTCGCCTTACAATATAGCAACACTCAAAGCTGACCTTTCAAAATTCTTCTCTGAGGTGTCCAGTAAACATGAAAAAGAGTCTTTAATTCAATTTGTCTCATCTCAGAAAGTTTAATAATGTACTGAATATATTAAGACCCTTACTCAATGATTTGCTAATGTGTAATTTAGTCCAGCTCTAATTATTGCAAATAAATATTTCATTTATTAAAAATACTATAACATTAGAATAACGCAAAACTCATTACAAAACTGATAAAAATTTAGCACTAATAAGGGCTAACCCATCTTCATAGCGTAAGGAAGATTGGAGAGAAATGGCCCCCACATAATGCTAATTCAAAATTAATTTGGTGTGTGGGGAAACCTCAATTATTTGAAATAATCGCACACCCTAATACAATAGCAGAGTTGGAAGGTACCTTGGAGGTCTTCTAGTCCAACCCCCTGCCCAGGCAGGAAACCCTATACCATTTCAGACAAATGGCTATCCAACATCTTCTTAAAGACTTCCAGGCATTCACAACTTCTGGTGGCAAGCTGTTAATTGCTTAATTGTTCTGTCAGGAAATTTCTCCTCAGTTCTAAGTTGCTTCACTCCTTGATTAGTTTCCACCCATTGCTTCTTGTTCTGCCCTCTGGTGCTTTGGAGAATAGTTTGACTCCCTCTTCTTTGTGGCAGCCTCTGAGATATTGGAACACTGCAATCCTAGTCCTTTTTATTAAACTAGACATACCCAGTTCCTGCAACCGTTCTTCATATGTTTTAGCCTCCAGTCCCCTAATCATCTTTGTTGCTCTTCTCTGCACTCTTTCTAGAGTCTCCACATCTTTTTTTACATCGTGGTGACCCAAACTGAATGCAGTATTCCAAGTGTGGCCTTACCAAGGCCTTATAAAGTGGTATTAACACTCCATGTGATCTTGATTCTATCCCTCTGTTTATGTAGCCTAGAACTGGGTTGGCTTTTTTGGCGGCTGCTGCACACTGCTGGCTCATATTTAAATGGTTGTCTACTAGGACTCCAAGATCCCTCTCACAGTTGCTACTATTGAGCAAGGTACCACCTATACTGTACCTGTGCATTTCGTTATTTGAAGCAACCTTTTTGGTATTTTTCAAACATTTATCGGTAGACAACTTGTCACATTAAAAATGCTCACATCTTTGGCGGGGATGTTTCTCCAAAGATTTGACAGATATTCCACTGCTGAGAACCTGGAAAAGCTGAGAATAATATTCCTGTCCTCTGCAGCCCTTTGATTTATCTTCAGAAAGGAAGATAATATCTCATGGGTCGCCTGGTGAGAGACTCTAAACTCTAACCTTAACGTTAATTGCAAGACACTGGAAGAGTTTTGTTCTGTCGGTAGTGGATAAGCCTTTCAAGCCAACACATAGTCTAAGTCGAACATTGTAAACTCATTATCACTTCTACTTACTTTTGATTGCATATGGTTTGGGTTTTTCTGCATTCAGGTCAGACAGGAATTCAGTGACGTCTTCCCAACATTCATGAGTTATGTTTATTGCAGGAGAAGTTGGAATCAGGAAAGAAAACAGGAAGAGTTTGAAGAGGTAGGTCACCATTTCCCCACTCCTCATGTTTCTCTCTAGGTCCCTTCTGCCTTTTCGCTGTGTGGCAAACGGTACTTAAGGGCTGTATTGTAACCACTCGCTTTGAGGGTGGGAAGACAACCTAATCTCCACCAGATAATTAGAAACGCTCCGTGCTCTTTGAAAACACCAGCAGCACAATGGAAATTGTACCAGCGTGAAAAACCTATTTCTGCTCCGGGATTGTCTTGCTTTGCATGTTTGGCCAATTTTCTCTTAAACCACCTGCTGCCATTCGTTCCAGAGATCAAGCCGCTTGTTGTTTGCCCTTTTGATGGTGTTTCCATCGCAGCTTTGTATGCATGTGTTTCCTTTGAGAAAGGAAAACGTTGTTCTATCAGGATGTTCTAGGATAGTTGTGTGCAACTGAGTTCTTTCACGTTGAAATGTGCTAACGGCCAAATGATGAATGACGCTAAGCACAGCATTCCATTTCTCAAAGTACAAATTGATTGGCACTAACTGGTGAAAACGCCGGGAACTTTAGTACTTCGGATCAGTGGCGGGTTCTGGATCCCGTCGCAACTGGTACGCTGCGATAGGGCCGGGTGTTCACCACGTGCACGTGTGCTGCGCATGCATGCGCACCCACCGTCCTGCGATGCTCCAGCTGCTCGGTGGAGTGTCGCGCAGGCGCCGTACACTGCGTGTGCAAATGACCCATTTGGCTCAAATACAGGTAAGGAACACGGGCAGGCAGGTGGGCCCTCCAAAGCACCATTTTGGTACGGTGCCTGCTGTTCCCAGCAGGTACCGGTGCACCCATACTGGGGCATACTGGCCGGAACCCACCACTACTTCAGATGTTAATTAGCTTAGTTGCTGCTCCAAAGATTACAGTTTTGCAGCATTGCCTCTGAAGCCAAGGACAGGTGGTTCCACCTGGGGGGCACTAGCTAGTGTAAGGAAGATTGGGGTACTTACTTAGCACACTCATCGAAGTGGAAGAAATAATAATAATAATAATAATAATAATAATAATAATAACAACAACAACAACAATAATAATAATATTTTTATTTATAAACCGCGTCCTCTCCCCAAAGGGACTCGGAGCGGTGCACAGGGAGAAATTAAAAATACCGATATAAAATACATAAATAGATAGATAAAATACGAATTAAACCAAATTATCCCTGCGCTAAAATCACCCTATCTTAAAATACACTAAAATCCCCTAAAAACCCTATTAAAAGACCGAAGACTAACCTAGGCCGGCCAAGCAGAAAAAGTATGTTTTTAATTTTTGACGGAAGGAGCGGAGGTCCGTAGTTGTTCTGATCTCGGGGGGAAGGTCGTTCCAGAGGGCTGGGCCCGCCACAGAGAAGGCCCTTCCCCTGGGTGTCGCCCGCTGGCATAGCCTAGTGGACGGCACCCGGAGAAGTCCCTCTCTGTGGGAGCGAATCGGCCGCAGGGATGTATGAGGCAGGATCCCGCTAGTTGTTAGGAGTAGACTCCTATAGTTGGGTAGACAATATATAGTCATTGTAACTTTAAGGCTGGTGGAATGTTAGAGTGCAATTCCCCTGGGTGTCGCCCGCTGGCATAGCCTAGTGGACGGCACCCGGAGAAGTCCCTCTCTGTGGGAGCGAATCGGCCGCAGGGATGTATGAGGCAGGATCCCGCTAGTTGTTAGGAGTAGACTCCTATAGTTGGGTAGACAATATATAGTCATTGTAACTTTAAGGCTGGTGGAATGTTAGAGTGCAATTCCCCTGGGTGTCGCCCGCTGGCATAGCCTAGTGGACGGCACCCGGAGAAGTCCCTCTCTGTGGGAGCGAATCGGCCGCAGGGATGTATGAGGCAGGATCCCGCTAGTTGTTAGGAGTAGACTCCTATAGTTGGGTAGACAATATATAGTCATTGTAACTTTAAGGCTGGTGGAATGTTAGAGTGCAATTAGTAAGTGCAATTATATCTAACTATAAGAGGAAGCCAGGAGAGCGCATATTTCTCTCTCTGCTGGACTTGCTGTTTGATAACTGTTTGCATGTGAACTGTGATTACTGAAGAAGACGGAAGATTGTGTAAGCTATTTGATATTGTTGAGACTTTGTTTTTGACTCAATTTAACATCACTGCTTGTTGAGCAGTAGCTTAGTTTAGTAGTTTTTTACAACCTAAGTAAAAAGCTATTTTATTTTACTGAAACAGTGTCTGGAATCCTAATTGTGTGTACATTAGCAACATTCCTCTAGCTGCATACTGTGCTGCATACCCTCTGCTGTCTCCCAACGAAGATATCACCTAACACTAGTTTTAATTTGGGAAGGGCAAGGCTGGCATTCATGCGGAAGGTCCATAGTTACAACATATGCTGGTATTTTCATATTATCTTGACTGACCCTAGCACTGTCCACCTTGTTGCCAATGGTTTGACCAGTGTTATTGGGGAATGGCTGGTTTTGCAGCTGTTCAGACCTTTATTGCTTTCTATCTCTGTTGTCTCGTATTTCTCTCTGCGCCCCTCTTACTTGTACCTACTTGCAAGGTAGGTTTGTATGAAATTGAGATGGGAATGTATAAAATTTAGGGGATTTCTCCACTTTGCCCTCCATATCTTCATGGAACTTTACTGATAATAATAATAATAATAATAATAATAATAATAATAATAATAATAATAATAATAATAATAATAATAATAATAATAATAATAATAATAATTTTATTTTTAAACCGCACCCTCTCCCCACAGGGACCCGGGGCGGTGCACAGGCAGAATAAAAACAGTCAAAAAATACATACATTTCATAAAAAACAATTAAACCAACCCTGTGCTAAAAATTCGCTAAAAATGTGCTACCCCATTAAAAAACCCCAAAGACAGAGAGACTATCCTAGGCCGGCCAGACAGAAGAAGTGTGTTTTTAGCTTGAGACGGAAGGAGCGGAGGTCAGTGGTCATCCTGATATCGGGGGGAAGGTCGTTCCAGAGGGCCGGGCCCGCCACAGAGAGAGCCCTTCCCCTGGGAGTCGCCCGCTGACAGAGTCTAGTGGACGGCACCCGGAGAAGTCCCTCTCTGTGGGAGCGGATCGGCCGTGAGGATGTATGGGGCAGGATCCGATCCCGCAGATATTCTTCCTTATTCCTCCTTGGCTTTTCACCAGTTAGTGCCAATATGGTGTATCCCAATAAATTTGTACTTTGAGAAAAGGAATGCCTCAATTTGTGATGGTTGCATTCTTTGGAACCTGACAGCAGAAGCAGAAAAGATAGTCCGGGAACTGATGGAAGAACATTTTTGCTGGAGCTTCAACAGAAAGAATTAAAGCTTTTCAGACCATAGTTTTAAATTACCGTATTTTTCAGAGTATAAAAAAAGCTGGGGGCAAAATTGAGCAAAACCTGGCCCATTTGTTTGCTCATTTTTGCCCTCCCCAGCCCCCAGGAGCACTCTGCAAACCTCCTAAAGCCTCTGCACAGCCATTTTGGTGAAGGGGGCGGGGTTTTGGGAGGCAAAAAAATGCTGTATTCAGTGTATAAGATGCACCCAGATTTTCAGCCTCTTTTTTGAGGGGAAAAAGGTGCGTCTTATACTCCGAAATACGTTAATTTAATAGGGATGTAAAAGGAGCCCCCAAGGAGAAGTGCCCCGGGAAACAGTGATATCACCATTCAATCCTTTCAAACCGGAACCACTTCGGTGCTCCCAACACTATAGGCTCAAATAACTGTGGTGGCTTGGTATTAAAGACTGTTCAATTTCCTTATTTTTCACAGAAATATGAAAGACTGTGCAAACAGTACCATTTGTATGGTAAAAGTTAAACAACCGACATAAAGAACAAAACTGTGAGCCCTCATCAGAGCCTTCCCCAGACTCCTCCCCAACCTCTTCACTGTCTGGCTCTGCTGCCAGCTCTGATGACCTCTGGCAGGCCACAACACATATTAATGACTGTTGCTGTGTCCCAAGGTCCTGTGATCCCTTCATGTGACCTACCGACAAGCAAAGTCAGTGGGGAAGCCGGATTCACTTAACAACCGGGTTGCTAACTTACTAACTGCCGTGATTCACTTAACAACTGTGACAAGAAAGGTTGTAAAATGGGGCCGCACCCACCAAACAACAAATGTCTCACTTAACAATGGAAATTTTGGGCCCAACGGTGGTCTTAACTCGAAGACTACCTGTAGCTGGTCTTGGGATTTCTAGTGCACGTGCATGCACGAACATGCACGCTCATTCCAGTTTGGGCACTTGGGGCTGAAAAAGTTCGCCATCGCTGGCTTAGGTGCTGTTGTGGCCCAGCCGGCTCCGGATGAGGTGCTGATGGACTCCCCTAGTGAGGAGACCTATGAGTCTGCTCTGGAGGAGGAGGGCGACCTTGAGAGAGCAGAGAGCCCGGCTGGTCATCAGGAGGCACCTGGGTCTTGGAGTAGTAGGGAGGATCAAGGCCAGTTTGTCTCTGATGCTAGGTTAAGACGGGCTGAAAAAAGAAAGCTTCAGTTGCAGCAGAGGTGAACTCGGAGGTGAATTAGTCTCAGCTGCCTAATAACTGGCCCCTCCCAAGAGGGTTTAAAAGGAAGCCTCTAATAAGGGTTTGCAGAGAACAACGTGTCATTTCTAGGTTTGCATGTCTTGAGTTGAGTTCGTGTGAATAGGTTTCGTCTCTGTCATTCAGGCAAGCAGCCAAGAGTCTCCTAATTAGTTGAAGAAAGGGGGGGGGGGGGGTCAGAACAGGTGGGGATACCAAATGCTTTGGTATTTGACCTTGCAAGCACAAGGCCCTTCAATTACACAGAAAACGACAACCGATCCAAGAAAAAGAAATCCTGTAATAAAAAGGTAACTTTATTATTCATTCACACTGTACAAAAAAAAAACCCCATCAATACCGCACGGCGACAACTCATTTGTTATGTTGAAAAGTGCACATCAACAAACATGAGGCTTTGAGAGGTACGCAGGGTTCATTTACCCACCCACCCACCTTAAAAAGGCAGTGATAAGCTTTTACACATCACTGGCAGAAAAGTAAGAGGCGCCTGCAAAACTTTACTGCAGCTTTGAGAATCCAGAAGCTCTTCCGATCCGCCCAACCCTTGGGGAATACAAATTATGAAGTTACAATGGTTATCGGAGAAATCAAGAGCGATTAAAAGTCCAAAGCTGGACGTTCTCCCTATCAAATATCTCGAACTGCTTCCTTCAAGCCCCAACCTACACAGAGGAGACTCAGAGGTTGGGGATAAGTCACCTCAGAGGAAGTTCTCTACTCCTGCGTGTTTAAAGTTGTCCAACAGTTCATCAATAAATAACAGTTTTTCGTAATTCTTTAGGGGCAAAGCAGCAAAAAGAAAAAAAGAAGGCCCCACATTTATTTACAATCCGAAATGTGTTTTTAATACAGTAACTATGGACAAAAATGGGCACTGCTCAAGAATGTCAACACCTTCCTTTCCCTTGGTTTTTTTTGCTTTGTTTTAAAAAGAGAACATTTACTATGCCAAAGACATGCACGGATCTTTCTCTCTGAGCTATACATATTTACATACATTACATACATTAGATAGAACGTTTTTTCTTTTTTCTTTGCGTTTTAAAAAAAGTACAAAAGGGAATACAGATGTGGGAAAAGCAAAAAGACAAAACAAAAAACAAAACCATGAAACGAAGACCTTTTTTTTGTTGTTGTTTTGAAAAGAAGGTGGATAAGGGATAACAAACCGTACCTTTCCTGCCCTTTCTGAAATTCTTCTCCAGCAATAATGGGGGCGATCTGAAATGTGGTTTCCTCCCCCTCCCTCCCACAAATATAAAGCACCAGAAGAGGGTGGAGAAGGTTTGGAAGAATTTAAGAACTCAAATGATTCTCAATATGTCCCTGCCAGAAGAATACGGGTGATGATTCTGCAACCTCAAAACCTCAAAACCTTCACAATCTTTTTTAAAAAGTCTTTAGTGTCCTTCAACAGCTTTGGTGTCAATGGTAATACTGACATGTACACAGCGGTGGGATTCAAATAATTTAACCACCGGTTCTCTGCCCTAATGACCAGCTGGGTAGGCGGGGCTCGGTGGTCATGTGACTGGGTGGGCATGGCCAACCCAACATCACTCACGTGGATGGGCGCTTGGCGTTAACTGTTTCCATGTAATAAGGACTAACCAGAGAGGCAGTTTCTGTAAGCAGGGCAATAAAGATGAGGCTAGAAACAACACCAGAATGTTTCCTTCCTTCCTTACAGGATTAGCCCCGTAAAGTAGGAAAAAAACAAAATGTGATTTCTTCCAACAACCGGTTCTCTGAACTGTTTAGAAAGTCAACAACCGGTTCTCCCGAATAGGTGCGAACAGGCTGAGTCCCACCACTGCATAAACACACCCACAAGCACCTTAAATACGTTTCCCTTCGCAATTCAGAGACGGCTTCCTTCAGAGACAATTCAGTGTCATCTCTCAGCAAAACCCTGTCTGGATAGCTGATCTCTGAAAATTTCCTGGCCAGACTCATCACCTGTTCTTATTTTTTATTATTATTTTTAATGGTTTGCAGTTATCCAATTTTGGTCACCACAATATAAAAAAAGATGCTGAGATTCTGGAAAGAGGGCAAAGGAGAGCGACAAAGATGATTGCTTGGGCTAAAGGCAAAAACACAGGAAGAACAGTCGCAGGAATTGGGTGTGTCTAGCCTAGTGAAAAGAAGAACCAGTGTTCCAATATTGGAGGGGCTGCCGCAAAAAAAGAGGGACTCAACCTATTCTCCAAAGCACCAGAAGGCAAAACAAAAAGCAATGGATAGAAACTGAAGGAGAAATTTCCCAACAGTTAAGAACAATCAACCAATGGAACAACTTGTCTTCAGAAGTTGTGGGTACTCCAACACTGGAGGCTTTTTAGAAGGCACTGGACAAGAATTTGTCTAAAATGCTATAGGGCCGTCATGGCGAACCTATGGCATGTGTGCTCAAAGTGGCACGCAAAGCCATGTCACCCGGCATGTGTGATCTTGCCTGTTTATCTTCTGGGTTTCTGGTGTGCATGACAATCAGCTGTCCTTCGCGCGCGGCAGTGCATGCACACTGGCCAGCTGATTGTTGGGTGTGAATGCCAGAAGTCCAGCTTTTCCGGAGCACAATCCCTTCGCATGCGCAACAGTGCCGCAAATCGGCCTGTGCATGCGCACCAGCTAGCTGATTGTCAGGCAGGCATGCGTGCTAGAACCTGGAAGTTCAGCTTTTCCAGAGCATGGCCCCAATGAGTGCGCATGCGATGTTGTGCGTGAATGTTTGTGCCGAAAAGGATTGCCATCCCTGGTATAGGGGTCTCCTGCTTGAGCAAGGATTGCATTAGAAGATCTCCAAGGTCCCTTCCAACTCTTATTATTCTGTAATCTCTAGTTGAATGGATCTGATTCAGAACCGATTTCTCCTCTGATTTCTGAGTCAGCCTGATTTCTACAAGGCCTTAATGTGAAAAATAGGGCTTCAGGTCATCGCTTCAGCTACCTTCATCTTATAGCTGTAGGTTATTTGTAGCCTCATAACCAACAGAATCCCAATCCAGAAGAGAGCCAGTTCGATCTAGTGGTTAAGGCACCAGGCTCCAGAGGTTGTGAGTTCTAGCCTCGCGTTAGGCGTAAAAGCCAGCTGGGTGATTTTCTTAGTCTAGGATGTCAGGTTTGAGTGACAAGCTGGTCAATCAATTGGATGAACACTTGGGTCGTAAACTAAAGGAGATTCTGCCCTTGTGGGAAAACACTAGGAAGGAAAAGAATCTAGAAGAATGATCTCAATTGGTCTAAACCAGTATTTCTCAACCTTGTCAACTTGAAGATGTCTGGACTTCAACTCCCAGAATTCCCCAGCCAGCATTCGCTGGCTGGGGAATTCTGGGAGTTGAAGTCCAGACATCTTCAAGTTGACAAGGTTGAGAAACACTGGTCTAAACACTGTAGTCCACCACATACTGTACCATATCTAGGAACTGAATTCCTGCATGGGAACTGTCTGAAACGCAGGTTACACCTTTTTTTGGGGGGGGGGGGGGGGGGGAGGGGAAGGATTAGCTTTGCATTATGCGTCCCATGAGATTATCATCGTCGTGATTTAATAACCACATAATCCCTTACGGGATGGAGTCTGAAGGGAGCTAACGGGGTGTTTAATGGCCAGATGCCTTTCCTGTCGCCAATGTGGAGCTTTGTTCAGCAGATATATTCTCATTGTGTCCAGAGAGAAAAATATCTGCCTCTACCTAGGATCGAACTCACAGTCTCCTGATTGCGAAGCGGGACTGCATCCCATGAGAGGCGGAGCACGAATTGGTGAAGGATCTGATGTGAATCCGAGGAACAGAATCCGAATCAGCTTTGACAGGAATGATGGAAGAACGGAGAAATCCCAGATTCAAACGTAACCTTGACTCTGAATTCCTGGCTCCGTAGACAAGATGCTGGCTCAATGCGCCGCACCTCAGTGGGATAATAGGAATAACCACTCTAATCTCTAACAGGAATGCAAGAAATATTGAGATAATATATATGAAGCATTTGGAATAATCTAAAGCACTTTGTAACTCCTAATATTATCTAGAATCTTAATCTATATGATGTGTGTGTGTGCATGTGTGTGTATAAACCCGTGAAAATCTACGAATATATATATATATATATATATGTTAGTTTTATGAGCTGATCAATAAATAAATCAGAGACTAGTATAGATCTATTTCGAGCTTTTTAGCTCTCATCAGCTAGCCATACCCTTACTGGGATTCGAACCGGGGCTATATTACATGCTACGCAGAAGCCTTAGCCATTAGGCCACCAGGTTCTCTTCCCGATCAGCTGAGACAGGAGGATAAGTATATACTTGTTCCACAACACCCTGTTAGGCCCCAATTAAGGGAGGAAGCATACTGTTCTCCTTTTCTGCCTTTTCTGATTTATTGATCAGCTCAAAAACGTAACACACATATAAAAAAATTACACAACGGAACTCATAGCTTTCTGTCTAGATGGTCTCTGGTGATGAGCCGAAAGGCAGAAAAGGAGAGCAGTATGCTTCCTCCCTTAATTGGGGCTTAACAGGGTGTTGTGACACAAGTATATGTATGTGTGTATATATATATATATATATATATTTCTGTACATTGGAATGTCTTTTAAAAAAAAGAATTTATATAATCTTTTCAAATTCAGAGGCCACCGGATGGCTAGGACTATTTATTTATTATTATTTATATAACCGGGTTTACATTTCAAGTGCTTTTGTGGTTCTTATTTCTCTTTCTACAATGCAACAGGATGCCTGCATCACACAATCCTATGACTAATGTTTATTTAATGTATATCCTGACAAATTCATTATTCTAAAATAGCAAACATTTCACCCATCGCCTTGGCAACCACACAACTTCTTTCAGATTTTAGCCATTCCTTAAAACCTGCATACATCTCTGCTTTGTTCACATATAATGGGAGACTCAGTTGAGAGGCTCAAAGGTCTTGGATAACCTTCTTCGTAATTAGTGCCACTAATTACTGGAAATTTCTACTGCATTTCCCTCCACTGTTCTCATTAAATTTGATGAGAAAGAAACAAGGATCCCTATCGTCATCTTGGTCAAAATATTTCGGTGAGCTTCCCTATTGTCCTTCTGCAACTCTTCTTATAAGCCGTCTTAAAACTATCTTACTTCCTACCAGAGGTGGGTTCCTGCCAGTTCTAACCCTTTCTATAGAAGAGATTCCACAAATCTACAGTGCCGTTTAAAACCGGTTCCAGCTCCCTCCCCCCGCCCATCATCCAGATGAAGAGCGAGAGGAGGAATTCTGGGAGTTGAAGTCCCCAAGTCTTAAAGCTGGCAAGTTTGAACACCCCTGGAGGTTTTCTTTCTAAAGGGTTAGGGGTGCAAGGGTCTTGTAACTTGGCAGCTTTAAGACTTGCCTGCTTCAAATGCCAGAGTTTCTGAGCCAACATTTTTGTTGCTAAGCAAGAGCATTGTTAAGTGAGTTTCACATTTTACAAGTTGGCCACGCCCACCCAGTCACATGATTGCTACTCCCACCGTCACATGGCCTGCTAGCCACTCCCACAAACCAGGCCACACCTACAGAAGAGGTTCTAAAAATTTTTGGAACCCACCACTGCTTCCTACACTTGCCCCAATAAAAGCCAAGGGAAGACCTCTGGAGGACATTTCTCCAACAGGAGGTCGGAAGCCTGGAGAAGAGATATCATGGCAACTTCTACCACTTTGCAATCTTAACGCAGGCTCAAAAACACCATCCAAAGAAATGGCAAATCAGCCTAAGATTAAAGCAGAAATACTGTCATGGGGGAATAACACTTTCAGGAAAACTGGAAGACATTTTCAGCCAGGGTTAGTTTTATCCAAAAAGTTAACCTCCATGGAAAAAGCTACAGGGATTTATACTCTAAAATTCAAAGCATGGTAGTGAGGTTCAAACACTCTGAATAGCCTGGAATTATCTAAACACATTCATATGCAGTCTGGTTCTGAATGGGCTGCGGCCCAGTGTTGAGCCGTGGCCCATGGACCTCTGCCTTACAGGATATATTTGCCATGAAGGTCACATGACTCTCATTTTATAAGCTGAATTCTAGGAAATCTGAAAGTCATGCTAAGACCCATGGTGCTCCGATCTTAACATTCAGCACTTCTTATGAGAAAGAAACTTGCTTAAAATTACAAGACATTTTATCTTGTTCAGTGATCTTGCAGCTATGATGAGTATTTGTTAACTCAAAGAATAGTGTTTGTGTGTGTACACTAATCATTAAATTCTTCCTGTTTCCCATCTATGGCCAACTGGACCTGTCCTTCATAGGATCTGAGGGCCGTTGAGGGCCAATGGCAGCTACCAGCCTTGCAGTACAGATTTTTCATCCTTATGGTGTCCAATTATGAATGTATGTTTTAATAAGCAATTAAATCAAATCTCTATGAGACGGTCCAAAAATCAGGAGCATTGCATGCAGATGATCCCCAACTCAAATCTCTATGCAAGATCCAATCTGGGTCGATCACCGAGGTTTTTGGACTTCTGCTGGAGCAAGATGTGTGCTTTGGGCTACTCTAGGCATTTATATTTATGTGGTGCCTTCCTATTGGTTGATTGGCGTGTTTGATGGCCAGCGATTGGCTGTTGTTTCCTTGTGTTCAAATCTCTATGATTCAATTCGTATCTATGATTGAAAGAATGCTTGACATCTTGCTGCTGGAGGCTGACTTTGCACACGACCTTCTTTTATCCCTCAACTGTAACCTGACTGAGTGTAGATGCCACACAGTTAAAATAATTACTCTGCATCTTACATACCGTAACAGACAAAAGACAAACTTAAAATACTGACAAGCCTCTTCAAGTGGCCCTTAAAAAGGTCCGGCAACATTCAATGAAGTCTCTCAAAGCTCAGTAGAGGACTGAGCAGATAGACAATGATTAAAATAACACATAGCTAAGTCCTCCAAAACTTTTCTTTTCTGCCAGCACCACTGGAGAAAAAAAATTACCATTCCTTTGATTCAACTCCTCTTCATTCCAATGGAGATTAACCCTCATGGGCTGAACACCGTACTCAGAATTTTCTCTAGAGAGAAATTCTCAAGTTGAGTAGATTTTTCCCAAAACAATTGAAGTATTTAAGCAAGAGATCGTATTAAATGATCCTTAATTCTCTTAAGTCAGTGTTTCTCAACCGTGGCGAATTTAAGTCCTGTGGATTTCAACTCCCAGAATCCCACAGACAACTGTGCTGGCTGGGGGATTCTGGGAGTTGAAGTCCACAGGACTTAAAGTTGCCAAGGTTGAGAAACAGTCTTAAGTCATAAGAATCATTTGCTACTCAATTGCAGGTCCAACTACTCCTTGAGTTGCAACTAAAAATCTATTTGCTTTTTTTTTTTTTTAATTCCTTTCCAGTACTGCTCAGACACACAATTCTTCTGACTTTTCGTTCAGAAATGTGTGAGCTGCTTTTTCAGCACAATGTTGGCAATATCAAACATTTCTGGTTAAATGGAATCCAAGGAGATATATATATATATACACACATATATATATACCCCAGGGCTGTCTTTTCCTGGGTTAACATGCCCTAGTTTTCTGGAGGGGTAATGCTGGTCGGGAAGGAACTATTTCATTGGGGTTCTTCTTCCCAGGGACTCAGACAAATCTCAGAAAAGGATCCCCTCTGAAACAGCTTCATAAATCTAAAGTATTGCTCCAACTTTTTAAGAATTCTGCTTTGAAACAATCCATCGGTTAGAAAAGACGTCAGCAAGAAAGACAAAAAAAAAACAGGAGGAAAAAAAAATCCCACTAAAATACAAATACAAACATGTAACAAAGACTATGAAATTCCTTTTGTTTAAATATATACAAATTCTTTTAGACTCAAATACTGCTATTTTTTTTTTTATGCTGTCTTTCAGGGGAGTGAATGACGAATGGCTACTTAGAAATCTCTATAGGGATATGAGCTGAGGAAGGTAAATTGAAATATAGAATAGAGTAGAATCTATTGCAACAGCCAGGGGGGACAACTGTTAAATTTACGGTATGGTAAATCTTTTATATCCCCCCCTCCCAAAGGAAAAAAAAAAGTCAACTCCATCCTGAAGTAGAGAGGTTGATTATTATTTTTTTCCCTCCTGCATTTGGAAGATGCTTATGGGATGAAAGAGAGGAGGTGGTCATTTTTCAGCCGCACTCATCCGCTTGGATTTGATAAAAGCCATCCCGTGGGTCCTCATGTGGGTGTTTAAGGCAGCTTCCGTTTCAAAGGTCTTTGCGCACACTTTGCACTTCCTGTCGGAGGCGGATCGATCCGTGGATTCCTCCTCGTGGCTGGGCTTGTTCTCCTGCTGACCGTCTTCTCCGGAGCCATTCTGTTTGGAGACAGGCTGAGGTTCCTTCAGCTTATGGACAATGAAGAGATGCCTAGACAAAGAGACATGGGACGTATAACAAAGACCGCACTCCCTGCACTGGTAGGAGGAGCCGTCCGATTTGTGCTGGGGAATGTGTTCGTGGAACTGGAGCAGGTTCTCGGTGGTGAAGCCACAGACGGCGCATTTGTGGACTTTAAAAACATTGATTTTCAACTTCTTCAGCGGCTGGGTGATGGCCCCTCGAGGGGGCCTGAATTCCAACACGGGCTCCTCTAATTTACGCTTTGGACTGGGAACCTGAAGAAGTTGAGAACAACATCAAACACGTCCGTTAAAGAAATGAAGTACAACACGGCCAGTCACTTTCATACAGAGTTCTTGTCATTGAAATGAAATTCGAGACATTGAGTTCAATCCGCAGTATAATGGATGGGATGTGCTTTCCTGGGGTGCGACGCTCATTCGCTTCCTCGCGGTGCACCTGGGATAGCATGGTAGTCTGAACCGAATGGCTATAAATCAACTGGCAGCCCGACTACATTGAAGAATTGGCAGTTAACAACAGCTGGTAGCCGGGCAGCCTTGTAGAACTCCTAGCTCTCTACATTCACGGCTAACGGAAACGGAAAGGACAAAATATCCATCACATTGTGTCCGAATGCAAGTCCATGTATTTGTCATATGTTAAATAAATAAATGTGCTTCCCTATGTTATGGGTGACTTTAAGAAAGAAGTCATAGTGGATTAAGAGGATAGAATTATTAGAAAGACTAATGTCTATTTCTATCTTTACAACATGTGGCTGTATCCAATTTCATTGTAATTTTAGTACAATGACAATAAAGATTATTATTATTATTACTATTATTAACTTTATTCATAAAACATGAAACTCAGCCAACTGAACATTTAAAAATGCATATTACAGATACTATTGACTGGTGCTAATTGTTGATACAGTTTGCTACCAGCATCCTAGGTATCAACCAAGTATCTACGTAGAATATAACATGTGCCAAGTAGCGCTGTTTTTTGCAGTTCCGCTGGTGTTATTGCAGGAAGCTGCAATTTGCTGAGATATTTATTAAAATTCTTGGACATGGTGCCAAGTGCCCCGATGACAATGGCTGTCACTGTGACATGCTTCATCCATAGCCGTGTGGTTTCGATGGCCAGGTCGCGATATTTTATTATTTTTTCTAGTTCCTTTTCTTTGACTCTGGCATCTCCAGGATTATTATTATTATTATTATTATTATTATTATTATTATTATTATTATTATTATTATTATTATTATTATTATTATTATTATTATTATTATTATTATTATTATCATCCATATGTATCCACATCCAAATCAAAAGTTTTAGCCAGGGGTTCTCTGCCCGGTTGCTGGGTGGGTGTGGCCATGGCAGGTGTGGCCTAGTCAGCTTCCTGCACCGAGGGAAGGGGCTTTTTGCCCTCCCCCGGACTCCGGAGGCTTTCCTCAAGCCTACAGGAGGGAGAAAAGTGGCCTCCCCAGGCTGGAAACAGGTCCTTTTCCAGCTTTCCCAAACTTCTGATAGGCCCGTTTTTCATCCTCCTGGGGCCTCCGAGCACACCCTGCACTTACATGCATCCAAAATGGGCCGCGTGGGGACTCCTAGGAGGGGTGGGTGTGGCCATCCAGAAATGGGATTTGGGGGATCCCCGAGCTGCAAAGAATCTTAGCTTAGAGGTTCTCCCGAACCCCTGCGAACCCTCAGCAGCCCACACCTGGTTGTATCCTTTACAAGGGTAATAAACACATGATATCAGACAAACAGCACGGTGAGTCCAGAACCTCTGGGCTGCTCTTAGAAGCAACTAACCAATTTCATTGTAATTTTAGTACAATGACAATAAAGATTATTATTATTATAACTAAAATAGGAAGGGGCAACATTTTTTCTCAGTGCACGAGTCTGCTAGATGAGGACAAACACAATTAGAAGGTGCCAGAAATAAAGCTACATTTGATTTAATTTTAATTAGATGCAGTTCATATCATCATTCCCTATGGACTTAAAAGTTTATTTTATTTTTTTGCTGTTCCTGAAGATGAAAATTCAGTGGAAACATTTTGAAATAATTCTTTAGGCTGTACCAAAAGCTTTGAGGTCAAGGTATACGCTTCAGGTTGTAGAGAGAGATGGAAACTATATGGACTGTGATGGACCTACAGGACAAGCTTTTAAAACCTCAGGTGCCTGTACCTGCAGAGCAGACTTGAGAGCCATCTGTTTCTAGCCAAGCTAGTTCTCAAAGCACAGCTTGCCTCTGGCCTGTTTCCAGAAAAATGGAAAAGAGGCACACAATATGGCAAATGTTCCATCGTGTAGATAGTTAACAGCTATATCTAATATATATTGAATAGGAAACCCTTCCCACCTGCAAATTATACGATTTCAATCTGCTTTTTAGCCTTCTAAATAATCTGAAATAAGCCATATAGTCCCAAGGGCCAGTTCTGTGCTGTGCTTGATATATTATGCTTCAGTTCCTGATCCTGTTCCAACTGGTACAGTTGGAACGGGCACGGTGGCGTCCACATGGACGCGCGCACTGTGCGTGCACACGTGCGTAGCATGCCCATGCATCTTAGCGCTTAAGCGAGCCTCCACGACACTCCAGCTGGTCAGCAGAGTGTCGCACAGGCGCTGTACGTACCGTGTGCATGCACAAAAGCGGCAAAGACTTAAAAGACCGGTAAGGAGCTCGGGTGGGCGTGTGGGTCCTCCGGAGCAACGTTAACGGAACAGTATCTGGTGCTCTGGGCAGGCTCCGGCAGGCCCATATCGGGGCCTACTGCCTGCAACCCACCACTGCTGTGCTTGGAGGGGAACCATGGGCCTTTTTAATCCACGGGACTCAGTTCCAAGGTCAAATCATAGATAGTGAAGCAACAAATAAGAACTTAAAGTCGATAGACCCACATCCTCCTCACCTTGTCTTGGCTCACGGCAGTAGCTGGATGCAGAGGTGCAAGGGAGAGGCACGTCGACCGGCCTGATGGATGCGCCAGGCAACCACCTGTCCTCTCCCAGCCACATGGAATGGA
Source organism: Rhabdophis nuchalis (assembly GCA_039707465.1). Taxonomy (NCBI): domain Eukaryota; kingdom Metazoa; phylum Chordata; class Lepidosauria; order Squamata; family Natricidae; genus Rhabdophis; species Rhabdophis nuchalis. The sequence continues at coordinate 229,395,610 of CM077644.1, forward strand.
GCAGGCATGTCCGGTGGCGTGCATCACCTGCCTCCCCCTGCAGCCAGTGCCACTGGAGCATCTGCTTCTTGAAAGGCCAGATGTGGAGCTCCTGCTAGACACCCCCCCCCCCGCACACCCACACACTCTAAAGGCTGGGAAATGCCCTGAAAACAGTAAGGGGGCAACTGGTGTTGCCATCAGGCGCGCGCAGGAGGCAGCTGGTGGACGTGCGCACAGGCCTGACCCATGCCATTCCAGCAGGCATGCCTGTGCACAGGAGGTGGAGGGCACACATGCGCACAGGCCTGGCCCACCCTGTCCTAGCATGAGCATGTGCGCCTGCCACCTCCTGTGTGCCTACCAGGATGGCGTGGACCGGGCCTATGCATGCATGTGCCTGCCTCCTCCTGTGCACAGGCATGTCTGCTGGGATCGCATGGGCTGGGGTGAAGCGATGCAGGCCGGCCCCTTACTGTTTCCAGGGCAGCTTTGCGGGCCAAATCCAATCACACTGCGGGCTGCATCCAGTCCATGGGCCTTGAGTTTGACACCCCTGTTCTAGATCCTTTGGTTATCCTTCCACAGAGTTTGTCTTTAGGATCCATTTACAAAAGGGGTGCACTGCTATGACCAATGTTTTGATTATTGACTTCCTGGGGATGCTGCTAGAAAAAAGGGGGGGGAGATACATGCTTCTACAGTCACATGACCCACATTAATGAGAAATGTGAGAGCTCACCTTCGTGTCTTCCTTGACTGAACTTTCTTCCATGTTCGTTGATTCTGCCATTTCTTTCACGTCGGGCTCCTTAATACCGTGCATCAGCTGAATATGTTTTTCTAGCATTAACCGCTTAGTAAAAGTTCTTCTGGAATCCGGGCAGTGCCTGAAGAAAACGGAGAGCCGGCTATGAACGGAGACCTTCAAATGTGCAGTATTATCCAAATGATATTCAAAGATGAACAGGCAATCAATACCTAGCCAAGATGCGCGAAAGATGAACGCTCTCCTTCTCCATAGCTTTGAAGTAAGCCTGGATAGATAAAGGTCTGATAGGCTCACTGGAGGGGGGGAAGCATCATACGACTGACAGCCACAATGATTAGTCAAAGACTTTGCAAATCTGAAGGGTAATCTTTTAACTGTCGCCTGGCTTGTTACTATGTGGAACATTGGTCTGCTTTACGTAAACGAAAACTTTCAAAAGCAGAACTTACGAGCAGGTGTACACTTTCCTGATGCCTTTGTGCTTGATACGATTGTGACGGCAAAGGCTGTGCGATGAACTGAATGATTTGTCACACTGTCGACAAGGGTGTTTCTTCATTTGCTTTAAGGAAAGGAAAGGAAAGATTGAAGAAGGAGCAGATAACTTTTCAACATCAACAGAGGGATTCACAGTGCAGCTTTAAGGAGAGCCTTCTGAACACCAGGGACTCTTGGAACCAATTTAGCAGCGCTAGGCTGACACCAGTTGCAAAGCAATCTGGGTGCAGACTGAAGTTCTGCAAACTTAACACAAAACCTCTGAAAGGGATGGGAGTGAAGTTAGTCATTTCTGTGTCCAATCCCATCATGTCCACTAGAGGGAGATGCACACAGATAGTTTTTGAAAATCATATGAATAACCTCTCCCTTACCTATAATAACCGACATGGAAGTGTTCGATTTACGCCATGTGACCAGTCGAACTTAAGATGGACCTCCCCAGGGCTACCTAAGACCCAAATTCAAAATTCTGATGGCCATTTCCAAGGTCACATGACAGCATTTCGGGCACTCAGCAAATGGTTCACATTTATAATTGTTTGTAAGTGTCCTGCAGTCATATAACTTCAATTTACGTAGGGTGTTTTCGATAGAAAACGGTATTTACTTCTAGTTTTTGGCAACAAAACAAAAAAGTCCGTTGCAGACAATGGATTCACTTAAGAACTACTGGCTTTGCTTAAAAACTGCAGCTTTTGTTTAATGACAGGGGCCACCCACTGCCCAATTCCCAACTGTTTCCCCAGGCCCACCAAAGTCAGGGAGAGATAACAGAGGTGGTATTCTGCTGGTTCTGATTGGATCGCCTAAACTGATAGCAGAAACCATGAGTGGCCCCACCTATCCACCCTGGCTCTACGGCATCCCATTTAGGCCCTTTTTAAAGGCAAAGCGCATGGAAAAAGGCGGAGTGCATGTGCAAACGTGGGGCATCACAGCCAAGCGTGCAAGAGCAAGCGTTCACATTGCGAACAGGCAGGGAAGGCACCATATTTTTTCGGAGTATAAGACGCACCGGAGTATAAGACGCAGCAAGGTTTTGAAGAGGCAAATGGTTTTGCACTCTGCAGACCTCCCAGAAATGGCCCATTTTTCACAAAAACGGGCCAGTTTTCTTTTTTCTTTTGAAAAGGGCATAAATAGCCTTTAGGATGCTTGTAGAGTGCTCCTCGGGGTGGGGCCCGAGCAAAAAAGGCCCAATATTGTCAAATAAAGGGTAATGCATAGCCTTTAGGAGGCTTATAGAGTGTTCCTGGAGGTGGGGGGGGGGGGGAATTGAGCAAAAAATGGCCCGTTTTTCACTCATTTCTGCCCTCCCCAAGAGCTCTCTGAAAGCCTCCTACATGCTCTCCACGGCCATTTTGGTGAAGGGGACAGGGCTTTGGGAGGCAAAAAAATGCTGCATTCAGTGTATAAGACACACCCAGATTTTCAGCCTTTTTTTGGAGGGAAAAAGCTGCGTCTTACACTCTGAAAAATACGGTAAATGTTGTCCTAGAAGCCAACTAGCTAGGTAGCTAAGACATGTTAACAGTTCTGATCTAAGATGGGAAATGATCTTATACTCTGCAAAATACGGTAAGTTAATACCATCCCTGAGAGGTACCATTAATATAAACCAGAGGTCGAAAAGCAGAGGAATGAACACATAAACACGAATCCCACTTGTTAAATACAGGCCAAAACCATCCTTTTCCCATTCTTTGCAGTCAGATGTTCTGCCAGAGTGGTTTGTCCCAGATTCCTGTAACCAATTCTCTTAGGCTTACAGGCACAGTGCTTTAAATTCAAAGGCAGAAAGACACTTCTGAACACAGGCATGGCTTTTCTCAGTAACTCCCTGAAACAGCTGCATCCTTTTCCGGGTCCCCCCTCTCCAGCTGTAGGGGTGAAAAAGGAAACTGGGAACCAAAAAACCTGCTGTCAGACTTCTGCTAATATGGCTTATTTCAACGTTTCAAGTCTTCCTGTACAGTCAGTTTCCGGATTTGTGTGGCCAAAATGGGAATATGAGACATCCGTCAAGTCCTAACATACATTAGGTTTACAGATGAGTGGCACTCAATACAATACAATACAATGGCAGAGTTGGAAGGGACCTTGTAGGTCTTCTAGTCCAACCCCCTGCGTGGGCAGGAACCTTATACCATTTCAGACAAATGGCTATCTAACATCTTCTTAAAGACTTCCAGGGTTGGGGCATTCACAACTTCTGGAGGTCATCAAGTAAGCCATGGAAAGTCTGGAAGCAAGGGGGGTTTAATGTTTAGTCTTGATTGGGCACGGAAAGATACTATCTGGCTCTCCGTGTTGGGAGTTCAAAGCATCTTTCTACAATCAAATCTGAAACCCTACACCTATAGACCTCCTTCTTCAGAAATAAATATACATTGTATGTACGTAGGTATGGAAGTATGGGAATGAGTGTATGTTTATTAGGTTGGATATAAATAGTAAAAGATTTTCTTAGTTAACTATCAAGGAAAATTAATAGATATTGCTTAATAAAAAAAGGGGGGCTAGAAGCAACGCGATTTCTATGCAGAATACGTTTCCAGGGTAAAGTACCAGGAGAGACCTTTTTTTGGAATAGACAATGGATGCCATTATGTGGTTATGTTTAAGTAAGACTTGTCTGAAGAAGAAGGTAGACTAAATATGGAATATTAGAGGAGAATTCTGGTGTAATGATATTAAGATATATACTGAATTTTTTTATTTAAAATCTATGAATTAAGATTAATGAGCAACGATGGTTCCAGAAGCGAATAATAATAATAATAATAATAATAATAATAATAATAATAATAATAATAATAATAATAATAATAATAATAATAATAATAATAATAATAATAATAATCTAACTTGTAAACTGCTCTCTCTCCCCTAAGGGACTCGAGGTGGTGCACAGGGAATTAAAAATACATATATAAAACCAACAGACATTGTAATACAAATTTAAAATGAATTAAACCTAGACCCTGCGCTAAAAACCCCAACTATCTAAAAACTAATACCCCTAAAAATCCCTAATAAAACAATTTGAATATTCAGCTTGAGGTAAATGGGTCGATTAAGCCAAGCCGGCCAGACAGAAGAAATGAGTTTTTAGTTTTTGGCGGAAGGAGCGGAGGTCCGTAGTTGTTCTAATTTCGGGGGGAAGTTCGTTCCAGAGGGTCGGGCCCACAAGAGTTATGTGTAACCAGTCGACATACTTTCCAAAGGATACAATGTAGAATGATGGTTTTTCTTTTTGTATTTTTGTTTTTTTTAAATAAATAAATATACATGAGTACAAGGCAAATAAGGGTCCTAAAGGTAAAGGTTCCCCTCGCACATATATGCTAGTCGTTCCTGACTCTAGGGGGCGGTGCTCATCTCCATTTCAAAGCCGAAGAGCCAGCGCTGTCCGAAGACATCTCCGTGGTCATGTGGCCGGCATGACTAAACACCGAAGGCGCACGGAACGCTGTTCCCTTCCCACCGAAGGTGGTTCCTATTTTTCTACTTGCATTTTTTTACGTGGTTTCAAACTGCTAGGTTGGCAGAAGCTGGGACAAGTCACGGGAGCTCACTCCGTCACGCGGCGCTAGGGATTCGAGCCACCGAACTTTCTGATCGACAAGCTGAGCGTCTTAGCCACTGAGCCCCTGCGTCCCATGCAAATAAGGGTTGAGGGTTTGCCTGATTAACTAAGGAGATGGGGAGCTTATCTGTTGAAGAACATCAGTGGTCTGCCTAGCTTCAAGAGTTTCCAGGAGTATCTAAATAACGACTGTTACAACCACATGATGCCACTTGGTACCACTAAAGCAGGGGTCTCCAACCTTTGCAACTTTAAGTCTGAAGGACTTTAGCTCCCAGACTTCTCCAGCCAGCTTCGCTGGCTGGAGAAGTCTGGGAGCTGAAGTCCTTCAGACTTAAAGTTGCAAAAGTTGGAGACCCCTGCACTAGAGGATATTTAATTTTTTAAATCCAGGTATCTGGAGGGTCACTGAAGCGCTCGGAGGTTTATCTGTGCCCTCAGGGTCACCTGCAAATGGGCGGGAGCTCCACTCAGAGCTGAAGAAGCTTCTTGGATGAGAAGCGAAACGTCTTCAAAGAAAAAACCAGAAAGTCCAATTGCCTCTTGAAAGAAGCATCTTCAGGACAGAAAGCCGAACACGCCGTATCTTCTTCAGCCCGAGTGGTACAGTAGTTAAGGTGCTGGAGAATAATGTGAAGACAGAGATCCAGGTTCATACCACACTCAAACACAGAAACTCAATGGAGGACTTAAGGCCCGTTCCCTCTGCCTTGCTCAGTCTACCTCCAGGGCTGGGTGGTTTTTTTTTGAGAAATGGAGGAATACTATATATCTGTGATGGCGAACCTATGGCCAGTGTGACACAGAGTGGTGTGCACAGCCTTCTCTACGGGCACTTGAGCCATTGCCCCAGCTCAGCTCCACCGCACCACTCAGCATACGCGCACACCTCCTGCCAGCCAATTTTCAGGTCTTTGCCGCACATGTGCCGGGGCAGGGTACATGTGGGAGATGTGCATGCGTGGGGGGTCGCATGCACATGTGCGGGAGGGAGCGGCAGACTCCCCGTGGCCCGTTCTTGGTCCTAGGAAGCTTCAGGGAGGCCTGCTAGGTCCAAAACGGGCGTGGGGTGTGTATTTGCCCCCCCACGGCCCGTTTTTGGTCCCAGGAGGCTGCAGGGGGCTTGCCAGGCCCAAAATGCGCACACGTTTTTGATACACAACGACAAAAAGGTTAGCCATCACTGCTACATACATTGCTTGAGCTTGTGGACGAAGAGGGATTTGCTTGCTTAGCAAATCAACAAAAACATGCATCTTCAGCCATCTGCCTTCAGATGTGCAACCCTTTTCACTCACAGCTTTGGAAAGAAACTAAACCAGCATTGTATTATACCAATTTGCTTCAACCAATTATCCTGGGTAGTTGGACAACGATTCTGATAATAATCTGTCCTGATCAGCAAAGGTGTACTAGCGGAGGATGGCGAATCCATCATACATGGAGTTTAGAATAGAATAGAATAGGAATAGAATAGCAGAGTTGGAAAGGGACCTTGGAGGTCTTCTAGTCCAACCCCCTGCCTAGGCAGGAAACCCTATACCATTTCAGACAAATGGCTATCCAACATCTTCTTAAAGCCTTCCAGTGTTGGGGCATTCACAACTTCTGGAGGCAACTTCTGTTCCACTGGTTAATTGTTCTCACTGTCAGGAAATTTCTCCTCAGTTCTAAGTTGCTTCTCTCCTTTGATTAGTTTCCACCCATTGCTTCTTGTCCTCAGGGCTTCGGATAATAGTTTGCATTTTGAGTTGGAGGAAGATTGTACTGCAGCCTCTCTCCCCTGGCGACTCAGGTCTATAGGAAGCCTGCTTTTGTTACCACTGACTTCTTGGAGCCAATTTCATTTTCACAAGATTTCCCACGAGTTCATCTGCTGCTTTCTTCCTCCCATACCTCCTCCACCCTCTCAGACAGCAAAACTGGTGTTATATTTTATGAGATTTACTCCTGCCTAGGGCTTTGCACTAAGTATCAGACACAAAAAATGATGAGTCAGCTTCCCCACACCCCGCTTGCTCAGGGAAAGGGGAAAATAATTTGCTGCTCCCATTCAGCATTTGAATCATACATCTTCCAAACTGATTTTTCTCTATACTTGGCCTTTCTACCACCTCCCATGACCTTCTTCCAGCACTCCGCAAATATTCCTTAATCCTTGCACATGCTTAGTCCACCCTAGCTTTGACAATTGTTAGTTGCAAAGTCTTGTCTGACCCATCGCGACCCCATGGACCATGTTCCTCCAGGCCTTCCTCCTGTCCTCTACCATCCTCTGGAGTCCATGCCGACTGCTTCGGTGACTCCATCCAGCCACCTCATTCTCTGTTGTCCCCTTCTTCTTTTGCCCTCAATCGTTCCCAGCATGAGGCTCTTCTCCAGGGAGTCCTTCCTTCTCATTTGGTGGCTAAAGTATTAAGAGTTTCATCTTCAGGATCTGGCCTTCTAAAGAGCAGTCAGGGTTGATCTCCTCTAGGACTGACTGTTGTGATCGCTTTGCAAGACAAGAGACTGGCAGGCATCTTCTCAAGCACCAGAGTTCAAAGGCCTCCATTTTTTGGTGCTCAGCCTTTCTTATGGTCCAACTTTCACAGCCATACATTGCAACTGGGAAAACCATAGCCTTGACCATACACACTTTTGTTGGCAGGGTGATGTCTCTGCTTTTTAGTACGCTGTCTAGATTTGCCATGCCTTTCCTCCTCAGGAACAAGCCTCTTAATTTCTTGGCTACAGTCTCCAATTGTGGTGATCTTGGAGCCCAGATAAATAAAATTGGTCACTATCTCCATTTCTTCCCCATCTATTTGCCAGGAATTAAGATGCCATGGCCTTAGTTTTTTTAATGTTGAGTTTCAAACCAACTTTTGCACTCCTTCTTCATCCACATCAAGAGGCTCTTTAGTTCCTTTTCACTATCTGCCATTAGAATGGTGTCATCTGCATAAGCTTTCACAACGGAGACGTGCAATTGGATTTCCATAGGAGGCAAGGAACCTGCCTTGTTAATTCTTTCTACGGTCAGCTGGAAACTACTCAGTCCAGGTTCAAGACCTGAGCACCATGCAACAGAGTGAGCTCCCGTTCCTTGCCCCAACTCCTGCCCATCTAACCTTTGGCGTATAGCTACGGTATCCTCATGACCACCGTAAATGTCTTCAGACAATGTCAGCTCCCTTGGCCCAAACCCAGAGATGGGCACTGCATCCTATAGTCAAACACAACTGAACAGGAAAACCTTTAAGCTTTACTGGTAGTCCTTACTACAGTTTATTTAAGTGACCGTTCAAAGGTACGGCCACACTGAAAAAAGTGATTTATGACCGTTTTTCATAGTGACGCCCTGTGGTCACGTGGTCACAATTCAGATGCTTGGCAACTGTTCAGATTTATGACGGCTGCAGAGTCCTGGGGTCTTGGCATCCCTTTTGCTGACCTTCTGACAAGCAAAGTTAATGGGGAAGCCAGATTCATTTAACAACTGGGCTTCTAATTAATCAATTGCAGTGATTCACTTAACAACTGTGGGGGAGAAAGGACGTCAAATGGGACACAGCTCACTTAACAAACATCTCACAATGCAAATTTTGGGCTCAATTGTGGCCGTAAGTCAAAAAGTACCTCATTTGTATCCTGGAAGTTCCCACCCATCAACAATCTAATGAACAGAGAACTGAGAAAATGTTATGCGGGCAAAAAGGTGTGTTTTTAATCTCATAGATGGGGATGTGGGCCAATTCTTTGTTTACGAAGCATGAACACCCATAGGGGCCAATGTGACACTACAGGTAGTCCTTGCTTATCGACCACTTGCTCAGCAACCATGCGAAGTTACAACAATGCTGAACATGAAGATTTGTGACAGCCTTCCAAATTGTGGCCGTTGTAATGACTCCCTTGTCCATATGATTGTTATTCAGGTGCTTGTGACTTTCATTGCTATCTCCCAACAAGCAAAATCAAAGGAGAAGCCAGAAGGAAATCACAAGTTGTGATCATGTGACATCAACAACTGGCCGTCATTCACTTAACGATTGCAAATGGAAAGCTGCCAGAACTGTCGTCACAAGTCAATGAGGTCGCATGATTTTTCATGTTATGACTGCATTGTTTAGCAGCAGAGTTCCAGTCCCAATTAGGGTCATTAACTGTTGTGGCCCAGCCGGCTCCGGATGAGCTGCTGATGGACTCCTCTAGTGAGGAGTCCTATGAGTCTGCTGTGGAGGAGGAGGGCGACCTTGAGAGAGCAGAGAGCCCGGCTGGTCATCAGGAGGCACTTGGAGTAGTGTGGAGGTTCAAGGCCAGTTTGTCCCTGATGCTAGATTGAGAAGGGCTGAAAAAAGGAGGCTTCAATTGCATCAGAAGCGAACTCAGAGGATTTGAATTAGTCCCAGCTGCCTAATGACTGGCCCCTCCCAAGAGGGTTTAAAAGGAAGTCTTTGCTAAGAAAGTCCTTGCAGAGAACAACGTTGGATTTCTAGGTTCGCGTATATTCGTGTTGATTTTCAGGTTCGTGTTTACTCGAGTTAGGAAGCTTCGTATCTGTTCAGAGTCATTCAGGCAAGCAGCCAAGAGAGTCAGTGGCAGGCAGCCAGTCTTGTGTTAGTCGGAGAAAGGGAGGTCAGAACATTAACTGAGAACTAACTGTACTGTGATGGAAACCTTGCCCTTACGTGCACACATTGTGTCGTAGCATGCAGATTACACAAGAGCTAGAACTTGGGTTGTGATGTTTATAAAACCCTGAACATGGATCCTGCTTCAGGGGCAGAAGATACCTTGGAACTGATCCACCGTTATATGAAGCTGTTTTACTGAGCAAAGAGAAGAGACCCACATTCTCAATGACTAATATTTGATGTCAACAAGTACAGCAGGTTTACTTCATTAATAGAACAGCAGCTACTTTTAATCACTGAGTGCCCTGTGGGTGATGTTTTAACTAGAACCCTTCTTTTTCGTTGTCATTTTTAATGTTTAAAATAATTTGTAAAGTGCTTAGAGCCATGTGGCATATACATTTTAATAATATGTGTGTGTGTGTATTATATTTATATTTATTCAATTTATACCCCGCCCTTCTCCAAACGGACCCAGGGCGGCGCATAGGAAAATTAAAATACATACAAAACATCATATAAAATTTAAAAAACTAATTCAATAGAACCTGTGCTAAAACCAGATTAAAATCCCCAAATTTAAAAACTATCTAAAGTCAGTGTGTGTGTGGCTGTGAATACCCAGCTTTCCTTCAGGTATTAGGGCCAGAATATTATTGAACCCCATATATGTATTTGGTGTTGTGAATTATTGAGATGCTGTGATTATTTCATTAATGATAATTTTTAACTATATCTTGTTTTGTTTATCCTGGTTGGGTGTCTGGGTGGGTCTCTCCATCCATCCATCCATCCATCCATCCATCCATCCATCCATCCATCCATCCAATATCCATCTATCCATCGATTCAATATCCATCCATCCATCCATCCATCGATCCAATATCCATCCAATATCCATCCATGCATCCAATATCCATCCATCCATCCATCCATCCACCCAATATCCATCCATCCAATATCCATCCATCCATCCAATATCCATCCAATATCCATCCATCGATCCAATATCCATCCATCCATCCATCCAATATCCATCCATCCATCCATCCATCCAATATCCATCCATCGATCCAATATCCATCGATCCAATATCCATCCATCTTTGCACTTACCTACCTTTCCAGCTATCATCTGTCTGTTTTTGTGCTGTTTGCCAGCCCACTATTGGTTTAAGATGGGTGGCCATAGGAATAACAATGATTATTTTTCCCCATAAGTGCAGGATCACAAAAGCATGCAGCTTTCATACCTAAGGTGGGACTAGAACAGTACCTGGTTTTTAGCCTGGTATCTTAGCCACTAGACCAAATGGACTTTCTGTAACAAATATTCATTCATACTTACATACATCTTTCTTAACCTCCCATCTCCTTGGATAAAGAAATAAATGCATCCCTACAAAATCCCACTTAGTATGCTGGAGAGGTATTCGGTACATGGGGCTTCCCTTGAGGTGCAATCGAAAGCTACAGTTAGTCCAGAATGCAGCCGCGCGGATGATTATGGGAGCCGCTAGATGCTCCCACATAACACCGATCCTGCGCGAGCTGCACTGGCTTCCTGTGGCCTTTCGGGTGCGCTTCAAGGTTCTGACGACTATCTTTAAAGCGCTCCATGGCTCGGGGCCTAGTTATATGCGAGACCGCCTCCTGCCCCATACATCCCTTCAGCCGATCCGCTCCCACAGAGAGGGCCTTCTCAGGGTGCCGTCGGCCGGGCAATGCCGCCTGGCGACACCCAGGGGAAGAGCCTTCTCTGTGGTGGGCCCTGCCCTTTGGAACGACCTACCCCCTGAATTGCATACCATCACTGACCTCCGCCTCTTCCGCCAGTGTCTAAAGACACATCTCTTTCAGCAAGCCGGCCTAGCCTAACCTCCCGTGGGGACTATTTTTAGATTTTAAAATTGGTTTTAGCATAGGATTATAATTTAATATGTTTTTAAATTTCGTATTTATTGTTTTGTATGTTTTTAAATTCCTGTGCGCCGCCCTGGGTCCTTGTGGAGAAGGGCGGGATATAAATGTGATTATAAAAAAAAATTAAAAAAAGGTAATTTAATATAATTCAATGTATCTTAATATAATTTAATGTAATGGAACTTGTAGTCTCAGATTCTTAAAAACTGTGAAAGGCTGGTTAACTGCAGACGTATTTCTGAAGCTGTTTTACTACTTGTGCGTTACACTAAATAAGGAATGCAAGAGAAAAATGCACAGGCGAACTTGTTTTTAACCAACAATTAATGTCATTTACTGAATGGTAGGTTTTCACACTTTCTTCAATGCTGCCAAAAGAGTCGTCTTCTAAAGCTTTGGAAACACACAGGTGCAATCAGTACATTTCACAGATAATTCAATTCCGAAAGAGAGAGTTACTAAGAATAAAATATAATTCACGAACCCTAATTCAGCACCAACTTAAAAAGCAGCTTGACTCTAATGTTCATACTGGTTGTTGTTCATGCAACCCAAACACCCTCTAACCCAGGGGTAGTCAACCTTTTTATATCTACCGCCCACTTTTGTATCTCTGTTAGTAGTAAAATTTTCTAACCACCCACCGGTTCCACAGTAATGGTGATTTATAAAGTAGGGAAGTCAATTAAATTTAAAAAAAGAAAAGCGCTTCAGTATCGGACAAAACCCCTACCGCCCACCATGAAAGCTGGAACGCCCACTAGTGGGTGATAGGGACCAGGTTGACTACCACCCCTCTAACCCATTCACCAGTCAACAGACTCATTGTGTTGTGTGCTGCCATGAAGCAACACAAGGTGTCTAGATCTATCACGCAGCATTTCCCCCCCTTTTAGTTCTTACAACTGCTACAAAGGAAGTTGTACTTGCTTTTTCACTTCCTGTCTTTTCATGTTTTTCCCCACCAAAGAGATTTTAAAATACAATGATATGATTGTGGTCAGCACTGCTTCGACATTTTCAGGAGGTCTCTCCCCCCCCCTCCCCCGGCTCCTATCTGGCTAAAGGGAGAGGGTGAAACGTAAGAGACAGATGGGAATCCCCCCCTAGTCAAAACAAGGTGAAAATTTGGATGTTCTGATCCAGGCTTCCCAAGAGCATGAAGCAAAACTCCTGGTCCTGACAAAAACCCCTTTTATTAATTTACTGTGAATTCTGCTCATTCACATCTAGCAAAGTCTTTCAAGGGAGGATTTACAGTCACAGACCTTATTTGGCTTGGAGAGCTGCCAGGCTCTGAAAAACGTGGCAAGGAGTCTCGGAGAGTCACGAATTAATTAGGCGAACTAATTGTCTCCTGCAAACTCCCCTCCCCTTTCGCTCCTCTTTTATTTCCTCTGGGAGGGGCCATTCATCGTCCACTTGTGCACTTACTCTTAAGTCGACCCCTGTTCTTTAGCTGTTCCCTTCATCTGGCAACTCTGCGCATGCACACACTGGGAACAGGCTCCAGCTGCCCGTCTGCCTCACTGATGTCTGACTCTGAAGGCAGCTGATAACTGTCAGACGGCCCTGGCCCCCTCTTTGCCTCTAACGCAAAGCCCTCATCAGAGCCTTCCCCAGGACTGGCCCATGCTCCTCCCCAACCTCCTCAATGGCAGGCGACAACATTGGGGTTAAATCTAATCTTTTCTGGATTAGGTAAACATTTCATCTGTGCAGACTGGAGATTTTTCATGACACATGTATCCTGCCCCACGACTGTTAAGCATGTCATGAAATACAGGCAGTCCTCAATTTACAATCACAATTGAGCCCAAAATTTCTGTTGCTAAGTGAGACTAAGTGAGTCTGACCCTTTTGACAACCTTTCATGCCACAATTGTTGTGAATCATTGTAGTTAAGTTAGTACAGGTAGCCCTCAACTTACAACAGCTTGTTTAGTGGCCGTTCAAAGTTACAACGGAAATAGTGACTTATGACTATTTTTCATACTTATGACCATTGCAGGATCCCCATGGTCATGATCCAAATTTGACCACTTGGCAACTGATTCTTATTTATGACGGCTGCAGTGTCCTGGGGTAAGCAAGTAAGTAAGACATTTTTGAGACCTTCTGACGAGAAAATTCAATGGAGGAAGCCAGTTTCACTTAGCAACTGTGTTACTAACTCAACAACCTCAGTCATTCCCTTAACAATTGTGGCAAGAAGAATCTTAAAACGGGGCAAAACTCACTTAACAATCTGTTGTTAAGTGGAGACTACTTGTAGAGCTCTCATATAGGTAAAGGTTCCCCTCGCACATATTTGCTAGTCGTTCCCGGCTCTAGGGGGGGGGTGCTCATCTCCGTTTCAAAGCTGAAGAGCCAGCGCTGTCCGAAGACGTCTCTGTGGTCATGTGGCCGGCATGACTAAATACCAAAGGCACACAGAACGCTGTTACCTTCCCACCAAAGGTGGTTCCTATTTTTCTATTTGCATTTTTGCATACTTTCGAATTGCTAGGTTGGCAGAAACTGGGACAAGTAACGGGGGCTCACTCTGTTACGCACCGCTGGGGTTTCGAACAGCCTAACTGCCAACCTTCTGATCGACAATGTGAGAGCTCACATATAGAAGGATGTTAAAGCAACAAGTTAGTAGCACCCTTAAAGGGAGCGGCAGAGCGCTCCTGCGCCTGTTTAAACTTTCCCTCAGCAAGTTAAGCAGTTCTTCAATTTGGCCAGGCAGAACAGTCCTCACAGAATGACAGTTGGTCTGTCAATTATGGCCAATTCTGCATGCCACCCCTGAGGGTTAATGGCAAATAACACCACCCCAGCCTGGGATTTTTGGTGATACTAAAGGTACTCACGTAGCCCGAATCAGAATTTGGATAATTAAATCGAATATTTTCAAAAGTCCACAGGAACACAGATGACACAGCGTCCAGTTGACGGACTGAGTCGAAACTGGGATTGCCTGGCAACAGGGGCGTGGTTTAAGGATTTTATCGGGGTCAGTCTAATCAATGAGTGGATGAAGTTAACCCAGTCTGGATACTCCTCCTGCCACTATGGAGAACAAGTAAGCTCAGAAGCACCCAGGACCCTGCGAAAACTTACTTTTCCGTGCTCTTTCCTCATGTGGGATATATAAACGTCTCTCTGAGTAAACAGCCGATCACATTCCCAACACGTCCAGCCAGGGTGAGACCCTTTCTTGGGCTCTGCCTTCTTCACAGAAGTGGGGGGATTCTTCTCTGCTTTTTCTGTCCCGTTGATGGATTTCGAGTCCTCTTTATTGTGGCTGACTGAGTTCTGGATGGAAGGCTTCGTACTCAACGGCAAATTGATACCGAGGTTCGGTGGCCCTTCAACGCTTTTCAACGTCCCGTGCATGGACTGTGGAAGGAGGAAAGAAAGAAAGGCCATTAGATGATATCTGCCATTTAGAGGGGATGGGATATTCAAGATTCAAGCAAGGTGGGTTTTTTAAATGATGGGCCTGTGTGCAAATACCGTATTTTTCGGAGTATAAGACGCACCTTCCCCCCCAAGAGGGAGGAAATGTTGGTGCATCTTATACACCAAATACAGCCATTTTTGGCCTCCTGAATCCCACCCCCGCATCTCATTTTGGCAAAAAACAGACCGTTTTTCACCAAAATGGGGGTATTTTTGTCTTCCCTCAGCCCCCAGCGGTCCTCCTCATGCTTCAGCAGGGCTAGGGCAAGGCAAAAATGCCCCCGTTTTGGTGAAAAACGGAAGCTTTTTTGCCTTCCCCCAGTGCTGCTGGGGGCTGAAGGAAAGCAAAAACTTTTTTTTCTTACTTACTTCTTCGAAATCTTGGTGCGTCTTATACACCAGTGCATTTTATAGTCAGAAAAATCCGGTAGTTGGGCCTTCAATCAATCTCACATGACAATCAATCGTATGAGATTTTGTGTGGGAATACTGAAATCTTAGACAAGATTTTGGTGTCTTTGCATTAGGTCTTCTAGTACAGGGGTCCCCAACCCCTGGGCTGCGGACCGGTGCCAGTGCGTGGCTTGATAGGAACCGGGCCGCAGTGAGCGGCACAACTCTTAGAAAGGGCCAGAGAGGAGGAGGAGGGAGAAGCCCCCTGGGCAGAGTGTGCACCAGGGGCAGGAGAGCGTAGGCGTGGCCGCTCGCATTGTTGGGGGCCCGAGAGGGGCGAGTGAGACTCACCTCCACCTGTTCCCCCTGCTCCCCGTTCCCCCTCTACGCCAGCTGAGCCATGGCCACCGGTCCGCGGAATTTTTTTAACCGGTCCCTGGTGCCAAAAAGGTTGGGGACCCCTGTTCTAGTATCATGATACAGGTGCATCAAAATCGTGACGCTCCATTGTCTCCGAGGTGTCACACCTTTTGAATTTTTGAAATTGAAGGCAATTCAGAGCTTGAAAAACCACCACAAATTTCAGTACTGTTCTGGAACAGTGAATTAGTGGTTGATGTAGTAATGAAGAGGGACCTTCATCCTTTTTATCTAAATCAGGGGTGTCAAACTCAAGAACCGTGGCTGGATCCACCTGTGGGGTGCTTAGATCTGGCCCACGGGATTGCCCTAGAAACAGCAAAAGATTGGCCCGCGGTGCCTGTGCCAGTGAAAACGGAGCTGCGACAGCTTCCTGCTGCTCTTTGCCAGAAAAAATGGAGCTCGGCGGGCGCATGCACTCCCCCTCCCATCTGTTTTCACTGGCAGAGGGCGGCAGGAGTCTGTTGTGGCTGAAAACGGAGCTCGGGAGCCTGTTTTCACTGACAAGAGCCTTTGGACCACTACAGACACCCCCCGACACGAATGATGTCAAGTTGGCCACGCCCAGCCTGGCCCCCGGGGTCAAACACAACCCTGATATGGCCCTCAATGAAATTGACACTCTCTCAGGCCTGCAGCCATCTTTTCTTTTGGATCTTTGTCCTGCCACACTTTTTATTATTCTGCTATGCATTTTCTATTGTGGGAAAATGGGAGGGGGGATTGAAAGGAGTCGCATACTATGTAGCCACAAGAAAATTCTTTCTAGAACGCCAAGGTCATCCTTTGTCTCTGCACCTGACCGGAATTGGATGGGTTGGAACTTCCAGCATGGCAGTGGGAGATTGGACCATGTGATGGACTTGTGGGTGTTGGGGGCAAGGACTTAAACTTTCAACTAGGTGGGGAAAACCGGAAAGCTTTCAAATTTGGGTTTTCCCAGATGTGCCAACATGGCTCTCTTCATACATTTAAATTTCGAGCAATACTTTGCCTTGGACTCTGATTTATTTTTGGATACTATTTGGAACCCTTATACACTCCTGATCTAAATGCACTGCTAAATTCAGGTGTTTGCTGAGTACCTTCCGCCTCCCGACATCTACTCTTGATAACTTCCCTATTATTAATTATCATCCCTTATTGTTTTATGCAACAGGGCTGCTTCCATAGTAAAATCGGACGACTTGTACCTTGATATGATCCATCATGAGTTGTTTCTGTGCATACAAAAGCGAGCAGTCCGGACACTTGAAGACAGATACTTTCTGGTTTTCAATGTGCTGGTCAAAGTGACGATACAGCAACGGCTGCAGGGTAAACACTGTGTCGCACATGGAACATTTGTATATTATTCTAAAAATCAAAGAGAGTTGAAGAAGTAAAGACTGCCCACTGTAGTCCTTTAGTTCACAGCATGACTAAGCGAAAGGGTTACTTGCAACAACAACACAACAACAAAAGACACACTCAACAGTGTATATTCTTTGCCCCCAAATCGATATGTTACTATTTGTTCAGATGTGTTTCTCCAAGTAGGAGATGCTTACGGAATATTTCGACATGACTGAAATGTTCTCACTCGTGGCTTGTTACACTGACAGAAATTCACTTGGCCTTCAGATTTGGAGAAATTCATGGGGGAAGAATGGAACCCCACCTTTCAGTCCTGCCTCAGTATGGACCCTACCGTCTGTATGTTAGTAATAGCATTTTAGGCTTATATACAGCCCTACAACACTTTACAGCACTCTCTGGATCAGAAGTCCCCAAACTTGGCAACTTAAGACTTGTGGACTTCAACTCCCAGAATTTGAGTTGAAGTCCACAAGTCTTAAAAGTTGCCAAGTTTGGGGAGCTCTGCTCTGGATGGATCTTTCCCCCTAGTGAAAGTGATCAACCCTTGCCAGCTTAAACTCCCCCGCTTGCTAGGGAAAGTGCATCCGGTCTTTGACAGTAGCTTGCTAAAGCTGGCAGTAGGCTCTCAGATTAGGCTGGTCGATCGGGCAGACCCAAAGCCAGTTTTGGTGGCGGGAGAGACACATTATGAGGTAAAAAGAATCTCAGGCTCTAGATAGCATAAGAGTTGATTGCAATACCCAGTACAGTGGAAGGGGTATCCACCCTCTGAGGCTACCTGGGTTAAAAAAGCTGGGATGTGGAGGCAGATAGATTGGTTAAACAGTTCCAAGACAAGTGCCCCCACCAGCCACAGGGACCCCAGGGAGAAGAAGAGGAGATTAGCTCATGTTTAATTAGCCTTTCTGTGTTCTTTCCTTGTCTTCCAGGAACTCCTTTTCAATTGAGGGGGGCCTCCTGTCAAACCTGAAGCTGGCCTGACTGAGGCCATTTTGAGACTTGAAGGCTCAAAATGGCCTGGAGAAGAGGGATAGGGGAATGGAAATAGTTGAGTCGTTGTAGTCAAAACAAATACCTTCTCTTCGGAACCAAGGGCATTCCTGCAGGTGCTCGGAAGGAGGGGACTGAAGTCACCTAGCAACTGGACAGCATCTTGATTGGACTATGTGACTGATTGTTTTGAGAAAGTGACAAATTTTTACTTTTAATTAGGTGATAGTAGAAGCATTATTTGCATATTGCCCCCAACAATCTGGCTCCTCATTTTAGGAAGGTGGGAGGCTGAGTCAACATTGAGCCCATCAGGATCAAACTCACATTTGTCTGCAATAATGCATTTTAACCACTGTGTCACCAAGGCTCCATATTAGCTCCATAGATACACAGCTGTAGTCCGACATACATTCCTTACAGGTCTTTCAACTCATATACAAAGGCCAAGAACATAACCCGAAGGACACAGTGATATTTGTCATGAGGCTAACGAGTGTGACCCATTCCCTGCATTATAAATTCATTCTAAGGAAGTTTCCATGACATTCAAAGAGCCTCTGGATTGCCAGAGGCAACAAAGCACAAACTTGTTTTGCTGTTAATCAGGAGGTGTCATCAGCCATTTGCCATTAAGGCGCATACTGATATTTTGCAACATCTGAAGCAGGCATCGTTCCTCGGGCAAAACATTTCTGCAAGGTCAAAAGCTATCAAAAAGGATTGTGAGGATACCAGCAAACATTTTTAGGTTTCTTTTGCAAATCCTTTTTTTTTTTTAAATTAAAAAGCACTCTAAGTTAGGGGTTCCCAACCCCTGGTCTGTGGCCAGGACCGGTCCATGGCATGCCAGAAACTGGACCATCCAAACAAGGGAAGCCCCAACCGTGGGATGCAGGCAACATGCAAAACCATGCCTCCTCTGGTCCCTTGCTCAATAGTAGCAACTGTGAGAGGGATCTTGGAATCCTAGTGGACAACCATTTAAATATGAGCCAGCCGTGTGCAGCAGCTTCCAAAAAAGCCAACATAGTTCTAGGCTGCATAAACAGAGGGATAGAATCAAGATCACGTGAAGTGTTAATGCCACTTTACAATGCCTTGGTAAGGCCACACTTGGAATACGGCATCCAGTTTTGGTCACCATGATGTGAAAAAGATGTTGAGACTCTAGAAAGAGTGCAGAGAAGTCCGTTAATCATCAACAAAGAAGATTAGAGGACTGGAGGCCAAAGCATATGAAGAACTGTTGCAGGAACTGGTTATGTCTAGTTTAATGAAAAGAAGGACTAGGGGAGACTTGATAGCAGGGTTCCAATATCTCAGGGATTGCCACAAAGAAGATGGAGTCAAGCTATTCTCCAAAGCACCTGAGGGTAGAACAAGAAGCAATGGGCGGAAACTAATCAAGGAGAGAAGCAATTTAGAACTGAGGAGATATTTCCTGACAGTTAGAACGATTGCCTCCAGAAGAACTCCAGTGGAACAGCTTGCCTCCAGAAGTTGTGGATGTTCCAACACTAGGAGTTTTGAAGAAGTTGGATAACAATTTGTCTGAAGTGGTGTAGGGTTTCCTGCCTAAGCAAGGGATTGCACTAGAAGACCCCAAAGGTCTGTTCCAATTCTTCTATTCTATTCTATTCTATTCTATTCTATTCTATTCTATTCCATTCCATTCCATTCCATGATGATAGCTCCCACTGTGAGCTGTGTGTTTTTTATGTGTATAAAAATGGCTGGCTGGGGAATTCTGGGAGTTGAAGTCCCACGAGTCTTTAAGGTTCCATTCCCCACTATCCTGTCAGTGCTGAAGAAGCTTCTTGGATGAGAAGCGAAACGTCTTCAAAAGAAAAAAACAAGAAAGTCCAGTTGCCGCCTGAAAAAAAATAAAAACCTTTGGAAAGTCTTAAAAGTTGGACACTCCTGCTCTAAAGAATGTCATTTGTCCTCCAGGCACATCAGTTTCCTGTTCTTTGGTTCGGTTGTTGCCACCTGTGTAATGCAGGATTATCTTTCTCGTCGGTCCAGTGATTTGGCCATAACAGAATTTCCGACTTTCTGCCTACTCTCCAATTACAACTGCATCTGATAGCTAAGCCAGGGATGGGAAGTGGGGAACAAGGGTAAACACTCCCTTAACTGATTCAGCAGGATATAAAATAGTTCATTGGAAATTAACTCCCACGCAAAGCATTATGGTGGAAACATTACCCAACAGGTCAGAGCCAAATGTCAAATTTTAAAAAGCCATCCATACAGAACTGAAAAGGAAGTAACAATTCTGATTTAACAGAAATTTTCTCAAAATGATCAGTTTTATATGCCTTGCCCTGAACCAGAATTAAAGAACAATCAGTGCAACTCCCCAAAAGTGATTATTTTCCATCCAAAATAATTTTCAACCTTCCCATTTGTAGTATCTAAATGGAAGTGAGGGGAACGGGGGACGACTTCCAATTCAGAATACAAATTCATTATTTTTTAGCTATTTTCAACCTCAAATATACACATTTTATACATCTTATCTCACAATCGCGTTGTCTAAAAGGCACAGCACGCCCCCTTCAGCTCTAGCAATACGAATTATAGATTTTCTTCAACTTAGTAACCATTTACTAGGTACATTTAGGTCATTTAGCAACCATTCTAAGTTACAACAGAACTGAAAAAACAGTGTCTTATCACTGTTTTTCACACTTAGGACCAGGGGTGGGTTCCGGCAGGAACTACTGCCGGTTCGCTTGTGTGCATGCTGCGCATGCATGCAGAATGTGATTAAAATTGTTCTGCGCATGCGCAGCGCTGAAAAACAAGATGGCAGCCCTACGGTGTCTCCCGGGGAACCGGTTCAGGAACGTGGCAGGCCTGGGTTGCTGCTGGCTCCAGTGACCCAGACCGCCAAACCACTACTGGTTTGGCCAAAATTCAGATGCTTGGCATCTGACTCATATTTATGACCATTGCTGTGTCCCAGGGTCACATGATCGCCTTTTGCGACCTTCTGAGAAGTAAAGTCAATGGGGAAAACAAACTCACTTATCAACCATGTTACTAACTTATCAACTGCAGTGAGTCATTAACAACTATGTCAAGAAAAGTCAAGTGCAGCAAAACTCACTTAACTGTCTCACTTAGCTAGATAAATTTTGGGTTCAAGTATGGTCGTAAGTCAAGGGCCACCTATACTAAGTGCCTTTTCCTGCTTCTCAAATGACCTGTGGGGGTGGGGAGGTGGGGGAAAGCCCTCCTATTATATACAGCAGGGGTCCCCAACCCCCGGGCCGCAGACCGGTGCCTGTCCGTGGCTTGATAGGAACCGGGCCACAGTGAGCGGCACAACTCTTAGAAAGGGCTGGAGAGGAGGAGGAGGGAGCAGCCTCCTGGGCAGAGTGCATGCCGGTGGCGGGAGAGCGCAGGTGCGGCTGCTCATGCTGTTTGGGGCCCGAGAGGGACGAGTGAGCCGACTCAACCCCCCCCCCCGTGCACACATGCGCCGACTGTCCCCCCCCCATCCCCGCTCCTCGTCTATGCCGGCCGAGCAATGGCCACCGGTCCGCGGAATTTTTTTAACATGAAACCGGTCCCTGGTGCCAAAAAGGTTGGGGACCCCTGATATACAGGATATAGGTCTTAAGAGAAAAAGCACACAGTATGTCATTTGATAATTTCAATAATTTCTGGAATTTGACAAGAAGGGCACTTACTTGGGCTCTCCTATTTTGATTCCAGGATGTTGGGTATAGGCATGGGAATGGGTGCTGGGTGCTGATTTGAATGCCATTGGGCAAATAGAACACTTGTAGAAGATTTCACAATGGGAACCTTGAATATGGGACTTGAGGGCAGCCACGTCAGAATACACCACGTTGCAATGGACACAGCTGTAAGAAAGATAAGAAAGTTAGAGCCTTGCTGGATGTACTGACCGGTTTTTCCCCCCCTCCAGGACCAAGGTTATAAATGATATTGCAAAATGCGTCTACCCAGATTTCTAACTGGGCACGTTAAAGAGAAATAGAAAAGAAAGCACGAATTCCTGAATAAAGACTGGAAAAGATTCTTATTGTGGCCGAAAGGAAAAGCAATGAGAGATGGCAAAGCCCAAAGGTGCTTTTTTTCAAGAGGCAACTGGCCTTTGTTTTTCTTGGAAGACATTTCCCTTCTCACCCAAGAAGCTTCTTCGCTTCTTCACAACTGACAAAGCTTCTTGGATGAGAAGCAAAACATCCAAGGAAAAACAAAGAAAGTCCAGTTGCTTCTTGAAAAAAAACACCTTTGGGACAACCATGACTTGGATGACTGAGAATCTTCAGAGGCGAATAAGGCAAGAGTTTTTACCTTCCTAAAATAACAAGCTACCATGAAACACAGTTCTGAGTATGGAGACATCCTGGAAGTGAAACAAATCCACAACAAATACTCTTTAAAAAAAAAAAAAAAAAAGAGAGAGAGCTACAATTGTCTTCCCAGCAGTCCAAATGAAGAGACAGCCAAGGCATCTGCTCTTTGGCAGCTGCATGACGTGGGAGAAGCCCCCTAACATTCCTTGTGCAGGATGTAAAGGCACAGCTGGGTGAGGGAGGCCAGGCGTGATCAGAAGCGAGAATCCATAGCAGTAAGGAAAAGGTCACGTCTCAGGCCTCGGAGGACATGTGCTCAGTTGGTTTTAAATATTGCTATTTGACTTTACATCTGACAGCAGGGCACAGCTAATAAAAAAGATTACAACTTAATAAATACAATATCGTATATCAAAGCACCTGGTATTAAGTGTTAGTTCAAAGCACCTGATATGTCCAAATATGGGAGGGAGTGTACTGCTTCCCTTTTGCCTTTCAGCTCCACCCTAGGAGCCTCCCAGGCAGAAAACCCATTTTTGTATTGCATTTTTGATGATAAATAAATGGAAACTAGTATAGATCTATTTCAAGCTATTTAGCTCTCATCAGCTAGCCATACCCTTAATGAGATTTGAACCTGGGCTGTTTTTACATATTAGCCTCTAAGCCACACACACATACGTGTGTGTGTGTAAATAGCTGTGTATGTGTGTGTGTGTGTTTCCCAGCATAACTCTGGAATGGCTTACTCTCCGGAAACAAATACTGTGGGGTTAAGACACCCCTAACACCTCTCGGATGATGTGTTCTGTTACGATACAGCCTGTTGTGCCTTCAAAGGGCTTCTACTATACAGTGCAGTGGAGTTGCCATGGTAACAGCTTCACAGTACTCCACAAGGGGGCTCCCTCTGGTAAGGGGGGAAAATCCAACATTTAGAAATTACATTTGGCCCGGATATTTTACCCCATAAATAAATACCCGGACAACGCTGAGTTATCAGCTGGTTGAAAATGATAAATATAGTAGAATTTAAGAGGGGGGGGGGGGGAATTATAAGACAGTACATCTTTCCTTCCATATCAGGAAACTTCTTTTCCTGAGCTGAGCTATTCCCACGTGATATTAAACTATGGCTGAGATTTTTTTTTAAAAAAATTAGGGTATAGCAAAATTAAGTGTCGGCAATATGTAGCCATAGAATTGCAATGGGATAATTGTTACAATTGGCTTAAATTCAATGTTACAATTGGCTTAGATTCAAACTATGCAAGCTATGTATTCCCTGTTCTCAGGATGCAGTATGAGACAATGAAAGCATCACCATATTTTATGAGTTCTACGTGATGATCAAGCAAAAGCAAACCAGCTTTCATAGAACGGCATTTCGAACCAAATCTTCTTGGCAAGATGAGCCCCTGTTACACATATAAAGTTGCTCAACATGTGTAAAGTGAGGAAGTGAAAACCAGTTGTGCCTCCTATATCAGTGTTTTCAAATTAGGCAACTTTTTAAGATAGGTGGACTTCAATTCTAGCCAGCATGCCCAACCCTCTTAAAGTTGTTTTTGAAAAACACTGCTCTACCACTCTGGAATACTTTGCCCTCTGAGATGCAAAGGGCAGTATTTTTATTGCCTTGAAGATGGAACTGAACGCCAAAGTTTTCCACAGAGCATCTGGGCAGTGACTTGTGATACTTTAGCTCAGGTTGGAGAACTGTGGTGCTTTACCATCATGTACAATCATCCCCTAAAATCTTAAGCAGCGTGTAAAATGCTGTATAATGGCATGTTTGTATAAGTGTAGAGGACATAGGGAATGGCCCTGAAGAACAGAAGGAAGAGTCCAAGGCTGTGATCACATAAGCAGCCCTTGGGGCTGTTGCAAGAAACCGACTTGAGTAAACAGTTCTCCCCCTCCCCAAATCACTATTTAACAAGCAAAAATGAAAGTTATAGGTACAGATAATCCTCGACTTACGACAATTGAGCCCAGCATTTCTGTTGTTAAATGAGACATTTGTTAAGTGAGTTTGACGATCTTTCTTGCCACCGTTGTTAAGTGAATCCCTGCAGTTGATAAGTGACTAACCTGGTTGTTAAGTGAAATCTGGCTTCCCCATTGACCTTGCTGATCAGAAGGTCACCAAAGGGTCACCATCACATGATTCTGGGACTCTGCAACAGTCATAAATATGAACCAGTTGCCAAACGTCCAGATTTTGATCGTATGATCATGGGGGCGCTGCAAAGGTTGGAACTCTGAAAAACGGCCTTAAGTCACTTTTTTCAATGCTGTTGTAACTTTGAACGGTCACTAAATGAACTGTTGTAAGTCGAGGACTACCTGTGCAACCTGATCCTCTGTGAGACAGCAGTTAGTTTGATCTGGAAGTTAAAAAAAAATTTTATGATGAGGAAAATCCCCCATGATGCTCCTACCTGCTTAATCAGCAAGATAAGAGAGGATCAAGATAGTGACAAATACTTCCTTTCCAGTGCCAATGAAGTGTGATATTTGAATATATTTGAATAGTTTTAAATCATCAATATTCATACTAACCGGAATCCAACTCTTCTTGTATAATGCAGGCAATTCTTTGTGACATGAGTTTGGAAGTGGACTGATCTGCAAATGGCCCCACATTCAGGACATGTATATGGAGATTTATGCTGATGTATCCTCTGATGTGATGCAAAACTGCACAAATTTGGAAGCAACATCTGGCAGATACTGCAGGTCTTCTACAGAATTGAAAAAATTGCGACAATCAGCCATTGAACATAGGCACAAATACTCCACAGTACAGAGTCGGTTACGACCTGCCACAAACCTTTGAAAGAAAATCACATTATGAAATACCAGCATTCAAAATAAAATAACAATAAAATGGCCATTAGCTACCATGGCTTGTAACTGACCAAGTCTTTGTCTTTTCACACATCCAGATTAAGAACAACTTGTATGTTGCAATCAGTAAGGTGCAAGTGTCTTCTTATCCTTTCCTTTTCTACCTTCTTCTCTCTTTCATTAAGATGAAATTAGTTTGTAAATTCCTAGGAACAGATATCTCTTCTCCTGTATAAACTGCTTCCCTTTGATTCTAACCAATAAAATGCTACCTACTGCTCTGAGGGTTTGGTTCCACTGCTGAATTGCTTTTACTGTCAAAAAATTCTTTTTCTAACATTCAAGGAGAATCTGCCTTCTTCTAAGATAAGCCCATTATTCTGCATCCCACACTGTGGAACTACAGAAAACATGTCTTGAATTTCTTCTTTCAGACATTTGAGCAGTCCTATCATTTCCCATGATAGTTATCTTCTCTTGATACAAAGACTACATGGTTCCTTGAACCTCTCTTCACAGGACTTAGTTTCTGTTAAAATATTCGTGACTGGCAGAGACATGGGAACAAGGTCAGCCAATGAATAGACATAGCAGCAAAGTCAGCCAATGGGAGCTTAAACAGATCTGAGTCTGTGCAAAGAATTGAAACCGAAACTTAAGCAGTCTGCTGCTCTGAGAAGTAAACTAGCAGTCTGTCTGGGCTTGTCTGCTGAAATGAAACTCACTGCTTGTGTTTGCCTGTAACTCTCCTGCCTTGTGTTTACTTGGAAGAAACACCTGTTGGTATTGTACATTTATTCATCTATTCTTATGTATATAAAGAAGTTAATGAAACCTGCTGCATCAGTTATCTGTGTGTCCTTTATGGGTTTGAATTTATGCAACAAACTCTAACAGTACCTGGTCTCCTGATCATCCTCAGATCCCGAAGCTATTCAAGTTTGTCTGAAATCTTCTCAAACTTTGGTGTTTACCAAGCAGAGCAGAGTATGACTATTCTTCAAGTTTTCATTTTTTTGTTTCTAGCAATGTTGTGTTTGCTTTATTTTAGCAACAGTATCATATTGTGTAAAGGGCTGTGAGGATAACCTTGGGAGACAGGGCAAAGAGGAGCTCCAGCCTAGAACAGGGGTTTCCAAACTTGGCAACAGGTAGCCCTTGTCTTACAACAATTCATTTAGTGACTGTTTGAAGTTACAACGGCACTGAAAAAAAGTGACTTATGACCATTTTTCATACTTACAACCACTGCAGCATCCACATGGTCATGTGATCAAAACTCAGACGATGGGCAGCTAGTTCATATTTACGACGATTGCAGTGTCCCAGGGTCACGTGATCATATTTCGCGACCTTCTGATAAGCAAAGTCAATGGGAAAGCCAGATTCACTTAACAACAACATTACTGATTTAACAACTGCAATGATTCACTTCACAACGGTGGCAAGAGAAGTAGCAAAATGGGGCAAAACTAACTTAACAAATTTCTCACTTAACAACACAAATTTTGGGCTCTATCGCGGTCGTAAGTTGAGGACTACCTGTAGTTGTGGACTTCAACTCCCACAACTCCTCAGTCAGCAACGGCTGGCTGAAGAATCCTGGAGTTGAAGTCCACAAGTCTTAAAAGATGCCAAGTTTGAAGACCCCTGCTGGACAAGAGTCAGACAAGACATATTAGATATTTCTTATATTGGCCCATATAAGAAATAGTGACAGAGACAGCATCAGAGACTTTCAACATGTGTTGTGTTCATTCTACGATTTCAATTCACAATAATCTTTGTTAGGCAAATAACAAAGGGGCGCGCAATTTGGGTGTCCTCCTGGATACCCGGCTGTCTATGGAAGAGCAAGTGACAGCCGTGGCCAGGAGGGCGTTCTACCAGGTTCGCCTGGTTCGCCAATTGCGCCCCCTATTGGATCGGGACGCCCTTCGCACAGTCACTCATGCCCTTGTG
Source organism: Rhabdophis nuchalis (assembly GCA_039707465.1). Classification (NCBI taxonomy): domain Eukaryota; kingdom Metazoa; phylum Chordata; class Lepidosauria; order Squamata; family Natricidae; genus Rhabdophis; species Rhabdophis nuchalis. Next base: position 229,422,759 of record CM077644.1, read on the forward strand.
ACATCCCGACTGGACTATTGTAACTCTCTCTACATGGGGCTCCCCTTGAGGTGCACCCGGAGGCTTCAGTTAGTTCAGAATGCAGCCGCGCGAGCAATTATGGGGACCACCAGGTTCACCCACGTTACACCGCTCTTGCGCGAGCTGCACTGGCTACCTGTCGTCTTCCGGGTGCGCTTCAAGGTGTTAGTTATCATCTTCAAAGCGCTCCATGGCTCGGGACCTAGCTATCTGCGAGATCGGATCCTGCCCCACACATCCTCACGACCGATTCGCTCCCACAGAGAGGGACTTCTCCGGGTGCCGTCCACTAGACTTTGTCAGCGGGCGACGCCCAGGGGAAGGGCTCTCTCTGTGGCGGGCCCGGCCCTCTGGAACGACCTTCCCCCTGATATTAGAACGACCACTGACCTCCGCTCCTTCCGTGCAAAATTGAAGACCTATTTCTTTCGACTGGCCGGCCTTGAATAGTTCTCTCTGTCTATTGTTTCCAAATATTTTAATAGGTTCTTAATCTTAATTATTTTTAGCACGGGTAATACTGTTTAATTTTATTTTAAAGTATGTATTTTGTATTTATTGTATATTGTTTTTAGCTTTTCCTGTGCACCGCCCCGGGTCCCTGTGGGGAGAGGGTGCGGTTAATAAATTTGAATTTGAATTTGATTTGAAATAGATAGTAACTAGCTTCAGAAAAGGCAGGAAGGGGGGGGGGGGGAAAGGGCTTTTTGCAATATACTGTTCCAGTACTCTAACCTTACAATAAAGGTAGTGTTAGAATAAATGGTTTTGGTTTTCTGTTGTACTGCCTCAAAGGAATGACATACAGCTTGCTAATACTTGGTTTAGAAAAAAGAAAATAGATTTCTTAGGGAAAAAGTAAATTCCTCTATGGATTTATAATACTGTATATTTTTAAAAAAATCAATTTAGAAACTTAAATCATTGGCCATAATTGGCAGCAATGTTGTAAAGCTGAACAATTCTGAAAAATGATCCAGACTACAATGAAACTAATGCGGAAGCCTGAATTCCCATTTCAACTTGCCCTTTTTTTAATTGAACTTTTTCTAAACTATACATCCCATCAAAGTATACTGAATTAGTGTGTTTCACACTGAAATTCCAGTATGCTTTCGACTGGAAAGATTGTTTGATTTCCTCCTTAGAAGAAGAGTTAACGAAGTTGTGGGCGTAAGAGTGAAGGGCTAGAATATCTTCACACCTTAAAAATAAAGCTGACCTAGAATTCAATTCAAAATAGAAACCATTTCTAGAGTGTAACTTAATACATGGATTTGTATCTCATCCAAAATGTGGGGTTCTCTGTATACACAGTCCGTATTTTAGTTTCATGAGATATTTAAATGAGAATAGATTCTCAATATCAATTCAATTTATTATAGCTTATTTCAATCTGTGATTTATACCAGGGGTCCCCAACCTTTTTTGCACCAGGGACCGGTTTCATTTTAAAGAAAATTATGCGGACCGGCTGGTGTAGAGGAGGAGCGCGGGGGAGGGGGAACAGGCGACGCATGCGCACGTGGGGGGGAGGGGGAACAGGTGGCGCATGCGGGGGGGAGTCGGCTCACTCGGCCCTCTAGGGCCTCTAACGGTGCGAATGGCCGCGCCTGCGCTTTCCCACATCTGGCGTGTGCTCTGCCCAGGGGGCTGCTCCCTCCTCCTCCTCTCCGGTCCTGCGGCCCGGTTCCTATCAAGCCACGGACCAGTACCGGTCCACGGCCCGGGGGTTGGGGACCCCTGATTTATACTATACTGACCATAGTTCTTTGTATTTATTTTCAGCTCAAAACTTAACCACCTCCAAAAGTTTCTTAATCTTTTAAAATGATATAATATATTCAACTATTCATAGATAATTAATGATACATTGGAAAACAGAAACCTCCGTTAGATTTTTAGATCCCCTGCTTATTCCCTTTAATCTCTTGTTCTTTTCACAACTCCTTTACAGTGTTTGTTTAAACTCCATCTCTAAAAAAAGGAGAATCTGATCATCTACACCAGGAGTCCCCAATCCCTGGTCCCTGGCCGGTGCTGGGCTGCAGCTCATTTGGAGTCGGTCTCTGGAAGTGGTGAGAGCATGTGTCCACAGTTGCGTTTTGTAAAAGCAAAACCCACCAGGGGTGGGCCTCAAAAGTTCCAGCAACAGATTCATTGCCCTGTTGTTGGGTGAGTGTGGCCATGGTCGGCCTCCTACACCATGGTGGTGGTGGGGTGTTCCTCTGGAGGCTTTCCTTGAGCCTCCGGGTGAGCGAAAACGGACTCCCCTAACCTCCGGAGGCCGGAAACGTGTTGCTTCCGAACTTCCGGAAGGCCTATTTTTTGCCCTCCGCAGGCTGGGGAGGCTTTTCTTGAGCCTCCGGGAGGGCAAAAACTGCTTCCTCTGGGCTTTGGCGGCCCGCCGAAGGCCAGTAGCAGGCTCGTTTTTGGACTTCCAGAACCTCCACTAGGCCTGTTTTTCACCTTCCCCCGAGTCTCCACATGGGCCCTGCATTTACATTGCATGATGTACGGGCTGCGTGGAGACTCCTAGGAGGGGAGGGGCAGGTGGGAGGGGCATGGTGGACGGAGCCAGCCAGGGGTGGTATTTGGGGGTTCACCAAACCAGGCAGAATCCTAGCTAGAGGACAGCCTGACTCCCCAGCAGTCCACCCCTGAAAAGCACTTGAAACCATGTCCTCTCCCTCTGCCACCACTTCTGTCAGTCTGCTGAGCCAAAAAAGTTGGGGGCCGCTGATCTAAACCATATCAGTGTCCTTTACATTAATAAAAACAATTTGTTCCAAGTTTTCCTCCTATCTAGATGGGAAATGGGATTTGAATTCTACATTTTAATGAAGATCCTTGTATTTTAAAAAGAAAACTCCTTTCACTGTCCAACTAGCCAACTTGCAATATTAGACCAATGTTTTATGATCAGAACAGAGGCTATAAGTCAGTATAGCATGACGAGCCAATTCAACTGAAGGGTTAAAGGGTTAGATTAACCTGAAGTCCAGATTCAGGCTCACTCTCAGCCACTGAAGGGATTTCAGCTAGTCAATTATTTCTTGTCCGTTAGCTTCTCTCACCTTCAGCTCCAATCTTCTCCACTCAACCATTTAAATTGACTACAGTCTAAATATGATACAGACCATCCCGATCATTTTATTTATTTTTTGATAAATAAACTGTGTGTACTCGAACTACTTTAGGCATCTGGCATGGCCCCTTTTATTTTACATTCTTCCACGGGAATAATATAAGATGTATGGAGTAAACTAGCCCATCACAAGAGAGAGTAGCTCACAAAAGCTTGTGCTTTTTAATAAAATTTATTGAAAAGGAGTTCTCTGATTTTTGGCCATCACAGAGAGACGCAGAGTAGACCTTCCTCTGTGATTATTTAGATCAGTATTCTCAACATGCTGCATCCTCTCTCAAGGCACAAATAATCTATTTTCAATAGAAGATAATATATGTAGCTCAGGGTTGAGCTGTGGAATATTTGGTGCTCTGACCTTGATGTTTCATTATGCAATTAGATAACATCATTAGTGGTTGTGCGTTAGGGGGGTTTGCTCCCTATTTATATAAAGTATCTGCCCTGCCGGTGTTGATGGCGTGTGGTTTTTCTCCTTGGTACAGTTGATTATAGCATTGTTTTCTGCTTGACTGTTTGTCTGGTGCTACTCTGCTTATCTGGTTGTTGGTTCCTGGAATAGATGTGTTCTGGTATCTCCCCCCCCCCCACCTCTTAACTTTTTTAAATTGTCTCTTTTGAATGGTGTGTAAAACCAAGGGGAAAAGCATACACCGCCTTGCAGGTCAAAAACCATTATAAAAATGGAGCAAACACTCATCACCACTGATGCAGAGGTAGTATTCTACTGGTTCGGCCCGGATCGCTTGAACTGATAGCAGAAATAGCGGGAGGCTCTGCCCATTCGCATCTGCTTCTATGGTATCCCATTGAGGCCCTTTTTTCACCAAAAGCGTATGCATGGGAGGATCTGTGCATGCGCAGAGGTGGTGTGTGTGAGCGCGCTGATATTTGCGAACTGGTAGGGAAGGGAAGCGTACACCACTCCTGCACTGATTATATTACTTAGTCAGGTAATTAAACATTGCAAGCAAACATCCAAGCTCAGAAAGCACCAAGGTTTCCACAGTCTGATTCCCATCTTGTCAGAAATAATTTAAAAAAACCAACTCAATTTTCTCAAGACAGAGTTATATTCTTCTAAGTTGACTTAGATAGAACTAATCATGATGACATTGATTTCAAGCACTCCGCTTCCGAAAAATCAAGATCATGTTCAGCCCAATGAAAAATACTGCGTTCTGGTATAACAATTAAATCTTCCAACAAAATATTCAGAGAAGAAATCTGCCGCAAACGGACAAGGATAATTCTATGCTCATGAGATCAGCAATCCACTTTCAAAGGCATACCAGTGACTAATTACAATACTATTGGAAGAAAATCCACAATTTGGGAGGTCAACAAAAGAAAACCCTAGGCCAGCGTTGGTGAACTTTTTCGGCAACGAGTGCTGAAACTGGAAGAGCTGTTTTCTAGTGCGCACGCGCGGGAGCACCAGAAACCGAAAGAGCAGTTTCCTAACATGCGTGCATGTGCCGGGAAGCTGAGCTCCCTGTTTCCGGCATGCGCAAGTGTGGTGGTCACCTAGTCTTCTGGTCTCTGGTACGCATGTGCATGTGAAGATCAGCTGGCCAGTGTGCCTGTGTGTGCCAGAACCCAGAAGAGCAACGGGCGACGGCTGGCTCTCCGTACCACTTCCGGCACGCATGCCAGATTCACCATCATGGCCCTAGGCTATGGGTCCTGACAGAATGACAGAGGTGGAAGTGATCTTGGAGATCTTCTAGTCGACCCCCATAAATGGAGATCAATATTTCATTACAACCAGAAGAAAACCAGGATTGCTGAAAATATAGAGGCTATTGATGATTTCATGACAAGGCAAGATGCATACCCTGCCCTCTTCAACTTACTTCTATGGCTCGGGCTGAAGCAGAACACAATTTTTAGTCAAATGAGATACAACATACAAGAAGCATATTTTTGTAGTTGTACTAGTATAGCTGTCATTATTTTATCCATTTAAAATGTTTCTGGGCCATTTTTTTTAGAACAGTCCCCAACTGATGTACCAATCCAACTGATAAAAATGACCTACAGATATGCCTGTTAGGTTTTTCCCCCCCAAAACAAATATTAATGACATGATTCTATGTCATCTCTAAAAGAAAGAATGGTGCTGATCTAGTACAGAGTGTCCATCGCTGGATTGGGCTACATGGGACCAGATGGGACAATCTTGCCCAGAAGGAGAGTATAAAATAGCTAACAGATGGAGCTCTCTGGGCAATAATAAAAAGTACCCAGAACAGCAATGTTAGCTTACAGATAATGCGAGTCTGTATTTCAAAAGCGGTTCTTTGTCTTTGGATTTGCCATCATTACTCAATTTTAGAGGGTTCAGAAATTATGATGCAGTTGGGATGGAAGTCATGCACATTCCCCTAATTTCCCTTTCATTTCCCATCTTAGATCAGAACGGTTAACATGCCTTAGCTATCTAGCTAGTTGGCTTCTACGACAACATTTACTAACAGTGAAAAGGCATTTTGTAGTTTCTGCCTTGAACTTTTTTTTTAACCAAACCAAAAAGTGTTTGTAAAACTTTTCCAGCTGGGTGAAACACTTGATGCAGCTATTTCTGCAGAGGAGGGAAGGAAGGAAGGGAATAAAATGGGCAAGATGACAGCTGGAGTATCACTATGCTAGCCCTACATCCTCTTAACATGCATTCAATGTCAATGCACACAAAAAGAGGGGACAGTTGCATCATGAAGTTCCACATCCTCTTGCAGGTTTTGTCTTCTTTCTGAACACGCACAATTGTTGTCTCCTATCCTTCTTAACCAATCAACTCTCCAGACTTGAGTGTTTTATTTAGGAAGTTCTAGCAACAAAAAGGAGAATGAATATTACCCAGGCTGCCTTTATGAGAGATAGGCACTCAAGTCAATATCCCAGGTATAGTTGCTTAATGGCTAGGTTAGCAAACAAAAACTTTCATTGAGCTAATGTGGACTAATAGCATGTGAATATCAAAACCCAGAGAGCCGTAGCTAGGAAAGTTAATTTTAATCCAAAGCAGCCCTGGGTTGGATTGGGGTCAGTCATGTTGTCCAAGCCATAACCAAATGAGTTTTAAAATCCCAACTAAATCACTCTAAGAAGGAGAGTACTTTAAAAAAGTTTCATTACACAACTTACTAGCAAAGATCTGGCAACCACAAAACTATTTGTTGTAATATCAAACCTAGTGTCACTGTCCATGCTTAGGCAATGGGGCGGGAGCTAATGATAACATGGAGTTTGTCTGCTTTTTCAGGGAAGGTCTTAGGACAGGGTTGGCGAACCTTTTCAGCACTGAGTGCCAAAACGGGAGCACTGGAAACTGGAAGAGCAGCTCCCAGATGTGCATGTGCGGGAGTGGCTGGAAACCGGAAGAGCTGTTCCCTGGTACGCATGCATGCGCCAGGAAGTTGACCTTCCAGTTTTTGGCATGCGCATGTGCCCTGGTCGCCCAGTCTTCTGGTTTCTGGCACGCATGCATGCACAAAGACCAGCTGGCCAGCATGCATGTGCACACTGGAACCTGTGACATCTGGCGTGCCCAGAGAGATGGCTCTGCATGCCACTAACAGCCATCATGGTCTTAGGAGATACTAGGTGCCTTCTGGACTGAGCAGAGGCATATTCATCAAAACATTGATCCCACTCATGCAGCTAAATGCTACCAGAATCAGTAATATGTAGCTCTGACTCAGATAGTGGTTGATTGCATGCAATGTCCTGTGAAAAAGAGGCCACTTTTCACACAGCAATCCAGAAGAAGATAATGGATGTCATCCATATCTCTCTCATGCACACTCCTTGCACCCATCACTGTCTCTTTCCTCAGAAGAAGACAGCAAGACCAAGGCAGAGCCAGGAAGCTTGAAGAGCCAAAACCTTAAATTCATACTACCTGATCACTCTGGAACAGCACTGTAAAATAGCAGGAACAGTGGAAATGATTACAAATATATGCTACAGAGGGAAGGCGGCCATCCTTGATTTGATATACTGAGTTCATTGCATGAAGACCTCAGGGGTGAAGCCGTTTCTGAGTCTGCAACAGTAAATAGAACAGCGAGGAGGGGGGAACAGCTGTGCCGCACGATTTAGATTTCCTGCTTTCTAGAGAACCTAAATCGGCGGCATAGCTGGTTGCCCCACAGCTGATCGTCAGAACTACCAGAATGCCTGAAGCGGTAGCATTTTTAACTACCGGTTTGGGTGAACTGGTAGCATTTTTACTATCGGTTCAGGTGAACCGGCCCGAACCAGTAGCATTTCACTCCTGGAAGACCTCCATTTTTGACATAATTTGGGAGCAGGTCCTTGATCCATTAGGGATGGTCCTTCCTAAAAAAATTTTTCTCAGATTGTTATGCCACTGGGGGCTCCTATCTCTCGTCTGGTTGTTCCCTAGGCAATATCTCTTCCCCTCATTCCCAAAGGTGATACACACATTTACATTACTTTCATCTTTAGATTCATCCTCCTCTCCCAAATCCCCAGGAGAAATAGGTTGTGGGTTGTGAGAACATAGCATAGCTGTTATCACTTCTGTCTTCTTCTGGCAATTCCCCACAAGCACAGCAGGTGTCCTGTAAAGCATCTGCCCAAATTGAGAGGACAGGTGTCCCTCCTGCAGGAATCCGCTGATCTCCACCTCTAGTGTTTTGTATCCTGATGTGGGTTGCTTTCTTTAGTCACTGGGAAGGACCAATGCATTTTGAGTCTAATTTCTTGGAAGGGCTCCCAGAATTTAAACATTCTGAAGAAAGGCATATTAAATCTCCTTCAGCAATTCTAGCCTTCTTATGTCTATGTGCTTCACATAATTCCAGATCTGCCTAAAAAGCTGGCTTTTTCAGCAAGCCAGCCTGGCCTGAACAAAATAACTTATTAATTTTAATTGCTAATTTAATTCATTTTAAATCTAATGCGTAAATTGTTAATTTATTGCTTATTGGATTCTTGTTTAATCTTTTCTTAACTTTTGTATTATGTGTTTCTTATGTTGTACGCCGCCCTCAGTCCGTTGGGAGAAGGGTGGCATATAAATCCAATAAATCGAATCAAATCGAACTGCTGCTTTTTTGTACGTATCTTTGCCAGTTTGACCTGTTCTTCTTGCTTCTCCTAGAAGAAATCTGTGCTGTGAGGAACATTGCTTTCTTGCCTGGATGCTGGTAAAAAAAAACCACCAGGTAGAATTCATGTGTTGCCTGGATAGATGACCCAATAGAGGATTGTGCAGCATTGTTGTAAGCAGTCCGGTTGTCTTGCTGGTAAGAAATGTGGCATTTGAAATATTGCTCCAATATTTGGAGCTACTTAATCTTTTTAGTTTCTCCGTTGAAAGTCAGAAGATGAGCAGATGAAAAATGAATTTTAATATTTAACAATTCCAAGAGGGTCTTCCAAAATTTGGAAGTAAATTGGCTACCGGTTAGTTATGACACGATTGACTAATCCTCTGTATCTAAAGATATTTTTTAAAAAATGAGTTATTTTTTGGGCCACTGGGAGATCTTTGCAAGGAATGAAATGGGCCAGTTTGGCAAACAAATCCACTATAATAAGTAAGGTAATATAATTCCGCATCAGAGGAAGATCAGTGAAGACATCCAGAAACACAATCTTCCTTGGTGTGTTTAGCAGTTGAAAACAATCTTGCTGACTTACCAGGGATTGGCGTTGCTCTTTGACATACATGACAAAAGGAAACCTAACCCCTTCTATCTCCATGGATGTGGGACCACCAAAATTCTCTGAGGGTCGTAGTTGGGTTTTGAATATCCCCATGTCCTGCTGTTTGTTGTCGTGTCACAGGTACTTCCTCCCCTGGAAGAAGAGGCGTACAGTATATAAACGCCTATTGTGCAATACCTGCCCTTTGTTGTGGTCCGCCGGCGGCCTGCGGAGCTGGCAGCAGAGTTAGACAGTGAGGAGGTTGGGGAGGAAAATGGGCCAGTCCTGGAGTTTGGGGAAGGCTCAGACGAGGGCTCTGCATTGGGGGCAGAGAGGGGGCCAGGGCCATCTGGGAGTAATGTGCTCCCTCCGGAGCCCCCAGTCAGACATCAGCGAGGCAGAGGAACAGGGGGAGCCTGTTTCCAGTGCGCGCATGCGCAAAGCCGCCAGAAGGCAAGAACAGTTAAGACAAAAGGGGTGATTTGGGAGTAAGGCTTGGAGATGATTGGTATCTCCCATAAGCAATAAAGGAGGAGCAAAGGCACGCTAGCCTTTGCAGGAAGTAACTTTGTTCGTTCTGGTCGGTTTCAATTCTGAAGCTCCACTTTGACTCTGTGCTTCGCCTGGCCGTGCAAAGCTAATTGGCAGTTAGGTCTTTGGCAGCATTTCAAGGGAGATAAAGGTGGATGCTTATCAGCCTTATACCGAGAGACTTTGGCTGATTTCTGTCGGACTCTTTACAAACTATTTGTGACTCTTTACAGGCTGTGAATGAACATAATTCACCGCCGTTGAAATAAAGAGTATTTTTTGGACTAAATTTGTACTTTTTACTGTCTCAGGAAGGCTAGGTCAGAACACCCTTTTGTCATTGTGAAAAAGTGAAACAGTACCTTGCTGGGCTTCCTTGAGTTCATTCAGCTGGCCTCTGGAGTATGCATCCTGCTTCTGCTGTACCTTAATTCAATCAGAGATCAACAACTTGCTTACTGCTCCCAGCTTTTTGTGTTGATCTGCCTTAGGGTAAAACTCAAAGTTGCTTGGTTGCAGGATTGTTGCTGATGTATGTATGTGTCAGTGGTGGGTTCCGGATCCCGTTGCAACCGCACACCACAATGGGGCCGAACATCCACCACAGGTACATGCACTCCGCACGCATGCACACCCACCACCCTGCGACATGCCAGCTGCTTGTTGAGGCGTCGCACGGGCGCCATACCCTGCGCGTGCATGTGCAAAAAGCCCGGTTGGCTTAAATACAGCTAAGGAATGGGAGCGGGCAGGTGGGACCTCCAAAGCACCATTCTGGTACGGTGGCTGCTGCTCCCAGAAGCCACTGGAATTTCCGTACCAGCTGGACCCCATCACTGGTGTGTGTGTGTGTGACAGAGAGGGAGATTAAGGGCATTCATCTTCTGACTTGTGTAAGAGAAGGTCTGGAAGCTTGTTGTGGGAACCTGGGGCACATGAGATGTAAATGTCAAGTTGAGAGAAAGCTTCAAGGAGTGAGAGTTGGTGAAGTTTCCCTGGGATGCTGTCTGGGATCAAGCTGGGCATTTGCTGGCTTTGTGCTCCATTGCTTTACAAGTTCTGCATCTTATTGTTGTGGCTGGTACTTTTACTGGGCACAATCTGGCTAGGTGTCCAAAGGTCTCACTGTAAAAACATAATCCTTGATCTTTTCTTCTTTCCTTCTCTCCCAACCACAGGGATATCTTAGTTGGTCCAATTTGCTTGCAGTTTCCTACACTGTATTCTGAGGTCATGACCCTATGGGGGAAGATAGGCTGGAAGTTCTTTTCTCCTTCCTATTTCTCTTCTATCAAACTCCTTCAGTTGGGCATCTATAATTGACAGAGCTCTTCCAGGATATCTGTGGTGCTTTACCTCACCAGTTTCATCTCTCAGCCCTTCTCTGAGCTGATCACCAGGGCTAAGTCATTCCACCCTACATCATCAACAAATAAATTAAAGTCTGAAATATATTTCCTTACTCTTCGTCTCAATAAACAGTACTGTCCCCTTGGCTGCTGCTTCCTTCAGCAAGCTCTACGCAAAAGTTATTTTGGTGTGATCAGCGGGAAGTTCCACTGGTCTGCCTGACAGCAACACCTCACACCAGGAGCCAAAATATGGAATTGACCCTGGTCCTCTCCAAGATTCTCCGGCACTTTTGTGATGCTGTGGGTTGAGGCAAATTCATCTCCAGTTGCTGTGTTAGTTGTTATCATGGCATTCCATAAGCGAGTCATCTGTACATCTATTTGCTGTTGGCGTTTTAACAACATGGCTGCCAGACACTCAGCTGTTAGAAGGAAGGGTTCCTTGAGGATTGGACGCCATTCTTGAAATTCCTCTCTTGGGAAAAGGGCAGGAGACTTGCAAGATTGAGTCAGCCCTCATAGCTAAACCAAACAGGAAACAGGAGAAGATGAACTAATTCTATTTTATTGTGAGGCTACCTTAGCAGACTCTTGCAAGTCTGAATCAACAAACTTCCCGATGGTGCCATTTGCAACAGCTTGTTTCACTGGGGGCAGGGGGGTGTTCCCCTAATTTTCTTTCTCTGAGCAATAAGACCCTGGGGGCTCCTGCTTCTCTTTGTCTACCTGTTTTCTAGACGGCATCTCTTCCCTGTTTCCCAATGCCAGACATTCCATTACATCTACTGAGACAAAAAGAAATCAAAAGTACTAAAAAAATATATATCAGTGACTTTGAGAGCAATGAATGTTTATTGCAACACTTATCTCTACTTATAAATTACTCCATAAAAACATTCGATAAGCTATGCAGATTTAACAATCCTAACAATCAAAAAAGAAGAAGGATTGTAGCCTTTTGCAATCTGATAATTTACAGAGGATGGATTTTGGCCTTCCGACTTCCTAAGGATGACCAAATGGGGATCTTGATTTAGGGAATCAACGGAATGAATTGACTATTCTAATTGTTACTAATGAGAATTTTGTGAAATATGGATTTCTCATTTAGCAGCAGCATAACTAGCCAGCATACCGGGTCCATGTGCATTAACAAATTTAATAATACAATCTATTCCACTAACTAAAACACAACCATGCTCATGAGTCTTATTTAATTATCGGGAGTTATAGTTATATCAGTCTCTTCTAAATTATTGGAAACATGTAATCCTTTGAGGGATTAAGTATTATATTATATTCTCTGGTATGTTACAGTTCTGCCTGTTTTAAGGCAGAGAAACGCAAACAAGGATATGGTAATGTACTGAAGATATTTATATCCCACAATTTAAAATGAATCTTCTTTTAATCTAAATTGCCTTAGAAACTTATTTTTAATCATAAAGTACAATATTAAGAAAATGGAGAATGCAAACAAGCTTGCCCATAGGTGACCTTCCAAAATAAAATCAAATAAAAGCTTTCATGTGCAATCAGCAGCATTTCAGATTTGTCCAGAGACAAAAGTTTACAATTCTGGCACCACCACTAAAATGACACTGTCACGGCATACTTCCCATTACGATATTAGCAGTGATCTGAAAGTAGTTTCAAATGTCAATAATGAAATTCAAGAGCTTCGTATGCCCCACAATAGACCTTAAGATAATTGTTAAAATCTTTAATAGCATGGAGCCAGTTATTATAAGCATTACTGCTCAGAAATGAAATAGCATTGTATCATAACTTTTAAATCTCTCTTTAAGAGGGTTGTAAAACACCTTCTAGTGAAAGGGTCCCCTGCAGAATTGATCTAAACACCCTTTTTTCATACATTATGAGGCCCTTTTTTCCTATTTCCCTTCATAGTTGCCCATCACAGTTGATGAATCCTCTGATCAGGGTATCAGCAGGTCTGATTGCTTTTTTTAAAGCTTTCTGGAAGGTCCCCTTTACTCGGGAAAAAGCCCTTGCAGAAGATGGGTAGCTGGTAAAGCAACTACATGTCTGTAGTTCAGGGGTGTCAAACCCAAGGCTCGTGGGCCACATCTGGCCCACGAAGTGCTTAAATCTGGCCCACCGAGCTACCCTGGAAACAGCAAAGGACCGGCCCACAGTACCTCTGCCAGCGAAAATGGAGCTTGGGAGGGCTGCCCCTGTGGCCCTCCAGAGCTCTGTTTTCACTGGCAGAGGGCTGCAGGAGGCCGACACAGCCAAAAATGGAACTCAGGAGCCTGTTTTTGCCACCACAGGCACCTCTGACATGAGTCACATCAAGCTGGCCATGCCCCCACCCCCCAGGTCAAACACAAGCCTGATGCGGCTCTCAATGAAATCAAGTTTGATATCTCTGCTGTGGATGAAGCTCCAGCTCAAATTATACAAGTGTAAAAAGAGAAAAATGTAGGTGGTCCTCACGTAATGACCACTTGTTCAGTGACCATTTGAACGAACTATGGCACATTGCACAGTGCCAGAAATTCCGGTCGCAAGTATTACTACTACTATTACTATCTACTAGAAGGAAAAGTGGAGGGAAAATATTATTGACAATGTTTTGTTGGCCAGGAGTATAATCACTAGTGATGTAACACAATGCATTCTATAAAATTATCCTCCTTACTCTAAATATTAAGCTTTTAATTTGTTTATAAATGCTTTTCCCCAGTGCTAAGCTGCCCTATGATGATAGAGCAGATTCACTTAAGAAAGCATGTTACTAACCTAACAACTGCAGTACCATATTTTTTGGAGTATAAGACGCAGCGGAGTATAAGGCACACCAAGGTTTTGAAGAGGCAAATTAAAAAAAAGGTTTTGCACTCTGCAAACTTCCCCCAAACAGCCAGTTTTTCACAAAAAGAGCCTGTTCCCTCCCCCCAAGGGTATGAATAGCCTTTAGGAGGCTTGCAGAATGCTCCTGGGGGGTGGGCAAAAATGATTAAAAAATGGCCCGTTTTTCATCAACAAAGTGCATGGACAGCCTTATAGAGTATTCCTGGCGGGGGGGGGGGGTAAAATTGAGAAACAAAACGGGCCATTTTTTGCTCATTTCTGCCCTCCCCAGCCCCCAGAAGCACTCTGAAACCCTCCTGACGGCTCTGCACATCCATTTTGGTGAAGGGGGCGAGGTTTCAGGAGGTAAAAAAATGCTGTATTCAGTGTATAAGACGCACCCAGATTTTCAGCCTCTCTTTTGAGGGAAACGGGTGCCTCTTATACTTCAAAAAATACGGTAATTCACTTATCAACTCAGGCAAGAAGGGTTATAAAATGGGAGAAAAATTCACTTAAGGAATGTCTTTCTTAACAACAGAAATGTTGGGCTCAACTGAGGTCATAAGTCAAGGACTACCTGTATAAATGTTTTAAATAAATAAATATGAAATCAAGGGCTGCTAAGGGGGAAATTGCAGGGATGCTTATTTTAAATGGAATTGTTTTTATCCCTCCAAATCTATCACAAGCTGAAATAAAAATTATTCAGACTAAGAACCTATATTTATTCTTTTTCTTCACCAGGAAGAAACATAAGCTTCTGGGGCATTCCAGAGGCCTTGATTGTTCCCCCACCCCACCTCTGTATATACCGTACAACCATTTACAGTATTTTCTCTTTTTAAAACTTATGCCACATTTTTTACTTGGACAGTCAATTGCCAGAGAAGGTTTAAGGAAATGAAGTACAGATAGATAGCTGGGCTTATTTCTTCTTTTGTTGTCAGTAAGTAGGAAAATGTCCAATTATTTGGAAGAACATATATTAGCATTTGGGATGTTTCATTTGTATTGTTGCCACCACTGTAAATCCTTAAGGGAAAATCCATGTTGGTAGAGGATATAGAGTTATTCCATCTATCCCATTAAAACCCATTTAGTATAGAAGATGTTGAGCCAAGCACAAAATCTGCCATGTAAAAGGAAACAATGACTATTAATTGCCAACTTCACCCAAAAAAATAAACTAACGAGAAGCCTATATATCACAGCAGACATATTGTTGCATCGACTTCATACAAAAATATTGCTGCAAAGACTAAAGGCCAGAATAAGGAAACTATATAGAAAAAGCTTAACTGAGATTTTTTTTAAAAAAGGAATGGTTACATCAGTTGATGGATGAACTGGAAAGTTCCCATAAATAAGGTTGCATTATGCAAATTGAGTAAATAGCAGAATTTGCTTAACATTAATTCAAGCACTTATAAAAACAGAAAATGTGTTAAGTAACTCTTGATTGTCAAAACCAAATGTCACATGAAAAAAACCCTTTAAATCTCAGCAAAGAATGAACGGTCTTTTGCTGCCACTTTGCTTTTCATGCCCTCATATTTATCCATGTTGAAAATGTCCAACATGGCATATTCAGTAATGATGCCAACAAAACCTCTAATGCAGCTATTTCTCAAACAGCTTCTTACTATTGTGTGTCTTAAGATTTATAGGAATTGTTGCCTTCTGCACTTTTATTTTTCATTATATATTCCCTTTGTTATTTTTATAAATATACAAGGTAGTGAACATATCTAATACTCCATTTTCCTCCTATTTTCTCAATAAGTACAACCCAGCGGAGATAGGTGGAGCTGAAGGAGAGTGACTGGCTTAAAGTCACTGAGCTGATTTTCATGCCTAAACTGGGACTATAACTCACAGTCTCCTGGTGATTGGCCTAAAGCAGTGATAGTGAACCTTTTCAGTGTTGAATGCTGAAAAGGGAGCCTGCATGCATGCAGAGGAGTGGCCTAGGGGGCATGAGCACACTGGAAAATGCACTTCCAGTTTTCAGTGGGCGCATGTGCACCAGCCAGCTAGACTTGTTTACTGGTGCACATGCGTGTGCAATGACCAACTGGCTGGCGCGCATGCTCATGCCAGAAAAAAGACGACCAGCTCTTCCAGTTTCCGGCACTGCTGTAGTACGAAGGCCAGCTGATCATCACGCGTGCAAGAAACCAGGAAAATGAATGGCCGACAGCACATGTGCCAGTCGACATGGCTCTGCGTGCCACTTCGGGCACAGATGCCATAGGTTCACCATCACAGGCCTAAAGTAACCAAGGTGGTTTTCATGCCTAAAAAGAGATTAGAATTCACTGCTTTCCATTTTCTAGCTTGGTGCCTTAACCACTTGACCAAACCATATTTTTTACCTGATAATCTACCATCATCATCCTGGAGAACATTATATGTAAACTGATAATCATATAATGGGGCCTGAGCTGTAATTTACATAATGCATATTCCTACCATTGTCATCCTTAAAAAAAAAAAGTTGCTTGGAGCAATAAGAACAATCTGTAGAAAGGCAGAAAAGCGCGTGGAGAGAAAGATAGCATCTTTTTTCTAATTCACTCCATTTCCAGATCCCAACAAAACTCACAGTCAAGGAAGAATGAGCTAGTTCCATAGTTATGGGTTTAGTGTATAACCCTCACTAGGAGATTCTGCACTAACCCTGCCTAAAGGTTTTGCTGCAGTGTTTCCCAACTGGGTCACTTTAAGATATTTGGACTTCAACTGCCAGAATTCTGGGAGCTGAAGTCCTCAGTTCTTAAAGTGGCTACGGTTAAGAAACACTGTTTTACAGTTGACTTTACCTTTTGTTTTCTGGGCAATGATAACTCAGTTTCGACTTTTCAGCATAGATCTAAAGAGATAACTATATCCTTATATTCTAAATCAGTGGTAGTCAACCTGGTCCCTACTGCCCACTAGTGGGCGTTCCAGCTTTCATGGTGGGTGGTAGGGATTTTGTCCGATACTGAAGCACTTTCCTTTTTTAAAATTTAATTGACTTCCCTACTTTATAAATCACCATTACTGTGGAACTGGTGGGCGGTTAGAAAATTTTTACTACTAACAGAGATACCAAAGTGGGCGGTAAGTATAAAAAGGTTGACTACCCCTGTTCTAAATGAATAAAGGGCTAAGTAGGAATTCCAAGCCACTTTTGTCCTTTCAAAGCAGTAACCAATTTTCAAACCATTCCTTCCAATTTAAAGTCACCTTTCCACTGCTTTGCTATAAAGATAGTTTACGCTTATAAGAAAGCTAGGAAAAAGCCCCCCTCCAAAGGGTTTTTTTTTTTGCACACGGCAAAAATACTTGAATGTAAACATAAGATACTGTACTTGTCCACTTGAGTCTGCAGCCTGCTGGAAGTGGGTGGCTAAAGACGTTTCATCTTGGAAAACTTCGTTACATTCCAAACACTTCAGACTATGCCTGCACAACTTGGAAGAGTCTTCATCGAGAGGCATGGCTGGTGGAACAGGCGCACTTGAAGGAGCCGATATGACTGTCCCAGTTATGCCGGATTGGATCTTTGTTATGGTGTGGGTGCCCACTCCGGTCGGATTCTGAAGAATGGATGACGTAACAGAACTATTGCTTGTGGGAGAAGCTATCATCTGATCGGCAGGAACGGGCTTCAGAATCAAATGGGAACACTGCATCACCACCCCTTTGTCTTTGTGACCCCGCGCATGAGAAAGGAGGCTGCATTTGTTATAGAAAACTAGGTTTTTTGTGCAGTGGTTGCAGGTGACTTCGATCCGCACGCTCCTCCGATCGTAGTGCTGGGCCAGGCTTTTTTCCAGGGCGAAGGAGTCGCCGCATTCCAAACACTTGTAACCGCGTGTGGGCAAAGCGATGCCCGCGTTTATAGGAGGGCTAAGGTTCGGGATATAAACCGGGACGGGGTTAACACTGCTGAGCACCTTGTTGAAAGCTTCAACGACAGAGCTCTGGAGAGAGGACACCACCTGAACCCGAGACACTTTTTTCGAAGGCTGAGACGCGGCTGCGGAAATTATTGCCTGCTTGATCTGTTGCTGAGGTTTTGTGAGCACTTGGCGGAGTTCAGAGGTGGCCTGAGCACTCTGAGGCAGTAGATTAAGGTTGGCAAGATGGACCGTCTTTGGCACGAGTTTTGCGCTGGCAAGGCTCGAGGCGGGCACCACAACTGTTTGCTGCTGTATAGCGTTGGCGGCTTTGATGATGGCGCTGCTGGCGCTTTGCACTGAAGCAGCGGATATGACGGTGGCTTTCACCGTGGTGTTGTTTGCGAGTTTCAGATTGATCACCTGTGACCCTGCCGTCTTGACAGCCGAAACGGGAAGGAAAGCAGTTGCCACTGGCTTAATGGTGACTTGCTTGGGAGTGAGCTCTGCAGAAGGCACCGCGTTGGTGACCACTGTTGATTGGAGAGATGCCCTGGGGGGAGAAGAAAGAACTGCAGCCGAAGTCGGGGAAGACAGCAATGACGTTACAGAAGCCACCATGGAAGCTGCTTGCTCTGGTTTCCTGCCGTTGTCCAAATCAACTTCGGGCAACACGCGCGTGACCGTTCTCTTGATCTCCCCCGAGGATGTCTTGATGGTTTTGATGCGCACTTTGGGGATGGCTGGCGTCGAGCCTGCAGGCGATGGTGGGGAACCTTTGCTGCTGCTTTCACTTGATATACTCCTGGGACTGTCGGGTTGTTTGACAGGGGGCTTTTTTGCACAGTCAATGAGACTCTGAGACTCGGGGGATTTGTCCACGGCGCGGGGGCTTTCACTGGTATCTTTCTGCAAGGGCGAGGATCCCCTTGAATTGGATTGTGGGTCTTTGCCAGTGTCCGTGGCTGCTTTTTTAGCACTTAGAGCTGCAATTGCGGCAATACAGGAAGAGAGTTTTGCTGAGGATTTTGCTTTCGCCTGGGAAAGACTGGTAAGGGTTGCGTCTCCTTTCTCTGTATTTATTTTCCCATCGACCGCTCTGTTTTCAAGGAGTTTTTCGGAGTTTTCTTTAAGCAGCTTGTCGTCTATCTTCCTAGCTTTAAAGGGTTCATAGTGACCTAAAGGTGATGGGTTTGTTTCCGAGTCTCTTTTAGACACCTTGGGTTTATCAGAATTACCTGAACCTGCAACTCCATGTTTCATCAGGTTTTCTCCTCCGAGTACTTTTAACTTCTCATAGTCCTGCTGGGAGACAGACCTTGTTAATACGTTTGTTCTGAAGTTTCCACGCATGTCCTCTTTATCTGGGGGGTCATCCACCTCGATTTTTTCATCATCGTCAAACTCTTCAGCACTTGAGATGGGACTAAATTGGTTAAAGGCAGACTCTTTCAGTGTATTTTCCGAGACGGCGCCTTCGTCTTTGAGTGATTTGCCTTCCTCTTTATTAAAACTTTCTAGAGCGGATACCGTTAAGAAACCGTTGTGTAACCCGTTGCCTGTGGAATGGTGGTTGTCTTTCTCCACTCCTTCAGAGGAATCAATTGTCCGCACATTTTTCACAATGACACTTACACCCACGTCAGATGAGGAGGGTGCGTGGGAATCATCCTCCGGATGGACATTCTGCTTTATGTGGCTGTCGTGATCCTCGTGGCCAGATTCAATAGCTGCTTTTGGGTCAACCATATCTGGTATGTCAAAGGCGGCAAGCAGATCATCGAAGTCTGGAGTCTTCATATCTCCCATGGTCACGTTAGTTTTTTAGGCGTCAATCTGCAAAACAAAACAAAAATTTTGTCAGCACCTTTTGTTCTTTCAAAGCGCTATCTATACGTTTCAAACAATACTCTTCTTATATATATATGTGTGTGTGTGTGTGTGTGTGTGTGTGTGTGTATGTTAGTTTTATGAGCTGATCAATAAATAAATCAGAGACCAGGATAGATCTATTTCGAGCTTATTAGCTCTCATCATAATTGTGAAAACAATTATATATATTGTTTAATTAATTAAACAATAATTAATTATAACTTAATTTAATTATAATTAATTAATTATAAAACTAACACACATATCTAAAATATTATACAATGTAATTCTTGGCTTGCTGTTTGGATGGTCTCTAGCGATGAGCCGATGAGCAGTAAAGGAAACAGTGTGTTTCCTCCCTGAATTGGGGCCTAATAACAGGTTGTTGTGAAACAATTACCTATACATACATACATACATACATACATACATACATACATACATACATATATATATATATATATATATATATATGAGAATATTTTCACAGCTCCTGTTATGAGGCCCTTTTAAGGGAGGAGACAAGCTGTCTTCCTCGTAACAGGAGCTGTGAAAATATTCTCTCATTAATAGAGTCCTGTAAATGGCGGATGTATTCAGGGAAACCGGATGGCTCAAGGCATAGAAAGGCTTGCCTGATATGCTGGAAAGTGCCGGTTCAAATCCCAGTAGAAGGCGTGTATATATATATTCTATGCCTTATACACGGGAAAATCCCCAAAGCCAGCTATGCCAGCATACCTACACCCGTGAAAATCTACGAAAACAAATATATATATATATATATGTATGTATGTATGTATGTATGTATGTATGTATGTATGTATATACATACATACATACATACATACATACATATATATATATATATATATATACTTCATATATATATACACATACATACACACATATACATATACATATACATATACGCTTGTGTCATACCCAGTAAGGGTATGGCTAGCTGATGAGAGCTAAAAAGCTTGAAACAGATCTATCCTAGTCTCCCTTATTTATTTATCAGCTCAAAAACCTAACACACATATACACGCACATATATATATATATGTGTGTGTGTGTGTGTGTGTGTAATCAGTCTCAGCTGATCAGGATAAGAACCAATGGTCTAGTGGCAATTACAACTGCCTCACATGTAATACTTCCTGGTTCGAATCCCAATAAGGGTATGGCTAGCTGATGGGAGCTAAATAGCTCGAAATAGATCTATCCTAGTCTCCCTTGTTTATTAATTTATCAGCTCAAATCCTAACACACACACACACACACACACACACACACACACACACATCAGTGGAAATAAAGCTTATGTGGTTATTTTTAACTGGCTATTCTTCCAGTCCTTTGTCTAATTTATGTTGAAAACTTACAAATAGAATAGAACAGAACAGCATTCTTTATTGGCCAAGTGTGATTGGACACACAAAGCATTTGTCTTTGGTGCAAATATGGAAACAGTTACAATTTTAACTATTCATACCAGAAATATTTAATACAATATACAGATAAAACATATCAGCACGACATCATCAAAATTATTGAAACTACTAATTTTAGCTCTATTTAATGAATTCACCACATTGCATTGAATGAAAAAGATAATTAGCATAGAGTATCTGAAAAAAATTACTGTATGCATTTCACTGAAAAATCCTTCTCCATGTTCTTTACTAAGCTTAATGTTTTAAAACAGTATCACAAAAGTTCCATTAAAACATTTAACTCAATCTCAGTACTCAATGTAGCTCAATTTGTTCAGCATCCTAACACAAAAAAGAACTGTGTCCCTCTCTAGAGATAGGAGACAAGAAAATACCTGTTGGAGAATCATAATTATAATTGTCTGATCTGTACAGGAAAAAAAGTTTCAGGAGAAAAATTCTTAACAGAAACAGAAATTAAAATAATAATTCTAAATAAGTATATTCAGGGTCCAATGAATACCAAAGAAAGAATGACGATGTAAATATGTTCCAGTAATGGGACGAGAATTTTTTAAAAGATTTTCCTCTGTTAGATGAAAGGGGAAAGGAATTAATTTGTATGTACCTAATCCTCCTAATGCTACATACGAAACTGGAAATTATTATGTTTAAATAAGGATGCATTCAAATTATACCAACATGTCCACAATGTGAAAAAACCCCACAGTTCTCCATGCTGATGACTTAAAAATAAAACATAGCTAGCTAGCTAATCAAATAAGAAGCTTATATGGAATAACTTAATACATGCACATGCAAAAAAGCACCATGCATCCAGTTCTAATTTAATTTTAGGATTATATGGCCAATTTCAAAAGTCAATCTTAGAAGTGGGCAGCAACGTGTTAAGTAAAAAGGAAAATATTTCCTTGTCTATTCACGTCCAATTCTAGGGCACAGTGTTCATCCCTATTTTGGGGGGCCAAGGGAGCCACACTTGTCCGAAGACGATTTCTATGGTCATGTGGCAAGGATGGCTATACACCAAAGGCACAAAGAATGCTGTCACCTTCCCACCAAAGTGGTACCTATTAATTAATTATTAATCTACTCACACCTGTATGCTTTTAAACTGCTAAATATTAAGTAGGGACATGTAAAAATATCATGCAATGTGCCAATCCTAGAATGGACTATTCCAACCAGGGAATGAGCCAATTAGAGTTGCTGAACCATGGATTGGTTGATTTTGAGATCTGACCAGGGGTGAGTTCTGGCAGGCACTCCTGCCGGTTTGCTCGTGTGCGCACTGTGCGTGCTTGTTGTGTGTTGTGCACGCATGCACAATGCAATTAAAATTGAACTGAAAAACAAGATGGCACCGTCACTGCCTGGGGAACCCGTTCAGGGGTGTGGCAGGCCTGGGTCACTGCCGGTTCCAGCGATCCTGGCTGCCAAACCACTATCAATTGGGCCGAACCAGTAGGAACCCACCACTGGATCTGGCCCCTTTTGTAATATAGATAATCCTTGACACATGATTATGACTGGGAGCAGAATTTTAATTGCTAAGGAAGGCAATTGTTAAGTGAGTCGTGTATGATTTTATGAACTTTTTTGTCCTCACTGTTAAGTGAATCCTTGCAGTTGTTAAGGGAATCTGGCTCCCCACCCCACCCCGATTCTGCACATTGGAAGTTGGCTTGGAAGGTTGGAAAGGATAATCACACAAAAGTAAGTAACTTTTTTCGGTGTAGTTGTAACTTTGAATGGTTGGTAAACAATTGGTGGTAAGTGAGACCACTTTCTGCACTTGGAATACAGTCATTTATTCCAAAGTCAGTACAATTTATTTGGGGGTAAAAGCATTCAACAATGGGACATTTGGTATGCCTATTGTATTTTGAACTGCTAGGTTAACAGAAGCTGGGACAAGTAACAAGAGCTCAGTCCATTATACGGTGTTAGGGATTCAAACTGCCGACCTTGCTGATCGACAAGCTCTCAGCCACTGAGCCACCGTGTCCCTATCAAAAATAGTTTATATTTAATTTGGGAGTTCCACAGACATGATCATGCATTGTGAATGCCTCTATTTGATGATCTCTGCTGTAAACCAGAGGGAATAAAAGGTGTTTGGAGATGGGAACAAATCAAGAAAAATACTGGTGTCTCAAAAAATCTCTTTCTAAAACCTCAGGCTCGTTTTAAGTTTTGCTTCTATTGTTCTTTAAATTAAAAAAAATGTGTGTCAAACTAATCGCAATCCATCTTAATCATAAAGGTCAGTATAATGCTAAATCAAACTAGAAGCAAAGAAAGTAAGGCAGAGAAAAGACATATAAACAATCAGTTTATCTCCTCTCTTTCATCTTTATAAATCGCTACTTATATATGCTCTGAAAACACCTACTGTGGAAAACAATTTGCCAGTAAATCAGTGAAATTTTAAATTGGCGTGGCAAAATTATTTGACCAACCTATTTAGATCTGAGGTATAAACATCTGAATACCACAGGCAAAATGAAGAGTTGGAATGGAGTGAACAGCTTACACAACAGGTGACTCAAAAATCCTATTAACAGCAAATTATGAGGCTCTATTTATCCACCATTCCTTCTTGCTTCTCCAAATTTACCATTACAGTATCTAACAACAAAAATATTTCTTTTTGCCTTTTTATTGGATTTGCTCTCCCCAAATTAGGTAAACTGACAAAACCAATTGGTAATCTTGAAAAACTGAAAAAGGACTCGACTTAGTTTGCACTGCTGCAGTGGGTATGTAACTCGCTTCTCTCCAAATATTATTGCAAAACAGAGATTATCATAATTACATTTGCTGAAGGATGATCACAGTATAAATGCCAAAAAGATAAAATAGCCCATCAAATAAAATCCTTTTATATACCCACATGCTAGTCATTTGCATGTGTGTATATTAAAGCTGTGCAGCAGTTTAGATTCAATTCCAAAAATTGTACCAATTGCTGCAAAGGGCACCCAGGAGCCCGACTCATTTAAAGAATTTCAGACGCATTCTATCTTGATGAATCACTTTTTCTGAATCAAATCCCAAACACCGTACAGATAGTCCTCAACTTACAACACTTCATTAAGGGACCTTTCAAAGTTGCAAAGTCACTGAAAAAAGTGACATAGGACCATTTTTCACACTTAACAACTGTTGTAGCATCCCCGTGGTTCACATGATCAAAATTTGGACACTCGGCAACAGGTACGCATGTGTGACGGCTGCAGTGTCCCAGGGTCATGCGATCCCCTTGTATGAAGTTCTAACAAGCAAAAGTCAGATGGGGAAGCCACATTCACACTTAACTGTGTTACTAACGCAACAACTGCAATAATTCACTTAACAATAATTCACTTTTACAACCTTAAGAAAGGTTGTAAAATAGGGCAAATCTCACTTAACAACTGTCTCATTTAGCAACAGAAATTCTTGTGCACTACCCTGTTTCCCTGAAAATAAGACCTCCCCAGATAATAAGCCCAATCGGGCTTTTGAGCGCATGCGCTAAAATAAGCCCTCCCTGAAAATATTGCAACACAATAGCAGCCATGAGGTGATCCGCTCGCAGCCTCCTGCACCTCAAAAATAATAAGACCTCCCCCCAAATAAGGCCAAGTGCTTATTTTGGAGGGTCAAAAGAAAATAAGACCCTGTCTTATTTTTGGGGAAACACATTGTCTGTGCAATGCCCAGATACCTTTGGATACTATTCCCCCCTCCCTCCAAAATACTGTTAACTGATATAGAATCAGATGATGTTAAGACTCAGTCACCAGAGATGGGAATCAGTGGGTTCTACCACTAGTTGGAAGGCATGATCTTTCACTCTCCATTTTCACAGTTAAAAAAAAACAAGGCGGAGGGAAGAAATCTGTTTTACTTAATGAAGCCACATATTAATTGGATAAATCTCCAAATGAAGGTTCTGCAGTCTACATTCATCTAACACTAAAGGAATTCAAGATTAAACCGAAGGAGTAGTGGTGGCTCAGTGGTTAGAATGCCGTATTGCAGACAAATTCTGCTGACTGCCAGGAGTTCGATCTTGACCAGCTCAAGGTTGACTCAGCTTTCCATCCTTCTGAGGTCGGTAAAATGAGGAGCCAGATTGTTGGGGGCAAGAGGCTGAGTTTGTAAACTGCTCGGAGTGTTGTAAAGCAGCGGTCCCCAACCTTTCTGGCTTGGGGGTCCAGCAGGGGGGAAAGGAGATAGTTCCCTGAGAGTGCTAGGACCTTTGTGAACAAGGAAAGCAACCGCATGCGCAAGGGGAGCTTCCCATGCATGCATGCACATGCTGTTTTCGAACAGGCCACAGCCCAGTAGTGGGCCTCAGCCTGGGGGTTGGGGACCCCTGCTGCAAAGCACTATTAAATAGTATGTAAGTCTAAATGCTATTGCTCAATAGGCAGAATCCAATCCATACCAAATTCAACCATCCTTGTCTCTCAAATATCAGGTTACTTCATGACTATGGAAGATCTCACACCTCACCAATGTACTGTGACCACAAACAAGGAATGCAGAAAATATTTCCCCAAACAGAATTTCCAAGTAATACACAGGTAGTCCTTGATTTACTGTTGCTAGGTGAGACATTTGTAAGTGAGTTTTGCCCCATTTTGCAACCATTCTTGCCTCGTGCATTAAGTGAAGTAACAAGTTAGTAACAAGATTGTTAAGTGGGTCTGACTTCTGCTTTCATTTTGCTTGTCAGAAGGTCACAAAAAGTGGATCATGTGACCCCGGGACACTGCTATGGTCATAAATATGAATCAGTGGCCAAGCATCTAGGGGATGCTGCAATGGTTGTAAGCGTGAAAAACATTTGTAAGTCACAAATGTGGTTATAACTTTTGGTCACTTAACGAACTGTACTTCGAGGACTACCTGTACTCAATTTAACATGGAGAAGTAAATAATTGCTTTCTTTTGTCTCCCATAAAACAATATGGTCTGAAATGCGTGAGCAATGTACAGATCTAATTCTACAATTCTTTCTCAATTACATCTTTTACAACTTGCTGCAGAAAAGACGGAAGCTTTGTCACATTGGCAAATAAGAGTTGCTTAGGCAACAGACCTTAACCAACCTAATTCTTCCAATGTGGAAATATGGTCTGTTAACTCCAGAGCATAACTTCCTACATCGCTACTGTAGGAAACCAGGAGAGATCAGTATAGAATAGCTTCTTATCTTACCTACCAAACCGTTCTTACACTGTTCTTAGCTGGGAAAATATTGTCTAGTTTCCTGGCCTCAGTAAAACCATTTCTATGTGAGATTTTATTGTATAATTGCCCTGATTCCTTTATGGATTCTTTGAGGATCCAGATAATATGGCAATAACTTTGTAATCCCCCAACGTTTTCCTACTATTGCACCTATCTTCCCCAATCATTGTTTTAAAATTGTTGGTGAAGAGGGCAAGAAACAACCAGCATTGCAAAAACTGACCTGAAAATAAGCAACCGGAATGGAGTGAGAATTGTTTTTAGAGAAACAAAATGATCCTCGAAGAATGCTCTTCTTTCTTCAATTATAAACAGCAGGCACCTCTGGGGGACTTTGTGCCATGTCACAAATAGTTTTTTTTTGTTTTACATGAAATAGATATTCAATTAAAAACAGCCGATACTTCCGAAAATCTTATCAAAGGATTTTAAAACATTTTAAAACAGGTTTGTTTTAATTTAGAACCTCAGTAGAGACTCTGTATTTTCTCCGGCAAAGTCTCATGCCTTCTTTCTGCAACCAAGTATTTCCCTTCGGTCTAGCCTTCTCTGAGCTTACAAAATAGGAAATATGCCACAGAACAGAGCAATACATCTTACTCAAAGTAAGCAAGATCTACTGTTCTTGGTTGCTTCGAAGCACAACCAGGTCAGATTGCAATAACACACACATACAGAGAATTTTTAAGGATGCTTTAAAATGAACACAATGATCCATTTCAACCACTGTTTTTCTCTTCTTTCTTTGAAGAAACAGAGTTTAAAAATAAGGAATCTGGGATTTCCTTCATATGGCATCCAGGGTGCCATTTGGCCTCTCTTGGTGCCTGCCATTCTTCCTGTCCACTTGCCTTTTTTTTTAAATTAAATAAATTCATTTTTTAAAAATAAATAGGAAGCCAGCATATAATATATATGTATAATCTTCTAGGAGCCTTATTTACAAGAATGCCCTTCTAGCCTAATATCAATTTAATGATATTAAAATATTTTTTTTTTTAAAAACAAAAATGGTTTGCTTGCAAATGTGCCCACCTGATCTGGAAAAAGAGAAACCTTAGCCAAGATATCAGCCAGTAGCTTTCTTCAGAAGGCATGACAGAGTAGCGGCTAGGCTTCTGGCAAATTGCTGTGATCAGACAAACGAATCAGAAAAAGTCAAATTATACAGTTTTATTGCAATGAATAAAAACAAAGGAATGTCAGGGTACTCAAGTCTCCCAGATTACTGTGTGGCAGACCTCAAGGTTACAATTTTGGAAAAAAATTAAACTTTAGCAATTGGGAGGCTGCTGAAGCGCAAAATGTTTAAGGCAATCTAAAAACGTTGCAACTGCCACAATGGGTTTTTAACATCCTACAATTGTTAATTGACAATGTCCTTATTACCTATCTCACACATAACCTGCATCTGAATCACCAACCTGTCTTCTCTTTCCCTTCCCCACAGTTCCTCTCAATGTAAATCCCAAATCTGTCTCACTGCTCTGTAGGTCTGAAGAAGGGAGCTGCAGCTACAAATGCGTCTGCCTTTTAATAAAATGCGTTGGTCAGAAAAAGACCCCAGACAGTGGGATTCATAAAGCATAGGGTTACTGCAAAATTCAGGTCCATGTTGATTTATAGCTTTATTATAAATGTTGACAGTGCACTTGTCGGCTAGGAAGCCGGCAGCCGAGATTCAAGACCTGAGTGCCGCACAACGGGGTGAGCTCCCGCCCTTGTCTCAGCTCCTGCCAACTTAGCAGTTCGAAACCATTCAAATGCAAGTAGACAAATAGGTACCACTTCGGTGGGACGCTAACAGCACTCTATGACGTGATGCTGGCCACATCACTATGGAAATATATTTGAACAGCACTGGCTCAATGGCTTTAACATGGAGATGAGCAATGCCCCCGCTAGTTGGCAGAACAGCAGAGTAAAATCCACAGGGACTCTTTTACCTTTACTTATGTCCTGTACAACCTTTTGCCAAGTTTCATTTTTAACTTGAAAGAAAGGGTTGCTAATGAACATATACTAAGGATACATCTGTCATGGAACTAAAAATTAGGGTCTGGCAGCTCAGGCTGTCCAATATACTTAATAATAGATGCTACTCTATCTTAAGAAGTTGTAAGATCCTGCAATGCAGTACTAATGCATGATTTTGGGTTATTCTCATGTAATGCGTTCAACTAGGGATCTTGACAGGAGAGTACTGTACGTGTCATAACACTACATGAAATGCTACCGAATTGGAACAGTTTTCTTTGTAAAAGAAGATTAGATAATACGCAACTGGACAGGCAGCTGAAGTCACAAAACAGACGAAACCAGGATGAGGTTTATTTGGTTTTGGTTTAGCACACTGTTTGAATTCAGTCACTGTAGCTTATTTGTAAAATCATAGATAAAATAAATTATAACTTAAGCAAGGATATAAATCCAGCTTCAGAAATGTCTGTGGCTCACTGGTTAACTTAACAATAAAACAAGAAAGATGCAAATAAGAGAACATAGTATATGATAAATCAAAATTAAGCAGAGTTATTGGGAGCTTTGATTTCAGCATGCAAACTATACCTTGGGGAGAATCTTCCTCCAGTTAAAATCATTATTTGTGATTTTTCTCCAAAGTAAACCACTGCAGATGAATATAAGCAATGAAAAGATATTTGTCTTTCCTTTAAAAACTAAGTAATCAAATTGTAATACTGTAATGTTATTGATACGTTTTTGTGCTATTTAGATTACTATTTTTAAAAGTGAAACTAACAGAACAGCAAAGTTTGTGTAGTAAGATCTAATGTTTTAAATTGCACTTTCCAGTTCTGAATTTTAAAAAATATTTAAAAGCAAAATCAAGTCTCTCTTAGGGAAACATTAATATGTTTCTTTATTACTTAAAATGTTTACAAATGATTTTTTTTCTTTACTAATATACCTAAGAAATGGCATTAAAATATCCTTAAATATATGTTTTTTTCCCCAAAAATGCAATGTTAATTTTTTCCTTATTTTCAAATGCAACTGATCCAAAGAAAATATATGCTTTAGTTTTTCAGTGGTCTTCAGTGGAAAATCTGAAATTATAGGAATTAATTGAATTATGTACTAATGCAACCTAATATGAAAACATTAACTGTTTTAAAAAAATATTGAATTAACCAAAAGCAGATTTTTTTAAAAAAATAAATTATGTATTCATTTATTTTAAAAAAATTGGAATAGTAACTAACCGGAAATTGCTTTAATTTTCAAAGGGGTTGAATTAATCAACTGTGATCTAGTAACATGGAAAGATATTTGTGAGGGATGCTTTAAATTTAGAAATCAACACTAAGCAGGCGGTTGGATTAGATGCCCTAAATAGTCTGTTCCAACTCTAGGGATTTGATGATCATTTGCAACCTTTTAATGTATTGTTTTCCATAGCATATTGAGGCAATATACACCATCGGTTTTCTGAACAGCAGGATACACTTCATGTAAATGTGGTTCATAATTACTTTCATATCAGCTAATACATCATACCTTAACTAGATGTCTAAGGCTGCCTTTGCAATACAAATCTTAAGCAATAACCGTGAGGTTTAAGTTTGAACACTGGAATCATAATATTGGAAGGAGTCACCCTTCTGTTCAGGGAGAAATTCAGATGAAAGCATCTGTGACAGATGGCTGTCCAGCTCTTGCTTTAAAAAAATGTCCCCATAGAAAGAAGCCCATCAACTCCCTCAACAATTAGTTCCACTGTCAACCTGCTCTTACCATTTCCAAAAGTTTTTCTTAACATTTAACTAAGTGAATCTCCTCCTCCAACTCAGGGTTTCCCAATGTGGGGGATTTTAAGATGTATAGACTTCAACTCCCAGAATTCCCTAGCAAGCCATAGGGAACATCTTAGAATCATAACATTGGGAAACCGTGTTCTAACTGAACCTGTTTCTTGCAGTATACAGACAATAGAAAGAGATTTTTAAAAAAAATAAAGATAATTTTCTTCTATGCAACACTCCTTCAGGTTCTTGAAAAGTGATTTACAAGTCTGTTTCCCTCAATTTCTCCCTGATCATCTTCACTGTTTTTCTATTTGTTCCAGTTTCTCTGAATCTTTCTTAAAATATAAGGATCTATCAAATCTTAATATACTTCTTGAGGCAGAATTTGACACAGAATAGAAGGGTATTCAACACAGAATAGAGGAGTATTCAAAATAAAGGTTGTCCTTGACTTCTAACCATCTGATTAATAATTATTCAAAGTGACTTACAACTGGCTCTTGCACTTATGACAGTACCCCCACAGTCATGTGATCAAAATCACCACTGGCAAATTTCCAACAAAGTAAAGGGGGAAGGCAGATTAAGCTTAACTACAACACAATTTACTTAATGACCACATTACTTAGCAATAAGAAGTTCTGATTCCAATTGTGGTCATAAGTCAAAAGCTATTTCTATTTTCCAAATTCCTTGAGATACTAACGGCAGGCATACCTCCCACATTCTGCTTCAGCATATTCACCTGTTCTAAGAATTAAGAGTTCCATCACACCAAGAAATTGAAGATGGCTGGACATAAGAATTGAAATGGTTCCTAAGCCCCATAGATTCCTGCCACAGTGATGTCAAAACAATATTTAAATCCACCTTTTTGAAATGTTATCTCATTTCTTCAAGGTGTCTGAATTTCCTAACTGGGTTATGGATCTAATCAAAAGAAATCAGGATCCATTGATATGATAGCAGAGACATGAAAGCAGTGTTCTAATATCTAAGGGACTGCACAAAGAACGGTGTGTGTGTGTATATATATGTGTGTCAACCTATTCTCCAAAGCACCCGAAGATAGGACAAGAAGCAATAGATGGAAACTAATCAAGGAGAAAACCAATCTAGAACCAAGGGGAAATTTCCTGACAGTTAGAACAATTAATCAGTGGAATGACTTGCCTCCAGAAGTTGTGAGTTGGACTAGAAGACCTCCAAGGTCTCTTCAACTCTGTTATTGTAACAACTCCCCTTGTCCCCATCGCAGACTAGGTGGGCAGGAACCACAGACCCGGGGCCCTAGGCTATGCAACGGCAGGTCCGTGGTACAAAAAGCCCCCCTCATTCATGACCTTGTGTCAGAGGGGGACCTGGACCTGGTAGGCATTACGGAAACCTGGTTGGGCCACGAGGGAGGACATCCCCTCGTAGAAATGTGCCCACCAGGATACCGAGCCTTCCATCAGCCTAGGGCCCTAGGGAGGGGTGGGGGAGTGGCGATTATGGTTAGGGAAGGTCTTGAGCCAAAGGAGACCACGATCCCTCAGACGACCGGGTGCGAGTCCCTCCTTGTGAAGTGGGGCCTAGGGAGGCAGTTGGGCGTGTTAGTTGTATACCTGGCTCCTCGCTATGCAACAACAGCCCTGCCCGAGCTCCTAGAGGTGATAGCCGAGGCGGCGGTTGAGACCCCCAGACTTCTAGTCATGGGGGACTTTAACCTGCCCTCAGCAGGCGAAACCTCTGGGGTAGCTCGGGAGTTCATGGCTTCCATGACAGCCATGGACCTGACCCAGGTAGTTGTAGGCCCTACCCATGAGGGCGGACACACCCTGGATCTAATCTTCGTCTCGGGACAGTGGAGTAGTGATCTGGGAATAGGGGATCTAATCATCACACCCCTGTCATGGACAGATCACGCTCTCCTTCGGCTCGACTTTCCGATCGCTGCACCTCACTGTGGGGAGGCAGAACCGGACATTCCTATATGGTTCCGCCCCAGGCTCCTGATGGATCCGATAAGGTTCCAAAGGGAGCTTGGGCCAATTCCTGTGGACTTGCCCCGCGACTCGACTGAGGACCTAGTGACCGCATGGTTAAGTGCGGCCACGGGGGCCTTGGACCGAGTCGCGCCCTTGCGGCCTCTCTTGCGGCGTCGAACCACCTGGGCTCCTTGGTTTACCGAGGGGCTCAGGGAGATGAAGCGCCACAAGAGACGCCTAGAGAGCAGATGGAGATCATCTCGCTCCGAAGCCGACCGAACACTAGTGAGAAACCATATTAGGACTTACTT
The DNA here is from genome assembly GCA_039707465.1 of Rhabdophis nuchalis. Taxonomy (NCBI): domain Eukaryota; kingdom Metazoa; phylum Chordata; class Lepidosauria; order Squamata; family Natricidae; genus Rhabdophis; species Rhabdophis nuchalis. The sequence continues at coordinate 229,454,824 of CM077644.1, forward strand.
AGTGGCGATAAGAGTGGCCAAACGTGAGTATTGTGCCACCCTTATTGCATCCGCTGATAACCGCCCTGCCGCCCTGTTTGGGGTGACCCGCTCCCTCCTTCAACAGAGGCCGCAGGAAGCCCCTTTACAGGGTCGAACAGAGGAATTTGGGATTTATCTGCAGGAGAAAATCACTCGGATTCGGAGCGAGTTACCTTCCATCAACAGTGGTCCAGTCGAGCATACCGAGGCTGTTCTTGTGACACCATCATGGGAGGAGTTTGATTTTGTTACTACCAAGGATATGGACAAGTTGTCAAAGAGACTTAGGGCCACCACATGTTTATTGGACCCGTGTCCCTCCGGGCTTGTACTGGCATCCTGGGAGACGACACGAGGCTGGCTCCAGGGCATTGTCAACGCATCTTTGAGTGAGGGGTCCTTGCCTGCCGTCTTGAAAGAGGCGGTAGTAAGGCCCCTCCTCAAGAAGCCGTCCCTGGATCCAGCATTATTAGAGAACTATCGTCCTGTCTCCAACCTTCACTTCTTAGTGAAGGTTGTTGAGAGTGTGGTGGCACAACAGTTTCCGCGACACTTGGAGGAAGTTGATTATCTAGACCCGCGCCAGTCCGGCTTCCGAGACGGGCATAGCACCGAGACGGCATTGGTCGCGTTGGTTGATGATCTCTGGAGGGCGCGGGATAGAGGATTTTCCTCTATCCTAGTCCTATTAGACCTCTCAGCGGCTTTTGATACCATCGACCATGGTATCCTATTGCACCGACTGGGGGGGGTTGGGGCTGGAAGGCACCGTTTTGCGGTGGTTCTCGTCCTACCTCTCTGGTCGGTCGCAATGTGTGTTGGCAGGGGGGCAGAGGTCGACTTCGAGGCCCCTCATATGTGGGGTACCTCAGGGGTCGGTCCTCTCGCCCCTACTGTTCAACACATATATGAAGCCGCTGGGTGAGATCATCCGTGGTTTTGGGGTGGGATATCATCTGTACGCTGATGATACTCAGTTGTACATATCCACCCCAGACCACCCCAACGATGCCATCGAGGTTATGTCCCGGTGCTTGGAGGCTGTACGGATCTGAATGGGTAGTAACAAACTCAAGCTCAACCCGTCCAAGACTGAGTGGCTGTGGCTTCCGGCACCCCGATTCAGCCAGATTACTCCAACTCTGGCCATTGGGGGCGAAACACCGGCCCCCGTGGAGAGGGCGCGCAATTTGGGTGTCCTCCTGGACTCCCGGCTGTCTATGGAGGACCATGTGGCAGCCGTGGCCAGGGGGGCGTTCCATCAGGTACGCCTGATGCGCCAATTGCGCCCCTTACTGGACCGGGGTGCCTTACGCACAGTCACTCAAGCACTTGTCACGTCTCGACTCGATTACTGTAATGCTCTCTACATGGGGCTTCCCTTGAGGTGCACCCGAAAGCTACAGCTAGTCCAGAACGCTGCCGCGCGGGTGATTACGGGAGCGCCTAGACACTCCCATATAACACCAATCCTGCGCGAGCTGCACTGGCTTCCTGTGGTCTTTCGGGTGTGCTTCAAGGTTCTAACGACCATCTTTAAAGCGCTCCATGGCTCGGGGCCTAGTTATATGCGAGACCGCCTCCTGCCCCATACATCCCTTAGACCGATACGCTCCCACAGAGAGGGCCTCCTCAGAGTGCCGTCGGCTGGACAATGCCGACTGGCGACACCCAGGGGGAGAGCCTTCTCTGTGGCGGGACCAGCCCTTTGGAACGACTTGCCCCCTGAACTCCGTACCATTTCTGACCTCCGCCTCTTCCGCAAGTGTCTGAAGACACACCTATTCCAACTAGCAGGCCTTGCGTAGCCTCCAATACTGACTCGTAGATAGTTTTAAAATGGGGATTTTAATTCGGTTTTAGCACAGGCCTTTAGTTGAATAAGTTTTTTAAAAAGAAAAAGTTTTTTTATATGTTTGTATGTTTTTAATGTTCCTGTGCGCCGCCCTGGGTCCGTTTGGAGAAGGGCGGGGTATAAATTCAATAAATATAATAAATATAATATAAATATTATAACCATATTTTTTCAGCACTTGCACGAGGGACAGTCAAATGACAGAAGCACCATTCTCACCATCTGGATGCAGGCCACTCTCCTTTTGTACAGCCATCGTAACATCGGAAACATGTATGAAAGGGGCGAAGCTCATATGACAGTGATATAACTGCTTTTGTCATTTTGATCAACGCATTAGACCCTGTGGGTGTCTGTTTCAAAAAGCTGCAATGGTAGCATAAGCCAGGTGTTTTTCTCACTGTGGAGGAGTTGTATGCTTAGTTCATTCTCCCCAATCCTGATAAAGTTGTTACGTCTCTACATCCATAATTTTGGTATGGGACTATGGCAGTTCTGTAAATTTGGAACATCTAGAAGTACTGGCCTGAAGAAGCTGAGCATGGCCATATTTGTACATTTCATCATCTACCTCTCTATCCTTGGTCTCACATGTTATGAATAGGAGATGAAACATTTCTATTTCCCTTTCAGTCATCTGATCCATGTCCTCTGTCTAACACACCACTTTAGCTGTTATGTTTTCAATACCTCTTTCATTAGTGGTCCCTCACTGATGTTCCCAACTCCACAGGTCAAGATATTGAATGGCAAAATTAAAATTTAGTCAGTGGAAGGATTCCAAATTAAATCCTTCACTTTAAAAATCTTAAGTAATGAAACAGATATCTACCAGAGACTGCAGATTTCAAGAATACAGTGGTACTTTGGTGCTCATAGTTAATTGGGTTCAGAAGGCACGATGAGAGTACGTACACATTTTTTATCATAAACAATAATGTAGTGTCACAAGGCAGTGTGCAGCAGCTACCAAAAAAGCCAACAAGAGTTCTAGGCTGCATAAATGGAGGGATAAAATCAAGATCATGTGAAGTGTTAATACCACTCTATAAAGTCCTAGAAAGACCACACCTAGAGTACTGCATCCAGCTTTGGTCACCACACTATAAAAAAAGATGTTGAGACTTTAGAAAAAGTGCAGAGGAGAGCAACCAGGATGATTAGGGGACTGGAGACTAAAACATATGAAGAATGGTTACAGGAACTGGGCATGGCTAGTCCAGTGAAGAGAAGGACCAGGGGAGACATGATAGCAGTGTTCCAATATTTGAGGGGCTGCCACAGAGAGGAAACAGTCAAACTATTTTCCAAAGCACCTGAAGGCCAGACAAGGAATAATGGATGGAAACTAAACAAGGAGAGATTCAACCTAGAAATAAGGAGGAACTTTCTGACAGTGAAAATAACCAACCAATGGAACAGCTTTCCCTCGGAAGTTGTGGGAGCTTCATCACTTGAGATCTTCAAGAAGAGATTGGACTGCCATATGTCAGAAATGGTGTAGGGTTTCCTGCGTGAGCAGGGGGTTGGACTAGATGTCCTTTAAGGTTCCTTCCAACTATGCTAATCTGTTAAATCTGACAAATGTAATTCATTGCTTATTGATTGATCTATTTCACCTCATATGCAGATGTTACTGAGTCCATGAAGAGCTAAGTGATGTGATTTGTGTGTGTCTTGGCAAAGACCAATCTTGAATTTGACAGATTATTTACCCACATCTTATTTACCTTTCATTTGCCCAACAAATGAAACAGGACGGCTTCATTTTGCTTCCTGACTTCAACCCAATGAATAGTTTTGAGGAAAAAAGAAAATATCAAGAACCCTCATCGTAACAGTATTAGTGATCAAAGCACAAACCAGCAGAAGTTGCAACTAAACAAATACATATTTAATGAAGAAGATAAAAGCAAGTCTAACTAGCATTTCCCCCTTTCTTTTTCAGTGACTTCTCTCCAGTTCCTGGAGCTCATAAAACATTTATTCAAGTGTTGTGATTAGGTAACTCAGTTTACCAATATGCCCTGTAGTCCAAGTTGTTGAAGACTAAGGCAAGGAGTGTTAAGAGGAGCCGTGTGTTATTCAATCAAAATACCCAGTTTTCAACTGTATACAGATAGTCCTCAATTTACAACCATTCTTTTAGTGACCATTCAAAGTTACAGTGGCAGTGACCTATGACTGTTTTTTAAACTTACGATCATTGCAGCATACCCATGATCATGTGATTAAAATTTGCAGACTTGGCAACTGGCTCATATTTATGACTGTTGCAGTGTCCTGGGGTCATGGGATCACCTTTTGCAACCTTCTGATAAGCAAAGTCAATAGGGAAGCCAAATTCACTTAACAACCATGTTGGTAACTTAACAACTGCAGTGATTCCCATAACTGCATCAAGAAAGGTTGTAAAATGGGATCAAAACTTACTTAACAATTGTCTTGCGAGCAACAAAAATTCTGGGATCAATGGTGGTTGTAAGTTCAGGACTACCTGTAGAGGCAACCAATAGATGGGAGAAGACTCCAGACTGAATTTGACTATTGGTACTCATACATGAAGGGGAGTGACGGCTCAGTGGTGAAAGATACTGAGCTTGTCAGCTAGAAAGCTGACAGACCGGGTTTGAGATCCAAGGTCTGTGCAACAGAGTGAGCTCTTGTCCTTGCCCCAATTAACAGTTCGGAAGCATGCAAATGCAAGTAGATCAATAGGTACCACTTCGGTGGGAAGGTAACAGTGTTCCTTTGGCATGTAGACATGGAATGCAGCTAACAAGTAGGCTGGCTTGGTCGCTCAACAGTGAGATACTGGTGAAGCGAGCTGACCAACGCTTGCATTTTCTGCGTCGCACGAGAAAAGTATATCTTCCTTCTCCTTTCCTTAGCACTTTCTATAGAGGGACGATTGAGAGCATCCTATCATATGGCATCATTGTCTGGTTTGGAAGCATTACTGCTTCGGACAGAAAGGCGGCACAGTGGGGTGAGCATAGAAGAAAAATTATTGGTAGTTCACTCCCTTCTATCCAGGACATGGCATATAAACGTTGCTTGAGCAGGGTCCACAGTATTGTCTGGGACGATACACATCCTCTTCATGACCTATTTTCTTTGTTACCTTCTGGGAAGAGGCTTAGTGATATCCGAAGCAGAACATCCAGATTTCAGATTCAGTTTTGTTCCATATAGCATCAATCTTGTGAACTCTCAAGCTTCCTCTTTCTGCTATGTATTCAAGATGCAGGGTGATTAATATGTATTTATATGTTAGGATGTAGGTATATACATAGGTATGTATTTGTTGTTAGTTGCGAAGTCATGTCTGACTCATCGCGACCCCACAGACAGCGTTCCTCCAGGCCTTCTTGTCCTCTACCATCCTCTGGAGTCCATTTAAGCTCACGCCTACTGTTTCGGTGATTCCATCCAGACACATCGTTCTCGGACGTCCCATTCTTCTTTTGCCCTCAATCGTTCCCAGCATTAGGCTCTTCCCCAGTCAGTCCTTCCTTCTCATTGGGTGGCCAAAGTATTTCAGTTTCATCTTCAGGAACTGGCAGTCAGGATTTAGAGCATGTCTATATGTGTGTTATGCATGTGCACACTTTTGAGAGCAGGCAACAGAATTTCATTTTTTAATGTGTGCCAATGTGCCCGCAGTAAAAAAATGACAGGAAAGGTTATCTCATGCTGGCTACGTGACCACGGAAAGTGTCTTCGGTCAATGCTGGCTCCCTCGTCAGGGAAATGGAGATGAGCACCATGCCCTAGAGTCAGACATTATTGGACAAGGAAACTTTTACCTTTTTACTCATACACCAAGCTGCACAACGAATATTAAATTAATTGCCTTGCCTTGTTAAATAATTCACAGGTACCACTAAGCTATATACTGTGGTTTACAGGTATATGGGCCAGATCCACACACTATTGTTAAGCAAAAAACAAACTAATCACAATATTATGTATTACATTTGATTAATATTTGGCTTCCTTTCCCTTTTCTGCTGTATTTATCTCCAGTCTGTGCTTGTAGCTACAGTCTCCTTCCTCAACTGCTTCTCCCTTCACATCATACCTTTCTGCATCCTACTTCCAACAGTTTCAGGGCAAACCAGTTGTTTTTCCTCACCCATAGCAACAGTGTTGATCACTGACTATCCTTTGCATTTCTAAAAATAAAATGCAGGCATTTAATGCATCTATAAATAATGGCTTTTCAATGCAATTCCCATTGATTATAATGTTTTCCACCTAGAAATAGCATGCACAATTTTGCTATTAAAAATTAGACTGGAAATGATTTTATTCAGTTCAGCATTTTATGATGGGGCAGCAGATAAATGAATTAAGTGAGATAACCCCCCCCCCTCAAATAAAACATGGGAACAAATAAATTCACCACTTATTTTTAATGATTATATTTTAATCTTTATATTAAATTTTGCAGGCCTGCAACTGCCTGCTGTAAACATGAACAGACAGAACAGGAAGAAAAGCCCAGAGTGAATTTTGACAACATTTCCACCTTCCTTTCACAAATCTAACTAGGTTCTTTTAAAACAAAAATCATGATCCTCCTCTGAGTTGCTTGTAACCCCACCAGGGGTGCTTACTTACCTCCTGATGTGCACAGATTTTTACTTTATTTTAGGTGTTGAATTTAAATGTATTATTTAATTCTGTATGCTGCTTGGAGAGGCATTGCAGGAGAGGCGGTAATATAAATATTTTGCATAAACAAAATAAATTCCCAAAATTAAATTTAGGGTTTAGTTCAATTTAAATTTAAATTTAGCTCAATTTTGAGACTGTCATTCTAGTTCTTCCATAATCTCTTTTTGTGTTGTAATAATAATAATCCCCAGAATTTTTGTTTTGAAATCTAGAGGACATCCAGCAGGGGAAGGGTGTTCTAGATCCTCCAGGATGCGCATAATACTGAGTTTTCCACAATGCTAACCTCACTGACCACTGTATTATACAGGAGGAGTTCCCAACCCCCGGAACTGGAAACCGATAGCAGTCTGTGGCTTGTTAAATGCACATTCCTATCATCAATCCTTCCATTTCAACCACAAGCAGAAGAAAGTCACAATCATCCTAGGTCCACTAACTCAGTTGTGATAAACAGCTGGATATAGATAGAAATAAAATACAATCGTGATGGAGAAGTGAAGGGTTATATCATAGCAGCAGCCATAGGTTGGATGCCTTGAAAAGCTGAGACGTGAGCTACATGCAGCAAGGTTTATAGTGATTATTTAGCAAGACCATTCAAATACATCTTCAATATTCAGAGCCGTTTTTTTTAATGTAATGGAATGTCTCAGCATATGGCAATGCCATAAGACTTTCTCCTGGTTTGGAAGGTAGGCAGAATTGAATTGGGTATACCTAGATAGAAGAACACTAGGCATACCTACCCAGGTATGCAAGAGAGATTGGAAAAAGAAAAATAAGGAAAGCACTTCTGTTCTCTTGCCAAGACAATTTCAGGGTCCTCTTGCCATCTTGTAATAGAATCCTAGATAAAGGGCAGATCAACTCAATAGACAAGTATTTTTATGGCTGCAAATATGAAAGCATCTGCCAGGGTGGAGTCATATCACTAATACTTTTATCTTTTTAGTTTTATTTTATATTGATATGCTAATTTGTGATTACAATAGTACAATCTGAGTTGAGATTGGGTACCAGGTTTGCCCTAAGAGTAGGCTTCTAACCTTCCCTTAGGACAGTGGTTCTCAACCGGTGGGTCGGGACCCCTTTGGGGGTTGAACAACCCTTTCACATGGGTTGCCTAAGACAGGGGTCTGCAAAGTTGGCTCTTTGAAAACTGGTGGACTTCAACTCCCAGAATTCCCTAGTCAGCCGTGCTGGCTGGGGAATTCTGGGAGTTGAAGTCCACTAGTCTTCAAAGAGCCAACTTTGCAGACCCCTGGCCTAAGACCATTGGAAAACACATATTTTCGAAAAAAATACTGAAAACATAAAATAATTTTATGTTGGGGGTCACCACAACATGAGGAACTGTATTAAAGGGTTGCAGCATTAGGAAGGTTGAGACCCACTGCCTTAGGAGCTGGCAGGATATAATATGAACAAAATTCAGAATTAGATGGTAGACCATAGCATTCTTACTGTTGTTTAGCAAAAACAGGGGATCTCCACTGAATGCAACCTTCAATAGAAAAGTCCTTAGAGATTCTCAGTCATCCAGGACATAATTGTCCCAATTTTCAGGAGGCAACTGGACTTTGTTTTTTCTTTGAAGATGTTTCGCTTCTCATCCAAGAAGCTTCTTCAGTTCTGATGGATGGTGGGGAATGGAAGGATTTATATTCGTTGCAGAGAGCTGGGCATTTAAAAGAAGCAAAACGTCTTCAAAGAAAGTTCAGTTGCCTCCTGAAAAAGGAACCTTTGCGACAACCATGACCCGATGACTGAGAATCTCTACAGACTTTATGCTATGCAAGTTGGGATGAAGACACTTCGAATGGTGTGAGCAGATTTCCAGAAAAATTGCAGATTATAGGGACCATTAAGTACTATGCAGGTGACCCCGAGGACACAGATAAACATCCAAGTGTCTCAATGACCCTCAAAAATGATGCAAATAACCAGCTGTCTGCAAAGAATATAAATCTTTCCATTCCCCACCATCCAGTCAGAGCCGAAGAAACCTCTTGGATGAGAAGTGAAACATCTTCCAAAAAAAAAAACACCAAAGAAGAAAGTCCAGTTGTCTCCTGAAAAAGCACCTTTGGGACCTCAATAGAAAACCAAGATTTATCTCCTGTTGGATAGTAAGATCTGGGAGATGTTGCTCTGAAGAACCATAAAGCACATGTGAGCTATACCTATCTCCAGATTCTAAATGTGCTGGGCCTCAAACCACGTCCCCAGTTTCTAAACATATTTTCCATATTAATTAAGAAACCAGCATGCAGACTACTAAACAATCTTTCTATTTATCTGGATATCAATAACAACCTTCCAGGCAACCAAATTGCCAATGTTATTCCAATCTTTCTAGGTTCTAGGAAAGACACTGTTACAATAAGAATAACATGTGTTATATTTTAGTTTCAACTGCTAATATAATAAGACTTACATCATGCCAATCTTTTGAGATTCAGTGAAACACTAAAATTAAGGAATAATAAGTAGCTCTGAAAATCTGGTAGCTAAATAAATGCATACAAAGGGGGCAGGGAAAGGAAACAAGTAAGATCATAAATAAATGATTTGTATCACCAAAATCATATAGTTCTATAATAATAATAATAAATAATAAATCTTGAATTTATTGACCGCTCCATCTCCCTGGGGGGACTCGGAGCGGTGTACAGGGCAAATAAAACCATAAAAAACAACATACAATAAAAACGAATTAAATACATCCCTGCACTAAAATCCCAGTTAAAACTACTAAAATTCCTAACTAAAATTAACAGTCCTATAGACGGGAGACTACCCTAGGCCGGCCAAGCAGAACAGATGTGTTTTTAGTTTAAGACGGAAGGAGCGGAGGTCCGTGGTTGTTCTAATGTCGGGGGGAAGGTCGTTCCAGAGGGCTGGGCCCGCCACAGAGAGAGCCCTTCCCCTGGGCGTCGCCCGCTGACAAAGTATAGTGGACGGCACCCGGAGAAGCCCCTCTCTGTGGGAGCGAATCGGCCGTGAGGATGTATGAGGCAGGATCCGGTCCTGCAAATAGCTAGGTCCCGAGCCATGGAGAGCTTTAAAGATGGTAATTAAAACCTTGAAGCAACCTATGGTGCTGCTTTGGATTTTGTCCTTGTTTAACTCTCTACTTGACCTACTTTTATTATATTAATATATATTTGGGATTTTTTTCTCCTATGGAAACAGTAATCTATAAGAGAGGAACAAATGTTTTGTACAATCAAGTTATGGCCTCTTGTATCATACAGGCAGGCATTCTTGGATCAGCTGTTCAAAGTCCTGAACGGAAATTGCATATTTGTTTTGCCTTTAAAAATATACAAAAAGTCATCTTGGCAGAATACCACAAGTGATTTTTCCATTGCTTTCTTATACAATGTTTTCTCAACTTTCCGGTCTAACCATGGTACAGTCCTATTGGTTCCCCTTTCAAGTACTAGCCAAGGCTGAGCTGCTTAGATGTCTAGATCAGTCAGTGTCAGTTAGATGTTGTCTCCCAGTTCAGCATTTGGCCTATTTGCCAAACTTAGTTTGGCACAGAGTCCTAACAGATCTCTCCTTTCTAGCTTAGTCAGCCACACCTTGAAACGCAGGGAATGTTCTGGAATGGCCTGCAATGCCGTAAGCGTACTTAATATCACCTTGAGTGCTTTGAAATGCTTTGGATCTTTAGTTAAGAGCACAAGACAAACCAAGAAATATTCTGTTGTGGTTTCCTTTTGGTTTATTTTCTCTGCTAAAGCAAAACAGAGCAAATGCCATAGACAATGTTTTCTATAAGAAGGCAAGTAACTACCTCACCCACCCACCCACCCAAAAAAATCCTGAAAGATATAAAGATGTAGGCCGTATAGTTTTGATGAATATGTTCAAACCTGCTAAGACAAAGAAACATATGTGCCAATCTTCTACCTTTGATGAATGTATTTAGTGGAAAGGAAGCAAAACTATTTCATTTCAGAAAAAGACATAAAACCTGCCTAAATTGGGCCTGCAGGCCAGATTCTCCCCACACTGTCATTAAATGATTGTGCCTTGCTCAGAAATCAGCTACTGGGAGAAGGCAAAAGGCCAGTCCTTAGACATTAATCTGCATTTTCTGCTTAAAAGAACGGCCTACATGGCTGTAAAAAACAACAACCCACCCTCCCCTAAATTTCTTCTCTACAATGTTTATACAATTTAAATAGAAACAGTCAAAGAAACATAAGCAGTATCTGTTCGGTTTTCTACTGTGATAGGAAAGAATTCCCAACATAATGTTTGAATGAAAGGGGGAGAAAAAAAACCTTTGCAGCAAGAAAGATCAAATGAAGGCAACATGCAAACAACCCGAAGCATGTATGGTGCAATACTGCTTCCAAACCTAAGCTGTCTGAAGGAAAATGTCACAAGACAAAACACTGTTACTCACAATTTTGCAAAAGCCTTCAAAATATATCTATATCTATTTATCTGTATATATAGGTGAACATCTGCCCCCACCCCATGGATTGGAGCTGACCCTTAGAAAAAGCCTCAGTGCAGAACAGCCATCTATTTCCCCCCAGCATGTCAGAAGGACTGGTTTGTAAGACAGACATCCACAGTTAAATACAGAGCTATTGTATATTGGTATTATTAAACACTAACACAAAGATGGTATCACAGCACCCTGGGCTCCTTCATGCAAGCTATTCAATGCTCTGTCAGAATGGAGAAGCACAGTACATTAAAACACCAGACCAAATATTTTCAGGCTTTAACAGATCACATGCAATTTTTCAATACACTACAATTTATTCCTTAAATACCTTATGTCATCTGCTGCACAATCAGGAAATAAAGAGGTTCCTTAATGCTTGTGTCACCCTCTAAAGTAGCGAGTCCTGCCTGTCATCAGCCTCCATGGAACTTGCCCAATCAAAAGACTCCCAGGGCTTTTAAGATTGTCTACTTTATTCCGCTTGAATACAACAGACACCCTAAATATTAAACTCCATCATAACACATTTTTCTTTCCTTCAACTCTTTATCCTTCTATCCTTAGTTATTATTTTCCAAGACTGTACATTTATAATGCCAATTGTCAGCCACGACAGGGTGGATTGCTGTAACTTCACAATGCACATAAAATTCCAGGGTTACTGATGATTTCCTGTTTTAGGAAGTCACTGTTTCTAGCAAAATAGCCACCAATGCAAACAAAAATAAAAGTCCTCCAGTACCTTCTTTAAGAGCCTTTGTTCTTCCCTTTGCCATTTCATTACTGCTTCATCTTACTTCCCCACTCCCTTTCCCTGGAGCTTCCAGCTTCAGCATAAGATGCAAAATGTCTGCTCTTTATCTAGGTATACATTTCTCTCTTTTTTTTAAGAGAAGGAAAGAGAATTATTATCCAAAATCTAAGGCTGTGAAGCTTTTGAGTCAGGAGGAGACATTGCTTACCAGCTGATGCACTGTCCATCCGGTTCCTATTTGAATGTCATTAATGTGAGAGTATTGCAATTTAGCCTACTAGTAATCCACTGGAGTTCTGCAAACCTTTTTGAAACAGATCCCCTCCTCTGGATCGCTAAAATGTTCGGCGCAAGATTATTTAATTATCAGAAAATGTACAGAAGGACAAGAAGACGTACATATGCTAATTTGTATAAAATGTACAGTCTGTCTTAAAACTGTATTTGACTTCCAGATCAAAGCGAGGTTATCTCATTTGAGCCAACAAAAGAGAGAGAGAGAGAGAGAGAGAGAGAGAGAGAGAGAGAGAGAGAGAGAGAGAGAGAGAGAGAGAGAGAGAGAGAGAGAGGAGGGATAAGAAGTCATCTTGTTGATATGATGGAGGAAAAAGATGTTAAAAGTTTAATGATCAAGTAATTCAAAACAGCTCCCTGCCATATGGACCCCAATTTATGACTATCATATGGGGCCCTCTTCTTTTATGATTTAACAGTAGCAAGGAAATGTCTTCCTGTAAGGTGTACCAAATAAAGACAGATTATGGTTAAGTCTTTATAAAACAATAGGCAGTTCTAATCCTAGGTCACCTAAAATAAGTTAAATAGCATTTCCTCTCTTAACTCAGAATATGGGTTATTCTCTAGTGTGTCTCGGTATGCAATCACACATTGTGTTCAAGCTTTGTTACTATGTTATGCCCATGCTCAGATTGTTACACCCTTAACAAGCACTGCAGCTCACCTTGTGTACTTTGCCTTGTGACAATTTTTTAAATGCCAATGATGCCGAGGAAGGTTGCACAAGCACAGCAAATCTGAAAGAGTTAAAGGCAGCCCTAATCAATAGGCCTGAAAGGAACACAAGAGCATGCCTCTTAAAGCTTATTTTGCAAAGGCTTTCATGCGCAATTTTACAACAACGCTGTTTTTTTGGCCTTTGCACAGATAGATATATGCAGACACAGGTTTCAGGTTGCCCCCCACCCCCACCCTCAGAAAAGAAATCCACAATACAACCACAGTTAAAAAGAGAAAGAGAGAGATAGAGAGAGCAAAGTAGCAATCCTGAGCCACATGCAGAAAAGGGAAATGCAAGCCAACCCATTTTATTTTGCTGTTTAAAAACAAAACAAGCACGAAGATATATCAGTGTCCCACTTAGCAAAGGAAACAATTTTCTTTCTTTCTTCTTAATAAGGGTGATAAACTTCAGCTATGGTCCATTCTTTTATAGCATTACCATTATTATCATTATTTTCTAAAGGCATGAACCAGCCAAAGTTATCAGCCACTGCAAATAGGCACATAACATACACAGAAACCTTTATGACTGTTATATTAGCCACATACCAGAGCTGTGTGTCTAAAGTGTGCATTCACATATTGTTAGGGGACGGTATCTGTTCTGCAAGATCCTCTGCTTTTGGTGCCATGAAGGGAGGGCGGGAGGAAGCCATCTCAATAACTGCATTGTGTTCAGGAGCTGAACTGCCTCAAACCAGTTTCAGCCGGTTCTGGTCACCCTACGTAGAAAGCTATGGCAACCCTCGCTGAGTTGCCAACAAATCCTGAAAACCAGAGTGGTTCAGTTGCTTTCTTCTCTGGTGTGAAGATAATTTTGTTCTGGTTTCTCCCCCCACCTCACCCCCTGCAATTTCAATCACAGCCCCTTGCACTGAGAGAGAGGGAGAGAGAGAGAGAGAGAGAGACAGAGAGAGAGAGGGAAACATTTGACATTTTAGCTTTTTCCCTTTGCCGTCCACAACTTACCTCCCAAAACCTGGCTGAAAAGCTGTGTATGTCTTGAAGCTAACAAAGACAGACCGCAGTTGTTGGTGGTGTTTTTTTTAATGCTCACAGGATCTCTTTTGCTGCATGAAGGATACTCGGCCACAAGAGCAAGCAAACCCCCCCACTTCCACTTCTGTTCCCCAAGAGAGGGAGATGCTTCTGTTGAGTGACATACTTTCCTATGTGCTCTCAAACGTTGGGGCATTTACAAGCAGGATTTCCATATTCTCAGACCCCACATCTGTAGAACCTTTGGAATGGTTGTAAAACAGTCCTTGCTCTTCACAAAGGCTTATGACCAACCTTGCCTATTCACTTCCAAGTCACTAGTAACTTACATGTACCGTAGCAGTCGTTGTTACAACTCCAAGGCCTTCTCTTCACCTACGCAAGACCCCTTCCTCACAAGATGCCCACCTTGCCAAGAAGAAGTTCCATGTCCCTCATTGAAGTTCATCTCTACTCTTATAACATTGGATAAGTGTCAACAAATGTTACTTTTCTGCAACTTGAAGCAAGGTGCCATGAGAAGTTGACTCATCCTTCTGCAATATTAAAATACTGATGCTTCTAAGACACCATTTTCCAAGTTGGTATTTTTTATGTTGGAACAGCTGATCTCTGCCCTGCATCCTTTAACTTAATGCTATTTTCATTCAGATATCTTCCTTCTCCTTACCAAAATGGTTTCCAAATCCAGCACAACAGCAATGAGATTCCATAATTTCCACAGACTAAAACCTCCTAGTTCCACCATTCAAAACTTCCTCAAAGGCAGATCTAAGCTAGAGAACAGTCTTATTCTGTTTGTCTCCTCCAAGAATTACGGATTACACATAATCATTCTGGGCAGCTTTCCAGTCATTTACTGGTTGTTATGGGAATTTTGGACCAGTGGATATTGAAAAGTATAGCTCCCAATGTCTCTTACCACTAATCATACTGATGGGACTATTGTTTATTGTACTTTAACATCTGAAAAGCCAGAGTTTCCCAATCCCTGACAATCACCGCCATTCAAAACAACAGAAGCCGCCATTTTGATAAAACTGCCTGTTGACATACAGTAGTTTCTGTCATCATTACACAAATGCACCCTATAAGAATTTAAGTATAAATTACCGTAAACTCTTACCCTTCACTTCTCAGTCATATTATAATGGCAGGGCTGATTTTGCTGGCTGCCTCTGTAAGAAGTTGCAATGCAACTCCTAGTGGTTGGCTTCAACAGTACACCAATCAAATATATAGCATTCCACCTCACATGATGGTCCATCAGATGCATTCAGGAAGCCCACAAATAGGACCTCAAGGGTCCCCTCCTTTCCTATTGTGTGTCACATCTGGTATACTGTTCTGGGCTCCACACCTCAAGAAAGATATTATGGAACTGAAGACGATACAAAAAAGGACACTCAAGTTGATCAGGGGTCTTGAAGACAAGATAGAATGATTGAGAAAAAAGAAATACAAAAAATATAATTTTTTTTAAATTATATATGGCAAAGAAAGACTAAGTTGGAGGAGTTTTCCATCTCTCACAGTACTAGAACTAGAGGCCACCCAATGAAGGCAATTAGTAGATTTAAAAGCAATAAAAGGAAATATTTATTCATGTTGCATGTAATCAACTTATGACATAACTACTACAAGATCTGATGCTGGCCATTATTTTGTGTGCTTCACAATTGGAGATTAGACATACTTTTAAAGGACAGTTCAGTCAATGTTCTCTGACTCTGACAAATGGGCATACAGCAACAGATTTCCTGAACTAGTGTCCTCCATGGGAATTGAAATTAAAGGACGTTAGCTTGAAGCCATCAGTTTAAGAAGGGCTGGATAGCATACTGAAAAGCTAGATGGACTGGAATAATGCAATTATTTGAATATTTGCAAATATTCAGCTGCTGTTTGCAGAGCAACCCATCTATGTTGGCGTTAGTAACGAATGGAAAAAACACCGGACTTAAGAGATATGTGAAATATGTGGCTCCCCCATTATTGTTACATCCCTATTACAGCTATCAGTATGGAAAACAATGTTGTCATTGGCACCTGCATTCACCATCTCTGCATTGTGCAGCCATAACCACTTGGAAATGTGGCTCTGGCAACACCCACTTACTACCTTGTAATCTCATATTCCTAACCATGTCTACAGAGATAGTTTCCCTTCAATAACTGAAAGAGGCAGTGACAAATAAGGATTGGCTCAAACTCTTCTACCTAAGTGGATTTCAATCTCAATCATTCCGTGTCAAGAGTGAGACTCTAGCCACCCAAAAATGTTAATTTCAGAATTCAGATGATTCAAAGCCACACGTCTAGAATCTTAATACTTCTGTTTCCAGTCCTGTGGTTAACCATATTTGGAAAAGAAAAGTTGATCAAGTAGCTAAAATGGGGCAGAAAAGCATCTCTATATAGGCAGAACCATGTACCAACCATGTAACATTCACCAAGCAACTAATAAATGGGTCATGACCACCTAATTCCCTAAGCACCCAGGTCACTGTATCTCTTTGTTCATGCTTTGTCACGCGGGGGGGAAGATAGTATGATTCCCCAACCTGACACCTTCTAGAAGTCTTGTGAAAAATAATAGACATGTTCTTTTGGGCCTACAACAATGTAAAGACGATTATTCCATGTATTCTTCCAGATCTGATTTCTGGCCTACCTGCCTTAGCTCCAAAATGTACTTCCAACATCAATGTTCTAAATAAATAAATAAAAGATTATTTGGTTGACAAACCATTCTTGTTTTACAGGGCAGATGGCCAGGAACCGCAGCCAGAAATAATGGAAGTTAAGGTGTAGCTATATCTAGATTTAAATACAGGGAGAAACGTCTTTAATGATCACCTCTATGGCCGACCTATATAGAGTACTATGTGGGTTCTCCATTTTGGGGGAAATGTTTCAAGACTAATCTAGACAGGCTGCTCTCATAAACCATCTGCTTTCCCTGCATGTTGAGCAAAGCCTTCAACATCTGCAGCCCCCTCCAACTCCATTTTGCCTGATCCTCTCTCTTCCCCCTTTCATGTCTTCCCAAGAAGGCTTGAGAGGGCCGGCCAAAAAAAAACCCAGAAGAAGCTACCCAGCGTTACCTGAGAGAAATCCTCAGTGAATTTACTGGAGCCTCCAGCAAATGGGCCCAGGCTTGGCTGACGCTCTTGGGGAGGGCAGGATGAGGGCCTGAACCAGTCCCCCCATGGACACCCCCTTGCCAGCAATGCCTTAAGCTCCCGGTGGCCCTGCTGGGCTTTGCAGACAAAACAGACCAAAATAAAAAAAAACAACTGCTGCTGCTTTGCGGGGAAGAAGGGAAGCGGGCCGTCCGGTCTGTAAGAGCAGGGCGCCTCTCTGCCAGGCGCCGCCGACCGAGGCCTTGCTCAGTCAACCCATTTCTGCGGCTGCGAAACCAGCTCTTTACGGCTCTTTCCAGGCGGGCGCGTTCAAAAATAAAATAAAATAAAATAAACCCCCCCTCAAGCCAAACGCTCCAGCAGCCCCAGGCCTCCCAGGGTCGCCGGTCCTCCGCCCGAAGCCGCCTCTGGGAGAGAAAAAAAAAACTGGCACTGCGCCTCCGCCCGCGCCTCCGGCCTAATCTTCGCCGCCTTGCAAACCGGGCTGGCTTTTCCCTCCGGCCGGCGAGTGCACCAACAGGGCCTGGCCTGGCCTTTTTCCAAGCTGCTTCCCGGTCCTTTTCTCTCTCTCTCTCTCTCTCTCTCTCTCTCCCTGTGGAGGCCGCTGGCGCTTCGAGTCCAGCGAGGAAGGCTCTAAAGCTGGCGGGCCCGGAGCGGAGCGAGTGGCGACCGCGGCGGCGGCGGCTCCTCCTCGTTGTTCCTTTGCGGGGCTCGGCGATGAGCCATTATCCGGGAAGGGGAATCTGGCTGGAGAAGGAAGATGTGTGCCTCTGCCTCTCTCTCTCTCTCTCTCTCCCCCACCCCACAAACGCTACCCAGCCCTGTTGTGTAGTAGGCTCTGCAGAGAGCCAGGCCCCGGCGAGGGTGGACGGAGACGACGAGGAGGAGGAGGTGGAGGAGAAGAGACGAGAGAGATGGGCAATATGGGTACCTCTGCAAAGAGAGCCCGGAGAGCGCCTGAGGATTCCCCGCTTCCCCCACCCCCCCCCAAACCCTCGCATGCACAACCTCTTCCATCAACCCCCACATGCAACACAGACCTGCTGCTGCTGGTAGTAGCTTTTGGGCAAGAGGCCAGGGTGCTGCCACGCGGGGAGGGGCCGATCCTGCCAGGGTGCTTTTTTCAGACAGACATGTTTAAAGGGGGCTTTTTTTCCCTCCTCCACCCCGCCAAAGGCGCCTTTGCAAACCAGAGGCCTGGCTTGCTGGCTTGCTTGCTTGCGTGTTTTTTTGTTTTTTTTTTAAAGATGGTTGCACATAAAGGCAGGCAGGGAGGCAGGCAGGCAAGGCAGACGCAGGGAGAGCGAGCCTTTTGCAAGGACGAGGGAGAGAGGGGGAAAGGTGGGGGCGGTGGGGGCTGCCTCTCTGGCTTGGGAAGGAGAGGAATGGATGGGCTTTGGGCGGTGTGGATGGGGTGGGGGTGGGTGGGTTGAAGCGCTCTCCCCTGTGGATTCAATTTAAAACTTGCCACTGGAGTGTGAAGAAGAAATGGTGGTGGAGGAGGAGGAAGAAGGAAGGGAGGTGGGGAAGGGAAAGATCTCCTCCCTCCCTCCCTCTAAAGCGACCATTATTAGTGTTCTCTTCTGAAGCTTCCCCTTCTTTTCCCCTCCCCTTCATTTGATAAATCAGGGATTCCCTCTTGTGAAGAAGGCAGAGAAAAAGAGGTGGTTGTTTTTTTTTCTTTAAAAGGCATTCAACATCCTCCATCCCCCATCCCCCCTTCTTCAATCTCTGGCATGTTTTAATTACCGGTGAGGAAGAAAGGAGCAGCTTGGGGGGGTGGAAAGAGAGAGATCTGCAGGGGTGGAAGGGAAAAGCAGATCCCTTTTTTTGAGGTTGTTTTCCCCCTAATTACTAAAATGAAATAAAAATACAAAATCGACCTATGTTATATGCTAAGCAGGAAGGGGAAGGGTGGAGGGTTTAAAAAGAGGTATGCAGCCCTGCAAGAGATACCCCGGTTGATGTTTGCAGCCGCAAAAACCAATGAAATAGGCTGTGATCCACAAAAACACCGGCCATGATAAATGAAAAGGCCCTAAAGGACCTGGGGGTGCCCTCTTCCTTTGTAGCCCCCAGATTTTGGGGCCCAACTTTATTTCCAATAGTGGCTCTCTGGACACAGATCCGTGTGCTATTCTTTGCAAATAATTTTTTTTTAAAAAGCATAGCTCAGGGCTTGGTTTGGAAATGAGGCCATCAGATTCAGAAAGAGAAAACGAGGGAGGGAGGGAAAGGAAGGACAGGATGGGAAAGAAGGAAGGAAAGGTGTATCAAGAATGTTGGTTATTAGGACCCAACAATTCTTTTGAAGAATGGGAGGGAAGAAGGAAGGAAGGAAGGAAGGAAGGAAGGAAGGAAGGAAGGAAGGAAGGAAGGAAGGAAGGAGGGAGGGAGGGAGGGAGGGAGGGAGGGAGGAAGGAAGGAAGGAAGGAAGGAAGGAAGGAAAGGTGTCAAGAATGTTGGTTATTAGGACCCAAACAATTATTTTGATGGATGGAATGGAGTGAGGGAGGAAAGAAGGAAAGGTGTGTCAAGAATGTTGGTTATTAGGACCCAACAATTCTTTTGAAGAATGGGAGGGAAGAAGGAAGGAAGGAAGGAAGGAAGGAAGGAAGGAAGGAAGGAAGAAGGAAGGAAGGAAGGAAGGAAGGAAAGGTGTCAAGAATGTTGGTTATTAGGACCCAAACAATTATTTTGATGGATGGAATGGAGTGAGGGAGGAAAGAAGGAAAGGTGTGTCAAGAATGTTGGTTATTAGGACCCAACAATTCTTTTGAAGAATGGGAGGGAAGAAGGAAGGAAGGAAGGAAGGAAGGAAGGAAGGAAGGAAGGAAGGAAGGAAGGAAGGAAGGAAGGAAGGAAGGAATGGTGTGTCAAGAATGTTGGTTATTAGGACCCAAACAATTATTTTGATGGATGGAATGGAGGGAGGGAGGGAGAGAGAATAGAAGGAAGGAAAGAAATATAAATGAATATAAATATTCATTTTCCCACTTGGGCTTCCCGCAGGGGTTGCCACAAAGAAGAGGGAGTCAAACTATTCTCCAAAGCACCTGAGGGCAGAACAAGAAGCAATGGGTGGAAACTAATCAAGGAGAGAAGCAACTTAGAACTGAGGAGAAATTTCCTGACAGTGAGAACAATAAACCAGTGGAACAGAAGTTGTGAATGCCCCAACACTGCAAGTCTTCAAGAAGATGTTGGATAACCATTTGTCTGAAATGGTATAGGGTTTCCTGCTTAGTCAGGGAGTTGGACTAGATGACCTCCAAGGTCTCTTCCAACTCTGCTATTGTATTGTAAATAGAAAACTATCTTTAGATAGATTTTTATCCCCAAAGATTTTATTAAAATAAATTTGATAAAAAATAAAAATAAAATCTGATTTAAAATTTAAAAATCTGTGTTTTTTTGTTTTTTTTAAAATCGTCTATTTTTATCCACCCTGAATGCAACCTTGGAAGTGGTTGGTGATTTGAGGACACTCCCTCCACCTTTTAAACTCTGCAATTTAACTCTGCTTAACTCAATTTAATTGTGTTTTTTAAATAAGGTTCTTTGTCTTTTATCTGCAAGCTCCCCAGATAACGAGATGGGTGGTGTACGAATCTGATAATTAAATCAATAAATGGTCTTAATTTTTTAATTCCATAATGCAGGCATACTTGCAATGATTTCTGATAAAAGTTAAAAGTGATGATATAGTACATTTCAGAGAACAACTGTTCTACAAGTATATGCAGGGTTTATCTTTATAAAAACTTTATGAGATTGAGATAGGTGGCTAAATTACCCAATGCAAAGACACTCACATTGGAGGGAATCCAATGCTTTGTAAGCTACTATACATGTGAAGTTCTGGAAAATACGTGGTCTACTCTGAAACTGTTGATCATGTCAAAATCTGACATGATCGTCAGAACGAAAGTAGGATTCCGAAGAATAAGTTCTGCCCTCCCAATACAGATAGTCCTCAACCTATGACCACAACAGAGCCCAAAATTTCTGTTGCTAAGTGAGATATTTGTTAAGTGAATTTTATCCTATTTTATGAACTTTTTTGCCACAGTTGAATCATGGTGCTTGTTAAGTTAATGTTAATTAATAACATGGCTGTTAAGTGAATCTGGCTTGCCCATTGACTTTGCTTGCCAGAAAGTTACAAATGGTGATTTTTATGACCCCAGGACACAGCAACCGTCATAAATATTAGTCAGTTGCCAAGCATCTGAATTTTGATCACGTGACCAGGGCGCATGTTGCAACGGTTGTAAATGTGAAAAATTGTCAATTAACTACTGAAACAGTTAATGTTGCTAGGATCTAAGACTGGGCAACAATGAGATAGAATGACACATCCAGTCCCAAGATGTTGTAGTTGGTACTAAAGATTTGTGAGGATTCCATTTCAGAACAAAGCAAGTTTAAGCCCAAGTGGGAAAATGAATATTTATATTTTATTTATATTCATTCTCCCTACTTTGAAATTTGGGATTTGGCCAAAACTGAGACATACTCTTTACTTTCAGTTATCTGTACATATTAGTTCTAGACAACTGGCAGATTAACAAGTAATTTATTAAATTAATATTTGGTAAAAACTTACCTTTATTCACTGTGCCAGTCTTACAGTTATGTATGTGACTTTAATTTCACCTAATTTCTCATATCATATATAGCAAGATGATTTTTGGACATGACGATGCTTCGAATTCTGAAGCCCTGATCTTGGAAAACTCCTATTAAAGTGATGAATATTTATCTATTTGACTTACAACAAAATATTATAAATGTAAATTTGCCCATCTCTGCAAATTTACCAACCACGGTGTTCCTAAGGCTATGATCAGCTCTTATTGTTATGCTGTCAGCCACTGATTTCTTACTTCCCAGGGGAACAAGTCAGTGGGTTGCATAGGATCATTACATGTTATCCTCTTAAATGTTTTATGAGATTGGCTAAGCCAAGAGAGGACAATTTCTCAGAAGTCACCAAGTGCCAACTTCTGGATTGGTAAGAATTTCTGAGCTAGCCACCCGCATTGGATCACCTAATTCTTTCCTTTCTTTCCTTTCCTTGATTTTTCATAATATTGGCACTATCAGTTTAGGAGCTATAGATCCTTTCTATGGACCCCAACGTCCAAAATGTCTGACACCACCCAATGGTCATCAATGATGTTCAATTTTTTTTAGTGAGAAGCTGTGATCTTTCTCCAATCTGCAACTTGGCCCATTTTAAAGTGATACCATAAAGCCGGGGTGTCCAAACTTGGGAACTTTAAGACTTGTGGACTTCAACTCCCAGAATTCCCCAGCCAGCTATGCTGGCTGGGGAATTCTGGGAGTTGAAATTCACAAGTCTTAAAGTTCCCAAGTTTGGACACCCCTGCCATAAAGTGATAGCAATTGGACTTATGTACCTCTCCATAGTGCTTTACAGCCCTCTCTAAGTGGTTTACAGAGTCAGCATATTGCCCCCAACATTCTGGGTCCTCATTTTACCTACCTTGGAAGGATGGAAAGCTGAGTCAACTTTGAGCCAGCCAGAATCAAACTCCTGGTAGGGAGCAATGAGATAGCCTTCATTCTAACCATGGTGCCACCTCTATAGGTCTACCGAAGTAGAACAGATTTGTTATATATCATATTTTTCTGAGTATAAGATGCACCCGAGTATAAGACTTTGAAGGTTTTGAAGAGGAAAAAGTTTTTAAAAAGGGGTTTGCACTCTGCAAACCTCCCAAAAATGGCCCGTTTGTCACGAAAATGGCCCCATTTTGCAAAAAAAGGGGGGCATGAATAGCCCTTAGGAGGCTTGTAGAGTGCTTCTGGGGGGTGGGGATGGCGAAAACGAGCAAAAAATGGTCCATTTTTTGCAAAAATGGGCCCCTTTTGGTCAAAAAAGGGGCATGGATAGCCTTTAGGAAGCTTATAGAATGATGCTGGGGGGCAAAAGATGGCCCGATTTTTGCTCATTTCTGCCCTCCCCAGCCCCCAGGAGCTCTTTAAAAGCCTTCTAAAGGCTATGCACGGTTATTTTGGTGAAAGGGGCAGGGTTTCGGGAGGCCAAAAATGCTGTATTCAGTGTATAAGACACACCTAGATTTTCAGCCTCTTTTTTGAGGGAAAAAGGTGCGTCTTATACTCTGAAAAACATGGTACTTATAAAAAACCCAAGTATTACCCGCCCTTAATCTCTGCAATTATTGTTATTTATATTTATATCCACTCTTTTTTCAAGGAGCTCAAGATGATTTACATGGGGAATCTCCATTTCATCTCCTGAATACAACCTCATGTTATATGTTGATCTGAGTGGAAGTAGCCCAAAGCTAGCTGAAGTTAGACTTAAACCTCAGTCACAGCCCAACACCTTAACAACTGAGTTTCACTTGTTTTTAAATGTATTTGCTGTGAGATTAAATCTACCCCGTGTGGAAAAAAGCCCCTTGTTGGCAGGGGAAGAGTATGAAATAACTGCCTTAAACCACAGATCTTCATTTACAGATATCAGAAGATAAGTTCTCTGTTTGAAAGGCCACTCGTCTAAATCCAAGATGGGACTCCCATAGCCTTGAAGCTGCTCATCAACATTTAGGATTGAAGCATCAGCAGAGAGCAGATGGTGTCTAGTCATAATCTTCCCACTATAATAAGGTTAATTACAGTAATTATTTATTCTTAGCATTTCTGACTATTTTTTGCATCTGTGAACATATGCAGATTTTATGCAAATACAGGCTCTTTTTTTATGGACAAGAATGGTAGTTTGGTTTCCCAACCCAGTGGAGGGATGTAGAAACTATTGCTCAATGGAACAGACAAAGCGAGACAAAGCTGGTATTCAGATAAGATATTTCAGGCTAGAGCTGTGTTGGCCATGAAAGCATTAATTTTCTTCTCTTTGTACCATTGGATTTCCCACCCCCCCTTTTCATTTCAGAAGAAAAACACAATTGTTTGTATTCCTGAGTCATATTTTAATATCCCATGATCCAGACTCGGTGGTTATTAAATACACACACGATGAACAGCTGGTCTAGCCCAACTTCTCTGCTCGGGAAATCTGTAAAATGTTTTTCTTCACTTTTTCCTTTGTACTGCTAGTCCGGTGGCTGTACTTTACCCTCAATATATACTAATCATATGCTGATCATCACGGCCTTATACGTTGCACCCGTGCCTGATAAGAGAGTGACCCATACAGATTATCAAGAAAGTCAATGCTTGCCTTTCCCAAATTGTCCTGTCATCAGTTATGCGGGACCTGTGTGCTCACCTGCATGGTGACTTCAAAGAATATTAGTGACATTTAACTTCATGTCCAGGTTGTTATGTATCTTTGTTTTAATAACTTGGCTACTCTGTTGAGAATTGATTCTCTTAAGAGCAGTGATGGCTAACCTAAAGTTGTGCCAAAATGGTGTGCGCATGCACTATCACGCTTGCGCATATGCCCACCCACTTGTGCATGCATGAGCAACCCCTCCACCTGTGCATCCGTGAGTGCCCCCCCCCCCCACAGCTCATGCATGAGCAACCCACATGTGCGGGAGGGAGATTTTCACCCTCACCAGGCTCTGGAGGCTTTCCTGAAGCCTGGGGAGGGTGAAAAGGGCCTCCCTGGCCATTTTTCGCCCTCCCCAGGTTTCAGGAAAGCCTCTGGACCCTGGGGAAGGTGGGAAAAAGGACCAACCAGAAGTTCGTTCCTGAACTGGAAGTTTGTTCCCGTTCCTTTCCCCTGCCCTCCGGAGGGCTGAAAATCAGCTGGCGCCCCAGAGCTAAGGGCTGCCAAGGGCTGCCATGCTGGCAAATATAGCTCCACATGCCACCTGTGGGATGCGTGCTATAGGTTCGCCATCATGGGTATAGAATGTCACAGTGTTAAGTAATGGGTACTGAGGTGTTCTGTCATACAGGCTGAATCACCCCACACACACAGGCTTGGCTGCCTGCGACTGCTTAATTACGAGATAAGTGAAGACTTTGGCTAAGAGCCCAGATAATCCCAAACACAACTAGAAGGCTCAGGTTTTCTGAAATATTGAAGTTGAATCAGTTGCTTCCTGCAAATGTCCCCTCCCAACGTTTCACCTATAAGCTCTTTTGGGAGGGGCCACTCAGCAACCACCTGGTTCTAATCATGGTCTGCGAGCCTGCCTCCAATGTAATTGCTGCCTCCGCCTCTCAGCCCTGCTTACTCTGGCATCATGGACAAACTGCCTTTGATCCTCCCCACTGCTCCATGATCCAGTCGCCTCCT
Source organism: Rhabdophis nuchalis (assembly GCA_039707465.1). Taxonomy (NCBI): domain Eukaryota; kingdom Metazoa; phylum Chordata; class Lepidosauria; order Squamata; family Natricidae; genus Rhabdophis; species Rhabdophis nuchalis. The sequence goes on from CM077644.1 coordinate 229,480,048, forward strand.
GGTGGCCAACCAGCCTCTCTGGTTCCTGCTCTGAACCTGAGCACTCCCCAATGTCTCCTTCCTCCTCCAAAGCAGACTCATAAGGCTCTTCGCTAGAAGAGTCTGTCAGCAGATCATCCAGATCCGGCTGGGCCACAACACTGAGATATGTCCATAATTGTCTCTATTGCATTCTGGATCATCTGAGTCTTCCAAGGGGCCTTCAAGGGCAGCCTCATTCAGAGTGCATTGCAATAGTTGAGCCAGATGACTTGGCATGAGTGATTACCCAACGGATCTTCCTATAGGTGAAGTTGTGCAAAGGCCTTCCTGGCCACAGCTACCACCTACTCCAAGTATGAATCCATAAAGATCCTCAAATTGTGGACCACTTTGAAGGGGGAAGTGCGACCCTATCAAAATATCTATGGAGATTTTCAATCAACCATCACATCCTCAGTGTCAATAGAGATTCTCAATTATCCAAAACAAAGACAAGAACCGATGGATGGAAACTAATCAACACGAGAAGCAATCTAGAACTAAGAAGGAATTTCCTGGCAGTTAATCAGTTGAACAACATGCCTCCAGAAGTTTTGAATGGGGTTTAGAATTCTGTGGTGGTTTTCTTCCTTCTTTCAGGGTGTTGGTTGTGAAAAACCTGGTCCTTGCAGGCCTCTTCTCTGTGGGGTGGCTATGTTAAGGTGACCAGAAGTCCCGCTGTTGGCGGGACAGTCCCGATTTTGAACAATTTGTCCTGCGTCCCGTGGCGTTTCCACTCCTCCTTTCTCTCCTGTCTCCCCCCTCGCCCTCTCTCCTGTCTCTCTCCTTCCGTTACTTCTCTCCTCTACTTCACACTCTTCATCTCATTTACTTGGTGTCAGCCTCTGCTTTTGCCTGCATAGCCTGACATATTGAAACAGGTGGAGGGCTGGGGTTGCTAAGCTACTAAGGGGGCAGGAGGGAGAGAGACAGCTACAGTTGTTATCACCTCAGCTAACGGCCTGCATTCCATTCTGATGATGACCCTGGGAAGGAACTGCACCTGATGTCGTGGCTGACTTTGCATTGGACAATATGCTGGGGTCAAAGGGGGAAGGTTGGGTTATGCTTTGTTACGTATGTTGCGCACCTAAATGTTTCATTCCTTGCTTGACTTTAGCTGCAGTCTATCATTTTCAGTAAAAGTAGCCTTAACCTTTTCAACTGGGTTTAAGTGTGTTCTTTCTTGATTTATGATGGAAGCAGTCCTGACACTTGGTGTATTTCCTGCTGAATCAGTTATCTATATGTGCTTTCTGGATTTGATTTCTGCAACAAACTCTGACAGAGCCTAAGGTGACCAGATTTTAACCCTGGAAAAGCGGGACACCATTGGGCGGGAGGCTTGATCAAAAATTTGGTCTATGACATAAATAAATAAATTACTTTGTTAGGAGCTGTCTTCGTCCCGGAGCGCCTCCAACCATCTCGCCGCACCGCAGAAGACCGCTGGAGCATTCTGAGTGGCGCAGCTGGCTCTACGGCTCTTTGAAGCGCCGCACGGCTTCTGACGCCTCTCTGAGGCTCTTTGAAGCGCCATGTGGCTCCTGCCGCTTGTCTCAGACATCCGGGGCCTGCCGAGAAGGGGGCACGCATGGTGCAAAGGCATCGAACGCTGCGCGAAGATCTTTGAGCACCCGTCCCATCTGGCTCGTTGGAGCCTCAGAGGCATCGGGGCGCGCCTTCCCTCAAAGGCAGTTTTCCCTGAGGCAGCGATCGGGCCGTTTAGTGGCCAGCGGCAGAGATCACTTCAGGGCCTGCTTAGGACGCCATTTTGAGGGTTCGGCCAAAAATCGGGACTTTTTAAAAACGCCGCGGGACAAATTGTTCAAAATCGGGACTGTCCCGCCAAAAGCGGGATGTCTGGCCACCTTCACATAGCCACCCCACAGAGAAGAGGCCTGCAAGGACCAAGTTTTTCACAACCAACACCCTGAAAGAAGGAAGAAAACCACCACAGAATTCTAAATCGCTACAGAGAGTTGAGAAATATCTTTGTTGAAAGAACAAGGAGCGCAAGGGTGGAGGTACCAACTCCATGCCATTCAACTTAGCTTTGCCTCAATTCCTCATTAGAATTCTATTGGACCAAAAAGCCATTTTGGATATCCTAGAGAAAAAGCCATTCCATCAAACCTACAGAGAATGTAAGGAAAATATTTGTTCAGCAGGTCTGAGACCAGTGTTTCTCAACCTTGGTCACCTGAAGATGCGTGGACTTCAACTCCCAGAATCCCCCAGCCAGCAGAGCTGGCTGGGGAATTCTGGGAGTTGAAGTCCACGCATCTTCAGGTGGGCCAGAGGTTGAGAAACACTGGTCTCAGACCTTTTCCTCTTGAACCTACAACAGCAAAACATTTATATTATATGCTATAATACATTATGAGGTTGAAGATCTGCAAGAGTGGCCAAATGAGAACATAAACCAAATGTTAGGCATATGGTAGGCCATTACAAGATTTAACCAAAAAAAAAAGGAAAAAAAAGAAAGCCATCTGGGATATCAGCTGTGAATAGCAACACCAAGAAGACATGGAAAGTTACCCCCGAGTGATGAATGAATAAGGAGACCAGAGGTGGCATAATAATTTTCTTTAAAATGTGTTTTATTGTTAAAATAATGAAATACAAGGGAGAGAAGTCTATATTAGATTATGGCAGAGGAATAAAAAAGAAAAGAAACACAAATAAAAATATGGAAAAACTTTGCAGTAACACATTTGCTGATCATAACATAGATATTAAAAATATGAATGCTTTACACTGCAAATTATCACTGCTGTCTATCTGAGGCCTCATCTTTCCTAAAACCATATTCCAAATATCTAAATATGTCTAGCTATGAAATGTGTGCTATAATATAAAAAGGAACCATTCCTGCTTAATATATGCTGCCAATGTGGCCATTGCTTCATATTCTCCCATTTTAGTCTAAAATGGCTGCTGAAAATCTGGTATTGTCAGCAACTTTACACTTTTCCAGTGTGGGCCCAAAATTTGTCTTTGTAGCTGTCACAGTTGTTGAGTCCTCGACTTGCGACCGGTCCTCGACTTCCGACCGGCCGCAGGTCTTCCACTCTTCCCCTTAGGACCATAGCAACAGACTGTAACAAGTCTGTAACTGCCAGTCGCGTCTGATTGGGTCAGACGCGGCTGACGGAAAACTAGGTCCTGGAGCGTCCTGATTGGTTCCCCGTTTGACAGCTCGCGTGTAAATAGCTGTCAAACGGGGAAGCCCCTGTCTACCGCAGTTATTTCGTTTGTAAATAGTTCCGCGTCTTTTGCCTGTTGCCAATAAACGGCTTGTATTTTCAACTAGCATGTGTCCGGACTCCCTCTCTACACAGAATATAACAACAGTGGTGGGTTTCAAAATGTTTTAGAACCTCTTCTGTAGGTGTGGCCTGCTTTGTGGGAGTGGCTTGCCAACCATGTGACCGGGTGGGAGTGGCTTGCCAGACATGTGACCAGGTGGGAGTGGCTTACCAGCCATGTGACTGGGTGGGTGTGGCCAACTTGTAAAATGTGGTGAAACTCACGTAACAACGCTCTTGCTTAGCAACCAAAATGTTGGCTCAGAAACTCTGGCATTTAAAGCACGCACGTCTTATAGCTGTCAAGTTACAAGACCCTTGCACCCCTAACCCTTTAGAGAAAAAAACCCTCCAGGGGTGTTCAAACTTGACAGCTTTAAGACTTATGGACTACAACTTTTGATGATGTGCAGACGGGCGGGGGGAGGGAGCTGGAACCAGTTCTAAATGGCACTTTAGATTTGTGGAACCTCTTCTATAGAAGAGGTTACAACTGGCAGGAACCCACCCCCGAGCTGTCAGTATATGTCTTAGTAAATTGTGGTTGTTTTTAATTTATTTTTCATCTGGAATAATGGTGAGTAAAAAATAGCAATAGCCCTTAGACTTACAGTATATATCACTTCATAGTGCTTTATAGCCCTTTCTAAGCCGTTTACAGCAGGGGTCTCCAACCTTTGCAACTTTAAGTCTGAAGGACTTCAGCTCCCAGAATTCTCCAGCCAGCAAAGCTGGCCGGAGAAGTCTGGGAGCTGAAGTCCTTCAGACTTAAAGTTGCAAAGGTTGGGGACCCCTGGTTTACAGAATCAGCCTGATGGTCCCAACAATCTCAATTCTCATTTTATCGACCTTGGAAAGATAGAAGGCGGAATCAACCTTGAGCCAGTGGGAATCAAACTGCAGAATTAGGCTGCAATACTCCATTCTAACCATGATGCCACTACAGCTCAAACTTTGTTTTGGTAATCAGGATTTTCTGAATATTTTCATGCATTTCTTTCTAGTGCTTTTGAGTCTTTTTACATATATTAAAATAGACTTTTTTTGTTTCAAATGTTCATTATCATTTAATTTGCCTATGGGTAATTATTGACAGTGTTATAGCTCTGTAAAAACCAATTTTCCCTTAAATTATAATTTGGAGTAGATGTTATTCCATAGCTCTTCACATGTTGTACTGTGATTATTTCTTTTACGTTTTGCATGTACTTCATCGTATTGTTTTTGTTCCATCCCTGTGTTATATTTCAGTAAAGATGTGACATAGTGATTAAGGCAGTGATGGTGAACCTTTTAGACACTACGTGTGTACGCATGACCAAACTGAAAGGTGCACACACGCAAATGCGTGCATGCATGTACATGCATGTGCAGACATGTGCATGCATGGACACGCGCCAGTGGTGGGTTTCTGCAGGCTCGCACCTACTCGCGAGAGCCGGTTGGTGAAATTTAGAGAACCGGTGAGAGTGGGTTCCACTGGCGTACCTGGAAGTAAATCTGGCCCGCCGCTGCCAGTGACCCAACGGGAAGGAAAGGAAAGGAAGGAAGGAAGGAAGGAAGGAAGGAAGGAAAGAAAGAAAGAAAGAAAGAAAGAAAGAAAGAAAGAAAGAAAGAAAGAAAGGAAAGAAAGAAAGAAAGAAAGAAAGAAAGAAAGAAAGAGAAAGAAAGAGAAATAATTTATTATCACAATTGAGCCCAAAATTTTGGTTGCTAAGCAAGAATGTTGTTAAATGAGTTTCACCACATTTTAAAAGATGGCCACTCCCACCCTGTCACATGACTGCCAAGCCACGCCCACAAAATAGGCCACACCCACAGAGTAGGTTCTAAAAAATTTGAAACCCACCACTGACACGCGCGCATGCGCAGCAGGGATCCAAAGACCAGCTGGCTGGCAGGAGATGGGGCATCTCAATACCCGCAGTGTGGCATAAGGTAAGATCTTTTTCTTTCGTGAGTGCACGAAAGAAACACCACGGAGATCTGACCTGGAGCGACAGCGTGCGTGCCAGCAGAGAGGGCTCTGCGTGCCACCTCTGCCATGCGTGCCATAGGTTTGCCATCATGGGATTAAGGCATCAGACCAGGACCAAGGAGACCAGGGAACATGTGGCCAAAGTTATAGGGTGACTTTGGACCAATATTTTCTCTCAAATTGTCCTAACCCACAGTTGTGTAGGAGGAAAGAGTAGCCCACCTTGGAGGAAAGACAGGATAATATAAACCATCAACTACTACAGGGAGGACAAAGTGTATTAAGTTAGTTGCAAAATTACATTGCATCAGGGTTGAGGCAAAGGGGGTGTACAACCTATGAGAAGAGCCAACTACTAAAATTCTGGATGAATTGAAGCTTAGGATGAAATGAGGAGCTATTTAGTGCTGGTATCTATTCCTCTGTTCTTACATTGGCCAAGCTAAGGGATTGCCAAATGGTACTTTCCTACAGATTCAAGATGGGACAGTTTCAGGAAAGTGTTGTTTCCCCTACAAATCTGTAACTTAATTAGCAGGACCAATTAGCACTAACTCCAATTGCTCACCATAGAGAGAGGGAGGGCCTCTGTGTCATGAGTTAATCTGGTTTTCTCAGTTGATGTAGTAATAGATGAATATCCCAAGGGTGCTTTTTTCAAGAGGCAAGTGAACTTTCTGGTTTTTTCTTTTAAGATGTCTCGCTTCTCATCCAAGAAGCTTCCTCAGAGCTGGATGATCTGGATGACTGAGAATCCCCATAGACATTAATAGATGAATTCATATCAGAAAACATGTAGTCTGCTGTACTTATTACCGTGTTTCCCCTAAAATAAGACAGGGTCTTATTTTCTTTTGACCCCTGAAATAAGCACTTGGCCTTATTTTCAGGGAGGTCTTATTATTTTTGAGGTGCAGGAGATGGTGAGTGTGGTCACCTCATGGCTGTTGCTGAGTTGCAATATTTCTGAGGAGGGCTTATTTTCAAGGGAGGTCTTATTTTAGTGCATGCGCTCAAAAGCCCAATTGGGCTTATTATCTGGGGAGGTCTTATTTTCAGGGAAACAAGATATATTTCAGTTTTGCTTTTGATTCTGATATAGTTTTGCTCCATCCTTAATTGCTCTTGGATTCTGGATCCAATACCTATCTTCATTTTGCCCCGTCATAAATGTTGGAACAGCTGGATAGTATAGGGCTAGGATAAGTTGAGCACAGACATGCTTTTCGATACAACTGATGTGAAATGTATGACCTCTCGTGGAATAGTTTGGGAATGCATGTATCACCTAATAGAACAGAAATCACAAGAAACTGAAATGTGTTCCTTCTATTATTGATGCATAGATACTGATAAACTTGCCCAAAATATTGAAAGATACAGTTATTTAAACTTTGCTTCCCAAATTAAGGATTGTAAATGTTCCAGGCTTTCAATGCAGATATTTAATTCCTACAAATATCAATTCTAGAGACTTTAGCATTAGGCTTATTTTCAGTTCAGATACTTCAGCACACACGCTCCCTGAAATCAATGGGATATCAAAAGATTAAATTCTACATAGGTGGATGGAGAACTAGAAATGTCAAGCAACCTTTTCAGTGCCCTATAAAATGCCAAACTGCCAATCAACCACTTCCTTATATTATTCTGGGGAGGCATCCAGTCACAAGCTTATCTTTCTAGGGCAGTGATGGAGAACCTTTTTTGGCTCGCGTGCCAAAAGCAGGGGGAGCACAGGCGGGTCATGTGTGGGTGCACCCATAATGCTTTGCACATGACCCAGCGCGCACGACCAGCACTCCCCCCCCCATTTTTGGCATGTTTTTTCCACCCTCCCCAGGCTCCAGAGGATTTATAGGAGCCTGGGGAGGGCGAAAACAGTCTCCCACGCCCGCCTGGAGGCCCTCCAGAGGCTTCAGGAGCTTCCCTGAAGTCTCCGTACAGCTAAAACTGACCCTACCAGCAAACCGGAAGTATGTTCCCGAAGCCTCCGGAGAGCGAAAAATGGCCTCAAAAGGCCCAAATCAGCTGATCGGCATGTGCATGCACTCTGGCCAGCTGACAGAGCAACACCTCGTGTGCCCTGACAAATGTCTCTGTTTGCCACCTGTGGCATGTGTGCCATAGGTTCGCCATCGTGGTTCTAGGGTTAGACAATGACAATTTAGCAGGTTAAATAGCCCTTAGCAGCATCCCCACCAGTATAAGATAGCTCCCTTGGGGCTTTCTGAAATGTGATTGAATGTATCAGTTAGGTAAGGAATAATACTTTACTTCAGGAATATTACATTTTTAAAAACAAAGAGAAAGGAGACAGTGGTGTTCCTGGAGTACAGTTGCAAGAAGTCAGAGATTCAAGCAACAGGACTATCGACTGAGATTTAGCAGGTAGGCTAAGAAAAGAAGAGTACAATACCCTCCTTCTCCTCCTCCTCCTCCTCCTCCTCTTCTTCTTCTTCTGCCATATCTGTCATCGGACATTGGCGATCATGTTGGCAATCCTATTTTTGTCAACAGCCACACGAAAAAGTGCTGCTGGGTTGTCTCCAAACCAGTCCCTTAGGTTTTGAAGCCATGATGTTCTTTTTCTGCCTGGACCTTATTTGCCTTCAATTTTTCCCTGGAGGATTAAGTAAAGGATGCCATATTTTTCTGGGTGTCTCATCACATGTCCAAAATATTCTAACTTTGCTTTTTAATGGCTTTGATGAATTCCTTTTACTTTTCCAGGTGGCTTATCGTCATTTGTGGTACAAGTGCAATACACACACCGCCGCCTTAATCTTTCTTTAAAACACTTATTTTGTTAATCAAGGCTATTGGGATTAAATTAAACAGTCCTGGCAGTTAGAATGCAGTACTGCAGGCTAACTCTGCCTACGGTCTATAGTTTGATCCTGATGGGCTCAAGGTGGATTCAGCCTTCCATCCTTCCGAGGTGGGTAAAATGTGGACCCAGATTGTTGGGGGAAATAGGCTGACTCTGTAAAACTGCTTAGAGCGTGCTGCAAAAAAAAAAAGTCATAAAATGGTGTGTGGGTGTCAGGGTGTGGTCATGTGGCGACCCGCTTAATGACTGCCACGTCTTACAAAGGTAATTGCAGGCTCAATTATGATTGTAAGTTGAGGACTATCTGTATTCATATCCACCACCTTACTTCTAAAAGAGGGGAAGAATGCTCCAGTCCCCACCGCAAGGAGAATTTCACCAAAATGCTTTTCTCTTTTGCAAGAAAGTTGAAAAACATATTCCCTTCATCATCAGTCTGAGAACTAGACTAAGAAAAAGCTGCAGGGGAAATGTTCTACCTGGGTTTTACTTCAAAATCACCAATGACCCAGAATGATCTCCACGCTGCAAGAATATTATGGGATGATCTCAAGCACTTACCAAGCTTTTACTGTGATGGGAATAGCAAGAAAATTGCTTTAGCAGCCAGGAGACTATTTTAAGATCTTGAAACTTCCGCCCCCCCTTCCTCACAATTTTTTTTCTGTTTTAATATTAGCTGTTTTGGGTTCCCTATGGGTAGAAAGGTCACGTATACATGTGAAATAATTAAGTGAATTACCCCTAGCAAGACCAGTTCAAGTAGTAGTGATATTCTTCTACAGATTAAATACATCCAACTTGGATGTATTAAAAACACATCTTTAATTTTAAAACCAGCATCCTTATAACTTACAAACTTTCCCGAGGAGAAGAGAGAGGGTAAGATTTAACATCTATTGGAAATTCTCTTAGCTTTCTAAAGGAATGTTTAAAGCGCCCAAGCTTTTTTGCAGTGTTAATACAGTAGGAAAAATTAAATTTCATGAAAAAAGGGAGTCAGTGTTGTGTCAAAAAAACAATGCACTGTCATTTTCTATATTTGTCTGATGTGAGTTATGCAAAATAATATGCACATATTAATTCATTCTTAAGTAGAATCCTTGACATGGTCACTAAGAGTCGACATGGATGTGATAGCACAGTGATAGCAAACCTATGGCACGCGTGCCACAGCTGGCACGCGGAGCCATTTCTAAGGGCACGCGAGGCCATGCCCTGTCAGCTCCAGCATGCATGCAAATGCTGGGCAGTGGATTTTCGGCCTTGATTTTTGGCCGTTTTTCGCTTCACTGGGTGAAAAACCACCCAACGTGGAAACCGGAAGTTCGGGAATGGACTTCTGGTTTGCGCATTGGGCTGTTTTTCGCCCTCCTGGAAACCCTTTGGAGCCTGGGGAGGGTGAAAAACGGACCTACTGGGCCCAGTGGAAGTCGGAAAATGGGCCGTTTCTGGCCTCCCGGGGAGGGGCAGGGGAGGCCCTCCTCAGGCTCCAAGAAAGCGGTGTGCACAGGGCAGTGTGTGTGTGTGTGTGTGTGACGCACACATGCACAGGGGGCACGGTGTGGGGGGCATTAACTTATGGGGTTGAACGTGTGCAATAGCGTGCAGGTGTGTGCTTTTGGTACCCGAGGTGAAAAAGGTTCACCATCACTATGATAGCATATGATCAACTAATCAAAATATATAAGGACTTCAAATAGCAATAGCTATTTAGTCCCACAAGATAATAAAAAAGATAGAGGCTGTTAATCCATTAAGCATGAAACTCAAGCATTTAAATCTTTAAATCGCTCCATGGCTCGGGGCCTAGTTACTTGCGGGGCCGCCTCCTGCCACATACCTCCCACCGACCGATTCGCTCCCACAGGGAGGGCCTCCTCAGGGTGCCGACTGCCGGTCAATGCCGGCTGGCGACGCCCAGGGGTAGGGCCTTCTCTGTGGCAGGGCCTGCCCTCTGGAATGACCTCCCCCCCGAACTTCGTACTATCACGGACCTTCCCCTCTTCCGCCGCTCACTTAAGACACATCTTTTTCAGCAAGCTGGACTGGCATAGAATTTAAATTTAGGAACGATAGAGCCTCAGCTAAATTGATAGGTTTTAAATGGGAATTTTAGCACAGGTTTATTATTTAATTTCTTTTTAACTTTTGTATATTTGTTATTTTTGTTGTAGTTTTTAATGTCCTGTGCACCGCCCAGAGTCCGTCTCGACGGAGATTGGTGCGGTTTACAAATCGAATAAATAAATAAATAAAATAAATAAATCAGGGGTGTCTAACCTTGGCAACTTCACGACTTGTAGATTTCAACTCCAAGAATTCTCCAACCAGCCATGGGGAATTCTGGGAGTTGAAGTCCACAAGTCTTAAAAGTTGCCAAGGGTGGACACCAGAGGTGGGTTCCTGCCAATTCTAACCTCTTCTATAGAAGAGGTTCCTCAAATCTACAGTGCCATTTAGAACCGGTTCCAGCTCCCTCCCCCCACCTGTCTGCACATCATCAAGATGAAGAGTGAGAGGAGGAATTCCACAAGTCTTAAAGCTGTCAAGTTTGAACACCCCTGGAGGGTTTTTCCTAAAGGGTTAGGGGTGCAAAGGTCTTGTAACTTGACAGCTTTAAGACTTGCGTGCTTCAAATGCCAGAGTTTCTGAGCCAACATTTTGGTTGCTAAGCAAGAGCGCTGTTAAGTGAGTTTCACCACATTTTACAAGTTGGCCACGCCCACCTGGTCACATGACTGCCATGCCACTCTCACTCGGTCACATGGCCGGCAAGCCACTCCCACAAAGCAGGCCACACCTACAGAAGAGATTCTAAAAAATTTTGAAACCTACCCCTCATGGACACCCTTGATTTAAAATTAAATGTAGAAAACTGAAAGTTCTTGGAAATTTCACAGCAGATCATATATTGGAATTAGATTCAGCTGATCTCATGCCAGTACTTATGAACTTTATGCTGGAAGGACAAGTTCCCTATTTTTGTGTGATACTACATCATGAGTGGTCTCAAAATGTCCTCTATGATAGTTGACAGCTCATATTACCTTCAGCCACTTTTAGCTGTGCAGCCCTATCAAGATTGAGCGGCTTAGGGCTTGGAGCATCTTCTGGATCTAGGCATCTATACCATTTTTAGTGCTTGATGGGATGGCATTGATTGCCCCCAAAAGACCCTGCATACGATTCGTGGGTCTTCCTGGGCACAAGGTGCCGATGACAATCATGGCTAGGAGGGCCTTTGTGCAACTTTGTGTTGTGTGCCAGTGGTGTCTGTCCCTGGATTGGCAAGCTCTATTCTCAAGTCACTCGTGTCTAGATCACCTCTGAAATAGATCACTGTGATGCACTCTACATGGGGCTCCCATTGAGAAGTATCTGGAAGCTTCCTGGATGCTAAATGTGGTGGCCCAGTAGTTATGCGTGCTCCTTGAACTGCATGTAACACCTCTGTGCAGCAAGCTGCACTGGTTGCTAGTCTGGTTCCAGGATTAATTATTGGTGCTGGTTATGACCATTAGAGTGCTACATTGGGCCAGGTTATGCCAGGGACTGATTCTCCTCAGTTATACCTACTTCCCATTATATCCCATGAAGCCCAGTAGGAGGGGGTCCTTGTTCTAGAACAGTGGTAGTCAACCTGGTCCCTACCGCCCACTAGTGGGCGTTCCAGCTTTCATGGTGGGCAGTAAGGGGTGTTGTCCGATACTGAAGCACTTTCCTTTTTTTTAATTTAATTGACTTCCTTCCCTACTTTATAAGTCACCATTACTGTGAAACTGGTGAGCGGTTAGAAAATTTTACTACTAACAGAGATACAAAAGTGAGCGGTAGGTATAAAAAGGTTGACTACCCCTGCTCTAGCACAATGATGGCTAACCTTTTTCAGAGCGGGTGCCCAAAGCACATAAGCACCCCCCCCCTGAAATGCAATGTGTGCACGTCCCCTGCACGTGCATGTGTGTCCCCCCTGCATACCCCCAGGCCCTCCCACACATGCGCATACGTCCCCTGCACATGCCCCCCGCCCCCCACCCATGTGCGGCATAGAGACCCAAAGACCAGCTGTCTGGTGGGACGCATGTGCGGCAGAGCTGAACTGGGGCAATGGCTCATGTGCCATCAGAGAGGGTGCTGCGTGCCACCTCTGGCATGTGTGCCAGAGGTTCGCCATCAAGGGTCTAGCAGGACCCAGGAGGAGAGCCTTTTCTACATGACACATGGTTTTTGGAACTTCATCCCTCCGAAGGGAGATTGGCCCCAACTTCACTGATCTTCTTGAAGGCCCTCAAAACCTGGTTTTGTCATTGGGCCTGGGGATCCCATGGAATGTGGAGCCTGCAAAATGGGTGTCCTGTCCATAGGTTTTGAAATGCACTTTCCTGTGTTTTTGTTTTATTATACTTTAAATTGTTTTAACTATATTTCAATGATTTTGGTTTTTTTTTTTAAATGGTTTTGGTTTTTGTTATTTTAATTGTGTATGCCACTCAGTCCCATATGTGAAATGGGTAAGCTGCATACATCTAATAAAGAAATACATTAACTTGGGGGCAATTATATACCAAATTCATATGAAGAATGCCAGACGCTGGCAATAACACCAAATATTGCATCAGAGAACATTGGCCTGATGAAGCACATCATGATCAGCATGATGGCCTTGTGGACTAAAGCTGAGCTTTGTTATAAATTTTGCAGAATTTTTCTCCTCATTACAACTCCACAGAGAGCATCACGAAGATTTTAGAAAGCAGGATTATATTTCAAAGATCAAGGAATTATGCCCACTAAAAAAAAAAATGCAGCAGTAATAAATGACAGGAAGATGTTCCTAAACTGATAACCTCCGGTACAATGGTATTACAATCCCCATAATAACCAGGTAGCACAGAGAACATACCAATTAGCAATGTTGGTAACGGTAATGTAGTCTAATGCAGAGATGGCGAACCTATGGCATGCATGCCACAGGCGGCACACGGAGACATTTGTCAGGGCACTCGAGGCAATGCCCTGTCAGCTGGCCAGCATGCATGCATGTGCTGGCCAGCTGAATTCACCCTTTTTTGCCTGCTTTTTTCACCCTCCCCAGGTTCCAAAGGCTTTATAGGAGCCTGGGGAGGGCGAAAAGAGCCTCCCTCCCCCCAGAGGCCCTCCGGAGGCTTCATGAACTTCACTGAAGCATCTGGAGCACTCAAAATGATGCGCTGCCGAAACCGGAAGTGACGTCCAATTTGCTTGGAGCGTCATTTTGAGTCTTCTGGAGGCTTCAGGGAAGCCTCCTGAAGGTCGCTGAAGCCTCTGGAGAGCCTTCAGGAGGGGGCAAAGGAGGCTGTTTTCGCCCTCCCCAGGCTCCTATAAAGCCTCTGGAGCCTGGGGAGAGAGAAAAAAGCATGCAAAAAATCGGGGGTTGCGTCTGTAGTGCGCGCATGTGCACTGGGGTATGTGTGTCGCACATTGCATTATGGGTGCGGCACACCTGCGCACGACCCCCCTACGCTCCCTCAACTTATGGCACGTGAGCTAAAAAAGGTTCGCCATCGCTGGTCTAATGCAACAGGGATCAACCTGCAAAACGACTTCAGCTGAAGCCATATTTTTACTTGGTTTCTTGGTTGCCAGTCAAGGGGGAGGGGAGAGCGCATGGTGGTGGTGGTGGTGGGTGGACTCAGGAATGTGGTGCCTCAGCCGGCTAGTCAGAACATCTCCCAGGCGGTATGTGAACCAAGGTCATTTCAACAGGGCATTTGTCGAAGTTGAGCAGGAACCTACGCCTGGACTGATTGGCCCATGTGACCTGAGGGACAAAGGGGGGTGGGGAGGTCTTATTCTTTTAACTATCCCTGGGCACAGGAATAATTTAGCAGCAGCTTCACCTTTCTAAGTGCCGATATGAAAATAGGATCTCTTGAACTTGCAAAAAGTGTCAGAGTCCTGACTTCTTGAGTTCATTACTCGGAACAATGACAACAGGACTTTGAGAAGAAGTGATCTCAAAGAGCTCTTCAAGTTTACACTTGGTCATTGTTGGGTAGCCCGTGTGCTCAGTGGGATGCGACGGTTCGGTGAGCATGCACATGTACCTACATGCATGATTTGCACACGCAGTTGTCTAATGTGTGCTTTGCGCACCCATGCAGCATTCAAAAGCCGCCCATTTTAAGCTTAAAAACTTACCTTCTATGTCAGCACCAGTGAGTAAAACAGTTGGTACGTGGCAATTCACTGTGGCACATGAATCAACTGAGCTAAAAAAATATAGGACAGGAAATAGTAGGGGCAGATGAGTGGGGCCAACTGCTCACCGGAACTACTGGTTCACCCGAACCGGTCCGAACAGGCTGAATCCCACCCCTGCATGCGCTTAACCATACTGAAGGCCAAGCAAATGGGTTACTTTAGATGCTGCTCTAGCTTAAATGAGGAGGGCACTGAATTGGCTGGAATTGGCTGGGAGAGCCTTGAATGATTCATACTCTTCTGTCTGTTCCCAGCATTCTATGTTTGACAGGCATAAAAATGATTAAATGGTCAGACAGAAGAGATTTGGAAGTTTACCACATGCAAAAGTTCTTTAGATGGTTATGGTAGGATATACTCATTTACTTCCTCTGTCCATTAAAAGGAGCTACTGATACAGAATTGAGAATATATGCAAACCTTTGGTCACCAAAATATTCTCTAATCAGTTAATAATAATAATAATAATAATAATAATTTATTAAATTTGTTGACCGCTCCCTCTCCCCGAAGGGACTCGGAGCGGAGCACAGGGCTAATAAAACAATAAATACATACATATAGTTAAAAACAAATTAAATATTTCCCTGCGCTAAAAATTCCAATTAAAAAACTAAAATCCCCATCTAAAATTTCTGGCAACCTGTGCAGGTACCTGTAAGGTAAAGGTTCCACTCGAACATATGTGCTAGTTGTTCCCGACTGTAGTAGGCGGTGTTCATCTCCGTTTCAAAGCCGAAGAGCCAGCACTGTCCGAAGATGTCTCCGTGGTCATGTGGCCGGCTTGACTAAACACCAAAGGTACACATAACACTGTTCCCTTCCCACCAAAGGTGGTCCCTATTTTTCTACTTGCATTTTTACATGCTTTCGAACTGCTAGGTTGGCAGAAGCTGGAACAGGTAAGGGGAGTTCACTCCATTACACAGCACTAGGGATTCGAACCATCAAACTGACGACCTTTCTGATCAACAAGCTCAGCGTCTTAGCCACTGTGTCCACATGCAGGTACCTGTAAGTTGGCATAATTAGGCAAAATAGCCCAATACTGATCTGGACATACCTTATGATACTTTCTTATGCATCCCGATTGACTAATAAGCAAATCTGCCTGTGTTGCCTAAGCATCTGTGTTTGGGTGAGGGTCTTTTATTTATGTAGCACATACATTTGAGGATCTTACCCATGGAGATGCATATATTGCCTGTGTGTGTTTCTGCAGTCCCCTGGTGGTGTGTTTGTGATTCTCTCCATCTGTGTATACTCCATTCTGGATCTTGGCAACATTTCAAACTGCTCCCCATCTGCTTCCTCCATTAAGGTGCGAAAGAGGATTCTCCCCTCCCCCAGATTCCTTTCTGCAACCTGCAGCCAGATGCAACTTATCTTTTATCTTGATCTTTATTTTGCTACTTTACCCTGCCAGACAAAATTTCGCCTCTTTCCAATCTGGTTTTGAACAGATAAAAGCACAGAAGGATATGCAGAAAGAATCTCAAAATCCTTTACACAATTTCTTTGCAACATTCTGTTGTCTTGGAAAGGATAAAGTGCCCTGCATGTGTGCATGAAGCGGAAATAAAAACCCAAGTCAAGGAATTCTTCAAAACTCTTATATTTGGATTTTGGGGAATATCTTAAATTAAGACTGTTAGGAAAAATAGCAAATGCAAGAAAAAAACCTGAACAAGAATTCATTTCTTTACTGGATATTTCCAAAACTTTTTTGGGGACAGGCCAATAATTATCTGTAAATACTGTAAATGGGATATGGATGAAGCTGTTTAAATAATTAAAGTTGACCTCATATCTGAAATAGAATTGAGAATATGTATGACCTGGAACATATGCTTTGTCCTGGGAGATGCCATCATGTTCTGGAATTTCTGGTGGACAATTTGGGGACAGACAGGGTCCAGCAGAAATAAAACCTAGAGTATTTTGGATGTTTGTGGCACTGGAAGAAATAAATCTGCAGCAATCATGGAAAGACTTTGGAGAAGACTCCTTGAAAGCCAACACAGTTCTAGGCTGCATAAACAGAGGGATAGAATCAAGATCACGTGAAGGGTTAATACCACTTTATAATGCCTTTGTAAGGCCACACTTGGAATATGGCATTCAGTTTTGGTCACCACGATGTAGAAAAGACGTGGAGACTCTAGAAAGAGTGCAGAGAAGAGCAACAAAGAGGATTAGGGGACTGGAGGCTACAACATATGAAGAATGGTTGTAGGAACTGGGGATGTCTAGTTTAAAGAAGAGTGTGAACAAAACAGAAGATATTGAAACAATAAAATAAATAAGGAAAGAGAACACCATGGGACATACAACTAGCCTACAGGTGACTATAGATCAGGGGTCTCAAACTCAATTTATCTGGGGGCCGCTGGAGGCAGAGTCTGGGTGACGCTGGGCCACATAAGGGATTCCACAGGGGTCCCCTCCCCCTGCGGGCTGCACTAATATTATACTTTCATATCACGGTGGGGGCCACAAGATACTGTCCTGCGGGCCGCAATTGGCCTGCGGGCCGCGAGAATGAGACCTCTGCTATAGATAGTTCTTTTAGTGACGTTCAAAGTTATGATGGCACTGAAAAACGTGTGACTTATGCCTGTTTGTCACACAACCCCTGTTGCATCCCCTTGGTCACATGGCCAAATTCAGATGCTTGGCAACTGGCTTGTCTTGATGACGGTTGCAGGATTTCGGGGTCATGTGATCACATTTTGCAACCTTCTGCCCGACAAACTCAATGCGGAAGCCAGATCCACTTAACAACTGTGATTAACTTACTAACTGCAATGCTTCACTTAACAGGTGTGGCAAGAAAGATTGTAAAATGGGGCAAAATTCACTTAACAGCTGTCTCACTTAGCAAGAGACATTTTGGGCACAATTGTGGGTGTAAGTCGAGAACTACCTGCATAACTATAAGATTACCAAAAAGGAAAGATGGACAGGTAGATAGCGGAGAACAAGGGGGAGATGGAATCTGCCATCAATTTAGCAGCTGCTATTAGGACCCCAGGCCAACCTGTAGAGCCAGGTCTTCAGGCTCTTGCAGAAGGATAGGAAGGTGGAGGCAGAACTTATCTTACTGATTTTCTTACTCAACTGCTGCCACCATTACAGAGGCCTGCACACTCTGATTGCCTTAGCAGTACTGTATTTGTCGGAGTATAAGACGCACCCTTTTCCCTCAAAAAAAGAGGCAGAAAATCTGGGTGCATCTTATACACTGAATACAGCATTTTTTGCCTCCTGGAACCCCACCCCCTTCACCAAAATGGCCTTGCAGAGCCTGTAGGCGGCTTTCAGGGTGCTCCTGGGGGCTGGGGAGGGCAGAAATGAGAGAAAAACAGGCAATTTTTTTGATCATTGTAGAGTGCTCCCCTGAGCACTCTACAAGTCTCCTAAAAGCTATTCATGTCTTTTTTGGGGGGGGAACGAGCCCATTTTTGTGAAAAACGGGCTGTTTGCGGGGGTCTGCAGAGTGCAAACGCTTTTTAAAAAATTTGCCTCTTCAAAACCTTGGTGCGTCTTATACTCTGAAAAATACGGTAATAAGAGAGTAAAGGAAGTTGGTGCTCGGTATCCCTTAACTTCCTTTAAAATCCACCCCTTTGGATTATAAAATCATTCTTTTCTGGACTATAGAACCGCGGCGGCATAGTGGTGAGAGTGCAGTACTGCAGGCTATTTCTACTGACTGCCAGCTGCCTGCAATTTGGCAGTTCAAATCTTACCAGACTCAAGGTTGACTCAGCCTTCTATCCTTCCAAGGTTAGTAAAATGAGGAGCCAAATTGTTGGGGGCAATAGGCTGACTCTGTAAAACCACTTAGAGAGGGCTGCAAAGCACTGTGAAGCAGTATATAAGTGCTATTGCTATCTGCTATTCTCCCTCTTCTCATTGCCTGGTGAAGTGGACGCCTGGTATCATAACTCCTGTAGGTCTCTCAATCAGCGCATTAACATTTCTGTATTTTAAAGACTTCTGCTTAGCTTGTGCTTATTCTGACAATCAACATGCTGGGTTATTAGGGAGTCATTTCCCACAGAAACCTAGTCTGCCTTTACCAAATTCTTTTTTATCTTTCCCCTCACGAGGGATAATATCTGGGAACATTGCCACTTCTCTTTCTGGTTGTCTGAAAAGCATTTTTAACTCTTTTTTTCCCCCTCAGCCCAACGCACGGCTCCAGACCACGATGTTACCGGGCGTCAGAATTTCATCCCAGGGCAAGGCCATTGAAAATACTGTTCCAGCCTACAAAAGGAAGTTGGCTAAGGCTCATGAGATAGTTTTAAACTTCCCGAGAAGTCAGATTCCAGTTCATCTGTGGTCTCCACAGGAATATTGCTCAGGTCTGAAGCGTATGAATGGGACCACTTTGATTGCCACGCCATTAATCTGTCTGGCACCATCCTGCAGTGACATCTTGGCGGCTGCCTCAGGCTTTCTATAAGAGAAGCACTTGATTGGACAAAGCCTGTGTAAGAATGCGGCTGATTGAGGTGAGATGGGCAGAATCCAGATGCTTCCGTGGCCAGTGACTGGGCGGAGGCAGCGCCATTAGGCAGAGGACAGCTCTGGAAGCAGCTGCACTTTCCAAATCCTTGGTGAATGCGCAATTTGGCAACCAGCGGCTTGCCGATGTTAACCGTTTTTCTTTCATCCACCGGATCCTCGAGTCCCATGTATTCATAATGCAGACAAACGGTGAATGTTAAATCTTCCTGTGATTTAAAGAGAGATACATTAATCACAGTAGCCTTTTACTGCCAGGCATTCAATCCAATGGAATATAATGATTGCAATCAAAGGATCTCTGTATTCTTATCGTGACATTCACAAGATGGAGACATTTAAAAAAAGGATATTGGCCATCTAACTGCCAGTCAGACAGTTAGGAGGTTGGGGAGGAACATGGGCCAGCCCTGGGGGTTGAGGAAAGGCTCAGGCGAGGGCTCTGCGTCGGAGGCAGAGAGGGAGCTAGACAGCAGCGAGGCAGAGGAACAGCTGGAGCCTGTTCCCAGTGTGCGCATGCGCAGAGCTGCCAGAAGACAAGAACAACTAAGAAAGCAGAGTCGACTTAGGAGTAAAGCCACACCTTGGAGGTGATTGGCCCCTCTCAGAGGAGCAAACAGGGAGGGGGCTTTTGCTGGAAACCTTTTTTTTTCATTTGGCCGTGTCAAGAGTGGAAAGTTCTGTTTGTAACTGTAAGAGACTCTGTGCCAGGTTTTGCCTTGCCCAGCGTTTGGAAACTAGTTATTTGGCAGCTCCCCAAATGAGATAAGGTTTGTATTTGATAAACATTCCTCCGAAAGACCGTTTGCTAAGCCTTGCGGACTGTGAATGAAAGGAATTCACAGTCGTGTAAATAAAAGGGGTTTTGCCAGGACCAAGACTCTGCTTCTTGCTTGTTAAGGAAGCCTGGATCAGAACACTGTCACCTCTGAAGCTAGCCTGACCGAGGCCATCTTGGAGGCTTGAGTGCTGCCACAATGGTGCTGAGGGAGAGGGGAATAGAGATAGCTGGGATTTTGTAGCCAAAACAAAATAGTTTCCCCTGTGAACCAAGGACATTCCCACAGGTGGCTGAAGAGAGGAGTGAAGTTTCCAAGCAACCGGAGAGCCCCTTGATTGGACCATGTGACTGAATGGTTGGGAGTGGGGGGACGGGGGACTTTTAATTAGGTGAAAACCACGGGAAACTTTAGAGTTGGTTCTCACCAGCTTGTGCCAATATGATATATCCATAAACATGTTCTTTGAGGAAACTGCCTGCCTCGGAGTTCTGTTTGCTGTGGGTGTATTACTTGGAACCCTGACACAGACTTCTAATGTTCTGCTATCACCGTGATATGCTAGATCAGGGATCTCCAAACCTGGTAACTTTTAAGTCTTGTGGACTTCGACTCCCAGAATTCCTCAACTCTGGGAGTTGAAAGTCCACAAGTCTTAAAAGTTGCCGGGTTTGGAAAGCCCTGTGCCAGATATTAGAGATAGATATGATGGTCTTATGCTGGCTTGCTCTCCACTAGAAAACATACGGAACCTGTCTGACAAAGGAATTAAATGGAAATAATTTGCTTTGAGAGGTAGATATTCCATAGAAAATTAAATCAAGAACTAAATGTATTTTGCCCCACCCAGTGTGATTCAAAAGGAGGCCCCTCCGGGATACAGAATTAAAAATGCCAGTAGTCTCATCTTATACAAGGAAAGTTGGGTTGGATCACCAGCCGTTAGGATGATTTGCAAATCAAATTATTATTTTTTTCCTGCTAAGTCACACTGCGGTTTCAATGGGCAATTTCTTCATTCAAAATAGTACAGGGAGTGCTGGACTTATGACCCCAACTGCAAGCAGAACTTCTGTCACTAGGTAATGAGGTCATTAAGTGGGTCATTACATGACCACACCTGATTTTATGACTTCTTTTACCACAATCGTTAAGCGAAACCAGCTTTCCCCCATGACTTTGTTGGAAGCTGGTTGGGAAGGTTGAAAAAGGCGACCAGGACACTACAACTATAATACCTGTTGGTTGTCAAGTGCCTGGATCATGATCATGTGACTGCGGGGACTGCGACAATTTCAACACAACAACCATCATAAATAATATTTATGGTGGTTGTTGTAATTGAGTGCCATTGTAACGGAATGTTGGTAAACGAATGGTTCTACGTTGAGGACTACCTTTATCTCAAATTATACCTCATTCACAAATCATTTCTCAGTCCTATTTAAGACTTGTTACAAAAGCCAGTATCTCATACTATTTATTTTTCAAGCAACTTCCCCATTCAATTTTCTTTTTCCAGCAACTACTGACCCACATCCAATGAATGAAACACGAAACATCTGCAGTTTGGTAGCCTTCAATACACTCCCCCCCACTTTTTATGATCTTGTAATCCCTTTTATCAGGGTGGAGTTGGGGTGACTGAATGGAGCTGAGCATTTACTGGCTGGATGCCCTTCCTGACACCTGTGCAGAGTCCACAGCAGATTATTTTCTCTTTGCACCTTGATAGAGAAACATCTGTCGCTGCCTAGGATTGAATTCTCAATCTTTCCAGTGGTAGGTGATCCCCTTCAACTCTAAGCCCCCCTGCCGCTCCTTCAACATACGATGCATACTCTGCTTTTAAAGTTGCAAGCAAAGGATAACTAACCGTAGTAGGTTTAAATAGTAATTGAACGGCACTGCTGCCACTCAGGGAATGTAGAAATATAAGAAAGCAAGCCAAATTTGCCTGCAAGTAATTACCTTTAGCTTCTGTAGTGAACTTATTCTAGTGTAGAGGCAGTGTTTGGGCAAATCTTTTGAAAGCAAATAGCTGCCAGTTTCCTCCGGAGTTCCTTTATTTGCCTCTTTAGGATCCACATCCAATTCCTGTGGACATTTAAAACAATAAAATGAAAACGAGGAGGTGAAATTTTGAGCCCCCCTCCTCCTTTTCCATCGTTTATATGGAGAGTCACCAAATTTAGCAGTGTGCAGCAGCTGCCAAAAAAGCCAACACAGTTCTAGGCTGCATAAACAGAGAGATAGAATCTAGATCATGTGAAAGGTTAATACCACTTTATAATGCCTTGGGAAGTCCACATTTGGAATACTACATTCAGTTTTGGTTGCCACGATGTAGAAAAGACATGAAGACTCTAGAAAGAGTGCAGAGAAGAGCAACACAGATAATTAGGGGACTGGAGACTAAAACATATGAGGAACGGTTGCAGGAACTGGGTATGTCTAGTTTAATAAAAAGAAGGACTAGGGGAGACATGATAGCAGTGTTCCAATATCTCAGAGGCTGCCACAAAGAAGAGGAAGTCAAACTTTTCTCCAAAGCACCTGAGGGTAGAACAAGAAGCAATGGGTGGAAACTAATCACGGAGAGAAGCAACTTAGAACTGAGGGGAAACTTCCTGACAGTTAGAACAATTAATCAGTGGGACAGCTTGCCTCCAGAAGTTGTGAATGCCCCAACACTGCAAGTCTTCAAGAAGATGTTGGATAGCCATTTGTCTGAAATGGTATAGGGCTTCCTGCCTAGGCAGGGAGTTGGACTAGATGACCTCCAAGGTCCCTTCCAACTCTGCTGTTGTATCGTATTGTAATTTGGCAACTTTAAGACTTTGCAGCATGGCTGGCTGTGGAATTCTGGAAGTTGAAGCCCTCAAATCTTAATTGTTGCCAAGTTTGGAGACCTCTGCTTTTTATCATCGCAGTTGTGCTTCATGTTTAAAGCATGATATTTCTGTTTTGTACATATAGTCTTCCAAACAGTAAATGTGCCGTCTACTGCGACTAACTTACGAGAGGAAAATCAGTGACATAAGCGTTGCAAACGGTTATTTCGGGAGGCTTCGTTACGATTCTTGTATAGATGATCATGACATTGGAGAATTCTGCAGCAAAACCAAGCTGGATCCGAACCCCGCATTGAAACTGAAGGCACATACTTTCAGAAAGTTCTGAAAACAAGCACATTTTTGAAGGCGGTGATCCATACCTGTTTCTCTTAAAGAAAAACAACTCTGCAAACAGCATTGCACCTCCTGCTTATTAGTCATGATCTTCCCCGAATTTCAGAAGTTTATTTTAGTAGTTCCCCAGTTGCAGATATAGGGAAGTGGTTTCCAACCGCTGGAAGATGCTATCATGTATTTTTGTACCTTGGCCTGTAATCTGTTCTTTTTTCCTCCTAAAATATGGGCCCATGCTGAAACACCCCACCCCCCTTGTTTCTCATTTACTAACAGCATCCTAAATCAACCGGTCACTCCCTTGAGCTGAGGTGAACAACTATGGGCCCTTAAAACTTGTGGACTTCAACTCCTAGAATGCCTGAGCAAGCACTTCTGGGAGTTAAAGTCCACAGGCTGTGAAGGAACGTTGTCCATCCCAACCTCATGGACAACATTCCTCCAGGCCTTCCTGTCTTCTACCATCCTCTGGAGTCCATTTAAGCTCAGGCCTGCTGCTTCAGTGACTCCATCCAGCCACCTCATTCTCTGTCGTTCCTTTCTTCTTTCCCATCATTAGGCTCTTCCCCAGGGAGTCCTTCTTTCTCATTAGGTGCTCAAAGTATTTGAGTTTCATCGTCAGGATTTGGCCTTCTAAAGAGCAGTCAGGGTTGATCTCCTCTAGGACTGACCAACCCTGACTGCTCTTTAGAAGGCTAAATCCTGAAGATGAAACTCAAATACTTCGGCCACCTAATACCTTGTAGGAATAACAAGTGATAATTAGCAAATCTGAAAATAATTAAGCAAAGTGGGGTAACCATAGCTAGGAACTATATTTAATAGTTTAGGAGAGGTGTAACATTGGAGGGGGGGATCAATTACAGGTAGCACTCAACTTACAATTGGTCTCTTAGCAATAAGAAACTTGTGCCAAAGTTCGAAAATCTCCCCCCCTCCCCCGGTGGTCACATGACTGCATTTCAGGAGCTTGACCTGTATTTAGGGCCAACTGCAGCATCCTACAGTGATGTAATCATGATTTACATTTTTACTGAAAATTGGCATTTAATTCCAGTTTTTTGGCAAAATGCCCCATAGAGAATGGTTTTGCTTAACAACTGTGGTGATTTGCTTAATGACCTCTGTAAAAAAGGTCATAAATCAGGCTGGTGACATAGGCAACCTGCTTTATGACCGTGATAACTTACAACCACAAGGGGCAGGCTCCATGGTGGCCTTAAATCAGGGATGTCCAAACATAGCTGGCTGGAGAATTCTGGGAGTTGAAGTCCACAAGTCTTAAAGTTCCCAAGTTTGGACATCCCTGCCTTAAGTCAAGCACTTAAATACAAGCATTGCAGAGGTGGGGGTTATTTTTTTATCTGTATTAAAGCTATATACATGTTGCAGTTTTCCCATCCCAAATGGACAGGAAGCCAATCAGAGGTGTAAATTGGATTGGGGGCAACCAAAGAAAGTTTGTGTGTGGGTAAGGGACAATAAAACAATTGCCAGCTCTTAAGTTATGGGGTAATATTGACAAAGTAAATTAAGCAAGGAAAGAGTGACATATATTTCATTTCCTTTGCTTTTTCCATCTCTCTGTTCTGACCTCTACTATGAGAAGCCCATGGGCCGGATCCAGCTCGTGGGGCGCTTAGATCTGGCCCACCGTGGAAACAGCAAAGGACCAGTCTGCGGCGCCTCTACTAGTGAAAATGGAGCTCAGGAGGGTCGTGTGTGATCCTTGCAAGCTCCATTTTCACTGGCAAGAGGGTTGCAGGAGGCCATCGCAGCCACAAACGGAGTTCGGGAGCCTGTTTTCACTGGCAGGGTGCTCGGGCCCCCATAGGCGCCCCTGACACAAGTGACGTTGATCTGGCCACACCCATCCTGCCCATGGCCACCCCAGTCCCCTGAGTTCAAACACAATCCTGATGCGGCCCTCAATGAAATCGAGTTTGGCACCCCTGATTTGAAACACATTTTTAAAGTATGTATTTCAGGGATATGTAGGGGCTACAGATTTGTTTATTTATTTATTATTTATTTATTTATTGGATTTCTAGACTGCCCCCTCTCCCCGAAGGGACTCGGGGCGGTGTACAGGTAAAAATTAAAACTATGACACTAAACAATACATATAAACTAAAATCGAATTAAATAATCCCCTGTACAAATTTATAAAAATTAAAAACTAACCTTAAAACCTAATCACATAATATAAAATTACAAACTGAGGCGGGAAGGATGGAATTAGGCCAGGCCGGCCAGATAAAACAGGTGGGTTTTGAGTTTCTGATGGAAGGAGCGGAGGTCCGTGGTCGTTCTAATGTCAGGGGGAAGGTCATTCCAGAGGGTCGGGCCCGCCACAGAGAAGGCCCTTCCCCTGGGCGTCGCCCTCTGGCATAGCCTAGTGGACGGCACCCGGAGAAGTCCCACTCTGTGCGAGCGAATCGGCCGAAGGGATGTATGGGGCAGGATACGATCCCGCAAATAACTAGGTTTACTTAATTTGTATCCTGCTTTCATTATTACTACAAATAACACAACGCGGCAAACTTATGTAATAAACCATTCCCTCTTATTTTCCCCAAAAGAACAACAACCCTGTGAGGTGAGTTGGGCTGAGAGAGACTGGCCCAAGGTCATGGCTTTCTCATGGCTAAGCAAAAAAGGTTATTTTCCCATTTACTGTACCATGTGCTTTTGCCCACTGTAGATTTCGTGCCAAGGCTTCTGCTGAGGTTACAGTTTGCTGAATAGGATCAGTTAAGGCTCTCTTTTCAGATAAGCTGCTGCGAATCTCCAAAGCTTGCTTTCCTTTGGTAAGATGACACTTTCCCATATCTAAAAATAAATAAAAAAACCCACAAGCTTATTTTGATTAATAATAACCATGCTCTTTTCCCCCCCTCTGAAAACATTTATTCGGTACAATAATTTCCATTCTGCTAATTTCTTTACGATTCTAGGTCAGCAATGGCAAACCTTTTAGACGCCAACTGCTCAAACTGCATGTGCGCACATGCTCAAACTGAAGGGTGTGTGCACACATGCATGAACACACACGCACATGTGCAAATGTGCGCATGCAAAGACATGCACGTGCATGCACATGCCTGCATGCACATGCACGCATGCGCAGCAGAGACCCAAGGACCAGCTGACCAGCAGAAGGCAGGGCATCCCAACACCAGCAGCGCACAAGAAGTAAGATCTTTTTCTTTCGTGAGATTCTGTTTCATCGTTTTGCAAGGAAACAAACTCATGAAAGAAACGCTACCGAGATCTCACGCTACTGCAGATTTGGACAGTGAGGAGGTTGGGGAGGAACATGGGCCAGTCCTGGAGTCTGAGGAAGGCTGTGATGAGGGCTCTGTGTCAGAGGCAGAGATGGGACCAGGGCCATCTGACAGTTATCAACTGCCTTTGGAGTCAGACATCAGTGTGGCAGATGAACAGGTGGATGGTGAATGGCCCCTCCCATAGGGAATAAAAGAGGAGCAAAAGGAGAGGGGTGTTTGCAGGAGACAGTTAGTTCATTCCTGCATTCTTGCCAAGTATTGCGACATCTAAAAGATATGGGCCTGGCCACTCTTCAAGACTGATAAAGGTCGGTAATTGTGAATTATCTTGCAAGACGGTGGGCCATGACTTTGCTGGAGAGGAATTCACTGTAAATTAAATAAAAGGGGTTTATTGGGCTGAGGACTCGACCTTGTGCTGCTGGGAAAGCCTAGGTTAGAACATTTTGCCTACTTAGGGCTGGCCCTTTTCTATTCTATTCTGAATGGCAGAGGTTTCCTAGAACTGGGATATGAAATGAAAGCGGCCTTCCTCTTTATAAAGGTAAACATTGAACTGAGCATTTCTGATGACTTTATTTGTGGATGTGTCATGTTGCTTTGTCCTGGTATTCTTTTTTCTATTCTGTTTATTAGGCAGGCTTGTAGTTCCCAGGAAAGGAATAACTGAAAACTGCCTAGCTTCCTATTTAATTCCATACCTAATACCAATACATTCAGTACCCTTGATTTTCTGGGATTATCAGAGAAATTAGTTCTAGTAAAAGAAATGGCACCAAAATAGCAGCCTTCTATGAAATAGCAGTTGTGACCAGCTGTAGAATCTATAAAAGGTAAAAGTTCCGCTCGCACAAATGTGCTATCCGTTCCTGAATCTAAGGGGTGGTGCTCATCTTCGTTTCAAAGCCGAAGAGCCAGCGCTGTCTGAAGATGTCTCTGTGGCCATCAACTTCAGATAAAAGAAGGCACACTAAACATGACTAAATGCCAAAGGTGCCTCGAGCGCTGTTACCTTCCCACCAAAGGTGGTCCCTATTTTTCTACTTGCAGTTTTATGTGCTTTCGAACTGCTAGGTTGGCAGAAGCTGGGACACGTAACGGGAGCTCACTCCGTTATGTGGCTCGAGGGATTTGAACCACCGAACTGCCGACCTTTCTGATAGACAAGCTCAGCGTCTTAGCCACTGAGCCATTGTGTCCCATTTTTAGAACCTATATAAAAGAGCAAAAGATAGAGGTATTTCTTTCTCCAATCCTCTCTTACTCTGCCAAAAAAAAAATCAACTTCAGATAAAAGAAGGCACACTAAACATTTTTCATAACGCTAGCAGGAAATTGTCCAACAGGCTTCATTTTTGCTTACAAAAGCTGCAAAAAGGGATGATTTTGAATAGAAAAATGACAGATGCACGCTTCACTAATTCTTTCCCCACCAATAATGTTTCCACTGAAATTGCACCATTTCCCCAGGCTGCTTTACTCACAGATTTCCAGATGCTTGTTTAAAAATGTGTATCTGTATTCCAATATGGCAAAAATCCATTTAAAGGACAATTTTGAGCAAAAAAAAAAAAAACAGCCCTCCAGGTTGATAAAGAAAGAAGTAAGCTTATATAAACAAGGCATACCTGCTGATCTTCACATCTTAATCTCTTGGTGTAGAACCAAATGAAACCCCAAGTTAGTCTATGCAAAATAATTGTTCTTATGGGTGACAGTCGTAACTAGTGAGTCCAATATAGAAAAGAATTTATGAACGGATCAAAACCTAAATAGAGGGTCATTTCCTGGAGTGCATTCTTGCACATCAATAGTGCTTATGTTTCTGGTCCACAAAACTGCGCCAAATAAAACCTTGCTTATAATTTTCCTTCCAAGTAGAATATATAGGTAGTCCTCACTTAACGATGGTAATTGGGACAGGCAACTTACTCACTATCATAACGTATGACGTCACATGATTGCGCCAACTTACAATGCCATTTTGGGTATTTCTGATTGCGGTTAGGTGAATCTCACATGGTTGTTAAACATGTTGTATGGTCACTATTTATGACTTTCTGCCAGCTTCCCCAATGAGTTTGCATGTTCGAAGCCGGCAGTGAAGTTTGCAAATGGCAATCATGTGACCCTGATGTCATAATCGCAATCCAGTTGCCAAACACCCAAATTGTGACCGCATGACTACTGCAACAGCTGCAGTAATGAGAACAAGTTAAAAAAACAACAGTTCAGGGCTGTCACATCTTTAAATTGCCATTATTAAACAAGGACTATTGTACAATTAATCCATAAAAATCCCTTTTTTCCCCTGGTAGGTTTTTCTCACCTTCTGCCACACCATCCAGCAGCACAGTAATTTTCTTGTCTTCTAATAAGCGTTCCTTCAAAAACTTCATGAAAATCCCATTGGTCAATCCAGATTGCTGAATTTCAAAAGCTTCTGCTCCTTGGCACCTTGACAATATGTAGACAGCATGTTAGCACCGTAGAAGGAGAGGAATCTTTATCACGCAGCGTGTAAACTACAAAGGTTAAACTTGTGGGGCAGCGTTGCTTCAAATGGTGCAGCAGGAATATTTCTGACTGTTCTAATTGATCAGACAGATAGAAAATAATAGAATATGTCAACAAGCCACAGGCCGTCAAATTGACTCTTTCAATGGATGGATGGACGGATGGAAGGAGTGACTGACTGTCTGTCTGTCTGTCTGTCTGTGGAGGCCAGCTTCATTCTTCACAGTGACTATTTGACACAAAGGGAAAGAGTCTGCAAAAACCTATCTACACATAGTAGTATTTATTCCTGAGGTGGAAGCCAATGGTGAACCCCTCTCACATATATACTGTCTCCAGAGCTGGATTACTACCAGTTTGCACTGGTTTGAGGGAACCGGTAGTGGTAATTTGGCCTGGGTCACAGAGCCATCAGCGACCCAGGCTGCCCACACCCCCGAGCTGATTCCCTGGTCTCTGCTGCCATTGCCAGCATGTTCTCTTTTTTTTAAATTTTATTTTTTTTCTTATTTGTTTTTCTTTTTTTCTTTTTTTTTAGATTTATAACTGGTGGTAAAACTTGATTATTCAAGTTTAGATGTAACAGACATCTTTTGCTGCCTGAAGAATTGTTTGCATAAGAAATACACCAGGAACACGATTGTGAATAGAAATGAACATGCAATATGAAGACTGGGGTGGGAGGAGGATAGGGAAGAGGGAAAGAGGGAGGGAGGGAAGCAGAAACAGAAAACACAAACAAAAGCAAAATACTGTTCTATTGTATAGGGTAGAGCACTGTTGAGCATTTTAGATTCAGCCCTACATTTAAAAAATATTCTTGGAAATATTTGAAACTTCCATTGTTGAATATTGCTATTACATTAAAGTCAGCAATACTCTGAGATGGGCTTACTCCAGCAAATCAGAATATACTTCGAAAAGGAGGAGTGAACCCCTCTCACATATATACTGTCTCCAGAGGTGGATTACTACCAGTTTGCACTGGTTTGAGGGAACCGGTAGTGGTAATTTGGCCTGGGTCACAGAACCATCAGCGACCCAGGTTGTCCACCCCCCCCAAGCCGATTCCCTGGTCTCTGCTGCCATTGCCAGCATGTTCTTTATTAGTTCTGCACATGCACAGAACAATTTGCAGTGAACTGTGCATGCGTTAGCAATGCATGGCTGGCACGCGGGCGAGTGAAGCACGCACGAAGCAAACCAGTACCAACACCAGTAGGAACCCACCCCTGACTGGCTCATAAAACAAATGAGTAACCATGGTGTCAGAGGACATAGCAGTCAAGTCTGAAAAAAACAGTCCTCCAAGTTCTGAGAACCAACGGTTTCTATAAACAAGATCTCATCTGGATTCAAGCCCAGCTCTTGTCATGGATACATTATGTGGCCTGAAGAAGTCTCCCTCCATTTTTCTTCCCTCAAAGAAGAAGAATAGCTGCTATTTGGAATTCAGGGGATTTCTCAGCATAGCTGAGACTTAATGTGTTCTTTTCTTCAACACAGGGAGAAAACAATCTAGGTAGTAAGATGTCTCACACTGAACTAAATGCAATCTCCTCAGTCTTAAAAGCAAATTTTTCATCGTAGCTAAAAAGATGCTAATATCATTCTCCAATGCTTACTAAAAAAAAAAAAGTACAGAATCAACAAATACAGTCAGTTATTTCTTTTGCAAGGAAGAGATGAGACTTACGAGTTTAATATTTCAATATTTCATAATACTGAAAATCATGGCCATGACTCAGTGACAGAGGGATGAAAAATCTCTCTTGATGCCCACTCATTTTCAATGATGAGCATGAATAAAAACAGATTTAACCTCTAACATGCATTATAAAGCATTGATAAAGCCTAATCAGAATCTTATTCATATAGTACCCAAAGATAATAGAGATTAGTATTAGTTAGAAATTGAAATAAGTTACCGCACTTCTAAAAAATAAATACTTTAATAGCTCTTCTTACGTGGCATATCCAAAAACAATGTTAGCTGTAACCTTCAGGGCATCCAAGACGAGAACAGTATTGTCATATTCATTCCTTAAATAAACACAAGAATATAAAAAAGCCTGAATCAGAATAGAATACTCAAACAAGAAGAGAACAATGAATGTTTTGATGACTCCTGCATATTGTTATTTATTTCCAAATTTTTTTCTTTCACTCCCTTGGAAGAATCTGCCCATGGATACTTAGGCAGAAGTGTGAAGTGCTTCCATCAACTTGGTAAACAATTCATGCTGTTTTTTAATTAAAGGAGAGAATGAAGGCAAAGTGTTGAAGAACAGGAGTAGAATCTGAAATTCAGTCTTTTAAGCCATTTCATATATGCTACAATCTTTGGGCATATTGATATATAACAAGGACCCAAAACTCGCTTTGAGTCAGTGAAGAAAAGAGATTTAGAATACTGGATAATCACATAATTAAACAAATGCCTTTGGATTGGTTGTACTATGCCAGTGGTGGGTTTCAAATTTTTTTAGAACCTACTCTGTAGGTGTGGCCTATTTTGTGGGTGTGGCTTGGCAGTCATGTGACAGGGTGGGAGTGGCCACCTTTTAAAATGTGGTGAAACTCATTTAACAACGCTCTTCCTTAGCAACCAAAATTTTGGACTCAATTGTGATGATAAATTCTTTCTTTCTTTCTTTCTTTCTTTCTTTCTTTCTTTCTTTCTTTCTTTCTTTCTTTCTTTTTTCTTTCTCTCTCTCTCTCTCTCTCTCTCTCTCTCTCCCTCTCTCTCCCTCTCCCTCTCTCCTTCCTTCCTTCCTTTCCTTTCCTTTCCTTCCCGTTGGGTCACTGGCAGTGGCGGGCCAGATTTACTTCCAGGTACGCCGGTGGAACCCCCTCTCACCGGTTCTCTAAATTTCACCAACCGGCTCTCGCGAGTAGGTGCAAGCCTGCAGAAACCCACCACTGTACTATGCTGAAAAAACTAGGGTTTTAGAAGCAATCTGATGATTCCAGTTTTCTTTAAGGAAGATATTTTTGTTTCACTTAGTGCTTGCTTCACTTATAAACTCTTATAAGCCCTTTTCCATTATGCATTTATCATTCTTCTATATATCAGATGGCAGTTGGTTGAAATAGCCAGCTATATCACTATTTTATTGTCTGGTTAAAATACTGTGACAATTTATTTTTATTGAACTTATGTCCTGGAGAGCTTGGTGCAATCACTCATGTCTGGTTTACTACAGTATCTACAATGTCCTTGAAGGCACAGTTCAGAAACTTCAACTAACTTAGAATACCACTGTTATTCCTATATAAAGTTTTTTTTTATTTTTTCATTTTCATAACAAATAATTACATGTATGCTATTAGATAACCAACATCATATTATATTTTAAATGTTTACCTCAGTTCGTCTTACCATCAATTCCTAGAAACAATTATTGGCTCTTCTGTTCTGTATATACCATATTTGTACCCTATCAATCACTTTCTTTCTTCTTTCTCTCTCCTCCTCTCCCTACCTCCTTTCTTCCCTCTGTCATCCTTCTCTACTTTCCCTTCCTCTCTCCTTCTCCCCCCTCCCCTTTCCACTCCTTCTTTCTCTCCTCCTCTCCTACCCCCTTCCCTCTCTCCTATCCTTCTCTTCTTCCCTTATCTCTCTCCTCTGCTTCACACTCTCCATCTCATTTGCTTGGGGTGTTTCAACTTCTGAGTGAGCTTCATTTTATGTTGATGGGAGTACCACTGTTATTGTGGTGTTCATTAAGTGGATTCATATTATTCCTGAACTGACTGCTTATCTGTTTGGCTGACTGCATAGCACTGGTCTTCAGAACTTAACACAGAATAACAGGGTTAGAAGGGACCTTGGAGGTCTTCTAGTCCAACTTCCTGGACTAGCCATTTCAGACAATTTAGCTGATTTAACATGCTTCTTTCTGTAGAATTCATGCAGCTATGTATCTTGGGCCCTGAAAGATCGAGATTAAATTCTTAAGTGACGAAGGCAATATCATACCTTTTCCTGCACATATCCAGTAAAAATACATTGAGGCCAGTATCCTTTTCTTGCATCAGTTTGAGGATGTTTTGTACACATAAACAGTTTGCAGCTCGATAGGGATTTGGAGCATCAATAGGAACCATAAAACTATTACCATAATTTTCATAGCCATGCCCAGCATAATATAATAGCCCTGGGAGGAGAAAACCAAAACACATTTAATAATTATACTAAGCAAGATTGCTAAGGAAAACTATCCATTTAATTTCACTGCTAAACAAACAAGGAATCTAGGTCAATATATTAGGAGAAGATAGAAAGCCGATAGAAATGAAACCAGAACTTTTCCTTTTGCGACTTATGGAAAAAAGAACTGAAGAAAAAAATCGGAACTTTGTCACTATACATGTTGACAGCAGCAAGATTGTTATATGCGCAAAAATGGAAAGACACTATTCTGACCAAGGCTTCCCAAGAGTATGAAGCAAACTCCTTGTCCTGACAAAAAACCCTTTTATTAATTTGCTGTGAATTCTGCTCATTCACATCCAGCAAAGTCTTTCAAGGGAGGATTTACAGTCACAGACCTTATCTGGCTTGGAGAGCTGACAGGCCAATATCTGCAAAACTTGGCAAAGAGTATCAGAGAGTCATGTACCAATTAAGCGAACTAATTGTCTCCTGCAAACTCCACTCCCCCTTTGCTCCTCTTTTATTTCCTCTGGGAGGGGGCATTCATCATCCACCTGTGGCGTTACTCCCAAGTCGACCCCTGTTCTTTATCTGTTCCCTTCGTCTGGCAACTCTGTACATGCGCACCCTGGGAACAGGCTCCAGCTGTTCATCTGCCTCACTGATGTCTGACACTGAAGGCAGCTGATAACTGTCAGACAGCACTGGCCCCCTCTCTGCCTCTGACACAGAGCCCTCATCAGAGCCTTCCCCAGACTCCAGGACTGGCCCATGTTCCTCCCCAACCTCCTCACTGAATCTGTTGCCAGCTTTGTTGGCTGCTGGTGGGCCACAACAGACACTTTGATACCTACCACGGAAGAATGGTTGCAGAAGTTGATGGAGTTGGCTGAAATGGCAAAATTGACTATTCAGATTAAAGAAAAGGACATTAAGTACTTTTGTTTCCACATGGAAACAGTTTCTGAATTTTGTGCTTGATGTGGAAAAGAATGTAACTTTGACTCTGGGTTTTACAGATTAGATTGATAGATCTTTATAGAAATGAGAAAGTTTATATTATTGTGGAAACACAAAAAGTTGTGACTTGAAATTTTATTTTACTGCAACAGAGAGAGTCGGAAGTCAATGTTCCTTTTTCTTTTCTTTTTCCTACCCTTCCCTACTTCGCTTTCCTCTTTCCTCTCCTTCCTTAATGTTCCTCTGTTTACTTTTATATTTTATAATACTTAATAATTTCATTTAAAATGTTTGAGATTTAGGATAAGGACTTACTTTGGCCGGTTGTAATGTCACTTTGGCCGGTGTTTTAATGCAGCCTTCACACCCCCACATAGTGTCGCATGAGTTTAAGGATGTTTTGTATTGAAGCCCAATGCTCATAATACCCAGATATCACTGCCGGTGATTGCTCTAACATCATTCTTCTGGCCCACTGATCTCCGACTCCGAAGGCAGCTGATGACTGTCAGACGGCTCTGTCCCTCTCTCTGCCTCTGACACAGAGCCCTCATCAGAGCCTTCCCCAGACTCCAGGATTGGCCCAAGTTCCTCCCCAACCTCCTCGCTGTCTGAGTCTGCCACCAGCTCTGCTGGCTGCTGACAGACCACAACAATCATCTTCCCTTGATTCCTTTCAGAGGCCGCAAGAAATGTTCACTCAATTAAACAAATAGCACGTCAGAAAAATACAATGCAGAAGCAAACCACTTCCGTATTGCGGCCAAGAAATCCACCTGCAAATATCTGTTAAGTGCCCAGGAGTCAAGCTTATTTTGACAAAAATGCTTCTTGAAAGGTAGTGGTATTGTATCTTTACTTTTCCCCCCTAAACAATATAACTTGAATAAACGGAAGAGAAAGTTATGGAGGCTTAAAAAAAAAAAAAATCTTTATTTATAAGCTGTACAAAATTTCACGGGTTTTGGGGAAGTTTACTTAATAGTTGGCTATGCAAAACATTTTTTTTTGTTAAGCAATTTCTAGATAACATCATCATATGGATTCTGAAGAGCGCTTGATAACAAACATGGTTCTCTTCCTGTTGTGTTTGGATTTTCATAGGTTGGGACCTAGAACTTTCGAAACATTTAATTAAAATATTAAAATATTTTATTTTATCTACCCGGCCCACCAGGACAGGAAGGCAGGACATGCTACGTGTTTCCTTGATTAGGGGCTGCCATTGCTGGGGCCATGAAAAAAGGCCTCCTCAGTGCAGTGGCGTAGCGTGGGTTGTCAGCACCCGGGGCAAGGCAAGTAATTTGCGCCCCCTAACCCGTAGATTTTAGCACTCGAGTCTCTTCCACTAGATTAGTTAAAGAAACCCTTACCCCCTAAGCACATGTATTGTTTGTTATGAAAATAGTGATGTAATTAAAGTAAAATGCATCTAAATACAAGTTTATTTTCACACACTTTATTGAGTGCGAACATGCATTACACATTCTCCACATTTTCAGCAGGTCTATGAATACAAATCTACAAATGTAGTAACCTAGCATGGGCCATGCTATTATATGTCGTCTCACAACCATCATATCAAGATGATATCAATATCAAGAACAAAAACTAAACATCAAAATGGAACCATACCCTGGAGATGATCCAAGACTGGGCTAGATGGAGCCAACTTCCTCAATCCTGTACCTCTAATTGTAATTCTTTAATAGAAGTGCAAGATATCAATCTGTGTATAATATACAGATTAATTTAAATTCGCCTGCTTTTAATTAGCTCAAAGTTTTCAACAACGGAATTGAAATCTACATTAAAGTCTCTCTCAATGGACAGTATTGCTAGATTACTCAGTCTTTCTTGGCTCATTGTAGATCTCTGATATGTTTTAATTAGTTTAAGTTTTGAGAAACTTCTTTCACAACTCGCTGTAGAAACAGTGATAGTAAGAAAGATTCTTAATGTGACAACAAAGTTAGTTAAACTTTCTTGCAGCTTCCACTTATACACCCAGCGAAGCAAATCTAAAGCTGACCAGTTTGCAACCTGCTCATCAGGATTGACCTCCTTATACAAGATAATGTGGTGCCGAAGTCGAGTTATTTTGGTGAGCATAGATGCAGCATTCAATTCCGTGTACTGAGCACACGTGTGCTGAATTTGTTTCTTAATAAAATCATCTTTTTTAGTATCCAACAATGTTTGGATTTGCAAAAAAGCAAATCGCTGGTGCAGCGTATTCATCTGCGTAGTACGTTTTTTAATTTCTGCCTGAAGCTGATCAATTGCTTCCAGTTGTTCTCTGCTTGTTTCCTGTATTAAGGTCAAGCCAGCATCGCAACTGTTCTCACCATCCATCTTCTTGCATCTTCCAACTCTTCTCTCTGTAGGTATGCAATAGGTTTTGCATACCTACAGAGCTTTCTCAGTCTGAAGTTCAGACTTAAAGTTGCAAAGGTTGGAGACCCCTGCTTTATAGGACAAGATCAGTGAGTGTGCTTGGTGATTTTATTTTAACCAATTACTTTGACCATCTTGAATAAAACAGGTCAATCCACATGCTCCTTTTAAAAACCGATCTATACCTTGCCTGGTGGCTTTCTCCTGATGTGAGGCATGGGCCAGTTTCTTCTGGTACCTTTCCAAAAAGACTAAAGAGGATTTTGTGTCAAGGTGAATGTTCACATTTCTAGTTTTAATCCAAGGGAATTGTTTGTACAAGATTGTAAAGTGAATTTCTCAACTTCGGCTGATTCCTGCTCCAACTCTGTACTGTGACACCCCCCCCCCCCCGTTGTTATCTCAAATTACATCTCTCCCTTCCAATAGGAACACGTGCCTCTCAGGATAGAGATCACTTTCACTACTCACAAATAAGCTTCATAGATACAGTTTATATATTGTATCTGGACAGTATAGATTCCATCTGGACATCTTCAAGCTATGTTGGAGTAGATTTCCATTATCCTCAACTACAAGGACCAATGGTGATAGGTGTTCTAGCTTAGAACATCTGGGGGGGCATTAGGTTGGGGAAAACACTGGTACTTTTTAAAAGTAGATTCATTGACATCCACCAAGGTTTAAACATCCTTTCCTTGCACCACTTCCCCAAGAGCAAATCTCACAGAACTAAAGTTGGAGAAAACCCCTGAAGAAGCAAGCTGCAGTTTAATGCCCACTTGCCAGAGAAGGTCCCATCTGATCTCGCTGGGATTTTGGAGTAAGTATGTCGGGAACACGGAGAATGCGCCTAGGCAAATAAATCAGAGGACCACCGACGGATCCGTCTTAGCGCAAAGAAATAGATGGCAGGTCCACCGACGGATCTTCAGTGCACAGCAACAGTATCCCCAGATCCTTGAAACAAGCACTGACAGGGGCGGGAGGGAGATGAGGTTCATGCCCTGCATGTGAACTTTTCAGCGCATCTGGAGAACTGCTGTTGGGAAGAAAATATAGAACAGGGGCTCCAATCTTTCCTCAAGCTAACTTGGCATTAAACCCTGTTCAATTCCGTGGTGGGATTTTTCGATCTCTCGGCGGACTTTGGTCTGGATCCAGAGTGGGGTTTGCATTTCTTTGGTCCCTCTCCTGAGCCGAGCGGGGGTTGCTGCGGAGAAACTTCCTTCTGCCTCCCCCTCCCCAATTTATCTCTTCTTTCCTCTCTTCTTCTTTCTCTCTCTCTCTCTCTCTCTCTCTCTCTCTCTTTGCCAACGGGCGCCCACCTCCTCTTCCCCCCCCCGTGCCGCCGCCTCCTCCTCCTCCTCCTCCTCCTCTTTTCCCTCCCTCCTTCCCCCCACTCTCCCATAGCTTTGGCGTGCTCGCTGCGTCGGGAAGGAAAGGAAAGGCGCTCCTTGCAACAATTTGGATTTTTTTGCGTTTTGCTTTCATTGCCCCCCCCCAAGCCAAAACTGTTGCAAAAGAAGCTCTGACAGCTCCGAGCCCAGCGCCATCCGTCGAGCCGCGCCGGGGAACAAACGCGGGTTTTGAAGTGTTTAAATGTATTATTCATGCCGCCCAAGAGATGCCATCTAGGGGGCTTTTTGGATTGGGCAGGGGGCTGCCCGAGCGCGCCCCCCCAGATGTTGCGCCCGGTGCGCCCGGCACCCCCTGCACCCCCCACGCTACGCCTCTGCCTCAGTGGTGGCCCCTTGTTTAATGGAACGTCATTCCCCCTGAGGTATGGTTGGCTATTGCTTTTCTGAAAGCTTTTCTGAAAAGTCCCAGAAACATAGCTTTGTTGGTGGACCTGGGGCCCACGACTGGAGAGGGATCCAATCAAGTGGCTGTGTCAGGCCTGCAGCCACGTTTTCTTTTGGATCTTTGGCCTGCCACACTTTCTATTATTCTGCTATGCATTTTCTATGGTGGGAAAATGGGAGGGAGGATTGTAAGGTGTCACCTACTATGTAGTCACAATAAAATTCTTTCTAGAAAGCCAAGGTCATCCTTTATCTCTGCACCTCTGCACCTGACCGGAACTGGATGGGTGGAACTGCCAGCATGGCAGTGGGAGATTGGACCATGGGATGGACTTACGGGTGTGGGGGCAAGATCTTGAACTTTCAACTGGGTGGGGAAAACCAGGAAGCTTTCAGATTCGGGTTTTCCCAGATGTGCCAACATGGCTCTTTTCATACATTGGAACTTTGAGCAATACTTTGCCTTGGATGCTGGTTTACTTTTGGATGCTATTTGGAACCCTGACAGGCTGATTTGATTGTGTTGTTGCTGCCATGGGAGGTGGGCAAGGTTGTTGTTTTTTTAAATGAGTTTTATTATACTGTGGCTTTTTAAAATTTTGTAAGCCATCCGGAGTTACCTATGTGCGAGTTGAGCGGATATACAAATTCGATCTAAAAATAAATAAATAAAAACACACTGTCAACTCGCGAAGCATTCCTGACCTTATTATACATAATTGTGTATATATTATATTATATTATATTATATTATATTATATTATATTATAGTATAGTATAGTATAGTATAGTATATTATAGTATATTATATTATAGTATGTATTGTATTGTATTGTATTGTATTATATTATATTATAATAGTATAGTATAGTATAGTATAGTATAGTATAGTATAGTATGGTATGGTATGGTATGGTATGGTATGGTATGGTATGGTATGGTATGGTATAGTATTGTATTGTATTGTATTAATTGTGTATACATACACAAGCATTGTGATCTTATTATACATAATTGCAAGTGAGACCATGAAGGACCACGTACCCCTAGTCCGACAGGTACTGGAAAACCTTCTGGCGGCAAAACTGTACATCAAACTATCAAAATGAGAATTTCACTGTGCACGGCTAGACTACCTGGATTACCGAGTGTCAAATGAGGGCATAGACTTTGACCCAGCCAAAGTACAAGACCTCCTAGGCCAGCAGCCCCCTTGTACCAGCAGACAGCTACAAATTTCTACAGGAAAATCCGCAATAAAATCACAAGGAACACACAGTTAGCGGATACAAGCACGACTGAGCCTGATCGGGAAGCAACTGCAACATCCCATCGACAGCCGCAAGTGATCTGACATGTTCCTGACAAGCCACTGCTAAAAAGGATTGTCAAAGAATGCTGTGGTCTGAAAAAGCTGTGAGTGCTATTACAATAAATCTTCCTGTCAGAGCGATTGTTGGCTCAGCCACATGAAGAGCGAAAGACATTCTGAATGTCAGATCAGGAGGAACTAAGTGAATCAAGCATTAAGCATCTGATCAGTGAGAAAGCTGCATATATAACCACTTCACATTGTGTGCTAGCATCTACTGCAGAGACACGTCCGACTCGAAACCAATGCGTGACTATATTTATGTACTATTAGGAGCTGGGCTCTTCCTATCCTGGCCTGGGGAAAGGTATTTGTAATGACAACGATGGAAAATAATATACTGCTGAGATTTCAGAGACATGCATTTTTCAATCAGTTCGAAAAAGTAATAGGCATGTAAGAGGAATATCGACGATTGGAGAGGTTGTAGCCCACAGCCTCTTCATTTAAAAGATTGAGCGATGGCAAAAAGAACATGAGAGAGAGGGGCATTGGGGAGGACAGACCATGCTTGATTAAATAGATTCAGCAGAAGACATTTTCACATGCGTACACAAAATGAATAGGATTTTTTTTTACAGCCTGAAGGCCGCATGCCAACTTAAAAACAGTCCTAAACTTTACTAGACCACAGTGGTGGGAAGATCAAAGTCAAATCGAATGTAATTATTTAATTTATTTATTTGTTAAATTTATAAACAGGCATGCCAATTTGTATAACCGATAAATATATTGAATTATCACATTTTAAGGCCACTTCTTAGGTACTTCCTAGTGACTTCCAGTTTGCTCGTAGGGCCAATTTTAGCCCTCCGGAGCCTTCAGGGAAGCCTCCTGAAAGCTCCAGAAGTTGAAAAATGGCCCTATGGACAAACTGAAAATCACTTCCAGTTTGCTCTTAGAGTCGTTTTTTGCCCTCTGGAGCCTTCAGGAAGCATCCTGACGGCCCCTGAGGCTAAAACTGGACCTAAGAGCACACCAGAAGTTTGTTCCTGACCTTCTGGTTTGCCAGTAGGGCCGGGTTTTCACGCTTCACAGGCTTTAGGGAAGCTCCTGAAGCCTCTGGAGGGCCTCTGGGGGGGGGGGAGGCTGTTTTCGCCCTTCCCAGGCCCCTATAAAAACTCTGGAGCCTGGGGAGGGTGTAAAAAGCACACCAAAAACAGGGAGAGCGATGGGGTCATGCGCATAGCATTATGGGTGTGGCACGCCCGCGCATGACCCCCCTGCACTCCCCTCCGCTTTTGGCACGTGAGCCAAAAAAGGTTTGCCATAACTGCCATAGCCTATTGCTGCCAATGCATGCCCCATTTTCGGCTTCCGCACCCCTATTTTCCACCTGTTCTGGGCGGCAGGGATCAGAATGTATGAAAAATTAGGTGCACGGAGGCCAAAAATGGGATGTGGATTTCAGGTAGTCCTTGACTTACAACCAACATAATGTACATTTCTTACATATTTTACAAAGTGATGCTTTTTGTTTACTTTATTAGAATCACAGAATCGCCCATGGTAGAAGAGGTTGTTTATGCTATCCAGTCCAATTCCCTCCTCACTGCAGAAACTCAAATTCGGCCAAATAAGGTAACCATGAAAGACACATTCTGGTAATCAAACTGAAGCTCGTCTTGACTGTCCACCAAACCACAAACTCTTACCGTAGACACCTTTGTCCAGGAGCAGTAAGAATTCATCCACCGCATTCCGCATCTCAGGTTCGGTCAGATCCAGCAAGGAGACCACTTTGAAGTCCATCTGCCTCAGCAAGTTGGTCAGCTCATAAACATCAACTAGCGGAGCCTTGAGTTTGGGATGGTTATAGTAGCTCATGTTCCCCATCAGTAGAGCCACTTTATCTACTGCTACAAAGGGAGAAACCAAAGCATGTTTCCAAATAGATTCTCCACAGCATGCATGCAAGGAGATGTACACTCATGATAATTCATAGGAAGACTTCATGGTATCTTATACATAAGTAACTCCCCATAAAAAGTGTACTTATAGAGAAGGAGGCAAAGCACATTAATATCAACTACAGGGCAAATATTAGTCCAGGATTTGATTCAAGTTCAGGTTCACATCCTGCCTTGTTTTAACAGAACAACAGAGTTGGAAGGGACCTTGAAGGTCTTCTAGTCCACCCCCCTACTCAGGCAGGAAACCCTATATCATTTCAAACAAACGGATGTCGAATCTCTTCTTAAAAACGTCTAGTGTTGGGGTATTCACAACTTCTGGAGGAAGTTGTTCCACTGATTAATTGTTCTCACTGTCATAAAATTTCACCTTAGTTCTAGGTTGGTTTTCTCCTTGATTAGTTTCCATCCATTGCTTCTTGTTTTGCATTCAAGTGCTTTGGAGAATAGGCTGATTGCTCCCCTTTTTTATGGCAGCCTCTGAGATATTGGAACACTGCTATCATGTTTCCCCTAGTTCTTCTTTTCATTAAACTAGACATGCCCAGTTCCTGCAACCGTTCTTCATATGTTTTAGTCTCTAGTACCTTAACCATCGTTGTTGCTCTTCTCTGTACTCTTTCTAGAGTCTCAACATCGTGGCAACTAAAACTGGCTGCA
Organism: Rhabdophis nuchalis; assembly: GCA_039707465.1. Taxonomy (NCBI): domain Eukaryota; kingdom Metazoa; phylum Chordata; class Lepidosauria; order Squamata; family Natricidae; genus Rhabdophis; species Rhabdophis nuchalis. Next base: position 229,522,019 of record CM077644.1, read on the forward strand.
GAATTCCAAGTGTGGTCTTACCAAAGAATTTAAAACTGGTTTTGGTATAATAAAAATTAATCATTTTTCTAAAACCATTGCAAACCAATTTCTTTGCCTTGGACTTATATTTACTGTTTATCCTTGCAGCTTTAGTGATTGAACACATACATAGTTTATAGATGAAATACAATCTATCGAAATCTATTTCAATGACAGCCATTTCACGGAGACAGAGTTACAAATGACCGCACACTCTCAAGAGTTCAATTATCACTTGTTTGGGGCAGTTAATACAACACAGAGGGATTTAATACGGACCTATTTTTACGGATAGCATAGGATTTCATCCAAAGAGAAAGTATACATTAGCAAAACGGGCTGCAAATTGCCAGTTGTAATACAAACAACAAATAGCATGAATTGTACTTCCAGTTGGGAATTTTGCATTTTGTTAAATGCTATCTTGTTTTGCTATCTTACTGTTTGTCAAACTTGTGAATAGGAATTCCAGATTCTTGACTCATCTGTGAATAGTTTTTTTGAACAGTTTTTATAGTAATGGTGGGAGCATCACTTTTAAATCACATGTATTAAAATATGTAGATTTTATCCTGCCTTAATATTTATTTAGATCAGGGGTGTCAAACTCAAGGCCCAAACTCAAGTACCCCACCGGCCAGATCCGGCCGGTGGGGTACTTAGATCTGGCCCTCGGGGCCTCCTTGGAAACAGTGAAGAACCGGCCTGCATTGCTTCTGCCAGTAAAGATGGGCTCCCAATCTCCGTTTCAGCTGGTATGGTCTCCTGCAGGCCTCTGACAGCAAAAATGGAGCTCAGGAGGGCTGCATAAGGCCCTCCGAACCTCTGTTTTTGCTGGCAGAGGGTTGCAGGAGACCATACCAGCTAAAAATGGAGATTGGGAGCCCATTTTCGCTGGCAGAGTGCTCCGGCCATCACAGGTGCCCCTGGAACGAATGACATTGAGCTGGCCATGCTCATTCTGGCCACACCTATGCCTGCGCCCCAAGGACAAACACAACCCTGATGTGGCCCCTCAATGAAATCGAGTTTGACACTCCTGATATAGATTTATAATCCGCCTTTCTTTCAGGAATTTAAAGTAGTTTACTTTAAATTCCTTTAATTGTCTCCATAGGAGCACAATTAAAGAATTCTCATCTGACTTAAATTTTCTTTACACAAACTTGACACATACCAATCGATATAACGATGGGAGAAAGACCAGTGGTGCAAATTCTGAATTAGCAGGAGCAAATTCCAACATTGCATTTGTTTCATATAATTGTAATAGCCCAGCTAGTTTCCATTGCACTGAGGATCTTTATGTAGCATCATACAAATAGTTTGCATTTTATTGTGCTAAGGAAATACACTGACCTTTTGTTGTTCACGTCTACAATCCCTTGTATAAACAACGTTCTTTGCCAAGCAAAGAATCAAATTCTAATGGAAGCTTTCTCAGAATGAGCTTAAACACCTTCTCTGGAAGGCCAAATTTCAAACAAAGAACGAAGCAAGAAATTAAGCTTGTCTGAATTAATTAATTAATTACTTAATTTAGCTATTAGGAATTCCGAAGTTAAAATAAAGCATAAAAAATGAACTATTTTTAGTCTTTAATAATTCTTGGGCAATGATGAAGGTATTGGCCATAAAGGAACATGTATGTTTTAAAATTTAATTTAATTTTTGAAATTTAAATTAAATTAAATTAAAAGCTTTAATTTAATGGGCTGCTGCAATTATATGAAACAAATGAAGTCAAGTGATGGAATTTGCTCCTGCAAATTCAGAATTTGTACCATCAGTCTTTCTTCCACAGGTGTACCCTTCTGGATCTGTCAATTTTGTGTAAAGAAAATTTAACTTGCTTGAGAATTCTTTCATTATGCTGCTATGGAGTGTTACTCCTGTAAGCGATCTTAAATTCCTGGAAGAAAGGCAGAATATAAATCTAAATAAATAATATGGAAGTATAAATCTACATATCTAAATTTGTATACCTAGAATAGAACTTGTTTTTTTATCTGCTTCCTGCTAAGAAAAGACAAAATTGGGAGGTAAGAGGAAGCTGTAGTCCAAATCATGGAATTATGAAGATTACTATAGTATCATAAAACATGAAATAAGGAGATTTGGGTTAGATAATATATAATATGGCTAGAATATGCAGACTCCATCAGACACCAATCACAAACTGAAATACAGGATTTTCTTCTTTTAATTTACAGAATTATTTTAATTCATGGTTAAATATTGAAAATACTCATTTATTTTTTTTGTAAACTAGGCCAGAATCATATTGCTCTGTTTCTTTTTGCTTGGATAAATCAGTAATCTGGTATTGAGAAGTGAGTTTTTAGAGAATAGAACTATAATTTCTTGAAAACAGGCTGAGGAAGACTTTTGTCTTGGATTAGTGTTTCTCAACTGTGGTAACTTTAAATTATGTGTACTTCAACTCCCAGAATTCACAGCCATTCATATCTTAAAGTTGCTAAGGTTAGTAAACCCTACCTTAGTTATGCATCATTTCTGTATTATAGAGGCTCGGAGTTGCTGTATTAGTGCGATGGGTGGCATTTCAATTTTTAAAAAAAGTATTTGCGTTATTGGTAAATGTATAAAATTACTTATCAAAATATAATGTAAAAATGTAAGTATAGTTACTTACCAAACTGTCTTTCAGTTGGCTGTTGAAGATCTGTTTTGTAAAGAAAGAATGAAAAAAAGTTTTGGACTCGTCAGTCAATAAAATTTCTAAATAATCAAATGTTCTTCAGCTTGCATCGCTTTTGTTCTTAACAAGGAAAATGTTGTTATTTTTTAAAAGTAATATCCTGTTCACTGGAGTTATCCCAGTTTTACTTCCTGATGGAATTCTGCTTAGGTGAGTTTTAAAACTGAGCACTACTAGACTGATCTGTGTTATAATTTTATAAGATTATTGGATATGTATTACAGCTAGTCCTCAGTTTACAACCAAAATCGGGACTAGAATTTATGTTGCTCATCGGGGTGGTTTTTAAGTGAGTCATGCCCCATGGGTTCCCACTACACATATGTGCTAGTGGTTCCCGACTCGGTGTGTGTATATGTGCTCATCTCCGTTTCAAAGCCGAAGAGCCAGCGTTGTCCAAAGACGTCTCCGTGGTCATGTAGCTTGCATGACTAAACACCGAAGGCGCACGGAACGCTGTTACCTTCCCACCAAAGGTGGTTCCTTATTTTATTTTATTAAATTTATACCCCGCCCTTCTCCTTGTTAGGACCCAGGGCGGCACACAGGCATTATTAAAAACCCCAAAATACAATAAATATCAGTTAAAATGAATTAAATTAATTGACCCGTGCTAAAACCCATGTTAAAACCATTAGCAAATTATAATTTGTTTTTGTTTTTTAAAAAAGTCAGAAACGGGGGCTATCCTAGGCCGGCTTGCTGAAATAAATACGTCTTAAGACGTTGGCGGAAGAGGCGGAGGTCGGTGATGGTATGTAATTCAGGGGGTAGGTCGTTCCAGAGGGCCGGGCCCGCCACAGAGAAGGCCCTTTCCCTGGGTGTCGCCAACCGGCATTGCCCCGCCGACGGCACCCGGAGAAGGCCCTCTCTGTGGGAGCGGATCGGACGAAGGGATGTATGGGGCAGGAGGCGGTCTCATATATAGCTAGGCCCCGAGCCATGGAGCGATTTAAAGATGGTCATCAACACCTTGAAGCGCACTCGAAAGGCCACAGGCAGCCAGTGCAGCTCGCGCAGGAGAGGTGTTACGTGGGTTTGCCTTGAGGCACCCATTATCACCCACGCGGCCGCATTCTGTACTAACTGTAGCTTTCGAGTGCACCTCAAGGGGAGCCCCATGTAGAGAGCGTTGCAGTAATCCAGCCGGGATGTCACAAGCGCTTGAGTGACTGTGCGAAGGGCTCCCCGGTCCAATAAGGGGCGCAACTGGCGTATCAGGCGTACCTGATAGAACGCCCCCCTGGCCACGGCCGCCATATGGTCCTGCATGGACAGCCGGGAATCCAGGAGGACGCCCAAGTTGCGCGCCCTCTCCACGGGGGCCAGTTGTTCGCCCCCAATGGCCAGTGTTGGACTTAACTGGCTGAACCGGGGTGCCGGAAACCACAGCCACTCGGTCTTGGCCGGGTTGAGTTTGAGTTTGTTACTACCCATCCAGATCCGTACGGCCTCCAGACACCGGGACAGCACCTCGACGGCATCGTTGGGGTGGTTTGGGGTGGATATGTACAACTGGGTATCATCAGCGTACAGATGGTACTCCACCCCAAAACCACGGATGATCTCGCCCAGCGGCTTCATGTAGGTGTTGAACAGAAGTGGCGAGAGGACCGACCCCTGAGGAACCCCACATGTGAGGGGCCTCGGGGCCGACCTCTGCCCTCCTGCCAATACCCATTGCGACCGACCAGAGAGGTAGGACAAGAACCACCGTAGAACAGTGCCTCTCAGCCCCAACCCCCCCAATCGGTGCAATAAGATACCATGGTCGATGGTATCAAAAGCCGCTGAGAGGTCTAATAGGACAAGGATAGAGGAACAGCCTCTATCCCGTGCCCTCCAGAGATCATCAACCAACGCGACCAATGCCGTCTCGGTGCTGTGCCCGGCCCGAAGCCGGACTGGCGTGGGTCTAGATAATCAACTTCCTCCAGATGTCGGGGAAACTGTTGAGCCACAACACTCTCAACAACCTTCACTAAAAAGTGAAGGTTGGAGACGGGACGGTAGTTCTCTAATAAAGCTGGGTCCAGGGATGGCTTCTTGAGGAGGGGCCTCACCACCGCCTCTTTCAAAACGGTGGGCAAGTACCCCTCACTCAGAGATGAATTCACAATGCCCTGGAGCCAGCCTCGTGTCACCTCCCAGGATGCCAGTACAAGCCAGGAGGGGCACGGGTCCAATAAACATGTGGTGGCTCTAAGGTTCTCCCGCAACCTGTCCATATCCTCGGTAGTAACAAAGTCAAACTCCTCCCAAGGTGTTATCTCAAGACCAGCACCGAACGCCCCGACTGGGCCACTAGTGGAGGGCAACTCGTTCCGAATCTGAGTGATTTTGTCCTGCAGAAATACTCCAAATTCCTCTGCTCGACCCTGCAGAGGGGCTTCCCGCGGCCTCAAATGAAGGAGGGAGCGGGTCACCCCAAACAGGGCAGCAGGGCGGTTTTCCGCGGACGCGATAAGGGTGGCACAATACTCACGTTTGGCCACTCTTAGCGCCACTAAGTAAGTCCTAATATGGTCTCTCATTAGTGTTCGGTCAGCTTCGGATCGAGAAGATCTCCACCTACTCTCTAGGCGTCTCTTGCGGCGTTTCATCTCCCGAAGCTCCTCGGTGAACCAAGGAGCCTGGGTGACTCGACGCCGCATGAGAGGCCGCAAGGGCGCGACTCGGTCCAAGGCCCCCGTGGCCGCATTATACCATGCGGCCACTAGGTCCTCAGTCGAGCCGCGGGACAGGGATACAGGTACTGGCCCAAGCTCCCTCTGGAACCTTTCTGGGTCCATCAGGCGCCTGGGGCGGAACCAACTTGGTGTCTCAGGTTCCGCCTCCCCGCGGTGGGGTATGACGGTTGGAAAGTCTATCCGAAGGAGAGAGTGATCTGTCCATGACAAGGGTAAGATGACTAAATCCCCTGTTCCGAGATCACTAATCCAGTGTCCAGAGACAAAAATCAGATCCAGCGTGTGTCCTCCCTCGTGAGTGGGGCCCTGAACTACTTGGGTCAGGTCCATGACCGTCATGGAAGCCATGAACTCCCGAGCCACCTCGGATGTTTCGCCCGCCGATGGCAGGTTAAAGTCCCCCATGACTATAAGTCTGGGGGTCTCCACCGCCATTGCGGCGATCACCTCGAGTAGCTCGGGCAGGGCTGCTGTTACATAGCGGGGAGCCAGGTATACAACCAGCAAGCCCAACTGCCTCCTTAGGCCCCATTTCACGAAGAGGGACTCACAGCCAGTCGTCTGAGGCACAGTGGTCTCCTTCGGCTCCAGACTTTCCTTAACAATAACCGCCACTCCCCCACCCCTGCCTAGGACCCTGGGCTGATGAAATGCACGGTAGCCTGGTGGGCACATTTCCACGAGGGGTAGACCCCCCTCGGGGCCCAACCAGGTCTCCGTGATTCCCACCAGGTTCGGGTCCCCCTCTGACACAAGGTCATTTATGAGGGGGGTTTTATTCACCACGGACCTGGCATTGCAGAACATCAGCCTGGGGCCCCGGCTCTGTAGTCCCTGACCGCCTAGCCTACGAGCGGAGTACAGGGGGTTGGGGCAAGCGACCGCTCGTAACCAGCGACCGCGAGCCTCCAACCCATGATGGACATCCTGTCTCCCACCGCCCCTGCCCCTCCCTAAGACCAACCGAATGGGACGGCCCTCAACAAAGACGACCCCTGGTCCCCCCTCCCTAGTGGACCCCTCCTTTATCCTACTTCCGCCGGCCGGCCCTATATCTTGACCCCCCTCTGACTGGATGTACCCTCCCCCCACCCCAGAACCCCTTAAGAGCCGAATTAAGAATTTATTTAAAAAAACCCTAAATCCGCGCTTCGCCCACCTCTCTGGATTAATCCATCCCTCATTGAGGTGAGCCCTTGATAAACCCGGGGGCCAAACCTGCGAGAGGGGAACCTCCCGCAGGGAGAGGAGATCCGCCCTTGAGTACAGCTGGGTGGTGAATATTTACAAGGGACCCATAATGGCCATAAAAGTAAAGGGAGGAAAATCGCCAATGGTGTTAATATAGCAGTAGGCAGATTGTTTGTTAAGGCCGACCCCATTAGATGGACACTGGGGCTGGTCCTTCTATGCCATCTGCGCCTCCTTCCGCCGCTCTGTGGGTCTCTCCGCCCCATGGCATCTCGCGGGGGCCGGCATAGTCCAGGCCAGCAATAGTCCAAGTCCAGGCCAGCAATAGTCCAGGCCAGCAATAGTCCAAGGCCAGGCAGGTTGAGGCAGACGCACTGTCCTCTCTGGCCTCACTCTGCAGCGCCGCCGCTCGCCATTCGCCTGTTGCACCAGCCCCACAGATGGTACACGGGGGCTGGCAGTATCTTCCGAGGCCAGGCAGGCCGCGCTCCGCCACTCGCCTGTTGCGCCAGCCCCGCAGATGGTACACAGGGGCTGGCAGAATCTTCCGAGGCCGGGCAGGCCGTGCTCCGCCGCTCGCCTGTTGCGCCCGCCCCGCAGATGGTAGACAGGGGGCTGGCAGTATCTTCCGAGGCCGGGCAGGCCACGCTCCACCGCTCGCCTATTTCGCCAGCCTCACAGATGGTACACAGGGGCTGGCAGAATCTTCCGAGGCCGAGGCTCCTATTTTTCTACTTGCATTTTTACATGCTTTTGAACTGCTAGGTTGGCAGAAGCTGGGACAGGTAACGGGAACTCACTCTGTTACACAGTGCTAGGAATTTGAACCGCCGAACTGGCAACCTTTCTGATCAACAAGCTCAGTGTCTTAGCCACTGAGCCCCCATGTCCCTCTAAGGACAAAGACACACTCACAAAGACACATCACACAAAGAAAACAGCCCAGAACCCAGTGCAATACTTGTCAAAATTCAAATATGTAAGAGAACTGACATGATTTTTAGAAAGGAAACAAAATGCTTGGCATAATTCTTAATGGAAGTATCGTTTGATAATTCTTTGGATTTAGCAAGCACCTGATTATATATCTATGCTACTTTTAGCATATCAATCAGCAGTGTGATTCATTTCATGCTATCTGCACTTAGTATCTGGATCATCTTATCATATATAAATAATACTGTACTTGATATACATTAATAGCTGATACATGCTTCTGATGCCCTATGGTTAAAGATGAAAGCGGTATCTATCTTTACATAGCCGCTCAACAATTTAAGTCTTTAGCTACTGGAGGGCGATTCTCATAATGAACTTAGGAGGTCAAAGTAGATATGATTCAGCCCACCACATGAATTAACCAACTTATCAAACTTATCTTCTAGCACGGGCTTTCCACCTAATATCTACTTTTAGTTTTTGTAGCAGGCCAGGAAAACATTTAAACTATTAAATAGCTTGAATAAAGACATATACTATAAATGTTGATTATAAATTCAATGATATATTTAAAAATGGGAAAAAAATAATGAGCCCCATCAGTAACAATATTAATAGAAGCAAATTTCTATTAGTGAGCAAAGATCCTAAAGATTTTATATATGTTATCCAGTATAATATGCATACATGAGCATACATAAACAAAGATCTACAGTTTTTATGTTATCCCCTATAATATACTTACCAGATCTTGCCAGATTATTTAATTCATCTGAAAGGAATAAAGGAAAATGGACATACAGTTTAAATAAATATACAAAAAGGGATTTATGAGTTAACAAAAAATTAAAATTAGAAGCAGAAGGAAAGCAATGTTTAATTATTGCTCTCTTCAATGCTTACAAAGTTAGTGACAAAGGGCTAACTTTGTATAATTAGTAAAAGATGTGAAGAAGAAATGAATAGTTCATGCAAAGATATGGCACCACATTGGCATTCCACATTCCATTCCAGCTACAAATCTCCGAAATCACCAATTTGTCAGTATTTTAGGTTTTATGAGAAAGCTGTACGGTATCCGATTAACATTACCTTCCGTGCATTCTACTGCAACAGATTTTCCACCTTGAGTTTCAAGAGAAAAGAATGCTACAGTGAAACTTCTGATTTTATTTGTGACAGGCAAGAATACACATAGGAGGTACGCTATATTTACATTTCCAACAAGTCCAGAGCCAAGCATTACTGCATAATTCATACTTAAATGTGTGTCTTTCAAACTGAGAAAAAACTGGATCTATTTATTTTGCCTAAGGATCTAATAAAGACAGATGCATTATTCTTATGAGGAAAACAGGACTCTTGAATAAAATATGAGTGTGGATAGGGTTTGTTTGTTTTTTGCAACAAATTCATAAAGGACATACATAATGAAACATTGGAGGCATTTAAAATATCTTCTTCATTGCATACTACTTTTATCTTTCTAAAATCATGGAGCCAAACTCATGTTTATAATGGAAAAGTGAAGTCAGTTATTCCTCTGCCACTGTTCAGAGATCTAAAGAGAGGTCAAGCAAGTTGCTTTCTCTGCAAATCACATAGACAGACTTGGTTAGAGGGCATGTGGAGTAGCTCTAAATAGAATTGCTATCAGTATAACAGGCAGATAAGAAGGCATCAGCCAGGATCAAGAAAATAATGAGGAAATATTTCAGATAGGCTCCTCCCTAGTTCACATGAAGAAGGGAGAGAAGCAGTGGTGAAATTCAATTTTTTTTTACTACCGGTTCTGTGGGTGTGGCAGGGGAAAGGATACTGCAAAATCTCCATTCCCACCCAGATGTGGTATTTGCCAGTATTCCAAACTATTCAAAATTTCCGCTACCGGTTCTCCAGAACTGGTCTTAACCTACTGAATTTCACCCCTGGAAAGAAGGGAAATGTATTCAGACTTGCAAGATTCTGTTACTATAGCTTCACAATAAAAGTAGAACCAATCTGAATTAACAGAGTTGGAAGGGACCTTACAGGTCATCTAGTCCAACCCCCTGCCCAAGCAGGAGACCCTACATCTGCCTCTACCTAGGATTGAACTCACAACCTCCATGATTGGGAGGCGAGAGCTCCACCTCTAGGCCACAGCAGATTAATCTACAGGGCATTCGTTTCCTAGTCTGGTATACCTTGAAAGCAGGAGTGGGTTTCAGATTTTAGCAAGGGGTTCTCTGCCCCGTTGCTGGGTGGGCATGGCCATAGTGGGCGTGGCCTAGTCAGCCTCCTGCAACATGGCGGGGGGCATTTTTTCTCTCCCCGGGCTCCAGAGGTTTTATTCGAGCCTCTGGGAGGGTGAAAATGGCCTCCCCAGGCTCTGGAGGCCAGAAATGGGCCCATTTCTGGCCTTCTCAAACTTCCGGGAGTTCTCGAACTTCCGGGAGGTGTTTTTTGCCCTCCCCAAGCCGCCATGCCCGCTCTGCACTTACCCGTCCAAAATGGACCATGTGGGGACTCTTGGGAGGGAGGGGTGGAATGGGCGGGGCCAGCCAAGAGTGGGACTTGGGGGCTCTCCGACCTACACAGAATCTTAGCTAGAGGTTCTCCCGAACCCCTAGCAGCCCACTCCTGAGAAGGGCTGATACATATAACTTAGCATGTCTAGCTGACAGCGATCAACACTGAACACAGACTACTGAGGCTTTCAACCAATAGTAACCGCAGCCCATTATAAACTTAAAAGATCTTACAGTAAACTGTTAAAGCAAACAACATGCAGTGTTTTTCAGAAGGACAACATAATCTCAATTCTAGAGCTGGTTTTGACTGTCTACCTACTAGAAATCCAGTCTCTTTCATGCAATTAGAAACTAAAAAGGAAATGAGGCCTGCCGTAGCCTGACTTCAAATTAATCCAATACATTTTATATGCACATTATATATAGATGGGTGATGCATCATACAGTATTTCCCTTCATGGCTTCATTCCTTCAATACATTTTAAAAAGTTAAGAAAAATGAAAACATTAAAAACGAAAATTTATGGGTATCCTATCCCAAAGGTGCTTGTCCAAAAGGCAACTGGACTGTCTTGGTTTTTCTTTGAAAACTTTTTGCTTCTCATCCAAGAAGCTTTCTTAGTTCTGTTACAGAACTGACAAAACGTCTTGAATGAGAAGTGTAACCAAGTCCAGTTGCCTTTTGGAAAAGCACCAATTGCAACAACCATGACCTAGTACAGGGGTCGCCAACCTTTGCAACTTTAAGTCTGAAGGACTTCAGCTCCCAGAATTCTCCAGCCAGCAAAGCTGGCTGGAGAATTCTGGGAGCTGAAGTCCTTCAGACTTAAAGTTGCAAAGGTTGGAGACCCCTGACCTAGTGGATCATTGAGAATCTTCTTGACGTTATGCATATCCTACTTATACACCCCCAGCAGAATGCAAATAGTGGGTAACATTACTGATATAGAGTATATCCTTTTACAACACAGCATGAATAAACATCAGGAAATCAAGTGAATATGGTAGCAGGCTTAGAAATTTGATAAACAGCGCAGAGATCTTATCATCACCCCACCCAGAGCAGTGATGGCTAACCTTTTTTCGTCGCGTGGCAAAAGCAGCTGAACCCATAATGCAATGTGCGTGCAACCCCCGCGTGCACCCCGTCCCCACGCCCCACCCCCACACGTGACCCTGTGTATGCGCATCTGACCCCTCCTGTGCTCCCCCCCAAGCATGCACCCCATCCCACCCATTTTTAGCTTCCAGGTTGGTACAGGAGGCTTCCCATGCCCACAACAGGGCGCATGGGAGGCACATGGGCCTCCTGCACCAACTTGGAAGTCAAACCGAGGTGTGGGTATGCTGCGTGAGGTCCCAAATGCAAAGCAAGAGCCCCCCCCCCATTCATGCGCCCCTCCCACATGCACCCTTTGCTCCTCGCACATGCACGGCAGAGACCCCAAGACCAACTGGCTAGCGGGAGGCATGTGCGCATGCGTTGTGGAGCTGGGCTGGGATGATGGTTGGTGTGCCCGCAGGGAGGCCTCTGCATGCCACCAGTGGCACACATACCATAGGTTTGCCATCACGGCCCTAGGGCATAAAGTTTATCCTATGTTGGTGGCAATCTTGACATTCAGAGGAACACAAGAATTATATAGTTTGAACAAGATTTTCTGCAAGTGAAAAAAAACTATAAAGTAATTATGACTGTTACAAGAATGTCATTTGTATTGGTGTCCAGCATCAACAAATAAGAACCCAACCAAGTTCAGACCTTAATATTCTATGGGATAATTTTTTTTAAGATATATAGAAAACAAGTCCCGTAAAAACTGCCATGTTAATTATAACCGATCCCATTAATGATTTCTTACATTGAAGAATGTAAGAAATGCCATACTGAACTACATGCCACTTTGCTGCTTAATTAAATTTACTATTAGACTTCTTACCTATAGTTACTTTCACTTTTCTGCTTTCTTCATTTTCTTGATTATTGTATACTCGACACCAATACGTTCCTTGATGTTCAATGTCTACGCAGGATACCTTCAAGAGTACCACACATTTTCTAGTAAGGCAGTCACCAAAGTTCATTCTTTTTATTCCAGCAATGCTATCAAATACATTTCAATGAAGTTTGTATTCTGGCGGCCTGAATCTGAAGCTACAAATTCTGCAGCCTAACTCACTGGGATGAGAAACCTTTCAAATTGCAGACAAAGGCTCATTTTAAAAATAATCCTTCCTCACAAAGAAAAAAAAAGTTTTTACAGGGAAGGTAAAGGTAAAGGTTCCCCTTGCACATAAGTGCTAGTCGTTCCTGACTCTAGGGGGCGGTGCTCATCTCCATTTCAAAGCCAAAGAGCCAGCATTGTCCAAAGACATCTCCGTGGTCATGTGGCCGGCATGACTAAATGACAAAGGTATAAGAACACTGTTACCTTCCCACCAAAGGTGGTTCCTATTTTTCTACTTGCATTTTTACATGCTTTCGAACTGCTAGGTTGGCAGAAGCTGGGACAAGTTACAGGAGCGCACTTCGTTACGTGGTGCTAGGGATTCGAACCACTGAACTGCCTACCTTCTGATCAACAAGCTCAGCGTCTTAGCCCCTGAGCCACTGCGTCCCTCGACATATAAGTAAAATTGAGCCCAACATTTCTATTGCTAAGCAAGACAATTGTTAAGTGAACTGTGCCTCATTGTACAACTTCTTATCACAGTTGTTATGTGAATCACTGCCGTTGTTATATTAGTAACAACAGTTCCATTGTTAATGGAATCTGGCTTCTCCATTGACATTCCCTGTCAGGTCACAAAAAGTGATCACATGACCCCAGGATATGGTAACTGGTCATGTGTTCGAATTCTGATCATGGGACCATGGGTGGGTAAATGTGAAAAGCAGTCATAAGTCATGTTTTTTCAGTGCTGTTATAATTCACTAAACAAATGGCCGTAGGTCAAGGACTATTTATATATCCTAATGCAGAATGTTGGCATCTATTTTTCCTTCTAAAATTTACACTATTTTAAATATGTACAGATCTTTCCAAACTTTGAATTCATCTGAACTGAACTGAACTGAACTGAACTAAGCCATGAATTGTCTTCCCACAAGAGAAAAAAAAAGGTGCTCTACAAATTTAAGGGAAAATACAGGTAGTCCTTGACTTACGACCACAATTGGGCCCCACATTTCTGTTGCTAAGTGAGACATTGTTAAGTGAATTTTGCCCCACTGAACGACCTTTCTTGTCACAGATGTTATGTGAATCACTCTAGGTGTTAAATTAATAACACAGTTGTTAAGTGAATTCCGCTTTCCCCATTAACTTGGGTTGTCAGAAGGATGAAAAGGTGATCCCATGACCCCAGGACACAGCAACCGTCATAAATATGAACCAGTTGCGAAGTGTCTGAATTTTAATCACATGACTACAGGGATGCTGCAACGGTCATAAGTGTGAAAAACGGCCATAAGTCGCTTTTTTCAATGGTTTTAAAAATTCGAATGGTCACTTAACAAATTGTATTAAGTCAAGGACGATCTACATATGGCATTAATGCCCAAGAATACAAATATTTAATTATTGTTTGTAATTAAAATCATTATGATTAATGATTGTAATTGTAATAATGCTCAGAGTGCACCAAGGACCTTTTAGAACTGGGAAATCTATCAAATTTTGTGCAATTATTCTATTCTATTCTATTCCATATTTCTATCCTATCCTATCCTATTCCCTATTTCTATTCTATTCCATTCTATTCCCTATTTCTATCCTATCCTATTCCATATTTCTATTCTATTCTATTCCCTATTTCTATCCTATCCTATCCTATTCCATATTTCTATTCTATTCTATTCCATTCTATTCTATTCCCTATTTCTATCCTATCCTATTCCATATTTCTATTCTATTCTATTCTATTCTATATTCCTATCCTATCCTATCCCATCCTATCCTATTCCATATTTCTATTCTATTCTATTCTGTTCTATTTCTATTCTATTCTATTCCATATTCCTGTCCTGTCCTGTCCTGTCCTATCCTATTCCATTATTCTATTCTATTCTATTCCATTCCATTCTACCCTACCCTACCCTACCCTATTCAGCATTCCATAAAATTAGTACTAGCTTAATGGAGATCATTGCCTTAAGCCTCATGCATAGTCTTGCATCAACTTTGCAGTCAGGCTAAATAATTAAAAGCCTTGGGTTTAGCCTCTCAGCCAGAAAATACTTGGGGATATGGGATACAAGCAATTAAACTCACTTCAGAGTGCAATATTCCACAGAGAACTATGCACCTATTATCACCATGCTGGTGGCAAAACGTTAGGGGGTTAATGAACATGTTATTTTATTTACTGAATTTCAGAGTTACTCTTGAAGAGTTTATTTCGAGGAGGCCTCTGAATGTAAAACGTGTCATCAATTCCTTATCAGTGTAGCTGAGGGGAGAAAAATGAGATTTACCACATAAACCGTTTTCTCTCCATTGGGAAGTGGGTATTCTTCTTTGTACCACTGGTACTGTGGCATGGGATTTCCTGTGGCTTCACACTGAAGAATTAACGTTTGTCCAACCATCACGTTCTGAGACTGTGGATGCAGATAGATCTGTATTTTCTTTTCAGGCAATTCGAGGTAGCTTCCTTAAATTGAAGATGTTTAAAACATTTGTGAGATAAAAATCTTTCCAGCAAAGCCACAGAGGTGTGCAGAGCAGAAGCAAGTCAGCAAAGAACGATAATTTCTTTGCCCACAACCGGGTACTCCCCAGTGACTTCCTCATTTATTGGCTGCAACTAATTTAAAGGAAGTGGATGGTTTTGAGAAGAAAGCAATAGAGTAAGGTTCTACATTCAGGCAAGAAAAACAAAATGCACAAGTACAGTATAGGTGGTACCTTGCTCAATAGCAGTAACTGTGAAAGGGATCTTGGAGTCCTAGTGGACAACCATTTAAATATGTGCCAGCAGTGTGCAGCAGCTGCCAAAAAGGACAAACACAGTTCTAGGTTGCATAAACAGAGGGATAGAATAAAGATCACGTGAAGGGTTAATACCACTTTATAATGCCTTGGTAAGGTCACACTTGGAATACGGCATTCAGTTTTGGTCGCCACAATGTAGAAAAGATGTGGAGACTCTAGAAAGAGTGCAGAGAAGAGCAACAAAGAGGATTAGGGGACTGGAGTCTAAAACTTATGAGGAACGGTTGCAGGAACTGGGTATGTCTAGTCTGATGAAAAGAAGGACTAGGGGAGACATGATAGCAGTGTTCCAATATCTCAGGGGCTGCCACAAAAAAGAGGGAGTCAAACTATTCACCAAGGCACCCAAGGGTAGAACAAGAAGGAATGGGTGGAAACTAATCAAGGAGAGAAGCAACTTAGAACTGAGGAGACATTTCCTGACAGTTAGAACAGTTAGTCAGCGGAACAGCTTGTCTACAGAAGTCGTGAACGCCCCAACACTGCAAGTCTTTAAGAGGATGTTGGATAGCCATTTGTCTGAAACGGTATAAGATTCCTGTCTAGGCTGGGGGGAGGGGGGTTGGACTAGAAGACCTCCAAGGTCCCTTCCAATTCTGCTATTGTATTATATAGTCTGTTCCTTTAGAGCAGGGATGTCAAACTCGATTTAATTGAGGGCTGCATCAGGGTTATGTGTGACCTCAGGAAGGCCGGGCGAAAGGGGCGGGGGGTACGACCAGGATGCCGAGGACTGGACATGGCCCTCCTGAGCCCCATTTCTGGCTACAATGGCCTCCTGCAGTGCTCTGCAAGCAAAAAAATGGAGCTTGCAAAGCTGTGCAACCCTCCCAAGCTCCATTTTTGCAGGCAGAGGCACCGTGGGCCCATCCTTCACTGTCTCCAGAATGGGACTGCAGGCCAGATCTAAGCACCCCATGGGCCAGATGCAGTCTGCAGGCCTTGAGTCTGATACCTTTAGAGGACTCCCACGAGTCCTTTATGACCTGTGGACTTCAACTCCCAGAATTCCTGAGCCAAGGTGGCTCAGGAATTCTGGGAGTCGAAGGCCACAGGTCGTAAAGAGACCATCATCCCCCACCCCTGCTTTAGAGAGTAAATTCAAAATATTACATTTAAAAAGGTACTGGAGATCATCCTCAACTTATAACTGGCTGCTTAATGACCAAATTACTATGCCCACCCCCCAAAGTATGACCTGGTTTCGAGATTTGGATGTATGCCCCCCCCATGGTCACATGACCACATTTTGGATGGTTGGCAACCAGCCCATGTTCACAGCTGTTTTTGGCACACCGATTTATGGTATTTTTGCCAGAAACTGGCATTTATTCCCAGTTTCCGGCAAAAAACACCCTAAAATGAACAACGGGTTTGCTTAAAAAAGCTACATTCAATTTATGACTGTCACATTTGCTACTACTGCTACAGTTATGTCACTTCTGGGTTGAAGGGATTAGCCGGTGACATCATTATTGCCCAGGGAATGCCCAATAGGAGGCTCCTTTCATGTCCCACTGAAGTCGTACCTATCTATCTACTCACAGTCTCCCGTTTTCAAACTGCTGGGTCAGTAGGAGACGAAGCCAGTGATGGGAGCTCATCCCGCCACATGGGAACAACTGGGTCCCAAACGTGAGCCTGCCAATCATCAGCCCAGCATCCTAACCATGGGATTGTGTTCCTTGCCATATTTGCGTAGCATCTACCATAAAAAAAGGTAGTAAAATTGAGGTCCGGTCTCATGACGACCTGTTTTGTAACTGTCAGGACCTAAGACTGTGGGCTCAATTATAGTTATAACTCAAGGACTACTATAGTTGCTGAGGTGACTTTTAATTCATATTAAATTATTTGCCATGTTCTGAGAACTTCTCAGCAGTTAACACGTTTTCTTGTATTAAAGCAAAACATATTCCTGTAGATAACATATATTAATGGGTAGATGCTAATTCATTGCAGAAGTACTATATTATGTATGATACAAATAAATTACAAATAAGGCTTCACTCCTATTTCATGCACCATAAAACTTACATATAAAACTGATAGCAACTACTGCCATACTTAATTGCATATTCCTTTTTAATGAGAAATAACCTTACTAGAGTTGTAAAGTACTGTAAAAAAAAGCTGTAAGTATATTATCTTTTTGGACAAGCAATTGCGTAAGTGATTATTCACCAAGATATACAGTATATGAGGATAATATTTTAATGACTTATCATTTTAATGCAGGAGTGATCAGAAAGTGCTTTTAATCCAGAACAGTGCAGCTAAACCAGATGGTTAAGAGAAGAAAACATATCAAGAAGAAACCAAAATCCTAATCAAGGACCTACCAAAGAGGAAAAAACATACACCCCACCAACACAAAAGGGACAAGCTTCTAAATGCAGGTAGTCCTCAACTTACAACAGTCTGTTTAATGACCGAAGTTATAACGGCACTGAAAAAAGTGACTTACGACCATTTTTCACACTTATGACCATTGCAGCATCCCCATGATGTGATTTACACTCAGATGCTTGATAACTGGTTCATATATACGATGGTTGCAGTGTCCTATGGTCATGTGATCACCTTTTGTGACCGTCTGATCAGCAAAGTCAATGGGGAAGCCAGATTCACTTACCAACGGTGTTATTAATTTAACAACTGCAGTGATTGACTTAATAAGCGTAATAAGTCGTAAAATGGGGCAAAACTCACTTAACAAATTTCTCACTTATAGCCACATATATTTTGGGCTCAATTGTGGTCATAAGTTGAGGACTACCTGTATAAATAGGGTTACATTCATTTTCTAGGTAAGATGTTACCTATTTGAGTGTAACATCTGCAAGCAAGCAAGCATGCTCAGAGAGTGCTAAGGACTCTACAGTTCAATTCTGAGCTACAAATATTCTCTTTTATTGGAAAGCGGTAAACATACTTCAACCTTACATCTATTGGAGTGGCTCCAATTGTTATTGGACTCAATTCAGGATGTAGATCTTATTATCAACAAAGCTTTAAATGGAAGCCATTTATTATTCAATTTCCAGTGAGAGATAAAAACTTTCCTGATACATTCAGCATTAAATGATTTTTAATATATGATCTAAAACATGTGTTTTTCAGAAATGTTATACACATAGTTAACTAAACTGCTTTAATGGGAATACTTATACTGTGTTAAGATACTTCTGATTAAAATGTAATCTAAAGATACTTTTAAAAAGTCACTAAGAAACAAGCAATGAAAGATTTCCAGTTAAATACTGAGAAATAATACACTTTAGGCTTTAGCAGGTCTTTAAAGTTTCATGAACATAAAAGCTGTAAAGCATTATCTCCAGGAAACTTTACAGATGCTTTTAACTCAGCTGTTGTGGTCAAATATACCAACATGGACTCTTTAAAAGTTTTTAGAAATCTATTGTAGTTATAACCTAACCTGACAGAGATTTCCTGATACTGCAGCCATAGAGAAAGGAGAAAATTCCATAATCAGAGATTCTATGACTTCATAATCAATCGCAATCATCCCTATGCCAAAAGAAAGAACCGCAGAAATCTAAAAACATTATTGTCACCTTAAAATGAAAGTAGAAAATCAGTTCGCCTCCTATTTATACCTTCTTGCCATTTCTACTATGTAAAAAGTTGTAACCCACCTTCAGAATCTCTCTGGCTATCACAGACATCCAGCTGTGCCCACTGGCTGAATTCGTAGGAAGAATCGCTGTTCACTCGACATATGTATAATCCTGCATCTTCTGCAGTTACTTGATTGAATATCAGTTCTGGGGAATTCCCATGTGGAACCTGAATTAGGATACAACAAAAACACATTGCACACATTGCCACAATAGGGAAGTTTCTGGAAGGTATAATGCAATAGTGTTTCCCTATGTAGGAAGTTAGCACCCACCTCTCTCCTAGAAAGAGTAGAATATTTCCCCTAAAAGGGAGGCAGAAACTCTCTCACACACACCACGTTCGTCAATGGACCATTAAGGTCTGAGCCAGTCTATTCTACATAACAAAGATCTACCTCTTTCAGGCAGAGCCATAATAGGAATCCCAAAGCCATTTCATTACATCATTGCCCAGCAAGACTCAACCAAACCTGGGACTGAAGGCCCCTGAAACCTTCAGGAACAGACTTACGGTTTGCTCGTAGGACCGTTTTTTGCCCTTCAGAGCCTTCAGGGGCCTTTAGGAGGCTTCCCTGAAGGCTCTGAAGGGCAAAAACCAGCTCTACAAGCAAACCGGAAGTCGCAATTCCCGAACTTCCGGGTTCCTCGTAGGATTTTTGTCCTCCGGAGTCTTCGGGGGTGGTGGTGTAGGGAGGCTTCTTTGGCTCTCCTCAGGCTCCTAGAAAGCCTCTGGAGCCTGGGGAAGGCGAAAAACCCGCGGCAAAAGCCGAGGGGGGTGTTTCACTGATTGTGCACATGCGCATGGGCTGGTGTGTGTGTGCATAGCATTATGGGTGTGGCACGCCGGCACACGACCCCCCTGTGCTCCCCCCGCTTTTGGCATGGCAGCCAAAAAAATTTGCCATCACTGTTCTAAGGCGTTCTTGAGATCTAGTGTGTTGACTTTTCAGTGATTGATCAATTGACTAATTGACTGATTGATTCATTCATTCATATTACTACCTTACAACAGTCACAAGAGTAATTCTAGGCATCTTATAAAGTCAACAGTAACTTAAGGCGGTTTACAAAGCAAATTTGTAAGACAACGCAAAGGAAATCAAGTCTATAACACTGCTAAAATCCACATCAGGGAACCACAAAACCAGTGGCACATCAAAAGATATAGATCAACAGCCAGGTGGGACCTGACTCTGGGACACTGCAAACAGCCATAGATTCAGCCCAGTTTCCAAGCACCCAAAGGGAGGTCCTGTGACTACGGGGAGGGAGCTGATCATTGGAACTTCAAATCTGACTTGACGTTCCAATGATCAGCTCCCTCCTCACGGTCACATGATCTTCCATTGAGTTGAAATAACCACTCGGGTAGGCCTGTTGGAACTCTGAAGTTGAGAACTGCCTATAATATATGTGATGGTGAACCTTTTCGGCACTAAAGTGCTGAAAAGGGAGTGTGCGCATGTGTGGGGGCGGCACCAAAGGCCAAAAAGGGAGCACTTCGTGCTTGCCTGGGCCACAACCCTGCCCAGGGAGCATGTGCACACCAGAAAATGAACTTCTGGTTTCTGGTGCATGCATGCACGCCAGCCAGCAAGTCTTCTGGTTACTGCCACACATGTGCCGATCAACTGGCTGGCATGCATTCTCACGCCGGAAAATGGAAGACCAGCTCTTCTGGTTTATGGCACTGCCACATGCACAAAGGCCAGCTGATTGTTGCATGCGCATGCGTGCTAGAAACTCAGAAGAGGAACATGCAACGCCACATATGCCAGGCGACATGGTTCCGCGTGCCACTTTGGGCACGTGTGCCATAGGTTCGCCATCTTGGGCTTATATACAATATAATACAATAGCAGAGTTGGAAGGGACCTTGGAGGTCTTCTAGTCCAACCCCCTGCCTAGGCAGGAAATCCTATACCATTTCAGACAAATGGCTATCCAACATCTTCTTAAAGACTTCCAGTATTGGGGCATTCACAACTTCTGGAGGCAAGCTGTTCCACTGGTTAATTGTTCTCACTGTCAGGAAATTTCTCCTCAGTTCTAAGTTGCTTCTCTCCTTGATTAGTTTCCACCCATTGCTTCTTGTTCTGCCCTCAGGTGCTTTGGAGAATAGTTTTGACTCCTTCTTCTTTGTGGCAGCCTCTGAGATATTGGAACACTGCTATCATGTCTCCCCTAGTCCTTCTTTTCATTAAACTGGACATACCCAGTTCCTGTAACCGTTCTTCATATGTCTTAGCCTCCCGTTCCCTAATCCTCTTTGTTGCTCTTCTCTGCACTCTTTCTAGAGTCTCCACGTCTTTTCTACATCGTGGCAACCAAAACTGAATGCAGTATTCCAAGTGTGGCCTTCCCAAGGCCTTATAAAGTGGTATTAACACTTCACGTGATCTTGATTCTATCCCTCTGTTTATGCAGCCTAGAACTGTGTTGGCTTTTTTGGCAGCTGCTGCACACGGCTGGCTCATATTTAAATGGTTATCCACTAGGACTCCAAGATCCCTTTCACAGTTAACTACTATATAGATTGAATACTTAGAACTGTAGCCTAATATGATAATATATTTCTATGCACACATCATACTATTAATTCAATTAATCAAATACCTACTTTGGATGTGAAGTGCATTTTTGAGAATGGGAAACTTTCATACTATATACACCCCGATCAAAATAAAACCAAAATATTACATGAAGAGTACTTAGACTTCAACAATAGTGAAATTTCATGGTCTGCCAAATTCAAGTCTTTACCATTAATGGAATCATTTAGTATCCACAGGTCCTTATTCAACACTGCTTAATGTCATAGAAATGTTTTGTCCAAAAAGAAACCAGTTATATTCATATTTTAGTTGCACACTATAAACACCCATTCAACATTTTTATAAGTGCTGCCAAGTTTCCTGCAATATACTGATTTTCCCTGTGAAATTGCTATTCCTCAAATATGAAAAACATGTTTCTTTTAAAAATCATGGGCACTGAAAAAATGGTATGTTGGCTTTAAGAAATGGGTTATTTTACCATACATTTTACATTTTCAAAATAACTTCAAAAAAAATAATAAAATAAAATAATAATAATAATAATAATAATAATAATAATAATAATAATAATAATAATAATAATAATAATTATAATTAATAATAATAATAATAATAATAAATAATAATAAATAATAATAATAATAATAATAATAATAATAATAATAATAATAATAATAATAATAATAATAATAATAATAATAATAATAATAATAATAATAATCTTTATTGTCATTGTAAAAATTAAGAACTTGGGAACTATTTTGTAATAGGTCTGTGGCCGGTAAAGTATCATGATGTCAACCCTTGACACCTTTGTGAGATGGATGTCCGAATAAACTGGTTTAAATAAAATAAACCCCTCAATTTACAACTGCAATTGAGCCCAAAAGTTCGGTTGTTAAGTGCGGATGTTTTTTACAACCTTCTTGCCTCAATTGTTAAGTGAATCTCCACAGTTGATAACTTAGTAACCTAGTTGTTAAGTGATTCTGGATTTCCCACTGACTTTGCTCATCAGAAGGTCGCAAAACGGGATCACACATGACCTGGGGACATAGCAACAGTCATAAATATGAATCAGATGCCAGTCATCTGCATTTGATCACATGATTGTGGGGGGATGCTGGAAAGATTGTAATTGTGAAAAATGGCTACTCTCCGGAAACAAATATTGTAGGGGTAAGACACCCCTATAACCCCTTGGGGTAAGACACCCCTAGAACCCCTTGGGGTGTGTTCTTTTAAGATACAGCCTGTTGTGCCTTAGAATGGATTCTACTGTACTGCCGTAAAATGGCTTCTACTGTGCAGCACACTGGAATTGCCATGGTAACGGCTTCACAGTACTCCACAAGGGGGCTCCCTCTAGTAAGGGGGAAATCCAACATTAGAAATTACGTTTGGTCCAGACATTTTCTCCCTATAAATACCCAGGCAATAATCCAGGGTTATTGGCTAGTAATAAATAAGATACAGATAGTCCTCTACTTACCACCACAACTGGGCCTGAAATTTCAATCATTGAATGAAGCAGTCATTAAGCAAGACACCATGTGACTGCTTTGCTCAAAAAATGCAATTCAGGCTCTCTCAGTTGTGATAGTTAGGTGGACCATTGTAGAGAGCGCCTGGATGAGGCAGAGAGACCAAGCCTCCCATCAGACCCAGAATGGGACAACTCTCCATGGCCAACTTGCCACAGCCAACACGCCATGGGACAATTCAACACAAGATAACTCAAGAGAGAGACAAGTAGAATTGCAGCTCTCCCCAGCCTTGAGGGCTTCTAACTTGAGAAGGTTCAAACCTGACATAAGACAAGGCCCGCCGCAATTCTACTTGTCTCTCGAGTTATGCTGCATTGAATTGTCCCATGGCAAGTTGGCCGCAGTGAGATGGTCAAGGCAAGTTGGTTGTTGCAAGTTGTCCACAGTGAGTTGTCATAGACCCCACCCCACCAGGCAGGACCAGACCCTCTCCTGCCCCACAAGAATGGGGTGTCACATGAGGGGGCCCCCACGGTCCATTTTCAGCCAGCACAATGCTGCAGGCCATGCAGGACAAAAATGGGGGGGTATCACATGAGGCTCCCCCAGGGCCCATTTTCAGCCAGCACAGTGCTGCAGAAGGCCATGGAGGACGAAAATGGGGGTGTCACATGAACCCCCCCCCCAGGGCCCATTTTCAGCCAGCACAGTGCTGCAGGAGGCCATGGAGGACGAAAATGGGGGTGTCACATGAACCCCCCCCCAGGGCCCATTTTCAGCCAGCACAGTGCTGCAGGAGGCCGTGGAGGACGAAAATGGGGGTGTCACATGAGCCCCCCCCAGGGCCCATTTTCAGCCAGCACAGTGCTGCAGAAGGCCATGGAGGACAAAAACGGGGGGTGTCACATGAGGCCCCCCAGGGCCCATTTTCAGCCAGCACAGTGCTGCAGGAGGCCGTGGAGGACGAAAATGGGGGTGTCACATGAGCCCCCCCCAGGGCCCATTTTCAGCCAGCACAGTGCTGCAGAAGGCCATGGAGGACAAAAACGGGGGGTGTCACATGAGGCCCCCCAGGGCCCATTTTCAGCCAGCACAGTGCTGCAGAAGGCCATGGAGGACGAAAACGGGGGGTGTCACATGAGGCCCCCCAGGGCCCATTTTCAGCCAGCACAGTGCTGCAGGAGGCCGTGGAGGACGAAAATGGGGGTGTCACATGAGCCCCCCCCAGGGCCCATTTTCAGCCAGCACAGTGCTGCAGAAGGCCGTGGAGGACAAAAACGGGGGGTGTCACATGAGGCCCCCCAGGGCCCATTTTCAGCCAGCACAGTGCTGCAGAAGGCCATGGAGGACAAAAACGGGGGGTGTCACATGAGGCCCCCCAGGGCCCATTTTCAGCCAGCACAGTGCTGCAGAAGGCCGTGGAGGACAAAAATGGGGGTTGTCACATGAGGCCCCCCAGGGCCCATTTTCAGCCAGCACAGTGCTGCAGGAGGCCACGGAGGACAAAAATGGGGGGTGTCACATGAGCCCCCCCCCCAGGGCCCATTTTCAGCCAGCACAGTGCTGCAGAAGGCCATGGAGGACGAAAATGGGGGGTGTCACATGAGCCCCCCCCCAGGGCCCATTTTCAGCCAGCACAGTGCTGTAGAAGGCCATGGAGGAAAAAAATGGGGGGTGTCACATGAGCCCCCCCCCCCAGGGCCCATTTTCAGCCAGCACAGTGCTGCAGGAGGCCATGGAGGACAAAAATGGGGGGTGTCACATGAGCCCCCCCCAGGGCCCATTTTCAGCCAGCACAGTGCTGCAGAAGGCCATGGAGGACAAAAACGGGGGGTGTCACATGAGGCCCCCCAGGGCCCATTTTCAGCCAGCACAGTGCTGCAGAAGGCCGTGGAGGACAAAAATGGGGGTTGTCACATGAGGCCCCCCAGGGCCCATTTTCAGCCAGCACAGTGCTGCAGGAGGCCATGGAGGACAAAAATGGGGGGTGTCACATGAGCCCCCCCCAGGGCCCATTTTCAGCCAGCACAGTGCTGCAGAAGGCCATGGAGGACGAAAATGGGGGGTGTCACATGAGCCCCCCCCCCCCCAGGGCCCATTTTCAGCCAGCACAGTGCTGTAGAAAGCCATGGAGGAAAAAAATGGGGGGTGTCACATGAGCCCCCCCCCAGGGCCCATTTTCAGCCAGCACAGTGCTGCAGGAGGCCATGGAGGACAAAAATGGGGGGTGTCACATGAGCCCCCCCCCAGGGCCCATTTTCAGCCAGCACAGTGCTGCAGGAGGCCATGGAGGACGAAAATGGGGGGTGTCACATGAGCCCCCCCAGGGCCCATTTTCAGCCAGCACAGTGCTGCAGAAGGCCATGGAGGGAAAAAATGGGGGGTGTCACATGAGGTCCCCCCAGGGCCCATTTTCAGCCAGCACAGTGCTGCAGAAGGCCATGGAGGATGAAAACGGAGGGGCCATTTTCAGCCAGCAGGGTGCTACAGGTGGCCATGGTTGCCAAAAACGGGCTGAGGGAGGGGGGGTTCTGCAAGGCTCCTATGGCCTGTTTTTGGCCGGCAGGATGTTGCAGGAGTCCCTCCTTTCTTTTCTCCCCTTCCCCCGGCCCACAGAGGAGAACTAGAATGCTGATCCAGCCCTTGAAGACATCCAGTTTGACATCCCTGCTCTAGCATGCTGAGGGATTTCGTAAGTCAAGGATTATCTTTATATAGAATAGGAGTCTAACATCCCACAAGCTTTATGTGGTAAGGAAAAGAGGAATGAAAATTATATTCAATATGAGATTGGAGACCTTATTGGGACCTTTAGTTTAATGAAAAAAAGAGTGAATTGATGATTTATGTGTTTGGGGATGAAAAAGGCTTAAAGAGGAGGGAAAAATTAAAACGGCAAATACTTGATGAGAAGAAGGTTAAAAGTCACAATTCTATGTCTCTTTCTTTTTTCCTTTTCTATCTTCATTTTTCCTTTTCCTTTATGTTTAATTTTATATACTTTTTAATACCTTCAATACTTTTATTGTACTGAAACATCTTAATAAAAACATTTTAAAAAGAATGTCGCATTCAATATGGTCCAAAATTTTCTACATTTTAGAAGCTACCACTTACATTCTAGTAATATTTATTTACCATTTTTTTCTCTTTGAACCACTGATAATATAGGAGAGGATATCCTGTTGCCCAGCAACTTAGTTTCACCATCTGGCCAGATAAAACAGCTTGGGATTCTGGTTCTACCATGATCTTTATACCTATGAAAAAGATAAGACCAATCTACATTTAACACAAAGGAAGCTAATTATCTGGACACACTGAAGTTAGCTTGCTTGCTTATTTAATTGTTCATTGGGTTTGTAAGGCTGTCTAATCATTAAAAAAAAACTCAAGACAGCATACAGGACAAATTGGAAATATAATATAATGATAAGGAAATCTGAAAAAGCTGGAAGATGTGATTTCGGAACCGCCGAACAAAATCTTTCAGAGACCTGGGAATGGCGAGAGTACTGGAAAGGAATTGTTGTCATGCCAATCGTCAAGAACGGGAATGCTGTGGCCTGCTAGTGAACAGTAAGGAGGTTGGGGAGGAACATGGGCCAGTCCCGGAAGGTTGGGGAAGGCTCTGACGAGGGCTCTGCATCGGAGGCAGAGATGGGGCCAAGGCGGTCTGGCGGTCTGGCAGTTCTCAGCTGCCTTCAGAGCTAGACAGCACTGAGGCAGAGGAACAGCTGAAGCATGTTCCCAATACGAGGAAAAGAACAGCTAAGAAATCAGGGTCGACTTGGGAGTAAAGCCACAGGTGGATGATGAATCGGTCCTTCATTCATTCGTTTTAGGAGTGTGAAAATCTCTACGAGACTCCGTGCGAAGTCTTTCCTTGCACAGCAGTGCATTTGGAAAATATTCACATTTACAGTTTTCCAAGCTAGATAAGATCTGTGGTCATAAATTCGCCTTTGAAAGACTGTTTACCAGGCCTTTGCTGAATGTGAAAGAGAGGAATTAACATTCCTTTAACAAAAGGGTTTTTGTCGGGACCAGGAATCTGCTTCGTGCTTTTTGGAGAAGCCTAGTCAGAACAGGGCAAGAGTTGATCCAGGAAACTAGTGTTTGGCATCAATAACTGGGAAAATCCTAGAAAAGATAATCAAGCAGCAATGGAAGTGGTGTTAACATCAATATAAAAAATTCCAGGCATTTTGGATAACACCTTATTCAACAAAAATAATATTTCATTAGACTTATTAGACTGCACTATATTTATATGGAAAAGGCATCCTATTGTTAGAGATGCAAAGAGATTATTGCTTCCTTTAAGCATATGTTCACATAGTGTTCTATAATTGTTACATTTGGAAAGGAAGCTACTACATGCATCTACTCAATTATGAAATAAGATGCAATGTTTATTGACATTCACATTCTTTTGAACTATATTTACAGTATATCATTTGGAAATTGACTTTGGGACAAAGTAGGTGCTCCATTATTTACCATTATAATATATATATTTGCAATCTACGCTCTTCAGAATTGATGTTATTAGCAACTTATATACAATAATACAATATCAGAGTTGGAAGGGACCTTGTAGGTCTTCTAGTCCAACCCCCTGCGTGGGCAGGAACCCTATACCATTTCAGACAAATGGCTATCTAACATCTTTTTAAAGGCTTCCAGGGTTGGGGCATTCACAACTTCTGGAGGCAAGCTGTTACAATATATGAATATTGGAAGTGATATAAGTGATATATGAATCACTTGTCTGTGTAGATCAGGGGTGTCCAAACGTTTTGCAAGGAGAGCCAGATTTGGTAAGATGAAAATGTGTGGAGCCAACCATTCAGCCTGACATTCTTTCAACCATCAACATTAAATGCAAATGAACTATTTTATGAAAGACTAAACAAATAACTCCAGCAGAGAGAAGAGGCTGCAGGCCCCTTGAAATTTGAAAACGGGCCACAATTGGCCCCTGGGTCGGACTTTGGACATGTGTAATATAGATTTACTGTGGATTATCATGTTACTTGCATGTGACATTTAACCAGTGGTAAAATTCAATTTTTTTTACCAGAGGTTCTATGGGTGTGGCTTGATGGGCATGACAGGGGAAGGGTACTGCAAAATCTCCATTCCCACCCCACTCTGGAGCCAGCCAGAAGTGGCATTTGCCGGTTCTCCGAACTACTCAAAATTTCCGCTATCAATTCTCCAGAACCTGTCAGAACCTGCTGAATTTCACCTCTGCGTTTAACTCACAAAAAGCAATTTGACTCTTCACTGGCAGTATCCCAAAGGCTCTTTCAAAAAGGGAGGCAAGGCTTAAATAGCTGTATACTAAACTGGAATATATACAGGTAGTCCTTAATTTACGACCGTAATTGAGCCTACAGTTTCGGTCCAAAGTCGTGATGATCATAAATTCAATCATGACGATGCCCTCTTTCACCATGTTTATTTTGGCAGTCGTAAATCAGATGTAGTGGTAGTTAGGCAAACCCACTGTTTGCCATGGGGCATTTTTTCCTGGAAATTAGAAATAAATGCTGGTTTCAGGGGCAAAAAATAATCATGGCCATGTGGTTGCAGGACCCTGCAAACAGCTGTAAAGGTGGGCTGGCTGCTGAGTGCCCAAAATGTAGTCATGTGACTGCAAGGTAGAGGTGGAATCCAGCAGGTTCTGACAGGTTCTGGAGAACCGGTAGCGGAAATTTTGAGTAGTTTGGAGAACTGGCAAATGACACCTCTGGCTGGCCCCGCCCCCATCTATTCTCTGCTTCCCGAGTCCCAGTTGATCAGGAGGAAATGGGGATTTTGCAGTATCCTTCCCCTGCCACGCCCACCAAGCCACACCCACCAAGCCACGCCCACAGAACCTGTTGTAAAAAAATTTGAATTTCACCACTGCTGCAAGGGGGTGGGTGGTTGCATGTCAGAAGTCCTTTTTTGGGGGTGGGGGTGGGGGTGTCCATTGTAACTTTGACTTGTTCCTTAGTGACTTGTCCTTAAGTTGACCACTGCCTGCCCAAGTAACAGAAAGGTGGTCATTATTTCTTCCTTCCCTGATCGACTGCAAAGTCTTTTGGATTCATTTCATTATTAGATGGAAGCCAATGTCATTGCATGGTTTACGTACAAAATGCAACATGCAGCAATATGATTATGAAGAGCTGGCCTAG
Source organism: Rhabdophis nuchalis (assembly GCA_039707465.1). Classification (NCBI taxonomy): domain Eukaryota; kingdom Metazoa; phylum Chordata; class Lepidosauria; order Squamata; family Natricidae; genus Rhabdophis; species Rhabdophis nuchalis. The sequence goes on from CM077644.1 coordinate 229,550,972, forward strand.
GCTGAGAACTTAAAACTCACTTGGATTGAGCAACTGAAGTGCCTCGGTGTGTTGTAAAGACTGCAGCAATTCTGTCAACTCCGCAACGGTACAGCCTCTTTCACCCATTAGCTGAAGGAGACTCCAGCTGGGACTTCCTTCAGGAGCCAGGACTTGCAGAGAACAATGCTCCAACTCAAGAGAACTGCAAAGAATGACAACAAACAACGATAGCCATAATGCGTCTTCCTGTACCTGCAGTTAATTATGGGTGAGATCTAGATCAGCGTTTCTCAAACTCGGTAATTGTAAGATGTGTGGACTTCAATTCTCAGAATTCTGGCTGGGAATTTCTGAAAGTTGAACTCCACACATCTTAAAGCTTGAGTTCCCGAAGTCTGAGTCACCGAAGTTTGAGAAAAGACTGGTCTGGAATAAAATTGCAATTCTAGCTCCCAGAAAGAAATACCACAGATGAGAAAGATCAAGTTGGCCTTACATAATAGTCAGAGAACAAATCTGAAGGGAGTTGCCTTCTCCTCTCCTTGCTCAACCCAATTAACTCCCTCCAATTGGTGAAAACAGTGCTAGGCCAAGACTTCCTGCAATGATCTAAGGCAGGGATCTCCAACCTTGGCAACTTTAAGACTTGTGGACTTCAATTCCCAGAATTCCTCAGCCAGCTTTGCTGGGAGTTGAAGTCTACAAGTCTTAAAAGTTGCCAAGGTTGGAGACCCCTATCTAAGGGAAGCTACAAAAAAACCCATCAGCCTTGAAGGAAGCTTTACTTAGGATTGTGTTGTAGGCTGGAGATAGATGATGTCATATCCCTCCCTTTCTGTTGAGAGACGGCTGTTCAATTTTGTCCTCTCTTTCAAATTGTAAATACAGTATTTCATTACAAAAAAACCTGATATGGCCATAAGTCATAATATATGAATTCTGGGTGGATGGATATACATATGAGGTGAGGGAACTCATCTTTATACTCTTGCAAAGCCTAGTTAGTGCTCTGCAAATTGTACAAATCCAAAAAACTACAGTATGCTGTAATTTAGTTTATAAACTATAGTTTATAATGGTTGGGCACAATACTTGGACCAATGTCAGTTTATAAACATTGGGTTTAGGCATCGAACTAAGCCAGGATTTAGGGCTTAGTTGGCATACAATGCTAAACCACAATCCATTGTTTAAAAACTAAGTCTAGAATTTTGGTTAGAATTTTGTGTGAACCCAGCTGAAGTAAAAAGAGAGAAAGAAAATCTAGAGGGTGGGTAGTATTTATAAAACAGGGTCAGTTTACTGAATACAAAATAATTGCAAGCATGTGTGAAGTCATCTCAGTGGGTGGCAGTGCCTACCCAAACTTAAGTGACTTCAAAAAAAGCTCAGCAGAGTGTAGGAAGTTAGCACCCATCCCTCTCCTAGAAAAATGAAATATCCTATGAAATATTAAAAAGGCAGAGTATTATATTTCCCTGGATCAGAAATGGAGAAACATGTTTTTAGGCAGGAAACAGACTCACTCTTAATAGCCCCCACTTTTTGTCAATAGGCCATTTAAAAAGCCTGAGCTAGTCCACTCTACATAACAAAGGTAGGATTAGCCTTCCACAGAAACTCATCACAGGGCACCTGGGATGAAGCAATGCTCAACCAAACTTGGACTCAAAGCACAGCCTAGAGAGTTGCCCCTGCATGGCCCCATGGGAGTCTGACAACCAATCAGAATACAAGATCAACATCAAAGGCCAGAGAGGGCATAAAACCAGGAACTTTCAGCACCTCGCTCTCTTTTCTTCTTCACCCAACATCTTCAAGTATGTGATCACCTTTTTCCCTAGAACCTCAAACAATGTCCACCATTAAATCATCTTTCCAAGCAGCCTCCATGTTTCCAATGTCTTTTTCTCCATTTGGAACTGAACCCAGAAGGGCATTTCTTCCAACAGGTGTCTTCAAAGGAGTGGTATTTGTCCTTTAAATGCAGATGGACTGCTGATGGGTTCTTCTCCTATGTTGTGCCATGCATTTATGAAGTGGTTCATGAACTTTGCGACTACTGCTAAGAAAACAATACAAGGACGGGCAGATAAATTGCTAGGAATGAATCTGAAGTTGAGGTTTGGGGTTTATTGGATTTATATGCCGCCCTTCTCCCAAAGGACTCAGGGCAGCGTACAACATAAAAAAACACAAAGAAAAAAAAGTTAAAAGGGAGATTAAATAGAATATTTAAAATAACCCAATTGACGTTTACAATAAAAATTTAAAAATTAAATTAACAATTAACAATTAAATTAATCATTTATTTTATTCAGGCCAGTCCGGCTTGCTGGAAAAGCCAACTTTTTAGGGCACGTCGGAAGGACTGGAGGTCGGGAATTATGCGAAGCTCCAGGGGCAGCTCATTCCAGAGGGAGACCATATCTTTTGGGTCTGGATATGTTTTTGTTCTCCAAAATGGACTTGCTCAGAAAAAAGCACCAGGAAAGCACAAACTTTTAAATGGGTAAGAGTTTTAGGGAATTTTAGCACAGGGTATTTTGTATTTAATTGGCTTTTAGTATTTATTATTGCTATGTTTTATATTTCCTATTTTAATTTCCTGTGCACCGCCCTGAGTCCCCTGGGGAGAGAGGCGCGGTTATACAAATTTAATAAAATGAAAATGAAAATCAAATGAAACCAAACCTCCTTAAAAAACCACCATTAGCTCACATAGGTATGTTGATTTAGGAGCTAGGTGCAAAATTTGAGAATCCTCAAGACAATAATACAATAGCAGAGTTGGAAGGGACCTTGTAGGTCTTCTAGTCCAACCCCCTGCGTGGGCAGGAACCTTATACCATTTCAGACAAATGGCTATCTAACATCTTTTTAAAGACTTCCAGGTTTGGGGCATTCACAACTTCTGGAGGCAAGCTGTTCCAGAGGTTAATTGTTCTAACTGTCAGGAAATTTCTCCTTAGTTCTAAGTTGCTTCTCTCCTTGATTAGTTTCCACCCATTGCTTCTTGTCCTGCCCCCAGGTGCCTTGGAGAATAGTTTGACTCCCTCTTCTTTGTGGCACCCTCTGAGATATCGGAACACTGCTATCATGTCGCCCCTGGATTTCTCTCATTGCATTTCAACAGATAAGAATCTCTGGGCAATAGAGAACATACTGTAAGTGCAATACTACATCATCAATGGGTGTGGCCCCACATAAATAAAAGCAAACCCAGAGTAAAACCGGAAGCAATAGCTAAATGATTTAAACGATTAAATATGTAGACAGTTTTTAAGGCTATCGCTTGAAAAACTCTTTCAATGATAGCCATGCCCTCCAACTGATTTTAAGGGATCCCATTGGAAGATGATCTTAGATTATTTTTGTCTTTAAAGGTAAAGGTTCCCCTTGCACATACATGCTAGTTGTTCCAGGCTCTAGGGGGCGGTGCTCATCTCTGTTTCAAAGCCGAAGAGCCAGCGCTGTCTGAAGACGTCTCCGTGGTCACGTGGCCGGCATGACTAAATGGTGAAGGCGCACGGAACGCTGTTCCCTTCCCACCAAAGGTGGTCCCTATTTTTCTACTTGCATTTTTACATGCTTTCGAACTGCTAGGTTGGGAGAAACTGGGACAAGTAACCGGAGCTCACCCTGTTACATGGCACTAGGGATTCGAACCGCTGAGCTCCTGACCTTTCGGAGCGAGAAGCTCAGCGTCTTAGCCACCGCTTAGGCAAACAATAATAAAGTACCTACTCCGAAGTAACCCCACATGTTGTTCTTGGCCCTGATATCAGCAGCAACAGGGAGCCCGAGCCAGTTTAGTAGTCCTCAGTGAGATGCTTCTGTTGAGCCTCCTTCTCGGTCTGATCCAATTTGAACTGAGCCAGCTGTTTTGCAAGCTATTTCTCGTGGTGGCTGCTTAGCTCCAACAACTGCTTCCTATTGGGGCCCGAAGGAGCCCAGGCGGGCAGGCAAAGAGTGGCTGGGAGGGGGGGGGGGCAAATAGAGACCAGCGAGGTGCTCCTTGATGTAACATCAAGTTGGCCACACCCACCCAGTCACATGACCACCTAGCCACGCCCACCCAGCCGGTCATTAGGCAGATCATATCCGTGGTCTGTGTGATTTAAAATTATGAATTTAGTATTTCCTGAGGTCCGAAATCTTGTTGACCCCTGCATTAGGGAATGTTCGACTTAATCAACCAGGCAAGTTTGATTCTGGATTTCTTTCTGATATTCTCATAATCACAGTAGAAATTCTGATTAAAAAGTGAAATGGTGGAACTGAAGAAATGGATGAGACGGCAAGGATCATCTAGTCTGACCCTCTGGAATCTATAAAACCTTTCCAAATATTGAAATCATCCATGAGAGTCAGCTGCCTAGCTTCTTTTTAAAACCCTCCTGAAGTGGTGTTGGAAAGAACAAGTAATCCTCAACTACATTTAGCAACTGTTCAAAGTGACAACAGCCATGAAAAAAGTGACTTACGACTGATCCTCGCACTTGCGACCATAGCAGCATACCCAAAGTCAAATTTTAGGCACTTGGCAACCAGCATGTATTTATGATGGTTGCGACATCCTGGGATCATCCCTTGGGATCATCCCAACCCGCTTCCGGCAAAGTCAATGGAGGAAGCCGGATTCACTTCAACACAGCATGATTCACTTAACAACTGCAATGATTCACTTAATAGCCATGCCAAAAAAGGTCATAAAGTAGGTGTGATTCACTTAACAAGCACCTTGCTTGCCAGCAACTGAAATTCTAATCCCAATTGTGCTCACAAATCAAGGACTACCTGTATGAGATCATTTTTCCTTCTATTTAAGGAAAATAGAGATACCCGTATTTCTCAGAGTATAAGACGCACCAAGATTTTGAAGAGGCAAATAAAACAAAGTTTTTGCAACTCTGCAGATCTCCCCCAAATGGCCGGGGTTTTTTTTGCAAAAAACGACCCGTTTTTTTTCTTCAAAAGAGCATGATTAGCCTTTAGGAGGCTTGTAGAGCGCTCCTGGGGTGGAGGACAAAAATGAGCAAAAACGTCCCCTTTTTCACAAAAACGGGCCCATTTTTTGGTCAAAAAAAGGGCACGCATAGCCTTTAGGAGGCTTATAGAGTGCTTCTAGGGGCTGAGGGGGGCAAAATTGAGCAAAAAACAGCCCATTTTTTTGCTCATTTCTGTCCTCCTCAGCCCCCAGAAGCACTCTATAAGCCTCCTACAGGCTATGTATGCATGGCCATTTTGGTGATGGGGGCGAGGTTTCAGGAGGCAAAAAAAATGCTGTATTCAGTGTATAAGACGCACCCAAATTTTCAGCCTCTTTTTTGGGGGAAAAAGGTGTGTCTTATACTCTGAAAAATATGAGTAACTGCAGCTTGCACCTGTTATTTCTTACACTAGTTTCTCTAGCAAGGGTTGCTAGATTATCTTCTTTTATTAGATTTTTATCCCGCCTTTATTACTTTATAAGTAACCCAAGGAAATGAATATACCTCTTCCTCCCCCTATTTTTCCCACAACAACAACAACCCTGTGACGTGGGTTGGACCGAGAGTGCAAGACTGGCTCAAAAGTCACCCAGGCAGCTTTCATGCCTAAGCAGGAAGTAGAACTCAATCTCTTGGCTCTTAGACCAGAGTCTTAACCAAACTGACCAGCATGTAAACCAAACTGTCTTGCATACAGGAAAATCTCAGTTCAATCAGAATAGAGCTGGAAGGGACCTTGGAGGTCTTCTAATCCAACCCCCTGTATGAGACCCTATGTAGGTAGCTGTACAGTCTTTTTTTTTTTAAACCTCTAATGAGGTTTAAAATGAGTTTTTTTTTCAACCTCCAATAAACCTCCAATAAATATGAGCCAGCCGGGTGCAGCAGCTGCCAAAAAAGCCAACACAGTTCTAGGCTGCATAAACAGAGGGATAGAATCAAGATCACGTGAAGTGTTAATGCCACTGTATAATGCCTTGGGAAGGCCACACTTGGAATACTACATTCAGTTTTGGTCGCCACGATGTAGAAAAGACGTGGAGACTCTGGAAAGAGTGCAGAGAAGAGCAACCAAGATGATTAGGGGGACTGGAGACTAAAACATATGAAGAACGGTTGCAGGAGTTGCGACAAAGAAGAGGGAGTCAAGCTATTCTCCAAAGCACCTGAGGTTAGAACAAGAAGCAATGGTGGGAACCTAATCAAGGAGAGAAGCAACTTAGGACTGAGAAGAAATTTCCTGACAGTTAGAACAATTAATCAGTGGAACAGCTTCCCACAGAAGTTGTGAGTTGCTCCAACACTGCAAGTCTTCAAGAAGATGTTGGATAGCCATTTGTCTGAAATGGTACAGGGCTTCTTGCCTAGGCAGGGAGTTGGACTAGATGACCTCCAAGGTCCCTTCCAACTCTGCTATTGTATTGTATTGATGAAGCCTTTACAACCGTGATGGTGAGCCTATGGCACGTGTGCCGGAGGTGGCACGCCAAGCCCTCTCTGCGGCATGCGCACCGCTGTCCCAGTTCAGATCTCCGTGGCGTTTCTTTCGTGAGCTTCTGTTTCCCTGCAAACGAGGAACCAGAAGTTCACGAAAGAAAAAGACCTCTTGCTGTGCTGCCGGTGTTGGGATGCCCCTCCTCCCACTGGCCAGCCGGTTTTGGGGTCTCTGCTGCGCATGCGCACATGTCCATGCATGTGTGTATTTGCACATGTTCGTTCGTGCATGCGTACACCTTTAAGTTTGCCCATGTGCGTGTGCACAGTTTGGGCAGTTGGTGTCTAAAAGGTTCACCATCACTGCTCTACAACTTCTGAAGGCAAGTTGTTCCACTGGTTACCGTATTTTTTGGAGTATAAAACACACCGGAGTATAAGACACACCAAGATTTGGAAGAGGCAAATTTTAAAAATAGTTTTTGCACTCTGCAGACCTCCCAGAAACAGCATGTTTTTCACAAAAACGGCCCCATTTTTTGTCAAAAAAAGGACATGAATAGCCTTTAGGAGGCTTATAGAGTGCTCCTGAGAGGTGGGGGGCAAAAACGAGCAAAAAAAGGGGCATGCATAGCCTTTAGGAGGCTTATAGAATGCTCCTGGGTGCTGGGGGGGAGCAAAATTGAGGAAAAAACACCCAATTTTTTGCTCATTTCTGCCCTTCCCAGCCCCCAGAAGCACTCTGAAAGCCTCCGAAATGCTATGCATGGCCATTTTAGTGAAGGGGGCAGGGTTTCAGGAGACAAAAAATGCTGTATTCAGTGTATAAAACGCACCCAGATTTTCAGTCTCTTTTTTGAGGGGAAAAGGTGCGTCTTATACTCCTAAAAATACGGTAATTGTCTTTACTGTTAGGGAGTTTCTCCTTAATTCCAGGTTGCTTCTGTCCTTGATTAGTTTCCATCCATTGTTTCTTGTCTTGCCTTCTGGTGCTTTGACAAATAAGTTGACACCTCCTCCCCCCTCCCTTTCTTTGTGGCAGCCCCTCAAGTACTGGAATACTGCCTATCATGTCACCTCTAATCTTAGTCTTCTAAGCACCCATGATTTTGACTCCTTTGAAGATTGCAGTTGTTGGAAACCGCCTACAGCCATGGTTCCTTGACGTCTCCCCAAGGAAGAGGAAGTAGTACCGAAGTTTACTGGAAGCCTATACAGAAGAAGGATGTGGAAATCATTCTGATTGGGACTCCCAGAAGTTCTCTGTAGGAAGCCCCCAACCCATGCAGAGCCTTCTGTTTCAAGCCCCTGACTCTGAGTGGCCTTCCACCCAGACCCAGGGGACAGGACACAGGCAGAAAAACTAACAGATTAACAGAGTTGGAAGGGACCTTGCAGGTCATCTAGCCCAACCCCTGACCCAAGCAGGAGACCCTACATCTGCCTCTACCTACAGGATCAAAAACACAGCTTAGTTTAGTATTCATCATCATCTTTTAATGACCCCATAATCCGTTGTAGGGTGGAGTCTGGGCAACTGGATGGAGCTAGCAGAGTCTTTACTGGCGTCTACCTGCCCTTCATCTTTATTCCAGGATTTTTGGAAGCCTCCCAATTTAACGGCGGTGCCATCCTGCAGCCGTGACTCCAACACAGATAGTCCTCGACTTACGACCACAATCGAGCCCCAGATTTCTGCCGTTAGAGCAAAACATTTATTGTGAGTTTGCCCCATTTTGCCCCAACTGTTCTTGCCACCGCTGTGAAGTGAATCACTACAGTTGTTAAATTAACCAAACGGTTGCTAAGTGAATCCAGCATCTTCACTGACTCCGCTTGTGGGAAGGAGGTCGCAAAAGGGGATCACGGGACACTCCCAGGGACACCGCAACCACCATAAATATGAGTCAGTTGCTAAGTGGCTGAATTTTGATCCCATGACCTAAGACACAACATGGAGATGCTATCCCATCACCTGGGGATGCTACAATGGTCGTAAGTGTGAAAAGGGGGGTTGCGAGTTACTGTTTTTCAGTGCCACTGTAACTTTTTTTAAAAAAAAAGTTTTTACTTTTAGTCTCATACATACGTTCATAAATATACACTCCTATAAATATTATCCGTATTATGTCTTGTCTTTAAACATTTATAAAAAATCAATCCTTCCCCAACAAATTTAACACTATAATCGAAATTGCTTTTCTGCATCCCGTACATCCATCTTGTTTTACAACAACCCTACTTCCTTTTCTCCTACCTACTTTCTTCTTTCCTCCTCTAGAATAGAATAGAATAGAATATTTATTTCTATAACCGCGTCCTCTCCCCGAGGGGACTCGGAGCGGTGCACAGGGAGAAATTAAAACAACATAAAATATATACATAGATAAATACAATAAAAACAAATTAAATCTAACTATCCCTGCACTAAAATTCCCATTTTAAAATTAACATTTCCTAACCCCTGAGGTAGAGACTAACCTAGGCCGGCCAAGCAGAAAAAGTGAGTTTTTAATTTCTGACGGAAGGAGCGGAGGTCCGTGGTTGTTCTAATGTCGGGGGGAAGGTTGTTCCAGAGGGCTGGGCCCACCACAGAGAAGGCCCTTCCCCTGGGCATCGCCCGCTGACAAAGTCTAGTGGACGGCACCCGGAGAAGTCCCTCTCTATGGGAGCGAATCGGCCGGGAGGATGTATGGGGCAGAATCCGATCCCGCAGATAGCTAGGTCCCGAGCCATGGAGCGCTTTAAAGATGAGAACTAGCACCTTGAAGCGCACCCGAAAGACGACAGGTAGCCAGTGCAGCTCGCGCAAGAGCGGTGTTACATGGGTATACCTTGCGGTACCCATTATTGCTCGCGCGGCTGCATTCTGGACCAGCTGAAGTCTTCGGGTGCACCTCAAGGGCAGCCCCATGTAGGAGCCCCTCTCCTTTCCCTTTTCTTCTTCTCTCTTCTCTCCCCCACTGCTCCCCCCTTCCTACCCTCTCTCCTCCTTTTGCTGCCCCTCCCTTTCTTCCTCTCCTTTCCCCTTCCTTCTTTCCTCCTTCTTCCCGCTCTCCTCCTCTCTCCTTTCCCTCCAACCGTTGTTGTATTTACATCTTTTCCTCTTCAATCTGGTGTATTTTCGGGATGGCATCGGAGCAAACCTGGTCCTGTATGTCAGGGGTCTCCAACCTTTGCAACTTTAAGTCTGAAGGACTTCAGCTCCCAGAATTCTCCAGCCAGCAAAGCTGGCTGGAGAATTCTGGGAGCTGAAGTCCTTCAGACTTAAAGTTGCAAAGGTTGGAGACCCCTGCTTATGTGAATAACAATTTTAAATTCCTTCTTCCTCACTTTATTTTACGTTGTAATAATTCCACTTAGGTCATCTTTTGAACGTGTATTTGTATATTAACACGATTCTATTTCTCCCCCCTCTTCCCCCAGTGCCACTGTAACTTTGAACGGTCACTAAACGGAACTGTTGTAAGGAGAGGACTACCGGTGTCCAGACACGCCTCCCAAGCGGCCAGAGACGGCGCCCTGCTCTCTCCAAGAAAGGGAAGCCCTGGTCTCCCTTCAGGGGATCCCTCTCTCCGTCCGCCTCCCGGGGGATCCACCCTCCCGCTCTCCCCGCTGCCCGGCTCTCTCACCTCAGCCGGACTCCGCCGCGGCTCCCCGCCAGCTGCGCCAAATCCCGCCAGCCTTTGCCCGGCGGGGCGCGATCCAACAGGTGGCTGAGAGTCCTCAGCAGCCGCTCCGCCAGACGGTGGATCAGCAGCGGGACAGCCGGCAGCGACGCCGCCGACGCCATCCCGGCAGGAGCGAAGGGAAGGCCGGCAAACACCCGGACGGCTCTGGCAGGCAGGGAAAGCGAAAGGGAAGGGGAAGTGCCGCCGCCTTCGCCGCTTCAGAGGCGGGGTCGGAGGCGAGGCGGAGGAAGAGGCGCAGGCGGGGAATCTCCCACGGAGCAGGAAGCCCAAGGGCGGCGGCGGCGGCGGCGGCAGAGGGTCCGCTGGGGTGCGTGGGAGCCCCGCCGCGCCTCAGAGACGGGGAAACTTGGAAAGTTTCGGACAGATTCGGCGATCTTTGCCCGTTTTCCGAAGCTAGGCAGGGCCAGGCTTGGTTATTATTAGAATATAGTAGGATGGGATGGGACAGGACAGAACAGGATGGGATGGGACGAGACAGGACGGGATGGGACGGGACAGGGCGGGACAGAACAGCATGGGCCGGGATGGACAGAACAGAATAGAATAGGATGGGATGGGACAGAACGGGACGGGACGGGATGGGATGGGACAGAATAGGATGGGATGAGATGGGACAGAACAGGATGGGACGGGACAACAAAACGGGACAGGACAGGACAGGACAGAACGGCAATGGACGGGATAGGACATAACAGAATAGAATAGGATGGGACAGAACAGGACGGGACGGGACAGAACAGAACGTGATGGGACAGGATAGGACAGGACAAAACGACACGAGACCGGATAAGACAGAACAGACTAGAATAGGATGGGATGGGACAGAACAGGACAAGACAGGACAGGACAGAACAGGATGGGACAGAACAGAATAGAATTCTTTATTGGCCAAGCATGATTGGACACACAAGGAATTTGTCTTTGGTGCAGATGCTCTCAGTGTACATAAAAACACAAGATACATTCGACAGGAATCATAAGGTACAACACAGTGATAGTCATAGGGTACAAATAAGCAATCCAATCATACTAGAAAACAATCAATACAAATCGTAAGGATACAAGCAACAAAGTTACAGTCCTGCAGTTATAAGTGATCGTAAAACGGAAGCTTTTTATGATAAAATGACTGTGCTAGATAAAATTCTGACAGTCACAAGTAATTAAAAAATTATATGGACACTTACTAGAAGTTAAGCCAGCAGAAGAACAAATTAAAGAATCTATGATAGCTTGGGGGGGAATTTTGGACATGGGATTGAATTTGAGAAGTGGCAGAAATTGTGGTCTCAAAATTATAAAATGACAATGTCAACAGCATACAAGGAAAATTTGTATAAGATGTTTTACAGATGGCATCTACCCCCGACAAGAATAGCAAGAATGTTCAAGAACAAATCCGAAAAGTGTTGGAAATGTCATCAGACACTGGGTTCATACTACCACATGTGGTGGACTTGCACAGAAACTAAAAGATATTGGACTAAAATCCACACGTGGTTGGAGCAAAACACATAGACTTTAAACCAAACATTTTTTTATTGGGATTTATACCGGAAATATACAATAGAGATTTGAAATATTTGATTGTAAATGTGTAAAGGGCAGCTAGAATTGTATTTGCAAAAAACTGGAAAAATGAGAAAATACCAATGCAGGAGGAAGTTATTCGAAGAATAATGGAATGTGCTGAAATGAGTAAATTGACATTTGAAATTAGAGAGCAAGAAGATGAACAATTTTATAAGGTATAGGATTTATTCTATCAATGGTTGGATAAAAAACATGGCAATGAAAAATGGAGAATTTTTTATACTGTAAGAATAATAGAATGATATAGGTGATTTATAAAGGTATGCTATTATTAAATAGACTAAGAATGATGCAATGGAATGTTGTTATATATATGAACCCAATACCTAGAATATTTTGTTCAAAATGAAGGAATAACAATTGTAGCTGAACAAATGATGTACAATGATAACAATGTATTTATATATATTTGATGGATAATTTGTGATTTGATATACAACTGAAACAGTGGTGGGTTTCTGCAGGCTCGCACCTACTCGCGAGAGCCGGTTGGTGAAATTTAGAGAACCGGTGAGAGGGGGTTCCACCGGCGTACCTGGAAGTAAATCTGGCCCGCCGCTGCCAGTGACCCAACGGGAAGGAAGGAAGGAAGGAAGGAAGGAAGAAGGAAGGAAGGAAGAAAGAAAGAAAGAAAGAAAGAAAGAAAGAAAGAAAGAAAGAAAGAAAGAAAGAAAGAAAGAAAGAAAGAAAGAAAGAAAGAAAGAATTTATCATCACAATTGAGTCCAAAATTTTGGTTGCTAAGCAAGAGCGTTGTTAAATGAGTGTCACCACATTTTAAAAGGTGGCCACTCCCACCCTGTCACATGACTGCCAGGCCACACCCACAAAATAGGCCACACCTACAGAGTAGGTTCTAAAAAAAATTGAAACCCACCACTGAACTGAAAGTGGTGATTATGGAAAGGATGCCCAAAAGCCTGTAACCAAACGACATGCTATATGTAATTGAAGAAAGTTTTATGTTTTATGTCTTGTTGGTCTTTGTCTAAAATAAAAGAAACTTTTAAAAAAAGAAAGAAAACAAGCAAGCTCAGAGAGCACCAAGCACCCTTTACAACTGGGAAAGCTACCAAATTCTGCAGCATAATTTTCCTCACCCTCCTAAACTGTCAGGATCCAGAATAAGACTGGAAACCAGTATAGTTGGCATAGTTCCGGCATAATATTAGTCAGTCTAGCCATCCAACTAACTGAAATTTCCAGACTATTTTCAAAGGCATCTCCATCTATAATACATTGCAATAAACTCAGTGTTCCAATATCTCAGGGGTTGCCACGAAGAAGAGGGAGTCAAGCTATTCTCCAAAGGACCTGAGGGCAGGACAAGAAGCAATGGGTGGAAACGAATCAAGGAGAGAAACAAACTAGAACCGTGATGGCTAAACTTTCTCTAAAGGTGTGCCAAAATTGTTTGTGTGCGTATTACTGCATGCGCACATGCACCCACCCAGCGGCGCATGTTCGCAAGATACCCTCCTGCATGGATGGGGGGAGTTTTCGCCCTCCCCAGGCTGTGGAGGCTTTCCTGAAGCCTGGGAAGGGCGAAAAACAGTCCAATGGGCAAACCGGAAGTTCCAGTTGGGCCGTTGGGCCGTTTTTTGCCCTCTCTAGGCTCTGGAGGCTTTCCTGAAGCCTGGGAAGGGCGAAAGCAGCCTCCCCCCGGTCCTCTGGAAGGCCGAAAATCAGCTGGCCAGTGCACACATGTGCACCAGAGCTGAGGGCTGCCGTGGCAGCAAATATGGCTGTGTGCCACATATGGTACATGTGCCATAGGTTCGCCATCACGGACTAGAACTAAGAAGAAATTTCCTGACAGTGAGAACAACTAATCAGTGGAACAACTTGCCTCCAGGAGTTGTGAAAGCCCCAACACTGCAAGTCTTTAAGAAGAGGTTGGACAACCATTTGTCTGAAGTGGTGTAGGGCACTGTTGGCGAACCTTTTCAGCACTGAGTGCTAAAACAAGAGCACATGCATGTGCTTGCATGTGCTGGAAACCAGAAGAGCAGTCGCCCAGTGTGCATGCATGTGCACTGGCCACCTAGTCTTCTGGTTTCTGGCTCTTTCACATGCGTGAAGACCAGCTTTCCAGTGCGCTGGAACCCGGAAGAGCAACAGGCAACAGCTCGTGTGCCTGGAGAGATGGCTCTGTGTGGCACTTCTGGCACGCATGCTATAGGTTTTATTTCGGCGTAGGCAGACGATAAAATCTTTTAAATGTGATTGTATTGATTGCTGTAGCTTTTTTGCATAAAAGAGTTCTCTTTTTTGGCACTGGTTTTGACTTCATAGCAAGATATCTTTTGCAAAATGTTCCCTCCAGATGGACCATTCCCAAATTCACAGATAAAAGGCATAGTACAGCTTTTCTAGTTTTCTCTTTTTACTGGATTTTTTCTCTCCTGTCTATATGTTAAGAATAAAGGATGAAGACTCAAGGGGGAGCTAGGGAAAGGATGCAAATAGAAGACAGTACCAGCTGGATCATATATACCTTTAAAGTTTTTTTTTTTTTAATGAGGCAAGATAATTGCCCAATAACCATCTTGGCTGGAAGCTCAATTAGCTTTGCAGTGAACCCAGTGAAGTTTCCATAAACTTGAAAATTGTTTATATAACTTTATTGCAATAAATGTTTACATATTGTTTATACTAGTTCCAGGCATCTGTAGACTATTAAAATCTGATTTTTAAATTTGTAGGTCTTTGGAGAGGCTGTTCTATCGATTACGCCTTCCTACGAAAGTATTGCTTTGCTGTGGGAGGCTGTTTTCATTTCTGCTGAACAACTAAGCCAATGTGTTTCAGAATTAATTTTAAAACATTCCTTCTTGTTAGACAGGCCCTTCTAGGTATCCTTATTGAATGAGGTAGAAGAGGTTTCTTCAGCCCTGTTCCAAGAAAGCTAATAACAGCATCAGGGAGAAAGATTGGGAGAAATGGTTACACAACTTCAGGACACTATTTTCTTATTGTAGAAAAACTAACATTGATGTTTTCCATTTCAGGGGTGTGTTTCCAGTGCTTCCCCCCCCCCCCCCCCACTTGGAACTGAACCCAGAAGGACATTTCTTCCAACAGCCCTTTGGAGCATCAGGTACCCCAAGCTGAGATTCACTCCCACCTCTCTGACCTTGAGAAGATCCTACCTCTGCCCAGGTGCATCTTGTGCCCTTCCTTGTGATCTTCTCATTGTAAATTATGTTTCATCACACAGTCAGTAGAGGCTCAGATTGTATCTGGCATTCAAAGGACACCTATTGAGTCCTTCCCAAGGACCTGGGATAGGCAGATGTGGATGTGTTAGATGGTGTTAGAGCTGCAGCCTCCAACCTTTTGGGTGCCAGGGACCGGTTCTGTGGAGGGCATTTTTCCCGTGGATAGGGGAGGGAGGCATGCTTTTGCGTGTTGCCTGGATCCTGTGCATGCATGCATGGGGCTTCGCTTGCTGGCACAGGTGAGTTCCTGGAGAGCTGTGAGCCAGTGCTGATCCATGGCCCGGGGATTAAGAGCCCCTGCCTTAGAGGTATTGTCGTAGGATGTAAGCTTTTGCAAGCAAAGCTGCCTTTTGTAGTTGACTGATTGTGATATCATCAATGCAGTGGTGGGATTCAGCCAGTTCACACCTATCCCGGAGAACCGCTTGTTAACTTTCTAAGCAGTTCAGAGAACCGGTTGTTGGAAGAAATCTCATTTTGTTTTCCCCCCCACTTTACAGGGCTTGTTAAGTTGATTTCACCCCTGTTACTAACTTAACTACAGTGATTCACTTAACAACTGTGGCAAGAAAGGTCATAAAATCAGGTAAAATTCACTTAGTACGGTCTCACTTAGCAATTCTTGGTGTTTAAAGTGACCTGATGAAGCATGTTATGTGAACCAGCCATTGTTCCCATTAGTGGTCAATCACTATAATTAGATTAACCCAGCATAGTGAGTCCAAACAAATTCCATTATGGGTTAGATAATAATTACCTATAACCTTTAATATAGAACTTCTGTTTTCTAAACATAGAATCTCAGATTGCTTTTAGACATTTGTTCTTTAGGGAAAGTTTTTCCTGTTAACCCAACATGCATGTCAAAGTGTAATAAGTTTAATGCAAAAGGCTAATAAATAGGCAACCTGCAGCAAAAAGCTTTAATGAAATCCATCCAGTGGTGGGATTCAGCCAGTTTGCACCAGTGGTGGGTTTCTGCAGGCTTGTACCTATTCGCGAGAGCCGGTTGGTGAAATTTAGAGAACCGGTGAGAGGGGGTTCCACCTGCGTACCTGGAAGTAAATCTGGCCCGCCGCTGCCAGTGACCCAACGGGAAGGAAAGGAAAGGAAGGAAGGAAGGAAGGAAAGAAAGAAAGAAAGAAAGAAAGAAAGAAAGAAAGAAAGAAAGAAGAAAGTATTTATCATCACAATTGAGTCCAAAATTTTGGTTGCTAAGCAAGAGCGTTGTTAAATGAGTTTCACCACATTTTAAAAGGTGGCCACTCCCACCCTGTCACATGACTGCCAAGCCACCCCCACAAAATAGGCCACACCTACAGAGTAGGTTCTAAAAAATTTGAAACCCACCACTGGTTTGCACTTATTTGGGAGAACCGGTTGTTAACTTTCTAAGCAGTTTGGAGAACTGGTTGCTAGAAGAAATCTCCTTTTGTTTTTTTCCACTTTACAGGGCTAATCCTGTAAGGAAGGCAGGAAGGAAACATTCTGGTGTTGTTTCTAGCCTCATCTTTATTGCCCACCATACAGAAACTGCCTCTCCAGTTAACCCTTACTACATTGTAACAGCTAAGGCAAAATGCCCATCGACATGAGTAACTTTGAATTCACCAGGTATTGCAATGTCAATGAGCCATACATTTTTCATTCTTATTGTTGTTGTTATTTTTAATATTTACTGGCTTTTAATGTTTCTAACCCTCCCAAAGTCACCCCTAGGCACGTTGGGAAGCAAACAAATCTAATAAATAAATATGTTGTATTTTACTGCTCTACACATTTTCCAAGTTATTCCTTGTCTCCACAGATTCTCCAAACTCTCACCCAGATTTCCCTGCTGATCTCTTTAAATATTTACAAGTGTATTCATAGCTACTGGTAGCAGCTAAGACCTTCTCACTTCCTGAATTAGCAGTATTTCCCATTGATCCCTCTCCTCCTCCTCAAATATTTTTAAATAAAATGTGAGGCCCAACTTAGGCAACCAGAGATGCGGAAGGAATTAATGGCTTTCCATTGCTATTCAAGAAATCAGATATGGAAAATTATGAATTAAATTACTTGAGTCCAAAAAATTAATAATGCTTAACAGACTTGCTTCTTTTTTAAAAAATAAAATAAAATTGAATAAGGAAAGATGTTACACAAAGGGATGGACTTAAAGAATCCGATCAAGTTCTCCTTGGGATGGATCACCTGCTGTGTTGTGATTAAATCGTCTACCCTTTACGACATGCAGTGATATGATCACACACGGCAAAACAACATCGATACTTTCAGCCTTCTTGGCTACGAGTAAGAATTATTTACAACTTGTCAAAGAGGAATAGTACAGCAAAAGAACCAACCACACATGCCCTTCTACCAACACTGTTCCAAAGTAAGTGTGTGTGTGTGTGTTCATTTACCATTTCATTTAGCAGAAAGGTTGTGGGTCTGTTGTGTAGCTGAATGGGATTTCTCTGTTTAGTTATAATGAAGTTTGAAGGGCTGGGTTTTTTTTTGTCTCGTATTAAAATATACTATAGTTAACCACCCTTGTTATTAATTACATAATCTATGAGAAATGACCTAGGTTTTCTTTTAAGATTTTGAAATATCTTCATAAGGTTTCAGAACGTTCCAAAAATTGTATCATTAAATCTTTCCTCATATGCCAGATAAAAAGTAATTTAGGGAAGTGGAGGAAGCAACACCATCTTTTGACCCTTTGTAAACAATGACTGTGATTTCCACAACTGTGGTTATGTATTAATAACCTTGAAAACATCCTTTGCCTTTTGTATACGCCATCCTATAAAATAGCTAAAATTAACAAGTTTTTGTTAATGTGTATTTCTGGCTATACATTGCATTTATGCAAAATGTAGGCTGGAAAGAAGCCGCACATGTCAAATGCATCGTATATAGTTACAAGATGCAGATTTAAAAATAGACTAGGATGGAATCAGCATGTCTCCACGCCTGACTAGATTTCATTAGCTCCCCGTAAATTAAATTACACACAACCGATATTTCTCCTATTTAAGTTATTCTCTGCCTTCCACTCAGTGTTGACTCATGGTGCCTGCCTGGACTAATGCTTACAGTTTTCTTGGCAAGATTTTCAGAAGTGGTTTGCCACGGCCTCCTTCCTAGGGCTGAGAGAAAGAGGCCCCAGGTCACCCAAGGCAAGATTAGAATTCTTGTTATCTACAGTTTCTAACTTTAACCACTATAATAAACTGGTTCTCATGTATGTGTGTCTATGTGGTGTTTGCCTCTAAATGTGTATAGATCTATCTATCTATCTATCTATCTATCTATCTATCTATCTATCTATCTATCTATCTATCTATCTATCTATCTATCTATCTTTCATCTACTCTATATTTATATATCTATATCTAATCCCTACCTACCTACCTACCCTATATCAATATATATCTATATCTATCAATATCTAATAACTCTCTATCTATTTATCATCTACCCTATATCTATATATCTGTAATCACTACCTACCTACCTACTCTATATCAATCTATATATCTAATCTATCAATATCTAATAACTCTCTCTCTCTCATCTACCTTATATCTATATATCTATATCTAATCTCTACCTACCTACCTACTCTATATCAATCTATATCTATATCTAATTATAAATATCTAATAACTCTCTATTTATCATCCTCTCTCTCTCCCTCCCTCCCTACCTATATACCTACCTACCATTTATCAATCTATATCTATATCTAATCTATCTATCTATCTATCAACTCTATCTATCTATCTATCTATCTATCTATCTATCTATCTATCTATCTATCTATCTATCTATCTATCTATCTATCTACCTACCTACCTACCTACCTACCTACCTACCTACCTACCTACCTACCTATCTTCTATGTTTGTCTGTCTACTATCTATCTATCTATCTATCTATCTATCTATCTATCTATCTATCTATCTATCTATCTATCTATCTATCTATCTATCTATCTATATATCTATCTTCTATGTCTATCTATCTATATCAAGTATATATGTTGGTGTCTGCATGTATGTGTATATATATTTGCAACTGTGTATGTGTTTGTGTGTATGTAATTGCAAATAACCAATGCTTCTCAAAAACATTTATTGTAATGCTTTTAAAGTTCAATATTTTTAAAAAGTACAGCTAGGATAGTTAGTACCATCCTTCTATCAGAAAGCAGCACTTAAGTAGGAAAATATGTTGGAAAATGCTATTAGCCATTAAGTGAGGGAAAGGCTCCTGTTTTTTCCTAAACCTTGTCAGACACTTTTAAAACTGGCTCCTTCAAGGGAAACTGACCCATCTGGACCATTCAGTCAGAATGGGGATGCTGAAAATAGTCATGTCCTCCCCCCCCCCCCCATGGAACAATTTACCTCCAGAGACTTCAATAGCATCCTCTATAACTTGTTTCGAGGGACGCGGTAGCTCAGTGGCTAAGATGCTGAGCTTGTTGATCAGAAAGGTCGGCAGTTCGGCAGTTCAAATCCCTAGCGCCGTGTAACGGAGTGAGCTCCCATTACTTGCCCCAGCTTCTGCCAACCTAGCAGTTCGAAAGCAGGTAAAAATTTGAGTAGAAAAATAGGGACTTTAGTGGGAAGGTAACAGCGTTCTCTGCACCTTCTGCATTTAGTCATGGCCAAGGAGACATCTTCGGACAGCGCTGGCTCTTTGGCTTTGAAACGGGGATAAGCACCGCCCCCTAGAGTTGAGAATGGCTAACACATTTGTGCAAGGGGAACCTTTACCTTTATAAGGGTATAGGTTCAAAGGGTATGTATACCCTTTGTAACTTGTTTCTCAAAGGGCTGTGAAAACATACCTCTCCTGCAGAGCTTTTAATTATTCTGTTGTAATGCAGAATGGGGGAAGATGGATTTATTGGAGGTGAAGTTTGTTTTAATGGTTTTATGCAAGGGTGTCAGCAGAGGTTCAAGGAAGCCAAGATACTGTGATAGTTGTGAATGGATGATCAAAGTCGCATCCCTTTTTATGTGCATCCTACACAATAAGACTCGTAGAAAGGGGGCGGGGCTTCCTTCCAACTGTTGTGGGTGCCGTCTTGATCTTTTGACCCCACCCACTACTCCCAAATTCACATTCAGCTTTTCTAAACTATCAGGTACCCTTGCAATCACAATAGCAATAGCGCTTAGACTTTTATACCACTTCAGAGTGCTTTACAGTCCCCCTCCTAAGCAGTTTACAGAGGCAGCATTTTGCCTCCAACAATCTGGGTCTGCATTTTAGCAACCTCAGAAGGTAGACTGTGAAGGATGCTTTTTTTTTTTTTATAGTTTTCTTATGTATGATGTACACTGAAGATGGCATTGACTTTCATTGTACGAGGTGCAATGACCATAAAATAAAGTTAACTTAACTTAATGGAAACCTTGAGCTAGTCCTTGAGCTGGTCAGAATCGAACTCCTGGCAATGAGCAGAGTTACTGCATTCTAACCTTTGTGCCACCACAGCTCTTGTAATAGCAATACATACATGTGTACGTACATACATGCATGCATGCATACATGCATACATCTTCAAAGATAAATAATTGCCCTTAATTTCCAGAAATGGGACAAATGACTTCCCTATATAATTCTCCATTCAGACTTTTGAGAAAGGCTGACGAATCCACATCTATTCTGAACAAATATTAATTGCAGCTAATTGATTCTTAACTGCCCAATGATCATTTAATTTTTTTTTTAGTTACACTAGAAACCGTAACCTTGGATGCGACAATATACTTTTTAAAAGACTAAACAACCTGCCAAAGCATTGAGAGGGTCAAATCTCACCACAGGTGTTATGGGCTGGACTGGGCTAGTACATCACAATAAATCATGCTTTCCTTAATCGTGTTAGCTGAACAAACTATGGTTGATTGAATTCACACCTCACACTGAGCCCCGGGGTCATGATTTACAAGCTGTGACAGCTGTGTGCGATCTGTGACTCCGTCCACTAGATGGCGCCGTTTGGTGACGCCGGCTTCTCCCCACATTACAGATAATATTACAGAAACATCTGTCATAGGAGGTGTGCGTACGCGCATATAATATGACCTTATTTTGCAGGCTGCTAAAAGAATGACGGTGCCATGTCCAAAGCACATTCAAAGAACAATGGATAAATGCGGCCTGTCCTTTTGAATAGCTGTGCAAGGGCATTTGAAGCCCCCAAGGCTTTCCTTTCTCGAAACACACCAGAGTGAAAAGATAAGGAGCACACACCACCAGTGTGAATGAGCACACAAAGAAGGCTTGAATGATTGGGTGCAGCTGCCAGACCTTGATTAAAATAACAGGTGGTGCAGAGCCCAACCAGCATGCCTGGTTTTTAATGCTCTTCTCTTTTGAGTTTCCCAGGTTGCAGAAAGCATAGGGGACTTAACGTCACTCTGCACCACCTCCACGGATCAAAGCCACGACATGGCTGTATTATTACAGCCTGTAGGAAGTTAAAACTCACCCCTCTGCTAGAAAATGAAATATTCTAGGAAATATTTAAAAGGGCAGAATATTTCCTCTAAAAGGGAGGCAGAAACTGAGCTCCCCCTCCAACCTTTGTCAATGGGCCATTAAGGCCTGAGTCAGTCTATTCTACATAACAAAGGTCCACCCCCTTCAGGCAGACCCATCTAGCAAACAGAAATTCCCCACAAGGCACCTGGGAAAATTACATCAGCCATCAAGGCAAACAAGCTTGGGTCTCAGGACAGCCTGAGGCGGGTCCTGCCTCTGTGGCGGGCCCTGCCCTGTGGAACGACCTACCCCCTGAACTCCGTACCATTACTGACCTCCGCCTCTTCCGCCAGTGTTTAAAAGCACATCTGTTTCATCAAGCCGGCCTTACATAGCCTCTGCTGTTGACTAGTATAGATAGTTTTAAAATGGGGGGTTTTAATTGGTTTTAGCGCAGGATTTCATATTTAATAGGTTTTTAAATTTTTGTATTTTGTATTGCTTTGTATGTTATTTTAATTTTCCTGTGCCGCCCTGGGTCCTTTTGGAGAAGGGCGGGATACAAATTGAATAAAATAAAAATAAATAAATAAAATAAGCCTACAAAGTTAGCTAAGACCCCTTGGAAGTCTGACAACCAATCAGAATGCATTTCTTACACAGGAACAGGAAGCTCTGGGGTGGGACCCTGAGAGGGCATAAAACCAGGGCACTCTCGGCGTCTCCTTCTTTTTCTGCTCAGTGATCCTGTCCACCATTAAACCATCTTTCCAAGTAGCCTCCATGTTTCCAGTGTCTTTTCCCGCCCCACTTGGAACAGAACCCAGATGGACATTTCTTCCAACAAGCCCTTTGGTCTTTTTACATCAGATCCCAGTTCTTAGTTGCTATTATTCACCCCACCCCAGAGGTGGGTTCCTACTGGTTCGGAATGGTTGGGCTGAACCGGTACTGGTTTGGTGGCGTGGGTCGCTGGAACCGGCAGCGATTCAGGCCTGGACAAAACAACGTATTAATTTTAATTCCAATTTTAATGTATTTTATAATGTCTATTAATTTATTGCTTATTGGATTTTTTTATTTAATATTTTTCTAACTTTTGTACTATATGTCTTTTATGTTGTATGCCGCCCTGAGTCCTGTGGGAGAAGGGCGACATATAAATCCAATAAATCTGAATCTGAAATCTGAATCTGCCACGAACTGGTTCTGTGCATGCGCAGAGCAATTTTTATTGCACTACACATGTGCGTGCAGTGCAAATCAAGCGCGCGCAAAGCGGACGTGTGCAGCATGGCCACAAGCAAACCATCAGTAGTGACTGCAGGAATTCACCCCTGCCCCACCCCACTCCTTTTAAACAGGTTGTTAGTCATCCTTTTGTTTTAAAAAGAACCAAGCAAAGAAATTGGTGTTCTTTTGGTAACAGTATTTGCATTTTGAAAGAAGGGAAGAAAATAGCCTTCCTTTAGAAAACCCCTCCCCTGCTGATGTGGTTATGTAAATCACAGGAGATTCATCATCTTTAGCATTGGCTTCTCCATGCATTTTAAAATCTTTTCCTGCGCCTGTTCAAATTCCTCATCCCGTGAGCCTGATTTAGCTTTCAGCCTAGCTACATTTTGTATTAGAAGTAGATAATGTGACGCACACCTTTTCCTTCCTTTGGGTCAATGAGTTCCTCTGCTTTATCAGACTTTTAATTATTTTTTTTAAAAAAGCATTAAAATTAATAGGAAGGTTTAAAATTAAGTGCTGCAAAGAACAATGCTAATCTCTAGCAAGAGGCACAAGAAAGTCTCGTATGTGTGTGTGTCTGTGTGTGTGTGAGTGGTGGGTTTCAAAATTGTTTAGAACCTCTTCTGTAGGTGTGGCTTGCTTTGTGGGAGTGGCTTATCAGCCATGTGTCCGGGTGGCAGTGGCTTGGCAGTCATGTGACTGGGTGGGTGTGGCCAACTTCTGAAATGTGGTGAAGCTCACTTAACAACGCTCTTGCTTAGGAAGCAAAGATGTTGGCCTCAGAAACTGGCATTTGAAGCATGGAAGTCTTAAAGCTGTCAAGTTACAAGACCCTTGCGCCCCTAACCCTTAAGAACCCCCCCCCCCCAGGGGTGTTCAAACTTACAGCTTTAAGATTTGTGGACTTCAACTCCCAGAATTCCTCCTCTCGCTCTTCATCTGGATGATGTGCGGATGGATGGGGGGAGGGAGCTGGAACCGGTTCTAAACTGCACTGTAGATTTGTGGAACCTCTTCTATAGAAGAGGCTAGAACTGGCAGGAACCCACCCCTGGTGTGTGTGTGTGTGCATGTGTGAAGTTTTTATTTTATTTTTAAACATACACCAATATCATCAATATCATTGCATAGACAGTGTGGTGTCAGAGTAATGTTCATTTTATTACAAAACTAATATTAATATAGATAAACATTACTACATTAAATAAACAAACATAGTCTAGTGTTATTATATATTGATATCAGCACATATTCCTTCATTTTTCAATTAACCAGTGTTTACTACATCCTTTTAATAGTCGTAACACTGTTCTTGGGCATATCTAATATCATTCTTTTGCAAAATCTAATCTTAACCTCTAACATTCACTTTCAGTATGTTATACAAAATCATGTATAACAATATTCCCACAACTTCCAAAGGCAACTTCTGTTCCATGGGTTGATTGCTCTCATTGTTAGAAAATTCCTCCTTGTTTCTAGGTTGAATCTCTCCTTGTTCAGTTTCCATCCATTATTCCTTGTCTGGTCTTCAGGTGCTTTAGAAAATAGCTTGACCTCTTCCTCTCTGTGGCAGCCCCTCAAATATTGAAACACTGCTATCATGTCTCCTTCTTTTCATTAAACTAGACATACCAGGTTCCTGCAACAGTTCTTCATGTTTTAGTCTCCAGTCCCCTAATCATCTTTCTTGATCTTCTCTGCACTCTTTCTAGATTCTCCACATCTTTTTTACATCGTGGTGATCAAAACTGGATACTGTATTCTAGATGTGGCCTTACTAAGGCTTTATAGAGTAGTATTCTTCTATTAAACAATATCGTTATTGGATCCAGGAATAACTGGCTCACTCATAGAGTCACTCACGTCTATCAAGTGGGCGGCTATGTACGTTATCTAAATCAACAAATGGTGATAGAGACCACTCTGCATAGCTTTAAGACAAGCTTCACAGAGTCACAGAGATGGCTATTAATTATGTTACCACCAATCTTAGAAGTGACAAGTGATCAAATGTTAGAGACCGTGAATGTGGAGGAAGCATTTTGACCTTTGTATGGATATCTAATTGGTCACTTGGAGTAACATGTTGCTGACTAACCCTTTGGTGTGTCCAAATACATTTTTTCTTAAGGTCCTCTGAGGAAACAGGCTTAAGATAGGACAGTTAAGACTTTAGAACTGGAAAAAGTAATCACAGGCATACATAGGTCGTTTCCTTGGCAACTTTAAGCCTGGCGGACTTCAAGTCCCAGAATGCCACAGCCAGAGTTGAAGTCCACCAGGCTTAAAATTGCCAAGGATGGAGACCCCTGTTCTAGAATCATCCAACCTTTGCAAAATAATTGCAATCAAAACAGATATTTGAGGACAGTATAAGTCACTAATATGGAAGTGTTTACAAGATGGATTTGTAATGTTATTGTGACGTTTCCAAAGGATGCCCTAATTATTGTTTATAATTCACCCATTATCTGGGTTCTCATAACAATGAGCAGGCTGAATCTGTACAATATCCCAAGTTTAAGGCATTAAAAAAAACCAACATTTATCCTAGGTTAAAATGAACTGGGCATATAGGTATTTACAACATTTTGTAAATATTCAATTTACAACATTTACATTTTCAATTTACAACATTTCATCTAATGACCATTCAAAGTTACAAGAGTACTGAAAAAAGTGACTTATCATGACCTGTTTCACACGTGATGATTGCAGTATCCCTATAGTCCTGGGATGAAAATTGAAGTGCTTGGCAACTGACTCATATTTATGACGGTTGCAGCGTCCCACAGTCATGTGTTTTGCGACCTTCTGACAAGCAAAGTCAATGGGGAAGACAGATTCACTTACTAACCACTGGTGCAATTCGGCCGGTTCTATCTGGTTCAGGCAAACCGGTAGCGGTAGTGGCAGGAGGCTCCGCCCACCCACTCGGACATCATCACATCCTGTTTTTGACACTGCACATGCGCAGAATGTCCTGCGCATGTGCGAAGGTGGCACATGCGAGCAAAGTGAACGTGCATGTGTACACACACTCACATTTGCAAACTAGTAGCAAAGGTAAGCTGATTTCACCCCTGTTACTAACTTAACTACAGTGATTCACTTAACAACCGTCGCAAGAAAGGTCATAAAATGGGGCAAAATTCACTTAATACTGCCTTACTTAGCAATACTTGGTGTTAAAGTGATCTAATGAAGCATGTTATGTGAACCAGCCATTGTTCCCATTAGAGGTCAATCACTATAATTAGATTAACCCAGCATAGTGAGTCCAAACAAATTCCGTTATGGGTCAGATAATAATCACCTTTAACCTTTAATATAGAACTTCTGTTTTCTAAACATAAAAGCTCAGATTGCTTTTAACCATTTGTTCTACAGGGAAAGTTTTTCCTGTTAACCCGACATGCGTGTCAAAATATAATAAGCTTAATGCAAAAGGCTAATAGATAGGCAAGCTGCAGCAAAAAGCTTTAATGAAGTCCACCTATCAGGAAACATTAATTTGCATGTTATTTATTAGAAGCAAGGAAATCTTTCCTGCATTCCCAGGCTTTCCTTCTTATAAAGATGGTATGATGGGATCGATAGAAAAGATCTAAGAAAACATTTTGAGTTGAGAATAAGCTTGAATAAGAGTGAATCACGCAGGATGGTGTGACTCAGTTGTCAAGTACTCACAGAGTATCTTGTAATGGTCTATAGGAGGGGTCTCCAACCTTTGCAACTTTAAGTCTGAAGGACGTCAGCTCCTGACGTCCTTCAGACTTAAAGTTGCAAAGGTTGGAGACCCCTGGTCTATAGCAGTGTTTCTCAACCTTGGCCACTTGAAGATGTCTGGACTTCAACTTTCAGAATTCGCTGGCTGGGGAGTTCTGGGAGTTGAAGTCCAGACATCTTCAAGTGGCCAAGGTTGAGAAACACTGGTCTAAAGTAGATGGTATCTAATGCAAGTTATTCTGATGAGTTCTTGATGCTCTCTGAGTTTGGTTGTTTGCTTTCAGATGCTTTATTACACAACTAGGTAACATAGAGATAAACTACTTTTCAAATAAAAAGAACTAGTAAGGAAACAAAACGTCTACAGGTAGCCCTCAATTTACAACTGCCTGTTTAGTGACAGTTTAGTGAACAGTCCTGAAAAAAAGTGACTTATTACTGTTTTTCACACTTTAGATTGTTGCAGCATCTCCATGATCACCTGATCAAAATTCAGACGCTTGGCAGCTGGCATGTATTTATCCTGGTTGCAATGTTCACAGGTCATACGATCCCCTTTTGTGATCTTCTGACAAGCAAAGTCAATGGGGAAGCCAGAGTAACTTAACGGTGTTACTAACTTAACAACTGCAATGATTCACTTAGCAACTGTGGCAAGAAAGGTTGCAAAATAGGGTAAAACTCATGTGGCAAAAGAAAATTTGGGCTCAACTTTGGTCATAATTCGAGAACTACCTGTACAACAGATCCATTCTAGCAAATAATATTTAGATAAGCAGGGATTAACTCCAGATGAACCATCAGGCAGAAAACTATCAAAAAATCACCAAAAAGGAACCCACCAAAATGACTAAACATCTAATTTAGATGTGCTTGTTCAGTAAACTACATAAATATCATAAATTTTTAACATTTCATTTGTTTCATTTGTATGAGTGTGGGGTTTATATGGTGGATTCCTCTTTTTTGGTTCTTTGATAGTTTTATGCCTGACAGTTCATCTGGTGTTAATCCCTGCTTATCTAAATATTACTTACCAACCACATCTAAATTATACACTTCATATGCTCTACCACAGGGGTCCCCAACCTTTTTGGCACCAGGGACCGGTTTCATGTTCAAAAAATTCTGCAGACCGGTGGCCATGGCTCAGCCGGCATAGAGGTGGAGCGAGGGGAGGTGGAACAGGTGGCGCATGTGTGCATGGGGGGGTGAGTCGGCTCACTCACCCCTCTCGGGCCCCCAATGGCACGAGCGGCCACTCCTGCGGTCTCGCGCTCCCGGCGCGCATTCTGCCCAGGAGGCTGCCCCCTCCTCCTTCCTCCTCCTCTCCAGCCCTTTCTAAGAGTTGCGCCGCTCACTGTGGCCCGGTTCCTATCAAGCCACGGACCGGCACCGGTCCGCAGCCCGGGGGTTGGGGACCTCTGCTCTACCATACAATTTAAGGGACGCCGTGACTAAGACGCTGAGCTTGTCAATCAGAAAGGTCAGCAGTTCGGCTGTTCGAATCCCTAGTGCCGCATAATGGAGTGAGCTCCTGTTACTTGTCCCAGCTTCTGCCAACCTAGCAGTTCGAAAGCGCGTAAAAATGCAAGTAGAAAAAATAGGAACCACCTTTGGTGGGAAGGTAACAGTGTTCGTGTCCCTTTAGTGCCTTCGGGCCACATGACCACAGAGACATCTTTGGACAGCGCTGGCTCTTCCGCTTTGAAACGGAGATGAGCACCGTCCCCTAGAGTTGGGAACAACTAGCACATATTTTTGAGGGAAACCTTTATTTTTTACCATACCTTTCCACTGATGATGTTACCTAGTTGGGTAATGAAATAGCTACAAGCAAACAACCAAGCTCAGCAAACATCAAGAATTTAACCCCGGTCTAGCTATGTTCTCTGCTATTGGAGCAACTTGTTCCCTAGCAGTAAAAAAACCACATGTACCATAAATATATACGGTAGATACATTCAACAAGTAACACTGGGGAAACGTTTATGGGAGCCTTAATGCTGCAAATGTACTTACAGGAATTCGAAAAGCGTCAATAACAAATGCGTCTTTAAAGGAAAATACTTGCAATTTAGGCGAGCAGATGTTTTGATTGCCCTTTCTCCTTGGCAGGGGAAGAAAGGAAAGGAAACACTTTGGCAATCAAATATAAAAGCTGTTTCATTCAAAGTGGAATAATTACATGTGTGCACTTAATTTATCCATTTGTTCATATCTAAGAAGATAACCGTGGAGCAAATGCAGTAAACAAAAGGCAAGGATTAAAAAGTAGTGGAGTTATCCTTTCCAATATTGTTTGCATAATAATTATTCATCCTTGCACGATATAGTTTGCCACAGTTCTTTTTCAACAAAATGTACAACTCAGCAGATGAGTAGAGATAGTATTTGCTTTATTTACTTGCTGAAGTGCTCAGAATTGGTGTTCTGGATGATAGTCCACGAAACATTTGTGGCACGTCCCAAAGATGCTTCCACCCCCACCCCACCCCCCCAAAAGCAACTGGACTTTTTTTGTTTTTTGCTTGAAGACATTCTGCTTCTCATCCAAGAAGCTTAAGAATAAGAACATAAGAACATAAGAATATCCTTGCTGGAAGAGGCCACAGCCCATCCAATCCAGCATTCTGTCTCACACAGTGGCTCCCCATTTGCTTCAGGGTCTTCCCAAGCAGATGTCTTCACCTGCTTATGATTCCCTGCAAATGGCATTGAGAGATATCCTGCCTATCTCTCCAACCCGGAGGGTGTCCTTAGGCATCCATCATGATAGCCATGGATACCCTTGTTCTCCATGAACTCGTCTAATCCTTTCTTAAAGGTGTTGAGGCTGACAGCTGTCACCACTTCTTCTGGCAGGGAGTTCCATAGACCAGTGATCCTCTGGGTGAAAAAGTACTTCCTCTTATTTGTTTGAGGTCTAGCTATCAAAAGTTTCATGGAGTGCCCCCTAGTTCTAGTGTTGTGCGATAGGGAAAACAGTTTTTCCTTTTCGACTTTGTCCACACCGTGCTTCTTCAGTTCTGATGTCCAACTCTGTTTACAAGATGGCTTTGCAACTTTATTATTTGTAATTCACACATTACCTGGGTTTTTATTTTACAACTTTTCTCATCACATTGGTTAAGTGGATCCCTGCAGTTCTTAATTTAGTAAACCTGGTTGTTAAGCGAATGTGGTTTTCCCCATTGACTTTGTTTGTCAGAAGGTCACAAAAGGGGGAATCTGGGACACTGCAAGCGTCATAAATATGAATCAGTTGCCAAGCGTCTGACTTTTGATCAAATGACCATGGGAATGCTGCAACGGTCACAAGTGTGAAAAATGGCCACAAATCATTTTTTTCAGTAATTTGGAATGGTCACTAAATGAACTGTTGTAAGTCGAGGACTACCTGTATTGTTGGTTAGACAGCAAGTGTGGTGTAGCATAATGTCTACATTTCAGTGCTGTGCAATGAGAACCAGCCTAATAGCTGCAAAACCTAATCCTAGCCAACTAGCTGGTAAGACTACCAAGAATGGTAAGCTTGTGAAGTTACCTTTACTCAAACAGCTCATCTACTTAACTGTAGTCAACAGACAGGGAAAATTAGTTGCAATCCTTAGGGCTAGGATTTGGGGCAAGGTTATGAGACTGTTTTTTCCTCTCCCTCCCTTTAAATCCAATTTCCCATCTATCCACTCCTACAGGGATCCACTCCCAATGTTCCAAGGATTGAGTGCTACTACTTCATCATCAAAGGACTTTAGAAAATTGCAAAGTATTAATACAGAAGTCAGAAAGCTGGGGAAACCCCAAACAGTAAGACTGAAAGAGAACACACCCATCCTTTTAAATGGATGACCTGTTTTCTATTATGTTCTATAGATAGCGTAATGTAGTATTCCTACAGCATAGTGTTCCTCGTTGCTTTCTATTGCTTTCAATGGGGATTTCCTCTCTTATGTTCCGGAAACATGAGTAACCCCACCCTGTATAATCTGACATCACTCATCTGGAGTCAGAAACAGCTTCCAATCTAGCCACATGAGGTTAGAACAGGGGTGTCAAACTCAATTTCATTGAGAGCTTCATCAGTGTGATTGTGATTGTGATTGACTTTGGAGGGCTGGGGGGGTGGGCTTGATGTGGCTGGGGGCGTAGTGGGGGGGCAAGGTTATGAAGGGCGTGTCACGGGACTCATGTCAGGGGTGTTGGAAGAAATGTCCTTTTGGGTCCAGTTCCAAGTGGGGAAAAAGACACTGGAGACATGGGGGCTGCTTGGAAAGATGGTTTAATGGTGGACAGGATCCCATGGCTTGAGCTCCTGAGCAGAAAAGGGAGATCACATGCTTCCAGATGTTGGGTGAAGAAGAAAAAGAGACCGAGATGCGAAAGATCCCAGTTTTATGCCCTCTCTGGCCTTTGATCTTGATCTTGTATTCTGATTGGTTGTCAGACTCCCATGGAGCCATGCAGGGGCAGCTCTCTAGGCTGTGTTTTGAATCCAGGTTTGGTTGAGCCTTGCTTCTTCCCAGGTGCCCTGTGGTGAGATGGATAAAGGACTAATACTATCGTGCCTTAATCCCATCACCCTGGAGCTGAAGGGAGGGGAAGATTTTGTTATGTAGAATAGACTGGATCAGGCCTTTTAATGGCCCATTGACAAAGGTGGGGGCTATTAAGAGTGAGTCTGTTTCCTACCTAAAAACATGTTTCTCCATTTCTGATCCAGGGACATATAATATTCTGCTTTTTCAATATTTCCCAGGATATTTCCTTTTTCTAGAAGAGGGGTGGGTTTTAACTTCCTAAGGGGCACTTGTGGTGGCCAAGTGCTAAGGCAGATCTTCCCTGAGACCCTCCCTCACTCGCATTATAATCTTCTTCCTTCCGTCCCCTCTTTCTTTCTTTTTCCTTCCTTGCTCTCTTCCCCTCTTTCCTTCTTTTCCTTTGTCTTTCCTCTTTCTCTTGCTCCTTCCCTGCCCCTTCTTGCATGCTCAAATGCAAAAAGGGAAACATTTCTTCTTTTGTTTTGTTTTTAGTTTGTTTTGCTAGCCCTCTGCCAGCAGAAACAGAGGTCATGGGGTGCCCGCACCCTTCCCCTGCGTGCCCCCCCCCACTCTGATTTCACTAGCAGAGGCACCATGAGCCAGTCCTTTGTTATTTCTGGTCCGGTCCCATGGGCCAGATTTAAGCACCATGCTGTCCGGATCCGGCCTGTGGGCCTTGAGTTTGACACCTCTGGGTTAGAAGAAGATACAACTACCTTTAATGGTTTTGCTTAATAGGACTGAGTTTCAAGGGAGGTAGATTTAGGACTGACATATTAACATCCCCTTGTTTAGAATGGATTGGAAGGGAGCTTGGAGGTCTTCTAGTCCAACACCCTGCTTAGGCAGAAAACCCTGTACCATTTCAGACAAATGTTTGTCCAATATCTTCTTAAAAACCTCCAGTGTTGGAGCATACACAATTTCAGGAGGCGTGTGTGTGTGTGTGTGTGTTTTCCAGCATAACTCTGGAACACGTCAAACAATTTCAACCAAATTTGGTACCCAGATTACTTATTCTCTGGAAACAAATACTGTGAGTGTAAGGCACCCCTAACACCCCTCGGTGTGTCTGTGTTCCAGCATAGCTCCAGAACCCCTGGGCCACTGAAATGAAAACAACTGAACTATATCTATAGTGTCAAGTCACAGTACTTTTGACAGGGCTAGTATATATTTTAGATTCAAGTTCTGTTAAGATACAGCTTGTTGTGTCTTAAAATGGCTTCTACTGTACAGCACAGTGGAGTTGCCATGGTAATGGCTTCGCAGTACTCCACAAGGGGGCTCCCTACAATACAAGATTAGGATAAATACATACCTGGGCTATGTCGGGTTATCAGCTACTTAAAAATATAAATCACTGGTAAACTGGTCAATTGTTAGTCCTGTGCTTCTTGCAGGATGGTCTAAGTCTAGGCAGATGAAATCACTCTATTAAGGTTTTAGAGAAAGTCTGCATTGTTTCCCATTCTTATTTTATTTCCTGGCTAACAAGAGGCAGCAAAAAAGGTTCATGGGGATTGAGATTGCTCTGACATACGACCAGGGGTGGGTTGCTACCGGCATTACTGCTAGTTCGACGTGCACATTTCCCCCCGCATGCACACTTTGCTCATGTGCACACTGAACGTATGTTTGCATTTGCACCTAAAAAGGTCTCTGCATGCGCACATTGTTACAAAAGGGGAAAATAATTTTTTGCAATAAAGATTGTTCTGCGCATGCGCAGAACCGAAAATCAAGATTATTATTTTTTATTATTTTATTAATTAAATTTATACCCCGCCCTTCTCCGGAGAGGACCCAGGGCGGCGCACAGGAATTAAAAAACATACAAAATGACAAAATACAAAATTTAAAAGACATATTAAATTCCCATCCTATGCTAAAATCCAATTAAAATCCCCAAATTAAAACTGTCTAAAATAGTCCCAGCGGAAGGTTAGGCTAGGCCGGCTTGATGAAAGAGATGTGTCTTTAGACACTGGCGGAAGAGGCCGAGGTCCGAGATGGTGCGAAGTTCAGGGGGTAGGTCGTTCCAAAGGGCGGGGCCCGCCACAGAGAAGGTCCTTCCCCTAGGTGTCGCCAGTCGGCATTGCCCGCCGACGGCACCCTGAGAAGGCCCTCTCTGTGGGAGCGGATCGGACGAAGGGATGTATGGGGCAGGAGACGGTCTCGCATGTAACTAGGTCCCAAGCCATGGAGCGCTTTGAAGATGGTCGTCAAAACCTTGAAGCGCACCCGAAAGATTACAGGAAGCCAGTGCAGCTCGCGCAGGATAGGTGTTATATGGGAGTGTCTAGGGGCTCCCGTAATCACCCGCGCGGCTGTCCTGGGTCCTCTCTGGAGAAGGGCGGGATATAAATCTAATAAAATAAATAAATAAAATAAATTCTGGACTAGCTGTAGCTTTTGAGTGCACCTCAAGGGAAGCCCCATGTAGAGAGCATTACAGTAGTCGAGTCGGGATATCACGAGTGCTTGAGTGACTGTGCGAAGGGCAGCCGCTGCTGATAGAACCGGTTTGGGGGCGTGGCAAGGCGACTTACTACCTACTCGGCCGAAGTGGGCCGAACCAGTAGGAACCTACCTCAGCCAGGCCTCTCTCATTAGGAGAACTCCTTTTTTTAGTCATTATGCCTTCTTTGTCAGAAAATGGAAATATCATGCGCTCTACTGAGTTAGCTGGCAAGGGTCTCCTGGGTCATGTTCAAAGGCTTGTTTGAATTCTTTAATCAAAAGACTTTTGTAGAATTAATGACTTGAAGACTTTGCAGAAGTTATCTTGGAATGATTATAATGTAATGGCCCTAAGAAAGTGTTCTATCATTAAAGTTTGGACAAATTCATAAAAGAAGTAAAATTGCCATTTTACTTCTTTTATGAATTTTAAGAATCTTTTAAAATTGAGTTTCATTACACTCCTGTGAATTCAATGGACATATCTATTATTATTTTTTGCTGCTAATGATTGCTGCTAATGATTTGGAAGTAATTTATATTTTCTTCTCTTGATTTTTTTTTTAAAAAACTGCTAGTCTAACCTATAACAATCGTTGGAAGAAATGTCCTTCTGGGTTCAGTTCCAAGTGGGGAAAAAGGCACTGGAAACATGGAGGCTGCTTGGAAAGATGGTTTAAGGGTGGACAGGATCACATGGCTTGAGTTCCTGAACAGAAAAGGGGATCACATGCTTCCAGATGTTGGGTGAAGAAGAAAAAGAAACCAAGATGCTGAAAGTCCCTGGTTTTATGCCCTCTCTGGCCTTTGATCTTGAGCTTGTATTCTGATTGGTTGACAGACTCCCATGGGGCCATGCAGGGGCAACTCTCTTGGTTGTGTTTTGAGTCCATGTTTGGTTGAGCCTTGCTTCTTCCCGGGTGCCCTGTGATGAGATGGGTAAAGGGCTAATACTATCATGCCTTAATCTCATCACCGTGGAGCTGAAGGGAGAGATCTTTGTTATGTAGAATAGACTGGCTCGGGCATTTTTAATGGCCCATTGACAATGGTGAGTGAGTCTGTTTCCTACCTAAAAACATGTTTCTCCATTTCTGATCCAGGGAAATATAATATTCTGCCTTTTCATTATTTCCCAGGATATTTCCTTTTTCTAGGAGAGGGGTGGGTGCTAACTTCCTACACTCTACTGAGCTTTTTTTGTGGTCACTTAAGTTTGGGTAGGCACTGCCACCCACTAAGATGACTTCACACACGCTTGCAATTATTTTGCATTCAGTTCTAGTAAACTGACCCTATTTTTTAAGTACTACCCACCCTCTAGATTTTCTTTCTCTCTTTTTACTTCAGCTGGGTTCACACAAAATGCTAACCAAAATCCTAGCCTTAGTTTTTAAACAATGGATTGTGGTTTAACATTGTATGCCAACTAAGCCATAAATCATGGCTTGGTTCAATGCCTAAGCCCAATGTTTATAAACTGACTGGGTCCAAATATTGTTCTAAACCAGGGGTCTCCAACCTTTGCAACTTTAAGTCTGAAGGGCTTCAGCTCCCAGAATTCTCCAGCCAGCTTTGCTGGCTGGAGAATTCTGGGAGCTGAAGTCCTTCAGACTTAAAGTTGCAAAGGTTGGAGACCCCTGTAAATCTAAACCATTATAAACTATAGTTTATTTGATTTTGATTTTATTCCATTTCTATACCGCTCCTATCTCCCCAATGGGACTCAGGGCGGTGCACAGGAAAGTTTAAAAAATAGAAACATACAAACTGTAATAAATACAAATACAACGCTAAAATATAATTAAATTAAACATGGCCTGTGCTAAAAATATAATTAAAACTACAAAACGTTAAAAATCACTAACTCGGTCTGTAGAAAATTACCTCAGGATCTAAGCTAGGCCGGCTAGATGGAAAAAATGGGTCTTGAGTAATCGGCCGAAGAGGCGAAGGTCCGTGGTGGTACGAAGTTCGGGGGGCAGGTCGTTCCAGAGGGCTGGGCCCGCCACAGAGAAGGCCCTTCCCCTGGGGGCCGCTAGCCGGCATTGCCCGGCAGATGGCACCCTGAGAAGGCCCTCCCTGTGGGAGCGGATCGGCTGAAGGGAGGTGTGTGGTAGAAGGTGGTCCCACAAATAGCTAGGCCCCGTGCCATGGAGCTTTAAAGATGGTTACCAGCACCTTATAAACTAAATTACAGCATACTGTAGATATTTGGATTTGTACAATTTGCAGAGCACTAACTACACTTTACAAAAGTATAAAGATGAGTTCCCTCACCTCATATGTATACCCATCCACTCAGAATTCATGCGTTACGAGTTATGGCCCTATCAGTTTTTTATGAAATACTGTATTTCATATGGGTCACCCATATTTCTGTATGCCTTCATGCTTGGCCGTCTTGTCGTTTAACCACACAATCTTCTTAAATACCCCATTGCATTCAACTTGATTTAGATTTCCTCTGACACGCAAGTACTCCTTGGTTAACGATCACTCATTCAGTAACTGTTG
Organism: Rhabdophis nuchalis; assembly: GCA_039707465.1. Taxonomy (NCBI): domain Eukaryota; kingdom Metazoa; phylum Chordata; class Lepidosauria; order Squamata; family Natricidae; genus Rhabdophis; species Rhabdophis nuchalis. Next base: position 229,586,874 of record CM077644.1, read on the forward strand.
GAAGTTATGCCACTGCATTCTTTCCAATGTGCATTCCCCCCATTGTGTGTCTGCTTACTCTTTTAAAAAAACCCTTTCTTTCCAATGAAATTAAATATAAACATTAATTCCCTTTTTGCTCATTATCTCAGCACTGGATCGAGCATTCCCAGGTGCAGGGGGTGGGGAAAAGAAAATCACAATCATGGTCATGTGATTTTCCACTTAGTGACTATTTTGCCTAACGATAGAACCGCTAGTCCCAATAGTGGTTGGTAAACAAAGCCGAGGTGTAGTTTCGGCATATCTCCATCAATATAAACTTCCTTATTCTCTATAAATGTCATATCACCTGTGAAATACATCAAAGATATGACTTAGCATGCTTATTACTGAACATAGGTCAGCATAACTTGTGGATGTTTCCCATATCTATGGATCGATGGGGATTATTATCTAAAATGCATTGAATGGCCCAGATTTATTCACAATGGAATGTGTAGATTTACAACTCTTCTGATCATTTTCTGTTCTTTATTTCCAGTTGAAGACAGTCTGAATATAAAACCCATTCTCTGATATTATCAGGTAATAAAGCTTGAATTGAATTGTGTTGCTGCTCAGGAAGAAGCTAATGCTTAAAAATATTTCCCTGTGAATATGGAAAAGCAGTTTTTCTCTTTTGCACGTTTCCAGGCAAACTTAAATTTGATTTAAGAATAAGCAAGAGATCAGTAAAAAAAAAAAAAGCCAGGAAGATATTTCCATATATGAAATTCAAGGAAATAATCAGTTTTATGACCTAAGTATCTTATTGCCAGAGACGTGATGGCTCAGTAGTTAAGATGCTGAGCTTGTCGATCAGAAAGGTCGGGAGTTTGACGGTTCAAATCCCTAGTGTAACAGAGTGAGCTCCCGTTACTTGTCCCAGCTTCTACCAACCTAGCAATTCGAAAGCATGTAAAAATGCAGGGTAGAAAAATAGGGGCCACCTTTGGTGAGAAGGTAACAGCGCTCTGTGCACCTTTGGCGTTTAGTCATGCTAGCCACATGACCATGGAGATGTCTTTGGACAGCGCTGGCTCTTTGGTTTTGAAACAGAGATGAGCATTGCCCCCTAGAGTCGGGAACAACTAGCATATATGTGTGATGGGAACCTTTACCTTTATCTTGTTGCCACTTTCTTCATTTTTTGAGCATTTCCAAGAAATGAATCTAAAACTAAAAATCTGTCTATAAAATATCAATCATTGACAGTATGATCTTATTTCAGAAGGTTTATTCTGTAGTAATCCTCCCTAGAATCTAGGGTTAGAAGAAACCTTGGAAGTCTGCTAGTCTAGTCTCCTGTCCAAGGAGAAATCCTCTTATCATCTTAGCCAAATGGCTATCCAACTTTGGCTTGAAAACTTCCAGAGACAGAATATCCATGACACCAGGAAGCAGAGCATTCCACAGTTTAATAGCTTACAGCCAGGAAATTCTCCTTATTTGGATCTCCCTCACCTGTTCTATCCTCAGGAGATTTTCCATAACTTTGTTCTTCCCATTCAGTTATCTGAAGACTGATAATGTGTCTTCCGTCTGCCATTTCTTCTTTAGGCTAAATATAGCCAATTCTTTTTCCCATTGTTCATAGAATTTAATCTCCAAACTCCCCAATATCTTGGTAACTCCTAGCTGTATTTTTCTAGTCCTTCAAATCCTTCAGTGGGATTTATTCCAACCAGTGGTGGGTTCCTACCAATTCAGACCAGTTCGACTGAACCAGTAGTGGTTTGGCAGCCTGGGTCACTGGAACCAGAAGCGACCCAGGCCACACATCCAGACCGGTTCCCCAGGCGGTGGTGCTGTCGCCACCATCATGTTTTTCAGTTCTGCACATGTGCAGAACAATTTTAATTGCACTGTGCATGCGTGCGCGCGCACCGGCAGTAGTGCCTGCTGGAACCCACCTCTGATTCCAGCAAATTGTGTGCATTAGGACTTCGACCTAACTGACCATTGAACATTACAAGACCTATTTCTGAATAAATTTAAAACCTGATTGGGCTGTAGGAGATGGAATTATAGTTTTCTTACTCAATGGGTGTCTCTGCTTTCACCGGATAGCTTTTTTTCAGCCAACAATGCAAAGATGTAAATTCAAATAAGATAAGTTAGAATTTTTAGCTATAGTTTATTAAGCCTTATGAATGCTATGCCATAATGGGCTTTGACACCATGCTGAAACCAAAACAAACAAGCCACATTTTGTTGTGCAACAGATCTGTGTGTGGTTTATGGAAAGGCTCTAAAATATTGTATAACTGGATATTACTGAAATAGCATATTGAGGAATGCATTTATGGTTTTCTCTATCATCTCCTTTTTATGACCCCTTAATTGCTTGCAGAGTGGAGTCTGAGCAATTGATTAGAGCAGAGTGGCCGGATATCCTTCCTGTTGCCATTGCGGAATTTCATTCAGCACATAAATTCTCATTGTGCCCAGAGATAAAAAAATATCTGCCTCTACCTAGGATTGAACTGCCATCCTCCTGATTATGAGACGAGAGCTCCACCTGTAGGCCATCGCACCATTTATGGGTTTTCTCCCATATTTTTCTTGGCTGACTTGGAGTTAGGTCAGCAAATAAGGATATTTGTGGAGGAAAGGTTAGAAATAAAAAAGAAATAAAAAAGCTCTAAATTGAGTTGCATAGCACTTGGGGTATGTGTGTGTTTGTGTGTGAAGTGGACAGCAGAAATAACCATGAGCAACAGGAGGAAATCCAAGGCAGAAATGTAATTTGAATAAGCATCTCCGAAAGAACTACTGTATTTTTTGGAGCATAAGACGCACCAAGATTTTGAAGAGGCAAATTTTTTAAAAAAGGTTTTGCACTCTGCAGACCTCACAAAAATGGCCCATGTTCCCCCCCCCCCCCAAAAGGGCAAGAATAGCCTTTAGGAAGCTTATAGAGCAGTGATGGCGAACCTATGGCACGGGTGCCACAAGTGGCACACGGAATCATTTCTTAGGGCACGCGAGGCGTTGCCCAGTCAGCTCCAGTGCGCATGTGTGCACTGGCCAGTTGATTTAGGCCTTCTTTTGAGGCCTATGGAGGCTTCAGGGAAGTTGTTTTCACCCTCCCCAGGCTCCTAGGAAGCCTCTGGAGCCTGGGGAGGGCGAAAAAAGCGTGCCAAAAGCAGGGGTCACGCGCATAGCATTATGGGTGTGGCACACCCATGCACGACCCCCCTGCGCTCCCCCCGCTTTTGGCACGCAAGCCAAAAAAGGTTAGCCATCACTGTTATAGAGTGTTCCTGGGGTCTGGGGAGGAGGCAAAATTGAGCAAAAAATGGTCAATTTTTCGCTCATTTCTGCTCTCCCCAGCCCCCAGGAGCATTCTCTAAGCCTCCTAAAGGTTCTGCACGGCCATTTTGGTGAAGGGGGTGGGGTTTTGGGAGGCAAAAAATGCTGTATTCAGTGTATGACGCACCCAGATTTTCAACCTCTTTTTTGAGGGAAAAAGGTGCCTCTGATACTCCGAAAAATACAGTAGTTTTCATGAAAATGTAGCCATAGAGGCGCCTTCAGACTTTCATGATTCCGTTACTGTAACCTTATAATAAAGTCGTATTAGCATTCACTGAGCCCTGGTGATTCAGTGGTTAAACTGCAGAATTGCTGGTGAACTCTATCCACAGCCTGGAGTTCGATCCTGATGGGGCTAAAGGTTGACTCAGCCTTCCATCCTTCCGAGGTCGGTAAAATGAGGACCCAGATTGTTGGGGGCAATAGGCTGACACTGTAAAGCACCCAGAGACCGCTGCAAAGCACTATGGGGTGGTAAAGTAAAGGTTCCCCTCGCACTTACGTGCTAGTCGTTCCTGACTCTAGGGGGCGGTGCTCATCTCCGTTTCAAAGCCGAAGAGCCAGCGCTGTCTGAAGACACATGGAACACTGTTTACCTTCCCACCAAAGGTGGTTCCTATTTTTCTACTTGCATTTTTAAATGCTTTTGAACTTCTAGGTTGGCAGAAGTTGGGACAAGAAATGGCAGCTCACTCCATTACCCAACACTAGGGATTTAAACCAACAAACTGCCGGCCTTTCTGATCAACAAGCTCAGCGTCTTAGCCACTGAGCCACCGTGAAACTGGCCTTTAAATGGCAGCCGCAGGGCAACCATGGCAGAAGAGGGGTATTTCTCTCTCTATCTCCTGCTTGTGAGTTGTCCAGAGATGTTTGATCAGCTGCCCTATGAAACAAAATCCTGGACTAAGCCTTTAGGAAGATCCACCAGGCCTGGTCTTAACTTTTATAACCACATAAAACTTTTGCAGGTAATCCTGGAGTCATCTGTGCTCTAAAGAACTTGCTGCTTACTTGATCCATTCTCCCTCCTCTGGTATTCGATTTACGTCATAGATTATATTCTAGATCTCAGAGTACTGTCTTATATTAAATGGTCGGACTTTTGTCATTTGATAGTCAAAGATGTCTCTTATTTGGAACATTTCAGTCCTACATTAAAACATGCCTCTGTTAAATGAATTTATATTAAGTGTTTAATATTGCTATTACGTGGATGGAATCAAGGGCCTATAAATCTAACAGTAAAAATTAATATGAAGGAGGCCGTGACTCAGTGGCTAAGATGCTGAGCTTGTCGATCAGAAAAGTTGGCAGTTTGGCGGTTCGAATCCCTAGTGCCATGTAATGGAGTGAGCTGCCTTTACTTTTCCCAGCTTCTGCCAACCTAGCAGTTCAAATGCATGTAAAAATGTAAGTAGAAAAATAGGAACCACCTTTGGTGGGAAGGTAACAGCATTCCGTGTGCCTTCAGCGTTTAGTCTTGCTGGTCATATGGCTCTTTGGCTTGAAATGGAGATGAACACCGCCCCCTAGAGTCGGGAACAACTAGCACATATGTGTGAGGGGAGCCTTTACCTTTAAAGATTAACATTTACTTTTCTATGTGTTTTAAAATCTAGAGTTGTGCAAGCTTCAAGCTGGTGTGTTTGGCTAGAAAAAACAATACTTTTAGCTTTCTTAAACTGACTTCAAGAGAATCTGAAGAATATCAAATCTAGCTTGGCGATAGTCATCATATTGAAAACTGAAATAAAGGTGCAGAAATTATACAAGCTTTAGCTCTTACAGAATGCTCGTGACTAACCCATGATTCTTCTGATTAAATTTTCCAGAACCAGAATCCGTTGGACTATGAACAAAGAAAACCATAGGAGCAACAGTCTTCCGTAAACTTGACACTTTTCCTACAAAATTAGCTTACAAAAACACTAATTGCTTGAAGGGGGGAAAAAATGGAAAATAGCAATGTACCCTCTCTGAAGAGAAATGACATTTTTATTCTGAGCACAGCCCAAAGTGCCTCTGGTCTTTTTATTTATGATGGTGTTGAAGAATGTTGGGATTCTATTGAAGGCAAGGTAGATGGATTTGACAGCTCACAAGTAGATTCCACGCTAGCAAGTCAGATTTCTGAGCTCACGGACAGCTGTTGCTTTAATGCTAAAGCTTTAACTGCTTGTCAAACAACCGAATACGCCAAGGCATGTGAAAAGGGTAGCCTCAGTAAAGTTTTGAAAAAGGGCATACTGTCTGAGCGTCACACAAGGGTTCCTTTAGAAGATAAGCTGTACTTAGCAGAGAATTCCTCTTTTTCGGTGGATAGTGGCATTGAGCCTCACCTGGATGGAAACTTTATTGACGTTACGGAAGGTTTTCAGAATGACTTCCTTGAAGGCACTGGATCTTCTGATGCGATGACGGAGGAGATCCATGAGGACTGGGAAGCAAAGCTGAAGTTTCTGTTGGAAAGCGATGACGAGGAGGATGAGCTAATTCCGAGTACCGATTGTGATGGGTGTTCTTACTTCCTCAGTGAAATGCCTCGCCGGTGTCAAGTATCAGATAACACCATGCCTATGGAGACCACCATTGGCTTCAGAAGACATCCGTCAAAGTCCAAAGAGGTAGCTGTCAGGAGCGACTTGACGGCGTACAGACCATCAACTTTGCAAACAGGAATGACTCTTACCGTCAGAGAACAGCAGAATATGAATCCCGGTATGAAAACCAAAGAAAAGCAGAGACAACCGGTGATCAAAAAGAATTACTCCAGAACAGGAGTAGAAAATCGTGGCCACAGTTGCTCAAGTTGTCATGTTTCCGCTCTCAGATCACAAGGCATAGAAAATGGGACTTCAGCAATGAAATCACCTTCACGACACTTAGATGTTTCTTCAGCAGACAAAGAAGATGCAGCAGAATGCAAAAACTTCTCGGGGGAAATCAAGTCTCAGCGAGTAATCCAGGTGGGAAAGAAAACGATGCGAGGGAAGTCCGGTCTGCCCCATTCTTCAGAAGATCCTTTCAAGGTGCTACCTCCTAAACCGCTTCACAACTCCAAACTTCATACAGTTCAGAGGGAAACAAATCATCCAGGCTCAGTCATGTCGCTTCACCGACTAGGAAAGACCACCTTGGGGTTAACCAATGTGGCAGACAAGGATGCTTTATTTCATGGTCAAGGAAGCCAACCAAGGGACGGGTTGGTAGGCAAATGGATTACTGGTCCGTCAGAAGGAAGCCAAGCAGCAGAGGAAAATGCTACGCCGAAGGTAAGAAAATGTTTATTTCTGTAACGTGTCTTTGGGAAGATGCAACTCCAGGGACTTCAATGTACTGGATTCCAACATGTCCTGAAAGAATGCGAGCCATTCAAACTGCTGATTGACGGCTACTCCTGTTGAGGAAATCTGGTTTTGAAAAATGGCCCAGATTAACCATAGCTGCTGTCCTAATTATAGAAAGAAGGCAGGCGTGGAAGGTCCTGATAATAGCAAGCGGTACTAAGGGGACCAGTAGACAGCTGGAAAGAGAAATCTGATATGGAATCTATTCAATGTCCTTTATTGAAGCAGTGGCTTTTTCCTACTGGGCCGTTTCTCAACTCTGGACAGGATGAACTCCTTATTGCTTGGGAATTAGGAAGAGTTTAGAGAAAAGAGGTTGCTGCAATTCTGGAATTACCTGGATTATATATAAATCCAATAAACCTAACCTAACCTTATATATTTTACTTCTTTTTTTAAAGAACTTCAGACTCATAGTAGGATCTCCTGCTTGAGCAGGGGACTAGACTACAAGACCTCCCTGGTCTCTTCCAGCTCTGTTCTGATTCTTAGAACTATGATTTCTCATTCCTAAGTTTTCATGGTCCTTTAAACAATCTTGAATGACTTAACTAAACTAAGGTTTACCAAAGGGTGGCTCAATGGCTAAGACACTGAGCTTGTCGATCAGAAGGTTGGAAGTTCAGCAGTTTGAATCCATAGCACCACATAGCGGAGTGAGCTCCCCTTACTTGTCCCAGCTTCTGCCAACCTAGCAGTTCGAAAGCATGTAAACATGCAAGCAGAAAAATAGGAACCAGGTAACAGCGTTCTGTGCACCTTTGTTATTTAGTCATTCCGGCTACATGACCGTGGAGATGTCTTTGGACAGCACTGGCTCTTTGGCTTTGAAACGGAAATGAGCATCACCCCCTAGAGTCGGGAACGACTAGCACATATGTGCGAGGGGAACCTTTACCTTACCTAAGGTTTACCAGGCTACTGAACTATCTTAGTATAATATTGCCATGCACAGAAAGGTGTTATTGCAATTTAGCAATGAAAGAAATAAATAGGAGTTGGGTCCAGCAATCATTTTCTACATGCATGTGAAAATGAAAGAGAAATTGTACAGAACAGGAACAAGATAGTATTGGGAAGGTGTGTGAAGAGCGATGGTGGGGAACATCTTTCACCTTCTCTTTCCATCTGGTGGCACATATTCTTCCGTCAGTTTTTTTCCGCTCTGTGAATCTCACATTTGGACCAGCCAGAGTGCCAAGTCTGCTTCAACTTAGCAAACTTTACTTTCTACATTCCTTGCTATACTTTTTTTATTTTATGTTAAGGTGATGGGGGAGTGAGAACAAGAGACTTAAGTCTGCCAGGAAATTATAATTGATCTGGAAAATTTGGACATTTGGATCTTGCGTACACTTGGAGATGTGGTGATTGTACAGGAAAAGCGAATATGAAAGGACCTTGGAAATCATTATTACTGTACGCAACGATGTAAAAATCACAAATTTTAGTTCTTTAGCTGGTGTTGTCCTTCATTCACACTGACTTCTTTCCAAGAACCTAGAACAGTGATGGCTAATGTTTTTGTCATCCAAACTGCGTGCACACACATGTGACAGCATGCGGGCATACCCACACCCATAATGTAATGCGTGTGCAACACTCCCTAGACCCCGCTCTCCTGCACATGCGTGCATGACTCCCCTTGCCCCCATGTATGCATCCATGACCCTGTTGCACTCCCCCCATCCATGTGCACGAAACCTCCGCACCCTATTTTGGGCCTGGTAGGCCTCCCTGCATCCACCCACGCTCCCTCCGCCCCCACGCATGCGTGTGTGACTTCCCTGCTCCTGTGCATGTCCGTTCAAAGTAAAAATCAGCTGCCCAGCAGGAGGCACATGCACGTGCGCGGTGGAGCTGAGCTGGGGCGACGGCTTGCATGCCTGCAGAGAGGGCTCTGCGTGGCATATGTGCCATAGGTTCGCCATTACGGACCTAGGATATCATAGTGTGTTAGTGTAATATATGTGCAGATCCACAAAGACTACACCATATATTGCTAGGACCCCCATTGCCAGTTTATATCATAATATTTCAATTTTAATTCTCAGATCTTGATCATTTGTGGTCTTCTCAAATTCTTTCTCTTCTGTTCTATAGTGCTGGTACTTGTTAAGTGGGTTCAAAGAACGAAGCGTCCAGGCCGGTAAGATTAACTGCTTTATTTGATCGAACGGCAAACGAGTCAAAATACAACTAAGTACGAAAAAGCGCGCGCCTTCTGTCTGACAGCTCCTTTTATATTGAGCTGTCAGACAGCGAGCCAATCGGCGCGTCTCCCGCTCTCGGCTGCAGCCAGTCGCGTCTTAGCCAATCAGACGCGACTGGCTGTTGCCGGGGAATTCAAGCGGCTGTCAGAATGCAACACTCCTTCCCCCCAGCGAGTACGCATGCGGCCCATTAGCATACGTACTCGCTGAGGTAGGCGGGGCTGCGTCGGCTCCGCCCCGAACGCCTCAGAGTTTCTTCAGGAGTCGATGGAGGAGGACGTGCCCGTCGCAGCTCCTCCCTGACGGGGGTGTAGCTCCTGGCGGCGTCATTGCGGCCTTCACTTTTGCCGGAAGCCATCGAAATGGGTAAGTGAATGCGAGGGGGCGTGCCGCTCAGGGTGGAGCTGTACTCTAGTCCCTGGGAGGCAGGGACTGGGTAGGCCGGGCCTGGGTGGAGGCAGGCCCGTGGTTGTGTTGTTGTTTGAGTCTTGGGAAGTGTCCTAGTTGGTGAAGCGGCGGATTGTGGGCGCCCCAGGAGGAGCTGTTCGGACATCGGCAGCCCCGGGAGCCGCCCAGGGGTGTTGTTGAGGCCCGGTGGCCAGGACGCCTCGGGGGTAGGCCGGTCCTCCCGGTGTTTGGCAGCATCGACGTCCGGCCGGCCCGGTGGCCGAGTTGGCTCCGGCTGGGCTGGAGATGGAGGGCGGCGCCTCAATTGATCCAAGTGGCGCCGCCACTCGGATCCATCTGGTCGTTCAACCCTATAGGAACAGGGGCCTGTTAGTTCACGGACGACGGCGGGGACCCACCGTGGATCCCCTGCAAAGTTCCTGGCGAATACGGCGTCGCCTACGGTGAACTGGCGGGGAGGGGGGACCCCCAGGTTGCACGGCTGCACCTCATTATAAAGGGGGTGCAGCCTGTCCAATTTGGTCCGCAGGCGGCGGCCCATCAGCAGCTCGGCGGGGCTTTTCCCTATTGCCTGGCAAGATGTAGAGTGCTGACCCATGAGGTAAGCATCTACCCTTGAGTGCCAATCTCCCCTATCCATCCTACCGAGGGCCTCCTTGGCCGAGCGGACGGCTCTCTCCGCCCGGCCATTGGCGGCAGGGTGGTAGGGGGCGGTTGGCGCGTGCCGGATCCCCTGGGAATCCCTGGAAGGTGGTGGAGTGGAATTGGGGCCCGTTGTCGGAGACCAGGGTGTCCGGCAACCCGTGCGTAGCGAAAAGGCGCCGGAGCGCGCGCACGGTACTCTCGGCCGTGGTCGAGGTCATCAGGATGACCTCAGCCCAGCGGGAGTAGGCGTCCACCACCACCAGGAAGGACTGGCCATGGAAGGAGCCTGCGAAGTCAACATGGACCCTGGACCACGGAGACCTGGGGGTGTCCCAGTCCCGGTGAGGGGCGGAGGGTGGGGCGGGTCGAGAGGCCTGGCACGCCTAGCAAGCACTGACCCAGGCGGCCACCTCGTCATCCATGCGGGGCCACCAGACATAGCTCCTAGCAAGTGCCTTCATGCGAGCTATGCCTGGGTGGTCGGCATGGAGGGACTCGAGTACCTGACGGCGAAGGGGCGGGGGAACGATGACCCGGTCTTCCCATAGTAAGCACCCGCTGTGGAGCGACAGCTCCAGCTGGCGGGTCTTAAAAGGCCGAAAATCGTCCGGTAGAGAGCCGGAAGGCCACCCTCGCAGGACCCAGGTGGAGACCTGGGACAGGACAAGGTCGGCCTTGGTCCGTGCGGCTACGTCCGACGATGTGAGGGGCAGGTCGGAATCGGCCACGGACAGGACGGACAGGGCCAGCACCGGCTCCTGGTCCGTCCTGGGGAGGGGGCAGCGGCTGAGGGCGTCTGCGTGCCCTAGCTGTTTCCCCGGGCGGTAAAACAGCGTGTAATCGTACGCTGCCAGAAATTCCGTCCACCTGGTCATCCTGGGGGAGAGGATGGGAGGGGTGGGCCGGTCACCGGCCAGAAGCCCAAGGAGCGGCTTGTGGTCGGTTAAGACGGAGAAGGGGCGGCCGTACAGGTACTCATGAAATCTTTTAATCCCGGACACTACAGCCAGGGCCTCCTTGTCAATCTGGCTGTAGTTGCGCTCCGTAGGAGACAGAGTCCGGGAATAAAAGGCGATGGGGGCCTCCGAACCATCGGGCCGGACATGGCTCAGGACGGCCCCCAGCCCGAAGGGGGAGGCGTCGGATGCTAACGTCAAAGGCATGCTGTCAGAGTACTGGACCAGCACGGCTTTTGACGTCAGCATCTCTTTGACAGCCGCAAACGCATGCGCTTCGCGACTGCCCCAGCACCAGGCCGCCGAGCGATCGAGCAATCGATGGAGCGGCTCGGCTAGCGACGCCTTGTGGAGAATAAAAGGCACGTAAAAGTTGAGCAAGCCGAGGAAAGCCTGCAGCTCCGGCTTGGAGGCAGGGGTGGGGGCGTGGCGGATTGCCTCGACCTTGGAGGGGGTGGGGTGAATTCCCTGGGCGTCAATCATGAAGCCCAGGAATTCGACCCTTGGCTCGGCAAACTTGCATTTGCTGAGCTTCAATTTGAAACCCGCGCCCCTGACAATTGTGAGGACCTTCCGGAGTACTTCGGCGAGGTCTGAGAGGCTGGAAGCAGCTATCAGGACGTCGTCGAAGTACGGAACGACGCCCGGGAGCCCGTGGAGCAGCCGCTCCATGAGGCTCTGGAAGATCCCCGGGGCAACGGAAACGCCGAATTGGAGGCGGCGACAGCGAAAAGCTCCTCGGTGGGTGACTATGGTCTGTGCTTCAGCCGCAGCGTCGTCCACCGGGAGCTGCTGGTAGGCCTGCGCCATATCCAGCTTCGCGAAGATGCAGCCCTGCCCCAAGGAATGGAGCAGATGCTGCACCACCGGGACTGGATATGGGTTCGCCTGAAGCCCGCAGTTGATCGTCGACTTATAGTCGGCGCAGATGCGTATGGAACCGTCGGGCTTGATGGGGACCACAATGGGGGTCTCCCATTTCACCTGGTCGACCGGCTCCAGTACGCCCTGCGCCACGAGACGATCAAGCTCCGCGTCAACCCGTGGCTTCAGGGCGAACGGCAGCCTGCGAGCCTTGAGCCGAATTGGAGCAACCTGAGGGTCTAGGTTGAGGGAAACTGGGGTGCCCTTGTATGAGCCCAGATGCCCATCAAAGATATCGGGAAAGTCCGCTAGGACAGAATCCACCGGCGAGGCGATAGGCACCTGGTGCACTCGCTAGACTGAGAGGCCTAGGGCGGCAAACCAGTCCAACCCTATGATGCGGTAAGGGGGCGCTTGATGACCAGAATGGGCAGGAGACCCTCGAATCGTCCGTAGCGGACTCGGGTGCGGTGTTGGCCAAGCACCGCTATTGAGTTGCCCTGGTAGTCCTTCAGCAGAGTCTCGGGCTGGGACAGGTCGGCGGGCTTAAGCGAGGGGCAGATGCTGGCCAGTTGAGGCCAGGAAATGAGGGATCGGGACGAGCCCGAGTCGACCTCCATGGTTAGTGGCCGGCCATTGAGAAGAATGGAGGTGGAAATTCGCCTACGTCCGGAGGCAGTGGAACGGCATCTTGGAGGTCTGTCATGGCGAAGCAGTTGGCTTCGGGCTGCGGCCTGCGGGCCGGGCGGCGTTGGCTGTAACCTGGGTCTGGTGCGGCCGGGGCTGTCATCGCGCGGGGCGCTGGCAGAGGGGCCAGGGCTGGAAGGGTGGCTTGGCAGACGCGAGCGATGTGGCCCTTGCGGTTGCATCTGCGGCAGATGGTGGCCCTGAAAGGGCAGTCGTTTCTGGCGTGGCCGCCGCCGCACCCGATGCAGGTCATGGGCGCTTGGCGGGACGGCAGGCCTCTAGCGCGGCTCCGGTTAGTGGCCTGTAAACGTGCCACTTGGTCGTAGGCCACAAGGTCCTCCGTCGGGTCGAGGGGGGCCAGCTCGTCAATGAGGCAGGCCCGCGGGGAAGGTAACAGTTGTGCTGGCAGCCGTAGGCCCATCTCGGAGGTGGTGGCCTCGGCCAGTTCGGCGGCCCTGGCCTCTTCAACCGCCTGTTCCAGGGTTATGTCTGAGCGGGCCAGTAGTCTGCGCCTCAGTTTGATGTCCTTCAGCCCCCAGACGAACTGCTCCACCAAGGACTCGTCTAAGAAGGGAGCAGCGAAGTCGCAAAGAATGGCTGAGGCACGCAGGGCCTGCAGGAAATCAGCCACCGACTGGGTGGGTTGTTGGCGGCATTGGCGGTAGGCGAACCGGCGAGATATTTTAGAGGGCGCCGGGGCGAAGTGGGCTTTGAGCCGGGCCCCCTGGGCGGCTCCCGGGGCTGCCGATGTCCGAACAGCTCCTCCTGGGGCGCCCACAATCTGCCGCTTCACCAACAACTAGGACACTTCCCGAGACTCAAATAACAACACAACCACGGGCCTGCCTCCACCCAGGCCCGGCCTACCCAGTCCCTGCCTCCCAGGGACTAGAGTACAGCTCCACCCCGAGCGGCACGCCCCCTCGCATTCACTTACCCATTTCGATGGCTTCCGGCAAAAGTGAAGGCCGCAATGACGCCGCCCGGAGCTACACCCCCGTCAGGGAGGAGCTGCGACGGGCACGTCCTCCTCCATCGACTCCTGAAGAAACTCTGAGGCGTTCGGGGCGGAGCCGACGCAGCCCCGCCTACCTCAGCGAGTACGTATGCTAATGGGCCCGCATGCGTACTCGCTGGGGGGGAAGGAGTGTTGCATTCTGACAGCCGCTTGAATTCCCCGGCAACAGCCAGTCGCGTCTGATTGGCTAAGACGCGACTGGCTGCAGCCGAGAGCGGGAGACGCGCCGATTGGCTCGCTGTCTGACAGCTCAATATAAAAGGAGCTGTCAGACAGAAGGCGCGCGCTTTTTCGTACTTAGTTGTATTTTGACTCGTTTGCCGTTCGATCAAATAAAGCAGTTAATCTTACCGGCCTGGACGCTTCGTTCTTTGAACCCACTTAACAAGTACCAGCACTATAGAACAAGAAATTTTCAGGCTGAGTCCTGATGACATCATGGGTAGCTTCCCAGAACTAATTTCTGTTGTCTTCTATTCCCAACTTTGCCTACATCCCTGGCATTTCCTGATGGTCTCCCATCCAGTGTGACCCAAGTTTCACTTTTGAACCTAGATAAGGTCAAGCAGATGCTGCCCTTTTCTGCAGCTCTTCAGATTTAAGCACATGCTTAAATAACAATGGCATATTTTTTGTCAACCATTGTTAATCCCACGTCAACCATTTTAATCCTATGTTAAAAATCCCAAAATATGAAATAAGCTCTCTCAACGCCCAACTTTACCCCTCTATTTCTAAGAACAGAAATGTTTTGGGCTATTTAAAAGCACATCAGTTGCTCACGGGTCCTAGAAGCCAAGTCATTGGATAGTCACTTTGGAACTAGCATGCTTCAGAATCACAACATATTTCCATTGCTCAGAGAGTGAGTAGAAAGCATACAAACCCTTCCACGTCACCAGTTCAGAGTCATTTTGTTGACAGGCCTACCATGACAAATTGACATTTCTTCAACTTGCCAAAAGGTCAGTGGTGTCAGTGAAGGGTTGATGCAATCTGTCAGCGGGCAGAGTTTCAAGGCAGAAGAAGGGGCAAAAACAAACAAGCAAGGTCTGTATGTATGTACCATAATGTTCTCATAGTTCTCTTCCATTGCATCAGTTCAGAGAGTTTGCCCACCCTCAAGGTTGTCGGTCTTCAGAAAGCAAACGACCACAACAATGGAAGATTTTTCAATAAGCAATCTCCACCAGTGTCTCATTTAATGTCAACCTATCCATTTCTGCACAATCTAGTATTTTTTTTTAAAAAAAATTACATCTTCTTCTATGGGTGGTTCCTCGTTTTTCCAGTGTTGTGCATATGCAATTCTTGTTACCGTCAAGACATGTAATGTTAAATATATATTCCCTTTATCGTATTTTTCTGGGACTATGCCTAACAGAAATATTTCTGGCTTATAGTCTTACTGTCAGGGTTCCAAATAACATCCAAAATTAAATCAGAGTCCAAGGCAAAGCATTGCTCTTTGTTCCAATTTATTAAGAGAGTCGTGTTGGCACATCCACCCATCCAGTTCCGGTCAGGTGCAGAGGTGTAGAGACAAAGGATGACCTTGGATTCTAGAAAGGAATTTTATTTTGACAACACTACATTCTACTCCTTACTATTCCCCCTCCCAATTCCCCCACTAATGAAACAGCATAGAAGAATAGAATATTAGTGTGGCAGGCCAAAGATCTCAAAAGGAACCAGCTGTAGGCCTGACATTTATGTGTTGCTTTAACTTTTTTCTAACCATGTACCAGAGGTGGGTCCCTATTGGTTTGGCCCGGTTCAGCCAAGTAGGTAGTAACTCGGCCACCCACGCACCTGAACCAGTTCTATTGTCAGTGGCGCCATCTCGGTTTTTGATTCTCCGCATGCGCAAAACAATCTGCATTGCAGAAATGTAATTTCCCACCCACCCCTTTTCTACCGTTCTGCGCATGCGTAGAAACTTTTTAGATGTAAATGCACATGCACATGGAGCAAAGGTTTTTGTGCGCCGAACCAGCAGTAATGCCAGTAGCAACCATCTCTGCCATGTACGTATTTTGGTTCAATATTTTTTTGCCTTTGCACATGTCCACCACATATGATAACATGTGCCCTGTATCCAATCACATTTCCAACATTTGGCGGACATGTTTTTAAACATCTTTGCTAGTCTTGCCGGTGGTAAATGTCACCTACAAAACATTTTATATACATTTTCCCTATCTGCAGTTGCCATTGTCAATTTATAATTTCTATCCCAAAGTTTTTGCCATTTGTCTAATTCTATAGTATATCCAAAGTTTTTTGCCCATACTATCATTGTTTCTTTCAATTGCTCATCTTCCATTTTTAGGCTTAATAAAAAGCTACATATTTTCTTTATTAACTTTTCATCTGTCGTTAATAATATGTGATCAAATGCTGCTTGTTCCTTATAAAAGCCATATGTCTTACTATCTTACTCATATCTTGATTGTATTTGCATATATGGCCACCAAGCTAAGTCCATATCTTGTTTTTACCCACACATCAGAGGTGATATTCTGCCAGTTCACACCTTTACGAACTGGCAGTGGCGCCGCCACGAGGCTCCGCCCACCCATCCAGATATCATCACTTTTGCGCATGCTCCCACTACTGAACCAATAGTGAGGATAAGAGGCAGTGGTGGGTTTCAGGCGGTACACCCCTATATGGGCGTACCAGAGCCCGCCTGAGCTCCTTACCTGTACTTAAAGCCTTTGGTGCTTCCGTGCATGTGCATGGCACGTACAGCGTCTGTGCAATGCTCGGCCAAGCCGCTGGAGTGTTGCGGAGGATTGCGGCGGAGTTGCTGGCAGGTACACCGCATGTGCGCGTCATGAGCGTCCATGTGGACACTGCTGGGCCCGTTCCAACCTTACCACTGATAAGAGGATACCATTACTGCCACACATGAGGTTGTCTGTCTTCAGAAAGCAAAGGAGCACAACAATGGTATATTTTTCAATGAGCAACCTCCCACAGGGTCACATTGTAAAGCGGCAAATAGACAAACTTTTTTAAAAACCAAACAAACAGAAAACTAACAATGATCAATGCGGGGTGGGGTTTTTTGTGTGTGTGTGTTGCAATCGGTTTCATCTTCCCTCCAGCTTTGCTTGCTCTAAATCCAAAACCTATTTCTTGTTCTTTATATATTTGTCTTGGGAAACATTTCAAGGCTTTACTTAAAAAGCAGATGTTGCTTTTGCCGTAGGAACAACTGATCAAAGAAGCTGAAGACGGTACTGTGATTATCAGAATTACCTGCAGATTCATACTGTGAAATTTCCCTCTGGCTGCAATGCAAAAGAGAGAGAGAAAAATAACGCCCCCCTTCTCTCTGAACATGATCTGGTTAATAGTTGCACATCTGAGTAATGCATGATGTGAAACTGCTTTTATACCCAGCTAGGCTTATCTTTATGTATCTCCAATGGGAGAACTGAAGGTTTAATTTGAACGGAATGGAATTTTAATTGGCCTTTTGATAGCTGTGTAATTTGATGTACCCTTGTAGTTATTTTAAAAATGGTTAGTGTTTGGCACAAGTTATTTTCAGATCGGGACCAAGCCATTTTGTCATATGCATCTAGCATGTGGCGAAAATCCTCTCTCGGAGTTCTTGCTGATGCCCTAGGACAGAGGTATCAAACTCGATTTCATTGAGGGCCGCATCAGGGTTGTGTTTGACCTCAGGGGGGGTCGGGTGAGGCGTGGCTAGAGTGGGCGTGGCCAGCTCAACATCACTTGTGTTGGGGCACCTGTGGCGGCCCGAGCACTGTGCCAATGAAAGCAGGCTCCTAATCTCCAGCTCGGGAGAGTCGCATGGTGATTGGGAGCCTGTGTTTGCTGGCAGAGGCATCGTGGGCCGGTCCTTCGCTGTTTCCAGGGCGGACGAGATCTAAATACCCTGCAGGCTGGATCCAGCCTGAGGGCCTTGAGTTTAACCCCCTGTCATAGGAGAATTCTAAAATTAAATATTTGGGTCTGCATCATCCATTTGTTTAGATTGTCAAGAGTGAAAAATGGGGTGCCCTGGTTTGTATGCATTTATATATTCTTACTATTAATTCATAACTTTTTCAAGTTATTAATTATAACCCTTTGAACTGTAAGCCATCCAGGGACATTGACTGAAAAGGGTAGCTATATAAGTTGAATAAACAAACAAACAAATAAAGAACTTTATTTCCTAAGTATCCTGGACAAAAATTACTATATATATATATATATACATACATATTTGCATACATATACATATATATATTCGTAGATTTGCACGGGTGTAGATATGCTGGTCTTGTATTCAGGTGTTTTCCAATGTAAGCATGAGATTGTTTTTGCAACATTTTGGCAAGATCTCACTTGCCATCTTCAGGCTTCGGTCTGTGGCTACAAAGGTGCCGACCTATATATACTTGTGTCACAACACCCTGTTAAGCCCCAATTAAGGGAGGAAGCATACTGCTTTCCTTTTCTGCCTTTCGGCTCATCACCAGAGACCATCTAGACAGAAAGCTATGAGTTCCATTGTGTACTTTTTTTATATGTGTGTTACGTTTTTGAGCTGATCAATAAATAAATCAGGGAGACTAGTATAGATCTATTTCAAGCTTTTTAGCTCTCATCAGCTAGCCATACCCTTACTGGGATTTGAACCGGGGCTGTATTACATGTTAGGCAGAAGCCTTAGCCATTATGCCACCAGGTTCTCTTCCTGATCAGCTGAGACAGGAGGATAAGTATATACTTGTGTCACAACACCCTGTTAAGCCCCAATTAAGGGAGAAAGCATACTGCTTTCCTTAATTCCTTTCCTTAATTAATTTCTGGATATATATATATATATATATATATATATATATATATATATATATATATATATATATATATATGTATGTATGTATGTATGTCTTTGGTTGTTTGGGTTTTCTCCCTCGTAGAATTGGAAGTATCTTCACAATGTTTCGATGAAGTCTCATTCATCATCTTCAGACTGGTGCTTCCGGCTTGGTGTTTCCAGGAGCATTGCTGGAAACATTGCTGGAAACACTTCCATTGCTCCTGGAAACACCAAGCCGGAAGCACCAGCCTGAAGATGATGAATGAGACTTCATCGAAACGTCGTGAAGATACTTCCAATTCTACGCGGGAGAAAACCCGAACAACCAAAGACCTACATACAAACACCCGCGAAAACCTCAGAAAACACACACACACACACACATATATATATCCAGAAATTAATATTTGGAAAGCCTCTGTGAAGTAGTGGCTTTCTCCCTTATCTTGCCACCAGTGGCACTTCCCTCCAGCCTTTGCCCAAAGCCCCACACCAGGAGGCTGAAGCAGACCCCAAGTTGGAATTTCTCCCCCACTCCAACCTGCACCAAAAGACCCCGAAGGGGGAGACTTTCTGCAGCAACACAAGCATTCATTGCTTGTATCTGGCCCAGGGGCTGTAGTTTGAGGACCCTTGATTTAGTGCAATATAAAAAAATGCAAATTTTCTCGCAGACCATCGGTGATCCATGGACCATCAGTTGGTGACTGCTGATCCAGGTCATGGTTGTCCCAAAGGTGCTTTTTCAAGAGGCAACTGGGAGAGGGGGCGGTCTAGAAATCTAATAAAATAAAATAAATAAAATAATAAATTTTCTGTTTTTTTTCTTTGAAGACATTTCGCTTCTCATCCAAGAAGCTTCCTCCAGAAGCGAAAGTCTTCAAAGAAAAACCAGGAAGTCCAGATACCTATTGAAAGAGCACTTGTGGGATGATCCATATCTCTTTGGTGCCATCTACTGGTCTTCTAAATTTTTGCAATCCAATTTGGCACACACAAGTGTAATGAGAATAAAAGCAGAAAATGGTTACTCCGGCTGTGGCTGAGGTGAGCTACCAGCTGCTGCTGCCACCAGCTGACTGGGTCAGGTTCTAGAAATTAGATCATATTTAAAAGGTGTAAAATCATCAGGGGTGTCAAACTGGCAGATCGCAGACCGGATGCATCACTGGGTCCTCTGCGGAGAAGGGCGGGATATAAATGTAATAAAATGAAATGAAATGACATGCTGGCCACGCCCACCCCTACCCCAGGTCCACAAAGGGGGAAAATGTCATGTGATGCGGTGAGTTTGACACCCGTGGTGTAGGTACGTCTTCTATCCACAATCAACTTTTTGGTTGCTTTCTATGTATGATGTTCAAGGTCCATTTTTAGGATACAATTTAATCGTATTTTCATATCTTTGACCCTTAGCAATAGCAATATCACTTCAACTTACAGTATATACTGCTTCATAGTGCTTTTACAGCCCTCTCTAAGCGGTTTACAGAGTCAGTGTATTGCCCCCAACAAACTGGGTCCTCAGATTATTTTCACCCTTACTTATTTTCACCCCATATACCAGGGGTCTCCAACCTTTGCAACTTTAAGTCTGAAGGACTTCAGCTCCCAGAATTCTCCAGCTTTGCTGGCTGGAGCTTTGCTGGCTGGCTGGAGAATTCTGGGAGTTGAAGTCATTCAGACTTAAAGTTGCAAAGGTTGGAGACCCCTGCCATATACAATCTTTGGAACAATAAATCAAAAAGTCAGCCTGCTCTCAATGTAATTGGAAAGGAAGAAGAATGCAGCAAGAATAGATCAGATGTTGCTTACGGTGACCTCATGGGTCTTATGATTTCTGCTGAATATGATTTCCGTCAGTTAAAAAAGGAATATCCCCCCTTTCTCTTGGGACAAGGGACAAGCGATGGGGAGGAAGAGGAGGAGGCTGCAAAGATTTCTGAATGTAGAAGGGAGGCAGGGGCGCAAGATGAAAAATATGTGGTTGACTGTTTTGCATGTTTGGGATTTGATTGATTATATGCTATCAAATGAGTGTCAATATGTTCTGACCGAGGCTTCCCAAGAGCATGAAGCAAACTCCTTGTCCTGGCAAAAAAACCCCTTCTATTAATTTACTGTGAATTCTACTCATTCACATCCAGGGAAGTTTTTCAAGAGAGGATTTACAGTCACAGACCTTATCTGGCTTGGAGAGCTGCCAGACCAATATCTGCAAAACTTGGCAAGCAGTCTCAGAGAGTCACAAACCAATTACGCGAACTAACGGTCTCCTGCAAACTCCACTCCCCCTCCAACCCTCTTTTATATCCTCTGGGCGGGGCCATTCATTGTCTGGCCTTACTCCCAAGTCGACCCCTGTTCTTTAGTTGTTCCCTTTGTCTGGCAACTCTGTGCATGCACACACTGGGAACAGGCTCCAGCTGTTCATCTGCCTCACTGATGTCTGACTCTGAAGGCAGCTGATAACTGGCATAGGGCTCTGGCCCCCTCTCTCCCTCCGACACAGAGCCCTCATCAGAGCCTTCCCCAGACTCCAGGACTGGCCCATGTTCCTCCCCAACCTCCTCACTGTCTGAATCTGCTGCCAGTTTCACTGGGGGGGGGGCACAACACAATACTTAGAAACACATAGAAAGACCTTACCCAGGATGATCTGGTTCTCAATCAACTTGGTTTTCAAAGCCTGCCAATCGTTCATCTGTTGTCATCAAAATTGAGTGTATCCACCTTAATGCTGACATTGCTGCATCTATTCCCCCTCCACTTTCTTTCCATCTTTCCTAACACAATCGATTTCTCCAAGGATGTCTTTGCATAATGTGTCAAAAATATAATATTTGCGCCTGCTCATTTATGCTTTGAATGAGAACCTTGGGGTGGATCTGTCTCGTGAGCTTAGAAGTTGGGGTTTCGTGGTCCAGTTTAATTTCATTAGGGCAATGCATATTTTTCAAGAGCAAGTGTCAAATCTGAAAGGAGTCCTTAATGGCAAAAAAACCTTCCTTGTTAAAAATATCATGGGGGTTTTTTTTGGGGGGGGGGAGGAGGCTGCTGGCAGTTGTTAAGGAAAGAAGTCACAGGGGAGGCTGTTGCCTAGAAACCTGGAGCGGATAAAAGCACAATTCCCAAGGTGAAATCAGAGGCACCAGACCATGCAACCAAGAGGCAAAAGAAGGCATAGTAGATGAACAGGATGGCCCAATGGTGCTTTTCTCAAGAGGCAACTGGATTCGAAGACGTTTCGTTTCTCATCCAAGAAGCTCTGGCTGGATGGTGGTGAAAGAACCCCTGAAGGATGAGAGCATACACAGAGTGCAACCTCATTCAGCTTTTGTTCAATTGCTGTTGAGAGGAGCTCCATTGTAACCTAACGGGCCAACGGCATGGATAAAACTTCTAGGCGGATTGCCAAGCTTAGCAAAGTAACTACTGGTGAAAAGTAAAAAAAAAAAAAGTGAAATAACCTTGCTTGCAACTTGAAATGTGTGTTCATCATTCCCTAACAAAGCTATGTCTTATATCCTAGAAAATGTATTTCTTTCCTCTTCTAAATCCTATTGTTTTCAGTGCGCTGAGAAAAATCATGAGGTTTGTTTAACATGAAATAACGTTTCTAACACTATGACTGTGATGACGAACCTATGGCATTTGTCATTTGTCCGGGCATGCCCTGATTTTGACCTTCTTTTGAGACCATTTTTTCACCCTCCAGAGGCTTCAGGAGCTTTCCTGAAACATCCAGAGCATGAAAAACCATCCCTAAGGGCAAAACGAACTTCCAGTATTTCCGATTTGCACATAGGGCTGGTTTTTCGCATTCTGTAGACTTCAGGGAAGCTCCTGAAGTCTCGGAAGGACCTTCAGGGAGCGTGGGGGAGGCTGTTTTAGCCCACTCTAGGCTCTTATAAAGCAGGGGTCTCCAACCTTTGCAACTTTGCAAAGCTGGCTGGAGAATTCTGGGAGCTGAAGTCCTTCAGACTTAAAGTTGCAAAGGTTGGAGACCCCTGTTATAAAGCCTCTGGAGCCTGGGGAGGGCAAAAAAGGCACACCAAAAATGGTTGGGGGGAGCGCTGGTCATGCACGCATGCGGACTGGGGTCGTGCGCATAGCATTATGGGTGTGGTACGCCTACGTACAACCCTCCTGCGCTCCCCCTGCTTTTGGCGCACGAGCTACAAAATGTTCGCCATCACTGCACTATGACGATCTGTACAAGCTGTGCAAAGACTATAAGAAGTTTGACATATTTTTTTTTTCATGACTGGATGGTGAGGCTCGCGCCTATTTTTTTCTCTCTCTCTATGTCTGCTCTGTTATGGTGGGAGACAAAAACGCCATCAAGTCTTTTTGCTTTCTACAGAAAATAAAAAAACTGATTATCAGGAGCCTCCTGTTCAGAGTTTCATTGTAATTATCAGATTCTGAGCTGAATTTTAAAACCTTACAGTGGGAAATGGCAGGATTTATATTCCTTGCAGACAGCTACTTCGTCATTTCCAGTGGTGGGTTTTAAAATTATTTAGAACCTCTTCTGTAGGTGTGGCCTGCTTTGTGGGAGTGGCTTGCCGGCCATGTGACCGGGTGGGAGTGGCTTGCCGGCCATGTGACTCAGTGGGAGTGGCTTGGCAGTCATGTGACTGGGTTGGCGTGGCCAACTTGTAAAATGTGGTGAAACTCACTTAACAACGCTCTTGCTTAGCAACCAAAATGTTGGTTCAGAAACTCTGGCATTTGAAGCACGCAATTCTTAAAGCTGTCAAGTTACAAGACCCTTGCGCCCCTAACCCTTTGGAAAAAAAACCCCAGTGGTGTTCAAACTCGACAGCTTTAAGACCTGTGGACTTCAACTCCCAGAATTCCTCCTCTCGCTCTTCATCTGGATGATGTGCGGATGGGCGGGGGGAGGGAGCTGGAACTGGTTCTAAACTGCACTGTAGATTTGTGGAACCTTCTTCTATAGAAGAGGCTAGAACTGGCAGGAACCTACTCCTGGTCATTTTTATTCTTTCAGAGGAGGACTGTCAAACTCATCAATCCAGCACACAGGGTGCTTAGATCTGACCAGAACTGAGTGTTGCTGGGTGGTGGTGTGTGCATGCATGCGCAGCACGCATGCCCACCGAGGATACCCAGCCCTGTTGCAGCCTACTGGTTGTGATGGAATCTGGAACCCACTACTGGAGTCAAACTATTCTCCAAAGCATCTGAGGGCAGGACAAGAAGCAATGGGTGGAAACTAATCAAGGAGAGAAGCAACTTAGAACTAAGGAGGAAATTTCCTGACAGAACAATTAATCAGTGGAACAGCTTGCCTCCAGAAGTTGTGAATGCCCCAACACTGCAAGTCTTCAAGAAGATGTTGGATAACCATTTGAAATGATATAGGCTTTCCTGCCTAAGCAGGGGTTGGACTAGAAGACCTCCAAGGTCCCTTCTGACCATTCCATTCCATTCCATTCCATTCTATTCTATTCTATTTTAGTGGATTATTCAGTCAGATTACATATCACACTAGAATCTATTGTAGACAAGAGATGCTTTCTGGTCAAGGTGACCAGATGTCCTGCTTTTGGTGGGACAGTCCCGATTTTTAACAATTTGTCCCATGTCCCGCGGGTTTTTTTAAAAGTCCCGATTTTTGGAAAGAATGCATGACAAGCTAGGGAACGGCCGGGGAACGGGAAGGGAATATACGGTTTTTGGTGGCCATGTGGCTATTTTGCCAGGATATGAGTACTAGTTCTATGAAAAGTTTTGTTGCTCCATATAGACCAAAATTTTAATCAAGAACCCCCCCCCCCGCCCCCCGGTCAATCTTGTCCCGCTTTACCAATGTTAAAATCTGGTCACCTTACTTCTGATGCCAAAGAAACAAGAATGATTAAATGCCAATGTGTGGCTCGCTAGACTGTGTTCAACCTAATTTCTCATTTCCCCAGCCTCCCAGCCCTTTAAGGGCTGAAATCATCTCATTTCCTGACATGCCAGATGCCAATATCGTGACAACTGAGCATTCCCCAGATTTTCACAGAAGCTGCTCTCTAATCACAGTTTTGAAAAGGAGAAGGGATTAGGTGACATAAATCTCAACAACTGCATTATTTCACTCTCAGGAGCCAATTTGTCTCTCCGAGTTTCTTCATTCTCTTGGTAATAACCTTTTGATGAATAGGAGGGCAGCTGTACATTTTCCAAGACGAACAGAAGAAGCTGCAGATGTTCTGAATTTGTAATTGTGTGTTGTCTCAAGCCAAACAGACACACAAAGCAAGGAATTCAGTTCCAAGGCTTGACTTGACACACAGTGGATCACCATTTGCTTCAGGGTCTTCCCAAGCAGATGTCTTCACCTGCTTATGATTCCCTGCAAATGGCATTGAGAGATATCCTGCCTATCTCTCCAACCCGGAGGGTATCCTTAGGCATCCATAATGATAGCCATTGATACCCTTGTTCTCCATGAACTCGTCTCATCCTTTCTTAAAGGTGTCGAGGCTGACAGCTGTCACCACTTCTTCTGGCAGGGAGTTCCATAGACCAGTGATCCTCTGGGTGAAAAAGTACTTCCTCTTATTTGTTTGAGGTCTAGCTTCCAAAAGTTTCATGGAGTGCCCCCTAGTTCTAGTGTTGTGCGATAGGGAAAACAGTTTTTCCTTTTCGACTTTGTCCACACCATGCATGATTTTATAGACTTCAATCAGGTCACCTCTCAGGCGCCTTCGTTCTAGAGTGAAGAGGCCCAGCCGTTGCAGCCTCAGATGGTAAGGAAGGTGTTCCAGCCCCCTCATCATTCTGGTTGCCCTCCTCTGTACTATTCTTTCTAGCTCAAAAAAGAGTTTTAAGGAAGCATCAAGCCATAACCTGGCCTCCGGTTGCTGTGTAGAGAATAATCCTGACTCCTGGGATGCCGTTCTTTAATCATGGTGCAGTTGTACAGAACCTCATAGCTTCTAGAACTGCAACAACATCTGACAAACTGAAATACAACGGTTTACTAATGATTGTTTTTTTTAGTTTATTTGTTTTATGATGTCCCTGGGTTCATTAATGACCATGAGGAGAGTGCAGTGAATCATATAGGAATCTGATTCCATGGGTCTTCTCTAAAATCTAGTCTGGGCCTACAGTTTATTGCGTGACTCTGGATGAATCACTTTCAGCGTTATCTACCATACAAGCTAGTTGTTCTGGGCATAAAATTAGAGTGAGTCCCATAGGCATGCTGTCTCGATCTCTCAAGACGTGGCGAATGCAATAAATAAATCAATGTTCATTTGAGAATAAATAATAAAAGGCCATCTGTCTTCTAGAAAGAAAATAATGAGAAACCACTTCTGAAAATGCTGCCAAGAAAACTGAATAGACTTTGTCTAGTCAAGGAGCAAGGAGAGGGAGGGAGGGGGAGAGGGAGAGAGAGAGAGAGAGAGAGGGAGGGAGGGAGGGAGAGAGAGAGAGAGAGGGAGGGAGGGAGGGAGGGAGGGATAGAGAGAGAGAGAGAGAGAGAGAGAGAGAGGGAGGGAGGGAGAGAGAGAGAGGGAGGGAGGGAGGGAGGGAGGGAGGGAGGGAGGGAGAGAGAGAGAGAGGGAGGGAGGGAGAGAGAGAGAGAGAGGGAGGGAGGGAGGGAGGGAGGGAGGGAGGGAGAGAGAGAGAGAGAGAGAGAGAGATGATTGATAGATAAATGATAGGCAGGCAGGCACAGATAGATAGAGATAGATGGATGGATGGATGGATGGATGGATGAATGGACGGATGGATATGTTGGAAGAAATGTCCTTCTGGGTTCAGTTCCAAGTGGGGGAAAAGACACTGGATTTATGGAAGTTGCTTGGAAAGAAGGTTCAAGCCAGGATCACATGGCTTGAGATGCTGGGGGGAAAAGGGAATTGATCCTGAGAGTGCCTGGATTTTATGCCCTTTCTGGGCTTTTGAATTTGAGCTTGCATTCTGATTGCTTGTCAGACTCCCATGGGGCCATGCAGGGACAACTCTAAGGCTGTCCTGAGTCCCAAGTTTGGTTGACTCTTGCTGGGTGGTGATCAGTGGTGGGTTGCAGGCGTTACGCCCCGGTACGGGCGTACCAGTGCCTGCCGGGAGCACCAGGTGCCATTCCGTTCTGGTGCTTCGGAGGGCCCACCTGCCTGCTCACTATCCTTACCTGTATTTGAGCTCTTCGGCACTTCCGTACATGCGCACGGAGCGTACAGCACCCGCGCGATGCTCCGCCGAGCAGCTGGAGCATCGTGGAGGCATCACGAAGCATCACAGGAGGTAAGGGTTCATGCGCGTGCTGTGCATGTGTGTGCGTGTGCTGAGCGCGTTCATGTGGTGGCTGCCGGGCCCCGTTGCACCGTACCGGTTGTAATGGGATTCAGAACCCACCACTGGGGGTGATATAATGAAAGGGCTTTGGGATTCCTATTATGGCTCTGCCTGAAGGAGATAGATCTTTGTTATGTGGAATAGACTGCCCCAGGCCTTAATGGCCCATTGACAAAGGTGGGGGAGGTGAGTTTCTGCCTCCCTTTTAGGGAAATAATAATAATAATAATAAATTCGGATTTATTAACCGCTCCCTCTCCCCACAGGGACCCGGGGCGGTGCACAGGAGGAACTAAAAACAATATAAACAATAAATACAAAAATACATACTTTAAAACACAATTAAACAATATTATCCCGTGCTAAAAATAATTAAAAACCCATTAAAATACGTTTGAAATCTATAGACAGAGAGACTATCCAAGGCCGGCCAGTCGAAAGAAATGGGTCTTCAATTTCGTACGGAAGGAGCGGAGGTCAGTGGTCATTCTGATATCGGGGGGAAGGTCGTTCCAGAGGGCCGGGCCCGCCACAGAGAGAGCCCTTCCCCTGGGCGTCGCCCGCTGACAAAGTCTAGTGGACGGCACCCGGAGAAGTCTCTCTCTGTGGGAGCGAATCGGCCGTGAGGATGTATGGGGCAGGATCCGATCCCGCAGATAGCTAGGTCCTGAGCCATGGAGCGCCTTGAAGATGATAATTAGCACCTTGAAGCGCACCCGGAAGACGACAGGCAGCCAGTGCAGCTCGCGCAAGAGCGGTGTAACGTGGGTGAACCTAGTGGTCCCCATAATTGCTCGCGCGGCTGCATTCTGAACTAACTGAAGCCTCCGGGTGCACCTCAAGGGAAGCCCCATGTAGAGAGAGTTACAATAGTCCAGTCGGGATGTCACGAGGGCATGAGTGACTGTGCGAAGGGCGTCCCGATCCAATAGGGGGCGCAATTGGCGAACCAGGCGAACCTGGTAAAACGCCCTCCTGGCCACGGCTGTCACTTGCTCTTCCATAGACAGCCGGGTATCCAGGAGGACACCCAAATTGCGCGCCCCATCCACAGGGGCAAGATGTTCGCCCCCTATGGCCAGCGTTGGAGAGAGCTGGTTGAATCGGGCAGCCGGAAACCACAGCCACTCGGTCTTGGTCGGGTTGAGCCTGACTCCGTTACTTCCCATCCAGATCCGCACGGCTTCCAGGCACTGGCACATCACCGCTACGGCATCGTTGGGGTGATGCCGTAGCGTCACCCCAACGATTCTGCCCTTTTAATATTTCCTAAAATATTTCCATTTTTCTAAGAGAGGGTGCTAACTCCCTACAGATGGATGGATAAGAGATAGATGTCAGCTAAAGGCAGAGAAATACCCAATACTCCTGCCTTCTATGTTCCCCACAATAACAGTCATCCTGAAAGGCGCAAAGCCACCCAGCCAGCTTCCATAGCCAAAGAAGGCCTAAAACTCAGTGTCTCCTGATTTCTTCACCATATCTTTACCACAACACCAAACTGGCTCACCCAATTCCCATGGCTTTCATTACCCACTAAACATAAACTACCCAGACTTTGCCAAGGAGCCTAAACCGTAATTGACTAGCAATAATTCTGTGTGAGGTAGCCTTGATTTTCTCAGTTAATGCTGCAAAGGTGGGAAACTGCAGAGGTAATTACTCAATCAGCATTTTTTTTCAGTCAAGTAGATAATCACTATCCCAGGGCTGTATGAAGAATGGAATGGGAAGAGGCTTAGCTGAAGGTAAAGAGAAGGAGAAAGTGAGTTATAAAAAGAAGAGAAGAGCGAATGGGGCCAAATTTATTTGGGCCAAATGCCAGGTCCCCTATCGACAAGAAATAAAATGAAGCTAATTAATCGTTTTTACCAGCTGAACAAACAGCTGCCAAATGGAAAATCCATAAAGCGTTTGTTTTGCTTTGTGAATGACCAGTCTTTGATCAAGAATATTACCGTGCTAAATAATGGCACTTACTTTTGCTCCACTTTTAAAATAAAGCAAGCCATTTGTTCTTGGCAAGCTAT
The DNA here is from genome assembly GCA_039707465.1 of Rhabdophis nuchalis. Lineage (NCBI taxonomy): Eukaryota > Metazoa > Chordata > Lepidosauria > Squamata > Natricidae > Rhabdophis > Rhabdophis nuchalis. The sequence continues at coordinate 229,615,555 of CM077644.1, forward strand.
CTTTGCTCTGTTCCTGAACCTTTTGGTAAGCTCATTTGAGAGGCATCCCTGGGTATCCTTTGATGCACCAAAACAGCCCAGTCGCTGCAGGCAGCAGCTGGTCCCACAATCCTGGAGCTTCAAATGATAAAAAAAATATGTAAATGTGTGTGTGCAGCGAACCTATTTAACTTTCATGGAATAAAATACATATACTTCTGTGTTTCTGCCTCCCATAACAATAATTAAATTGGTACTTGTGTGTAAGATACTCAGTTACGGCGTAACAACCAGTTTGGTTTTATTTTTTAATAAACATGATTTTATTTTTAATTCAAAAAAATGTTGGGACATTTTAACTCGCTCATAATTTTTGATGTCAGGATGCTTTCTTCTCATATAAACTACTAGCTGTACCTGGCCACGCCTTGCTGTGGCCCAATGCGGTTAAATGGAAAAGTTTCCTCTCAGCGACCCCCTTCCCTCCCCCCCTCCCTGCCTTGGTTTCTCCTCAGAGACCCTCTCAGCAGCCCCCTCCCCTCCTTGCCTCGATTTCCCCTCAGAGACGCTCTCAGGGACCCCCTTCCTTCCCTCCCCTCCCTGCCTTGGTTTCCCCTCAGAAACCCTCTCAGCAGCCCCCTCCCCTCCTTGCCTCGGTTTCCCCTCAGAGACGCTCTCAGGGACCCCCTTCCTTCCCTCCCCTCCCTGCCTTGGTTTCTCCTCAGAGACCCTCTCAGCAGCCCCCTCCCCTCCTTGCCTCGGTTTCCCCTCAGAGACGCTCTCAGGGACCCCCTTCCTTCCCTCCCCTCCCTGCCTTGGTTTCCCCTCAGAGACCCTCTCAGCAGCCCCCTCCCCTCCTTGCCTCGGTTTCCCCTCAGAGACGCTCTCAGGGACCCCCTTCCTTCCCTCCCTTCCCTGCCTTGGTTTCCCCTCAGAAACCCTCTCAGCAGCCCCCTCCCCTCCTTGCCTCGGTTTCCGGCTCCCTGCGGTCCTCTCCAGCCCCTCACCTGCCCAAGAGGAAGAGCGGCCGGGCGGCGGGAAACCGATGCTTTCCCTCACATCCCCAGGGGGGGATACTGAACGCTCACTGCCACGGCCGGTCCCATCTGCCTCACCCTGAGCCCAAACATCTGCCAGGCCCCTCCATCCACCCGCTGGCTCGCTGGGCTCCTTGCTCGTATTTGGCGGGAGTTCTGCTGACCTTGGAGCTCCGGCGCCCTGATAGGGCGGGGTGCCATGCCCACGTGACCCTGCCGGCTGGGCGTGACGGCGGGCGGAGCGGGAAGCAGCGGCTCAGGCTCTCGCGAGAACATAGCCCTGGACGGGAGCCGTGGACAGGAGCTGTGGACAGCAGAAGAAGTGTGGTGTGAAGAAGTGTGAAGAAGTGTGAGGGAAACACTCAGAAGAGCCGCACTTTTACACTTGCGTGGCATGTACATTGCACAGGTGCAAAATCCACACAATCTATAGATATCATTGTTACTGTACTTCAAAGGAACCTTGTGTGAAAATTTGGAAGCGATCGGTGCAGTACTTTCTGACATTAGCAGTTTTGAACAAACAATTGTTACATTTTTATTTATATAGATTAACTGCCACCAATTCTTGCAGAACAGTTGTGACAACATGTCTGAATGGCACTTTTTCCAGGTGTGTGTGTGTGATATTGATGTCTACGCTGTTGTGGCCCACCAGCGGCCAGCAGAGCTGGCAGCAGAGTCGGACAGTGAGGAGGTTGGGGAGGAACATGGGCCAGTCCTGAAGGCTGGAGAAGGCTTGGACGAGGGCTCTGGGTCAGAGGCAGAGATGGGGCCAAGGCCATCTGGAAGTTCTCAGCTGCCTTTGGAGCTAGACAGCAGTGAGGCAGAGAAACAGCTGGAGCCTGTTCCCAGTGTGCATGCACACAGCTGCCAGAAGAAAAGAACAACTAAGAAATCAGGGTAGACTTGGGAATAAAGCCACAGGTGGACGGTGAATGGCCCCTCCCATAGGGAATAAAAGAGGAGCTAAAGGGGAGTGGGCTATTGCAGGATTTTGTTCCTTTGTTCATTCATTCATTTGTTCATTCATTCATTCATTTCCAGAGTGTGAAGGTATGTCTGTGAATCGCAGAGACTCTGCCAAGTCTTTCCTTGCACAGCATTGCGTTTGGAAAATATTAACATGGCAGCTTTCCAAGCTAGATAAGGTCTGTGGTCATAAATTCACCTTCGAAAGGCTGTTTACCAGGCCTTTGCTGAATGTGAATGGGAGGAATTAACATTCGTTTAATAAAAGAGGTTTTGTCGGGACCAGGAATCTGCTTCGTGCTTTTTGGGGAAGCCTAGGTCAGAACACAATCCAGGATATCAAACTCAAGGCCTGCAGGCCAGATCCAGGCAACAGGGTGCTGAGATCTGGCCTGTGAGCCCCCTTAGAAACAACGAAGGACTGGCTGCAGTGCCTTTGTCAATGAAAACGGAGCTCAGGAAGGCCCTCCCAAGCTCCGTTTTCATTGGCAGAGGGTTGCAGGAGGCAGTTGTAGCTGAAGACGGATCTTGGGAGCCCATTTTTGCTGGCAGGGTGCTTGGGCCTCCACAGGCACCCTCGACATGAGTGTTGTTGAGCTGGCCATGCCCACCTCAGCTCCCCGAGGTCAAACACAACCCTCAATGAAATCATGTTTGACATCCCTGGTCTGCACCATTGAAGTGCAGCATCGTTTATGTGAAAAAAATCAGACCCTAGGCTGGTATTTGCCTTCACCTTAGAGCTGATCATGATGTGAGCTCAGTTTGACGCAGTGGTGGGATTCAGCCAGTTTGCACCTATTCAGGAGAACCGGTTGTTAATTCTCTAAGCAGTTCGGAGAACCGGTTGTTGGAAGAAATCTCCTTTTGTTTTTTTCCACTTTACAAGGCTAATCCTGTAAGGAAGGCAGGAAGGAAACATTCTGGTGTTGTTTCTAGCCCAACCTTTATGGCCCTCCTTACAGAAACTGCCTCTCCGGTTAACCCTTATTACATTGAAACAGCTAAGGCAAAGCGCCCATCGACATAAGTGACGGTGAGTTGGCCACACCCACCCAGTCACATGACCACCACTGAGCCCCGCCTACCCAGCTGGTCATTAGGGCAGAGAACCGGTTGTTAAATTATTTGAATTCCATCACTGGTTTGACGTGGGACCCTACAGTCCATCTGAGGGAAGGGTACTGTACCTCATTCATGCAAAGAGTCCCAGCAGACGCAGTGAGGTGCAAATCCTATTCAGGATTGTCCATTGCTGGTGTGGTCGTTCAAAACTTGGCACTTTTTCCTTAGAGTTGTTGGAAGAAATCTGGGTTCTGCTCCAAGTGGGGAAAAAGACACTGGAGACATGGAGGCTGCTTAGAAAGATGGTTTAATGGTGGACAGGACCACATGGTTTGGTCCTGGGGAAAAGGGTGATCACATGCTCCCAGGTGTTGGTTGAAGAAGAAGAGGCAGAAGGAAAAAAAGGGCTTAGTGAGGGGCTTGCAGGGGTTTTTATAATCTGTTCAGCCCCCACCTATCTGTATCCTGTTCCTGTGTAAGACATGTACTCCTGGTTGGTTGCCAGACTCACATGGGGCAATGCATGGGCAACTCTCTAGGCTGAGTTCTCAGATGCCATATGGTCAGTAAGGCCACATCACCCTGGAGCTGATGGGGAGGGGTCTTTTGTTATGTGAATAGACTGGCTTGGCATCTTAATGGCCCATTGACAAAAGGTGGGGTAGGCAGGAAGCTGCAGGAATTAATAGATGTTTTTCCCTTATCACATTCAGAGTAGAATAATATTCTGCCTTTTCAATATTTGCTAGGATATGTCATTTTTCTAGGAGAGGAGTGGGTGATAACTTCCAACAGAGTCATTTATTTGTCTTTCTGCATTGGTGATCAAGCTCCAGTGGACATTTCGTTCCTCTTACCACGTACAAGAATATTTACAGGAATTAGAAACAGAACAATCTGTCCCAAACATCTGAGTGGAGAGTCTCTTCTGCGGGGTCTTGGACAGGGATGAGGGCATTGATTTACCCTCCAAAGAACTTGAACAAGCAGGACAAGAACTAATAGGTGGAAGTTTATTAATGAGAGATGCTACCTAGAAGTAAGGAGAAATAGCAATAGCAATTGCACTTAGACTTATATTTATCTCCATAGTGCTTTACAGGACTCTCTGAGCAGTTTATAATGTCAGTATATTCCCAACAATCTGGGTCCTGATTTTACTGACCTCAAAAATATGGAAGGCTGAGTCAATCTTGAGCCTATCAGGATTGAACTCCTGCTGTGGGCAGAGTTTGCCTGCAATGTTGTATTTTAACTGCTGCACCATCATGGCTCCGAGAATCTTCTGACAGTAAGAACAATAAATCAACAAGCTAGCAATGGAATGGCTTGCCTCCCTGGGTTGTGGATGCTTCATCACTGGAGGTTTTCATCAATAGCCTGGACAATCCCTTGACTGAAATTGTTGACCTGGGGTTTAGGCTAGAAGATCTTCAGGGTCTTCTTCCAGCCCTAAGATTCAATCAAGTTATTGCCCACTCCAGTGGCCTAGCACTTCACAATGGTGACTCTCTCCACACACCAAATTCCTGCAGTGTCTCTTCAAAGAATTGGCCCAGGGTCAAGCATGGAAATATGCTTCTCCATAGTTCCAAAGGTGCTTTTTCAGGAAGCAACTGAACATTCTTATTTTTTCTTTTGAAGACAGTTTGCTTCTCATCCAAGAAGCTTCTTCAGCTCTGACAGGACAGTGGGGAATGGAAAGATTTATATTCTTTGCAGACAGCTGGTCATTTGTGTTAGCAACTCTGGGTTCAGAACCAGTGTTACAACTCTGGTCCCTTAACCAGTGTTAGCAAATAAATGCGGAATAGTGTAATTCACCGGACAGTAAAGAGATACGTTGCTGTAACCACAAACAAACTCTAAAACAGTGATAGTAGGAAAATAAATAGTCTTTACTTTGTAGCAACTAAAATGCTTCTTCCAACCAGTGAGACTAATTTCTCAAAACAAATAACAGTCCTTCACCAATCAGAGTTTATCTTACAGTGATGCAAAACAAATCCTCCTCCTTCTTCAGCTCCAGCTCCTCAGCACAGGGAATCGAAAAAGGAACGGACTTTGATTCTGAGCTTGCTTTATGGTAGAGCTGATACTCACAGCCAATCAGAATTTAAGACAGTTCTTAAAGCTACATAACTCCTTAAGAACATAGACTTATATATATTGTCAACCCAATATAAGGCTGAATATCCTAACAATTTGCAATTTAGAGGGTCGTCGAAGCACGTGGAGGTCTATTTGTGTCCTCAGGATCACCTGAGTAGTATTCCTGGTTCCTGTAGTCTGCAATTTTTCCTCTGGAAATCCATTCCTACTCCCACACCATTCAAAGGGTGTTCATTCCAAATTGTATAGCTAAAAGTCTGTAAAGATTGTCAGTCATCCAAGTCATGGTTGTCCATTCCCTACTATCCTGTCAGAGCTGAAGAAGTTTCTTAGATGAGAAGCGAAATATCTTCAAAAGAAAAAAAAACGTCCAGTTGCTTCCTGGAAAAAAAAAGCACCTTTGGGGCAGCTATGAGTGGGATGACTGAGAATCTCTACAGACTTCTGTCATTTCTTATTTCTTTTTCGTTCAAACTAGCAGCATCTCCCACAGCAGGTAAGGAGGTGGGTTTGCCCCATGGTTTTAGAGCAGACTTGGCAACTTTAAGACTTGTGGACTTCAATTCTCAACATGGCTGGCTGTGGAATTCTGGGAGTTGAAGTCCGCAAGTCTTAAAGTTGCCAAGTTTGGAGACCCCTGCTTTAGGCCCCGGAAACTAAGCTTGTCCAATGAGACTGCTACCTCTATCTTCCTCCTCCAATCATCAGTCATCTGCCCACCTGCATATTCTTCTCTTCTTCGGCTGAGTCATGCCCACCCAACCACAGCCAGCATGGCCATTATTATAAGTCATAATAATTGTTCATTATTTGCTTTGTTGTACAATGACCCGCCCCTCCAGTGTCTTTCTAAAACACCAGACACCAGACCTCATCACACCATTAATCCTTTCAGGAATTATATAGATCCGTGATGGCGAACCTATGTGCCACAGGTGGCATGCGGAACCATTTCTTAGGGCACGTGAGGTGTTGCCCTGTCAGCTCCAGTGCGCATGTGTGCGCTGGCCAGCTGATTTAGGCCTTCTTTTGAGGCCCGTTTTTCGCCTTCTGGTGGCTTTAGGGAAGCTCCTGAAGCCTCTGGAGGTGGGGAGGGGAGATTGTTTTCACCCTCCCCAAGCTCCTAGAAAGCCTCTGGAGCCTGGGGAGGGCGAAAAAATTGCGCCAAAAACAGTGGGTTGCACACATAGCATTATGGGTGTGGCACGCCCACGCACAACCCCGCGAGCCAAAAAAGGCTGATATAGATGTTTCTGCTATTGAGATAAGTAATTTACATGCAAGAAGTAAGAATTTAGTAAGTTTTTCCTGGATTTTTGTTGTTGTTAGACCATCAGTTTTTTGTTTAGAGTAGCAAGCCTAATTTTGGAGAGAATCCGGTCTTTTGTTCAGTTATGTATGACCTTTTATTAAACACCTTCTTATGAAAATTTAAAACTTTATCACATGTCCACCAGAGGTGAAAGAATATTCCATTTAATTTACAGCCTCACTGCAACCTACTGTGAGGCTGCATCTAGAAGTTATTTGTAAGATTAATGGCATGGATGTATTTCCTGAATAAATGCTAATAAGAATCCCTCATCCTGCCAGAGAAATTGTCAAGGATGATCAGCTAATTGCTTCTCTACGTAAAAGTCTCGGGTTTCCTTAAGACCCACGATAGACTGCATCATCATTTATTTCAAATAAAAACTGATACATTTTAAAAATGATTTAAAAAAAAAGATGCCTACAGATACCCATCTTCTTTACCATAATCTTGCCTCACAAGGAAATGATACATATGATACAGTCATTAAACCATCATGCCCCTATATCATGTTATGTAACTCTAGCATCTTTAAACTGTGTGGACTTCTATTCCAGGAATTTTTTACTTACTTACTTACTTACTTACTTACTTACTTACTTACTTACTTACTTACTTACTTACTTACTTACTTACTTACTTACTTACTTACTTACTTAGTTTGTCAAACATGTAGAAGATAACAGGTATAAGAATAAACACGGACGTGAACCAGGGGTAGTAAACCTTTTTATACCTACCACCCACGTTTGTATCTCTGTTAGTAGTAAAATTTTCTAACCGCCCACTGGTTCCACAGTAATGGTGATTTATAAAGTGGGGAAGTCAATTAAATGAAAAAAAGGAAAGTGCTTCAGTATCGGACAAAACCCCTACCGCCCACCAGGAAAGCTGGAATGGTAGGGACCAGGTTGACTACCACTGACATGAACAATGGAAATGAGTACTAATAAATGGGGACAATAGGACAGGGATGTAGGCACACTGGTGCGCTTATGCACCCCCTCTTTACGGACTTCTTAGGAATGGGGTGAGGTCCACGGTAGACAGTTTAAGGTTGAAGCTGTGGGGTTTTGAGGAGGTAACAATGGAGTCCACACAGCTCCAGGTTGCTGAGGTTGAGAAAAACGGTCCCACCTGTTAACATTCCACTTTACCTGGGTTTAGCATTTAGCCTCACTCTACCCAATGCTTGTGGGAGGACCTTCCACAAGGCTAGAAGGGTAGGGGCCTGCCAGATCTCATGGGGAATGGCATTTCACAGGGCAGGGGGGTTCTACAGAGAAAGTGCCTACCCAAAGTCCCACCAGATGACAACACTTAAAGGCCGTGATGCAGCCACCTATCCAATCTGGTGTCACGGGTTGATATACTCAGAGAGAGGTAGTCTCACAAATAATCTGACCTCCTTGTGTCAGAAAGAAACTGGATATTTGTGAGCTCATTTAAAAAGCACTGTCATATGGGCAGTACCAGTTTTATCTTTAAAAGATAGGTAGGTAGGTAAGTAGGTAGGTAGATAGGTAGGTAGGTAGGAATAGATAGATATATTAGACAGACAGACAGACAGACAGACAGACAGACAGACAGACCGACCGACCGACCGACCGACCGACCTGGATGGAAGGATGGATATGGATGGACGGATGGATGGATGGATGGATGGATGGATGGATAGATAGATAGATAGATAGATAGATAGATAGATAGATAGATAGATAGAGATTAAGGGATAGATGTAGAGAAGAGCAACAAAGATTATTAGGGGGCTGGAGGCGAAAACATACAATGAATGGTTGCTGGAATTGGGTATGTCTGGTTTAATGAAAAGAAGGACTAGGGGTGACATGATAGCAGTGCTCCAATATCTCAGGGGTTGCCACAAAGAAGAGGGAGTCAAGCTATTCTCCAATGCACCTGGGGGCAGGACAAGAAGCAATGGCTGGAAACTAATCAAGGAGAGAAGCAACTTAGAACTAAGGAAAAATTTCCTGACAGTTAGAACAATGAATCAGTGGAACAGCTTGCCACCAGAAGTTGTGAATGCTCCAACACTGGACGCTTTTAAGATGATGTTGGATAACCATTTGTCCGTAGTGGTGTAGGGTTTCCTGCCTAGGCAGGGGGTTGGACTAGAAGACCTTTAAGGTTCCTTCCAACTCTGCTATTCTACTCTACTCTACTCCACTCCACTCCACTCCACTCCACTCCACTCCACTCTAGATATAGTTAGATGGATAGACAGATAAACAGATGGATGATATGTAAATGGATAGATAGATAGAGATGATAAATGATAGAGATAGACAGACAGACAGCTAAATTTCAAAAAGAAAGATGTCTGTTTGCAAATTCCACTACTTTTGTTGTAATATTGAAATGATCTCAGACCATATTCTTGTAGCTCTTTTGGCTCTAACTGTGGTTCAACTAGCCCTCTTGTTCAATGCTTTCAGTTGCATGGTTCTGTATTGAAACTGAACTAGGTTATCAGTGGAGTTAAAGGAGAAATGCCTGGGATAAGTCTTGGAGACTTTTTTCTCTCTCTGCTATTGGCTCTTTACTCATTATGGACATCATTCATTGGATGAAGGTCTATTGGGAAGAGAAAGCAGAAGCTTCAAATTCTTGCCCCAAAGCTGAGTATCTTCCATTGGAACTCGGAGTTTTGTGGCCTCTTCAGCTTCAAGAGGAATAATATTTCCTTGAAAACATTTTGCTTCTCATTGCAGTTCTGAAGCTTGTTAGACGAGAAGCGAAATGCAGTGTCTCTGGGCCCTGAAATCCCCTTTTGTGACCTTCTGACAAGCAAAGTCAATGGGGAAGACAGATTCACTTTACAACTGTGTTGCTAAATAACTGCATTGATTCACTTAACAACTGTCTCAAGAAATGTCATAAAGTGGGATAAAACTCATGGACTGTCTTGTTTAGCAACAGAAATTATGGGCTCAAGTGTGGTTGTAGGTTGAGGACTACCTGTACTAAGGACAGAGAACAGTCCTTAGAGCAATGTTTCTCAACCTTGGCGACTTTAAGTCCTATGGACTTCAACTCCCAGAATCCTCAGCTGGCTGGAGGATTCTGGGAGTTGAAGTCCACAGGACTTAATGTCGCCAAGGTTGAGAAACACTGCCTTTGAGTTTTCTCTTCTCCTTTCTTCTGTGCTTTGGTCCCTTCCCTTCCCTCCTCCTCCTCCTCCCCTTCCCTTTCCACTTCCACCCCCCTTCCCCTTCCTTTAATCTCTTCCATTTTGGCAGCCCTGGAGCCAGCTTTTCTTTAATATCAATGCCTTCCAGCTCAGGAAATAAGAATTTCAACAAGTCAACATCATCAGAAATTAATTTCTAGTTATACTGTCTTCGCTTATAGCTGTTTACCTTTTTCAACCTGCTGTCCTTCTACACCCTTAGTAAGTTAGCTACGCCAATGTGTGTTGACCTACCAGCTGGTATCAGATATTCCTATTAATGTCATTCTTGAATTTCAGCCATCATGCTGTGTTTATATTTGGATATTACAGCTGATGCTTTAAAACTATTGTAAGGAAATATTTTAAATACAAACAAATACAATGATCCAGCCAATTTCTGAAGGTGAGAAAACTCATCTCCTAATGAATGCATGGCAATGTGCACATAAATGTTTTAATAAATTAACAATAAATTAACAATAAATATCAATAAATAAATCAACCAACCAACCAACCTACCCACGGAAATATCAGATCCAATGCAAATAGATACTAGCAAAATGGAAAGAAAAATATATACTGCGCTATGCATCATCTTAGATTCCATGTAATTCATTCTAATTGGAAAAATAAATGAGAAAATTAAAACTAATCCAAATTTTATTAAGACACATTCTCACAATCAAAGTTTTGTATATATTTTATATATGAGGCCAGGGAGCTGGGGCTCTGAGTTTCTGTCTCCCTTAAGATTTTTTTATTCCTCTTTTAGGGAAAATATTTTATCCTGCCTTTTTAAAAATATTCCTCAAAAATTTTCATTCCTCTGGGGTGGGGATTTGGCTTCCCACACTTTCAACAAGCCATACAGATCGTGTTTTATTTTATTGCTCTGATGAGAAGAAGTTGTAACAGTGAGTAATTCAAGTTCCCGATAGATAGCTCACCAAAATTAACTTAAGATGAGCACTGTGAGTTTTCAACAAGTTTCAAGGATGATGAAGGTCACGTCACAAACATTCGCAGCCCAGAAAGGGCAGGTTTCAAAGATGATTAAGAGGTAACAGGATAGGCTGTTTTTTCCCCTGGACTCTGACTATGCTGAAGTATAAAAGTCTTTTGATTCCTTTTTGTAATCTCACAGAAATAGCTAGCCAGAAGAGGAATTGCAGATGAGTTCCTAGTGTTTTATTTATAAAGCTGTCGCAGCATAGAAATGTGGATGGAATTGAAAAATAGGGGATAAATCAAAAATAACTTAGTTCTTTTTTGAGTAAACTTTGTTATATTCCTTTAAAAAAGCACAATGCACTTTTGAGATTCAAAGAAATCTGTATAGGTAGTCCTCGGGATTATTATTATTATTATTATTAATTAATTAATTAATTAATTTAATTTATATACCGGGATCTTGGAGTCCTAGTGGACAACCATTTAAATATGAGCCAGCCGTGTGCAGCAGCTGCCAAAAAAGCCAACACAATTTTAGGCTGCATAAACAGAGGGATAAAATCAAGATCACGTGAAGCGTTAATACCACTTTATAATGCCTTGGTAAGACCACACTTGGAATACTGCATACAGTTTTGGTCGCCAAGATGTAGAAAAGATGTGGAGACTCTAGAAAGAGTGCAGAGAAGAGAAACAAAGATGATTAGGGGACTGGAGGCTAAAACATATGAAGAACGGTTGCAGGAACTGTGTATGTCTAGTTTAATGAAAAGAAGGACTATTTTAATTTAATAAATAAAAAAATAAAAATAATAATAAAATCAATCAGAAGAGAGCTGGAAGGGACCTTGGAGGTCTTCTAGTCCAGCCCCCTGTTCAAGCAGAAGAGCCTATACCAGGGGAGACATGATAGCAGTGTTCCGATATCTCAGTGGCTGCCACAAAGAAGAGGGAGTCAAACTATTCTCCAAAGAACCTGAGGGCAGAACAAGAAGCAATGGGTGGAAACTAATCAAGGAGAGAAGCAACTTAGAACTGAGGAGAAATTTCCTGACAGTTAGAACAGTTAGTCAGTGGAACAGAAATTGCCTCCAGAAGTTGTGAATGCCCCAACACTGCAAGTCTTTAAGAAGATGTCAGATAGCCATTTGTCTGAAATGGTATAAGGTTCCTGCCCACGCAGGGGGTTGGACTAGAAGACCTCCAAGGTCCCTTCCAACTCTGCTATTGTATTGTATTGTATTGACATATAACAACTCGTTTAGTGACTGATCTAAATTAGAACGGTACTGAAAAAAGCGCCGTTGTTTACACCTAAGACCGTCGCAGCATCACGTTACAGTTTACAGTTACAGTTACAGTTTATTGGATTTGTATACTGCTCCTGTCTCCAGATGGACTCAGGGAATTAAAAATACCACGATAGCAACAATACAATACAATAATAAAATAAGATTAAATTATAACCTGTGCTAAAAATTAAGCCAAAAATATTAAAATCTCAACCAATCCACTAAAAATCCCAGTTCTAAAATCTAAGCTAAAATATAGGCTAAAATCTAACTCTAAGCAAGGCGAGCTAGGTGGAACAAGTGCGTTTTTAATGAGCGGCGAAAAAGGCGAAGGTCCGTGATGGATTGAAGTTCGGGTGGTAGGTCATTCCCGAGGTTTGGACCCGCCACAGAGAAGGCTCTTCCCCTGGGCGTTGCCAGTCGATGAACAAAATTCAGAGGTTCAACAACTGACTCACATTTATGACATTGCAGTGACCCAGGATCCTGTTATATGACTTTCTGGCAAGCAAAGCCAATGGGGAAGCCAGATTCACTTAACAACCATGCTCCACATGGAACAACTGCTGTGATTCACTTAACAAATGTGGCTAGAGAGGTTGTAAAATGGGCCAACATTCACTTGAAAAATGTCTCACTTAGCAACAGAAATTTTGGGCTTAATTGTGGTTGTACGCCGAGGACTACCTATACTAGAACCTCACTCAATGACGGATATACTCAAATGTCATCTCAAAAGCAAACCAATTCAAATTCAGGGCCAAGAAAGTGGCATATAGATAACAGAGGATAGTACATTTAATGATTCCAGGACATTATATGGCATGGCAATGCAAGGAAAAGCTTTCGCACGGTTGTTAGGAGTAGACTCCTAGAGTTGGGTAGGCAATATATAATGCCATGATGACAAATGGTTGTTGTTGCTTTAAGGATGTTGGAATGTTGGAATGCAATTAGAGACTGTAATTATCTCGGCAATAAGAGGAAGTAAGCAGAGAGCAATCTCTCTCTCTGCCGGATCATCTCTCTTTGCTCTATATCTCTACTGATTGCTAACGGCTTGTTTGTTTGCCGTGCCTGACTGTGTTTGAAGAAGGAAGAAGGAAGAATCGTTAATTGCTGACTGTAAGCAATTGTTAGTTTGTTAAGGACTTTGTTCGACTCACTTTATTATCACTGCTTGTGAAGCAAGTTTAGTTTTATAGCACCAGTAAAGATAATTGTTTTTTATTAACAGTATCTGGTTTACTATTTGTGTGTTTACTAGCAACGTTTCTCTAGCTGCACATTCTGCTGCACAATTTTTCTGTCTCCCAACAGAAATGTCCCCAACAGCGGTCTCAAACTCTTTTCTGAAATTAGATTAATATATTGAAATACTCAATACTCAGGGGGATAAAGGTTTGGGGGATATGTAAACCAAAGGTGGGTTGCTTATTTTTTTACTATTGGTTCGGGCGTGCTCACTTGTGCAGAAGTTTCTATGCATTCGCAGAAGCGTCCAGGCAGCTGGGCGGAGCCTCCCATTGCCGCTACTACTGGTTTGGCCAATCTGGGCCGAACTGGCAGCAACCCACTTCAGATGTAAACCGGGGGTCTCCGAACCTTGGCACCCTTAAGCCTGGTGGATTTCGACTCCCAGAATTCCCCAGCCAGGGAATTCTGAAAAAAAGAGAATATCTATGTTCCAATTTAGAGCTAGTCCTTGACTTAAAACAGTTCGTTTAGTGAGTAATGTTACAACCACATTGAAAAACGTGACTTATGACCCTTTTTCACACTTATGACCGTTACAGCATCCCCATGGTCACATGATCAAAATTCAGATGCTTGGCTCATATTTATGAAAGTTGTAGCGTCCTGTGGCCATGTGATCCTCTTTTCTGACCTTCTCACCAGTCAATATGGAAGCCAAATTCACTTAAAAATAGCTGATATACTGCTTCACAGTGCTTTGCTGCTCTAAGCAGTTTACAGAGTCAGCCTATTGCCCCCAACAACCTGGAAGGATGGAAGGATGAGTCAACCTTGAGCCAGTGAGATTTGAACTGCTGAAGTGCAGCTAGCAGTCAGCTGAAGTAGCCTGCAGTACTACATTCTAACTCCGCTGAGACTTAACAACCATACTACTAATATAATAACTGCAGTGATTCACCTACCAGCTCTGGCAAGAAAGATCGTAAAATGAGGCAAAATTAACGTATCAACCTTTCCACTTAGCCACAGAAACTTTGGGTTTGTTTGTTGTAGTAAGTGGAGGATTACCTATTGATTTTCTGAAATTTTCTGGATTTTGCTGGAATTCTTGCAGCCCTATCTCTTTTCTTGATATAAGAGTCTTAAGAGTCATGTTTGGAAAAATGCTAGTTTTAGTTCAGGCAGATATCAAAGAGCCTGACAATTATAATTTCTGATTAAGTAGAAAATGATTTGAATTAATTTTGGTAACTAAATATGATCAGGGCAGTTTAATTTTGAAGGCATTTAATTTTACAGTAAGTCAAAGCCAAGTTTAACCTTGCCAACTTTTGCCATAATGTCTGCAGGGGCTACTTTGGAAATAGATCAGAGGGCAATTGCCACCGGTTCACACCAGTTCGGGCAAACCAGTAGTGGAAACTGGACTGGTTCGCCGAACTGGTACGGACGCCAGGCTGGCCATGCCCCCAAACCGGTTCCCCAGTCACCCATGCCATGTTTTTACTCCGTTTTTAATGTTCTGCGCATGCATAGAAGAATTTACAATACAATACAATACAATAGCAGAGTTGGAAGGGACCTTGGAGGTCTTCTAGTCCAACCCCCTGCGTGGGCAGGAACCTTATACCATTTCAGACAAATGGCTATCTGACATCTTCTTAAAGACTTCCAGGGTTGGGGCATTCACAACTTCTGGAGGCAAGCTCACAGGCAAGTTCCAGAGGTTAATTGTTCTAACTGTCAGGAAATTTCTCCTTAGTTCTAAGTTGCTTCTCTCCTTGATTAATTTCCACCCATTGCTTCTTGTCCTGCCCCCAGGTGCCTTGGAGAATAGTTTGGCTCCCTCTTCTTTGTGGCACCCTCTGAGATATCGGAACACTGCTATCATGTCTGCCCTGGTCCTTCTCTTCATCAAACTAGACATACCCAGTTCCTGCAACCGTTCTTCATATGTTTTAGCCTCCAGTCCCCTAATCATCTTGGTTGCTCTTCTCTGCACTCTTTCTAGAGTCTCCACGTCTTTTCTACATCGTGGTGACCAAAACTGTATGCAGTATTCCAGGCGTGGCCTTATTTGTAGGCAGCTCGCACATATGTGGGTAGCAAACCAGCAGTAACGCTGGCAGCAACCCACCCTTGAAATAGATGCTTTATGTAGTGGTTCAGAGAGCTTGAAATAATGTAAAACCACATAAAGGGAAAATAAAGGAAATTGCTGGATTAAGAAAGATGGACCCAGAGCGAAGGCTTATAATATATATGTGCCCCTGTACAATATGCTTGCAAATCACATCAAGCATGCTCGGTGCTCAGTGGGGAATTGAGTTTGAACAGGGGTCAGCTGCCCATTTTCGTTTCTCACTCTGCCACCACCTGCAGAGTAGGCAGACCGATCAGATGATGTCAGCAAGATTCCAAAGTATTTGCTAAAAGGTTAAGCAAAATTTAAATAGAGGTTGCATTAAGCAACCAGAAAGGAAGCTGACTTTTGCAGAAAGTTAATGTTGAATCTTGGCTGTAGAGATCGAATTAACCTGTGTTGTTGCAAAAAAACAAGAATCGTGTGGCGTCTTAAAGACTTAACATTTTTATTATGGCGTACCATTTCGTGGATTATAAAACGAAGAGACTATGTGCTCAAAATATGTTGTCTTAAGAGAAGATCATTATATACACTACGTAGCTTCCACATAAAAATCCCAAAGGTGCTTTTTCAAGAGTCATCCATAACCTGGATGATTGAGAATCTCCATAGATTTTCACGTAAAAACCTTTGCATTAAGGAAAATTGAAATGGTGATTATGTATTTGTGTGTATGTGGGAGGGAGGAGGGGGAAGAGAGAGAGAGAGAGAGAGAGAGAGAGAGAAGATAAAGGAAGGTAAAAATCTATTAGATTATGTACTTTACAAACTGCATTAAATTAAATAATTTTTAAATCAGGGCATCATCATTTAATGAAATATAATTGAATAAATAACCTGAGGCGACACCTACTGTTTTTGGCATGGATTTCTAAATTAGAGAATTTTTTTCAGAAGTAAATAGGAAATTAAGAATCCTCTTTATTTTAATGAAAGTCTAATCAGTTTGTATTGATAGATTTCAAATTTAGCCTATGTGAAACAAAATAAAATATAGAAAATATAACAAGATATGCCTAGCATAGAACTCTCCTTTCCCTGAAAATTTGCTGGAAAGGTTTAAGGCTTTCTTGGTGGGAAGAATGATAGTGATCAGGATTAAGCTGGGTATTAATAAATCTATGGCACACAAAAAGAATATAAGGACTATTTTGATTAACTAGGCCCGTGATGGCGAACCTATGGCACGCGTGCCACAGGTGGCACGCAGAGCCGTTTCTGAGGGCACACCAGGGGTTGCCCTGTCGGCTCCAGTGCATATGCACACACTGGCCAGCTGATTTTTGGCCTTGATTTTCAGCAGTTTTTTGTGCTCTGGAGACTTCAGGAAAGCTGGAAGTTGGAAAATGGGCTGTTTCCAGCCTCCAGAGGGCATCTGGGAGGGGGGCATTTTCGCCCTCCCCAGGCTCCAAGAAAGTTGTGCATGCATGCGCAGGGCAGCAGAGTGGGGTGTCACGCACGCATGTCCAGGGGGCATGGCATAGGGGAATTAAATTATGGGGATGGGCACCCGAGTGCGTGCAATGTTGAGCAAGCACATGCTTTTGGCACCCGAGGCAAAAAAGGTTCGCCATCACTGAACTAGGCTAAGCATTTTATTCCCGGAAGCTAATAAATGGATGTGCTGGGAAAATTTTCAGACATTCACTCATGATTTGGGAGTGGCTCGTTATAGTTATATGCAAGACCGTCTTCTGCTCTTCCCTTAGACCGATATGCTCCCACAGAGAGGGCCTTCTCCGGGTGCCATCAGCCGGACAATGCCGGCTGGCGACACCCAGGGGAAGGGCCTTCTCTGTGGCGGGCCCTACCCTGTGGAACGACCTACCCCCTGAACTCCACACCATCACCGACCTCTGCCTCTTCCGCCAGTGTTTAAAAACACACTTATTTCATCAAGCCGGCCTAACATAGCCTCCACTGTGACTAATTTTAGATAGTTTTAAATGGGGGATTTTAATTGGTTTTAGCGCAGGTTTTTTGCTATTTAATAGATTTTTTAAATTTATATGTTTTGTACTATTTTTGTATGTTGTTTTTAAATTCCTGTGCGCCGCCCTGGGTCCTTTTGGAGAAGGGCGGGATATAAATTGAATAAAATAAAAAAAATAAAAATAAAATAAAAAATAAATGATTTGCTGCCTCTCAAATGGATTACTAAAATGTGCTCTATGTTGAGTTGCTTTACAGCAGCGATTCCCAATGTGGGGCCCGGGGCCCAGGCCCCACAGGGGAGCAATTTGATTTTTAATGGGGGCAATTTAAATCTTGTTTAAACCAAGTCAATGGCCTTTTAGACTTCCTCCGCGTGAGTAGAGTTCACTTTTTGAGTAAAGTAAGAATTATATGTCATGGGATGGGTGGGGGCATCAGGATTTTAGAGATGCTGAGGCAGGGCATGGCCAAAAAAAGGTTGGGAACCACTTCTCTAGAGATTAGTAAAAAGCTACATCTGGCCTAGAATGAAGTGCCATAGGCACTGATGGGTGCATCACGGTAATTGGTATGCATGTGTCTTCACTGTTTCATGAGCTGCACTGGTTGCCAACTGGCTTTCAAAATGTTGGCAACTAAAGACCTTCATGGCATAGGGCAGTGATGGCGAACCTTTTTTGGCTCGTGTGCCAAAAGCAGGGGGAGCGCAGGAGGATCGTCAGCAGGTGTGCCACACCCATAATGCTTTGTGCACAACCACAGCGCACATGCGCGCACAACCAGCACTTTCCCCCCATTTGTGGCGTGCTTTTTTTGCCCTTCCCAGGCTCCCCTGTGCCCCCCCCCCGGGAGGCCCTCCGGAGGCTTCAGGAGCTTCCCTGAAGCCTCCAAAGCATGAAAAACCGGCCCTATGGGCAAACCGGAAGTTCAGGAACTGACTTCCGGTTTGCTCATAGGTCGGTTTGAGGCCTCCGCAGGGCAAAAAATGGCCTCAAAAAAGGCCAAAGTCAGCTGGCTAGCACGCCCCTACTAACAGGGCAAACCTTGCATGCCTTGACAAATGGCTTAGTGTGCCACCTGTGGCACATGTGCCATAGGTTCGCCATCATGGGCATAGGGGCTGGATTTGTGAGGGACCACCTGTCTCCCTGCCTTTAGGCCTATTGGGTGAGATCAGCTAGAGTGGCACATACCATGTCCTATCAATTGAGCAGTGTCATCTTGTGGGAACTAGGAAGTGTACCATTTCAGTGAGAGTTCCTGCCCCGTAGAATAATATAACCCTTGAAATTCATACTGCTCCCACCCTTTTGACATTCCCCAAACAGAGACCTAGTTATCCTCCCATATCCTAAGCTAGAATGGTGGTTGAGTTCCTTTGGTTCACTTTAAATGTTTTATTCTCTGAAGGCTGCCCAGAGTTCCTCGGGGAATAGGCTGGCCTTGAAAATGAAATGATGATTAAATAAAATATCATGTTGTTCGTGCTCAACTTCTGGTCAAGAAGACTTCTTTGAGTGGAACTCAAGTGGCCCATTGACCATAGACACGTTCATGTAGTTTTCTTAGCTACGATAGCATGGTTATCTTGCAATGATTCCTCAACTTTCTAATTTTAATCTACATCCCTAATACTTCTTGGTGAATTCCTCATTGAGTCCAACTCTACTTGGATATAATACAATAGAAGAGTTGGAAGGGACCTTGGAGTTCTAGTCCAACCCCCTGCCTAGGCAGGAAACCCTATACCGTTTCAGACAAATGGATATCCAATATCTTCTTAAAAACTTCCAGTATTGGAGCATTCACAACTTCTGGAGGCAAGCTGTTCCATTGATTAATTGTTCTAACTGTCAGGAAATTTCTCCTTAGTTCTAAGTTGCTTCTTTCCTTGATTAGTTTCCAGCCATTGCTTTTTGTTCTACTTTTCCAAGGTGCCTTGGAGAATAGTTTGACTCCCTCTTCTTTGTGGCAACCCCTGAGATATCAGGACACTGCTATCATGTCTCCCCTGGTCCTTCTTTTCATTAAACTAGATATTCCCAGTTCCTGCAATCGTTCTTCATTTGTTTTAGCCTCCAGTCCCCTAATCCTCTTTGTTGCTCTTCTCTGCACTCTTTCTAGAATCTCCACTTCTTTTTTTATATCGTGGCAACCAAAACTGAATGCAGTATTCCAAGTGTGACCTTACCAAGGCATTATAAAGTGGTATTAACACTTACACACGTGTGTGTACTTAATTGTTCAAGATCAGCCAAGGCTGGCTAGACTAGATTGAATGAATCTATTTACTTCTCCACAGGTTCTTATGTTCATGCAGATGCAGTAATTATTAAAAAAAGATTCACTCAAATATTTGCTTCAATATTACTGTATATTCAAAATAATTCTTACATTCAGCATGGTTCATCTTGGACTAAAATAATAAAACTCTGGGAATGAGTTAGTCAGAGTTAAACATGCTCATTGTCCTATTGATTGTAAAGAAAAGCTTCTTCACGGGATTAAATTTATTCTATTTGGAAAAGATTACTAAACTGCTTAAAGCGCTAAAAAACATTGCAGAGTTTCAATATAACAATACAACATAAACGCTGTAAAATCAGCTAATTAATCAGTTAATTAATAAATTAATCAGGGTCGTGGTACTCAGTAACTAAGATGCTGAGCTTGTCGATCAGAAGATCAGCAGTTCAGCGGTTCAAATCCCTAGTGTCGCATAACAGAGTGAGCTCCCGTTACTTGTCCCAGCTTCTGCCAACCTAGCAGTTTGAAAGCATGTAAAAATGCAAGTAAAAAAATAGGGACCACCTTTGGTGGGAAGATAACAGCGTTCCGTGTGCCTTCGGCGTTGAGTCACGCCAGCCACATGACCATGGAGACGCTTTCGGACAGCACTGGCTTCTTGGCTTTGAAACGGAGATGAGCACCACCCCCTAGAGTCAGGAACAACTAGTACATATGTGCGAGGGGAACCTTTACCTTTAACGTCAATTATTATAAGAATTTTCTCATACAATAAACTGATAGGTCATCCCTGAAGATAGGAAGAGCAATGTACCTTTATGATTCAGCATTATAATTCCCCCCCCCCCCCCCGTTATTGGCTTTCTTGTTAGCCAAATGTTGAATTTTTAATGTGCCTCCTTCATTCTTTGTTTTTATTCTGTTTTTTTCCCTAGACACAGCAACAAGAAATCAATGCTGAAACATCAGCGTCAATCAGCAGTGACCAAGAACTATTTGTAATAGATCCTACAGTGGATGAGAGGCTTGTTCTCATACCTTCTCATGGGGCTGCTGAAAATTCTGCTTTGCCAAAGGTCCATGGGAAAACTGGATTTCAGACGGGTAACATCACTTTGGAAAGCTCTATAGCTCTCAATGGAAGGGGTGGAATTCATGAGGCTGAAGAGCCAAAGCCAAGCTGGAATCAAGCTCCCCATCTCCCAATGGTGGATAACAGGGCAAGCTGTGATTGCCCCAATGCCTTATGTGATATTCCGGTGTCCATGCTTGATGGACAAATGAAAGAGGCACATGCAGGAAAAGCCCCCGAGCTCAACAGGATAAAAATACTCCGTAACATTCCTAGGACTCAACATCCATCCCAAGAAAATTCCCAGAGCATCCTGGAATCTGCAGAACTTAAGGAGAGAGATGTTGGTTTATCAACAATGTGTGAACTTTCCCAGAGACTTCTTTACGAGAACGATGACTGGGATGATGACTTCAGTTGCACCGGCAGGGAGGTTAAGAGGGTAGCAGCTGAGACTGCTAGTGCCAAGAAAGTCAGAGGGATGAACATTGTCACAGATGTAAGTGGTAGGCAGCATGTGCCAGAAAATTTAACAGAAGATAATCAGCATGTCTCAGAATTGACAACAGAGATGAAAGGCCTTACTGATTTTAGCTTGCTAAAAACAGATGAAGCCTATAGCCATACATCCAAGGTCAATTCCATGACGCTACCTGTGGAACCAGATTCCATAGATCTGTGCTCTGGTTTTCAACATAAAAGAGAAAAGCCATCTGTTATAAGGAGCGATCTCCAAAAGAGAAAATATCCAAACAAGCAGTGTGAAGCCCAGCACGATCATCATGGATCCATCCAGAAATCTGTTTATCACGAAGAGCCATTTTTGACTGAAAAGGCTTTCCAATGTTGTGAACAAGAACCTACATATAGATTTGTAGACGTTCCAGGTGACCCTTTAGAAGCAAGCCAAGAATTTTTATTAAAACAGCTTCCTAATAATCTTGGTCAGTTCTCTTACACCGAACAGAATGTTGATTGGGAAAGTGGTCACATAGAAAAGCAAGCTGACGAGATACCTTTGAAAGAACACCAAAGTCCTGTAAATCAGTCAAGAATAAATGATTGTCTTTTGAAAGGGGATCCATCTAGAAATTTCTGCGGGAAAATTATGGCTCCAGTAATAAGCCGAAAACAAACTTCTGTTACAGCAATCGATAGAAGTGCCAAGCAAGAAAATCGGGGAAAAGAAAGTAAGTCGGAACTGAATGCAAAAAGAATCAGGAGTTGTGATATTTATCCCAATAAAGGTAACAATAGAGATTTTAAGTCTGTATCTGATGCCCAGAATCACACCTACCACATTCAGGAGTCTCATTCACTGATGGCTACGGAGCCTGAAAATGATTGGCAAGCATTAGAGACAACGAGCCAAGAAAACCATATAGAAAGAGATGCATCGAGACCCATATTCACAGCCTCTTACAAAGTTAGATTTTTCACTGAGGTGCTGTTAGAAATTAACAAAAATGCTAAAACCAATGCAAGCCAAAAGTGCACAGACTGTGTTGCGAGTCTGAAACCAACTCTCCTGGAGTCCCAACATGTCACAAAGTTGCCGCCCCACAATTCCCAACAATTAGTATTGGAGAGAAATTCTGCTCCTGCCAAACATTTGGATGAGAGCATGAAAAGTTTAGGCTTGGATCTGGCGGGTTCCCCATTCGAAATGAATACATCGGCGGGTTCCAACGCTGTGCAGTCTTCGACTCTTACCAGCAGTGAGGATTGTGGCATAGGCCAAAAGACTCAGAATGGCGAGATAGGCAATTCAACAGTGCTTGGTCAGGATATAAGTAACCTAAAACAAGCATCGGGTAGTTGCAGTGCAGATATACTGGCGCTATCTGAGCATGTTGGGCAAACTGAGTCCATTCAGTCTCAAATGGACAGTAGCATGGAGGCAAAGGCAGTGACATCACGGCAAGATAAGTACAAAGGGACAGAAGAAAACCAACATGAAGAAATAATGCAATCCGAGAAAGAAAAAGCACCTGGTTTTGAGGAAGCTGAAATAGAGCCTTGTGTGAGAGCTCTACTTGATTCAGAAGAGGGGCATCCTCTGATGGTGAGTCATGGCGAGTATCAAAAAATGGAAAGACAAAGTCAGAGCAAAATTATGCCAGATGAAATGGACACCAAGGAAACCGAAAAGCCGATTGAAGATGACCTGGAGATAGTTGAAGTGGAGCCTTACATGAGGGCACTCCTTGATTCAGAACCAATGTACTCTTGGCACGAATGCCCAGACTGTATGCCTCCATTCATGGAATTTTGCAATGAGCAAGCTGCTGTTCCCGAAGGAAGATTAAAGAGTGGATGTACAGTTGCAAGCACTGACCCCAATCAGGGCAGAGCCTTCACAGATGGTGAGAGGCGAAATTCATCCGCGCGTGGAATGGGGATTTTAGAGAGGCCCTCGCCTTGTGCTTCTGAGGACAACTGCCATTCCGAAAAAGCATCACCACTGGTTCAAAGGCAGCCATGCACGTTGGGAACAAGTGGGGGAGATATTTCTGCATTAGAAAATGAGAGGACAATATCACTAGAAGCTTCGGAAATCTCCAAGCCATTGTCACCTCGCAAAAGCTCTGATGCCACGAAGAGCGGGCATGAAATAACAAACAACATGATGCCTAAGATGCCCAAGAAAACATGTCTTGAAACAAGGGAAAGTATCTGTAATGATGCCAGCTGGAGAACAGAGGCCAATTTAACTGCAAGGGAAGAGAAGAGAGAAGAACAGAAAATGCTACGCCAAAAGGACAACAGAGGTATGTATAGAAAATGAGGTGGTTTTTTTTAATCAGTAATCCTTTTATCAACAGTAGTTCCCTGTGACAATCCCTTAGATCAGGGGTCTCCAACCTTTGCAACTTTAAGTCTGAAGGACTTCAGCTCCCAGAATTCTCCAGCCAGCAAAGCTTTGCTGGCTGGAGAATTCTGGGAGCTGAAGTCCTTCAGACTTAAAGTTGCAAAGGTTGGAGACCCCTGCCTTAGATAACTGGCAGAATTGGTTGCTTCCTGAAGATATTTGTAAGTAAAGATATGCCAAATACGGATTCTGAGTTTGTCTCCTTGGTATTCTATACTCTACTCTCTAAGGTATGAACTGTTCCAAATCCCAAATTATTTAATCAGCGAGACACTGAGATGCAATTTTGGGGGGCACCAAGGGCCCTTTAGCAAAGGATCATAAGCTGCACTCCAAAATGAGCTGTTTTTTTAAAAACTAATTAAGTTGAATTTATTACCTCAGTTAATATGGTTTGTCCTCATTAGTGGAATGCAAAGCATTTTAAATTCCGCACACCTTGTCTGAAATTTGAAAAAAAAGTTGTTTCAAGGGCAAAACAGCCTAGTTGTGGAAGTGATTTGAATTTAAAACAGCTTTTTTCTCCCCTAGTTTGGAATGCTTTGTTTCGAGATCAAAATACTCCCCAAATAATTAAAATAGCTGTTGAGCACGTGGAGGACTAATCTAAACTCATTATGGGCATTTTAAATTAGATACTTGAAATTCAGAACACATTTATACACTTCTGTTCCTTTATATTTAATGCCTCCTTCCATTTGTCATGTAAAAATTACAATTCAATGGCTATTTGTGGAGCTCTAGGATCTATCTTTAAAAATCTGTTGCACACTTTTAATGTACGGGTTGCGATTGATTGATCAACTATCCCAAATATGCTTTTGTTATCTCACCAAAACAGTTCGCTACAGTTCAGTTATGCAGTAACTAGAATCTCCACCTAGAGATTCATGCATGCTCTTTTTAAAAAAATACAAGTTTGGGCTCAGAGTTAAATGAGATCTAAATTGACTTAATGACAATGTTAGGTTCTTTAGTCTGCAGAGACCACAGCTTCATTCCATTTTGAATTTGGTCTTCTGTCTGTGAACCTTAAAAGTCTTAAAGGGAACAATTTTAGCGGTCTTATCTATAGCCTAGATCAGTGTTTCCCAACCTTATGAATTTTAAGATGTGTGGACCAAGGGGGATTCAAATTTTTTTTACTACCTGTTCTGTGGCTTGGTGCGCATGGCATGGCGTGGTGGGTGTGGCAGGGGAAGGATACTGCGAAATCTCTATTCCCAACCCACTCCAGGAGGAGAATAGTGCAAAAATCTCAATTTCCACTTTACTCCAGGGGACGGATACTATAAAATCCCCATTCCCTCTTAACCCCACCAATCTGCTTTCCAGCTCCGTTCTCCTGTGCAGGGCAATAAAAGAAGACTCAGCTGATCAGCTGGGACTTGGGAGGCAGCGAATAGATTGGGGGCTAGACCAACCAATGTTAGTCTTTGCCAGAACTGGCTAAATACTACCTCTGGTGTGGACTTCAACTCCCAGAATTCCCCAGCTAACCATGGCAGCCAACCTCCCAGAATTCTGGCAGTTCAAGTCCAAACCCCTTAAAGTTCATAATTTGAGAAACACTGTTGTAGGTCAATCTTCCTCACAACGTGGTATCCTCTAGCTGTGTTGGACACAATTCCTGTCATACTTCATTTATAATTTGGATCACAAGAGAGTAGACAAGGTTGCTCAAGGGTGATATGTCAGATTTTATTTCTTCGGAATTAAAAAAACCACACACATACTCTAAAACATCAATGTTGTCTCTAGATTCAATATATTGTTAAGGAATAAATACATATACCCAGTGGTGGGATCCTGCCGGTTTAACAACTAGTTCGGTGATTGTGTGTTTTGGGCGCACAGCGCATTTCACACGTTCCTGCGCCTGATGCGCACTGCATGCATGTGCAGTTTTACCAAAACTTACCATCCATGTTACTTCTTGGGGAATAACAGATGAGGCGTGGCAATCCTCTACTGCGCTAATCAGCTGAGAGGATATAGGTAAGTAAAGCACAAGGGTAGGAGAGCCAACCTGGTTGTCGAAGTGAACTGGTTCACTCTCAGCTGATTGTCGGAGCTACCAGTTCGCCCAAACCCGACGAACCAGCTGAATTCCACCCATGTATATACCCAAAGCAATAATCAATTGAAATGACTCAAGGACTGATCTACTATAGTCATTTCAATTGATTATTGCTTTGGGTATATACATGTATATACATATATATATTTGTGTGTGTGTATATGTATATATGTATATATATATATATGTATGTATATATATATATATATATATATGTATATATATATATATAATATGAAAATTAACCCTAAAATGCTACTGTACATATGTTCATCCCCAATAACGCATCATTTTTTATTTATTTTATTTACTAAAAAAAACAAATTCAGCACCCAAACTGCTGAGGAAAATCCATGCAGAACTGTTTCCTGATTTCTCCGGAAATGTCAAATTATGCTGCCAGTTTGGAGAAATTCATTCAGATTCCACCATTACCTGGTCAAAAGATTCTAAGCTTCTTGCTCGAGTTCACAGAAGGTAAGACATATTAACATGCTTTGCAAAGCTTTTGGGAAAGGGAGGATGTGGGAGGAGTATATATTTTATTTATAACTAGCCAAAAAGCTGGCATTGCCCGGGTATTTATTTATAGGGGACAAATGTCAGGACCAAATGTAGTTTCTAAAGTTTGATTTTCCCCCTTAACCCCCTTAACCAGATGGAGCCCCCTTGTGGAGTACTGTGAAGCCGTTACCATGCACTACACAGTAGAAGCCATTTTACTGCAGTACAGTAGAAGCCATTTTACAGCAGTACGGTAGAAGTCATTTTAAGGCACAATAGGCTGTATCTTAACAGAACACACACCCTGAAAGGTTTTGGGGGTGTCTTACCTCCACAACATTTGTTTCCAGAGAGTAAGTCATCTGTGTACCAGGTTTGGTTGAAATTGCTTGAGGCATTCCAGAGTTATGCTGGAATATAGATACTCACAGCCGTAGATAGATAGATAGATAGATAGATAGATAGATAGATAGAGAGAGAGAGAGAGAGAGAGAGAGAGAGAGAGAGAGAGAGAGAGAGAGAGAGAGAGAGAGAGAGAGAGAGAGAGAGAGAGAGAGAGATGCTTTTCTCTTGTTAAACCATTAGCTGACAGGGGCATCTGTGGTTGCAGATTATAAATTGCAGAATGTTAGGACAAGAAGATATTAGACACTACCTTATATTTTCAATATTTATTAACGTAAGTATACCTATTTTAGTATTTACAAATTCTAATACCAACCATATTATTGTATCTGTTCATCCATACAATATTTTTAAGTCTCTGACTGGTTCTCCATAGGAAAATAACATTTAATCCAAAAGAAGTTAATAATCATGTTACGATTTATAGACTAGAATAGAATGATAAGTGTTGTAAGGGACCTTAGAGGTCTTCTAGTCAACCCCCTGTTCAAATAGGAGACCCTATACCCATGATGGCGAACCTATGGCACACGTGCCCGAAGTGGCACACACAGTCATGTCACCTGGCACGTGCAGCGTCACTTGTTCCTCATCTGGGTTTCTGGTGTCCATGCGCACGCAATGATCATCTGGCCTTTGTGCATGTGGCAGTGCCAGAAAGTGGAAGAGCTGGTCTTCTGGTTTCCAGCATCAGCATGTGTGCCAGCTAGATGATCATCATGTGCACATGTGCACCAGTAACCAGAAGACTAGCTGGCCGGCACACATACATGTGCTGGAAACCGGAAGTTCATTTTCCAGCGTACACATGCCCCTTGGACAGCTCTTCTTCCGGATTGTGGCCCAGACTAGTGTGCATGCACCCTTTTCGGCACTTGTTTCCGAACAAGTTCGCCATCACTGCCTTATACCATTCTGGCGAAATGGTTGCCGAGTCTCTTCATAAAAACCTCCATTGATGGAGCACCTACAACTTCTGGAGGCAAGCTGTTCCACTGTTTAATTGTCGCCACTGTCAGGAAGTTTCTCCTTATTCCTAGGTTGGATTTTTCCTTGACTGGCATCCATCCATTGCTTCTTGTCCTGCCTTCAGATGCTTTAGAGAATGGGTTGACCCCTCTTCTTTGTGGCAGCTGCTTAGATATTGGAAGATGTTAGATGTCACCCCTAGTCCTTCTCTTCTTTAGACTAGACCAGTGGTGGGTTTGAAATTTTTTAGAACCTACTCTGTAGGTGTGGCCTATTTTGTGGGCGTGGCTTGGCAGTCATGTGACAGGGTGGGAGTGGCTACCTTTTAAAATGTGGTGAAACTCATTTAACAACGCTCTTGCTTAGCAACCAAAATTTTGGACTCAATTGTGATGATAAATTCTTTCTTTCTTTCTTTCTTTCTTTCTTTCTTTCTTTCTTTCTTTCTTTCTTTCTTTCTTTCTTTCTTTCTTTCTTCCTTCCTTCCTTCCTTCCTTCCTTCCTTCCTTTCCTTTCCTTTCCTTCCCATTGGGTCACTGGCAGCGGCGGGCCAGATTTACTTCCAGGTATGCCGGTGGAACCCTCTCTCACCGGTTCTCTAAATTTCACCAACCGGCTCTCGCGAGTAGGTGCGAGACTGCAGAAACCCACCACTGGGCTAGACATACCCATTTCCTGTCACTATTTTTAATAGAATACCTGATTTGTAAGAAAATAGAGGAATGTAGTTAATAGAGTGTTTTTTAGATAACTTATTCACATGCAAGCACTGTGTGCGTGCGCCCCAGCCCATCCTGCGCAGAAGCACTGCGCAAGCACGTACACAACCCAGTTACCTTCTCCCTCCCCTTACTGGACTGCAAAGCCGCAAGGATTGGGGACTGCTGATCTATAAGACATGCATCTCTGAAAAATTAAGTAATGTGTATTTTGAGTTTTTTTCTGAAAATGTGAATTTTTAAATGCTGATGTATTTTCTAGTGCAAGAGATGACCTTCCAGTGTCTCTGGCAATAGTTCAAGCTGGGGAAAAAGACCAAGGCCTGTATCATTGCTGCCTGAAGAATGTGCATGGAAAAGCCATTTCAGAGTTTAACCTGACTTCTGAAGGTAATGTTGGAAGAAATGTCCTTCTCGGTTCAGCTCCAAGTGGGGAAAAAGACATTGGAAACATGGAGGCTGCTTGGAAAGACGATTTTAATGGTGGACAGGATCACATGGTTTGAGCTCCTGAACAGAAAAGGGGATCACATGCTTCCAGATGTTGGGTGAAGAAGAAAAGAGAGAGAAAAAGGGGACTTGCTGGGTTTTTTATACTTTGTTCAGCCGTACCTCTTTTTCCTGTTCCTGTGTAAGAAGTGTATTCTGATTGGTTGTCAGACTCCCATGGGGCCATGCAGGGGCAACTATCTAGGCTGTGTTTTGAGTCCAAGTTTGGTTGAGTTCCCAGATGCCATGTGGTGAGTTTCTGTAGATTAATCCTATCTTTGTTATGTAGATTAGATTAGCTCAGGACCCCTAATGGGTCATTGAGAAAGAGTGAGTCTGTTTCCTGCCTAAAAACACGTTTGTCCATTTCTGATTCAGGGAAATATAATATTCTGCCTTTTCAATATTTCCCAGGATATTTCATTTTTCTAGGAGAGGGCTGGGTGCTAACTTCCTACAGTAACATATGATGAATTCTTCCTTAAACATAAAACATAGCTGCAATTAACAATGTGTAGCCTACATTCTGAATATATTTCTTTTCATCTTTCTACAGTTTTGGAACATCTGTCCAGTCTTCAGGATATTGAAGGTAAAACTGTGGCTTTTCTCCCCTATACAAACTCTTGCAGAACGATGCAAAATTATATTCAAACTGTTTACTTTGTGTAATTGAACCTGGGACGCTTCAAGGTTTCACTCCAAAATATATGATAATTATTTATGGAGCAAAAAAAAATAATGGTATGGAATAAGTTAAGATCTATGTGAGCATTTGCTGAGGATCTGCCTGTCAACTCTGAGCCAACTGATTCCAAAGATGAGATTTCTAATCTTACTGTCTGGCCTAAGATTTTTCATAATTAGGACTAAAGGATGAGGCCTCATTCACTTGAAATCAGATGTTAGCTTAGCTAATAAGGTTGGATAGCCATTTGTCTGAAATGGTATAGGGTTTCCTGCCTAGGCAGGGAGTTGGACTAGATGACCTCCAAGGTCCCTTCCAACTCTGCTATTGTATAAATAGCAGAGGATCGGGACGCCCTTCGCACAGTCACTCATGCACTCGTGACATCCCGACTGGACTATTGTAACTCTCTCTACATGGGGCTCCCCTTGAGGTGCACCCGGAGGCTTCAGTTAGTTCAGAATGCAGCCACGCGAGCAATTATGGGAACCACTAGGTCTACCCACGTAACACCGCTCTTGCGCGAGCTGCACTGGCTACCTGTCGTCTTCCGGGTGCGCTTCAAGGTGTTAGTCATCATCTTTAAAGCGCTCCATGGCTCGGGACCTAGCTATCTGCGGGATCGGATCCTGCCTCATACATCCTCACGGCCGATTCGCTCCCACAGAGAGGGGCTTCTCCGGGTGCCGTCCACTAGACTTTGTCAGCGGGCGACGCCCAGGGGAAGGGCGCTCTCTGTGGCGGGCCCAGCCCTCTGGAACGACCTTCCCCCCGACATTAGAACAACCACGGACCTCCGCTCCTTCCGCCTGAAACTAAAGACACATCTTTTCTGCCTGGCCGGCCTTGGATAGTCTCTCTGCTATAGGGTTTTATTTATTATTGGGTGTTTTAGTTATAATTGGGATTTTAGCACAGGAATTGATTTAATTCGTTTTTATGTAATGCTGTATATTTATTGTTTTATTTTCCCTGTGCACCGCCCCGAGTCCCTGTGGGGAGAGGCAGCGGTTTTATAAATTCAATTAAATAATAATAAATAAAGTCAGAAAACCCTTTTTACCAAGAACATGAATGAAGAGCCTTTTAGATACTTCATTGAAAAAAAGGGACCTGAACTTTGATAATCGCTTTCTTTTTTTTTAATGAAAAAAACAAATGTCCATTTATTAACTTCAAATTTTTGAAGTAGAAAAGCCAAGTTACCTTTGTTGATTTTTAAATAAAACAAATATGCAAATTGTAATTCTTTTAGTGCTTCAATGGTACAGTTAGAAACTTGTAATGTGAGAGACAGCTTTGGTTGAAATAATATGACTTGAGAATGACCTGTTCTTCAACAACAGTTGTCTTTTCTTTTTTCTTTTCTTTTTAATTTTATTTATACATTTTTTCTTTAAAATACATAAGCGCTTATTAAACAGTGTATTGTCTGGATCAATTTACTTATACAAGATACTAATAAAATACTGGTCGTGCTAATAGTAATCATAATGACCAGGGGTGGGTTCCGGCAGCTGCTACTGCCGGTTTGCTCGTGGTTGGGCAGTGCGCGCATGCGCAATACTATAAAAATGATACTGCACATGCTCAGAAGCCAAAAACAAGATGGCGGTTTAGTTTAGTTTAGTTTAGTTTATTTACATTTATATCCCGCCCTTCTCCGCAAAGGACCCAGGGCGGCGCACAGGAAATTTAAAAAACATACAGAGTACAAAAATACACAATTTAAAATATAAATTAAACCATCTTATCCTATGCTAAAAACCCAATTTTAAAATACCCAATAAAACTATCTAAAAGTCCCCCATGGGAGGTTAGGCTAGGCCGGCTTGTTGGAATAGGTATGTCTTTAGACATTGGCGGAAGTGGCGGAGGTCGGTGATGGTTGCGTAATTCGGGGGGTAGGTCGTTCCAAAGGGCTGGCCCCGCCACAGAGAAGGCTCTTCCCCTGGGTGTCGCCAGTCGGCATTGCCCGGCCGACGGCACCCTGAGAAGGCCCTCTCTGTGGGAGCGTATCTAGAGCACCCCCAAGAGAACCGGTTTGGGGATGTGGCAGGCCTGGGTTACTGCTGGTTCCAGTGACCCAGGACCCCAAACCACTACCGGTTTGGCTGAACCAGTCCAAACCGGTAGGAACCCGCCACTGATAATGACCGTAATAATACTAATGCTTGCTTTTCTGTAATAAAATAGCTTTCTTAGCGCTTGAACATCTGTCCTGTTTTGACACCAGGCTCATGTTCCCCAAAGTAGAGCATGAATATATCCCCGGAACCTTTTTAAAAATTCCATCTCCGTGTCATTGTCTTCTCAAAGGTCTCCTCAGGGCAGAGTCAAAAAGGTTAGCGTGGTAACCATGATCGTGCAAAGCGCCATCTCTTTCCAATGTGTATCATGTGAGGTACCCACATAAAAAACAGTTCTGGTTGCCCCATTGCAGCCGCCATCTTGATTTTTTTTTTAAGCAAACCCTAAGGACACCCCAGGTGGCTCAGTGGCTAAGATGCTGAGCTTGTCAATCAGAAAGGTCGGCAATTTGGCGGTTTGAATTCCTAGCGCCTTATAACAGAATGAGCTCCCCTTACTTGTCCCAGCTTCTCCTAACAACTCGAAAACACATAAAAATGCAAGTAGAAAAAATAGGAACCACCTTTGGTGGGAAGCATTCCGTGCACTTTCAGCGTGTAGTCATGCCGGCCACATGACCACGGAGGCATCTTCGGACAGCGCTGGCTCTTCGGCTTTGAAACGGAGGTGAGCACCGCCCCCTAGAGTCGGAAATGACTCGCACATATGTGCGAGGGGATCCTTTACCTTTACCTTTAAGGACACACCATCTCTTCTCTTGCCTGAGAGGAGTGGCCTCAAAAGTATTATTTGCATTCTACTTTTAAAGTAGTGGTCCTGATGCGGTTGCTGGTGAGGACAGGAGTAGAGGTGCCCATTTTCCTATATCCACATTGGAAATCGGCCTAGATGACCCCAGTGGTTATTGGCCACTTTAAACTGCTGTAGGAAGACTCCAACTCTCTAGACTCTGGAAGCTGCCGGTTTTGAAGAATTTGTTAAAGTCTCACGTATGGAACTCCAAAGGGAAGAAGAAACATCTCCCAAAGGTTTATTTCTTTGAAAAACAATACCTGTCAGGGTTCCAAGTAACATCCCGAAAGAAAGGAGACTCCGAGGCTTGAGTTTCCTCAAAGTTCCATTTTATTAGAGATGTCCTATTGGCACATCTGGGAAAACCTGAACCGGAAAGCTTCCAGGCTTTTCCCACGCAAACAAAAGTTCAAATCCCTGCCCAGCACTTGAACATCACATGGTCCAATCAGGCACCATCCAACCCTGGAGATGCCTCTCAGTTACACCATCACAGCTGCAGGGCAAGATGTCCTTGACTCTCTGAGAAAATAATGTTATTTTGACTATATCTCACCCATATTCCTCATAATTCTCCCTCCCATTTTTCCACAGTAGGAATTGTGGCAGGCCTGAAGGCCCAAAGTAAAAGATGGGTTCCAAGCCTGACAATTCCATGATCAGGAGGAAGTTGAGAAAAGATCTAAGTGTGTTACAATTTAGCTTCTCTGTTCCTGAAACTGCTCCTGAAATAGAAGAGAAAAATTGATACTTATTGATTGGAGAATGGAGACTCTTTCCCCAACTAAATTGTGGCTTTTCCAGCAATGTGACCATCTCCAAAGGAGTGAGAGATAATTTATTCTCTTTCCATGCTACCTTATACCTAGTTGCTGTAGACATCTACCAAAGATCAACACGTAAGAGATAGAAAATATTTACCAATTTAAAACAGTAAACCTGCTTTTTGGAGGAGGAGGAACTGAAGAAGGGGGAGAAAATGGCTCTGAGTGAAAATAAGTAAGGCTTGAGATCCAGATTCTATGTTGAATCTAGTTACTTTACATTTATACATTTTGGCTTGATCCTTGTGGTTACAGATTTGGTGAGCAAACAATCATGTCTTCCTATAGTAACAGGGGTGGGAAAGATAGCTCTTTACCCATCAAGTTTTGAGTCCTGGGGATTCCACACAATATGGTTAAAATGTGCCAATTGTTCCAAAAGTGATGGATTGCATTTTAATATTTCTGTCTGTCTGTCCCAAAAGTGCTTTTTCAGGAGGCAGCTGGATTTTCTTCTTTTTTCCCCGCTGACATGAAAGTGGGGAATTGAAGGATTTATATTGCTTGCAGACAGCTGGATATTTGCATCCTTTAATTGAAGCCCTAAGGGGTTTCCCACTATCCTGTCAGAACTGAAGAAGCTTCTTGAATGAGAAGTGAAACGTCTTCAAAAGAAAAAACAAGAAAATCCAGTTGCCTCCTAAAAAAGCATCTTTGGGACAACCATGTCCTGGATGACTGAGAATCTCTTCAGACTTTCTGTCTGACTTTTAGCTATACAGTTTGGAATGAGCACCCTTTGAATGGTGTGGGAGTAGGAATGGATTTCCAGAGGAAAAAAATTGCAGACTATAGGAACCATTATGCACTACTCAAGTGACCCTGAGGACAAAGATAAATCTCCAAGTGCTTCAACGACCCTCTAAAAGAATGTAAATGACCAGCTGTCTGGTCATATAAATCCTTCCATTCCTCACCATCCTGTCAGAGCTGAAGAAGCTTCTTGGGTGAGAAGTGAAACGTCTTCAAAAAAAACAAACAAGGAAGCCCAGTTGCCTCCTGAAAAAGCACCTTTGGGACCTGCAAGATTGAGAATCTACAGACTTTCTTGTTGAGTCCTCGACCTGCGACCGGTCCTCGACTTACGACCGGCCGCAGGTCTTTGACTCCCGCTCAAAAAAGCCTGGCAACAGCCAGTCGCGCCTGATTGGCTAAGACGCGACTGGCTGAGCCTGGGTTGCTGGGCAGTTTGATTGGTTCCCTGCCTGACAGCTACAATATAAATAGCTGTCAGGCAGGGGATTCTCTGTCTACTGTGCATACCTACTTGTATCTAGTTATTTCTGCGGTTTTGCTTGTCAGCCAAATAAACGACTATCTTGTTTGAATCCTACCGGTCTGGACTCCCTCTTTCCGAAGTTCTAACACTGGCGATGAAGGTGGGATCAACCAGGAAGGACTGGCCTCCCAGGGGATCCGCCATGCGCCAACCGTCCCTTACCATCCTGCCGCCAATGGCTGGGCGGAACGGGCCGTCCGCTCGGCCAAGGAGGCCCTCGGCAGGATGGACAGAGGGGATTGGCATGCAAGGGTGGCTGCTTACCTTATGGGTCAGCATTCCACTCCTTGCCCAGCGACAGGAAAGAGCCCCGCTGAGCTCCTGATGGGCCGCCGCCTACGAACCACCTTGGACAGGCTGCACCCCCTCTATAATGAGGTGCAAATAAACCAAATAAACGGCTCTCTTGTTTGAATCCTACTAGCCAAATAAACGGCTATCTTGTTTGAATCCTACCGGTCTGGACTCCCTCTTTCCGAAGTTCTAACATTTCTGTTTGTCCAAAGGGAGGGGGAAAGCAAAGAATTATATTATGAAAAGTTTTCCTCATATGTTCCTGATTCTTTAATCACATCAGTATGTGGACTGCAGTGTCAGTGCTAAACATAGATAACGCTTTGGCCAACAGGTTTTGTCAATGCCGTACATAACGTGTTACTCAACTTTTGCTCATTCAATCAACCCAACGGTGACTTGTCCTGACTCCTTAAGAAGCGGGATTAATTGTTCCATTCCTTTTAAAACAGGTGGCATGGCTTTTCATTTACTAACTGCAAAATGTTTCCTTGTGTACTTTCAGTCTTGAGATGTGATCCATGTGGAGTGCTCTTAAAAGGGAATTTGGTGTAGCAATAGTGTGCAAGTTAAAGAGAAGATAACTCTTTTAGCACAGCAAGATAGATCACCGTTGATTATAGTCCCTTTTAAGTTCTCAGGAAGCAAGGAGTCATAGGCAGGGCTGTCTTAACAGCATTATGGGCCACGGGCAGAGCACAACTACTCACAGGAATAAAAATGTAAATGGTTGATAAAATTAAACATATATTTATTTTATTGGCATTTCCAACAAAATCGGTGTTGAAACGTTAAAAACATGCTGTGCAGCAACACCTAATCAAGATGATAAACATTTGAACAATACAAGGCTTGATAAAACACAATAATCGTCAGTAAGCCATACAGTTGCTGTATTTATATGCTACAAGGTGCATTGAAGGATTAGCATACACTTATTAGTATGGGGCCCCTATGCTCATGGGGCCCACAGGCAAGTGCCCATCAAGCCCATGCGTTAAGACATCCCTGGTCATAGGGGCTAGAGATGATACGTCTTTTGGAGAAGACTTATTCTACAACTTTCTAGTTGTCCTTGACTCAAAATATGAGGAATTTTGGCCAGTGCCCTATCACTGGCTGGAGAAGTCTGGGAGCTGAAGTCCTTCAGACTTAAAGTTGCAAAGGTTGGAGACCCCTGCCCTATCACATTTTAGAGGGATGTTCCTAGAGGATTCTGGGTCCCTCAAAACAGAGCTTTGCAGGTGGATAGCCCATGGATATATAAGAGGAGGTATCATAGCATTTGAGAAACTAGACATTGGTATTCGTAGTATAATAAATGTTTCCACACATTTATTTGGTGAATTCATTTATCTACAAACTGTCCAGAAAGCTATAACTGTTGACTAGGATAGCAATGTAATTAATATCTAGTTGGTTTCTTAGGATGCATGAAAGATGTGATTTTCATGCAGGGATAGAAATAGAAACCAAATTCTTCTTACGATCTTTCCATGTCTACATCCCACCCATATGGCCTTCTGATAGAGTAGATTACAATTCTCCCCACTTCTTCCAGTAGGACCATTGATTATGGTACTGGAGGATACGGGAGTTGAAATCCAACATCCAACAGTTGGAGAAGGTTAAGGGGTGTCCTTATGGGAGATCAAAAAGTCAACTGGATGACCATGACCATGCAATCCAAGCCCCATCCTTTTTTTAAACATGTGTTGCACATGTGCTGCATATAATAAAATAGTGGGGCTTTGATTCCGTGGCTGTACTGCCATCTTGACTTTTCTGACTTATCAAAGGCACCTCTGAAAAGTTAACATACTGCAAAGTAAATCAGTAGAGTATTCAAGAGAGCCATGGATAAAAAATCTACAATGAATGGATCTAGGAAATATAATAAAAAGATCTGATTATTCTATTTTTTTCTCATTTGGGGGATAATATTAGTGAAATAGACAGTTTGCCTTTAACTCACCTGATGGAAGGCTTCATTATTTCTATTACTTTATCGTAAGATCTATGCTGTGACTTATCCTGTTGGAATAGCAGTCACTACATGAGTACTCTCTCTATATACTTAGGACCAGGGAAGGCAAGGATAGGTAGGTCTAACCTACATTGCAATATTAAAGGAACATGAGAAAGGGAGGGAGGTGGCAGGGAGAGGGAGAGAGAGAGAGAGAGAGAGAGAGAGAGAGAAGAAAGAAGGACTAGGGTTGATATGATAGCAAAAATCTAAAGCAGAGGTTCCCAAACTTGGCAACTTTAAGACTTGTGGACTTCAACTCCCAGAAATCTCCAGCCAGCTCTGCTCTCTGGCTGGAGAATTCTGGGACTTGAAGTCCACAAGTCTTAAAGTTGCCAAGTTTGGGAACCTCTGATCTAAAGGGTTGCCACTATGAAGACAGAGTCAAGCTGTTCTGCAAAGCAGTTGAAGCCAAGAGAAGAAGCAATGGATGGAAACTATTCAAGGAGAGAACCAATCTAGAAATAAGGGGAAATTTCCTCACATAGAACAATTAATCAGTAGAATGACTTGCCTCTAGAAGTTGTGGGTGTTCCAGCACTAGAGGCTTTTAAGAAGTGATTGGACAACCATCTGTCTGAAATGGTATAGGGCCGTGATGGCGAACCTATGGCATGGGTGCCACAGGTCGCACGCAGAGCCATTTGTTAGGGCACACGAGGCATTGCCCTGTCAGCTCCAGCGCACATGTGCACGCTGGCCAGCTGACTTCGGCCTTCTTTTGAGGTCGTTTTTTGCCCTCCGGTTTCCTTGAAGCCTCCGGAGCGCGAAAAACCAGCCCTACGAGCAAACCGGAAGTTCAGGAAAGGACTTCCGGTTTGCTCGTAGGGCCATTATTCACCCTCCAGAAGGCTCCGGAGGGCCACGGGGGGGGGGGGCTGTTTTCACCCTCCCCAGGGTCCTTGAAAGCCTCTGGAGCTTCGGGACAATGAAAAAATTGCATCAAAAATGGGGGGGGGGGTTTGCTGGTTGCGCATGCATACGCGCGAGGGGGGGTTGTCGTGTGTATAGCATTATGGGTGTGGCATGCCTGTGCACAACCTCTCTGAGCTCCCCCCGCTTTTGGCACGGGAGCCAGAAAAGGTTAGCCATCACTGGTATAAGGTCTCCTTATGAACTGGAATAGGGTTTCCTGCCGGAGCAGGGGGTTAGAGTAGAAGACCTCCAAGGTCCTTCCAACTCTGTTATTCTATATTCTGTATTCAGGCAGAGATGAAACAGAAGGTTTGGTGATAGCAACAAAGCCAGTACTGATCATTCTAGTTTGTTATAAGTATGTTTTAGTGCTAAGATAAAAATGTAGACACCCACAACCAGAAAGGATGCATGACAATCTTTTTTGCTCCTTCATTTGCCTTCTTGTTGCAATCCATACAAACACACTGCCTTTCCTTTCTTTGGATTCATACCAGAAGTAGGTTCAGCCCGGTTCAGCCAAGTAGGTCGTAACTCAGCCGGCCACACTCCCAAACCGGTTCTATTGGTGGCACTATAGGCTTGTTTTCAACCTACTACGTATACGCGTCCAAAGCGTGTCCCTGAGCGAACTGGCCGTAGAAGAAGCCAGAACCCACCCTTGATTCGTACATGTATTTACTCATTTCACAGGCCTGGAAGAGATAGAATTCTTACAGCTGATGTTCAAAGAAGACTTTATCTGTGACAGTTACTTGAGTAAAAGTCTGCACGGAAGGATTACCACGGAGGAATTACATTTCGGAGAAGGGGTGCACCGAAAAGCTTTCCGAAGCAAAGTGTTGCAAGGCTTGGTACCTCCGCTCAGCCCAGGTCACCCCTGTGTTTTGAAAGTGCACAACGCCATTGTGTACGGGACCAAGAACAATGACGAACTTGTGGAAAAGAATTACAAATTGGCGCTACAGGTAAGTGCACGCAGGAGCCCCTCATAATAATTGAGATGATCGGAATATTGATATCCGTGGGAGAGAGAGGTCAAAACAGGCAAGATGGGTGGTCATAACATTGTGATATAGAATAGAATGGAATGGAATAGAATAAAATAGGTTGGGATGGGATGGGATGGGATAAGATAGAATAGAAGAGAAGAGAAGAGAAGAGAAGAAGAGAATGTAGGGTAGGATAGAGTAGAGTATAAGAGGAGAGAAGAGAAGAAAATGTAGGGTAGGGTAGGGTAGGGTAGAGTAGAATAGAATAGAATAGAACAGAACAGAACAGAACAGAACAGAACAGAACAGAATAGAATAGAATAGGTCAGATGTGCCTCTTTCAAAATCCAAGAAAGGAAACCCCCAACTCCATTGTTTTAGAGATAAAGCTACTTTTACTGGATATGAACTAATAGCAACGAAAGTAAAGCAAGATCTGAGGCTTAAAGTGTGAAATTGTACATATCAAAAGTTTACCCAGATCCTTCCCCCCAACAACCCCAAGCTGAATGTCCAATCTCTAGACCCCAAGGGTGTCATGTGGGGTGCATCTTCAGGTGGCTTCATCCATATGATATTCAAAGACAGTTGACCTTGACTAGGCCTAAATAAGTCCATTCAGCATGCACAGAAGATGGTGAGGGCAAGGTGGCCTTGACTCTCTTGATAAAAGAATGTTATTTTGACTATATCTCACCCATACTCTATACCAGTGTTTCTCAACCTTGGTGACTTTAAGTCCTGTGGACTTCAACTCCCAGAATTCTGGGGGATTCTGGGAGTTGAAGTCCACAGGACTTAAAGTCGCCAAGGTTGAGAAACACTGCTCTATACAATCCGCCCTTCTATTTTCCCACAGCAGAAAATGTGGCAAGCCTGAAGGCCCAATGCAAAAGGTGGCTTCCAGGTCTGGCAGCTTCAGCTTCAGTATCTACCCTTCCAAAGAGCAATCAGGGTTGACTTCCTTTAAGATTTTGGAGGTGGCTGCAAAGATCTTGCCTCTACCTTGTCCACACACATTGGCTATTTATCTGTTTTAATAGCAATTCTCATGTTTTAGCTTTAAACGTTTGACGTTTTAATGTTTTAATCCTGCCACTGTTTTATTCTGTTATTTATGGTATAGTAAGTCACTCAGAGCCGCTTGATAGAGAGATGGGTGGCATACAAATTTAAAAAATAAAATGAAAATAAAGTCTTTTATTCAATGGATTTTCTTCCACCTAGGAATGTTATGTTCAGAACACAGCAAGAGAATACGCCAAGATCTATGCTGCCGAAACGCAACCTCTCGAAGGCTTTGGAGAAGTTCCTGAGTGAGTAGACTTTTACAACTTCCTGGAAAAATAAGTAGAATCATTGCATGACGGATGTCATTTAGAAGAAGCTCCGCTGTTTGATAAGGAAGGACACTGAAACTAACATGTGTCAGCTGCTCTCCGCAAAGATCTCATGTTTATTCCTAAGCAGTTATTATGGGGAATTTATTGGAAAAAGTTGGGAAGATTTATACATGCAAAATTTATTCCTCTCTCCATCAACATCCTTGTTTGACAAAATTGGTTTTGTTTTGTTTTTCTGGTGGCGTATTTATGTTTGGTGAATTCAGAAAAATGTAGAAGGCCTTTAACTTTCCAAACTTCCCAATTATTAAGCCCTGCAACTTAAATCAAGAAATAGAATTTTTAGAACATTTGGTAAGGAAGCTTGAGTTGAAAACGGGTGTCTATGGAGATTCTCAGTTATTCAGGTCGTAGTATGTCAGAGTTTTGGCAGTGTGACTAATATTATGAGATAAACCCAGGAGCAAAACACAGCACATAGCACACAGAGCCTTTAGACCAGGGGTCCCCAACCTTTGCAACTTTAAGTCTGAAGGACTTCAGCTCCCAGAATTCTCCAGCCAGCAAAGCTGGCTGGAGAATTCTGGGAGCTAAAGTCCTTCAGACTTAAAGTTGCACAGGTTGGGGACCCCTGCTTTAGACAATTAATAGTGGTTTATCTACAAATATATACAGACATGCACATGGAGAAAAAATCCCTTTCCATTCACTACGAACACTAGGAGAGAAATGAGATATATCATGAGAGAGAAAGGCCCTCTAATAACCAACTATATCCAAGAGGCGAACCTGTGGCACGTGTGCCACAGGTGGCACACAGCGCCCTCTCTGCGGGCACCTGAGCCATCACCCCAGCTCAGCTCCACCACGCGTATCCACCAGCTGATTTCCTGGTCTCTGCTGTGCAGGTGGGGAAGGGCACATGCGAGACACACGCAAGCATGCATGAGGAAGGTTGGGGAGTTGCATGTGTGGGGGGCGCTTCTGTGCCCCCCACGGCCCGTTTTTGGTCCCAGAAGGTGGCAGGCATGCATGGGGGGTGAGGGGAGTGTAAGGGGTGCATGTGCAGGGGGCGATGTATGCAGGGGTGTCGCGCACGCATTGCATTATGGGTGCAGGCGCAGGCGTGCTTTCTGCACGCAACGACAAAACGGTTAGCCATCACTGACCTATATATAGAGACACCTTCCATGCAATGAGTTCTCCTCCTTGCATCAGCCTACAAATTACGGTTTACAATCTTACATCAGCTGGCAGCTATTAAATCCTCAGTACCTGACATAGTTGTCCTAAAGGTCCTTTTTAAACTTTTTAAAAAAAATTTATTATAAAGAAGAAGAGGAAAAGAAAATAGAAAATTAAGGGAGGGAAAGGAAACAGGGAAAAGGGGGTGTGACATACAAGGAGGAAGAGAAAAAGAAAGAAAAGGAGGCATTGTCTTCCAACTTCTCCTAGCACGGTACAAGATAAACACAGTCCAACCTCAACTTTTTGCTTTTACACATTAATATACGACTTGCCATTCCTATAACCCCAAATCTTTCTAATTAACAAAACCAAGATCAAAGTTTCATTCTTTTTCTTCACAAGCACAACTTCCAGAAGTGATATCCAAATAAGAATATCTTTCCCGCTTTAACTAAAGTAATCAGTTTAACCACTCCGGCTTTATCTTCCTTACTATGGAAATAATGTGCATTTCTATTTGCACCCAGTAATCTTTGTGAGCTGTCACCATTTTTATTTATAAAATCTATTGTATTCTTCCAAATTATTTGGCCTTTATTGAAAGAAAGAAAGAAAGAAAGAAAGAAAGAAAGAAAGAAAGAAAGAAAGAAAGAAAGAAAGAAAGAAAGAAAGAAAGAAAGAAAAAAGAGCGGAGGGGGGGGGCTTTTCTTGTTTTTCACCCACCTCTTTCCTTCAAGAGGCAACTGGACTTTCTGGTTTTTCTTTGAAGATGTTTTGCTTCTTGTCCAAGGAGCTTCTTCAGCTCTGACTGGATGGTGGGTAGAGACTTGGGTGTCAGCGTTCCAAATATCATCCAGAATTAAATCAGAGTCGAAGACCGAGTTTTCATCAAAGTTCCAATTTAATAAGACAGACATGTTGGTAAAATCTGTGGAAAACCCGAATCTGAAAGTTTCCTGGGTTTTCCACCCAGTTGAAAGTTCAAGACCTTGCCTCCACACCCACAAGTCCATCACGTGGTCCAATCTCCCACTGCCACACTGGCATTTCCATCCATCTATTTCCGATCAGGTGCAGAGACAAAGGATGACCTTGGGCTTCTAGAAAGGAATGTTTTATTTTGACAACAACACATTCTACGCCTTACTATTCCCCACTCCCAATTCCCCACTAATGAAACAGCATAGTAAAATGTGACAAGCCAAAGATCCTAAAACCTTTTTTGCCTCAGGTGCCTAAAGCACACACACACACACACACGCTATTGTGCACGCTCGGTGCCCACCCCCATATTTTAATGCCTCCCATGCCATTCCCCTGAGAATACATGTGTGATGCCCCCTGCTATTCAGTGCATGTACACACGACTTTTTTTGGAGCCTGGGGAAGGCAAAAATGGCCTCCCCCAGAGGCTGGAAACAGCCCATTTTCTGACTTCCAGTGGGCCTGGTAGGTCCATTTTTCGCCCTCCCAAGGCTCCAGAAGCTTTCTAGGAGCCTAGGGAGGGCGAAAAAAGGCTCAACACACAAACTGGAAGTTCAGGAATGGACTTCCAGGTTGTTCGTTGGGCCATTTTTCTCCCTCTGGAGGCTTCAGGAGGGCAAAAAATGGCTGAAGTAACTTGTCCAGCCACACCCCTGAACCAGTTCTATCCGTGGCGCCATCTTCTTTTTTGCTTCTGTGTATGCGCAGAAGCATTTTTTTACTATTGCACATGTGCGTGCATAGCGCGCATCAAGTGCGCAAAGCACGCCCCTGAGCGAACCAGCAGTAACAGAAGCCAGAACCCACCCCTGCAGCATACCATTCAGTATAAAGGGGTATTCACTATAGAGATGCTTTGTACTGTCATTCTCATTGTTCCTTACTTACTGACCATGCTGAACGGGGCACATGAAGATAGGGAAGCATGTTTTCTCCATCAAAGCACCGAATATACCCCATGCTTTAACTTAGCAAGTCCCCAAAATACGTTTTCTAACATTCTTCCTGACACCATAAGTTTTCACAGTGTATGTTTCTTTTTTTACTGGCTCTGCTTTCAGAATCATTCCTATTTTCCTTATTCATC
Source organism: Rhabdophis nuchalis (assembly GCA_039707465.1). Taxonomy (NCBI): domain Eukaryota; kingdom Metazoa; phylum Chordata; class Lepidosauria; order Squamata; family Natricidae; genus Rhabdophis; species Rhabdophis nuchalis. The sequence goes on from CM077644.1 coordinate 229,658,606, forward strand.
GGCCCAAGAATAACATCCCTTATGCAACCGTGGAAGAGGAACTGATTGGAGAATTCGTGAAATACTCTGTTAAGGATGGGAAGGAGATAAATTTCATGAGGAGAGATTCGGAAGCTGGCCAGAAATGTTGCACGTTTCAGCACTGGGTGTATGAAAAAACCAGTGGCAGTTTGCTTGTAACAGATATGCAAGGTGAGAATCTTGCTGTTATATAGTGGTTAGTTGTAAATGTAGTATTATGGCTGGTATAACCGCAAAACAGGCCCCTTGAAAAAAATTATGTGTGTTTTGCTCAGTGATGGTATTCAAATAATTTAACAACCGGTTCTCTGCCCTAATGACCAGCTGGGTAGGCGTGGTTTGGTGGTCATGTGACTGTGTGGGCGTGGCCAACTCAACATCACTCAGGTTGACGGGCACTTCGCCTTAGCTGTTACAATGTAGTAAGGGTTAATCGGAGAGGCAGTTTCTGTAAGCAGGGCAATAAAGATGAGGCTAGAAACAATACCAGAATATTTCCTTCCTGCCTTCCTTACAGGATTAGCCCTGTAAAGTGGAAAAAATATTTCTTCCAACAACCAGCCTCCGACTGCTTAGAAAGTTAACAACCGGTTCTCCCAAATAGGTGCGAACTGCCTGAATCCTACCACTGGTTTTACTGTACCCAGATTCTCAACTGATGATTGCAGATCTGGGAGTTGAAGCCCACATGTCTTAAAATTGCCACGCTGGAGAAAGACTGCCATAACACAAACTGGACAGTTGGCATTTAGTTTCTTCCCATGCCATTCGTCAATTGGGTGTAGAAGTCAAAACAGTCAACATGACAGCCACAATTATATGATTGAAGGTTTCACCTGTGTCATATGCACACAGTGATCAAGGCTGACATGTTGGCCCTCCAGGAATGCCCCCAGTTCCGGCTCTTTTCCATAGTCCTTCAAACTGGTATGCATGGTTGTGAACTTCCTCAATACATCTATTAAAAATGCCATTAATCTTCATTTTTTTGGATTCAGGTTTTAATCTAAATATGTCCCATGATTGTCAGGCGTGTTGAGGATTCTGTTCACAAGTCTAAGACAGTGTCAGCTTTTTTGTGAATGTCTGAAGTCTTCTTTACAAAAAATCACGACATTTATTTTACATTTTGAAGCTGAACATATATAGAAAGCACAATATAAAAGCAAAATATTTAATAGTAGTAAGAATAACAATAACAACAACAATAATAATAATTTTAAGAAGATACTTGGTTGATACCTAGGATGCTGGCAGCAACCCCTATCAACCATCAGCCCCAATCAATGATATTTGTGATGTTTTTAAATGCTCAGTTGACTCGAGTTTCATGTTTAATGAATAAAAGAGAATAATAATAATAGCAATAACAACAAGAACAGCTCTTGTGAGCAATATAGGTGCTATCATCAATGTAAAACATGGGAGAACTCTTTTGCATTGAATTTCATTCCCAATAAGTTTAAGTTTATTCAAATTTATATACCGCCCTATCTTCCCAAGGGGACTCAGGGCGGTGCACAGAAATATAAACTATAAAACAATACAGTACAAAACAGTTAAAAATAAATTAAATAAAGGTCTGTGCTAAAATTTAGAATAGAAAAAGGGTTAAATTCAATAAATTAAAACTATGTCCATTTAAACCAGTGCTTCTCAATTATTTACTGTCATGCCTCCCTAGGAAGAAGAAAACATTTCGCGCCCCCCGCATGACTGTAAATAGTATCATCCGGGTCTAAAAGTCACACGGGCGGGTTTGGCTAATCAGGATAGAGCATCATGTCTATCCAATCGGGTCTGTTCTCCTCGAAAGGGAGGATCATGCGCAGTCACATGTACTGGCTTAATGCTCACTATCGGGGCTTGGCTTGTTATGACAGTGTTTGCCGAGGTCAAACGCGCCCCCCTTTACGGAGCCTCGCGCCCCCCCTGGGGGGCGCGCCCCACTATTTGAGAAGCACTGATTTAAACTAAGCCAGGCCGGCCTCTTGAAATAGATATGGCTTTAGTGCCCGGCGGAAGAGGCGTAGGTCCGCGATGATCTGAAGGTCGGTGGGTAGGTCGTTCCAGAGGGCAGGCCCCGCCACAGAGAAGGCTCTCCCCCTGGGGGCCACCCGTCGGCAATAGCAATAGCACTTAGACTTATATACCACTTTACAGTGTTTTTACAGCCCTCTCTAAGTGGTTTACATAGTCAGCATATTGCCCTCTCTCCAATCATTTTACCCATCTCGGAAAGATAGAAGGCTGAGCCTGGTGGGGTTTGAACTGCCAACCTTGAGCCTGGTGGGGTTTGAACTGCCAAATTGCAGGCAGCCAGCAGTCAGCAGAAGTAGCCTGCAGTACTGCACTCTAACCACCGCACCACCATGGCTCAATGACCCCAGGGACATCTCCTTGACCTTTTCTTGACAATTATATGGAGAGAGTTTATCAGTAGGACATTCTCAGCTTACAAACATGGGAATCCCATCCACGTAGTATACAGAATTGGCCTGCTTAGCTTCCCAGCTCAGACAAGGTCAACTAAGTTCTCCCACCTGATGAGACATTTGACATCTTCATGTATGGTTAAGCTGCTTGTTTCCTATGTATAAATCACCTGGAAATCCCTTTCTGAATGTCAGGTTGTTTACCATAGTCCTGATTGGTGAATTTCTTGCTTTTCTGCTCCAGAAACATAGACAGTAGTGGAGGTTACCATTCTTCCTCCCCCATAAAGGAAAAGTGGCGGAATTATTTTCAATTTCAGCTGAGTCTTTACCTATTTATCAGAGAACCTCTTAAAAATATAGTTTTCAACTGTGCCACTGATGAACTTGTGAAAAAAAAGCCGCAGGGACTGAGAGTTTCCTTTAAAGCAGCAATCCTCAACCTTTCTAACTTGGTGGGGTGGAGCGGTGTTTGTGTATGTGTGTGAGAGAGAGTGGCAGTCGCATGCACACATGTACAACACCATTTGTGCGAGTGGCAGATGTGTTTGCCTTCCGCTCACACAAGTGGAGCTTTGTGCAGGCATGTGCTTGCCCGCCATTCATAGTTGCTTTTCATTGTAACAAGACCTCCACTCAAGGAGGTCTTGTTACCTTTGATTTGAATCTTTGATTTGAATCAAAGATTTGATTTGATTTGATTTGAATCCCACTACTGTGGCCAGTAGTGGGATTCAAATAATTTAACAACCGGTTCTCTGCCCTAATGATTTCTTCCAACAACCAGTTCACCAAACTGCTCAGAAAGGTAACAACCGGTTCTCCCAAAGTGCTGCGAATTGGCTGAATTCAACCAATGGCCCTGGCCCGGGGATTGGGGACCCCTGCTCTAAAGCACAGTAGCCAACTGGAGTGGAGGTCTTGGTTACACTGAAAGGTAGTACAGGGCCAAACTGGATAACTCCCACTGAGCCAACAAATCAGAAAATATTAGTTTTGATATAGCAGGAGAAGACAAGTAGGCCCTGCCTTCTTGATGCACTGAGTATCGGTAGAAGATATCATCCCACATTCTCTTTGCCCTTCACAAATGTTCGGTGGTTTGTATTGGGGCAAGATGAGCCCATAGTAACCTAAGCTGTGAAAACACCCCAGTCTTCCCAGGTTGCAACAGATGGAGTTTTGTCAAAACATAGAAATAGATGCTGTTGTAGTCATAAAGCTCACTTGGACTGTTCTGATCTATTAGTGCAGGGGTCAGCAACCTTAAACACTCAAAGAGCCACAAAAGTCCTAACCAGAAGCCCCTAGTTCAATTCTGGAGCCGACCAAAAGTCCAGATTCCCCACTATAGAGTCCCCTCCTAGTGTGGCGTCCTTTTTCCTCTACCTGTCCTAACTGAATGCCCTATCAATTGTGGAACCGACTGGCGACAGGGAGCCACAGCAGAGGGATGAAAAAGCCACATGTGGCTCTAGAGCCATGGGTTGCTGATCCCTGTATTAGTGCAGCAAGGCTCCATGGCTGATTTCTCTGGGATGCCATCCTGTGGCCTGACTAAAATGGCCAACAGAATCTGAAAATCAGATGGTTACCATCAAGTTACATTTTCATTTGCCTATCCAGGGTTTGAGGTCTGCAAATAGAAAACCACCTACTTAGAAATAGACACCCTTCCTCAAGATAATTGGGTATTTCCTTTACTCAGACCCCCTCAAGTTTGTAACAACATTCAGAAAGTGTTGCCTACTTTATTGGCAAAGGAAAGGAATCAATTAGCTGCCTACTGTGTCAGATATTCACTCTCCCACTGATACTACATTGAACCAATATAACAAATGCAGCAATTCCTAAATTATGCCCCTGCTAGAAATAGATTGAAAACAGGATCAAATACTGTAATATAATGTGTGCCTATATTAGATATGCAGTGTGTATTTCAGCTCACTTGTTATTCCTCTGTTAACTCCTTGAAATAATCAGGGGATATGGTCATGGAGATACTAGTTTTACTCATATTTTAACAGGAAATGGAACCAATCTATGACTGAATCACACACACACACAAGATCATTCCTAATTAAGATGGATTGGAGATAAATTGCAACTAATTTTTAGTCCGCTAGTGATTAGTATCTAAAACAATCAATGTTCTGTAATCTTAGAGGAAATGGAAGGCTGCTGGTTACAGAATGTTGGCGTCTATAAATTTAAATGTCAATTCCATGTTATGTGTGAGAGGCGGTGTGGCACAATGGCTTAATAGACACCAAGGAAGGTCTATAATCCAGTAGTTTGAATCCTAGCACCAGGGGTGGGTTCCTGCCAGTTCTAACCCTTTCTATAGAAGAGGTTCCACAAATCTACAGTGCAGTTTAGAACCGGTTCCAGCTCCCTCCCCCCGCCCGTCCATACATCATCAAGATGAAGAGCGAGAGGAGGAATTCTGGGAGTTGAAATCCACAAGTCTTAAAGCTGTCAAGTTTGAACATCCCTGGGGGGGGGTTTCTAAAGGGTTAGGGGTGCAAAGGTCTTGTAACTTGACAGCTTTAAGACTTGCGTGCTTCAAATGCCAGAGTTTCTGAGCCAACATTTTGGTTGCTAAGCAAGAATGTTGTTAAGTGAATTCCACCACATTTTACAAGTTGGCCACGCCCACCCAGTCACATGGCTGGCAAGCCACTCCCACCCAGTCACATGGCCAGCAAGCCACTCCCACAAAGCAGACCACACCTACAGAAGAGGTTCTAAAAATTTTTGAAACTCACCACTGATATATATATGTATGTATGTATATAGATATACATATACTTACATACATACATACATACAAACATACATACATACATACATATATATATGTATATACATATGTGTATGTTTTTGAGCTAATCAATAAATAAAGGAGAGCAGTATGCTTCCCCCCTTAATTGGGGCTTAACAGAGTGTTGTGACACAAATACACACACACACACACACATATATATATGGAGACTTTATGACATAGTCATGGCACTGTGACATGGCTGTGCTTTTGAGAGTAGCCAGTTCATTATTTTCTTGTCTTAAGCTACATCGAACGCATATTGGAAAACCAATATATGCATGAAAATGAAGATAATGGCAATGGAGATAGCTATCATACATGTTGGGCAAAAGTAATAGGTGAGTCAAGCTCCTGCTTAGAACCCGGAAGCAGCAATGGTTGGATGCTAAAGCTGTAGGAGAAGCGCCAACACTGCATGGAAGCCGTGCTCAGTAGCAGCTCCAGACAGTAGGATCTTAAATAAGAGATATTGAGTAAATAAAATATGACCGTAGTCTTCAAACAGACATGGATTAGCTCCCAAAGTTATAAATAAGATTGCAAGGAAACTATTCAGTGCATCCAGCCATCACAAATCATAAAACATCTCCATAAAATCTAGGACGGGACAAGACTAATATACACCAAGATAGGTGTATATTAGTCTGCAAAAGTATAACTTATATGGCTCCTACTCCCCCCACCCCAAGTAATGCATCTTCTGTGCCTTTTTCTTTTTCCAGCAAAGTGCTCAGTTTAGAGAGCAAAATAAATTATTTGCCCTGGAAGAATTAAATATTTGTGACAACTGATACATCATATATAAAAAGAGATGGATAGCATCTGTGATCAGTAGCAAAACCACTCAAAAATGACATTGATGCATTAAATGTTTTTGTACCTGATCTACTTTGTGGTAATGCTGGTTTGCTGTTTGGTTTTTCCAGGTGTAGGAATGAAACTAACAGACGTTGGCATAGCAACACCGGCCAAAGGGTGAGTGGGGGAAAAAAATCATATTTCTCCCAGGTCTGCTTTGTGAGTTGGGCATCAGTCTTGTGATGGTGTGCAGACTGCAAAATGAAAGGTTACAGCACAAAGCGTCCATTTCGTATCCCGGCTCTTAAAAGCAGGCAAAATCTCAGCCAGCTTTTCCTATCAACTACCATGGATGCTGAAAGTTAAGTCTTCTGGAAGGGGGTAATGATACATACGTCACAAAGGGAGTTCATATTTATCATATAGATGTATGTCTCTGCTCATCGAAATGATGAGTAACCTAATTGGCAGGCTTCTTTGGAAGACAATGAAAAAGAGAACCAAAGGAATTAGTTTTATTATTTGACTCAAATTAATAATAATAATAATTTAATTTCTAGACTGCTCCCTCTCCCCGAGGGGATTCGGAGCGGTGCACAGGGAAGTTAAAACAATAAATATACATGAATATACAAACAATTAAATAAAAACAAATTAAACAGTAAACCCTGCGCTAAAATTCCCCAATACCAATTCACTAAAATCCTATAACCCTATAATACTATAGTAGAGAGGCTACCCTAGGCCGGCCAAGCAGAAAAAGTGCGTTTTCAATTTCAGACGGAAGGAACGGAGGTCCGTGGTTGTTCTAATATCGGGGGGGAGGTCGTTCCAGAGGGCAGGGGCCGCCACAGAGAGAGCCCTTCCCCTGGGCGTCGCCCGCTGACAAAGTCTAGTGGACGGCACCCGGAGAAGTCCCTCTCTGTGGGAGCGAATCGGCCATGAGGAAGTATGGGGCAGGATCCGATCCCGCAGATAGCTAGGTCCCGAGCCAAATTATAATCTAAGAGTGAATGCTTAAGTAAAGGTAAAGGTTCCCCTTGCACATATGTGCTAGTCATTCCTGATTCTAGGAGGCGGTGCTCAAGGTGAAATCAGATAGCAGATTAACAGAGTTGGAAGGGACCTTTCAGGTCATCTAGTCCAACCCCCTGCCCAAGGAGGAGACCCTACATCTGCCTCTACCTAGGATTGAACTCACAACCTCCTGATTGGGAGGTGAGAGCTCCACCTCTAGATCACAGCAGTCCTCCCGGTTCGGCCCAGTTCGGCCGGGACAATTGGCATCAGTTCTCCGAACCGATGGCAAAAACCCCGCCCACACCCACCTGGTCGCCGCTCACCTCTTCTGGCTGCTTGACCCGCCCACCCAATCCAAACATTTCTTCCTCCATTCACAGCAGAGCTGCTGCAGCCTGTCCCTTTAAGATAGTCCCCGGGAGGGAGGGGGCGAGGGAGGACCATAAAAGGAGCAGCAGCTCTGCTGTGAATGGACTCACACACACATTTTTCCCCCACCGGGTTCCGTGGGCGTGGCTTGCTGGTAGGGGCATGTGACTGAGTGGGCGTGACCATGAGTGACATCAAGTTGGCCTTGCCCACTCAGTCACAGGACCCCACCATCAAGCTACACCCACAGAACCGGTAGTAAAAAAAATTGAATTTCACCACTGGTGGTGCTCATCTCCGTTCCAAAACTGAAGACTCAGCGCTGTACGAAGAAGTCATTTTTATTGCACTGTGCATGCATGCGCATTGCGCATCAAGCGCATGTGCTTGGCGCGGTCGCAAGCGAACCGGCAGTAGTGACTGCCGGAACCCACCCTGAAGACTATACAAGGATTCCTGCCTTGGGCAGGGGGTTGGACTAGAAGACCTCCAAAGTCCCTTCCAACTTTAGAATTCTATGACTTCTCAATTCCTAGTTCGTCATTTTAACCATAGCAGCACTGATAAATCATCAAGTGTCCTTGATGGAGTTCAGAAAGCCACAATGAGAGAGTGAAACATATGACAGCAGCCCTGAAACCCATAGAATGTGATATTTCACCCTGGATATCTGGAACTGCCTCGGCTCATTTCCATGCTGGTGACTTAAAAGTCTCTTTAAAGTACTATATATAGTCTCTTACCACCACTCATTATTCACAGATGTACCAAAGCATTTTGAATAATGCATGAATATTTATTTTCCTTTCTCTGATGTCATACATTTCCAATAAGCACATCGTAGAGAATTACTCTAATTAATATTCTGTATGTCATTCCCAGCAGTAGCCAGAGGCTATTAATCTCTTCCTGAAGCAAACAGGAGTATTCTGGGAATGCAGAAAGTGGTTGTAGAAGCAAACTTTTGGTGGCTCATTTTTTCCCCTCTCAAATCTCTCCCTCCCTCTCTCTCTCCCCTTCCCTCCCTCTTTCTCTCACACTCCCATCCTCCCTCCCTCTTTCTCTCATGCTCTCTCCCCTCTCTCTCCCTACCTCCTTCCCTCTTTTGCTCATTCTCTCCCTCCCCCTCTCTTTCTCCCTCCCTCTCTTTCTCTCATTCTCTCTCTCTCTCGCTTCCTCCCTCTTTTGCTCATTCTCTCTCTTCCCTCTCTCTCCTTCCCTTTTTCGCTCATTCTTTCTCTCTCTCCCCTCTCTTTCTCTCTCCCTGCCTCCCTCTTTCTCTCACACTCCCTCCCTACCCCTATCTCTTTCTCCCTCTTTCTCTCATTCTCTCCCCCCCTCTTTCTCCCTCCCTCCCTCTTTCTCTCATTCTCTCCCCCCTCTCATTCTCTCTCTCTCCCCCTCTCATTCTCTCTCCCTCTTTCTCTCTGACTCACCCAAAGATAGATCTGTCTGTCTGTCTGTCTGTCTGTCTGTCTGTCTGTCTGTCTGTCTGTCTGTCTGTCTGTCTATCTATCTATCTATCTATCTATCTATCTATCTATCTATCTATCTATCTATCTATCTATCTATCTATCTATCTATCTATCTATCTACCTACCTACCTACCTACCTACCTACCTACCTACCTACCTCCCTACCTCCCTACCACCCTACCTACCCACCCACTGACTCATACTTATGATGTTGCAGATTTGAGTTCCAGAGTTGAAGTAGAGACCTCCAAAGGGACAAATATTTGAAACTAGAACCTTTGGGTGGTGAAATGTAAAGATACTCTTACTAGACCAGACTTCATTCTTGAGGATGGAAATTAGGGAAGCATGTTGTGGTAGTGATGATGGAGACTGAGGGCCCTTGGGGGGGCACATGGGGCCAATCTTCTTTGAAGACCGTGGTTAAGTGCAGGGAAGGGGGCAGCCATATTTTCATATCTTGAGAGCACTCTCTCCTATGCCTTGGCATAGTTTATTTCATGAATGATCCTATGGGGTGCTGTTGCGGTTTTGCATCATGAAGGAACAACAAGAGCTTATTCATAGTCCCAAAGGTGCTTTTTCAAGAGGAAACTTGTTTTTCTTTGAAGACATTTTGCTTCTTTTCCAAGAAGCTTCTTCGGCTCTGACAGAACAAGAAAAGTCCAGTTGCCTCTTGGAAAAACACCTTCGGGACAACTGTGACCTGGATGAATGAGAATCTCCATAGACATGGAGCTTATTAATACATGTAAGCATGGTGTGGAAATGGAGGTTAGATGTGTCTTTGTATGTTGTGCTAATCAAGCAGTGGCTGTTAATTACCATATTTTTCAGAGTATATGATGCCCCCTTTCCCCCCAAAAAAGAGGGTGAAAATCTGGGTGCATCTTATGTACTGAATATAGTATTTTTGGCCTACTGAAACCCCGCCCCCTTTGCAAAAGTGGACATGCAGAGAGTTTGGGAGGCTTGCAAAGTGTCTCTTTTTTGCTTGTTTTTGCATCCCCCCCCCAGCTCTCAGGATCACTCTACAAGCCTCCCAAAACCTCTGCATGCTCTCTTTTTTTGTTTTTTTGTTTTTTTTGCAAAAAACGAGGGGTGTAGGGGGTTTGGGAAGGTTGCACAGTGCAAACGCTTTTTAAAAAATTTACCTCTTCAAAATCATGGTGCGTCTTAAACTCTGATGCGTCTTATAGTCTGAAAAATACGGTACATAAAAGGATTTGAACTTCAATTTTAGAACTATCTAGAGCAGTGGCCCCCAACCTCTTGGGCACCAAGGATCACTTCCCTGGAGAGAGGTGGGTGTGGCTTGGTGTGCTGCCTGCATCCCACACATGAGGCTTCACTTGCTCGCGTGGCCAAGTTTCTGGCACCCCACAGCCCAGTTCTGCACCACAGACCAGGGCTGGGGACCCCTGATCTATAGGACTGTTGGTAAACCTATGTCCATTGCTGATCTACAAATCAAGCAGTCAGAGACTGCTAATGGTGAGGTACCATATTTTTTGGAGTATAAGACCCACCTCAGATACAGAACGGGCTACCCTCCATTGATGGCCCAGTGGGATGCCACGAGACAGATCTTGTTTGGGAGGAGTTTGACTCCATTACTTCCGAGGATATGGACAGGTTACGTGGGCGACTGCGAGCCACCACATGTTTATTGGACCCGTGTCCCTCCTGGCTTGTACTGGCATCCTGGGAGGTGACACGAGGCTGGCTCCAAGAGGTTGTCAACGCATCCTTAAGTGAGGGTGCCTTGCCTGCTTCCCTAAAAGAAGCGATGGTGAGGCCCCTCCTTAAGAAGCCCTCTTTGGATCCAGCTCTTTTAAACAACTACCGTCCAGTCTCCAACCTTCTCTTTTTGGTGAAGGTTGTTGAGAGTGTGGTGGCACAACAGTTTCCCCGTCACCTGGAGGAAGTTGATTATCTAGATCCGCGCCAGTCCGGCTTTCGGCCCGGGCACAGCACCGAGATGGCATTGGTCGCGTTGGTTGATGATCTCTGGAGGGCCAGAGATGGGGGTTGTTCCTCCATCCTGGTCCTATTAGGCCTCTCGGCGGCTTTCGATACCATTGACCATGGTATCCTATTGCATCGGCTGGGGGGGTTGGGAGTGAGAGGCGCCGTTTTACGGTGGTTCTCCTCCTACCTCTCTGGCCGATCGCAATTTGTGTTGACAGGAGAGCAGAGGTCGACCTCGAGACCCCTCACATGTGGGGTGCCTCAGGGGTCGGTCCTCTCGCCTCTCCTGTTTAACACATACATGAAGCCGCTGGGTGAGATCATCCGTGGCTTTGGGGTAGAGTACCATCTATACGCTGACGACACTCAGCTGTATATTTCTACCCCAAACCACCCCAACGATGCCGTAGCGGTGATGTGCCAGTGCCTGGAAGCCGTGCGGGTCTGGATGGGAAGTAACGGACTCAGGCTCAACCCGACCAAGACCGAGTGGCTGTGGTTTCCGGCTGCCCGATTCAACCAGCTCACTCCATCGCTGGCCATAGGGGACGAACATCTTGCCCCTGTGGATGGGGCGCGCAATTTGGGTGTCCTCCTGGATGCCCGGCTGTCCATGGAAGATCAAGTGACAGCCGTGGCCAGGAGGGCGTTTTACCAGGTTCGCCTGGTTCGCCAATTGCGCCCCCTATTGGATCGGGACGCCCTTCGCACAGTCACTCATGCGCTCGTGACATCCTGACTGGACTATTGCAACTCTCTCTACATGGGGCTCCCCTTGAGGTGCACCCGGAGACTTCAGCTAGTCCAGAATGCAGCCGCGCGAGCAATTATGGGAACCGCTAGGTGTACCCATGTAACACCGCTCTTGCGCGAGCTGCACTGGCTACCTGTCATCTTCCGGGTGCGCTTCAAGGTGCTGATTATCATCTTTAAAGCGCTCCATGGCTCGGGACCTAGCTATCTGCGGGATCGGATCCTGCCTCATACATCCTCACGGCCGATTCGCTCCCACAGAGAGGGACTTCTCCGGGTGCCGTCCACTAGACTTTGTCAGCGGGCGACGCCCAGGGGAAGGGCTCTCTCTGTGGCGGGCCCGGCCCTCTGGAACGACTTTCCCCCCGACATTAGGACCACCACGGACCTCCGCTCCTTCCGTCTCAAATTAAAAACTAATTTCTTCTGTCTGGCCGGCCTAGGATAGTCTCTCTGTCTTTGGGGTTTTATTGAGGTTTTATAATATAGCTTAGTTTTAATGGGGAATTTTAGCGCAGGTTTAGATTTAATTTATTTTTAATGAAATGTTTGTATGTATTTATTGTTTTATTGTGCCTGTGCACCGCCCCGAGTCCCTGTGGGGAGAGGGTGCGGTTTAGAAATATTAAAATTATTATTATTATTATTATTACCTTTCCCCCCCCCAAAAAGAGGGTGAAAATCTGGGTGCGTCATATACTGAATACAGTGTTTTTGGCCTACCGAAACCCCGCCCCTTTGCAAAAATGGATATGCAGAGGGTTTGGGAGGCTTGCAAAGTGCTCCTGGAGGCTGGGGAGGGCAAAAATGAGCAAGAAACGGGCCATTTTTGCTCATTCCCCCCCCCCCCAGCCCCCAGGAACACTCTACAAGTCTCCCAAAGCCTCTGCATGGCCCCCCCCCCCCTTTTTGTGCAAAAAACGAGGTGTGCAGAGGGTTTGGGAAGCCTGCAGAGTGCAAAACCTTTTTTTTTTTTTTTAATTATCTCTTCAAAATCATGGTGCTTATACGTCTTATAGTCCGAAAAATACGGTATATTCAGTTTTGTAGTTAACAAATTTAGAAGGCTATCTCAGAGAATCAAGGCATCCAAGTTGATGAACTGGAAGCCTTGTAGGTATCTTCTCCATGCAACCAATGACTACTGTTATGAAGAAAGATGTGCTTGGGAAAACTTCCTCTTAACAGTTCATTGACTGCAAGCTGGCAATTCTTTGTTGTTGATTGTTGAAAGCAATTATTTTTATGCCATTGATGTACATATTTTTCCCCCTTCCCTCCTCGGTCAACACACACTTCTTTTGCTGGCATAAAAGTGAAAGATTGTCTTGCGTTAAATTTAAATACAGATTTAGTCTATTTCACCTCTTATCTGTGGTTGCCTTTTAAATTGCTTTGAGGATTGGCGCAGTTTATTGGAATGTTTCTAATATAAATGGAAATGCCACATTCAAATGTTATCATTTGAAGTCAAATGGATTTAGTAGAAGGGTGTTTCTACTCCAACTTCCTGATCGGAGGATTTCGGCTCCCAGAATTCCCTAGCATGGCTATTGCTGAGGACCCTGAAAGTTAAAGCTTTTATTCAATTGGAAATATTCAATATTGATAAACAATGAATTAGAGCACTTTTTCTCTTTCTAGCAGGAAAAATGAACAGCTTGCCAAACAGAAGTTTCTTTCCATTCAGCAGAGGGCATACTTTCTCCCCTTTTAACAAAAAGCAGTTAAAACACTGCGCTCCAAGTGTCCCCAGGTGTTGGAAAATCAACTTTTGTTAACCAAATAACTAATGAAGTTCACTCTGCTAAGTCTAAACAGATGGATTCTTGCAAGGGCCAAATGAAAACAGGCGGATGCGAATGTATATAGGAGACATGTCACTTCCAAATAGCTCATGTAGATCACCGTATCTAACTCACTGCTTAGTGCTGAAATCTAAATGGAAGCTCTTGATTGATGTATGTCCAACACAGGGAAGGCTGCCCTCTCTCTGCAGAACTGGTTCCAATATTGAATTATTTACTGTTTGGGAGGTTTTTCTTCATGCTCATTGAGAATCTGCTTTCCTGTAATTTAAGATGATTATTCTTTATCTTGTACTAGCTGATAGCCCAGTGTTTATTTATCCCAAACCTGTATTAGACAGGAAAAGGAATGAATTATAAGTGGCAACGTAAGTGCAGAATGGGCTGTCCTCCCTCCTTCCATTAACGTCTCTGCAATTCCTGAAGAGGCAAAGGGAACTGCTCCCTGAGCCCTGAGCCTGGAGAGGGTGAAAAAAGTGTGCCAAAAGCAGGGGGTTGCACACATAGCATTATGGGTGTGGCACACCCATGCACGACCCCCCTGCGCTTCCCCCGCTTTTGGCACACGAGACAAAAAAGGTTAGCCATCACTGCTCTAGTTTAATAATGGCAGGAAGATGGCCGTAGTTTACTTTAGGTCTGTGAAAGTGCCAGGAATCTGCAGAGTGTACAGATGTTTCTCCATTGCACCTGCCCCGTGGAGAGCTGCCTTCGTAGGAGATTGTTCAAAATGGCAGGCATTTTCTTAATAGGAGTTTTGTCTTGACAGAACTGGGGGGGGGGGATTTCTTACAGCTCTTAACATCAGACTACATTTATAGCTTTTGTTTTGCCTGGATTTGTGTGCGGCATCGTCTGTTTTTGTCACAGAGTGTTGTGCGTGTCTCTGACAGAAGAGAGATGGAGAGAAAAAGAGGAAATATTAAAGGGGAAAGTAAATGCAATCACGACATCTCAAGAAATGGTTTCCTACTATTGTCGCGAAATAACAATTGTTTTGGAAAGGCGACAATAGTAGGAAACCATTTCTTGAGATGTCGTGATTGCATTTACTTTCCCCTTTAATATTTCCTCTTTTTCTCTCCATCTCTCTTCTGTCAGAGACACGCACAACACTCTGTGACAAAAACAGACGATGCCGCACACAAATCCAGGCAAAACAAAAGCTATATATATATATTTCGGGGATTTTCCCTTGTATAAGGCATAGAAAAGTTGTTGCAACGTTTCGACAAGATCTCACTTCTCATCATCAGGCAGGCTTGTGTCTGTGAGTGTGACTGCGGAGGCATCGCCCCTCTTTAAATCTTGGTGGGGGGGTGGAGTGCTGACTATTGTTGTGAGTGGGTTGATTGGCTGTGCAGTTGCATCGTGACTGGTAGATTGATGCTGATTGGTCTCATTTGTATGTTTCTCCTTGTTTTGAATTTCAACGGCTTGGCTGGAGGGTGGGGCTCGTCTGCTGGTCAATGCTGGCTTCCAGATATCTGGTAGGCGGGAGGTATCATCACGTCTGTTCATGCTGCTAGATTGTTTCTCTATTTCAATGGCTTCTCTGATTATTCTCCTGTTGAGCTGTTCCGCCTTGGAGATCATTTTAGATCCTTGAAAGTCAATGTCATGTCCTGTAGTTTTGAAATGTTGATAGAGAGATGAGGTATTAAGATGATTTTTTAAAGCATTGACCAGCAGACGAGCCCCACCCTCCAGCCAAGCCGTTGAAATTCAAAACAAGGAGAAACATACAAATGAGACCAATCAGCATCAATCTACCAGTCACGATGCAACTGCACAGCCAATCAACCCACTCACAACAATAGTCAGCACTCCACCCCCCCCCCCAAGATTTAAAGAGGGGCGATGCCTCCGCAGTCACACTCACAGACACAAGCCTGCCTGATGATGACAAGTGAGATCTTGTCGAAACGTTGCAACAACTTTTCTATGCCTTATACACGGGAAAATCCCCGAAGCCAGCTATGCCAGCATACCTACACCCGTGAAAATCTCCGAAAACAAATATATATATATATATATATTCCGCTTTCAGCATGATTTACCATATTTTTCCAAGTATAAGAGGCACCGGAGTATAAGATGCACCAACATTTTGAAGAGGTAAATTATGTTTTTGCACTCTGCAGATCTCCCAAACCCTCTGCATGACACATTTTTTGTGAAAAATGGGGCATGCATAGCCTTTAGGAGGCTTGTAGAGTGCTCCTGGAGGGTGGGGTAAAAACGAGCAAAAAATGGCCCATTTTTCACAAAATGGGCCTGTTTTTTGCCATAAAAACTTTAGGAGGCTTGTAGAGTCTCCTGGGGGCTGTGGGGGAATGAGCACAAAATGGATTATTTTTCACTCATTTTTGTCCTCCCCAGCCCACAGGAGCACTTTGCAGGCCTCCCAAACTCTCTGCAAGTCCATTTTTGTGAAGGGGGCGGGGTTTCAAGAAGCCAAAAATGCTGCATTCAATGTATAAGACGCACCAAGATTTTTACTCTCTTTTTTGGGGGGGGGGGAAGGTGAGTCTTATACTCCAAAAATACAGTCGCTTCAGCTGGGAAAAACATGAGCTGCCATATTTCCAAATCCTGGATGTGTTTTTTTGGGGGGGGAGGGGTTTCTTTGCAACAGACACAACAATGCTTGAATAAAGACTTATTTTGGAAAAGGGAAATGGTTGAATGAAAAATTAACCTAGGTAAAAATGAGACACCGCCCTTAGTTATATAAGATAAGCTGGTTGAGGGTGGCTTGGTACAGTGATGATACCAGTAATGGCTTATATGGGTGAATACAGAGAACACACATTTTTGTCCTTTCAATCCAGGAATCAATCCATTTGAGTGGAAATCATTTTTTAAAAAAATACATGAAGCTAGAGGATTAAAGTCCTTTTTTTTCATGTCTCTCCTTTTGCAGGTACAAAGGTTTCAAAGGCAATTGCTCCATCTCTTTTATCGATCAGTTTAAGGTCCTGCACCTGTGCAACAAATACTGTGAGATGATAGGACTGAAACCCCTTCAAAGCAGTGCTCTGAAACAGAAGAAGCCTGGAGTCGCCAGAGTTAAGGCGCAGCCCAATCCGACTGTTGCAAAGAAAAGATTGGTCAATGCGCAGACTTCCAAAAAAACATAAGATCGTCGTTTCTCCCCCCCCCCCCCCCAAGGAAATATTGATGACATTTATCTTTGCCGCAGGACATCTTTAGAAATGTATATTGATTTTCTTTTGTTATTTTTCTGCAATATGCCTACGATGGCCCTTCTTCCAAGCAACCTTTGCAGCATGTGGTTGGATGGCATAAATAGAGCCGAGGAGATTCACATCGCATCTCTTGGTGGCGGCGCTAAACTTGGGAAAAAATTGCATTTAATGGATTCCTTCCATGTAAGTCAGCTGCTACGAAACCAGAGACATACATGTAGGGTATTTCAAAACACTTGTCAGAAATATATTCCACGTTTTTCTTCTTGTAGCTTTGCTGTATCTTCAGGTCCTGCTTTTTCTAGGTCTTTCTAAACGCTTGCCTCGCCGAGTAACATAGAAGACTGGCAGAAACTGTACGTAGATGAGGAATAATACTCTGGAGTCCATATGCATTTTGTTTTGTTTTGCACTACTTGGAATTTGGAGCTGTGTCAAATATGTAATAATTGTATTTATAAAACTCAGAGTGGTCATCTTCAGGTGATCTGAGAGCTGCATGAAACTCATGACCACGATTGTGTTGTTTTATAGAGTCCTAGAGTTGGCAGTGACCTCAGATGGCAGCTAGTGTAACCCTCTGTTCAGTTCAGGATCTGTCATTTTTGCAGACGACATCAAGCTGGCAGGAATAGCCCAACACACCAGAAGATAGGCTTAAGATACAGAAGGATCTTGACAAACTTGATTGGGCACTATCTAATAAAATGAAATTCAATGGCGAAAAGAGTAAGGTTCTACATTTAGGCAACAAAAATGAAATGCACAGGTACAGTATAGGTGGTACCTTGCTCAATAGCAGTAATTGTGAAAGGGATCTTGGGGTCCTAGTAGACAACTATTTAAATATGAGCCAGCCGTGTGCAGCAGCTGTCAAAAAGCCAACACAGTTCTAGGCTGCATAAACAGAGGGATAGAATCAAGATCACATGGAATGTTAATACCACTTTATAAGGCCTTGGTAAGGCCACACTTGGAATCCTGCATTCAGGTTTGGTCGCCACGATGTAGAAAAGATGTGGAGACTCTAGAAAGAGTGCAGAGAAGAGCAACAAAGAGGATTAAGGGACTAGAGACTAAAACATATGAGGAACGGTTGCAGGAACTGGGTATGTCTAGTTTAATGAAAAGAAGGACTAGGGGAGATGTGATAGCAGTCTTCCGATATCTCAGAGGCTGACACAAAGAAGAGGGAGTCAAGCTATTCTCCAAAGCACCTGAGGGTAGGACAAAAAGCAATGGGTGGAAACTAATCAAGGAGAGAAGCAACTTAGAACTGAGGAGAAATTTCCTGACAGTTCATTTCATTTCATTTCATTTCATTTATTGGATTTGTATCCTGCCCTATCTCCCCGAAGGGACTCAGGGCGGCGCACAGGCAAATATTAAAACAATACAAAACAATACAAAATACAATATAACTACTATAAAAATATATTAAATTTAAACCCGTGCTAAAAACATCTTAAAAATCATCTAAAAACCCTTAATAAAATCCCCAGTTAGAACAATTAATCAGTGGAACAGCTTGACTCCAGAAGCTGTGAATGCCTCAACACTGCAAGTCTTTAAGAAGATGTTGGATAGCCATTTGTCTGAAATGGTATAGGGCTTCCTGCCTAGGCAGGGAGTTGGACTAGATGACCTCCAAGGTCCCTTCCAATTCTGCTATTGTATTGTATTGTATTGTATTTGTAACCTCATATCCCTAACTTTCCTGGATACAAGTCCTGGCGCCTGCAGATGCTGCCACTAGCTTTAATGTAGCGTAGTACGACTTAGTAGATTTCCTGTCTCATTGCTGGCAGGTATGTAAATGAAGAAAAGAGAAAAAGAACGACAGCTGTAGGAACAGCTGCACAGAGGAAGATATATCTGCAGTAACTACGCTGTAAATCCCATTAGATCTATCTATGGAGATTCTCAATCATCCAGGTCATGCTTGTCCAAAGGGTGTTTGTTTTTACAAAAGGCAACTGGACCTCCTTGATGTTTTGTTTTGAAGTCTTGGGACTTCAGTTCTCTGAACTGAAGAAGCTTCTTGGATGGGAAGTGAAATATTTTCAAAGAAAACACCAAGAAAGTTCAATTGCCTTTTGGAAAAGCAAGCATGTTTGGGATCCTATTAGATCCAACAGAAATTCCATTCAATCTGATATTCTTGTTTGTGCCATAAACAAGAAGCCTCTAAGATGCTGACCACCAATATCTGAAACCAACATCCTCCTTGCCTTGCTAGATATGCTGTAAAACATGGAGTTTACCTCAATATATTTCAGGAAGAGGAAATTCTCAGTTTAAAGCAAATTATATATCATGTCAACATATAGTGTAGAAATCTAGCATTATTTTGACTCTTCACAGATCTCAAAAGAGACTCAATTGATTTCAAATGAGACTCAATTATTGTTCTACATCTGTTAAATATATCTTCGATCTTAACCATCTGTTTTTGTTCTTTCTTAATGGTTTGCAGAGAAATACTTGTTACTGTTATGCTTGTGTTCCCAATTAAATTCTTTCCTCCAATTAATTAGTATTTCACTTTATATGAGGCAAGACTGCACCAATATTCTCTGCATACATCAATGGCCTTTGATAAGGAATTCATTATTAAATTCCATCAGTCATTTTGATAGTTTAAAGCAGTTGCTTCTGGTAAAAGTAATATTAACTACGATTTAAACATCATATTGATTAGTTTCAGAAAAATCTTAAATGTAGACATAGTAAAATATTTCATTTGTGAATGTAGGGTAATAAGCCTATCTCAACTTATTATCAACTGTAACTGTAGCTGCAGCAATTATTATTAGATTGTACTAAATCAGCTATTCAGCAATATTAAGATATGCAGAGAAAAAGATATCAGCGAAAAGCTATTTTAATATCTGTATGTCACTGTTCTGCAGGTTTAAAATGATAATTATTTCAACATTAAACAAGTATGTGTGCAGGACAAAACAGATGAGTTCAGCTAATTGTTGAATATAACGTCGTTCTAAAAGCAACATTGATTTATTTGATTTGTGCTATTATAAAGCACACACTAAAAGATATCTGAAGCAGCTTTTAATTTTCTATTGGATGGCTGATTGGCTTTTGTAGATGCTCGTGTACTTTACAATTAACGAGAGGTGAATAACAGTGTACACTGCATGCTTTGATGAACACAGAATGATTGATATGAGAGGGTTAGAAAAATAACCCTTCTCCGTAATTGTACAATTACGTTTCTCAGTCTCAACAACTTTAAAATGTGTGATTTCCTGTGGGTTGAGGAATTCTGGGAGTTGAACTCGCCATATCTTAACATTGTTGAAAGTCACCCCAATTTCTCAAAGCATCTGTAGATCAGAGGTGGTATTCAGCAGGTTCTGATCAGTTCTGGAGAACCAGTAGCGGAAATTTTGAGTAGTTTGGAGAACCGGTAAATACCACCTCTGACTGGCTCCGCCCCCATCTATTCTCTGCCTCCCGAGTCCCAGCTGATTGGGAGGGAATGGGAATTTTGCAGTAACCTTCCCCTGGCTTGCCCACCAAGCCACGCCCACAGAACTGGTTGTAAAAAAATTTGAATCCCACCACTGCTGTAGATGGAGATCAAAGAAGTTAAAATGGGATCCATGACTGAGTAATTACAGCCCCTTTTTTAAAATGTATCCCAGATTTTAAAAGGGGCAGGGCTCCAACTGGAGATATTTGGCTGCCATCTTGATTCTTTTGGTTCCCTCCCCAACGGTGACCTAACCAAATTACCTTCTGTTTCTAAATCTGAAGAAGTATTGTATGACCAGCAATCAGATTGGAATAATTTTAGAACTGTGGACTGCATTTACTAAATTACATGTTTAATTAACTATTTATTTTTCTATTGTTAAGAAAAAATATTTAGATGTTGATAATGTCATTATACAATTATAAAAAGTATATGTATGTAAGGCTAGATTTTATTAATATATGATACATGTTTGTTTTTGTGGGCCTTTTCTTTTTGCCTAAGTCACAATATATAAAGAGTCTGAGGATAGTCATTATGAGTAATTTTAAAAATGAAAGAAAATAATACCGGTAGCTAGTTGGGACATGATTATATATAGTCATCTATATTTTGGAATGCTGTGATGCAATGGGCAGTCTTAAATATGTACAAATTGCATATATTAAAGATCAAGGTGCTCAAAATGCATCGTGTGAGGATACTCCAGTTGCAAAATCTTATATTAATAATAATAATAATAATTTATTAATTTATAGACCGCACCCTCTCCCCCATGGGGACTCGGGGCGGTGCACAGGCAATTTAAAAATCCAAAAATACAACAATATACAAATACAAAATGTTGAAATTAAATTAAATTAAATTAACCCCTGTGCTAAAATCACTATTAAAAACCTTAAAACCCTAACAATACCCCCTAAAAAATTATACAATTTCATTTTGTGACTAGAAATGTAGACATTAGGCCAGGCCGGCCTGATGGAAGAAGTGAGTCTTTAACTTCCGGCGGAAGGAGCGGAGGTCCGTCGTTTTTCTAATTTCAGGGGGTAGGTCATTCCAGAGGGTTGGGCCCACCACAGAGAAGGCCCTTCCCCTGGGCGTCGCCCGCTGGCATTGCCTGGTGGACGGCACCCGGAGAAGTCCCTCTCTGAGGGAGCGAATCGGTCGAAGGGATGTATGGGGCAGGATGCGATCCCGCAGATAGCTAGGTCCCGTGCCATGGAGACCTATTAAGAGGCATGATCAAATCAAATCAAATCAAATCAAATCATTTAATACTTATAAACCGCGCCCTCTCCCCATGGGGACTCGGGGCGGTGCACAGGTAGAATAAAAACAGTAAAAAACATACAAACACCAATAAATATACAAACAATTAAAAGCAAATTAAACACAGCCTGTGCTAAAATCCCATTTAACTAACTAAACTAAAATTTACCCAGTAAAAACCCTAGACAGGGGGACTATCCCAGGCCGGCCAGACGGAAAAAGTAAGTTTTTAATTTAAGACGGAAGGAGCGGAGGTCCGTGGTCGTCCTAATATCGGGGGGAAGGTCGTTCCAGAGGGCCGGGCCCGCCACAGAGAGAGCCCTTCCCCTGGGTGTCGCCCGCTGACACTGTCTAGTGGACGGCACCCGGAGGAGTCCCTCTCTGTGGGAGCGAATCGGCCGTGAGGATGTATGAGGCAGGATCCGATCCCGCAGATAGCTAGGTCCCGAGCCATGGAGCGCTTTAAAGATGATAATTAACACCTTGAAGCGCACCCGGAAGACGACAGGTAGCCAGTGCAGCTCGCGCAAGAGCGGTGTTACATGGGTAGACCTTGCGGTCCCCATAATTGCTCGCGCGGCTGCATTCTGGACTAGCTGAAGTCTCCGGGTGCACCTCAAGGGAAGCCCCATGTAGAGAGAGTTGCAATAGTCCAGTCGGGATGTCACGAGCGCATGAGTGACTGTGCGAAGGGCGTCCCGATCCAATAGGGGGCGCAATTGGCGAACCAGGCGAACCTGGTAAAACGCCCTCCTGGCCACGGCCGTCACTTGATCTTCCATGGACAGCCGGGCATCCAGGAGGACACCCGAATTGCGCGCCCCATCCACAGGGGCAAGATGTTCGCCCCCTATGGCCAGCGATGGAGTGAGCTGGTTGAATCGGGCGGCCGGAAACCACAGCCACTCGGTCTTGGTCGGGTTGAGCCTGAGTCCGTTACTTCCCATCCAGATCCGCACGGCTTCCAGGCACTGGCACATCACCGCTACGGCATCGTTGGGGTGGTTTGGGGTAGATATGTACAGCTGGGTGTCATCAGCGTACAGGTGGTACTCTACCCCAAAACCACGGATGATCTCACCCATGATGATGCATGATTTCTTCTTATATTCATACAGAAATGTGAAAATAAGAAGAAACTGTTCATCAAAATAATTGAAGCACAGATCCTAGTAATGATTGAGTGAAAAGGTGCCCACAGTAAAATGATTACTGTATGTCAGTTGTACTTTATGGAAAAATTCGCAATGCTGGCATGAAGAAATTGTAGATCTGGATCTACAATAATTCCTGACTGTATCTGATGCAATTTGCAGAGTGCCTAAACGGGTAGATTTCTGATCCAAATCACTAAGCAATTCAAACCCTTTTCAAAAATTTGAATGGGGATATTTTGCATATTGTTCACTATATAATTTCCAATAATGTTCAATCTTGAGCCAGGTATTTAAAACATTGCTCCATTTGATGAATCATTGAGGTATATGAAGCAGACACATCCTCCATAATTGCTATCCACACTAAGAAAGAGTTCTCCACAGCACGGGTCTCCAACCTTTGCAACTTTAAGTCTGAAGGACTTCAGCTCCCAGAATTCTGCAGCCAGCAAAGCTGGCTGGAGAATTCTGCGAGCTGAAGTCCTTCAGACTTAAAGTTGCAAAGGTTGGAGACCCCTGCCTTAAATTATAGTGATTTTCTCAAGGCGAGCTTGACTCCTGATACCTACATGTCTGTATCCATGTACTCTTCTTGTTAACACATAAAAGTTATTAATTATTCCCCTTCTTGATGTATTTTTATTTTTATTTTGCAATCTACACGACCATCTGTTGTGGCCCGCTGGCAGAGCTGGTGGCAGACTCAGACAGTGAGGAGGTTGGGGGGCTGGAATATGGGCCAGTCCTGGAGTCTAGGGAAGGCTCTGATGCGGGCTCTGTGTCCGAGGCAGAGAGGGGGCCAGAGCCGTATGCCAGTTATCAGCCGCCTTCAGAGTCGGAGATCATTGGGGCAGAAAAACAGCTGGAGCCTGTTCCCAGTGTGTGCATGCACAGAGCTGCCAGGAGAAGGGAAAAGCTATGGAACAAGGGCTGACTTGGAGTAAAGGCACAGATGGATGGTGAAAAGCCCCTCCCACGGGGAATAAAGAGGAGTTAGAGGGGAGTTTGCAGGAGACAATTAGTTCAATGCATTAGGGTGAAGATCTGTTCCTGACTTCTTGCCAAGGATAGTCTGCTACAGCCTGGCGTTTGGAAGATATCGGCCTGGCAACTCTCCAAGCCTGATAATAGATCTATAGTTGTGAAATGTCATGAAAGATTGTTTGCTAGGACTTTGCTGGAGAGGAATTCCCTTGAACCTAAATAAAAGGGGTTTTATCAGGACGAGGAGTCTGCTTCATGATCTCGGGAGTCCTAGGTCAGAACACCATCCTGAGATTTCCAGATTGTGTCTCATTGCTGCAACTCTGTGTTGCTGTGTCTCAAAAATATTCAGAGTTCTACTCAGTGCTGCTATCTCTTCCCTATCAATAAACTAAATGACATTCACTACATTCACTGTTATTTGCACAAAAATGCATTCAGTCTTCTATCTATCACTTATACCAAGAGTTGCCAACTTTTGTGAGAGGGCACACAGCAAGCTGAAAAATGTGGACGTGACAGTCTTACAGTGCTGTTACCATGTTTGGGATTGTGTAGAATAGAATTCTTTATTGACCAAGTGTGATTGGACACACTTGGTGTGTCTTTGGTGCATATGCCAGTGATGGTGAACCTTTTTTGGCTCGCATGCCATAAGTGGGGGAGCGAAAGGGGAGGTCGTGTGTGGATATGCCTTGCCCATAATGCAATGCACGAACCTCCCCAGTGCGCATGCATGCATGGCAGGTGCTCTTCCCCATTTTTTGCATGCTTTTTTTGCCCTCCCCAGGCTCCAGAGGCTTTACAGGAGCCTGGGGAGGGCAAAAACAGCCTCCTGAAGTTCTCTGAACCCTCCGGAGGGCTTAAAACGACCCTATGAGCAAACTGGAAGTTCGTTCCCAAATTTTTGGTTTGCCCCTAGGGCTGGTTTTTTGCACTCCAGAGGCTTTAGGGAAGCCTCCGGAGGGCCTCCAGGGGGGCAGGGGAGTCTCTTTTCACCCTCCCCAGCCTCCTATAAAACCTCTAGAGCCTGGGGAGAGCGAAAAATCGCTTTAATAAAGGCTGACCTCAGCTGGCCAGAGTGCGCATGCGTGCTGGCCAGCTGACAGGGCAACGCCTCGCATGCCCTGACAAATGGCTCCACGTACCACCTATGGCACGCGTGCCATAGGTTCGCCATCCCGGGCATATGCTCTCAGTGTACATAAGGAGAATGAAATACATTCATCAACATAGCCTCCGCTGTGACTAGTATTAGATAGTTTTAAAATGGGGTTTTTTAATTGGTTTTAGCGCAGTTTTTTGTTATTTAATAGGTTTTAAATTTGTGTATTTTGTATTACTTTTGTATGTTATTTTAAATTCCTGTGCGCCGCCCTGGGTCCTTCTGGAGAAGGGCAGGATACAAATTGAATAAAATCTAAATCTAAATCTAAGAATAAAAAATACAACACTTAGTGATATTCAAGGTTACTAATAAGCTATCAAATCATACTAGGAAACAAAAAACAATATTTATGAAAGATACAAGCAACATGGTCATAGTCATAAGTGGGAAGAGATAGTTACTATTCACAAAACATGAAGTTATCTATAAAAAGTATCTATTCACAAAATGTGAAGTTACCACCCCAATCCCAAAACACCGTCTCAGTTTTGTCTTTTTTTTCTTGGAAAGGTGGGCACAATTCCAAGTAAAGCATTTAGGCTGACATATATGTCTTTCCCTTAGATCAGGGGTCTCCAACCTTTGCAACTTTAAGTCTGAAGGACTTCAGACTTAAAGTTGCAAAGGTTGGAGACCCCTGCCTTAGATGACATCTACAATGGATTCTTAGCCATTTTTAGTTTACTTTCGGTGAAAAACCATCCCATAGGCACTTTTGGAAGCTAAAGATGACCAGCCTTGAGGATAAGTGTCAGCCTTACTAGGTAGACCAGACAGGAAACATCATCAGATGAGCCAATTTTATTTTAATGTAAAACCATATTAACAGAGGTTAATGTGTGGGAACCCCTTCCTTACCATCAGAGGCTGCAATGGCTGGGCCTCTTCACTCTAGAGAACGACGGCGCCTGAGAGGTGACTTGATTGAAGTCTATAAAATCATGCACGGTGTGGACAAAGTCGAAAAGGAAAAACTGTTTTCCCTATCGCACAACACTAGAACTGGGGGGCACTCCATGAAACTTTTGATAGCTAGACCTCAAACAAATAAGAGGAAGTACTTTTTCACCCAGAGGATCACTGGTCTATGGAACTCCCTGCCAGAAGAAGTGGTGACAGCTGTCAGCCTCGACACCTTTAAGAAAGGATTAGACAAGTTCATGGAGAACAAGGGTATCAATGGCTATCATTATGGATGCCTAAGGACACCCTCCGGGATGGAGAGATAGGCAGGATATTTCTCAATGCCATTTGCAGGGAATCATAAGCAGGTGAAGACACCTGCTTGGGAAGACCCTGAAGCAAATGGTGAGCCACTGTGGGAGACAGAATGCTGGACTGGATGGGCTGTGGCCTGTTCCAGCAAGGCTGTTCTTAATATGTTGTAAGTCTGAAAATGCACTTCTCCTACCATCTCCTTTACAGCTCAAGAAACTTCTTCTCGGTCTTTTGCCTTATCCACTATCCAACTGTGGGCGACATTGTCTCTTATCTGATTGTTCTCTAGACACCATCTCATCATCCTGCCTCCCAAGGTCTTTCCCGTACACCATTACAATAACACATGTCTTTGAAGGACACTAACTTTCCATTTGTGGCTTCTTCATTAAAATTGTTTTTTAATTAAAAGAACCCGAAGCAAGTAGCAATATCTGGTTGATCTTGTTTGAGCTGGAAGGCTAAGCAGGTCAGGCCTGGATGATAACTGAGCTGTGGACTACACCAGGAACATCCTGGAAGAAGACAATGACAAACTACTTGTGAACTGTTGCCAAAGAAAGTAACAGATATGTCCAGTGAGCTGCCAAGAATTGAGCATGACTCAAAGGAACCAACTTAATTAAAATAAAATCTCCTAGAGCAGAGGTCCCCAACCTTTGCAACTTTAAGTCTGAAGGACTTCAGCTCCCAGAATCCTCCAGCCAGCAAAGCTGGCTGGAGAATTCTGGGAGCTGAAGTCCTTCAGATTTAAAGTTGCAAAGGTTGGAGACCCTTGTCCTAGAGCATGGAAAATAATACTGGTACACCTGTAAACACCATGTTGGGGGTGCAGCCCTCACAGTGTAGCTACCTGAATATGTTGGGATCCTTTGTGGATACCAAAATCTAAGGAAAGTTTCCTTAGGGAAAAGATCCTTTGCAGAACATGGGCTGTCGCTACATTTGATTCATTAATCAAATGTTTAACAAGTGTCATTATCAAAAAAATGCTCCAATCAGTTGCCATGACAACTGGCAGCATTACATCCATTATTTGAACGGAATAATAATGAAACAAACCGTGCAGGAGCTCATCAGTCTCATAAGGGCACCATGACATATCAGAAAGAGACAAGAATTTCTTTTTAAAAATTCTGTTTTGAAAAGTATCTGGGAAGATTTGTCCTTTATGTATCATACCAAAAAGTTTCTTGAAGGTCAATCCTTTGGATGACTACTGAGAATTAAGGATAATTATAACTGCAACCTTACTGCTATAGGAAATGTCATATATAACATTCAAATATAACATTTCACACAAATTGGTACAATGCGTGGATCAACACATCTATTTTTATGACAGTTGAGCTCCAGCAAATGGGTGGGGGGCAATTTGGCTGTACTAGGACCAGAAAGGGTTGGTCACAGAAAGTCACATCCTCAGAAGTGGTATTCAGCAGGTTATGACCAGTTCTGGAGGACCGGTAGCAGAAAATTTGAGTAGTTTGGAGAACCGGTAAATGCCACCTCTGGCTGGCCCCGCCCCATCTATTCTCTGTCTCCCGAGTCCCAGCTGATTGGGAGGGAATGGAGATTTTGGCAGGCCTGAAGGCCCAATGCAAAAGATGGCTTCCAGGCCTGACACCAAATGTCACTTAACAAATGTCTCACTTAGCGATAGAAATGTTGGGCTCAAATGTGGTCCCAAGTCGAGGACTATCCCTACTGAAATAGGTAATGTAACTCAGAAGGAACAACTGGTTCAGAATGCAACAGAATGTTTGGTATTGTTCTTGTTCTTATTCTGTATTGAGCTGGTTAATAAACGTGTTCGTTTTAGCCGTGCCTGTTCCTCATCTGTTTCGCGAACGAAATAGGTGGATCCCATCATTGCAGAGAAACACCTGTTCTTGATCATCACATTGGACTTCCAGGCCAAATTCAGAGTGCTGTTTATTACCGCTAAAGCTTTACATGGTACAGTGCCAGGTTACCTTAGAGATGGCCTTTTCCAAGATGGGAGAACTGATCTTACAAGGTCACCAAGAGAGGTCATCATCTCTGTGTGAATGCAGGAGGGACATGGACCGAATATGAGTCACCTCATTTGTGGCTATCACTCTGTGGAAGATGGCATCCCTGAGGAAATGTTTGTTCACTCACCCTCCCAGCCATTAACCATTTTTAGAAAGGAAAACTATGCTTTAGGAGAACTATGCTTTATTATGATGTTTGCTTGTTTTTATTGATGTCCTTGTTCATGCTGTAAGTTTGAGATTTGAGTTTTAGTACATGGCTCAAAGTTTTGATATGGAAAGTTACAAAAACACTGATGGTACTTATAACTGCATAAAGGTAGGAAAGCACCAAAGAATGGAGGCCTTTGAACTATGGTGCTGGAGAAGACTTCTGCAAGTCTCTTGGACTGCAAGGCAATCAAACCAGTCAGTCCTAGAGCAGATCAACCCTGACTGCTTTTTAGAAGACCAGATGCTGAAAATGAAACTCAAATACTTTGGCCATCTAATGAGAAGGAAGGACTCACTGGAGAAGAGCCTCATGCTGGGAAAGACTGAGGACAAAAGAAGAAGAGGACGACAAGAGAATGAGGTGGCTGGATGGAGTCACCAAAGCAGTAGGCATGAGCTTACATGGACTCCAGAGGATGGTAGAGGACAGGAAGGGCTGAAGGAATGTTGTCCAGGGGGTCGTGATGGGTTGGACACAACTTTACAACTAACAACAAAGGTAGGAAGGTAGGAAGGTAGGAAGGTAGGAAGGTAGGAAGGTAGGAAGGTAGGTAGGTATGTAGGTAGGTAGGTAGGTAGGTAGGTAGGTAGGAAGGAAGGAAGGAAGGAAGGAAGGAAGGAAGGAAGGAAGGAAGGAAGGAAGGAAGGAAGGAAGGATTTACGAGTTGGCTTACGACCAGTTGGTGGCAACTTACGACCAGTTGCTGAATTGTACTTATTACCAATCCAAACAAGGAGATTATGGCTTATGGTAGATCTGAACTTCTAATGGTTGGGGATCCCCATGTAGTCAAGTGACTCACGTTAGGCATCACAGCAAAAGGACTTCATTTACAACCATTTGTACCATTCCACGGTGACATGACATTATGAAAATGTGGCAGAAAATGGCTGGTGTAAATTTTGGTGTAAATTTTGGCAAACCATGGGCTCACTTAACGACTACTGAAAAAAAGATTGTAAAATCAGGCACATACCTGATCAGTTTTACGATTGTTACAATTTATAACTGAAACGGACAGACTCCATTACGGCTGTAACTCAAGGACTACTTTTACATTCGTAAATAAATGTCTAAAATCAGATCTACTTTAAAAAAAAGAATCAGCAAAATTGAGTTTGGCAGTCTCGGCTCCAGGCTTCAGATGTGAGATTTTCTTAGGAACGTATAGTGCAGGGGTAGTCAACCTTTTTATACCTACTGCCCACTTTTGTATCTCTGTTAGTAGTAAAATTTTCTAACCGCCCACCGGTTCCACAGTAATGGTGATTTATAAAGTAGGGAAGTCAATTAAATTAAAAAAAGGAAAGTGCTTCAGTATTGGACAAAACCCCTATTGCCCACCATGAAAGCTGGAACGCCCACTAGTGGGCGGTAGGGATCAGATTGACTACCACTTGTATAGTGAGACATTTTTCTGAATGGGCCATTATTATGCTTCACCAGTGTTGGTTAATACTTTCTCCAATTCTAATTAGTTAATCCTAATGCAGAGTTTTTCAGCATGTTGGGTGGGAACTCTGGGAGATGAAGTCCACACATTTTAACACTGCCAAGTTTGAGAAACACTGTCCTAATATGAGTGTTAACGTGCAGAATAATTCATTAAAAAATAATAAGGGAAAATGGTAGAATCAGTAAGTTCTTGAGCCATGAACTGGAGAGTTAAATTTAAAGCAATTTCTTGTAGCTTTGGCACCAAACAGTCCTGCAAAAAAAATAATCTATCTTCCTCCTTCCCTCCCTCCCTCCCTCTCCCTCCTCCCTTTTCTGGAGGGAGGTCTAACCATTTTTAAGCTGCTTTAAGTTTGGTGGAGCTGAATTTTTAATTTAGTTTCAATATATTTTATGCAATAATTGCTTTGTATTATTGTCTATTTTATCATTTTAAAAGCTTGGCATGGGGCAGAAAACATCAATTTCAAGAAGGAGCTATTGGAGACACGGAAGCAAGTGCTGGAAAACACACAGAAGACTGAAGAATTGGAAGGGGGGTTGGCGGGGGTTAAGGGAGAGATTAAAAATGTTATTAAAGAGGTTGGGGAAACAAATGGGCATGTGTCTAGGATAGATATGGAAAGAATGACATATTTTTTGAGATTTCAGAACGTTCTTGAGGAATCTGGTGAATGCCTCCCTGATCTTATGAGCACAATTTTAGCAGACTATTTACAAAAACCTAAAGATGAGATCAGGGGGGACATTGACCTAGCCTACAGAATTAACTCAGCATATGCCAGGATAAATGAAGTGCCTAGAGAGATACATGTGAAATTTGTTAGAAGGTCAACCATCGAGGAAATCCTGAAAGCGCAGAGAGGTAGTCCATTAATCTACCAACAAAAAGAGGTTGCTATCTTGAAGCAGATCCCTAGAAAGATTCGAGAAGCAAGGAGGAAATTTTCCTTCTTGTCTAAAATTTTATTTGATCATGGGATTTGGTTCAAGTGGGTGACACCCGAAGGGATGCTGGTGTTCTGGGAAGGAGGAAGAGTGAGGATTAAAACTGTTGTTGAGGCGGAAGCCTTTCTTAAAAAACATTCCTCTGCCCTGGGGGAAGATCCAGGGGGGACGGAGGGGGCCGTGGCCCCGCCCGCTGGGGGCCAGGGAGGAGAAAAAGAAGATACAATAGCCAAGAGACTTAGATCGAAAAAATAACTTTGCCTTGATTTTTCTGAACAATTTTGCATAATATTTGTATCTGGATTTTTTGTAAATGTCTGACAGCATGGAATTGAGAATTTAGGTATATGTACTTGCTTTTACCTTGTAGTGTTATGAAAAATGTTTTTTTTTTTGTTATTTTATTACTGTGTATTTTGAGGTCTCGGAAGGGCCGACGACTCTGACGTAAATGCTC
Source organism: Rhabdophis nuchalis (assembly GCA_039707465.1). Classification (NCBI taxonomy): domain Eukaryota; kingdom Metazoa; phylum Chordata; class Lepidosauria; order Squamata; family Natricidae; genus Rhabdophis; species Rhabdophis nuchalis. The sequence goes on from CM077644.1 coordinate 229,689,685, forward strand.
TCAAAATTTCTTTGTATCCCTTACCCTACCCTATAGAAAAAATGTAAAACCAATAAAACTTTTTCAATATAAAAAATGCTTGGCATGTTCCAGGTTCACAGTAGAAAATGCTATGCGGATGCCTATCGTATAAATAGACATGAAATGCAATTTCAGCATGATTCTCAATAGGGCAGAAGCAGTAATAAGAAAAATGCATTTAGCCTTTGACATATGTACTTGGCTGATTGGAAATGCAACTAAAGAGAACAAAGAAGTCTAAATTGCAGATTTAATCCCAAACCCCTTGCAGCTGTCAGGAACTTTTAATAAATGTCAACTTTGGGTGTTATTTGAGTTCAAAAACACAGATTTGAGATGACTGTTTGAAGGAATGCTGTGACATTCTGGGGCAAGGCAGCATTTTGCTTTCAGAAAAAAGCACACAAAAAGAAAGCATTTGCTTTTAAACGATGGTTAAATGTTAAGATGGTTTTCTACCACGGCGCTAGGACATGTTTAGTGCTTTGAGAAATGTGCTTGGAGGTATTAACTCCTCAATAGCCTGGAAATCATGGCATTGTTGAGAAAAAGAGACGAGACTTGGACTTCTCAAAATCAGGAAAGGTTTATTATGGCTGCCATAGATTCAGAAAGCTAGTTCAGGCTAGCATCCAAGAATTCTGAACTTCTTCCAAAAGGGAATACAAGGTTTTATAGTTTAGTTTTATCATGGAGATTTTTACTCTTTCTCTGATTGGTTAAAATGATCGTCATCAAAAAGAAAACCACAAACATCCTGTTTTTGCTAACCAGCCTCTAACTCGAGCAGGTGCAGCTTCTACGGTTTGGCGTATCCTGTTGCAAGTCTTGCAAAATTAAGAAATTCAAAGCTTATTCAGAAAACTGGGTCATCCATCCGAGCCCCACATCATTTCACTCTTAACAACCAGGTCTCACTTTATGCCAATGCCCTGCCTCAGCATCTCTTTTTCAGGGCATTCCTTCGGATTCATATCAAATTTTAAATTGGGCTTTAGGGATTTTAATGGGGTAGTTTTTAGCACAGGGTGTAATTTAATATAGCTTTAATGTATTTATGTATTTATTGTGATGTATTGTATTTTTATATTTGCCTGTGCATCGCCCCGAGTCCCTTTGGGGAGAGGGGGCGGTTAATAAGTCGAATAAATGAATGAATGAAATGAAATGAATGAAATCTCCTATGCAGGGGTGGACTTCAAACATGTCAGCAACAGGTTCTCTGCCCGATTGCTGGGTGGGCAAGGCCTATACCAGTGATGGCGAACCTATGGGACGGGTGCCACAGGAGGCACACGGAACCATTTCTTAGGGCACGTGAGGCATTGCCCTGTCAGCTCCAGCGTGCATGTGTGCACCGGCCAGCTGATTTAGGCCTTCTTTTGAGGCCGTTTTTCGCCCTCTGGGGCGATTGCATGTGGTCATGCAATCCAAATTCGAATGCTTGGCAACTGGCATGTGTTTATGACAGTTGCCGTGGCCTGAGGTCATGGGATCGAAACAAAGTCAATGGGGAAGCCAGATTCACTTAATAACCGGGGCAAGGAAGGTTGTAAAATGAGATAAAACTCACCTAACAACTGTCTTGCTCAGCAATGGAAATTTTGAGCTCAATTGAAGGAGTACTATATGTCTAATTGGAAGATACAAGCAAAAGTCTAAGAAGGAAAGAAAGCATGGGTGTCAAACTCGCGGCGTCCACATTGCTGTTGTAAAGTCCTCGACATGCGACTGGCGCCAAGTTCTCGACTTGCGACCTGTCAGCCCAGTAACCAAAGGACAGCTCTCATTGGCTGAGACGTGCTTCAAGTATAAATAGCTGTCAAGAAGGGTGTGGTGCTGAAGTTGTCATTTGCTGTTATTGAAATAAAGGGTTGTTTTGTGGTTACCTCAGAGCAGTGTTTCTCAACCTTTGCGACTTTAAGTCGTGTGGACTTCAACTCCCAGAATCCCCCAGCCAGCATAGCTGGCTGGGGAATTCTGGGAGTTGAAGTCCACACGACTTAAAGTCGCAAAGGTTGAGAAACACTGGTCTAATGATTCACAATCCACTCTGCCTTCCAAACATCCAAAATCTGTGCAGCCTCAGGCAGTTGCTTTCACAACAAATTACTTTTGTGTTAAATTTATGTTTTACCGACAAAGAAATAAAGGGAAACTAGTATAGATCTATTTCAAGCTCTCATCAGGTAGCTTTTCCCTTCTGGGATTCAAACCTGGGCTGCTTGGGTATTAAGTAGATGTATTAACCTCTAAGCCAGTGTTGGCGAATCTTTTTGGCACCTAGTACTGAAACGGGAGCACACGGAGGGGGAGAGCGCTGTAAACCAGAACAGCAGCTCCCCGGCGCACATACGCAGGAGTGCTGTAAACTGAAAGAGCAGTTCCCCAGTGCACGTGTGTGCATGCTGGGATGCTGAGCTTCTGATTTACAGCATGCACATGCACACCAGTCACTTGGTCTTCAAGTTTCTGGTGTGCATGCGCATGCAAAGAGCAGCTGGCTAGCATGCATGCGTGCACTGGAAACCAAAGGCTCAGCTTCCTGACATGCGCATGCGCACCAGGGAGCTGCTCTTCTGGTTTCTAGTGCTCCCCCACATGCAAAGAACCCAGAAGAGCAACAGGCGACTGCTGGCATGCCTGAAGTGATGGTTCTACATGCCGCTTCCGGCATGCGTGCCATAGGTTCACCATCACGGCTCAAAGCTATGGGTTCTCCTCACTTTGTTGGCTATACCAGGGGAGAGATTAAGTGTTTTTTAATATTTTTTGTCGGTAAAACATAAATGTAATTTATGCTGTTGTCTTTTTATGTTTGGACATAATTATAAGCGGTTTGAAGTCTTGAGAAGTGGAGTAGTACATAAACCAAAATAATAATAAAAATAAAAATACACTAACTGAGTTGCATATTGTCAAATCAGGTCAGACAAGAAATGCCATTCAAGTCTTGAACCAAGCCCAGGAAGTTGTAAGAGACAGGATAGGGTGGGGAAAAAACAAGCTCAGATAGCTTCTAGCAAGACAGACAGGTCTTTGGTTCCAGATAAGGTGATGCTCTTATGAAATGACAGCTCTCTGAGTTGGAAATCCTCCCAGATTTGCAACTTCTGTGGGAAAATGAAGTGGGGGCTGTGGTCTAGGAAGGTTATTCAGCATGTGTTGATGTACCCAATAGGCCCTACCTGGTGTAGGGAGGTTAGTGAAGCATAGTATTTCCACACAGTTACGCTGCAAAGCATTCTGTCTTAGGTTTTTTAAAACAAGATAACTCAGAAACCAAAGGTGGCACAAAGTTTAGTGGGAAAATTGCTACCAGAGGAAAGCTTCCAGGCTGGAGTAACACTAATCACTGTATTAGGGTTCCGAGTAATATATCTACCAGAGGTGGGTTCCTACCGGTTCGGACCAGTTCAGCCAAGTAGGTAGTAACTTGGACTGCCACGCCCCCGAACCAGTTCTCTCAGCGTCACCTAGAGTGGCACTATCTTGTTTTTTGCTTCTGCAAATGCACAGAAGCATTTTTATAGTATTGCGCATGCGCATGTAGCACATCCCTGAGCAAACCGGCAATAGCAGCAGCCGGAACTCACCTCTGGTATCTACCAAAAGCAGATACATTATATCTAACTATCATTCTAACACTGCTCATTCTAAATAAGTGGTACCTATTTAACTCCTTGCCTTTGCATGTTTTCAAACTACTAGGTGGGCAGGAGCTGGGGCAAGGAACAGGAGCTCCCGCCTTTGTGTGGCACTTATTTATTTATTTATTTTATTTATTAAATTTATAAACCGCCCCACTCTCCCCAAGGGGACTCGGGGCGGTGCACAGGAAATTAAAATAGAATAAAAAGACAAACATGACCATAAATAGTACTAAAAATAAATTAAACCCCTATACCCTGTGCTAAAAAACCTAAAACCATTTTAAATCCTAAAACTTTACACTTTAAAACCGAATTAAACAATTTAAATTTCAGTCTATATCTAATGGTGTGGATTAGGCCAGGCCGGCAAGATGGAAAAAATGGGTCTTCAAACTTCGGCGGAAGGAGCGGAGGTTTGTGATAGTTCTAAGTTAGGTCGTTCCAGAGGTAGGTCATTCCAGAGGGTTGGGCCCGCCACAGAGAAGGCCCTTCCCCTGGGCGTCACCCGCTGGCACTGCCTAGTGGACGGCACCCGGAGAAGCCCCTCTCTATGGGAGCGAATCGGCCGAAGGGATGTGTGAGGTAGGATACGATCCCGCAGATAACTAGGTCCTGTGCCATGGAGCGCTTTAAAGATGGTAATCAATACCTTGAAGCGCACCCAAAAGGCCATAGGCAGCCAGTGCAGCTCGCGCAGGAGCGGTGTTATGTGGGAATGCCTTGAGGCTCCCAAAATTCCCTGGCCGCATTCTGAACTAACTGTAGTCTTCGGGTGCACCTCAAGGGAAGCCCCATGTAGAGAGTGTTGCAGTATTCTAGACGGGGTCTTGAACCCGGGCTGTCAACTTTCCAGTTGACAATCTCAGTATCTTTAACCGCTGAGCCATTGTGCCCAGGGATTGACTTACCAATGCCCAATGATGGTGGGTTTTGTTTTGTTTTGTTTACCAAGGGTTTTAAGTCCCTCTCATTGCAATAAGTTACATAACGCTGATAATGTACAGAGAAAGGTAAACCCTCTAAAAGCTTAAATCACTCTAGCTCAGGAAAATTTAGAGTGTTTTTTTTTTCCTTTTCAAGGAAAGCTAGTAAGATACTTCAAGAATATATTGTCCAAGCAATGAAATAAAGCATGCTGAATCTATTAAAAAGCTGGAAGAGAAAGCTGGTTTTGCTGATATCTGGTCTCAAATATCTGTATAGCTACCACTCCCCAAGAATTCTCCTCCTGTCCTGAGTCTCTGTGTTTGAATCAAAGCTCAGCATTAATTTCTGTGCTTGAAAAATCAATTCTAGGCAACCTTTGCAATGCAAGCTTCAACATTCCATCAAGAGTCTAGGGCAGGGATGTCCAAACTTGGGAACTTTAAGACTTGTGGACTTCAACTCCCAGAATTCCCCAGCCAGCATAGCTGGCTGGGGAATTCTAGGAGTTGAAGTCCACAAGTCTTAAAGTTCCCAAGTTTGGACATCCCTGGTCTAGGGCCATGATGCCAAACCTATGACACATGTGCCAGAAGTGGCACACAGACCCTCTCTGTGGGCATGCATGCTGTTGCCAACTGCTCTTCTGGTTTAAAAAACAGACCATTTTGGGGTCATTTTGGGGCCTTTTTTGGGATGTTTTCAGGATGTTTTTCAGGGTGTTTTCAGCTGAAAAACTGCCTGAAAATTCCCAAAAGCAGCACAAAAAACAGCCTATAAATGGCCCGAAAGCCTGAAAAACACCTCAAAACGCCCCAAAAACAGGCATGTGCACACCGTCCAGCTGTTCTTTGGATTTCTTGCACTCTGATGCATGCACATGCACGCACATGCACGCATGTTCCAGTTTGGGCACTTGGAGCTGAAAAGGTTTTCCATCACTGGTCTAGGGAATTCAATTTCAACCACATGAATGATTTGAAAGAGACAACGACCACATCTACTCATAGACTATAATTCTGCACATATCTGTCCTTGCAAGCCACCATGTGGCAGTGCTGGAAAGTGCTGGAGTAGGAGCAAAGAGGTTTTAGACCCTCCCATTAGGAACCAAAGAGAGCTTTAACAGATTAACAGAGTTGGAAAGGACCTTGCAGGTCATCTAGTCCAAACCCCTGCCCAATCAGGAGACCCTACATCAGTGGTGGGTTTCTGCAGGATCGCACCTACTCGCGAGAGCCGGTTGGTGAAATTTAGAGAACCGGTGAGAGGGGGTTCCACCGGCATACCTGGAAGTAAATCTGGCCCGCCGCTGCCAGTGACCCAACAGGAAGGAAAGGAAAGGAAGGAAGGAAGGAAGGAAAGAAAGAGAAAGAAAGAAAGAAAGAAAGAAAGAAAGAAAGAAAGAAAGAAAGAAAGAAAGAAAGAAAGAAAGAAAGAATTTATCATCACAATTGAGTCCAAAATTTTGGTTGCTAAGCAAGAGCGTTGTTAAATGAGTTTCACCACATTTTAAAAGGTGGCCACTCCCACCCTGTCACATGACTGCCAAGCCACGCCCACAAAATAGCCACACCTACAGAGTAGATTCTAAAAAAATTGAAACCCACCACTACATCTGCCTCTATCTAGGATTGAACTCACAACTTCCTGACTGGGAGACAAGAGCTCCACCTCTAGGCCACAGCAGCAGGTCCCAGTTGCTTTGTCCCAGTCACTCTTTTTCAACTCATACTGGAAAGTCCATCTACATCTACATCTCCTTCCACAGTCTCATATCCACATCTACATCTACATTTATCTGGAACCTGCACTGGACTAGAAGAGTAAAACCCATGGCCTTCAGTGATGAGGACTTCATCCTTCAGTGGATTGATTTAGGCTGACTGTAATAATAACAACAATTTAAAAAAGGGAAAGGTTTCACTTGTCCAGTCATGTCCGACTCTTGGGGTGGTGCTCATTTCAATTTCCTAACTAAGGGAACCAATGTTGTCTGAAGATGCTTCTGTAGTTGTGTGGGCAGCATGATTATATGTCAAAGGCGCACAAAACGCTGTTACCTTCCCACCAAGTGGTACCTATTTATCTACTGGCACTTGTGTAGCAATATTTTCAGGGACATTGGGTAGATTTGAAATACCTCATCTGGCAGCCATTTTGGATTAGGACATAATAAACCATAAACTTTGAGCAAAGAGACACAAACAACATAAGGTGAAATAGTGACTACACAGTAACTAGACTTTTTTTTTAACTTTGCAAGTGTAGAAATCCAACCATCGATTTCACACAAAACAGATGAGCCTAGCCTAGGTCTTAGTTACGACAGATCAGTCTCAAACAAGCTGAATTTGCTTGAAACCTAATCACATTGCGGTTTTAATGAGTTTGCAACATCAAAAAATGAATGTCAAATTTTAAGCCAGCTAAATATGTGAAAGTGAGGAAGGCTGAGGGAAAATTGCTGCTCCTACTTCAAAAGTCAAAGGAAGCTCTTTTGAGAAATTCTCCAGTCAGGTGAAAGGAAGAGTAAGCAGAACTGGTTGGCTTTTTTTTGCTAATTGTCCCTCAAAGAGAGTCCTGTGCTCTGCCAGCATTGCTCTTAGGACATTTCGATGGGGGATCAAAAGCAAAAAGAATGGAAAAAAAACCCATTTTGCACAGCATCCTAAAAGGGATAATTATTGGTCTTTGTGAACATCCAGCAGAGAGTATAATCAGAATGATGCACAGAAGCAAACACTATATTTAAGCATTTAAATATGCTTTAAATAACCTTGTGGGAACTTTTGTTGGTTGGTTTTTTAAAAAATTTAGGCTTCTTTTTTAATTTAGAATTTGAGGCTCAGCTTTTGAGAAATGTTGAGCTAAATTGCGGTCGTAAGGCAAGGATTACAAAATGTACTACAAAAATACATATTAATCAATTGCCACATGAAAAAAATACAGCTGAAAATATTTCACATTTTGTAAGTCAGAAGTAAAATGGTAGGATGTAAATGCATTTAGGATCAGGAGGCCCTGCCGGAAGGGAGGGAGTGAAAATATTAAATATTAGTATTTTCAGTTCCATAGACTGGTAGCCAATGCAGTTTCTGCAGCAAAGGAGTGACATGACAGTAACAAGAGTACAGTGGTACCTCGGTTCACGAACTTAATTCGTGAACTGACTCTGTTCGCGATCCGAATTGGTCGTGAAGCGAGGCACAATTTCCCATAGGGTTCAATGTAAATCCGGTTAATCCGTTCTGACCTTGTTTTTTGGTCGTGATTCTTGAACTGACTCTGTTCGCGAACCGAATTGGTCGTGAACAGAGGCACAGTTTCCCATAGGGTTCAATGTAAATCCGGTTAATCCGTTCTGACCTTGTTTTTTGGTTTTTGAAGCACCCAAAATATGAAAAAAAATACAAGACACATTTGTACAGTTCTGACCTTGTACTGTATTTTGGTTTTTGAAGCACCCAAAATATGAAAAAAATTACACATTTGTACAGTTCTGCCCTGGTTTTTAGGTTATGGAAGCACCCAAAATATGAAACAAATTACAAGACACATTTGTACATTTCTGACCTGGTTTTTAGGTTATAGAAGCACCCAAAATATGAAAAAATTACACATTTGTACAGTTCTGCCCTGGTTTTTAGGTTATAGAAGCACCCAAAATATGAAACAAATTACAAGACACATTTGTACAGTATGGTAATGTACAGTATACAGTAAAGAGAGAACACCAAGCTTGCTTGAGATGACTTCTGGCATGGATGAAGGCAGGTGGGAGGCGGTTATTGTTTGTAGGAGAGTCCCCCTCCATAAGGACATCAAGGGGATCTTCTTCAGGGCTTTCCTCTCTCCTTTGTCTCTTAGCTGCAGGCTCGGTTTTGCTGAAAAATCTGTCCAATGTCACTTGTCTTTTCCTGCGCTGCAAAACCTTCCGGAAATGAGAGACCACATTATCATCCATGAGATTTAACACTCTGTTCGTGACAGTTATGTTGGGGTGGTGCTTTTCAAAAAAATCATGGCACTCATGCCATTTTAGCATAATGGATTTTATGGCATCACTGGTAACCTCCTCCCTCTCTTCCTCCTCCTCCGTTGAATGCTCCTCAAGAAGTGCCTTTCGCTGCTCACTGTGGAGTTCAGAAAGTTGCTCAGTGGTCAGCTCCTCCCTATGTTCCTCAACAAGGTCTTCCACGTCTATTCTATTTTTTGCATTAAAATGATTTCTCTCATATACCCTGTGGGTACCAAATGGTTCTTCTTGCTATAAAGTACAGGATGATATATTTAAGCAGGGTAAATCAAAGACTTGAGAGGTATTTTGGAATGAATGAATATAGCTGAAGTCCAGACTGCACAATAGATTTTTAAATACAAGCTTAAGACATTTGAAGAATTTCTTTAAAAGTAGAAGCTGCAAATATGGTATACGCACATTTATAAACACTTTTATTATACCAAATGAATTGGTAAGCAAGAACTGGGCTCCCCCTTGAACAGAAAAATAAATTAATAGGAAAACTGATTTTGATAACATTGTTCAGAGACAGCTGTGATTACACCAGCATAAAAACCTAGTAAGAACATACATAAATTTGATTACATAAGTAAACTTTACAGTGCAACCAATTGAGGAAAAGTACAGTGAGATATTGTTAGATATTTAGTAGACATTTTGTTTATATAGGAGATGGTGATGTCAGTGATGCTTTTGATGAAATTTCCAAATCAGACTGGAATAGTACAGTGGAAATTAGAAATTGAATATTAAAATGTCCAGTTAATTGTATTTGCAGCCTAAATTTTATTTCAAAAGTAATAGGCTAAAAGATAGTGGAATCTTTATTTTGCAGTTATGGGAATGGATCTTGGCTACTTTTCTGCCAAATTTCACACGCTGTGAGAAGTTGGCTGCTATTTTCTTTAACATTTGGTTAAATGATGAACGTATTCACAGTTGAGCAGCCTGCAGCTGAGTCCCAAAAAGAATTATGCTTCCATGATCCAGCTTATTTATCTAAGATCAATGCAACAATACAGCTACTGCTTCAGGCTAAAATAGCCACAACTATTAAGTTATTAATAAATGAATGAATACTTAATAATGTCATTTGGATTGGAGAGGGAGGGAAGAAAAAGTGTGACAGTGGTACATGGGCTGTTTGTTCTCATTAATTTACATAACCATTTGCTCTTGAGCAGTCCTACCATTGATGAATATACATTTGAGTCATGTCTCTCAGCAAAACTAGCAGGATCACCAAGTACATTCTTAAGAAACAGAATATATTATTTATTGCTTGACATTTTGGCAATGGAAAGCAGAGTTGTCATGACATGTTATTATGGTATTCTCTCATAGCTGCTAGATAATGCGTTTCTCAAATATTCTTATCTTCCTCTGTTAGCATCAATACCGCCTCCTCCTTCTCCTCCTTTTCCTGCGCCGGTTGGTTTATCTAACAGTAGCTATTTAGTGTGATAATGGCGTTTGACAGATTGGATACAAACACCATTGTCACACTCCAAAGCTCCAGCAGGAGAGAAATCTCAGAGGAATGAAATATTCATGATGCTAGATTTATGGAAAACAGCCAGAAGGACCTGCAATAAAGAGAAAAAGGGTTAATGATCACAAACGGAATAAAGACAAATGGGGAAAAAATATCAACAGAAATGACACCAATTTTTAAAAGAGAAATAGCTGTGGAGCGGTTTAGAATAAATTATAAACGTAACATTAGCGGCAATGTTGCTAAATTATTTTACTTCTGTTTTGTTTACATTCTTTTCATGTCTTCCTTTTTATTCTTTTAAGCCACCTAGACTAGACCCACGGCAAGATAGGCAGCAAATAAATTTAACCAATAAATAAACAAACAATTCTTCAATGACTTAAGATTTGACTGAGACTGAACGGGCTTCTGGCAACTGTTCTGATCAAAGTCACTCCGTGATGGTAAACCTACAGTGGTCCATGATGGTGAACCTATGGCACATGTGCTGGAAGTGACATGCAGAGCCATTTCTCTGGGCATGCCAGCTGTCGCCTGCTGCTCTTCTGGATTCCACCGTACACATGTGCGCTGGCCAGCTGGTCTTCATGCGTGCATGTGCTAGAAACCGGAAGACCAGGTGATCGGCGCACATGTATACACTGTAAACCGGAATCTCAGCTTCCCAGCATGCACATGTGCGCTGGAAAACTGTTTTTCTGGTTTCTGGCACTCTTGCGTGTGCGCACTGGGGTACTGCTGCTCTTCTGGTTTCCGGCACTTCACATGCGCATGCGCTCCTGTTTCAGCACTTGGTGCTGAAAAGTTTGGCCAACTGTTATAGCTGTTGAAGAAGAAAATTATGGTATGGTTGTCAACATTTCTGCTTAGCCAACTATTTTTTCAACTTTTCTATTGCACTTTTCAACTTACTTATTAAATTACTAGAACATAGCCACTTAAAACTCACTATATATATGTAAGAATATTTGGAGCGACACATTAGACCTCAGAAGAAGAGATTTTGAAGAACCCTAATGGAAAGGAAGTCTATGCAAGGTCTTTAAATCTTGAAGGACAAAATCTATCCAAGTCGAATCGGAAGTCTCATGAAATGCGATACTGAGGTTATTATAAATAATTCTAACAAGAAGGAAAAATTGGAAGAAATTTACTGATACATGAAGAACTCCCTAAATATTGTTGTGGAAAAGGGACACATATAAGAAGTGGAACGCTAAGACATTGAGCTTGTCGATCAGAAAGGTTGGCAGTTTGGCGGTTCGAATCCTTATCGCCACATAACGGAGTGAGCTCTCGTTACTTGTCCCAGCTTCTGCCAACCTAGCAGTTCGAAAGCACATAAAAATGCAAGTAGAAAAATAGGAGCCACCTTTGGTGGGAAGGTAACAGCGTTCCATGTGCCTTTGGCATTTAGTCATGCCAGCCACCTGATCACGGAGACGTCTTCGGACAGCGCTGGCTCTTCAGCTTTGAAACGGAGATGGGCACCGCCCCCTAGAGTCATGAACAACTAGCACATATGTGCGAAGGGAATCTTTCCCTTTTATAAGAAGTGGAAGAACAAAAACATAACCAAAGAAGAATATAAGGGAGACTCCAGAAACAGTAAGGACAATGCCAGGAAGCTAAGCATTCAGAATTATTTGAAGCTTGCAAGAGGCACCTAGAAACACTACAAATGAGTTATTTGGCTATGTTAGAAACAAAAGGAGAACCAAAGTGATTGCAGATGTCCTGGGAAGAGAAACTGGCAATGGTGAGAAATTCTGTTTTGAGACTTTCATTTCTTGGAAGAAAAATGGAGTTGGCCATGTTTATCCCATTGGCAAAGGAATTTAGGGAAGACAAGGACAGGGTAAAAGTGAACTCAGCTAACTTAAATTAATTCAACCTTCCAGAGCAGCGATGGGATTCAAAATGGGGATTTTTACTACCAGTTTTGTGGGTGTGGCCTTGTGGGTGTGGCAGGGGAAGGATAAAAATCCCCACTCCTGTGGGAAGGCTATTGCAAAATCCTCATTCCCTCCCCACCCCACTAACCTGCTTTCCAGCTCCATTCTCCTGTACAGGGCAACAAAAGAAGATCGGCTGGGAGGCAGAGGGGGCGGGGCCAGCCTATTTGCCGATTCTCCGAACTATTCAAAATTTCCAATACCGGTTCTCTAGAATCTGTCAGAACTGGCTGAATACCACCTCTGCTCAAGAGTCACATGGAGTGGTGGGATTCAGCCAGTTCGCACCACTTCAGGAGAACCGGTTGTTAACGTTCTTAGCAGTTTGGCAAATTGGTTGTTGGAAGAAATCATTAGGGCAGAGAGACCCAATTGTTAAATTACTTGAATCCCACCACTGATGACTTGGTGATTATATTGCAGGCTCGTAAAATGGGGTGCAATTCAACTGTCTTGGTGACCAATGGAAATTTTGGGTTGAACTATGGTCGTAAGTTGAGGACTAGCTGTAATACGTTCCTAGCATCACCCAAGCATTGTTTTGTTATAACAATGGCACTAAAAAGTCTCTGTAAATTGCTGGCGCAGAAATGATTCTTCTACAGAACAAAAGGAAAAGCTCATGAAATAGAGGTGGCTTAATAGTGTTTCAGCAGGAGTGCTTATAATCAGATTCAGCTAGACATTAACAAGCCAGAGAAGTAAAATCATGGCTGTTACTAACACTGAATCTTCTTGGGTCACACAATTTTTTATTGACAAAAGATTTTAATACTAAAGCTACAGGAACACAAAGAGATAATTGGAACTAAGAAAAAGTATGAAAACGAAAAAAAGTGAGAAATTCAAAGTCAAAGAAAGGGAAAGAAAAAGAGAAATATTTGAAGGAATGACTTTTGATCTTTGCAACAGTTACAAAAAATGGTTATTACCCTTTTCACCCTCTGAAATTATATATCTTCTTCCTTTCTTCCCCAAAACAACTCTTAATCGATAAATTCTGAAAGCACTAATTCCTTTTTTGTCTGTTTTCAGCAACAACAACAAAAAGTCCATAAAGACTTTTATACTTTTATAAAAGTAGTTATTTTTCCTTTCCCAATTGCGGAAATTTTGAGTAGTTCGGAGAACCGGTAAATACCATCTCTGGCTGGCCCCGCCCCCATCTCTTCTCTGCCTCCCGAGTCCCAGCTAATCGGGAGGGATTTTGCAGTAACCTTCCCCCGGAGTGGGGAGAGAATGGGGATTTTACAGCAGTGGTAGTCAACCTGGTCCCTACCGCCCACTAGTGGGCATTTCAGCTTTCATGGTGGGCGGTAGGGGTTTTGTCTGATACTGAAGCACTTTCCTTTTTTTAATTTAATTGACTTCCCTACTTTATAAATCACCATTACTGTGGAACCGGTGGGCGGTTAGAAAATTTTACTACTAACAGAGATGCAAAAGTGGGCAGTAGGTATAAAAAGGTTGACTACCCCTGTTTTACAGTATCCTTTCCCTGTCACGCCCATCAAGCCATGCCCACCAAGCCATGCTCACAGAATCGGTAGTAAAAAATGTTGAATCCCACCACTGGCTTGAAGAGACATATAATACCAGGCAGCTTAGCTTTTGGAAACAGAATTACCGTTTATAAAGAATATATTTAATACCTAGAGAACCAGTTTGGTGTAATGGCTATGGCATTGGACAAGAAACTGGGAGAGTGTGAGTTCTAGTCCCACTTTGGGTAGGAAGTCAGGTAGGTGGTCTTGGGCCAGGTTCTCTCTCAACCCTAGGAAGCAGGAAATGGAAAGCCACTTGTGAAAGCACTGAAGTCAAACACACACACACACAAAATCTAATTAATTATCATTACCTTCTGTCTCTCTTTATTGGTTTGGAGTTTTCTTTAGTCTCTGACCTTAATATCAACACGGTATGCATATATAATCAATAAAAGCGAAGATGCATTTAAGGAAACTTCTGGGCCTTTTGCTTTGAATGGGTAATCTCTTGACCCCCACGCTCTGCAAACAGAAAAAAGAAAAGGGGCTTTAAAAACCGAAGATAACATCTTTAGTATCCTTTATACTTTTACTCTCTTTAAAAAAAAAAAAATCTCCCTTGAAGACCAAGCAGTTTTCTTTTTCCTTTTTCCATCTGCAGCACTTACTTTGCTTTTCATCCGAATTTCAATAGTCCTTTGGAAAATAAAATAAAATAATAAAGAACAGTCTTTAACCGGGCTGATTAAAGGGCCATTGTGAGGAGAGGCCATTTCGAAAATAATTAGTTTTCACTAGGAATCGGCATTTCCTTTTTAGTAAAGGTCCACTTTTTATCCAGTGAAAGGAAAGAGTTTTGTCAACCTTTTGAGAAATTAAATAGAGAATTTATCAGGGAACTGAAAGGTAACATTATCTCGCTATTGTTGGGAGCTTGGCTTTCAATAAGGTAGAAAGCCTTTCTTCTCCCTGCCTGCCACATTTGATTGAATGCCCCTGAAAGGAAAAATCAAGATAATTGAAGATAGTTTGGTTGAGAATGACTGAAATAACTGAAATAATAAAGACATCCAACTGACTCGGGGGAGAATGCCCTAGTAAAGTTTCATCCAAAACAACCGCTGGTTTGCATGGATGCATACAAGCTTTTGCTTGCAAACTTAGCAATAACGTGTAATGAAGTTATTCACAATACTCAACAAAAAGGATGCCAAAGGTACCAGACTCGATTCCCAGGCTACTCCGAAAATAAGACAGGATGTTATTTTCTTTTGATCCCTGAAATAAGCACTTGGCCTTATTTTTTGGGGAGGTCTTATTATTTTTGAGGTGCAGGAGGTGGTGAGCGTGGTCACCTCATGGCTGCTACTGTGTTGCAATATTTTCAGGGGAGGGCTTATTTTAGTGCATGCGCTTAAAAGCCCAATTGGGCTTATTATCCGTGGAGGTCTTATTTTCAGGGAAACAGGATATCTAGGAAAAAAGAATTGGGTTGCAAGCAACAGAAAGATCCTTCTCTACTAGAAGAGCCGCCACAAACATGCAATGTTAAAGTCAGTGAAAAATCTCATGTTCAGCCAGACTTTTGTGTGTGATCCGAATTCCTCATACATTCATTTATTTTATGTCGTTAGTTAGTTTGTCACTCACTCTGATGGGAAACCTGAACAGTGCCTTTGGACCAGTGGTGGGTTTCAAATTTTTTTAGAACCTCTTCTGTAGGTGTGGCCTGCTTTGTGGGAGTGGCTTGCTGGCCATGTGACTGAGTAGGAGTGGCTTGGCAGTCATGTGCCTGGGTGGGCGTGGCCAACTTGTAAAATGTGGTGAAACTCACTTAACAACGCTCTTGCTTAGCAACCAAAATGTTGGCTCAGAAACTCTGGCATTTGAAGCACGCAAGTCTTAAAGCTGTCTTACAAGACCCTTGCACCCCTAACCCTTTAGGGAAAAAACCCCCAGGGGTGTTCAAACTTGACAGCTTTAAGACTTGTGGACTTCAACTCCCAGAATTCCTCCTCCAGTCATGTTGGCTCAGGAACTCTGGCATTTGAAGCACACAAGTCTTAAAGCTGTCAAGTTAAAAAACCCTTGCACCCCTAACCCTTTAGGGAAAAAACCCCCAGGGGTGTTCAAACTTGACAGCTTTAAAACTTGTGGACTTCAACTCCCAGAATTCCTCCTCCAGTCATGTTGGCTCAGGAACTCTGGCATTTGAAGCACACAAGTCTTAAAGCTGTCAAGTTAAAAGACCCTTGCACCCCTAACCTTTAGGGGGGGAAACCCCAGGGGGCTTCAAACTTGACAGCTTTAAGACTTGTGGACTTCAACTCCCAGAATTCCTCCTCCAGTCATATTGGCTCAGGAACTCTGGCATTTGAAGCACACAAGTCTTAAAGCTGTCAAGTTAAAAGACCCTTGCACCCCTAACCTTTAGGGGGGAAAACCCCAGGGGGCTTCAAGCTTGACAGCTTTAAGACTTGTGGACTTCAACTCCCAGAATTCCTCCTCTCGCTCTTCATCTTGATGATGTGCGGAAGGCGGGGGAGGGAGCTGGAACTGATTCTAAACGGCACTGTAGATTTGTGGAACCTTTTCTATAGAAGAGGTTAGAACTGGCAGGAAACCACCCCTGCTTTGGACGGACAGTACTTGGAGACTCCCTCTTACTTATTCTCAATGGCCACAGTATATTTACACAAGTAAGGAATTAGGCTCTTTTTCTCACTTGCACTCATTTACAGCATTACTAGAGCCCCCCACCCCCAAATCACATGTCACGGGCCTTATCCAATTCTGTGTTCTAAATAGACTTATGCCAATCTTTCATGTTGTGGGAAAGCAACAGCTTTTCCTGCTTCATTCAACACTGAACCATGTGCTATAAAAATTCATTGCTCTTCCCCATCTTTGGGGAAATGGTGTTTCTTGTCACCTCTCCAGTTTTAATCATTCATTATTACACTGAATGGAGACTTGTTGGGTAGGAGATCAACCAATCAGCATTCTCACAATATCCTAAAATCCACCCACTCATACAAGAAAGATAATCTTTATTTTTTTATTTTATTTTATTAAATTTCTATCCCGCACCTTCTCCTATATAAGGACCCAGGGCGGCACACAGGCAATTAAAAAGAAAACATATATACAAATACATCAATTACTAAAACCCATATTAAACTAGTTACCCTGTGCTAAAAATATTATAAAATCCCTCGAATTAAAATTTATAGCTAATAAAAGTCCATATCGGGTGACTATGCTAGGCCGGCTTGTTGAAATAGATGCGTTTTAAGACGCTGGCGGAAAAGGCGGAGATCCGAGATAGTGCGGAGTTTGGGGGGAAGGTCGTTCCAGAGGGTGGGGCCTGCCACAGAGAAGGCTTTTCCCCTGGGTGTCGCCAACCGGCATTGCCAATCTATCTTACCAGCCAGTCTAGTCAGCAAGGAGGATAAGCAGTAAATCACTATCCTTGTAAGATAGGAGCAGTGGTGCTGAGCTAGGCCACAGATCTTTCATATCCCCCCTGTAGAAAAGCAGGGTACACTGTGCACACAAGCAGGAGTGTCCCTGGAGCATCAGGGCAAAAAAACAACCAAGATGGCAGCTACAAAGTCTGCCATCAAAGTCTGGCTGGTTTTTAGACACGTTGCTCACTGCACATGTCTCGTTTCTTCACATAAAAAAGAGGTAGAAACGTAAATTTGAGAAAAGAAGTTCTCTTTGGAACAGAACACGCTTGAATTAGGCACTTATTGCAGCAGATAGCCCAAATCTCATCATTGTTTAAAAAGATATTTAAAAAAGGAAGCTAC
Organism: Rhabdophis nuchalis; assembly: GCA_039707465.1. Taxonomy (NCBI): domain Eukaryota; kingdom Metazoa; phylum Chordata; class Lepidosauria; order Squamata; family Natricidae; genus Rhabdophis; species Rhabdophis nuchalis. The sequence continues at coordinate 229,707,062 of CM077644.1, forward strand.
ATTAAGTCTCCTTTTTCTCCTATAGAATCCTGGACCACAGAAAGGAGCATATGAGGTGGTAGAAGGTCATGGCAAGTATAGCTTAGCTCTTGAGAGGAATGTTTCTCCTAAGCGTGGATGTTAAGTTGACATTTATGTATGGAGTCACCAAATCTAGGTTCAACACTATATGAATCTTTTCCAGCTGGATCATTTGTCATGTCTCTCTCAACTGACACGGTATCTGTAGTCCTTTTGGAATCAAGGAGAAGCCAAAGAGACAGGGAATGTTGTGGGTCCCATTCCCGAGGGAGATACACCTGGTGGGAAGAAGGGCCTGGTGGGAAGAAGGGCCTTCTCCGTGGTGGCTCCCTCGCTCTGGAACATCATTCCCCTAGAGATTCTAATACTAACACGAGGCTGGCTCCAAGAGGTTGTCAACGCATCCTTAAGTGAGGGTTCCTTGCCTGCTTCCCTAAAAGAAGCGATGGTGAGGCCCCTCCTTAAGAAGCCCTCTTTGGATCCAGCTCTATTAAATAACTATCGTCCAGTCTCCAACCTTCCCTTTTTGGCGAAGGTTGTTGAGAGTGTGGTGGCACAACAGTTTCCCCATCACCTGGAGGAAGTTGATTATCTAGACCCGCGCCAGTCCGGCTTTCGGCCCGGGCATAGCACCGAGACGGCATTGGTCGCATTGGTGGATGATCTCTGGAGGGCCAGAGATGAGGGTTGTTCCTCCATCCTGGTCCTATTAGACCTCTCGGCGGCTTTCGATACCATCGACCATGGTATCCTATTGCATCGGCTGGGGGGGTTGGGGGTGGAAGGCACCATTTTGCGGTGGTTCTCCTCCTACCTCTCTGGCCGATCGCAATTTGTGTTGGCAGGAGAGCAGAGGTCGACCCCGAGACCCCTCACATGCGGGGTGCCTCAGGGGTCGGTCCTCTCGCCTCTCCTGTTTAATGCATACATGAAGCCGCTGGGTGAGATCATCCGTGGTTTTGGGGTAGAGTACCACCTTTACGCTGACGACACCCAGCTGTATATATCTACCCCAAACCACCCCAATGATGCCGTAGCGGTGATGTGCCAGTGCCTGGAAGCCGTGCGGATCTGGATGGGAAGTAACGGACTCAGGCTCAACCCGACCAAGACCGAGTGGCTGTGGTTTCCGGCTGCCCGTTTTAACCAGCTCACTCCAACGCTGGCCATAGGGGGCGAACATCTTGCCCCTGTGGATGGGGCGCGCAATTTGGGTGTCCTCCTGGATACCCGGCTGTCCATGGAAGATCAAGTGACAGCCGTGGCCAGGAGGGCGTTTTACCAGGTTCGCCTGGTTCGCCAATTGCGCCCCCTATTGGATCGGGACGCCCTTCGCACAGTCACTCACGCGCTCGTGACATCCCGACTGGACTATTGTAATTCTCTCTACATGGGGCTTCCCTTGAGGTGCACCTGGAGACTTCAGCTAGTCCAGAACGCAGCCGCGCGAGCAATTATGGGTACCACAAGGTATACCCATGTAACACCGCTCTTGCGCGAGCTGCACTGGCTGCCTGTTGTCTTCCGGGTGCGCTTCAAGGTATTAATTATCATCTTTAAAGCACTCCATGGCTCGGGACCTAGCTATCTGCGGGATCGGATCCTGCCTCATACATCCTCACGGCTGATTCGCTCCCACAGAGAGGGACTTCTCCGGGTGCCGTCCACTAGACTTTGCCAGCGGGCGACACCCAGGGGAAGGGCTCTCTCTGTGGCGGGCCCAGCCCTCTGGAACAACCTCCCCCCCGACATTAGGACCACCACAGACCTCCGCTCCTTCCGTCTTAAACTAAAAACACACTTTTTCTGCCTTGCCGGCCTGGGATAGTTATTCCTCTGTTTTTGGGTTTATTGGAGAATTTTTAGTCTAGTTAGTTTTAACGGGTATTTTAGCACAGGTACTGTTTAATTTATTTTTAATATGAAATGTTGTATATAGTCATTGTTTTTATTCTTCCTGTGCACCGCCCCAAGTCCTTGTGGGGAGAGGGTGCGGTCTATAAGTATTAAATTATTATTATTATTATTATTATTATTATTATTATTATTATTATTATTATTAATACTAATACTCTTCTGGAAGGCGCTAAAGATCTGGTTCTGCCAACAGGCCTGGGAACTCAGAGTGGGATGGAGTCCATTAAATCAGGGGTCTCCAACCTTTGCAATTTTAAGTCTGAAGGACTTCAGCTCCCAGACTTCTCCAGCCAGCTTTGTCTGGGAGCTGAAGTCCTTCAGACTTGAAGTTGCAAAGGTTGGAGACCCCTGCATTAAATGGCTTGTGTGATCAGCTGTTGCCAGGGCGGAGGGTGGGGGGTGATTTTATTATGATTTTATTATATTAATTTACTTGATTCTTTTTATTAGTTTTATCGTTTTAAATGTGGTTTTATATTCTGTAAACCACCTTGAGTCACCATGGGCGAATAGGCGGCAATATAAATGTAATAAAAAAAAAACAAACACAGGATCTATGCACTTGAATCATGTATGTGTGTGGTTGTGTGTAATACAATAATACAATAGCAGAGTTGGAGGGGACCTTGGAGGTCTTCTAGTCCAACACCCTGCCCAGGCAGGTAACCCTATACCATTTCAGACAAATGGCTATCCAACATCTTCTTAAAGACTTCCAGTGTTGAAGTATTCACAACTTCTGGAGGCAAATTGTTCCACTGATTAATTGTTCTCACTGTCAGGAAATTTCTCCTCAGTTCTAAGTTGCTTCTCTCCTTGATTAGTTTCCACCCATTGCTTCTTGTTCTACCCTCAGGTGCCTTGGAGAATAGTTTGACTCCCTCTTCTTTGTGGCAACCCCTGAGATATTGGAACACTGCTATCATGTCTCCCCTGATCCTTCTTCGCATTAAACTAGACCTACCCAGTTCCTGCAACCATTCCTCATATGTTTTAGCCTCGTCCCCTAATCCTCTTTGTTGCTCTTCTCTGCACTCTTTCTGTAAGTGCACACAGAGGTTCTAGCTTGGTGGTCTAAATCAGATGAAACACAGGAATAACGGGAGGGAAATGGCATAGGTATAGCCTGTAGAATTTACTGCCACCCGAGGAGGTGATGCTATTTATTTATGCCATTTTCAAAATATGGCTGGAAAAATTAGTGGGAGATTTGGCTACCAATGACTCCTATCTTTGATTGCTACTTACTACCCCTGTAATCACTGGCAGTTGCTGGACATTCCATGGGAGGATGGCTATCACTGGGTTTTAAAACTTCCAGGATACCCCTCTGGTTCGCCATTGTCTGGCATTCTGGACTGGCCATTTGCCTGATGGCCGACCCAGCGATGAAACTAAGTTTTAAAAAATGGTGATTTTTTTCAATTCTTTCCCGCTGGTGTGGAAATCATGGCCCTGCAGTTGTGCATTTGTTATTCAAAGGAAAGCAAGCAATAAATGAAGGTTAAAAACATGTTCTGATGATTTATCGTTATTTTAGAACTGCGTGGTGGCAAAATGTGTGGCTGGAGAAAAGGTTTTATATATAAGTATAAAGTAGAAGTCTGCAAATTATTGCTGGTAATTTCTGGACATCAAAAGAATTTTTTCATCAAAAGAAGTTTTTGATTTCCCTCTGGTGGAATTTTGGTTGAAAGAATGATGCAAATGCAGAATAAAATTTTCTGCTCAATCCACTGGAGACAAAATACCAATGAAATACATTGCTATCTTTGTACTGCACAGAAGGAAATATTTGAAAAAGCTTCTTGTTGTCGTTTACACCTTAGAACTCAATGAAAATATCAAAATATGCCTATTATAATCATCCCTTTAATTCTGACAATGACCAATCAGTTGGATTGCTTTTTTAATAGCCCCGTTGTTTTATTTTCTCTTATAGCAAGAAAATTCAGTGTTTCGTTTTCTTATAACACTGGCTGCCAGCAGGCAGAGAGGGAACAAAATCCTCCTTTTTCTTTCATACATGGAAAATTCCAACTTGAGATTTTTCATCTACGGAGGAAAATCTGGGATCTTTCAAGAGTTCACTTCCCCGATATCTGGTCTATGGAATTACTTTTGTTTCTCTCTTTAATCGCCCTTTTATTGACAAAAGAACTGAGGAGAAATTTCCTGACAGTTAGAACAATTAATCAGTGGAACAGCTTGCCTCCAGAAGTTGTGAATGCTCCAACACTGGAAGTCTTTAAGAAGATGTTGGATAGCCTAGGGCTTTCTGCCTAGACAGGGGATTGGACTAGAAGGTTCCTTCCAACTCTGCTATTGTAATTGTAAAAAAGATCCCATAAGAAATTGGGCTGAGAATATTTCCTTCCTTCCTTCCTTCCTTCCTTCCTTCCTTCCTTCCTTCCTTCCTTCCTTCCTTCCTTCCTTCCTTCCTTTCTCTACTGCTTGTTTGTGTAACCCCTAAAGCAATTGGTATCAAGATAATAAACAACCCTATAAAACCCTATAGGACAATTCGATAAATATCTCGATATTATTTTGCTACTCCTCACTAACAGAGGTTTTCTTGAAGCGCAGGTTGTTTAGCTTACAAGTCCTTTTTAAGGAAACATGCCCATAGAAATCACTCACCATTCCCCATAACGCTGTCCGATCCTAGGATTTTCATCCATTGTTAAAGGTCCTCTCCAAAACCAAGTGAGCGTCTGTCTCTCATATTCGTGGCTGTACATTTACAGTATTAGGGCAGGAGTTCAGGGTGTCTGTTTCTAAAAACTCCCTCTGCCTGGCCTTTATGGGATCCAGGGCTTTTAAATAAACAAACCACTCTGATAAGTCACATTAAAATATTGATCCTTGTGGGATGGGTCTCAGTTCTCTACATAAATGAGGACTGCTAGTTAGACACGGCGGTTCAATGGCTAAGATGCTGAGCTTGTCAATCAGAAAGGTCGGCATTTCAGCAGTTCGAATCCCTAGCTCTGCATAATGGAGTGAGCTCCCGTTACTTGTCCCAGCTTCTGCCAAAGTTCAAAAGCATGTAAAAATGCAAGTAAAAAAAAATAGGGACCACTTTGGTTGGGAAGATAACAGCGTTCTGTGTGCCTTTGGTGTCTAGTCATGCTGGACACATGACCACGGAGACATCTTAGGACAGCGCTGGCTCTTCGGCTTTGAAACGGAGATGAGCACCGCCCCCTAGAGTCGGGAACGATTAACATATATGTGCAAGGGGAACCTTTACCTTTACCTTTAGTTAGACATATGGACAAACACACAAGCAATAACAACAACAGTGACAATAATATTTCCTCTCTTTACTTAGGACTTAGAATAACTTGAGGGAAGAAATTAAAAATAACAGATAAAGCGAGGCAATACGTAAATACTTCCAAGCAAGATAACCTGAGTCCTGTACATCAGGGGTCTCCAACCTTTGCAACTTTAAGTCTGAAGGACTTCAGCTCCCAGAATTCTCCAGCCAGCAAAGTCCTTCAGACTTAAAGTTGCAAAGGTTGGAGACCCCTGCCTTAGTTAACTGGCAGAATTGGTTGCTTCCTGAAGATATTTGTAAAGATATGCCAAATACGGATTCTGAGTTTGTCTCCTTGGTATTCTATACTCTACTCATAAAACCCTGTAAAAGATAACAATTGCAGGTGCTTTAAGTTCTGATATGGAAGATTAACGGTATCCTTCAGGTGTATTAGAGTACAAATCTTACTTCTAGCCATCCTGGCAACCTTTTCACTGACCGTAGAAAAGGGCCTTATTATTTTTATTTTTCTGGCTGGGAAAAAAAATAGAATATACCATGTTTTCCTGAAAATAAGACCGGGTCTGGTATTAACTTTTGCTCCAAAAGTCGCATTAGGGCTTATTTTCTGGATAGGTCTTATTTTTTGGAATTACGGCAGTAAATGCATCCATCTTGTTGACAATCTTAACTGGGGCTTATTTGGGGGGTAGGGCTTATATTACAAACATCCTGAAAAAGCACGCTGGACTTATTTCCCGGTTGGGTCTTATTTTCAGGGAAACAGGGTACTTAAAGCATTTTTAAAAAAAAAATCTCCAGATGCTTTTCTGGATCAGTAAAGTCATCGTTGGGGCTAGTCCTACTTTTAGAAAGATTTCTCCTACTTCCAATTCTAGTTTTATTGTATGGCATTTTTGCGACCGCTGTTAAGTGAATCACTGCAGTTAAGTGAATCATGCAGACATTAAGTGAATCATGCAGTCATTAAGGAAATGTGGCTTCCACCATTGACTTTTGCTAACTGGAAAGTTAGCAAAACTTTTGCTAACTTTTGCTAGATGGGAAAGTTAGAAATGGTGATCACAGGACCCCAGGACACTGCAACTGTCAGAAGTTCACTCCACTTGCCAAGTCCCGAATTTTGATCACGTGATCATGGGGAGGCTGCAATGATCGTAAGGGGGAAAATGGTCATGTCCCATTTTTCAGTGCCCTCGTAACGTTGAACAGTCACTAAATGAATAGCTGTAAGTCACGGACTGTCTGTACATAGACCCACAGACACAGGTGTGTTGCTAATTTTTTTACTACCCAGTTTGGCCGCGCTCTTGTGGTCACTCCCATGCGCGGGCAACACTTCTGTGCATGTGTAGAAGCATCTGGGTGGATGGGTGGAGCCTCCCACTGCCGCGACTACCGTTTCAGCTGATCCGGGCCAAACCGTCAGCAATCCACCTCTGCCCACAGATCGCCATAAAGGTCAACAAGATTGCTAACATATCCCATACAACTCATGCAGAACACAATGCATACAACAAGGAACAGCAGTCTTAAGAGTTGACTTGTTAAAATGCATAGTCTCTGCCATTCCTGTTTTGTAAAAAGAGAAGTCTCGTCCTCTCACTAAATCAGCCGCCTTCAACCTTTGTGGCTTGGCGACCTGGCTGGGGAGGGAGAGGAACTGCTCTGCACAAAGGGTGAGCCGGCGCACACACAATCCTTGTGCAAGTGTAGGCCAGCACCCATGCGTGCAGCGCCATTTGAACAAGCAGCAGGCCAGCGTTCACATCATAGGTGGTACTCACTTACTTTCCCTACCGTTTGGCAAATGTGCGCCCGTGCACCATCTATGCACGTGCTCGGCTTCCATGCGTGCGCTTTGGCTTGAAAACGTGCCTAAATAGGATGGCATACAGCCTACGATTTCCACTACTGGTCTGGGTGAACCGGTCCAAACCGGCTGAATACCACTTGTGGTTCACATACACGAGTGCCCACTAGCACGAGTGCCCACTTGTGCAAGTTGAGCTGCACACGCGTGCATTCTGGCTAGCCACTCGTTTGACCCAATTCTAAATAGGCCATGGCCCAACAGTGGGACATGGTCTGAGGGTTGGGGAGCCCCACTCTAAATGGTCTGAAGAGCACTGAACACCAGTTTTAAAAAAAGGTTTAGCATTGTTCCACTAGAACGAGGAATAAATATTAATAAATAGCTCGCCCAATTTGGTCACCAGAATGTAGGCCCCAACAAACAGACAGGAGGAGGTGTTTCCAACAGCCAATAGGAGCTGGGCAGTTGCGATGTCACAACCGTCGTTGCTGCCAAAATGCCAGAAGTTGTGCATTCAGCAAGGTTGGGATTGGGAAATGGAAAATATCAGATCAATATGACATTAACTAAAAATGAAGTTACACCGCCCCAGGGATCCACTGGGGATCAGCTGAAGGTAGCAACCCGAGGGCATGTCCTTAAAGCACTGTTTCTCAACCTTGCAACTTAAAGTCCCCCCTACCTTCACGTCGCCAAATTTGAGAAGCATAAAGAATGGTGAGCAAAGCATCTTTGATAAGCCAGGAGGAGAACGCATCCATGAGCCCTAAGGGAGGAGGCCTTCTGGTTTTAAGGATCTTGGACAATACCTCAGTCGCAACATTGAGAAGCATCTGGGGGTCCTGGAAGCCAACAACACAAGAATTAATTATAAGCAAGAGGCAACACTTTCTGACAAGAGATATTATGAGGATTTTAATTAGAATAAGAGAGTTGGAAAGGACCTTGGAGGTCTTCTAGTCCAACCCCTTGCTTAGGCAGGAAATCCTACACCACTTCAAACAAATGGATATCCAACATCTTCTTTAAAACGTCCAGTGTTGGAGCATTCACAACTTCTGGAGGCAAGTTGTTCTACTGATTAATTGTTCTGTCAGGAAATTTTTCCTCAGTTCTAAGTTGCTTCTCTCCTTGATTAGTTTCCACCCATTGCTTCTTGTTTTACCCTCAGGTGCTTTGGAGAATAGTTTGACACCCTCTTCTTTGTGGCAACCCCTGAGATATTGGAGCGCTGCTATCATGTCTCCCCTGGTCCTTCTTTTCGTTAAACTAGAAATACCCAGTTCCTGCAACCGTTCTTTATATATTTTAGCCTCCAGTCCCCTAATCCTCTTTGTTGCTCTTCTCTGCACTCTTTCTAGAGTCTCCACATCTTTTTTTACATAGGGGTGACCAAAACTGGATGCAGTATTCCAAGTGTGACCTTACCAAGGTATTATAAAGTGGTATTAACACTTCACGTGATCTTGATTCTATCCCTCTGTTTATGCAGCCTAGAACTGTGTTGGCTTTTTTGGCAGCTGTTGCACACAGCAGGCTCATATCTAAATGGTTGTCCACTAGGATTCCAAGATCCCTCTCACAGTTGCTACTATTGAGCAAGGTACTACCTATACGTTACCTGTGCATTTTGTTTTTCGTGCCTAAATGTAGAACCTTACTTTTTTCACCATTGAATTTCGTTTTGTTAGATAGTGCCCAATGCTCAAGTTTGTCAAGTTCCTTCTGTATCTTAAGCCAGAAAGAAGTGCAGAGAAGAGCAACAAAGATGATTAGGGGACTGGAGGCTAAAACATATGAATAACAGTTGCAGGAACTGGGCATATCTAGTCTAATGAAAAGAAAGTCTAAAAGAGACATCATAGCAGCGTTCCAATATTTGAGGGGTCTTACAAAGACAAACTATTTTCCAAAGCGCCAAAAGCCAAGATGAGAAACAATGGATGGAAATTAACCAAGGAGAGAAGCAACCTAGAACTAAGGAGAAAATTCCTAAGGGTGAGAGCAATCAACCAATGGAACAATTTGTCTTTGGAATCTGTGGATGCTCCATCACTGGAGGCTTTCAAAATGAGACTGGACCATTGAACTTACCATTAACATGGGGTCTCCAGCTCGAGCAGGTTTTTTATTTATTTATTTATTTATATTCGATTTATATACCGCTCCTTCTCCATCGAGATGGACTCAGGGTGATGCACAGGGGATTAAAAATCATCAATAAATAACAATAAATACAATAATAATAATTAAAATGAAATTAAATTAAGAACCTGTGCTAAAAATATTCCCATTAAAATTCTAAAATCCATTTACTAATTAGCTAGGATAATATCGCGTCTGAACTCTAAGCTCTAAGCTAGACCGGCTTGGTGGAACAGATACGTCTTGAGTGAGCGGCGAAAGAGGGGAAGGTCCGTGATGGTACATAGTTCGGGGGGTAGGTCGTTCCAGAGGGATGGCCCTGCCACAGAGAAGGCCCTTCCCCTGGGCACCACCAGCCGGCATTGACCAGCGGTTGGCACCCTGAGGAGGCCCTCCCTATGGGAGCGGATTGGTCGATGGGAGGTGTGCAGCAGGAGACGGTCCCGCAAGTAACTAGGCCACGTGCCATGGAGCGATTTAAAGATGGTAACAAGCACCTTGAAGCGCACCTGGAAGGCCACCGGTAGCCAGTGCAGCTCACGCAGGAGAGGTGTTACATGGGAGCATCGCGATGCTCCCAGAATCCCCCGCGCAGCCGCATTCTGCACCAACTGGAGCCTCCGGATGCACCTCAAGGGGAGCCCCATGTAGAGAGCGTTACAATAGTCTAGGCGGGACGTGACAAGTGCTTGAGTGACAGTGCGGAGGGCGTCCCGGTCAAGAAAGAGGCGCAACTGGCGTACCAGGTATACCTGGTAAAAAGCCCCCCTGGTCACGGCCGTCACATGGTTATCCAAGGATAGCCGTGAATCCAGGAGGATGCCTAAGTTGTGAGCCCTTTCCACGGGGGCCAGTGACTCGCCCCCGATGACCAGCGATGGAATCAGCTGGTTGTGCCGGGACCACAGCCACTCGGTCTTGGACGGGTTGAGCCGAAGTTTGTTACTTCCCATCCAGACCCACACAGCTTCCAGACACCGGGACATCACTTTGACGGCATTGTTGGGGTGGTTGGGGGTAGATATGTACAGCTGAGTATCATCAGCGTACTGATGGTACTCTACCCCACAACCACGGATGATCTCACCCAGCGGCTTCATATAGGTGTTGAACAGGAGGGGCGAGAGGACCGACCCCTGAGGCACCCCACACGTTAGGGGCCTCGACGTTGACCTCTGCCCTCCTGTCAACACGAATTGCGACCGACCGGAGAGGTAGGAAGAGAACCACTGTAATACAGAGGTCGCCTGGTTGGACTAGGCGACCTCTAAGTCCCTTCCAACTATTATTCTATGTTTTATGATGAATGAATGAATGAGTCTTAAGTTGCTCCTGTTGAATGCTGCGTCCTGTTTTTTCAACATGGGCAACCGGACTCAGGCCTATAGTTCAACATATATTTCAGCAGAAGCAAGCCAGGATGGGCAACCTCAGTGATTCAGAAAATCCTAACCCAACAGATCTGGAGGGTACCAGATCGTTTTCTCTGTGCAGATGTACACACAGCAGACTTCCCAGAGATATTACAATCTAATACACAAGTTGTGGTTATTCAGATGCATTGCTTGGATGCTTCTGCAATTTGCAGGCTGCATCATCTGCTGATAGTGAAAAGTGATGCATCAAAGCAGGAAGAGGTTCAGAGACCCACATGGTCCCTGCTGCATTCCAGGAGCGCATCATTGCAAAACATTTCCAAATGCGCCAATGCTCTATGTTGAAATAGATAAGGAGAGAGCTCTTTTATTTGCTTGCAACTGATAGCAAAGGGGACAGGTGCTGGCTCCCAAAAGAAAGGAAGGGGGGAAAAAAGAAAGAAAGAAAGAAAGAAAGAAAGAAAGAAAGAAAGGAAGGAAGGAAGGAAGGAAGGAAGGAAGGAAGGAAGGAAGGAAGGAAGGAAGGATGACCAGCTCAATCTGGCCATTCGGTCATCAGACTCCTGACCTCTGTGACAAAGCTATTCAAACAAAACTATTCAAACAGATGCTGGCTGTGCAGATGACATACAACATACCGCACACACATTCATACACAGAGAGAGGGGGGGGAGAGAAGGGAGGAAGGGAGAGAGGGAGAGAGAGAAGGGAGGGAGGGAAAGAGAGAAGGGAGAGAGGGAGGGAGAGAGAGAAGGGAGAGAGGGAAGGAGAGAGAAAAGAGAGGGAGAGAGAGAAGGGAGGGAGGGAGAGAAGGGAGGAAGAGAAGGGAGGGAAGGAGAGAGAAGGGAGAGAGGGAGGGAGAGGGAGAAGGGAGAGAGGGAAGGAGAAAGAAAAGAAAGGGAGAGAGAGAAGGGAGGGAGGGAGAGAAGGGGGGAAGAGGAGAGAGAGGGAAGGGAGGGAGGGAGGGAGAGAAGAGAGGAAGAGAAGGGGGAGAGAGAGGGAAGGGACGGAGAGAGAAGGAAGGGAGGAAGAGAAGGGAGGGAGGGAGAGAGAGAGGAGAAGGGAGGGAGAGACAGACAGACAGACAGAGAGAAAGACAGAACCTGGCCCTGGATTGCCCCAGCCTGGTTTCTTACCAGAAGCAGCCAAAAAGGGGAAAGCAGTTTTCAATAATTGCTGGTGGCTTGTCGTGATCTGAGGCTCAGCCGTCCCAATGGGTTATATATTGGAGTCTGGCAGGGAACCGTTGCGTAAAAATGAGGTCTCGGACTCGCAAATAGGCCAGAGAGAAAAATGGGGGAGGGCTGGGGAAGAACCTTCAAATACTAAGCAAGCAGCAAACAAAGAAGCCCAACAATCAAACTGGATCAGGCCTGCACAACTCACTTTCTCTGCAACGAAACCTTTTATGTAAGAGTCATTACTGTGCAAGACTTATAGAATTAATCTCGGAGCCTCTTCTACTTTACCTACTTTTGGAGCTGTAATTGGCAATGAGAGCATCTTATGCATCCTATGCTCTCAGTGCCACTTTCCCTTACAATGGTAAGGGGAAAAGAGATATTAGTAACCCAGTTAAAACAAATGTTTATATTTCACCCCAATGGCGAGACTTCTCATTTTCTTCTGCCTATCACCTATAGCAGGGGTGTCAAACTCGAGGCCTAGGGGTGGGATCCAGCCCACGGGGCCACCCTGGAAACAGCAAACAACCAGCCCGCAGTGCCTCTACCAGCAAAAACGGAGCTAGGCAAAGCTGCAGGTGGCCCTCCTGAGCTCCGTTTTCACTGGCAGAGGGTTGCAGGAGGCCACTGCACCCGAAAATGGAGCTTGTGGGGGCTGTGAGAACCTCTCCCAAGCTCCATTTTTGCTGGCAGAGGGTTGCGGGAAGCTGTCACAGCCGAAAACAGAGCTGGGAGCCCATTTTCGCTGGCAGAGTGCTTGGGCCACCAAAGGCGCCCCTGATACGAGTGGTGTCAAGCTGGCCACGCCCACCTCGAGGTCAAACACAACCCTGATGTGGCCCTCAATGAAATGGAGTTTGCCACCCCCTGACCTATAATACAGTAGTAAGGAGGTGATTTCTGGTATCTTTTTTTAATGGAATAATTGGCAGAGTTGCAGCAGGAGCAACTCTTACAAGCCACAAGGACATCAAAATGGCTTCCGGGTAGTGATATTGTGGCAGCAATGATACCATGATGTCAGTGGTGGGTTTCTGCAGGCTGGCACCTACTCGCGAGAGCCGGTTGGTGAAATTTAGAGAACCGGTGAGAGGGGGTTCCACCGGCGTACCTGGAAGTAAATCTGGCCCGCCGCTGCCAGTAACCCAACGGAAAGCAAAGGAAAGGAAGAAAAGAAAGAAAGAAAGGAAGGAAAGAAAAGAAAGGAAGGAAGAAAGAAAGAAAGAAAGAAAGAAAGAAAGAAAGAAAGAAAGAAAGAAAGAAAGAAAGAAAGAAAGAATTTATCATCACAATTGAGTTCAAAATTTTGGTTGCTAAGCATGAGCGTTGTTAAATGAGTTTCACCAAATTTTAAAAGGTGGCCACTCCCACCCTGTCACATGACTGCCAAGCCACGCCCACAAAATAGGCCACACCTACAGAGTAGGTTCTAAAAAATTTGAAGCCCACCACTGCATGATGTCATTGCAGCTCGATGTCTGACACAAGAAACATAAGGCCTGTTATTTGCACACTGTTCTGACCAAGGCTTCCCAAGAGCATGAAGCAAACTCCTTGTTCCAACAAAAAACCCTTTTATTAATTTACTGAGAATTCTGCTCATTCACATCCAGAAAAGTCTTTCAAGGGAGGATTTACAGTCACAGACCTTATCTGACTTGGAGAGCTGCCAGGCCGATATCTGCAAAACTTGGCAAGGAGTCTTAGGGGGGTCACAAATCAATTAAGCGAACTAATTGTCTCCTGCAAACTCCACTCCCCTTTCGCTCCTCTTTTATTTCCTCTGGGAGGGGCCATTCATTGTCCACCTTTTTTTCACCCTCCCTGAGCCTCTGTGCGCACTCTGCACTTACCTGCATCCAAAACTGGTCGTGTGGGGACCCCTGGGAGGGGCGGAGTGAGGTGGGCGGGGCCAGCCAGGAGTAGGATTTGGGAGTTCTCCGAACTGCACAGAATCTTAGCTAGAGGTTCTCCCGAACCCCTGCGAACCCCCAGCAGCCCACCCCTGGATTCAGAGTCCTGTGCTGTCAAACCCTTGCCTGCCCACCCGCCTGCCTGCCCCCAACCAGAGTCCAAGAAACAGCACTTAGCTATTGCATTCTATTGCATTCTATTACCGTGTTGATAAATATCATTTGTCTTAAATTTTGGAGTTGGATTTCCCTTTGCCACCAATCTGAAAGGTAACAATCTCTACTAAAACTGGTGAACCACTTTCTCACCCTCCTATCGCTTGGGTTAGCCAATTGCGTGGGACGGATGGCTTTCTCGGGAACAGCTGCTGTCTCGGTTCGTTAATTCCTTATGGGATGGACCTTTGGTTTCTTGTCTGAGCTCGGTGGAGAAAGCGAGGGAGGGGGAAGCACAAGGGAAAGAAATACGCACCTTTGATTTCTTTTGCACAAATAAGAATGCAGAGAGAGAGAGAGAGAGAGAGAGAGAGAGAGAGAGAGAGAGAGAGAGACCCATTGCTTGTCTGAATGTCTGCCGCGGGGCAGAGACATTGTGCGCATGGTGCAGTGATGGGATTCAAATTATTTAACAACCAATTCTCTGCCCTAATGACCAGCTGGGTAGGCGTGACTTGGGAGTCATGTGACTGTGTGGGTGTGGCCAACTCAATGTTACTCATGTCGATGGGCACTTTGCCTTAGCTGCTACAATGTAATAAGGGTTAACCAGAGAGGCAGTTTCTGTAAGCAGGGCAATAAAGATCAGGCTAGAAGCCACACCAGAATGTTTCCTTCCTGCCTTCCCTACAGGATTAGCCCTGTAATGTGGGGAAAAAAACAAAAGGAGATTTCTTTCAACAACCGGTTCTCCAAACTGCTTAGAAAGTTAACAACCGGTTCTCCCGAATAGGTGCGAACTGGCTGAATCCCACCACTGGCATGCTGATACAAGCACAAATGATAGATATCTGTATTAGTATCCTTTGTGCAATGAGGATCCTGTTTCTGTGATGGCTTTGTGATTTCTCCCATCAGCTCTGATTGCTTGTATTCTTGCACTCTGAATTCATGGTCCATTATGTTGGGGAAGGTCAAGAGAAGCCATATTGATTGAGAAGTAAGCCTCATTTATCAGAAGCTATCAGAGCTAAATGCACGGACAGCTTTGCTGGCTGGAGAATTCTGGGAGCTGAAGTCCTTCAGACTTAAAGTTGCAAAGGTTGGAGACCCCTGTTGTACAAGATTCAGGTTACGTTGCTTGGAAGTATTTACGTATTGCCTCGCTTTATCTTTTATTTTTTTTATTTCTTCCCTCAAGTTATTCTAAATCTCTCCTAACTAAAGAGAGGGAATATTATTGTCACTGTTGTTGTTATTGCTTGTGTGTCTGTCCATATGTCTAACTAAAGGTAAAGGTAAAAGGTCCCCTTGCACATATGTACTAGTCGTTCCCGACTCTAGGGGGCAGTGCTCATCTCCGTTTCAAAGCCGAAGAGCCAGCACCGTCCGAAGATGTCTCTGTGGTCATATGGCCAGCATGACTAAATGCCGAAGGCGCACAGAACGCTGTTCCCTTCCCACCAAAGGTGGTTCCTATTTTTCTACTTGTATTTTTACATGCTTCCGAACTGCTAGGATGGCAGAAGCTGGGACAAGTAACGGGAGCTCACTCCGTTACACAGTACTAGGGATTTGAACCGCCGAACGGCCAAACTTTCGATCAATAAGCTCATCTTAGACAGTCACTGCATCCAATCGCAGCAGTGATTTCATGATGTATGATAAATCATCATGAGCTTTCATTGGCTGTCTCCACAAGGTTTTGTACAGCCCTGATAAAACCTTCCCTCCCTCCCTTCCCTCCCTTCCCTCCCTCCTCTCTCCTCCCTCCCTCCCTCCCTTCTTGCTAAGGCAAGGAATAGGGGCAGTTTTTATATCCCCCAACAACGGAAAAATTAAGGTAGTTCAATTCACCCAGGCTTCTATGAGATGAAGCCACTGGAACTGGATAGCCTGATTTTTCAAGTGCTTCTAAGGTTTTGACTTCTTTTCACTGCTATTTTTGTGTCTCAAAAGTAATTGCACTTTTTCTCTACTTCGTTGCCCAGCAGTGAAACTATCACTAACAGATAATGAATAATCGTGATTTATTTACACAGACCATCTGCGTACAGAGCTCTTTACCAAGAGCAGGTTCCACAGGTTAAGTTTTGCAATCTAAAAATAGGTCCAGGGAAACATAGGACAAACGACAGGCACAATGGGGCTGGCAAGACACTGGGCAGAAACTCTGGATTATTTCGGTAGCACCTTTGCATTGGTGGTTAACAATTGCTATATGAGAAACTGTAAGATCTTAGGAACACAGAACGACAAAGTTTGCTTCCGTTAAAAGTTAAAAGTTACATTTAGGCAACAAAAATGAAATGCGCAGGTACAGTAGAGGTGGTACCTTGCTCAATAGCAGTAACTGTAAAAGGGATCTTGGAGTCCTAGTAGACAACCATTTAGATATGAGCCAGCCGTGTGCAGCAGCTGCCAAAAAAGCCAACCCAGTTCTAGGCTGCATAAACAGAGGGATAGAATCAAGATCACGTGAAGGGTTAATACCACTTTATAATGCCTTGGGAAGGCCACACTTGGAATACGGCATTCAGTTTTGGTCGCCACAATGTAGAAAAGATGTGGAGACTCTGGAAAGAGTGCAGAGAAGAGCAACAAGGAGGATTAGGGGACTAGAGACTAAAACATATGAAGAACGGTTGCAGGAACTGGGTATTTCTAGTTTAATGAAAGGAAGGACTAGGGGAGACATGATAGCAGTCTTCCAATATCTCAGGGGTTGCCACAAAGAAGAGGGAGTCAAACTATTCTCCAAGGCACCAGAGGGTAGAATAAGAAGCAATGGGTGGAAACTAATCAAGGAGAGAAGCAACTTAAAATTGAGGAGAAATTTCCTGACAGTTAGAACAATTAATCAGTGGAACAGCTTACCTCCAGAATGTGTGGATTCTCCAACACTGCAAGTCTTTAAGAAGATGTTGGATAGCCATTTGTCTGGAATGGTATAGGGCTTCCTGCCTAGGCAGGGGGTGGACTACAAGACCTCCAAGGTCCCTTCCAACTCTGCTATTGTATTGTATTGTAAAAGCATCCACAGGATCTTACTTCTTTTGGCATTGCAATGAAAAACAGTGTCATAATGTTGTGTTGCAAACTCTGTCTGTCTGGGACATGCATGCAATGAGGTGGCACCTATAGGGGGGGAAATGAAGCTTACAACTGTGCAACTGTGGTGCTGCTGGTTTCAATCTGATGTCCATTGTTCCCTCTTGACATTGATGTTATTTTCCATATTCAAAAAAGAATATGTGAATGAAGGACTACACCAGTCATTATTCTATCTTTATTTCCAGCTTTCAAGGTTGTAACCAATTTCATTGTATTTATTTTGTACAATGACAATAAAGACTATACTTGTGTTCCCTGGTAGAATTCTCATCCTTTTTATGATTTATTCATTTTTTGAGACCTTCTGAGAGCAAATAAATATTTAGTCCCGAAGAGCCTTGTAGCCCAGATCAGAGAGGCTGAAAGCACTGAATCACTAAATCACACATTCAACATTTTTGATTTAAAAAAATCAGAAGTGGTATTCAGCCAGCTCTGACTATGACTATCATTAAGTGTTGTACCTTATGATTCTTGATGAATGTATCTTGTCCTTTTATGTACACTGAGAGCATAGGCACCAAAGACAAATCCCTTGTGTGTCCAATCACACTTGGCCAATAAAGAATTCAATTCAATTCTATTCTATTCTATTCTATTCTATTCTATCTTTGAGAACATGTCCATAGCTGAGGAAGCATCAAGCATAAATGGAGATGGAGAATAATTGGATGGAATAATAGACTTGGCAGATTCCCAATTCACACTGGCTTCCTCTTGGCACTTCAGAATGGAGTGCCAACATCAGATTGGGAAGCTCAGCAGAGATAGGTATTCAGGGAAGAAGTACCCTAGAATTATAGGACTTCAAGGGACCTTGGAGATCTTCTAATCCAACCACTGCCCAAGGCAGGAATAGACAGCCATCGAGCACAAGGACAGTCTTACAATGTAAGACAATTTAATATCCCAACACCATGTATCCACATCTGTAAGGATTGGCAGGTCCAGAAGGAGACAACTCATAGTCATAGGGTACAAATAAACAATCAGGAAACAATCAATATCAATCTAAATCGCAAGGATACAAGCAGTTTGGAGGGTTGTAAGGAAAGGCTTGAAGCTTTCAAGGGTAGTTTAATTGGTTTCCCTATTCAGGTAGGGCTTCACTTGCGATAGGAATTGAGGCCAAAATTACTGTTGCTAAACGAGACAGTTGTTAAATGAATTTTATTTATTTATTTTATTTTATTAAATTTATACCCCGCCCTTCTCCTACAAAAGGACCCAGGGCGGCGCACAGGCAAATTAAAAACACAACATACATAAATAAAATATTTTGCCCCACTTTACAGCCTTTCTTGCCATGGCTGTTAAGTGAATCACTGCGGATATGAAGTTCGTAACCGGGTTGTTATGGGAATCTGCCATCCCCGTTGATGGTCACAAAAGGGGATCACCTGATCCATGGAGGACCATGTGGCAGCCGTGGCCAGGGGGGCGTTCCATCAGGTTCGCCTGATGCGCCAATTGCGCCCCTTACTGGACCGGGCTGCCCTACGCACAGTCACTCAAGCACTCGTGACGTCCCGACTCGACTACTGTAATACTCTCTACATGGGGCTTCCCCTGAGGTGCACTCGAAAGCTACAGCTAGTCCAAAACGCAGCCGCGCGGGTGATTATGGGAGCCACTAGATGCTCCCACATAACACCGATCCTGCGCGAGCTGCATTGGCTTCCTGTGGCCTTTCGAGTGCGCTTCAAGGTTTTGACTACCATCTTCAAAGCGCTCCATGGCTCGGGGCCTAGTTATATGCGAGACCGCCTCCTGCCCCATACATCCCTCAGACCAATCCGCTCCCACAGAGAGGGCCTCCCGACTGGCGACGCCCAGGGGAAGAGCCTTCTCTGTGGCGGGGCCAGCCCTTTGGAATGACCTACCCCCTGAATTACGTACCATCACCGACCTCCGCCTCTTCCGCCAATGTCTTAAGACATATCTGTTTCAACAAGCCGGCCTGGCCTAACCTCCCTTGGGGACTTAAGATAGTTTTAAATTGGGTTTTAAAATTTGGTTTTAGCGCAGGATGGGGTTATTTAATAGTTTTTTAAATTATATTTATTGTATTTTTGTATGTTTTTTTAATTTCCTGTGCGCCGCCCTGGGTCCTCTGTGGAGAAGGGCGGGGTATAAATTTAAATAAATAAAAATAAATAAACAAAGTTACAGTCCTGCAGTCATAAGTGAGAGGAGATGGGTGATAGGAACAATGAGAAGACGAATAGTAATATTAATGCAGCCTTAGTGGATAGTTTGACAGAGTTGAGGGAATTATTTGTTTAGCAGAGTGATGGTGTTTGGGAAAAGCTGCTCTTGTGTCTAGTTGTTCTGGTGTGCACTGCACAGCGTCGTTTTGAGGGTAGGAGTTGAAACAATTTATTTCCAGGATGTGAAAGGTCTGTATATATTTTCCCGGCCCTCTTTTTGACTCATGCAGTGTGCAGGTCCTCAATGGAAGGCCGGTTGGCAGTAATTGTTTTTTCTGCAGTTCTGATTCTCCTCTGAAATCTGTGTCTGTCTTGTTGGGTTGCAGAACCAAACCAGACAGTTATAGAGGTGCAGACGACAGACTCAGTCATTCCTCTGTGGACCTGTAGAACTGTAAAAAGTTAGACTGTTTAGTTGATTAATTGTAGCATGCATGAAAAGTCCAGATTCATAATCGGCAAGGATTGATAGTGGATGAGAAATCCATTAACATTTCCCATCTGTAAGGAGCTTTTCAGAAGAATTGTAACAGAAGGCTTCAACGTTTCAAATCCACTGAGATATATGAAAGTTTTTCTTTTCCAGAGCTTTGCTTGAGCAAGCGTTGCAAAGCACGAATTTTATTTGCAAAACAAAAGTCCCCGATGACATTTGCCCATATATTATTCATCATCTATTGAGTTTTGCAGCAATCAGAGCCATCCTTGTGTGTGTGTTTTTTTAAAAAATTCACTGCCTTGTTGATCTCATTAATATATTAATAACCACTCAGGTCTTACAAAATGGGAATTATCCTCCCAAAGAAAACACATATTTAATGCAATTAAAAGATATAAACCCTTAAGGTCATGAAAACAGTGCCTTTACCTTCAAGACATAAACGTATTCAAGGGGCCTGCATAAGGAAGGTGTAATCTTACCTCCCCAAAGCAAGATCAAAGGACTATTTCAGAAGTTTGGAGCAATACAAATTTGTAATCGCAAAATCATAAAATTAGGAAGTGGGAAGGAGCCCTAAAGGTCACCTAGTCCAACTCTCTGCAAAGGAACAGGTAGTCCTCAACTTAAAAATTTTCATTTAGTGGCTGTTCAAAGTTACAACGGCACTGAAAAAAGTGATTTATCATCTTTTTTCACACTTATGACCGCTGCAGCATCCCCATGGTTACGTGATCAAAATTCATTGGTTTGGCAATTGACTCAGATTTATGACAGTTGCCATGGATCAGGTAATCCCCTTTTGTGACCATCAACGGGGATGGCAGATTCCCATAACAACCCGGTTACGAACTTCATATCCGCAGTGATTCACTTAACAGCCATGGCAAGAAAGGCTGTAAAGTGGGGCAAAATATTTTATTTATGTATGTTGTGTTTTTAATTTGCCTGTGCGCCACCCTGGGTTCTTTTGTAGGAGAAGGACAGGGTATAAATTTAATAAAATAAAATAAATAAATAAAATTCATTAAACAACTGTCTCGTTTAGCAACAGTAATTTCGGCCTCAATTCCTATCGCAAGTGAAGCCCTACCTGAATAGGGAAACCAATTAAACTACCCTTGAAAGCTTCAAGCCTTTCCTTACAACCCTCCAAACTGTTGTGGCCCGCCAGCAGCCAGCGGAGCTGGTGGCAGACTCAGACAGTGTGGAGGTTGGGGAGGAGCATGGGCCACTCCTGGAGGCTGGGGAAGCCTCTGTTGGCAACTGTCATGAGGTAGCAATGGACGATACAGAGGCCTAGGCCTGAAACATTGGTCAAGTAAACTTTGGTCAAGAAGTAAGATTGCAAGCTATGCTCAATATATTGCTGTATTTGCAAAAAGGTCCTGCCCCAGACAGCATCCTGTTTGCTGGGTTGCTCCCACGATCTTTTCCCAGCAACTTCCCCATTTATCTCCTTGCTAGCCACAAATAGCCTCTGAATGCATATATCTTGTCGACCTAAGCAAACTGTGTCAACCGGTAGGTTTTCGAGTCCCCCAACTCCATATTTGGGCAGATGTAAGAGAACGGGAATGTCTACGTCACCGAGGGTATAAGAGACAATCCTTGCCAATATTTGGGGGTTCAGACATTTTGTATGGGCTACGAGCCCATCTCTGAATCTGTGCACAATAAACTCTTTGCTGCTTTGAAGAGCTTGTCTGTGTGTCTTGGCTTTCCTACAACAGTCATAAATACGAGTCAGTAGCCAAGCGACTGAATTTTGATCACGTGAACATGGGGATCAGTGGTGGGTTTCAGATCCCATTCCAACAGGCCCAGCTGTTAAGTCCTCAGGTCTACGACCGAGCCAGCAAGTCTGGTAAACTCTGAGTCACTGCATTCCGGAACGGAGCCGGCAGCTGCGTCTGATTGGCTAAGACGCAGCTGGCCGGATTCTGTCTAGAAAATAGATACAATGTTGCAGCTTGCTTGCTAAAAGGTTCCCCACCTTAAAACTATATATAAGCAGCTGTCAGACAGGGAAACCTTGCCAGTAATGATCCTAGTGTATTGTAAAGAGTTGTGAATAAACGTTCCTGTTGTTTGACCATGCCTGAGTTGGAATCCTTAGTCTAATCCAACACTGGTGACGAAGGTGGGATACAGGCCTTGTCACTAGACACAACGGGGAACGAAGCGTCGACTGTCCGAGTGCAGAGCGCCCACCACAGCCTCACCATGGCGACAATGCCACCGTTCGCTCCGTTCGACCCGATGAAGGAGCAATGGGCTTCCTTCTTAGCTCGCTTCGAGTGCTTCCTGATAGCAAACGATTACGGCGAGCTAGCACCAGCCAGGAAGCTGAGCCTTTTTCTCCAGTGCGGCGGCCCGGAATTGTTCGCCACCGCGCGGACCATCGCAGCCCCAGCAGCTGTGCACGAAGTTCCGTGGGACGACCTCCTCGGCCACCTGAGGGCACACTATGCACCCGTGCCCTCACGCATAGCGCACCCCTATGCATTCAGACAATGTGTGCAACAACCAAAACAATCGGTGGCCGAATTCCTACAAAAATTAAGAGCCACCGCGATTCTGTGTGAATTCCCCGCAGCCTTCCTGGAGGAATCGCTGCTGGAACAATTCGTATGTGGCGTGAAAGACATCCGCCTCAAACGCTGCTTGCTCTCCAAAACTGTGTTGACTCTAGAGCAAGCGGTGGAAGAAGCCCGCGCGGCGAAATTGTCAGAAATATCAACGTCTGACATGGGCCGTGCACACCCTCCTCTCTTCCCCACACCACGAGCCTGTTTGGTGGACGAGATAGCCCCGCTAGACGAGATGTACGAAGAGGAACAAGGGGAATGCATGAGGGTGACTGGACGCCAGCCCAACCACTCATTTACGCCCCAGCCAAAGACCGGGGCCTGCCTGGGTTGCGGAGGTGCCCACCAGAGACCCGACTGCCCCTTCAAGGCATCCGTATGCCGTCGATGCGGCAGAAAAGGACACCTGGTGGCCGTGTGCCGTGCCGCCGCCCCAGCGACAGCTCCAGCCACTGCCTCCAGAGCCTCTCTGACCGGACAACAAGCGGCTCAGAAATGGACGAGACGCCGCCAGCCACAGCCGACGGACTGCTTCGCGCTGTCAGAGATGCCCCCAGCTCTGAACTACGACCTGGCAGAGAGTACGAGACTGACCACGGTGGTTTGTGTAGAGGGGGTGGGAGTCAAGATGGAAGTAGACTCTGGGTCCTCTAGATCTCTCATTTCGTGGGTACAATTAGCTAAGTTGTGCCCAAAACTCCGTAAGCAGGACCTCACCCCTGCGACAACTGTCCTAAAAGATTATCAGGGCTCGGCCATTCCCATTCTAGGGCAGCACAGGGTTAGGGTAGACTACGGCCCTTTCCATGGGTCCCTTCCCGTCCTGGTAGTGGCCAATTCCCTAGCTGCCTTGATCGGACTGGACTGGTTTCCAGTCATCCACATGGACGTGTGTAGCGTGCATATGTGCGCAGCACGTACATGCGTCTTCCTGTCCAGTGATGCCTCCGTGAGCCTCTGTGGCACTCCAGCTGCTTGGTGGAGCATCATGCAGGCGCTGTATGCACCGTGCACATGTGCGGAAGTGCCAAAAACTTTAAGGCAGGTAAGGAGCATGGGCGACTGGGTAGGCCCTCCGGAGCACCGTACCAGAAAGGTACCTGGTGCTCCAGGCAGGCTCCAGTACGCCTGTACTGGGGCGTACTGCCTCAACCCACCACTGATGGGGATGCTGCAACGGTCATAAGTGTGAAAATGGCCATAAGTTACTTTTTTCGTTGTTGTTGTAACTTAGAATGGTCACGAAATGCACTATCTCTGGTTTCCAGTCTATGTGTTGCATTATCATTTTTTCTAACCAAATATGTATTTTCATCCAATGTTTTTTAGCTTTTGGGCATGTCTACCACATATGGTAGTATGAACCAAATCAGGGGTCTGAAAAGTTGGCTCTTTTAAGACTGGTGGACTGCAACTCCCAGAATTCCCCAGCCAGCTATGCTGGCTGGGGAACTCTGGGAGTTGAAGTCCACCAGTCTTAAAAGAGCCAACTTTGCACACCTCTGAACCAGATGATTGATTACACTTGGGCAGGTGGTTGGACTAGATGACCTGCAAGGTCCCATCCAACTCTGTTAATCTGTTAAACTTCCAGCACTTAGCAGATCTATCTTTATGCATTTTGCCAGTCTTGCCAGTACAAAATGCCATCTATAAAATATTTTATACAGATTTTCTTTCTTCCCCCCCCCCCCCCCAAGGTTTCTATTTTTTATTGCAAATTTGTATATATTTTATGGACAAAGTGTTGTCCAGATCTGGGGGACACCTGGGGGCAGGACAAGGAGCAATGGGTGGAAACTAACCAAGGAGAGAAGCAACTTAGAACTAAGGAGAAATTTCCTAACAGTAAGAACAATTAACCTCTGGAACAGCTTGCCTCCAGCAGTTGTGAATGCCCCAACCCTGGAAGTCTTTAAAAAGATGTTAGACAGCCATTTGTCTGAAATGGTATAAGATTCCTGCCCATGCAGGGGGTTGGACTAGAAGACCTACAAGGTCCCTTCCAACTCTGCTATTGTATTGTATTGTATTGTATCTTTTCTTTTACACCCTCTCATATACATAATCCATTTTACATCATATCTCTGTTTCTAATTTCAGCCATATTACTCTTTTTCCATGTTTTGTATCTTAAACTTATTTTCTTCTTAGTACATAAACAATATCATTCGTCACCCTTAATTTCTAATCTCTTACAATAACATCAACTCCATCGCTAAATATGTTACTCAAATTCCCCATTCCAGTCTTTAACATTTCATCTTTGTCTCTTAATTTAAATTGTCTTCAAATTTAAACCAAATTGCCATTTCACATTTCACAGATACTCTGGTTTCTCTTCAGATTGTATAAATCTTTTGCCTTTTACAGATTTTCTTTATATGCAGTTGACATAGTCAATTCAATACTTCTATCCCATAGTTTCTGCCATTTATCTAATTCTATTGCCTATCCAAAGTTTGTAGCCCAGGCAATGAACAACTGATACGTTTTTTTATGATGGTTGCAGTGACTCAGATCATGTGATTCCTCTTTGTAATCTTTCTAGGCAGCTTCCAAGAAACAAAGTCAACGGGGCAAGTGGAGTTTACTTAACGGCTGTGTGATTCACTTAGTAACTGCAATAATGCGCTAAACAATTGTGGCAAAAGAAGACGTGAAATCGGGCACAACTCCTCTAAAAATCACAGACTACCTGTTTCTGATAACTCTAGCTCTGTTCAACATGCATATTATGAAGCCACTTATCCACATGATCACAAAATACTGTACATGGAGCAAGCCAATGGAAATTTACATTTTTCAGATTGTAGATAGTTACTACGATCTATCCTTGTTTTTCTACTTCTCCCCAATCCTCCTTTCCCTCTGTGCTAATTTTTCAGCCTGAATAAGAGTTAGGTTGGTCCTAATTTGGTTCTTCTTTTGATATTTCCATTCCAACAGATCAATGAAGCAGCAAAAATTTTTATTTCAGAAATAAATCAAATCACTTCAAAACTACTTCGGGTTAAAAGTGTGATTTCAATCTAATTTGTAAGTTTATACCTAATGAACAAACTGCAAAGATTGCTTAATTTTTCTTCTTTTTTTCCAAGTCAGTGTCAATCAACAGTATATTTAAGAATCTAGAGCAGGGGTCTCCAACCTTTGCAACTTTAAGTCTGAAGGACTTCAGTTTCCAGACTTCTCCATCCAGCAAAGCTGGCTGGAGAAGTCTGGGAGCTGAAGTCCTTCAGACTTAAAGTTGCAAAGGTTGGAGACCCCTGCCCTATACTGTATGTTGTGTCAAAGGAAGCGTATTGGATCAAAGTATCACACTGAACAAAGTCTAAATCTTTTGCACCCAAAGACACAGTGGAGGCCAAAGAGAATAGAAACAAGGACCAGCAGAAAAATACTCTGGCCATTATGAGATGCAACAAATAAGGAGTTGCATAACCTGAAAAGAAGCCCAGAAACTATTAAAATCATAACTTTTAATGGTGCAGAAGAGAGGTAATATTAAATAGAGATGTGTGGTTGCAGAAATTGGAAAAATCAGTGCAATTACTCCCTATTCACGTACAGGTAGTCTTCAACTTACAACCATTCATTTAGTGACTGTTCAATGGCACAGAAAAAAGTGAGACCAGACCTCACGCTTATGACCACCACAGCAGGTCCACAGCTGGCTGGAGGAGTCTGGGAGCTGAAGTCCTTCAGACTTAAAGTTGCAAAGGTTGGAGACCCCTGATCTAGAGAACTGAACACTTTTTCAGTGAAACGTTAAGTTTTTATTCCTTTGGCCAATCCCTTTAAATATGTTAAATTGTGCTAAATGCCAAGTCCAGGTACAAAGTTTCCATGGCTTCTCAAAAAATGGATACGTGGCAATGTGGTTTTGGGTGTGCCATGTGTTAACCAATGAGTGATCAAATGAGAGAGGTATATCCATTTAGTTTTGAGTCTGGAAATGACCAACATTGGCTCCTAGTATATCTGAGATCAATGTTTCTGATGATTGCATCAGCCCTTTCATCTGCTGTTCCTCCCTCTGACCTCTGAACTTTTGGAACAAGTAGATTTTGTTGCGAACGAGTCATCCACACAAGTACAAACGTTTCAACCTTTGGATCATTTCAGATTCGATGCCAAAAAGATGCTTCAGAGCATGCGGGAAGTACAATTGCATAGCTACCTCATGACCCCATCAAAGAGCGGTGGTTACAATACAATACAATAGCAGAGTTGGAAGGAACCTTGGAGGTCATCTAGTCCAACTCCCTGCCTAGGCAGAAAGCCCTGTACCATTTCAGACAAATGGCTATCCAACATCTTCTTGAAGACTTCCAGTGTTGGGGCATTCACAACTTCTGGAGGCAACTTCTGTTCCACTGATTAATTGTTCTAACACTCAGGAAATTTCTCCTCAGTTCTAAGTTGCTTCTCTCCTTGATTAGTTTCCACCCATTGCTTCTTGTTCTGCCCTCAGGTCCTTTGGAGAATAGTTTGACTCCCTCTTCTTTGTGGCAGCCCCTGAGATATTGGAAGACTGCTATCATGTCTTCCCTAGTCCTTCTTTTTATTAAACTAGACATACCCAGTTCCTGCAACCGTTCCTCGTATGTTTTAGCCTCCAGTCCCCTAATCCTCTTTGTTGCTCTTCTCTGCACTCTTTCTAGAGTCTCCACATCTTTTCTACATCGTGGCAACCAAAACTGAATGCAGTATTCCAAGTGTGGCCTTACCAAGGCATTATACAGTGGTATTAACACTTCAGATGATCTTGATTCTATCCCTCTGTTTATGCAGCCTAGAACTGGGTTGGCTTTTTTGGCAGCTGCTGCACACTGTTGGCTCATATTTAAATGGTTGTCTACTAGGACTCCAAGATCCCTCTCACAGTTGCTACTATTGAACAAGGTACCACCTATACTGTACCTGTGCATTTCATTTTTGTTGCCTAAATGTACTTAGAACCTTACTCTTTTTGCCATTGAATTTCATTTTTTTAGATATTGCCCAATGTTCAAGTTTGTCAAGACCCTTTTAAGGTTGTTTTTAAAGAGTTTTATCTATGAAGATTCTCAATCATCCAGGTCATGGTTGTCCCAAAAGTGCTTTTTCAAAAGGCAAGTGGGCTTTCCTTGAAGACGTTTAGCTTCTCATCCAAGAAGCTTCTTCAGTTCTGGGAGTTTAAAGAGTTTTGTACTGTACTCAGTGGTGGGTTACTTTTTTTTCTTCCTATGATGCTTCTGCACATGTGCAGAAGTGTCCAGGCAGGTGGACGGGGCCTCCCACCACTGATACTACTGGTTCGCCCGATCCTGACTGAAGCGAGAGCAACCCGCCTCTGACTGTATTTCTGTATCCTGAGACGACGGCCTAAAGCTGCCGTGCAATTCAAGGAAAAGATGCGGCTGCTTTAAAGAGTGGCAGAAAGGTGCTATGTTTGA
This sequence comes from Rhabdophis nuchalis, assembly GCA_039707465.1. Lineage (NCBI taxonomy): Eukaryota > Metazoa > Chordata > Lepidosauria > Squamata > Natricidae > Rhabdophis > Rhabdophis nuchalis. The sequence continues at coordinate 229,734,671 of CM077644.1, forward strand.
TTTCCAATTGTGCCATATGTTGGGGACTACCTGCACTGCACATTGCCTATTGTTATAAAATTCTCAAGCTAGCCTTTGTTGGAAAGCAAAACGTATGAAGAAAAACGGTTCAAGAGGACTGATTTGACAAGAGTTATGCTCGAAGAGAGAATCAGGTTTGGATGAAGGAAGACTAACATGACAACACACCAACTGATTCTCCTCTCAGGCATATCTCTGTCAAGTCACTCTTCTTGAACCATTTTTCTTCATACGTTTTGTTTTCCAACAAAGGCTAACTTGAGAATTTTATGAAAAACTAGCCGTTCCCGGCCACGCGTTGCTGTGGCCCAGTCTAGTTAAATGGCCAAGCAATCTGTATGTAGATCTACACCTGCACACACAAACACGTACACACAACCACCGTATAACCCCCAACCTGCCTAACTACGTTATTTCTCCCTCCCTCCCTCCCTCTACCTACCCTCTACCTACCTACCTACTGCATTTCTCCCTCCCTCTCTCTATCCCTCTACCTACCTACCTACCTACCTACCTACCTACCTACCTACCTACCTACTACATTTCTCCCTCTCCCTCTCTATCCCTCTATCCTTCTACCCACCTACCTACCTACCTACCGCATTTCTACCTCCCTCTCTCTATCCCTATAGCTGCCTACCTGCCTACCTACCTACTGTATTTCTCCCTCTCTCTATCCCTCTACCTACCTACCTACCTACCTACCTACCTATTTACCTACCTACCTACCTACTGCATTTCTCCCTCCCACCCTCTATCCCTATAGCTGCCTACCTACCTACCTACTGTATTTCTCCTTGAATCTTATGGACAGAGTATTGTATGTCATAAAGGATGACATAATAGCAGTGGCCCAATGCTCTCTCTGTATCCAGTAGGTACCTACCTTTTTTTACAATTCTTTACATTTTCGTTGCGTGTACCTGGCACAGGTGTGACATCTATACAATCTATATATATCATTTATTTATTTATTTATTTGAATAATTTATATACCGCCCTTCTCCCTCTCAGGACTCAGGATACAGAAGTACAGTAGAAAACCCTTTAAATTCCCAGAACTGAAGAAGCTTCTTGGATGAGAAATAGGCAATATGCAGTATCAATAGTCCTTGACTTACAACCACAATTGTCCAGAATTTCCTTTGTTAAGCAAGGCAGTTGCTCAGTGAGACGTCCCTGATTTTATGACCATTTTTGCCATGTTTGTTCAGCAAATCTCTGGAGTTGTTAAAATGAATCACGTGGTCATTATTTATTTATTATTATTATTATTTATTTATGATTTAAGTTTCTATACCGCCCTTCTCCCTTCCGGGACTCAGGACGGTGTACAGGCAGCAGTAAAAAAAACGAATAAAAACATAGAAACCCTTAAAAATACATTAAATAATGGAGCCTGTCTTAAAACCTAGTTAAAATCCCTACTAAAAACATATAAAACTAGGCTTCCGGTTCCGGCTCCTGCGGCGACGGGCAAGCCTAGCGCTCGCTCGCCGCTTTGTTTCTCTTTCTGCCCCCCCATGGGGGCGAGACTCCTCTTGTTTGAGGGTCTCCCGTAAAGCCGGCTCGTCGGGGGGCGCCCCCCCCACGGCGGTGGAGGAAGTGGCCCCCGGCGCTGCTTAGGTGAGGGAGAAAATGCTGCGGGGGGTTCTCCCTTCGCCTAAGGAAGACGGCGCCATTCATAACAATGAAGAGGGTTAATCGGCTCAGTCGGAAGGCTTCCCGAGGCTTCAGCTGCGAGGGGAGAGTGAGTTTTTAAAAAACTTTTTTTCTGCTGTCAGCCAGGCTGAAAGGACTGGGAGGGGGGAGTTTGTTTTCAACCCCCCCCCCCCTCGGACTTAAGCAGCACTTGGAAATGGCTTCTCGTGGAGAGAAAGCAGAAATCTCTAATCCTGACTGTTTGCAGCAAGGGAAAGTTGTCTGTGGTTGTTTGCAACAATGTCTCTAGGTCTGGCTGAAACAATTTCTTTTACCACTCTCTCCTCTGGGCTCTGAGTTTGGGCGGTGGAAGATGGCCCCTCTTTGTTCCTGACTGACTATTTTACTTATGGAAAATTTCCAGCGTCTCTTTGCAACTTGGACTCCCTCTGGATATTAAGGAAGATTTTTTTTTTCTTTGGATTTGTGATTTCTTCTCTGGAGTATCTTCGTTATTATGCTCATTGATTTGGAAAACTGTCTCTCTCTTGGTTCCTGAATTTTACAACTTTACAACTCTGGACTGAACTTTTGGCTCATGGTTTGCCTCAACAGCCCCACCCCAAAAACGCCATTTTAGTGGCACTGATTTTAACAATTAATCATGGCACAAGAAACAGCACTGGCAAGCTTAGAACAAAGAATGGCTTCTCTTGAAACTGTTATACAAACTTTGGTACAAGAGATTAAAGCCCAGAGGGCAGAAAATATCAACTTCAAGAAGGAGCTATTGGATACACGGAAGCAGGTGCTGGAAAATACACAGAAGAATGAAGAACTGGAAGGGGGGCTGGTGGGGGCTAAAAGAGAGATTAAAAATGTTACTAATGAGGTTGTGGAAATAAATGAGCATGTGTCTAGGATTGATATGGAAAGAATGACATATTTTTTGAGATTTCAGAATGTTTTTGAGCAACCTGGTGAATGCCTCCCTGATCTTATGAGCACGATTATAGCAGACTATTTACAAAAACCTAAGGATGAGATCAGGGGGGACATTGACCTAGCTTATAGAATAAATTCAGCATATGCCAGGATAAATAAAGTGCCTAGAGAGATACATGTGAAATTTGTTAGAAGGTCAATCAGAGAGGAAATCCTGAAAGTGCAGAGAGGGAGTCCGTTAATTTACCAACAAAAAACGGTTGCCATCTTGAAGCAGATCCCTAGAAAGATTAGAGATGCAAGACGGAAATTTTCCTTCTTGTCTAAAACATTGTTTGATCATGGGATTTGGTTCAAGTGGGTGACACCTGAAGGGATGCTGGTGTTCTGGGAAGGAGGAAGAGTGAGGATTAAAACAGTTGCTGAGGTGGAAGCCTTTCTTAAAAAACATTCCTCTATCCTGGGGGAGGACTCAGGGGGACGGAGGGGGCCACGGCCCCGCCCACTGGGGGCCTGGGAGGAGAAAAAGAAGATACAATTGCCAAGAGACTTAGATCAAAAAAAAAACTTTGCCTTGATTTTTTCTGATTAATCTTGCATAATATTTGTATTTGGATTTTTTGTAAATGTCTGACAGTATAGAACTGAGAACTTAGGTATATGTACTTGCTTTCACTTTGTAGTGTTAAGATAATATTTTTTTCTTTTATTGTTATTGATGTATTTTGAGGCCCCGGAAGGGCCGACGACTTTGACGTGAATACTCTCAAAATTTCTTTGTATCCCTTACCCTACCCTATAGAAAAAATTGTAAAACCAATAAAACTTTTTCAATATAAAAACATATAAAACTATAACATTTAAAACTATGCCAGTTTAGAAACTATGCCAGGCCGGCCACACGGAATAAATAAGTCTTCAAAGCCCGACGGAAAAGGCGCAGGTCCGTGATTGTTCGTAGGTCAGGGGGTAGGTCATTCCAGAGGGCAGGGGCTGCTACAGAGAAGGCTCTCCCCCTAGGTGTTGCCAGCCGACATTGCCTGGCGGTCTTGCAGATAACCAGGTCCCTTGCCATGGAGCGCTTTAAAGGTGGTTACTAATACCTTGAAGCGCACCCAGAAAGCCACAGCCAGTGCAGCTCGCGCATGAGAGGTGTCACGTGGGAGCATCTAGATGCCCCCAGAATCCCCCGCGCGGCCGCATTCTGAACTAGCTGGAGCCTCCGGGTGCACCTCAAGGGAAGCCCCATGTAGAGAGCATTACAGTAGTCCAGGTGGGAGATGACGAGGGTTTGAGTGACCGTGCGTAAAGCGTCACGATCCAGAAAGGGAAGCAACTGGCGTATCAGGCGAACCTGATAAAAAGCCCTCCTGGCCAGGGCCGTCATATGGTCTTCTAGAGACAGCTGAGAATCCAGGAGGACACCCAAGTTGCGAGCTCTCTCTGTAGGGCCCAATGACTCGCCCCCAATAACCAGAGATGGTACCAGACATGACGCCAGAAGCCACAGCCACTCGGTCTTGGACGGGTTGAGTCGGAGCCTGTTTCTCCCCATCCAGACTCGCACGGCCTCCAGACACCGGGACATCACTTCAACGGCATTGTTGGGGTGATCCGGGATAGAGATGTACAGCTGAGTATCATCAGCATACTGATGGAACTCTACCCCGAAACCACAGATGATCTCACCCAACGGCTTCATGTTAAACAGGAGAGGCGAGAGGACCGACCCCTGTGGTACCCCACAAGAGAGGCATCTCGATGTCTCTGCCCCCCTGCCAACACAAATTGCGACCGGTCGGAGAGGTAGGAGGAGAACTACCGTAGAACGATGCCCCCCACCCCCAGCCCCTCCAGCCGGTTCAACAAGATACCATGGTCGATGGTATTGAAAGCCACTGAGAGATCTAACAGGACCAGGATAGAGGAACAACCCCTATCCTGAGCCCTCCAGAGATCATCCACCAACGCGACCAATGCCGTCTCTGTGCTGTGCCCAGACCGGAAGCCGGACTGGCGCGAGTCCAGATAGACAGTTTCCTCCAGGTGCTGAGGGAGCTGCCGCGCCACCACACTCTCAACAACCTTCTCAAGAAAGCAGAGGTTGGAGACAGGATGGTAGTTGGCCAACACAGCTGGGTCCAGGGAGGGCTTCTTGAGGAGGGGCCTCACCACCACCTCTTTCAAGGCGGCATTAAACGAATCTGGCTTCCAATATCGACTTGGCATGTCGGAAGCTGGCTGGGAAGGACCACTCTGGGATGCTGCAAGGGTTGTAAATACATGACTGGTCGCCAAGGGCTGGTTGCAAATCACTTTTTTCAGGACCATTGTAACTTTGGTTGCTAAACGAATGTAAGTTGAGGGGTACCATAGTCATAAAGTTTAAGCAAAGTCTCATGTGGGTTAAAACGATAGTTTTTCATAGGTGTGTTTGTGTATGTGTAGTGTGGGAGTTAGAGGGAATAGTTTGCAGAGGGGAAATGACATTTTTCAAATTGGAATGTCCACAGGTCAAACAAAACCAATATTTGCCAGCCATCGATTCCTCTCCGTTTGTTGTTACTCTTTAACTTGGGGCTAAGGTTCAAAGTTCTGTCCTTTTGTTTAGAAAACTGATTTCATGGCGGGGGGCATGTCCTCCGCCTAATCTAACAGAGGACAGAGAGCCAAAAGGAGGGAGGCGGAGGGTAGAGAAATAAGGCAAAACCAACGAAGTGGAATTGCCTCTCATGCTGGCACAGAAACGGGCATATGTTACAATGAGGCCCCTGGACACGCCATAACGTGGTTAAAATGAGCACACGATACAGTATAGGAATTAAATGGTGAAACGAGTAAGGTTCAACATTTAGGCAAGAAAAACAAAATGCACAGGTACAGTATAGGTGGTACCTTACTCAATAGTAGTAACTGTGAAAGGGATCTTGGAGTCCTAGTAGACAACCATTTAAATAAGAGCCAGCCATGTGCAGCAGCTGCCAAAGAAGCCAACATAGTTCTAGGTTGCATAAACAGAGGGATAGAATCAAGATCACGTGAAGTGTTAATACCACTTTATAAGGCCTTGGTAAGGCCACACTTGGAGTACTGTATTCAATTTTGGTCACCACAATGTAGAAAAGATGTGGAGACTCTAGAAAGAATGCAGAGAAGAGCAACAAAGAGGATTACGGGACTAAAGACTAAAACATATGAAGAACGGTTGCAGGAACTGGGGATGTCTAGTTTAATGAAAAGAAGGACCAGGGGAGACATGATAGCAGTGTTCCAATATCTCAGAGGCTGCCACAAAGAAGAGGGAGTCAAACTATTCTCCAAAGTACCTGAGGGTAGAACAAGAAGCAATGGGTGGAAACTAATCAAGGAGAGAAGCAACTTAGGTCTGAGGAGAAATTTCCTGACAGTTAGAACAAATAATCAGTGGAACAGCTTGTCCCTAGAAGTTGTGAATGCTCCAACACTGGATGTTTTCAAGAAGGAGATGTTGGATAGCCATTTGTCTGAAATGGTATAGGGTTTCCTGTTTAGGCAGAGGGTTGGACTAGAAGACCTCCAAGATCCCTTCCAACTCTGCTATTCTATTCTATTCTATTCTATTCTATTCTATTCTAAATGGGATACATTGCACAAGCTCAATTTTACTCTGTGTCAGCTTTCACAGCCTTTCGGCATGTTGGTGGAAGATGCCCATTGCAAAGACATGTTTCCAGTGTTCACAGTACTCCTGCTTCAATGTGCACTGCCTGTTGTCTGTGCAAACATACAGTACATCAAACTCGGAAGGTGCAACTTTTCGTCGTTTCAATATGGTTTCAATACAGGAGAAAGTTCTTCAGCAAAAATATTGTAGATTTTAGGCAAGCTTCGTTCATTTTTTTTTAAATGACAATTTTAAAATGACTTTATTTTTATTATGGCTATATCACTCTAATCCATGGGTGTCAAAATCACCGCATTATGTTGCTGTCATGTGACATTTCATGACGGTTTTTCCCATTCATGGAGCTGGGGTTAAAGTTAGGGTTGGGGAGAAAATGCATCTACTGGAGCCGATAGGAAGTGACAGAGAGCCAATTTGGGGTCGCACAAGAGCTCAGATGTAGAGAAGAGGCTTCAAGAGTGAGTGCATAAGGACACTCAGGAGCCCATAGAGAGGGTCTGGTATCCTCCCCTCCAAATGAAAGACATGGTAAGGGCGAGTGTTATGTATGAGGTCCTCCCCAAATTGGTCAGACCAATTACTGGGGGAGATACATTGCATGATTGAAGGGGTACAGAGAATGAGGGTTCAGCTGGCACTGAGAGTTTAGTGCTTAACTGCCACTGGAGTTCTCCCCAATCTATATAAATAAAAATGTAACAAGAGTTTGTTCAAAACCGCTAATCTCCGAAAGGACTGCACCGATCGCTTCCAAATTTTCACACAACGTTCCTTTCAAGTATGGCACCAATGATATATATATAGAGATTGTGTAGATGTCACACCTGTGCCAGGTACACGCAACGAAAATGTAAAGAATTGTAAAAAAAAGATAGGTAGATGGATACAGAGAGAGGAGTGGGCCACAGGTATTATGTCATCCTTTATGACATACAATATTCTGGCCGTAAGATTCAAGGAGAAATATAGTAGGTAGGTAGGCAGCTTTAGGGATAGAGAGAGGGAGGGAGAAATGCGGTAGGTAGGTAGGTAGGTGGGTGGCTAGGTAGGTAGGTAGAAGGAGAAATGCAGTAGGTAGGTAGGTAGGTAGGTAGGTAGGTAGGGGGATAGAGAGGGAGAAGGAGAAATACAGTAGGTAGGTAGATAGGTAGGTAGGTAGAAGGATAGAGAGAAGGAGAAAAACAGTAGGTAGGTAGCAGTGGTGGGTTTCTGCAGGCTCGCACCTACTCGCGAGAGCTGGTTGGTGAAATTTAGAGAACCGGTGAGAGAGGGTTCCACCGGTGTTCCTGGAAGTAAATCTGGCCCGCAGCTGCCAGTGACCCAATGGAAAGGAAAGGAAGGAAGAAAGGAAAGAAAGAAAGGAAAGAAAGGAAGGGAGGGAGGGAGGGAGAGAGAGAGAGAAAGAGAAAAAGAAAGAATTTATCATCACAATTGAGTCCAAAATTTTGGTTGCTAAGCAAGAGCGTTGTTAAATGAGTTTCACCACATTTTAAAAGGTGGCCACTCCCACCCTGCCACATGACTGCCAAGCCACGCCCATAAAATAGGCCACACCTACAGAGTAGGTTCTAAAAAAATTTGAAACCCACCACTGGTAGGTAGGTAGGTAGATGGATAGAGAGAGGGAGAAATACAGTAGATAGGTAGGTAGAGGGAGAAAGAGGGAGAGGGAGAAATACAGTAGGTAGGTAGGTAGGTAGGTAGGTAGGTAGGTAGGTAGGTAGGTAGGTAGGTAGAAGGAGAGAGGGAGAAATACAGTAGATAGGTAGGTTAGGGGTTATACGGTGATTGTGTGTACGTGTTTGTGTGTGCAGGTATAGATCTACACACAGATTGGTTGGCCATTTAACCAGACTGGGCCACAGCAACACGTGGCCAGGAACTGCTAGTACTTAATAACTAGAATCATAGAATAACATAGTCGGAAGAGACCTTGGAGGTCTTCTAGTCTAACCCCTGCTTAGGCATGAAACCCTACACCACTCCAGACAAATGGCTATCCAACATCTTCTTAAAGATTTGCAGTGTTGGGGTATTCACAACTTCTGGAGGCAAGTTGTTCCACTGATTAATTGTTCTAACTGTCAGGAAATTTCTCCTCAGTTCTAAGTTGCTTCTCTCCTTGATTAGTTTCCACCCATTGCTTCTTGTTCTACCCTCAGGCGCTTTGGAAGATACCAGTGGCATATCCTGGCCCTCTGAGCTCATGCCCAGAACCTGGATCTTTGGAGGTCCTCACCTCTGGCTGATGAACACCAATCAATCAAGAACAAGCCCCCTTCCTTAATTTGTGTCCCAGTTGGGGAAGAACAAGCCAACCTGGCATGCATTGCTGAGACCAGGCTGATTAACAGAGGTGGAAATTCCCATCTTGGAAATGTGTCCAGCTGGGTTTAGGGTTTGGAACCAACCAAGGCCATAGGGCAGAGGAATGAAAGAGACTTACGTGTACTCCAAATATAACCTTAAAAAGAAACAGACCAGAGATTTTTAAAAATATCTTATGATAATATTTTGTGTTGTTTGTAATATAGCGTGAATTCATTGGTAAATCAGCGACTATTGATAAGTATCCTATTTCCTTCTTAGTTTGTATCTTTTAGTTTGTATTTTTTTTAACTTTCTTTTTTTTGTATTACTAAAGTTTGTTTTGTTGGGGGGGTGGGAGAAAAGAAAGAGACCACATCATTTAAAGTACAAAATGTGTCAAATTCCATAACTCTTTATTACACTTTTTAACAGGTTGGATCATTTGTGGTACAACACTCCATTTTGTCATCTCGATCTTTTGCCATGAAAGAAAAGAATCAAAAGACAACCATTTCTCTTAAGAAAATACAGTTTGTGTGTGGGGGGGAAGGATGATTTTCAATGAAAGAACATTTTTTTTGGTACCAATAGAGCCATATATTTCAACGTTGATGAAAATGCACTTGTCTACAAGACTACATTCAACACCGTGTGTGTGTGTGAACTTCAGCTTATACAGCTGACCTCCTTTTGCTCTCCTCTCTTCGTGATCTGAAGAGCTTCCTCAAGATTTAATTGGGTTCGAAGAGGAGACGCTAGAAGGAAACTACTCTCCCACTATAGGTAGTCCTTGACTTACAACCACGGCTGAGTCCACCATTTCGGTTGCTAAGTAAGACAGTTGTGAAATGAGTTTTGACGCATTTTACGATCTTTCTTGCCACAGTTGATAAGTGAATCGCTGCGGTTGTTCAGTTAGTAACATGGTTGTTAAGTGAATCTGGCTTCGCCATCGATTTTGCTTGTCAGCAGGGGATCGCATGGCCTTGGGACACTGCAACCGTCATAAATGTGAGTCAGTTGCCAATTGTCTGAATTTTGATCAGGTGACCACGCAGACGCTGTAATGGTTGTAAATGTAAAAAACGAAAACAGTCATAGGTCACTTTTTCCAGTGCCATTGTAACTTCGGACCGTCACTAAACGAATGGTTGCAAATCAAGGACTACCCATAGCCAGCAATGTTGGATAGAAACTAAAATCCGTCAATCCATTAATTTACTTACAGGTATTTATAGATCACTTTTATATCTACAAAGAATTCAGGGTACATGTATTGCCATCCGACCTTTGGAACTACAAACAACTTGCAAAATAATTTTTCCAGGTTGCTTCTCCTAGGAGAAGCGGTTTTACAATCGAAAAAGCCAGGCAACGTGGCAATATTTTATCAGGAACGACTGTAGCCATTGGCTGTGAACGTGGCTCAGACCGAGCGATTGTTTTGAAACGTTAAACACAGCAAGGTGACTTTCTGAAGGTTTCACGCGGATTCTGCAGCAGAAACAGATATTTCTTACGCTCTTGTTTTGTCTAACTCCTAAGAACAGGATTATTTATTTATTTATTTTTAAAAAGAAAGGTTTCACTGACTGTGCTTGGGATAAACAAATCTATGTAAAAGATCAGTTTAGAACAGGGGTGGGCAAACTTTGCAACTTTAAGTCTGAAGGACTTCAGCTCCCAGACTTCTCCAGCCAGCAGTGAAGTATATCCTCGACCTGTCAATTAATATGTAGCTTCAATAGAGGAGAATATTTGTAGCTCAGGGTTGAACTATGCGGTCCTTGATGCTCTCTGAGCTTGGAAGGGTTTCTTTGCAGACATTTCATTACCCAACTAGGAAACACCATCAGTGTTTACTTGGGTAATGAAACATCTGCAACAAAACAACGATGTTCAGAAAGTACCAACAACCCCAAATTTGTAGTTTGACACTAGAAGTTCTTACAAAATCAGTGCTAGTGAGTGTGGGGTTTGATCCCTGTATAATATGCTGATTATAATTATATAAGTACAATTATGTAATCAAGGAATTACCAAGGGGAGGAGGGAGGGAAACCCCACACCTTCACCAACATTGATAGGGCAAGTTACTGCATATAAACTAGGAGCAAAGCCCATACCCACTAACACTGTTGATGTTACCTAGTAGGGTAATGAGACGTTTTCAGCAAATAACCAAGCTCAGAGAGCACCAAGGACTCTATATTGTACACGACTTAGTCCTTCTAATTTCTTTTGGGCAGGTTTACTAAAAGGAAGAGAATGAATGCATCTCAATCAATTCTCTTGGTTTTCTTAGTCAACAGCACCATACATCAAGATCTATTCAGATGGAAACCTGACTTTTCATATTTTCATCCTCTACATACTATAAGAAAACAATTGACCTAAATGATTGGGTCTGACCTTGGAATCATTTCACAATTGCCATCATATTTAAAATTTAAATTTAAAGGTAACAAAAAGATTGGGAAATTTTCAAATACAGAGCACGTAAATTGTAAAACTGAAATTCACTAAATTACATTTTTGGTTAAAACAAGTCAGTCCCTGCACACTCACTTAATGGCCATAAATGGATATACCACAAAGCAGGACTAGCAGTTAATGGCACCATCAATTCAGAAAATGGGCCCCTTTCTCAATCCATTACAACAGGGGTCTCCAACCTTTGCAACTTTAAGTCTGAAGGACTTCAGTTGAAGTCCTTCAGACTTAAAGTTGCAAAGGTTGGAGATCCCTGCATTACAACACAGCTTTGCTCACATAACTGTCTAGTACAGAGATGGCGAACCTTTTTGGCACCAAGTGCCAAAAAGGTTGTGCGGAAATGGAATGCATGCATGTGCGCTCATCAGGGCCACACTCCAGAAAAGCCAAACTTCCGGGTTCTGGCACGCAAGCGCTCTTAACAATCAGCTGGCCAGCACGCATGCACACACCAGTTTTCGCCACTGCCATGCGCAGAAAGGGCAGCTGATCATTGCACGTACATGCGGGCCAGAAACCTGGAAGAGAAACAGGCAAGCTGCACGTGCCAGATGACATGGCTTTGTGTGCCACTTCTGGCACGCGTGCCATAGGTTAGCCATCATGGGTCTAGTAGATTGCATCAAGAATTTGCTTCCCATCTTAAATTCAATTAACTGCAGATTTGCCTTATTTTTACATTTGTTTCAATGCTCTGGGATTTCATTTTGTTTTAAAAGCATTGTCTTGGCTTTTCCAAAACTTTTCATAACTGGATTAGATTTAGATTCTTAGTAATTTCTAATGAATTAAAATTGACCTAGTAATTAGATCTTTGTAGCAGTGGGGAAACCTGCTTACTGGTTCTATGTGAAATCTTGAAGTCTCCAAATCAACTTTTTTCTAGAAAGTAAAAAAAAGAATGAGCATTCTCTAAACTTAGGCTCTAGCTTCAAAAGAAGGTTAAATTCCCAAAATATCCACTTTCGCAAATGTGGAGCTGCTTTCTTGTCTCTTTAGCATCTAAAACCCTGGCCACATAGATTAATTTCTGAAGTGATTTGAATTCATTGAAGCAAAGATGGCTAAGAGGGGAAAAAGCTCAGTTAAAAGAAAATATTTGCATTAATATTAATATCTGAAGATCCATATCCTGGATACTCATGCATACAAATTGGTCAGGCAATTACACATGTTGCTTTGAAAAGATAGCCTATAATGCTAAATAAAACCTTGCCGGTAGGGTTGGTAAAATTCTTCCCTAAAATCGTAGATTCAAATTCAAATTAATGTTTACAAGAGTGCATTTAATGGAGTAGTGAGCTGGCCTGCTACGGGCTATGACTTTTGAATTTCAGAAGGCTACCTGCCAAGAGAAAAGAGGCAAATCTTTCTCAGGCTTTCTGTAAAAGCAGCACAGCCAAATCTTGGTCAAAATTAGGAATTTGTCATTGAAAACTTAACTCACTATAGCTGAAGGATCTAAAAAGTAACTAAAAATTCAGCCGAATGGATAAAATAAGATCACCGGAGGTTTTCAAAAATAGACTGGACAACCATTTGAGTGGGATAGTATAAGGCTCCTGCCTTGAGTAGGGGGCTGGACTAGAAGACCACCAAAGTCCCTTCCAGCCCTATGTTTCTATGATTCTATGGTACTTCCTCTTGTCATATCCCGCTCTGCTGTGCTTCCCAGTTCGATGCTGGCACTCTGTTCTGAAGATACTGGAAGCTCTGAGTACTTGTAATTTCATGGCCTTGCATGACACATTAATAAATCATGACATTGTATTAGTATCATTTCAATTTGGGGAGTTAGATATTGCAGGGTTACACTTCTCTTTTAAGTAGAAAAAGAGGTAGAAAAACCAATAGATGTCACAAGTGTAACCATTTGCCTTCAAAATGTTAGCAAAAGTTCTACCCTGTTTCCCTGAAAATAAGACCTCCTCGGATAATAAGCCCAATCGGGCTTTTGAGTGTGCATGCTAAAATAAGCCCTCCCCTAAAAATAAGCTCTCCCCCCAAATATTGCAACACAGCAGCAGCCATGAGGTGACCACACTCGCCGCCTCCTGCACCTCAAAAATAATAAGACCTCCCTGACAAGAAGGCCAAGCGCTTATTTCAGGGGTCAAAAGAAAATAAGACACTGTCTTATTTTGGGGAAAACACGGTACTAACACCATTCTGTAAAGAAATAAATACAATGTTTTGAATTGAACAGGACGAACACAACTCATTTAAAAATAAAAAGCTCACAGTCCGACTCATACTTTTAAAAGTACCACTGAACACAACAGGACTCAATTGTACAATGCTTAGAATGGTGCCTGTAAGGATAATACAGCGATTCATTGCTTTTCCTACACTGTCCCAGTCAATAGTGGTATTAAATTGGGGCAGGAATCCAGGACAACAGATTGGTGTAATCTTTGCACAAAATGGAAGAAATGTATACATAATTGTACACTCTCATTTTGCTGCACAAATTCTACTAGGAAGAAATCACAAAGAAGAAAGCAGTCTTCTGTAATATTCAGCCCAGGTGGATCTAGCTCAGGGGTTCCCAAACTTGGGAACTTTAAGACTTGTGGACTTCAACTCCCAGAATTCTCCAGCCAGCTATGCTATGCTGGCTGGAGAATTCTGGGAGTTGAAGTCCACAAGTCTTAAAGTTGCCAAGTTTGGGAACCCCTGATCTAGCTTATAAATGTGTAGCTGGTGGTAACGGTTTCTAAAGCTTTTTTTAAGTCATAAAAGTGTGGAAACCGGAGTGCTGTGGGGGTCTAGAGATGGAGCTCTTGCCTCACAATCAGGAGGCTGTGAGTTCGATCCTAAGTAGATGCAGATATTTCTGTCTCTGGGCACACTGAGAATATGTCTGCTGAACAAAACTCTGCATTGGTGACAGGAAGGGCATCTGGCCATTAAAATCCACTGCTATCTCCATTCAGTTGCCCAGACTTCACTCCTCAAGGGATTATGGGGTCGTTAAAAGATGATGATAAAAGTGTGGAAACCAAGGTGGTTTTAAATAACAAAAAATGTTGTTCGGTTGATGACATCGGGATGATGGAAGGGGGAAGGCTTATGAACAATTGATGGGAGGACAGCTCCAGATGGAAATGAAAATATTCTTGATGTCCCCAACATACAGTCCCATTGAAGAGATCAATACCATATTTTTCAGAGTATAAGACGCACCTTTTCCCTCAAAAAAGAGGCTGAAAATCTGGGTGCGTCTTATACACAATACAGCATTTTCTGCCTCCCAAAACTCCACCTCCTTCACTAAAATGGCCATGCATAGCTTTTAGAAGACTTTCAGAGAGCTCCTGGCGGCCGGGGAGGGCAGAAATCAGTGAAAAATGGCCTAATTTTTGCCCCCCCCAAACAGCACTCTATAAGCTTCCTAAAGGCTACCCATGCCACTTTTTAAACAAAAAATGGGCCCATTTTTGTGAAAAATGGGCTGTTTTGGGGAGATTTGCAGAGTGCAAAACCTTTTCAAAAAAAATGTTCCTCTTCAAAACCATTCTGCGTCTTATACTCTGGTGTGTCTTCTACTCTGAAAAATATGGTACTTGTTTGCCACTCCAGAGGGAGAGCTAGTTCATACGCACTCATAGTACAGGAAATCAGAATTGCATGAGAGTAAAATGTAGCTCAACAATGGGAGAAATTACTGGTAGGGTTAGAAGAGACTATTCCCCTTGGGATCTTCAAGCATAAACTTGAAGTTTAGCCCTCTATATCCTGGACTGAACAAAGTGTTGGGTCAAACAGCCTACCACAGAATTTCCAATATGGTACCCTTTAGCCAGGACCAACAATCCAAGTATCTGACAACACAGAATTTCATTGGCTGAAATTCAGACAATGGACTTCAGCTGGTTACTAAACCATGCCTTATTTTAGACTTGAACAATATCTCAAGCCCTAAACTAACCAATGAGATTGTGTATGTGTGCACTCAGTAACCTACCTGACCTGCTTACGTGTATTGTATACCTTTGAGTTGTAATATACTTAATTTAGTGTGGTAGCTTGGAAGATTTCCTGATTATATAGAAGCTGAATTTGCAAGGCTATTAATAGCGGTATTGGAAGATTATCTGCATGCATACCAACCTAAGCCATGCTATATCCAAAATACTGGAAAACTGAATTTTCCCACAATCTCTCCCTGCATTTCCCCCTTTAATTTTTAAATATAGTTTTCTCTCTAAAACTTCAGAATAGCAAAGGGGTGGTCTTGGGGGGCAATATTTGAGCATTTTAATCTCAGCAACAGTCCCAAACCTGTTAAAGTTTGCTAGTCTGGCTTGTTTGTGTATCATTTGTAAGACACTAAAACAGTAGAGCTGAGTCCTGGGCTGCTTATATGTCCATCAAAGTATAGAGATAAAAGAAATCCAATCTTCTTTCACAGGTTAAAAGTTCCCATTGCAGATAAAATGCCAACAAAAAAGCAAGTTTGGAGGTGAACAGTCCTGGCACAACACACACAAGAGGAAAGGGCAAGCACACAACCAGATCTTGGATCAGTTGCATGTTGGGTGCGGAGCAAAGGGCACAGGGGGAGGAGAGGCACAGATATTTGGAAGAGCAACATCTTCTACTGGTTGATCAGTCAATGGTACCTATTGACTGTCAATGGTCTAAGGCAGGGGTCTCCAACCTTGGCAACTTTAAGCCTGGCGGACTTCAACTTCCAGAATTCTAGGAGTTGATGTCCACCAGGCTTAAAGTTGCCAAGGTTGGAGATCCCTGGTCTAAGACAACAAAAAGGAAGGTGGGGAGGGAGTCAAGATGAAAGAAATAAGATAGTTCCTGTTTTTTCTGGGGTTTACTCCTAGTTGTCTCCCGATTCCTAACTTGAGCTACTGTTTTCAATGTCCACCATGAACCTGATGGGGAATGGGATCTGGATTGCTGACAGTAGTTCTAAGGTGACTGATTATCAGTGGCGACATAGAAGATTACCGGCACCCACTGACCAACAACAGTCCACTGGGATTTAACCTGTTATTCCAAACCTGAAGCTAGTTTTGCTTCCCATAACTATTAAACTGAAAGCCTATTTCCATCATGAGTTGTCTTTCCAACATTATCCTTTGGTAGTTCACGGCCATTCCACGCTATCATCCAGAGGTGGTGTTCTGCTGATTCGGACCAGTTTGCCCGAACTAGTAGTGGCAATCAGTAGTGGGTGGGCCACCCACCTGCCCTGGCTCTATGCTGTCCCATTTAGGCACCTTTTTTTTAGCCAAAGCAGAGGTGGGTTCCTACTGGTTTAGACTGGTTCGGCCAAGTACGTAGTAACTTGGCAGGACACACGCCCAAACCAGTTTTATCCATGGCACTGCCATCTTGATTTTCTGTTCTGCACATGTGCAGAACAATTCTCATTGAAAAAAAAATTCCCTCTTTTTTTTTAATGTGCGCATGCACAGACCTTTTTAGGCGCAAATGGGCACACATGCGTAGCACTTGTCTGGCATGCATGTGAGCGAAGCTAGCGCACGCACAATTTTTTGGGCGCCGAACCGGTACTAATGCTGCCAGGAACCCACCCCTGAGCCAAAGCGCATGCGCGGAAGGCTGAGTGCACACGTGGATGGGGGGCGCGCTCACATTAGCAAACCCGTAAGGTAAGTGAATACCACCCCTGCTGTTACCCAACCACCAACAGAGGTCTTCTCATCACTTGTGAAGATGGTTCCTTCTCATGCAATAGCAGTTGACTTTATGGGAAGGGGGAAATCCTATTTTAGCTTCTTTTCGGGGTCTGGTAAAGCCTGTGATTCCACCAGGCTGGACATGGAGGGCAGAGAACTGAAGACATTGAAACTCGCCGCTATACCCCATCATTAACTGAGATCTGTTAAACATTTATTTCCAAAAAAATGCAAATAAATGATACCATTTGGGCAGGAGGATATGAACTACGATAGGCCACCTGCTCTAAAGGTACATCTGGCCGTTATGACTCAATGTCAGAAGAGATGGTAAAACAAATATATTTTCAGTTGGCTCAAAGTTCAATGTTTGTAATTCCCTGCCCATCAAAACTCTGGGCTGCTTCTGTACTTATCAGTGTCCTTGGCTGGGCCAAAGTTCAGAATGTGTTCATTGCAACATCTGTATTGAACATCTGAAAATTCCAGAATTTGTTCATATACATGTCTGTAATTTCCAGGCAAATGACCGAGAATGGACCAGAAAGAGAATAACATAGCATTTCTCTAAAATATAATATTGTTATTTCCTTAGAGATGCTGTCAAATTTTCTCCAAGTAATTATCTGTGAACTAGAAGCCGCATTGTCTCCTTCACTTTGAAGATTCAAGGAAGATGCTTAAAGCAAAAGGAGAAAGCTAGGCATGCGAAGGACTGCACACCAGCTCACTATCTAAGGGCAGTCAGCTTTGAAGACTGATATTTGGCTGAGTGAAATCAACTTTCTGAATTCCTTCCCAGCCCAATTATTGTGGCAGCTTCTTCAAGTACTCCTGTGCCTTTCATCTCATCCCAGAGTAGCTACACTGTGCCTTTTATTTTTTATATTAAATTAGTTTGCCTTCATGCCATCTCCACCCTATATTTAGGTTGGTTGGGGTTTTTTTTTTTGCAGTTCCCTTGGAAAGAGGGAGAGGAATTAAAAACAGCGACTGCTCAGTCTCGTATATACCATATGTGACCATGGGGAGGCTTTATTTTATTGAAAATTAAATTTGAAAACTAAATTATGAATTATTATTAACCTATTTTGTTGCAATGGATGGCTGTGAAAGTTGGACCATAGGGAAGGCTGAGAGCCAAAGAATGGAGGCCTTTGAACTCTGGTGCTGGAGAAGACTCCCGCGAGTTCCTTGGACTGCAAGGCGATCAAACCGGTCAGTCTTAGAGGAGATCAACCCTGACTGCTCTTTAGAAGGCCAGATCCTGAAGATGGTACTCAAAGACTTTGGCCACCTAATGAGAAGAAAGAAGGACTCCCTGGAGAAGAGCCTCATGCTGGGAAAGATTGAGGGCAAAAGAAGAAGGGGACGACAGAGAATGAAGTGGCTGGATGGAGTCACCGAAGCAGTAGGCATGAGCTTAAATGGATTCCAGAGGATGGTAGAGGACAGGAAGGCCTGGAGGAACATTGTCCATGGGGTCACGATGGGTAGGACATGACTTTGCAACTAACAACGTTTTATCGCCCTTGTCTGCCCTTGTCAGTACCTAGTAGCACACAGACAAAACACACAGAGATTGTAGGGGCACATATTTATTCAGGGAACAGATTTATTTTGCTTAAAGTTGGCACGTTTAATGGACAAGATGGGAAGCCGGATCTTGCATAGGACTTTTGTCTGGGGTTATAATTCACTTCTACTCTTCCCTTTTTTGTGGAACAATGAAATTTAGGGTCTTTTCCCTTTCAGGTAAGCATGAGAATAAAGGCACCATAATAGTTTGAAAGGCATTAGAATGTGATTAATGGAAGATTATACAGGATATGTCTATTTTTGCTGCCAGGGAATGGAGATGCTACTTGGTATCTTTGTATCTTCACAAAAATTAAGGTATAAAGTCTTCAGACATTTCAAAAAAATAAAATCAAATAGTCCAGTCTTTAGAACTCAAGTTTCTGACACCAAAGTTGAATAACAAAGATACCATTTTCTCCAACCTGGCAACCTCAGATACTGTTGGACTATAGCCATCATCATCCTCAGCCAGTTTGTCTATTGCTAAAACAAGACCAAAGCAAATGTGAAGTCCTATCTCAGGCCTCATTAAGCCAAAGGCTAGTGGAGATTTCTATTTAGATGAGTTTTTCCTTCGGTCAATTACTTCCATTCTGCTCCTCCATTCTCCCAAAAGATGTTTCCCATTAATTTTGGAGCTGAGCTGAAATATAGCTTTAGATCTCCTCCCTCTTTCTCTGACAGAGGAAACACACAGAGGAAGACACTGAAATGTCTATGGAGATTCTTCGTCACCCAGGTAGTGTTTGTCCCAAAAACTGGACTTCGTTTTTCCTTGAAGATGTTTTGCTTCTCACCCAACAAACCTTTGAAGAAACATCTTGGATGAGAAGCAAAATATCTTCAAGGAAAAACAAAGTCCAATTGCCTTTTGAAAAAGCACTTTTGGGACACATTGAAATGTTGTCCAATTATAGCACCATTCCTTAGGGCAGGGGTGTCAAACTCAAGGCCACGGGTCGGGCCAGCTCACGGGGTGCTTAGATCTGGCCCGTGGGGCTGCCCTGAAACAACGGACAAGCCTGTGGTGCCTCTGTCAGCAAAAACAGACTCAGGAGTGCTACTTGAGACCCTCCCGAGATCTATTTTAGCTGGCAGAGCGTTCAGGTCACCCCAGGCGCCCCCAATACGAGTGACATTGAGCTGGCCATGCCGACCATGCCCCCCCCAAGGTCAAACACAACCCTGAGGTGGCCCTCAATGAAATCAAATTTAACACCCCTGCCTTAGGCTATAGGCATAAGTAAGTTCTATCTGAAAAATCCAGAGTATGGGAACCCCAATGTGGGAGTAGTAATTTATCTGTAGATAGATCAGTACTTTAGGGAATACTAATCTATCTGTATTTCCAACAGCAATGCATAGACTCCCGAGGCAAAAAAATGGATAACATTTTAGGATCAAGGTCCGTAATGGACTTTTAGAGATGCGCTGAAAGGTAATATGCCCCCCCCCCCCCCCAAAAAGTGGACGAGGTCCAAACAAAAACTAACTTGAATCTGTTTTGTTGACTTTTATGCTTTAAGTCAGGGGTGTCCAAACTTGGGAACTTTAAGACTTGTGGACTTCAACTCCCAGAATTGAAGCATAGCTGGCTGGGGAATTCTGGGAGTTGAAGTCCACAAGTCTTAAAGTTCCCAAGTTTGGACACCCCTGCTTTAAGTAGTTCATACCTTTGCAGGCATTCCTTGGTTTATGACATTTGGGACCAGCGTTTCCATGGCTAAGTAAGGCAGTTGCTATTAAGGGAGTTGTTATTACGACTCCTGCCATATTGTTAAGCAAATCATTGCAGTTGTTAAAGAGAATTAGGCAAGTGGTAAGCAAATCTGGCTGTCACTATTGACTTGGTTTGTTGAAAGACAGCTAGGCAGTTAACAAATGGTGGCCGTGTGACCCCAGGACCATGCAACCATCATAAATACATGCTGCTTGCTTAGGGCCTGACTATAGATCACGTAACTGTGGACCTGCTGTGGTGGTCATAAGCGTGAGGTCTGGTCTCACTTTTTTCTGTGCCATTGAACAGTCACTAAATGAATGGTTGTAAGTTGAAGACTACCTGTACGTGAATAGGGAGTAATTGCACTGATTTTTCCAATTTCTGCAACCACACATCTCGATTTAATATTACCTCACTTCTGCACCATTAAAAGTTATGATTTTAATAGTTTCTGGGCTTCTTTTCAGGTTATGCAACTCCTTATTTGTTGCATCTCATAATGGCCAGAGTATTTTTCTGCTGGTCCTTGTTTCTATTCTCTTTGGCCTCCACTGTCTTTGGGTGCAAAAGATTTAGACTTTGTTCAGTGTGATACTTTGATCCAATACGCTTCCTTTGACACAACATACAGTACAGGGCAGGGGTCTCCAACCTTTGCAACTTTAAGTCTGAAGGACTTCAGCTCCCACACTTCTCCAGCCAGTTTTGCTGGGAGCTGAAGTCCTTCAGACTTAAAGTTGCAAAGGTTGGAGACCCCTGGTATAGGGAACAGGGTTGTTAAGTGTGGTAGATGGGTGGGGTGGGGGAGGTAGAAAGGAAGAAGTACTTCAACAAGATTTCACCCAACTGATAATGTGACTGTTTAACTTTTTTTCCTGTGAATTGGGTGGGTTATTTCCCCCCCACAAAGAATATGCTCGTCTGAACTTTGCATTATCTTGCTAAATATTTACTGACCTCTTCCCCCTCCCCCGCTACCCATTACAAAATTGGTCCTTTCAAGTCTAGGCATAGAAGGATTAGTCATTTTTACACTAGTCATTTATTTTTAATTATTGCCTTTTAAACATGTTTGATCCCATCCTTAAGCAATATACTCCAACCACGGAGTTTTTAATCCTCACAAACTATTGTGATATCCTAAGGCAGTGAGGGCGAACCTTTTTCAAACAGGAAGGCGCATTCATGCGCGCACTGGAGCACCGGAAGCCCAAAGACCAGCTGGCCGGTGCGCGCATGCTCGTTTTGGCGGCAGGATTTGGGCTGTTTTCAGGCCAAAAATTGCCTAGCCCAAGAAATGGTCTGGGTTTTGGCCATTTTTCAGGCTGTTTTGTGACGCTCCGGGGCCCACGAAGAACAGCTGGCTGGCATCCACGTGTGTGCCCGAAACCAGAAGAGCAGCTGGTGATGGCATGTGTGCCCACAGAGAGGGTTCTGCATGCCACCTCTGGCACGCATGCCATAGGTTTGCCATCACGGTCTAAGGCAGGGGTCTCCAACCTTTGCAACTTTAGGTCTGAAGGACTTCAGCTCCCAGACAAAGCTGGCTGGAGAAGTCTGGGAGCTGAAGTCCTTCAGACTTAAAGTTGCAAAGGTTGGAGACTCCTGGTCTAAGGCATTCTTTTTTTCTCATCTCCCTTTTCTGCTAGGTTTTTAAAAAATTAATTAATTCTATATTTCAGCCCTTCTAATCTGGCTGACCATGCTGCCTCAAGAGTTCTGGAGTTGTAATCCCTCTCATCTGGAATGGACCTTCCTGGAAACCCAGTTAGCTGAGACCAAGCCTGACTGGACTCAATGGCTCTTATTTCTGAATGTGCCAGAAAATACTGTCAGCCCAGGTGAGAGAACCATAAATTGAGAAATGAAAAAAGTCGACTGAATGACGATCATCTGTTCTTTCAACGTACCTGTGCACTTTGAAATGATTTGAGGAGAGTTCACTTTTGCAGACTGCCATCCAATCGTTTCAAAATAAACAGGAAAGTTGAAAGAACCAAAAGGGAAAAGATGCTCTATTCCATGGGTCTGCAAAGTTGGCTGGTGGACTTCAACTCCCAGAATTCCCCAGCCAGCAAGGGAGTTGAAGTCCACCAGTCTTAAAAGAGCCAACTTTGCAGACCCCTGCTCTATTCTACCATGGATAGCCAGTAAATTCAATTAGTCTTGCATCTGTGGTATAAGGTAAAGGCAAAGATTCCCCTCGCACATATGTGCTAGTCGTTCTTGACTCTAGGGGGCGGTGCTCATCTCTGTTTCAAAGCCGAAGAGCCAGCGCTGTCTGAAGACATCTCCATAGTCATGTGGCCAATATAACTAAACGCCAAAAGCGCACGGAATGCTGTTACCTTCCCACCAAAGGTGGTTCCCATTTTTCTACTTGCATTTTTACATGTTTTCAAACTGCTAGGTTGGCAGAAGCTGGGACAAGTAACTCACTTGGTTATGCGGCGCTCACTCCGTTACGTGGCGCTAAGGATTCAAACCGCTGACCTTTCTGATTGAAAAGCTCAGCGTCTTAGCCACTGACCCACCACTGCCCTTATCTGTAGTATAGCAATATCTAAAAGATATGCTGAGTTTTAGAAGAAATCCAATTAATATGCCTGTCTTTACTTTGAGCCAGAAGGTGCTTCTGATTTAAACTGGGTTGTACCAACATTTGGGAGAGAATCTAGTGAAAAGAAAGATTAGGAAGGGTGACATGATAACAGAATTTCACTATTTGAAGGACTGTCACAAGGAAGAGGTGGTCAAATTATTCTCCAAAGCACTTGAAAATAGGCCAAATTAATCAAGGAGGGAACCAACCTAGAACTAAGGAGAAATTTCCTGACAGTTAGAACAATTAACCAGTGGAACAACTTGCCTCCAGAAATTATGGGTACTCCATTACTGGAGGTTTTAAAGAAGAGATTAGACAGCCATTTGACTGAAAAGGTATAAGATCTCCTGCTTGAATAGCAGTTGGAAAGAAGACTTCCAAGATCCCTTCCAAAGTCTGTTATCCTACTAAATTAAGGAAGAGGGAAAGAAAAAGGGAAACACCACTACTAAGAATCTTGTTTGTAGAAATACCCACAAGTAATTACTCAATCATGGGCATTACCTCCAGCAAACAATGTATTTTGGGTGAGTACATTTCTAATTTTCAGATAGTGGTAATGGCAAATACTTGTAACATAGTTTTCACTGGATGGGTATTTACAAAATGGCTGCCTTGCGAATATAATTTCCCTCCAACTTGTTTTGCCTCTGAAGATGCTGTCTAACGCTCCTTGCTTTCTTTAAGTATACCCCCTCTCCCAAATCCACAGGCAAGCCCTCATATATCTACCCATCAGTTTCTAAAAATGCCCGTGAGGCCTATGTGATGATTAGTTATCTCACTGGGAGCAAGGAAGCAGTGAACAGTGTCAAAGCTTGTCCTTTGCTTAGCTCAGGGGTGTCCAAACTTAGGAACTTTAAGACTTGTGGACTTCAACTCCCAGAATTCCACAGCCAGCATGGCTGGCTGTGGAATTCTGGGAGTTGAAGTTCACAAGTCTTAAAGTTCCCAAGTTTGGACACCCCTGACTTAGCTGAATAGCAACATGTCCATTTATTTTTCCTTGAAAGCCAAATTTAGAAAAACCTAAAACCTGTATGCCCTAGAGATGTTTAGAAACTCTCTAGCATCATCCCAGTAGCCTATTTAAGTCTGCAGCCTTGTTGGGTTGAGTTTAGATTTGAGGGCAAAATCACGCAACGTCACATTTTGCTCAGCTTTTTGGATTACGAAATATGCTCTGCTCCGAGTCGTCTCCCCATGGATGAGAGAAACATCTGTTTGTACTTCCCCTCTTAAACTATTACATAACATTTACAAGACAAGCATTATCATTTATTCATGCAACATGTCATACGTTATAAAAGTGGCTAGATAACTGTATTTATTAAATAAATTTTGGTGGGGGTGGAGCCCAACACCACAAAATACAACTAATATCGCTAAGTTCATCTCTCTCTCTCTCTCGTTTTTTTCCCGTACTTCATCAGCCAGAGTTCACAACGGAAAGATATTGCACCAAAAAGACATGGGCAAGGAGAAGGCATACTATCACATTAATATTTATGATTAAAAAAAAAAAAAGATCTCCATGTGGTACATAAAGTGCTTCTAGAAGTGGTGCAATCAAAAATAAAGGGAAAAAAAATCTGTCTCATTTAGATACTAACAAATGCATACAAACAGAAAAGTACTTTTTACAGCCTTGAGATCAAGCAAGATCAGGATCCATTCCAATTGCCTCCGTTGCGAGTGGAAAGAATGGGTAAAAATCACTATACAACAAACAATCAAACATACCCCCCACCCCCATGACAATAGTGCCCAAACCCATCACCAAAAATGCTATAATACATATAAATACTATTAAGAAATAGGGAGGCAATTTCATTATTGAAGGAGAGATTTGGCATGCTGGAATATGTCGTGATTTTCCCGCGAATATCCAGGCGATTTGTAGAAATATTGTCTCCACCGCATCACAAATTTTGCTTTCATTGCGGTTTGTGAAATCACAATGCACACATTTAAAAAGGCATTTGGTACTTTAGGATATTTCCAATTGCAGAAAATATCTTACAAAAAAAATATTACTTATTCTAAAAGACCGGAAGAACATGATGCTTAAAAACAACAACAAAAAAGCAGATTTCGGGGAGAACCGAACGCTTATGAGGGCATACATACAGTCTAGACAAATTAAGAGGAAACAAAATGACTTCATTCTTCCAGTACATTATTGGGTGTTGTTGTTTTTTAATTGCAAGGAAATAAAACTTGAAAATCATCGTTCCAAAGTAAACGTGAACTGTAATACTATACCTGTAAAATGATTAATTCCATTCATTGCCATTAAAAAGTATGTAAAACATTTATTAAGGACTTTTGCCTACAGAGGCACGACATAAATAGACAAGTCCTGCTGAAATGTCATTAGAGTATACATCAACCAGTGGGTAATTTGTTGTGGAAATTTCAGAAATACTATCCACAAGTGAAAGAAAGTTATTTCCCATTGCTGGATTCAGACATCGGCACTGGACGGAAGCGTCTCTCGCTCCATTGTGCAATCGTTCTGCTCCATATCCTGAAAAATGTCTGCTGGAAAGTCAAAAAGTGCTTGCAGAACTTGCTCCGAGAACAGAATCTTTGTTTTACTAATAAGATAACAATAAGGATAATAACAATAAGAAGAAGCAGCAGCAGGAGCAGGCGCCCACTTAATCCACTCCTTCAAATCCTTGAGCATTTTCAACGGCCATTAGAAGCTTCTCTCGCAATTCTTCAAAAGATTCATACGGAGGTAAGTCAAGGCGATTAAAGCTGCAAGGGAAGAGGGTTGGGGATTGAAGTCAAGGCAGGGCTGTGCTCGTTTCAAATTAAGTATCTGGTTTTTCAGAGTGGAAAAAGACACATGGCATTTCATTGAGGAATTTCACCTTTTATTAAAAAAAAAAAGTTTGAAAGGAACCTCTCTTGAGAAGCGACCAATGAACAAAATTCCTAGCTAGACGTTCAGATAAAACGGGGTCAGCTCTAATTCTGCAGTAAACCTGTGTGTAAATGTAATCTCAGGGACCCCAAACCATGAAAAACTAAGATTTGTGGTATTACATTTAGCCAATTGACAGGCTAAATCTGACTTCCTATGTGAGCTTGTAGAAAACAGAAATGGAAGAAAGAGGATTAGGTTGTCATAGCTTGATAAGATTTCTCAGGTGGAATTCTGTGGGTAACATAGGTAAAGGTTCCCCTTGCACATATGTGCTAGTCATTCCCGACTCTAGGGGGCAGTGCTCATCTCTGTTTCAAAGCTGAAGAGCCGGCACTGTCTGAAGATGTGGTCATGTGGCTAGCATGACTAAATGCCGAAGGTGCATGGAATGCTGTTATCTTCCCACCAAAGGTGGTCCTTATTTTTCTACTTGCATTTTTACGGGCTTTCGAACTGCTAGGTTGGCAGAAGCTGGGACAAGTAATGGGAGCTCACTCCATTATGCGGTGCTAGGGATTCGAACCGCTGAACTGCCAAACTTTCTGATCAACAAGCTCAGTGTCTTAGCCACTGAGCCCCCGGTTTAGGTCTTATTTTGGGGGAAACAGGGTAATGCTTAGTTCTTTCAAAGAGTAAGGCAATCTGTGCCTAAGAATTGCTTCTGAAACGTCTCTTTTTTCCTTGAAGGGAACATACTTTGGAAAAAAGAGTGACAGATTTATTGGCTTGTATGAGACTGGAAACCCCTTCCAGATAATTTCATCTAAGCACAAAAATATCTCGGTGGACGCGTTGACGAATATACTTTCTTCAACATGTATTTCACAAAGTTCTCGACATATGTAGTTTGTGACAATGAGAAACCTCCATCGATGCCTTTTTCACTCCCACATTTTCTCCTTCCTCCCCTCCAATCTAGAGAAGAAGCAGGTCTCTGCTCTTTCAGATCTGTCTCCTCCCCTTTATTTTCCATCAATTATTCCATTTTTTTTAATAATGAAGGAAAGAAAAGGGTTACTACTTTGAAAGAAGCGCATTGGGAAAATTTTAAAATGCTTATCAAATTCGACTTCTTTCTAGAGACCATTTTTATTCTTAAGAGTTTTGGAAGACTGCCTTAGAATTAACATAACTAATATTTCTCCTTTTCTGAACTACTCTGGAAATATGGCATAACGGTTGCCTGGGAACTTGCCACTTAAAAAGCTCCAGGATTGGCATGTGGGATATGATCTGATTTCCTTATATCTGTAACCACAATATATTAAAAATGGGGATTGTCCAGATTGTATGAACCAATGTATGTTTGTAAGGAGGGAGTATTCTTTAACAATTGGTGCTCAGAACATGGTACTGTTATCTCCCCTAAATGTTTTACTATTGCCCATAAATTTTATGGAGCGAATTTTATGGAATGAAAAACAGTAAAGTTTTATTGCTGTGTCTTCTAAAATGTCTCCCTTTTCAAGATTTTACAACAGTCTTAATAGCAAGAACATTTTAATTACTGCTTTATGCATCCATAAATATGCACATCTAATACAGTGGTACCTCACTTCACGAACGCCTCTTTTCACGACCAATTCGCTGTACGACCAGAAATTTTCCAAAAAATGTGCTCCGCTGCACGAACCCCGCCTCGCTTCACGTACCGGAGCCGCGGACATTTTATCTACGAACGAATGTTGTGAGGGGGACGGGTGTGTGTGTGGAAGCGAAGGCGGGGGGGGGGGAGGGAGGAGCTGCCTTCCCAGCCGGGCTCCGCAGCTGAGGGGCGATGGAGCAAACTGCGCAAACTGCTCCATCGCCCCTCAGCTGCGGAGCCCGGCCGGGAAGGCAGCTCCTTCCCCCCTGCCTTCGCTTCCACACACACACCGCGCGCGGCTGCCAGCATGACTTTCGCCCGTCTCTTTCTGGGCTCGGCGCTTCTGCTTGTCGGGACGCTTCCCGAAGCTGGCCGCGGGGCTGCTGGCTTCGGGAAGCGTCCCGACAAGCAGAAGCGCCGAGCCCAGAAAGAGACGGGCGAAAGTCATGCTGGCTTGCTCCATCGCCCCTCAGCTGCTTTACATTGAACCCAAAAAACAAGGTCAGAACGGATTAACCGGATTTACATTGAACCCTATGGGAAATTGTGCCTCGCTTCACGACCAATTCGCAACGCGAACAGAGTCAGTTCACGAATTAAGTTCGTGAAGCGAGGTACCACTGTATATGAAAAGTTAATGTGGAAGGTTTACATAGGGACGAACTCCCATTGCATTCAACTGAAAGTGCATTCCTTGGAGATGTCTAAATTTAATGACTGTAAATATAATGCTTGATGTTTTGTTACTCACCAGGTGTGAGCTCGGGGTAACTTATCAGGGCCTCCCCATTGCTCTATTGTAAACAGCTGAGGACCGTTTGAACCTGGTTCAAGAGAAGGACATAAATGGGTCAGACGGTCATATGAACAGACTTGTAAAATTGCAGCTTGTAACATTGTCCACCTTTTTGACTTCAACTCTGCTTTTCTACCAGCTAGGAGTTTCAGCAATCCCGGTATGCCTGGAGGAGAGAGGTTGAGGAAGACTGTTCTAACTTAGCTGAGATCTCTAAAGGAGAATGGCTTCGGTTGGAAAGATGTCTAAGAATGTGCTTGCTAGGAGTGTATAAAATATTTTTCCTATAAATGAACTGAACTATGAAAAGGATTAAGATGCTGGGAACAAGAACACATATATGCTCAAGAGAGAATTAAATCCCAAACCAGTCAGTCTGTAGAATTTGCAGTAGAAGAAAAGCCCAGATACGTCTGAAAGACTGACCCCCTTTATACCATGATCAAGACATGCTTAGTGTTATGAGTTGAGAACCAATGAATGAATGACCATCCACCCACCCACCCATCCATCCACCCACCTTCCCATCCCTTTGTAGCATAGATATTGGCTATCTGAAGGACCACCTATCTCCAGTGGCTTCTACCAGCCCAGTATGTCTTGGGCAGAGTGGGCTGATCTAGGTCTGTCGTAAGGGGTCAAGAAAGTGTTCCTTCTGTCATAGCCCTCGTCCTCTGGAAGTGTATCCTCTACCCCAAGACAATGACAGTGTCTTTTTTCTTGGAGCTCCAGAAAGTCCTTAAGGCTCCTAGGCCTGAGGGTAAAGGGACTGTTATCTACTGATCCCTTCCTCCCCCATCCTAATTTTGTACTGTCTGTACTTCTAATTGTTGTAGTTTGTGCTGCCTGTTTCTGCTAAGTTTTACTTGTAACTGTCTTCTGGGGATTTTGTAAGCTGTTTGGTTGTGGGCCTGGTCCGATGGAACTGTCCCTACCCCATGGACATCTGATTTGCATGTTGATAGCTTTCAAAAGCAGTTCAAAACAGAACTTCTTCTGGAGGAGTTTGCGCTGTGATACTATCTTGGTTGGCTTATACTTTCACAAAAGATGTTGAGACTCTAGAAAGAGTGCAGAGAGGAGCAACAAAGATGATTAGGGGACTGGAGGCTAAAACATATGAAGAACGGTTGCAGGAACTGGGTATGTCTAGTTTAATGCAAAGAAGGACCAGGGGAGACATGATAGCAGTGTTCTAATATCTCAGGGGTTGCCACAAGAAGAGGGAGTCAAGCTATTCTCCAAAGCACCTGAGGGCAGAACAAGAAGCAATGTGTGGAAACTAATCAAGGAGAGAAGCAACCTAGAATAAGGACAAATTTCCTGAAGAACAATTAATCAGTGGAACAGCTTGCCTCCAGAAGTTGTGAATGCTCCAACACTGGAAGTTTTTAAGAAGATGTCAGATAACCATTTGTCTGAAGTGGTATAGGGTTTTCTGCCTAAGCAAGGGATTGGACTAGAAGACCTCCAAGGTCCCTTCCAACTCTATTATTCTATTCTACTTTGTAATTCAATTTGTATTCTTTTTAATCATTGATTTGTGAATCTTTTAACTGTGTAGTTTTATTGTGTACTTTTTCCTGTGAAACCACCAAGAGACCTTAAGGATTGTGGAGGTCTCTAAATGGGGTTAATAAAGAAATATTTTCATACCATGGTATTTAGGAGGGAAAGAATAGGCCAGTGTTGCTTATAAGAGAGTAATTTTCAAGACATCCCATGCAAATAATTAGAGATAATCAAAATCACTTTCACAGTAACTCACCATAAAGTTCAGCAAATCCATTCATAGGCACTCGTGACGTCCCAGTTACAAATTGCAAAAGCCGGATACGTTTTTCAGCATCCATCAGTAAAACAGCCTACAAAACATATCATTATGGAAGCTGATGAATGAATTACCAGTGAATCTCACGTGGGCTTACTGTTTTTAATCAGGACTTTGCGAGTGATAAGGTAATTTGAGAACAGGCTGCAATCTTTTTATTTCTATTTTTAAGAAAGCGGTCAAATGTTGGGGAGTTAAAGCACAGCATCAGAATGAATCATTGTTACCTTCCAAAACCACTGAATGACAGGGTGGTTTGGACAATATCCGTTCTTGTAGATTGCGTGTTGTCTCCAGTCATTCACATCAACATCGCCAAGACCACACATTAGCAACTGTGAAGGGATGACAGTGTTGAGAAAGGAAATCAGGACATGATGAACATTTTTTTTTTACTATCTGTTGTGCCTCCCGCCCTCCCGCCAGCGGCCAGTGGAGCTGGCAGCAGATTCGGACAGTGAGGAGGTTAGGGAGGAACATGGGCCAGTCCTGGAGTCTAGGGAAGGCTCTGATGAGGGCTCTGTGTCAGAGGCAGAGTGGGGGGCCAGAGCCGTATGCCAGTTATCAGCTGCCTTCAGAGTCAGACATCAGTGAGGCAGACGAACAGCTGGAGCCTGTTCCCAGTGTGCACATGCACAAAGTTGTCAGATGAAAGTAACAGCTAAAGAACAGGGGTAGTAAGTAAGGCCACAAGCGGACGATGAATGGCCCCTCCCAAAGGAAATAAAAGAGGAGCGACAGGGGAGTGGAGTTTGCAGGAGACAATGAGTTCGCTTAATTGGAGACTCCTTGCCAAGTTTTGCAGATATCAGCCTGGCAGCTCTCCAAGCCAGATAAGGTCTTTGACTGTAAATCTAAATTTAGCTGGCAATAGGAACCCTGAAAACACACTTGTGTGTTATTAAAAAGCCCCATCTAAAGCAAGAGACTTGTAGGATTGCTATGTATGTGTGGAGAAATCTTTGCAAAATTTAGGCCAATAAGAATTTTTTCCCCTCTCCACTCAAGACATGCAAGGATCTTTCCAACGGCTTCCACCAAAGAAACCCCTGCTTAAAGACAGCATCAAAAGGCAACTAACCTCCAGTTCGTTTTCATCGAAAATTTTAATTAAGTCAGTGGGTAGGAGTTCTGTAAATCCCTGAAACCAGAATCGGGGGTGGGGGTGGGGGGAAGAGAGAAAAACAAATGGATTTCAATACATTGTCAATATACCCGTCTTGCAGTTTAACACTGGTGATGCATTTTAACATTTCAAAATAACAGCTCAGAGGGGAGCTATGACGAACAGCTTTTAATTCAGAGAACTTGGGAGACAAGTGGAACACTGGAGGGCTGGGGGGGGGGGGGAGGTGCTCTGTAATCCCAGACACTTAGGCAGCTTCCACAGGGAGTTACTCCTTATCCTTGCCAAGAGTAGATTCCATGTGACAGATTGTCTGCATTCCGGTTCTGAAGGTCTGTTTGAATTGGAGCTAGAACTGGTATATATGCCAATCAAGGAGGGGAGAAAGAACGACAGGCAAGCCTTCACCCATTTCGCCTTTGTTTCTCAAATCGGAACGTAAAGAAGGACCATGCAGAACTCAGAAGGATTTTTTTTTTAAATTAAATTTATACCCCGCCCTTCTCCTTGTTAGGACCCAGGGCGGCGCACAGGCATTATAAAACCATAAATACAATATACATCAATTAAAAATATATTAAATTAATTTACCCGTGCTTTTTAAGGGGTATAAATTTGGGCCCAGGGGTCTGCAAAGTTGGCTCTTTTAAGACTGGTGGACTTCAACTCCCAGACTTCCCCAGCCAGCCATGCTGGCTGGGGAACTCTGGGAGTTGAAGTCCACCAGTCTTAAAAGAGCCAACTTTGCAGACCCCTGGATTTGGCGGTGAAGGAATAAGGGTGATTTTTGTAAATGAAGTTCAGTGTTCTGAGTCATGAGTACATGGCTGGGTCCTACCGCATTGGACAATTTATTCTCTGGGCCACAATTTTATTTTTGAAGGCAGGGCATTTATTTCCTATTCCTCCCTTCCCAATTTTCCAAACAGAATCCACTGATTTGCAAGGGTGTAGAAAGGAGAAATGGAAGATGGCTCCATTGAGCTGAGGGAAAAAGGGAGGGAAGGGAGGAATTTAAAACATTCATCTAGGAAGTACAGCACTGATTTTTCATATGTGTTCACATAAACTCCTAGATGAATATTTCGAATCCCTCCCTCTATTTCCTGCCTCCCTCCTTTCTCTTCCTCCTTCCCCTCCCTCCCCAGAATGGACCAGGTGGCAAAGACAAACAATGAATTGTCAGTGAAATGTCTCACCTCAAGAAATGCGTTCATCTGCTTTTGAACCCTGCTGACAAATCTCCACTGGATGACTAAGCTATAGGACGCAAAGAAAAAGACAATGTTTCATTAGAAGAAAACACAAGTCATTTGAATAGCTTAAACCGCCTCCCCTAACTTTTTCTGGGTTTCCATTTCGATCTTCAATAATCTTTCATTTAATTTAAATAAAACAGTACATAAAATAGATGAGGCAAATACAATTTTCATATTTGAAGATCTGATTTTACTATCTGCAAAGCATATGAATACATAAGGTGAATACATAAGGTGTTGACGACCATCTTCAAATCGCTCCATGGCTCGGGGCCTAGCTATATACGAGACCGCCTTCTGCCCCATACATCCCTTCGTCCGATCTGCTCCCACAGAGAGGGCCTTCTCAGGGTGCCGTCGGCCGGGCAATGCCGGTTGGCGACACCCAGGGGAAGGGCCTTCTCTGTGGCGGGCCCGGCCCTCTGGAACGACCTACTTCCCAACCTTTGTACCATCTCGGACCTCTGCCTCTTCCGCCAACGCTTGAAGACGTATCTATTCCAACAAGCCGGCCTAGCGTAGCCCCCCGTTTCTGACTATATTTATAAATTTTAAATTTTTAGGGTTTTAAAGGGTTTTAGCACGGGTTTTAGGTTAATTTAATATGCTTTTAAGAGTTTGTATTGTTTTGTAATGGTTTTTAATGATGCCTGTGCGCAGCCCTAGGTCCTAACAAGGAGAAGGGCGAGGTATAAATTTGATAAAATAAAATAAATAAAATAAAGTCTTTGGATAATTCCTAGGATGTTCTTTCATAGTCCAATGGGATGGTTGTAAAATATTATTGATGAACTTAAAGGAGTAATTCAAAAAGAACTTTGTTCCATTTTTATATTCGGCTATTTAAATAGATTTGTTTATGACTCTTAAAGTGCAAGATATAATCTTTCCAAGAGGAGATTTGCAGTGTAGAGATGGCCTAAAATTATCTTTGCGTTTTCTGTGAACTCAATGCATTGTGTTCATTTAAGAGAATTAAAAGCTATATTTAATAGCAATAGCACTTAGTCCTATATACTGCTTCACAGTGCTTTACAGCCCTCTCCAAGTGGTTTATGGAGTCAGCATATTGCCCTCAACAATCTGGGTCCTCATTTTACCAACCTCGGAAGGATGGAAGGCCGAGTCAACCTTGAGCCTGGTGAGATTTGAACTGCCAAACTGCTAGCAGATCTAAGCACCCTGCACACTTTGATAGGCAGAGAGAAAACCAGGAGGAGAGATCATCCTGATGATGAAAAGGCTCTTTCCATAATTTCCCTTTTGACTGGAGCCAACAATTTCATTTCAACGCAAGGTTATCTATCAAAGCATTTAAATCTTATTGAATGCAGCTTAGCATTTTGTGATCTATTTTAATTACAACAGGGTTTGGATCAATCTAACCTGCCCTGTTATGAGGAGGTATAATTTTTAGAAATAAATAAACAGAAACAAATGAATATGGAACTGGGAAGCCCAAGTCGACAACTGTTTCTAAAAGAGCTTAAATTTGTATGGTTTCTGCGATGGTCGTCTTGAAATCCATTTTCACCTTCTAAGCCATCCCAATTGCTAAAACATTAAATTGACAAAGTATATATTCTTTAAAAAAACTTACTCTATATATTCCCTTTTATTTTCATTTGTGACCATGATTTCTGACCCGTTTGGCTTTAAGTCAACTTGATATGTCTGCAAAGACAGAAACATAGATAAATAGACCCATTTTAGAATGATTAAACCATTTAGTTACCAGACACCAACTCATTATATTTTGAAATGCACCATTTCTTTGCTGTTCTAATACTTAAAAAAAAAACATATAATGTGGGTCAAGCACCAATTTTAAATTTCCTTTTAGTTCTTTAATTATTTTAGTTGTTATTGAAAAAAATGTTCTGGTCTTAGGTTCCAAGGAGGGTTGAACAGATGTAGTGTAATTGATCAATCAGAATCAAGCACCGTGTTTCATTAACAAGCTAAAGGGAAGACAGATTGGCATGTCATCTGCTCTGTTATAAAAGGATTAACAGTGTTCCCAAGGAACATCAATGGCAGTTTTTGGAATACCAATCAAGAACTGTTGGGTATCTCTGCAGACCCAACAGCTTTGCGCTAGCTGTGGGATTAAAAGAAAATGTATGGCTTAAACATCCTCAAACAAAGTAATAAATTCCAAGGGAAAATATGTTGATCATGAGCAAATGTTTCCTAGGTTTTTTAACAACAACAACAACAACAACTGATAAGCATCAGTTGCCATAAGTATCAGATGTCATGTAGACATTTGTGTCTACATTTGTAAATTCAGTTTTACAAAGTAACAAAGAGTACAAAAAAATTACATGTTGCAATTTTTGTTATATACCTGTATAACAAGGCAAATCTAAAGCAATGTGTTTGAACAGAAGTTGAGTCACACATGTCCTTAGGACGTTGTTGCATGAAATGAGTCTTAACTATCCCAAAGGTGCTTTTTTTAAAAGAGGCGACTGGACTTTCTGGTTTTTCTTTGAAGACATTTCACTTCTGATTCAAGAAGCTTCTTCAACGTCTTGAAAGAAAAACCACAAAGTGTTTGTGAACAAAACTGTAGCTGGCAAGTGAAGAATACCATACAAGGAGTTAAAGAAACCAGTTATCTATAATCTAACGGGATCCCAAAATTTTAGACACCGGGCACCAAATCCCAATGTCATATAATGTAACAATTTGTTATATATTTTTTAAAATTAAGCTGCTTAAAATTACATGGTGCTTTATTTGAAAATGGAGTTATTGTGAGACTTAGTTATCTTAAAATATTCTAACCATTTAAAATGCACTGTTTAAAAGTCGGAGGGTACTGCCCAGAGATATGACAGTTTCTCAGCTCCTAGAATATTAAAATAATATGGTAGACGAGACAAAATTTTAAATGTTCTACATATCAGCCAAGGGTGGCTTCTGGCTGCCGCTACTGCCGGTTCGCTCAGGGACGTGCCGCGCGCCCGCAGTGCAACAAAAATTTATCTGCGCATGCGCAGAAGGCAAAAACAAGATGGCGCTGCCAAGAGAATCAGTTCAGGGGCGGGCAGGCCAGGGTCACTGCCGGTTCCAGTGACATAGGCTGCCAAGTTACTCCAGGTTTGGCTGAACTGATCCAAACCGGTAGGAACCTTCCTCTGCTATCAGCCTTCCAAAAGAAAGTTGGTTTAATCCAAAGAAAGGAGATGGAGAAACAAGTTAGACTGCAATCTAAATCTACTTTCAAAGCAGCTTCAAAGAAGAGTATTTATTTGATATAACCAAGGTATGACATTCTGGTACTATTTACATTATGCCAGCATTTGAATGGTGCGGTGGCCTAGAGGTGGAGCTCACGCCTCACAAACAGAAGGCTATGAGTTCGATCCTAGGTAGGGGCAGATATTTCTCCCTCTAGGCATGATGAGAATAGATCTGCCGAATATAGATCTGCATTGGTGAAAGGAAGGGCATCTGGCCAGTAAACACTTAGCTCCATTCAGTTGCCCAGATTCCACCTTGCAAGGAATTGTGGGGTCATTAAAAGATGATGATGGATGCTGCAGCATTACATTTCCAAGATTGCAAATAATTAAGTAAGAAGTAACAGACTCAAGCTCAACCCGTCCAAGACTGAGTGGCTGTGGTTACCAGCGCCCCGGTTCAACCAGCTGATTCCATCACTAGCCATTGGGGGCGAACATCTGGCCCCCGTGGATCGGGCACGCAACTTGGGCGTCCTCCTAGATGTCCGGCTGCCAATGGATGACCACCTGACAGCCGTGGCAAGGGGGGCGTTTCACCAGGTTCGCCTGGTGCGCCAGTTGCGTCCCCTATTGGACCGGGACGACCTTCGCACAGTCACTCATGCGCTTGTGACGTCCCGTTTAGACTACTGTAACGCTCTCTACATTGGGCTCCCCTTGAGATGCACCTGAAGGCTGCAGCTGGTTCAGAATGCGGCCGCGCGGGCAATTCTGGGAGTCACTAGATACTCCCACGTAACACCACTCCTGCGCGGGCTTCACTGGCTGCCTGTGGCCTTTCAGGTGCGTTTCAAGGTGTTGGTTATTATCTTCAAAGCGCTCCATGGCACAGGACCTAGTTATTTGCGGGATCGTATCCTGCCCCATACATCCCTTCGGCCGATTCGCTCCCACAGAGAGGGACTTCTCCGGGTGCCGTCCACTAGGCAATTCCAGCGGGCGACGCCCAGGGGAAGGGCCTTCTCTGTGGCGGGCCCGACCCTCTGGAATGACCTTCCCCTTGACATTAGAACGACCACGGACCTCCGCTCCTTCCGCCAGAAACTCAAAACCCATCTGTTTCAACTAGCCGGCCTGGGCTAATTCCATGCTTCCCGCATCAGTTTGTAATTTTAAATTATGGGATTAGGTTTTAAGGTTAAGTTTTTAATTTTTATAAATTTGTACAGGGGATTATTTAATTCGATTTTAGTTTATATGTAATGTTGATGTCACTTTTTAATTTTTACCTGTACACCGCCCCGAGTCCCTTCGGGGAGAGGGGGCGGTCTAGAAATCTAATAAAATCAAAATCAAATAATTAACATAGTTAAGGGATTTGCCTGGGCAGCTTTCTCACCCTTCAGGGAAAAATAAATGTTTTGAGAAGCTCAAACCTGCATATATTTTGAATTTAATATTTTTCATTCTCACATTGTGTGAAAACTCCAAATTAGGTGTTAAAAAAACGTTACCCTGTCAGGACAACCTAATTATAAAGAAATATAATCATGGGCATGCTTCTTTCCCGTTTCAGATCTGAAATAAAACCTGACCTCAAAAGCCGCCCCGAGTCCCTATGTGGTGAGATGGGTGCGGCTTATAAATTTGAATAATAAATAAAAGTACAACAACAAAAACTGTTAACAACAGCAACAAGAATAGCCCACTGGAGAAGGGGAGCTAATAAACTCAAATTAAAAATAATAATTTATTGTGAAACTTATGTGCCTATAACATACAATACAATACAATAGCAGAGTTGGAAGGGAACTTGGAGGTCATCTAGTCCAACCCCCTGCCTAGGCAGGAAGCCCTATACCATTTCAGACAAATGGTTATCCAACATCTTCTTGAAGACGTGCAGTGTTGAAGCATTCACAACTTCTGGAGGCAAGCTGTTCCACTGATTAATTGTTCTAACTATCAGGACATTTCTCCTCAGTTCAAAGTTGCTTCTCTCCTTGATTAGTTTCCACCCATTGCTTCTCAGGTGCTTTGGAGAATAGTTTGACTCCCTCTTCTTTGTGGCAGCCTCTGAGATATCGGAAGACTGCTATCATGTCTCCCCTAGTCCTTCTTTTCATTAAACTAGACATACCCAGTTCTTGCAACCGTTCTTCATATGTTTTAGTCTCCAGTCCCCTAATCCTCTTTGTTGCTCTTCTCTGCACTCTTTCTAGTGTCTCCACATCTTTTCTACATCATGGAGACCAAACCTGAATGCAGTATTCCAAGTGTGGCCTTACCAAGGCATTATACAGTGGTATTAACACTTCAGATGATCTTGATTCTATCCCTCTGTTTATGCAGCCTGGAACTGGGTTGACTTTTTTGACAGCTGCTGCACACGGCTGGCTCATATTTAAATGGTTGTCCACTAGGACTCCAAGATCCCTTTCACAGTTACTGCTACTATTACTACATCTACTATACATTCTAGTCTTCTGCTAAAAGCTTTCATCTTCACAATGAAGGATGCTACAATGGATAGATACTTTTCCAAGTTCATCACAAGCTTACTCATCTATGACTTCAGATGTGGCAATAAGCTGTTGCTGAGGTACATTCTGGCTGACAAGTTTTTTTCTCAAATTACAGCATTTCACAGGAACATCAAGAGTGCTTGTTAGCTTGTGGGGGTTACCCAGGAAAGAGGTTTTCATACCTGACATTAAACACTGGCAAAGTTAACTAACACATATGAAGCTTCTTAATGAGAATAATTCAGAGAGAAATGTTACTGTGATACAATCTCCAACAAATGTAGAAGTGAAATTTATATAAGAAGCTTTTAAAAGAATCACAAGTTTTAACTCATAATGCTTCCAGCCTTGCTCTATGTGAAAGAAAATTCAACAGCTAAAGGTTTAAAAATCTATTCATGACTGTGATAGAAAAAAATGGACCAAATGCTCTTGCTTTGAAAGACTGAACTGTGGCAAGAGTTTTCAAATGTTGGGATTCTGAAATAGAAATATTTCTTCTTGGGCAAGAAATCTACATATTACATATTTTTTAATAATTACAATTAAGACTTATATACCACTTTACAGTGCTTTAAAGCCCTCTCTAAGCAGTTTTGTAATATTGCCCACAACAATTTTGGTCTTCATTTTACCCACCTCAGAAGGATGGAAAGCTGAGTCAACCTTGAGCCTGGTAGGATTTGAACTGCCAAATTGCAGGCATCCGGCAGTCAGCAGAAGTAGCCTGCAATACTGCACTCTAACCACTGAGCTGAGGCTCTTAAGGTACCAGACTAGAAATTGGGAGGCCACAAGTTCTTATCCTGTCTTGGCCATAAGCCAACTAGAAGACTTTGAGCCAGTCCCTCTCTCTCATCCCTAGTAAGGAAGCAATGGCAAACCACTTCTTAAAAATCTTGCTAAGAAAATTGTAGGAACTAGTCCAGCAATCTCCAGGAATCAACACTGACTCCAAGGCCCGATGTGAGTGTGTGTGTGCGTGTGTGTGTGTGCTTGTCAATCCATGTGTGTATATGTGTTTCTGGTTGGAGGTATCTATACACTGCATACATATATACTGTATTTATATGGTATACCAAAATGGCAATCCCCATAGGCCAATCACAATATGCTTTCTTAATTTTCTTTCTTTTTTTGCCATGAAAAATATTGTATTTATTTCATGCACAACCTGTTCTTAATTAGAAGAATTTAGAAAGCAACAAACAATTGAAACATTTAATGTAATTTATATAATAGTCTATGAGGAATTGTGTGTGTGTTTAGCACAACTGAATTTTTAAGTTGTTCACTCTCCCCTAGATGGTCCGCTTTATTTATTTTGCCACAAAGATTTTTGCATGTATCATTCTGTTGAAAATCTTTTATTTGTTGTTCAATCTCTCTTGTATAAAAAAATAAATAAACCCAAACTGAAATATTCAGAAATTTGTGACTGCGGAGTGCCAAATTTAGCATTAATTTTTGCTTAAACATGTTCAAATATCTTCTTAGGATATATAGCACAATGCAATACTTAAAAAACTTGCAAATGAACATTTTAGAATAATGACAGAAAACTGCTGGAATAACATGGACATACCTGTCCAAAATTTTCTTCATCTATGCAAAACATAAGATCCAGTTCTGTAGGATCGTTCTCCAGAATCCATTTCAAGGAATTATAATATTCACTATCCTGTAGGAAGAAACATCGTTTTCCATTAATCAATTATTTTTGAAAATGTAACATAAATATACTGAAAGATGACTACCAGCTAATTTCTTTTGGCTCAACCTGACATACACCTAGTATTCTTAAAACATGTCACAAGGTGGATAAGGCGAATGTTATAGAAGTCAGATAATCAGGGATTTAGATCTTTTAAGCAGAAACATAACTTCTAAATGGGAAGATGGTCATTTGAATCTTCCAAATATCAGCCAACTTGAAAACCTATCAAATGAATCATTTTTATTATGCTTCTGGGCCTCATCAACAGCTGCTTTCTCTTGTTATTAATCCTATTAGCTATTTGGAATTCAATAGAGGGAACTATTTTTATTTTCTCAAAGTGAAAGAATGAGATTGAATATTGTAATGCAGGCAGTCCTCGATTTGAAACTGTAGTGGAGGCCAGAACTTCTGTTGTAAGTCATGATAGTCGTAAGTCAAGGCACCGACGTGGCTGACCCCATTTTATGATCTTTTTTGAAATGGTCATTAAGCAAACGCTGCAATCATGACTGAAAAGGCCAACAAAAACCATAAGTCATAAATGTATTATTATTTTTTTAAAAGATCAGCGTAGTATTTCGTAAATTGACACAAGGTTGATATAATGCACACAAGATTGAACAATGCCCTATCAGAGAAATATAGTAAAGAAGACTCATATTTGATTGTACAAATAATAACAGCAGTTAGAATTGTATTTGCACAAAATTGGAAAGCAGACAAAATCCCATCGGAAGGGGAGGTAATAAAGAAAATATTAGATTGTACAGAAATGAACAGGTTGACATTGAGAATGAAGGACAAAGAGGAATCAGTGTACTACAGGATATGGGGGCGATTTTATGATTGGCTTGAAAAAAGATATACTGTAAATAGAAAGAGAAAGGAACAAAGCATAAAACAAATAACTCAGAGAACACATTATTAAATCAGGGGGAGGGGAAATAAGAAATTATCAAAAGGTAAATATACAGGCGGAAAAATGATATGAATTGACAAATGTTAAATAGCAATTATAAGAATGTATATTTAAGAATGAATTTGAAAGGAAAAAAAAGATTGAACACTGCCCTCATACGTCTTAGATGGCCCTATTCTCTCTTTGATGAACCTGCATAAGGACATCCTGTGAAACTATTGTGTATGATGATTTAAACAGGAGTCCAAGCACCACATTTTCATCAGTGCATCCAAATGCTTGAGGTGAACAGGATAATTGTCTTCTTCACCCTTTATTAAAAGAGTGCTAACATTTATTCAAGAATCCTGGAATGCTCATTATTTTCTTTCATGGAAGTGCTTTAAGCAGCTGTCCAACTTCTAATTAAAAAAAGCCTTACAAAAATATTTTGCTAATTGTTCATTTCATGCTGAATCTAATCATAATAGAAATTTGAAATTGTTACCTTGGTAGGTTGTTTTAAAAATAAAAGCTTTGTTAGAGAGTTAGAATGTAAAATCCAAGCAGTACATAACCCTGATCTCATGATGCTACTCAAGCATCAAACTTCGGAGCTTCTGAGGAATAGTGACATTAAAAAAAAAATTCTCCGGAGAAGAACTAATGCACATAATTGAAAATGTTAATAGAGTGTCCAAGGTTTACTCACCACAGACTCCATGTCATTTAGGGTTATTGGTTTTCCCAGCATCATCTTATAAAAAGGCCTAATGAAGAAACCTGTGCACAAAGGAACAACGTTAAATTAAAAATGGCTCCCTCTTATAAATGAACACTTTACCATCTACAACAGGGGTGTCAAACGCAAGACCCAAGGTTGGAGCTGGCCCGCGGGGTGCTTAGATCTGGCCCATGGGGCCGCCTTGGAAACAGGAAAGGACGGGGCCACAGTGCCTCTGCCAGTGAAAATGGAGCCACCACGGAAGGCCCTTCTAGCTCCATTTTCACTGGGAGGTTGCAGGAGGCTGCTACAGCCGAAATGGAGCTTGAGAGCCTGTTTTCACTGGTAGAGCACTCGGGTTGCCATAGGCGCCTTCACACGAGTGATGTCGAGCTGGCCACACCCACCCCAGCCCCCCAAGGACAAACATAATCCTGATGCGGTCCACAATGAAATCAAGTGTGACACCCCAATCTACAACATTTGGCCTTAAAAAAAACAAATTGTGGACCTAGTTCTTAATTTATGAGCTGATTAACCTGAGGTATGTGTTAGAAAACCCACGGAGTTACATTTCTTGAAAATCCAGAAAGAAACGAACAATTTCTAATAGGAACCAAGTGAGGGGAAAAAAAGGTTATATATGTCTGTGTGTGTGTGTGTGTGTGTGTGTGTGTAGCAACAGAGAACAGCAAAACAGCTTCAAAAAAAGAGAAACCATCCTTGCCGCAGATGATCCAAATTTAAAAGATGCAGTGGTAATTATTTCCACTGAATGGTTTTTTTTATTGTAAGGAAGGATGGTTAGAATTTATCTCTTTGAGGCCACTGTTAGGTGCGGGCAGATAATTATGACAATCTTTCTCCTTTAAATATGGCTGCTGGGAAGAACGAACAAACTGTAAGTTTTTGCTATCCACAGAGTAGCTAGATCCTGAAATAAGATAAACGATGTTGCTTTAGTGCTACACAAATGTATTCAGTGTGAATAATTTTCTGAGAACAAGCTTAATGATTCTCAATGAAAAAGTTCTCCAGAGCACAAAATTATACTGTTTCTTTGTATGACTTTGATAATTTAGCTGGAAGATACTAATCAACCATCAGTGTCTTTGCCGGTCTGGAAAATCCCGATACTATACCCAAGGTATTATTTGATTCATGTACTAGAGAAGGGGTAGGACTGCGAGGGCTATATAAATAGAACAACAACCAAAAATAAAAGTAGAGAACATATCTATATAGCTATGTGATACAAGAACTAAAGAACTCAGTTGGAACTCAAATGCTTTCTCAATTGTGTAGCTTTAGGAAACTGACTGAACAGCTTGGTAGAAATCTGCATCTTATTCCAACCAATCCCCAAAGATTGGTTTTTCACTAGGAAGAAGACATAGAAAGATTATACTGCAATGCCCATCTGGCTACTTTTTCCAGGGATTTTAAACACTTTTCTGGACCAAAAAAAAAAGATGTAGCTCACATGTAGCCCAGTTTATCATCTTTATAAGGTAGTGGGGCTGAGGTGGGTTCCTACCGGTTCAGACTGGTTTGGATGAGTAGGTATCAACTTGGCCACCCATGCACCCAAACAGGTTCTATTGACGGCAGTGCCATCTTGCTATTTGGTTCTGCGCATGCGCAGAACAATCTCCATTGCTGAAATGTAATTGTTCCCCCTTTTCTAACATCAGACCTTTTTAGATGTAAATGCGCACATGCACAAAATTTTTTGCATGCCCAACTGGCAGTAATGCCGGTAGCAACCCTCCCCAATTCTGGGGAAGGGGAGGGACAGCCCTTGAAACTGTGCTAAAAAAAACCTGCAGCTGACCGGGGGCCATCTTCCGTGTTGAAAGAGCTATCTTGGTGACTTTGGAAGCTGAACTGAAGGTGTTCTTTTTGATGTAAAATCCTCCGGTGGCTTAGGTGAAATTTATCTGCAGGACTGGCCATTCCCACACAGCCTGCCCCACACTCTTCAAACTTCAGCAGGGCATTCTTTCAAATTTTACCGTAGGTATGTGCAATACTAATAGTACATTTATTCATTAGAATTCTGAAATTCACATTACGTAATCCTTTAAGAGAGAGGTTTTTATAGCAAAATGTACTGTTGATAAACGACACCAGATAAATTACCTAAGGTGTAATAAAAAGGACTTCCCGTCACTGAAGGAAAATGTAAAAAACATGAA
The DNA here is from genome assembly GCA_039707465.1 of Rhabdophis nuchalis. Taxonomy (NCBI): domain Eukaryota; kingdom Metazoa; phylum Chordata; class Lepidosauria; order Squamata; family Natricidae; genus Rhabdophis; species Rhabdophis nuchalis. The sequence continues at coordinate 229,778,114 of CM077644.1, forward strand.
CTTGTGAAAAGAAAAAAAAAAGAAAGGGAAAATAAGCAAAGAAATTATAAAAACATTCTTTGATAATACAAAGAACTTTGAAGATTAGTATTGACATCAGAAACTATTTTATTGGGACTCACGGTCCAAAAAGACTTATGGGGAGTCTGGTTCTATATAGGGCAAAAGGCAGCAAAATTATATACTCTACCATGGAGAAATATTCAAATATTCACAATGGAGGAATTGATTGTGAAGATGGCAGGATGAGAAGAGCTGGCTAAACTGTTTGGTGAGGGCAAAACAACAAGAACCCTTCGTAGAAGTCTGAAAACCTTTAATTGACTTTTTGCTAAAACACTGAGAAAAGTGAAATGATGATTTCTAGATTCGGGGGATGTAAAAAGATCAAATAAGGGCCTGAAGGGATTATTGTAATATTGAGGAGGGAACAGAGATAATGAGTTTGTTTATGCAGGTATTTGCTGTAAAGAAATATGGGAGTTGCTACTTTAATCTTTCTTTCTTTCTTTCTTTCTTTCTTTCTTTCTTTCTTTCTTTCTTTCTTTCTTTCTTTCTTTCTTTCTTTCTTCCTTTCTTTCTCTTTCCTTCCTTTCTTTCTTAATTCTCTCTCTCTTTCTTTTTCTTTCTCTCTTCTTTTTTCCTTCCTTCCTTTCTATTTTCCTTTTTTGTTTTTCTTTCTTTATATATTTCTGCATTTGACTTTTAGCTATGTAAAGAAAATCTAATAATAATACCTTTTACATCCTCAAACAATAACATCTGCTTAACCCAGGTCCTTGGGAAGGACTGGATATGTGAATAAAAATGCCAAATTTAAAAATCTGGCTGACTCTGTGAACAGCCATAAACGACTCAATAGATGGACAAAAATACCAAGTCCAGTCTGAACATTGGCTGACTGTGCGATAAACTATAACACAATAAATATTAGAAACAGGCATATAGAGCTATTTGAAAATATATACATAAGCTACTGAATAAAAATACACTTCCGCTCAATGGGTAAAAAATAAATGAAAATTATTTAAAAGGAGCATATGGGAAGAGAATTTCTTGCATTTTTTTTCCACACACACTTTCGGGTTTATAGCTCCATCATAACAATTCTATTGTTTTTTAAGGCATTTATGGGAAGAAAATATATTTTTGTACTCACAGATCTTTTGAACGATTTGTATCAGTTATAATATTTTACTTACATAAAACACTCTACTTCTGAAGCCCAAACTCTCTTTCATAGTTACCCTCCCTTATTCAACTCACCATCTAAAAGCTTTCCATGATATACAGCCAGTCCAGCAACACGACCGATAAAGGTGAAATAAGACAAATGGTCTTCATTACAAAGTCCAGAATTAGGATTGATCTGAAGAGTATAGTTGTCCCTTATTGAAAAAGAGAGAGAGAAATGAAAGGATGAGTGTCTTAGGTATTTGATTCACAGTTTCCCTCAAGCGACACAAATATATCTTTACAGCATTACTTGAATGGTATAACTTATTTGATACATACCAGGAACCTATTTGCTTCTCAATAGGAACAGGAGACAAGTGTTTTCCTCATTTGAGGATGAATATTTTATATATCTAAATATATTTGGCCTTTGCATCAAAAAGTCACAGATTCTACATTTTCTGGTCTTTAGTTCTCAATGGAGAAACTGCACTGAAAATGGTTTTTAAACCAAAGTCTTTGTAGCTACCAAGTCAAATTGCAACAAATAAAAAACAACTTGGTTAATAGCAATAGCACTTAGACTTATATACACAGTGCTTTACAGCCCCTCTCTAAGCAGTTTACAGAGTCAGCATATTGCCCCCAACAATTTCGGATCCTCATTTCACCCACCTCGGAAGGATGGAAGGCTGAGTCAACCTTGAGCCTGGTGAGATTTGAAACAGTCAGACGGCAGTCAGCAGAAATAGCCTGCAGTACTGCACTCTAACCACTGTGCCACCACAGCTGTGGTGGTATTAATGTATTTATTATGACACAGCCTTATTTTATTAACATGCAAGCCAATTCTTGGTAAATCACCCAGAAATGTAATTATCATTGTTCTATTTTCCAATCCACAATCATGGTTCAAACATGTGCCTTAATATATATGAGAGATTGAATCTAGAGAGGAGAGGGCCTACCCTCTGACATCTAGACATTCAACTGGGAGAGGTGAAGACAAGCCAGAGTAGCAATGGCTTGAACGTAAAGATAGCTTTCCTCATGATACTACTAGTAAGTTCCCCGAATGTGCCAAATCTTTTAGTTACATTCACTGGATGTCTGGAGATCTAGGATTCAAGGCCACTGGGTATGTCCCATTTTCTACTTGGAAATAAGTCCTCCATTTGTACAACTGAATGCCGAAGAGGGCTATTATGCCAGGGTGAAAGTACAGACAGTCCCTGGATTAGGAATATCTGATTTATGGGCAACTTGTATTTACAAATGGACTGCCTGTTACTAAAAACTGGTGGATGGCATTCTCTTTCTTCAAGCCAACAAACAGCCGAAACGTCAAAATGTATTTATGAACTACAGAAACCACACATTTTAACTGTTTTCAGAGGTTTATAGGGCTTCATGAAAACATTAGCAGTTCACTGGCTTGAAGAAGAATTCGCACAGTCACTCAAGCACTTGTGACGTCCCGGCTGGATTACTATAACGCTCTCTACATGGGGCTTCCCTTGAGGTGCACTCGAAAGCTACAGTTAGTACAGAATGCGGCCGCGCGGGTGATTATGGGTGCCCCAAGGCAAACCCACGTAACACCTCTCCTGCGCGAGCTGCACTGGCTGCCTGTGGCCTTTCGAGTGCGCTTCAAGGTATTGACGACCATCTTTAAATCACTCCATGGCTCGGGGCCTAGCTATATACGAGACCGCCTCCTGTCCCATACATCCCTTTGCCCGATCCGCTCCCACAGAGAGGGTCTTCTTCGGGTGCTGTCGGCCGGGCAATGCCGGTTGCCGACACCCAGAGGAAGGGCCTTCTCTGTGGCGGGCCCGGCCCTCTGGAACGACCTACCCCCCGACCTTCGCACTATCTCGGACCTCCGCCTCTTCCGCCAACGTCTTAAGACGTACTTATTCCAACAAGCCGGCCTAGAATAGGCCCCCGTTTCTGACTTTTTAAAGAAAATTTATAATTTGGTAAGGGTTTTTAATATTGGGTTTTTAGCACGGGTTGATGAATTTAATTAGATTTTAATTTATATTTATTGTATTTTGTGTTTTTTAAAATGCCTGTGCGCCGCCCTGGGTCCTAACAAGGAGAAGGGGGGGGTATAAATTTAATAAAATAAAAATAAAATAAATAAATTCTGTTCATCAATTTTTGTAATAAATATAAAATTCTTTATCGGCCAAGTGTGATTGGACACATAAGGAATTTGTCTTTGGTGCATAAATTCTCAGTGTGCATAAAAAGAAAAGATACATTCAACAAGAACCATAAGGTAAAACACTTAATGATAGTCATAGGATACAAATAAGCAATCAAATCATACTAGGAAACAATCAATATAAATCATAAAGATACAAGCAACAATGTTACAGTCATACAGTCATAAGTGGGAGGACATGGGTGATAGGAACGATGGGAAGATTAATAGCATTGAGAAGATTACTAGTAATATTTGAATGTACGAGGTCTGACTTACATATAAATTCAATTTAAAGGCAGCAATAGCAATTAGACTTATATACAGCTTCACCGTTCTTTACAACCGTCTCTAAGTAGTTTATAGCATTTTGACCCCAACAATCTGGCTCCTCATTTTACCCACCTCGGAAGGATGGAAGACTGAGTCAATCTTGAGCTAGTGAGATTTCAACCGTCAAATTGCAGGCAGCCGGCAGGCAGAAGTAGCTTGCAGTAAGTACTGCACTCTAACCACTGTGCCACAATAGCTTATTAGTAATTGGGAATGAATCTCATTCTGTACAGCAACCTCTATACTTTAGAAAGAGTACTATTCTAATACTCTGCATCCTATGCAGACTGTTAAAAAAATCAGTACAGTATTGAGAACAAGGAAAGCATTTTTAAAAATCTCTTTTGACAGGTACATGTTTCAATATGCTCAATTCCTACGAAAGCAATGTAATACATGTAATTGCATGACAAAGGTTGGCTTTCATACATAAATTCATCTTTTGACTATCCTATTAACTGCCTAAGCAAAACATGGAAAAATGAGTTACAATGGTGAGATAATACTTCTAGGAAAGGAAGTGTTGGTGAAGACAGTTTTAATGCAAGAGTTTGGGATTGAGGTGAACTATTACAGGGTTGGGATTATGAAGATAAATATCTCTGTGCATATATCTGAATGTATAACTAGTAGATTTAATTAATAGTTCATTGTACCTAATGGCATGGTTTCTAACATATTTCTGTGTTGATTCTTATACAAAATATTTCAATTGACAAAGCAATGAAGAATTAGGGAGAGTATTTCTGCAGGTAAAATTTATTTTCAATCAGGCCTCTTCCTAGGTAAGAATGCTATTAAAAATTCTTACTCTTCATGATAAGAAGGCTCCTGGAATGAGATTTTTGTATTCAGTTCCGGGCAACAGCTGGATTAGAATTTGTTTTCTATACTTCTATCTTAATGTGTTATCTATCTATCTATCTGTCTGTCTGTCTGTCAGTCTGTCCGTCCGTCCGTCCGTCCGTCCGTCCGTCCGTCCGTCCGTCCGTCCGTCCATCCATCCAAATTCAAGATTGGGGAATGGGATACTAGAAACTCTGTTATCTTACTTGCTTCGCAAGTAAGATAACGGGGCACGCAACTTGGGTGTCCTCCTGGATTCCCGGCTGTCCATGGAAGATCAAGTGACAGCCGTGGCCAGGTGGGCATTCTACCAGGTTCGCCTGGTACGCCAGTTGCGTCCCCTATTGGATCGGGATGCCCTTTGCACAGTCACTCATGCCCTCGTGACATCCCGACTGGACTACTGCAATTCTCTCTACATGGGGCTCCCCTTGAGATGCACCCGAAGACTTCAGCTTGTCCAGAATGCAGCCGCGTGAGCAATTTTGGGAACCTCTAGGTTTACCCATGTAACACCGCTCTTGCGCGAGCTGCACTGGCTGCCTGTCGTCTTCCGAGTGCGCTTCAAGGTTTTAATTACCATCTTTAAAGCGCTCCATGGCACGGGACCTAGCTATCTGCGGGATCGGATTCTGCCCCATACATCCCTGCGGCCGATTCGCTCCCACAGAGAGGGACTTCTCCGGGTGCCATCCACTAGGCTATGCCAGCGGGCGACGCCCAGGGGAAGGGCCTTCTCTATGGCGGGCCCAGCCCTCTGGAACGACCTTCCCCCTGAAATTAGAACAACTACGGATCTCCGCTCCTTCCGCCAAAAATTGAAAACACACTTCTTCCATTTGGCCGGCCTAGGTTAGTCTGCTGTTTTTAACTGGGTTTAGGGATTTGTAGTTTAATTTTAGCATAGTGGTTTTAGCGCAGGGATAACTTTATTTAATTCTTATTTTATCTATTTATGTATTTTCTATTGTATTTTTAATTTTCCCTGTGCACCGCTCCGAGTACCTTCGGGGAGAGGACGCGGTTTATAAATAAATTATTATTATTATTATTATTATTATTATTATTATTATTATTATTATTATTATTATTATTATTATTATTATTATTATTATTATTTCTTTCCTTACCAGACAAATTTAACTTGAGTTTGTTAAGCACCTTATGTGTGATTTTGAATAGAAGGGAGAAAGATAAACTGAAACAATGATTTATTTTTTATTTTATTAAATTTATACCCCGCCCTTCTCCAAACGGACTCAGGGCGGCGAATGAATAATTGTTGAACAATGAAAAAATAAATATTTGGTTTGAACACAGTGGAATGTGCCCCAACTGGCTGTGCCACTTGATTCAGGGAATTCTTGTTTCCTATCATTAAGGGCTGTTTCAAACTTGTTCTCTCTTTTATGCTTGTTACTGCAAAATTCCAGCAAAAACAGCTGGTCCTTAATTAAATCTCTTCACAAAAGAAAAGGCTCTTGCAAATTAATGCCAGACTAGGTAATATACATGACTAACAAACAGAAGGCAGCAGATGGAAACAACTGGCCCAAATCAGTATTCCTTAGTACAATGTAAGTCAAAGTTCAGAATGGTACCTCGTCTGTTGAGCAAACACATTGCGATTTTAAATATAAACACATTGAGGGAAAGACACACATGACATGTTCTACAAAACACATAGTCCAAATTACACACTGAAGGTTATGGAAAACATTCAAAGGCATCTATTTTTGATTGTATAGTTAGTCCTTGACTTACAATCACAATAGAACCTAAAATTTATGTTGCTAAGTGAGAGAGGTGTTAAGCGAGTTTTGCCTCATTGTATGACCTTTCTTGCAACAGCTGTTAAGTGAATCACTGCAGTTGCTAACATGGTTGTTAAGTGGTTTCTCCATTGACTTTGCTTGTCAGAAGGTCGCAAAAGGGGATTGATCACATGACCCTGGCACACAGCAACCGCCCTAACTATGAACCAGTTGCCAAGCAACCAAATTTTCATCACGTGACCATGGGGATGCTGCAATGGTCATAAGTGTGAAAAATGATTCATGTCACTTTTTTCAGTGCCATTGTAACTTTGAACGGTCACTAAATGAACAGTTGTAAGTCAAGGACTACGGTACCGGCACAGAACATTTTCTGTATTACTAGTTTGACTTTCTCTTGTAAGGTTGTATAGCTGTTGTTGGTAGCTTTCCACCAGAAAACAATAGTGGAAAAATAAATGACTATATTCATCTAGTGTAGCTGTAGGAATATTTCATCAATGAACTTACGGTAAAATGGGCGGCCAATAAATGTTTCAAACAAAAACATAAATAATATACTTACGTTGCTGAGTATTCAAAGAGGCCATAATAGGGGTTGAACATTTCCTTGGACAATAGGAAGAACCATTCTCTGGCCACTCCTCCATAGTCAAGGCCTTTTTCTGATTCAAATTCTATCCAGAGTCTGGCTTTTAATACATCAGATCTCTTCACTGACATGATTCTTCTATACGATTCTTCAAAAATATTATTTCTGTGGAGTTTCATCTCAAATCTGTTTGGTATATCAGCCTACAGGGAAAAAAGAATATTCTATAAATATTGATTGGCCTGAAGGGATTTTCCATATCAGCTATTTATAGAATAAATTGTCTAAGAGTATATGACGAGGCTTTGTTTCCTTCTTTTCAATACAGTGCAGTGTCTGCAGAGGTTCAATTAAAAACATGTAGACTTCCTTTAGGGGGACAATGGGTCCTGCTGAACTGCAAGTATTTCATGAAATACATCCCTGTTGGTCACTCAAGGGTCCTTCTCATGGCCAATCAATGAGTAGGTGTCCAGTAAAGACCATGGAGGTGATCTTAAAGAAAGGGAGGGGGTATTTCCACAGCAGATTTGCCCACTCAACTGCAGTTAATAGCAATAGCACTTAGGCTTAGATACCGCTTTACAATGCTTTCAAATCCTTTCTAAGCGGTTTACAGAGTCAGTCTATTACCCTCAACAATTTGGGTCCTCATTTTGCCCACCTCAGAAGGACGGAAGGCTGAGTCAACTTTGAACCTGGTGGTATTTGAACTGTGAAATTGCAGTAGCCGGCAGTCAGCGTGCCACTGAGTTTTAAGTAGATCAATGTCACCTCCAAGCTCATTAGCCTGAAGATTGTCTGCTGTACATGGAAACTTTTGTGACAGAATAAGAAGGAAAGCAACATTTCTCAACTGGGACAATTTAAGACAGGTGTTTGCTGTCGTAGCAATGGGCTGAGGATGAGAGTGAAGCGCTCAGAAATGGTTACTAAAGAATCTTTGTGCTATAGCAAGCAAGATATGTAGAGGAACCCTTAGTGGTTGGAAAGAAACAGTAGCAAGAATGTGTGTGGGTTTGGTTGTGTGGGACCCTACTTTACAGAGAAGGAAAAGGTACCCTGTGAAGTGATTAAATGGACATAATGGACATCTGGAACCATATGGAAAAATGGAATGGAAGTTGAAAGAGAAAAAAAGGAAAGAGAGAAAAATTATGCAATTGCGGAGTGCCATAGCAAAATGTATTGTAAAAATCAACATATATTATAAAAGGAAGGTTGCCTTCTCTATACTAAGGCTACCAAATTTATCATAAAATAAATATTTACTTACCGGTTTCTTTAACTTCTTCCTGAAGTAGTCATATTTTTGTTTAAATTCTCTGGAATACGGAACAGCCTGGAAGACAGGAACATTGTAGTGTTAGTGTAAAGAATCAAATGATTGTAAAAGGGTCATATTGGGATCATCCATTTCTCTCTAATTATTCTTTTCCTTAGTCCTTAATAATTTCTCTACTTATTCATTACCTTAAGCTTTCATTTCTATAAACCTGATGCCAATGAGTTCCTCTGATACATATACTAAACCGCTTGAGATCTGTGATTTCCTATCCTTACAGGGGCATATTTTAAATTGCCTAATTGTCTCAGTACATATTGAAATAGTTCTGGTTAGATAGTTAGGAAAGAAAGAAAGAAAGAAAGAAAGAAAGAAAGGAAGGAAGGAAGGAAGGAAGGAAGGAAGGAAGGAAGGAAGGAAGGAAGGAAGGAAGATGCAGTTTAAAAAAAATCTTGGGTGGGCTAAACTTTGACCAGAACAAGAAATAGATGCAATTTTTGTGTGTTTGTATCATGAGGTTTCATCCCAAGCTCAGGACAAAACAAGAGTGTGCGGTTCCATGCTATTTTTGACCATTTTTCCTGCAGAAACATGAAAGAAATGTTTTCTCCCTTGTTTTTCATCTTAGAAGTAGACATGTGAATGAGGCAGTTTTCCTTTTTCAGTGCACTCTTACTAACCAAGTAAATACATTTATTTTTTAAAAGTCATGCCCTTGGCCATGTTGCCACTGGTAGATAGTACTCAGGTTGGATATCCATTTACTTTGGTAACCATAGGATGAAAAATTATGATTTGTTTAAAGTTCATGGATGAACACTTTTTAGATTGGAACACAATTCGTTCAATACAGGTGGTCCTCAACTTAATCAACTTCCAAAAAGACTGTCCTCTGTCTATCAGACACCCAATAGGCAGATGAGTAAGTGTAGAAGCTTTTGTATGATTTGGAATGGGTTATGTTCTCTCTGCAAAATTAAGTTCACTGTTTGGGATTCTTTTTCAGCATTTAGAGCTACCTAAAGAGCTAAAATGTTGGATGAGAAGCATGGGGGGATACAAGTGCCACTGTAAGGGTGGGCACAGGTACAAACATCAAAGTCAGTCATTTTTTTTCCAAGTTAAAACTACTTAATCCCAGCAGTTTTTGCAAAAATAATAACAATAATAATAAAAAATCCACGCAGTACTTACTGGACCTGTAATAGCAGGATTCTGCAACCTGGGATCTTCCCACTGGGTAATTTTGTTATCTGAAAATTAAACAAGAAAAATTGCAACATGTTTTTTCCCCCCTCTCACGTTCCATTTTTTAAACCAAATTTTTTTTTTTTAAAACAAAAACAACCACAACCAAACAACAGATGGTCAGGTACTCTCGAAGAAAAAAGGACTTTATATGTGAATATGTCATTTTAAAGAGCAGCAAGAAGGATTCAACTATCTTTGGGTCTCATTTAGCCATCCAATTCCTGTACAAACTATTCTACAATGCAGAGACTGCATTCTGACAATGGGCGAAGTATTTTGAATTGAACCTCTTCAGACAGCTGTTCCGGGCTTGTAGCAGCTGTCTGACGCTTCCAATGTTTCCAATGTGGTTGGGGAGAGGAAAAACCCTCTATCAATGTGGAGCAATACCCTTGCACTTGGCAATTTTGAAGTCTGGATGGTTTGAATTCAACATATTTTGCATCTGGATGGCAAACGCTTTCATGTGAACCACTAATGGGAAAATATTTGAGTACACTGGATGCAGCACGATTGCAATAGATTTATTACATATATTATGTGATGTATTTGCAATCCCTAACCAGCGCTGGATTTTACTTGGGGTTGTGGCAGTTCTACACCCTGGAGGAAGGCTGGGTGCTGCTTTGGGGAAACCTGACTGAAGTATTCCAATCCTCCTTTTGTATTACAAAGTCCTTTAAGAAACTTTTAAGTCCTTTTCTTAAAGGTTGATTCCACCTTTTTGGTTTCCTTTTGCTTCTCTTTCCAAATTTAATTCTAGCTAGGCTCCATCCAGATACCTTTAGTGCATATCTATTGGCCTACAATTAGGGAAAACATTTCTCTATTCTGAAATCTTTATTACGGACAGCAGAGCAAGGTTAGGAAATTAAAGAGTGCAATAAAGAAGCAACGTAAGAATCTGGAAAAAGATTTCCCTGAATAATTTGTCGTTTATTTAAAGCCCTCCCTCTACACTCTAATTCTTTAAAAAACGAAACGGGGTGTTTTTTGATGGCAAAATGTAGAGCAGTGGATGCTACTTTTTCATGTTATGATGGAGAGGTACTTAAAGCTGGCACTCAAATCATGAGATTGGGCAATCGCAGGAATTCTGGGCAACTAATATAAAATTGCTTTCCACAGTTAGTTGCCTAATGCTCTCCAGTCTGGTGTTTGACTTCTAATTTCTGGTCGTTCTGGCGAGATCTAATTGAATTGTTTGGGAAACACACTTTATTACTTTTCATTCCCTAGTTATAACTGAAGCTATTTTGCTGGTTTTATACTTTTTGGTATCTTTCCCCCCCACTCTGTGTTGAATATCTTTTAATAAGGAACTAACATCCCTTTTGCTGTGTAAATAATTTAATACTTGAGGCAATTTCTGCAAGTTAACCATTGCTGCCTACAAGGCTGAGCAGAGGGGTTTGCCTTACAATATCCTCACAATTGCCTCTTTCAGGGAGGGAAGAAGGAAGGAAGGAAGGAAGGAAGGAAGGAAGGAAGGAAGGAAGGAAGGAAGGAAGGAAGGATCATTATTGTTCCCTCATCAACCAAGAAAGGTTAAGAGGATGCGCGCCCTCTTGCTAGATAGAATTTGGTTACTGTAAAGAGGGACTACTGTCATTTATTTGTTTTCTCTATCTAGTCTAATTCAAATTTCTTATTTCATAAAACAGATTGTATATTTTCTTAATACAATCTTTTTTTATTAGCAAGCAGGTTGTTGGGCAGCCCGCACAAACAAGGGAATATATATGTATATATATCTCACATGGTTTTCTGGAGGGCATGAGATTGAAATGGATTTCTAAATACAAAGTGCAATTTTCTAGGAAAAGGTACAGCACAACATTACAACATATTGTTGACATTCAAGAAGCTACAAAGGACCTGGCTATTTTCCCAGGCTTTTCCAAAGTGACGGTTGAGCCCCCCTTCCTTCCCCCATTGGATGTGGTTTTTCTGATTATGTGTTGTTTTAGGGATGTTCATGATTTCTTTCCATCTTTTGTAATTTAAAAAAAAAATAACTGCAAGCCATCAGGAAGTCTTGGAAATTGGACAGCCTATCAATTGTATGGGTGGATAAATAAATCAAAACAAAATAAAGGTAGTTCTCGACTTGTGACTTGGTTGCTTAACGACCGTTTGAAGTTATGATGAACCCTCCCCAAATTCCATGATTTAAAAGTTACAATGGCTGACACAACTTATGGTCATGTGATCGTATTTTTGGTGCTTGGTAACTGGCTCACCTTTATCGCTTTTGGCAGTGTTCTGCAGTCAAAGTGACTGCAAGGTTCAATTTTTTTATTATTTACTATTTCTGCTGTTTAGTTCTGATTTCCAACCAAAACACCCTTGGGTAAAATAGATTCACTTTAATGACCACTGCAAACAATGCCAAAAAGAAATCAGATCCGGCTATTTGATATCTCAACTTCTGACTGCAACAACTTCTGACTGAAATCTTAGGCTCAATTATAGCCATAAGTCAAAGACTACCTGTCGCACTACTGTAAACTTGTGTTATATGGCTGCATCCCCCCCCCCCAAAAAAAAGTTCTCAAGAAAGCTGAACATCTTAGCAAAGTCTAGAAACTCATTCAAGAGTGATGAGTCAACTGAAGACATTTTTATGAGAGGAAAACTATGAATGATTCATATTGATGACACCCTATTCCATTTTGCTAATTGATGAAGTGGTTTAGAAAAAGTGCTGTTTGAGAGCATGATGGGATCAAGAATGCTTAAAACCATTAAAGAAAAGGACAGCTGTGGTGGTTAGCCACAAAAACTTCCATCATTCACATTTACTTTGGCCCTAACAAATGAATATCCCAACTGCAACTATGAGGAACTTAAAAGTGAAGTAAATTAAGATTTCTCTCAAATTTTCAATTGTATGCAATTGACGGTATTTATTTGCTAGATTTATATCCTGCCTGTTTTTTGGGAGCTTTAAGGCAATGTACGCAATACATCACATCAACCTCATATGGTAGGTTGGGGCTGTGTGATGGTGACAATCCAGAGTTACCTCAAAGGTCATATGTGTGAGATAGTACATGGACATTATCGTTATTCAATTATAACTGAATTATGTCAAAAACCCATTGTTTTGTTGAGACCACCTAAATGCAAGTTGAACTTAAGTGCTGTTAAGAACCCACTTTTCTAAAACAGTCACTGTTTCAGAAAAACAGTCTTATTTAGGTTATTATTTAAGACCTAATTTTGTGACTGTTGTATCATCACTTTTACTGATGGGCTCAAAAGATTTCAACCAGTTTTGGAAAGTTAGGGCTGATGTTTTTTTCCAATTGGGTTATGATTACTTGTAACCTACACCTGCATAACCAACTTGTCTCCCTTCTTTAACTACCCACCCACCTCCATCCTGCTGGTTCATTTCAGTTAAAATCCTTGATCAGTCTAGTCCAGGGCTTCTCAACCTTGGCGACTTTTAAGTGCTGTCTGGGAAATTCTGGGAGTTGAGTCCACACATCTTAAAGTTGTCAAGATGGAGAAACCGTGGGTTAGCCACTCTGTGATGAAGATTTAATGAAGGGGGCTGCAGCTCATGAAAGCTGATGTCTTTCAATAAAATGTGTTGGTTGGAGAAAGTGATACCAGGCATCTCTTGATTATTTACTATTGCAGACTTAACAAACACCTCCTCCTGCAATGCCAAAGTTAGACTTGAGCCTATGTCCCCAGTACTAACTCAACAATATAAGGTCTGTTCCTCTCATTAGCAAGTAGCTCAAAAGAACCATCTGCTCCAGTTCTTGTGACATAAATGCTGCTTTGACCAATAAAGTTCTATCTGGATTTGCATTTAACTTTTCCAACCAGAATAAAAGTGCTGGGAAAAACTGTTTTCCTTCCTGGAAAAGCTATTAATCATTTCCCATTTCTATGAAGTGAGGAAGCTGAGGCCCGCCACAGTTCTTCTACTGCTGCCCTGATCCTATGGTTAGTATCAGATATGCTCCTTCCCTGATGGGATTCAAAAAAAATGCTATAAAGACTTATAGCATAATTGCTGCCATTGCTTTCCTGGGATTGTTTATATGTTGAGGTTATTTGGTTTGGAATATCTTGAGGAGTTAAGCTGGAGTAATTTATTTTAACGTACATTTACTTTCTTGGTAGCATCTTAACGTTTTCTTACATTTTCATTACTGTATTTATAATGCTTTCTCATGTTATTACTGTAAACTTCCAGGAATCCATATGGTGGCTTTATATAAATGTGATTCATAAAATAAAGTCTGCATCCAGCAGTGAACTGGCACGGCCATCTGTCTTATTGTACAGGAGGAAAAGATGCCCCAAGCAAGGCAAGAGATATACATGATAGCAAGGCTGCAGTGATTCAACCAAGCTGGTTTTAAGATATTTTTAATTCCAAACAGGGCTGAGATTCATTGAGCTATGCCTGATTTTAATCTATTGTCTTTCTGGCAGCAGAAAAAAAAATACATATTACTGCTGCTGCCACAAAAGGCAGGACCTTACAACTGATGATGACAGAAAAGAAATGCTTGTTGCGGTCCGCCAGCGGCCTGCAGAGCTGGCAGCAGAGTTGGACAGTGAGGAGGTTCGGGAAGAACATGGGCCAGTCCTGGAGTCTAGGGAAGGCTCGGAAGAGGGCTCAGCATCGGAGGCAGAGAGGGGGCCAGGGCCATCTGGGAGTTATGCGTTGCCTCCAGAGCCCCCAGAGTCAACAGCTAGGAAGAGGAAGAGGGAAAGCCTGTTCCCAGTGCGCACATTCAAAGAGCTGTCAGAAGGCAAGAACAGTTAAGACAAAAGGGGTGACTTGGGAGTAAGGCTTGGAGATGATTGGCCCCTCCCATAAGACAGAAAGGAGGAGCAAAGCTGTGTGAGTTTTTGCAGGAAGCAACTTTGTTTCTTCTGGTTAAAGTCTGAAGCTCCATTTTGACGCTGTGCTCTGTTTGGCCTTAAAAAGCTAATTGCCAATTAGGTTTTTGACAACATTTCAAGGGAGATAAAGGTGGGTGCTTATCAGCCTTATCCCAAAAGACTTTGGTAGACTTCTGTCGGACTCTTTACAAACTATTTGTGACTCATTACGGGCTGTGAATGAACATAATCCAGAGCCGTTGAAATAAAAAGAGGGTTTTAATGACTAATCATGTGCTTTTTATTGTCTCAGGAAGCCTAGATCAGAACAATGCTTAATGTACAAGATTTCAGGATCAGTGCAAAATTTTAATAAAGGTGACAGACATGTGAGAAAGCAGAACTATTTAAGAGGAAAAGGAAGGTCAATAATAGAAAAGGCTAAAAGAACCTAACTACTATCATTTCTGTCTTTCAAAAGTAGCAAAAAACAAAATTGGTCATGTAGCATTTAGGCATTTCTTGGTTAATATTATAACAATTCGAGGAAGAGCTTAATCTGGTTCTAAATGTTGACCTCCATTTCATTTTTATTTTAAAGGATATGATTTTACTTAAAACCTTATTCATGCGTTTTCAAGATTCAGAAGCGACTTTATCCAGGCATTCTTTATAAATAAGTTAACTTAACATTATGCAACCAAGTACCATTGTTAATTGATGGATATTCAAAGACAACAGAGATCAAAACACTGATGCAGTAATTTTAAAAGGTTAATTTTTCAAGTTTCATACAGCTGTTTTTCTTTCCATATTTTTGCTCAAGGACATGTTGAGCGTTTGCATATGCATTTATGAATATATATATATATATATATTAAAAAATCACAAACATTCCCAGTTGAAGAACAATTATTATTTCTGTTGCCACTTGAAAACCAAAACACAACAAAGATCCACACACTTGTTCAGGAGTGCTGTAATAGGACATATCTACAATGAAACGCCATTTAGACTAGGACTTCAAGGAACAAAAGTGGATAGATTAACAGGGTGCAAAATAACATGCCACAAATAGAAAATAAGGTCAGAACTGGTGTCGCCCCAAGACCTACTTTAATTAATTTGTGAGGGGAAAGATTCTAGCAAAATTTTCTTCTACTACTTGTGTGATATTCAGACTCATGGCTACATTATTATTATTATTATTTTTCTCATCTTATTTTCTATTCCTAGAGTGTGCTTCCATTTATTAATAAGTGCATATAAGCCACGGGATCCATCCACAACATCAAAGAGAAAGAAAAGAAAAGAAAAAAAAATTCAACAAAAACAACCACAAAGAAGAAATGTTAATGCTTCACAAGATCAAATAGGGACAAAGCTTGATGAGCCAATTAAAGCAAGCTTTTGGTGAATTGTACAGTACCGTAAGAGGGCACTAAGTCTCGGGTATGAATCTCGCCACATAGCAACACCTGGCTTCCTAAATGAAGAGTAAAATTACAAAGCTTTCACTTCAATAAAGATTACCTCCCTTCATCTATTCGCTTGTAAGGCCTGCATGCCTACTTACTATGATCTATATAAAACGTTCTTCCATCCAAATGAATCCTTTCCTCCCAACCAGGCTGTAATTAAAGAACAACAAAAACAACATCAGAAGCAGAATTAATATTTATTGCAGCATTATTATGTTCAAACGTTTCTAAACAGGCATATAGATAGCTTCATTTATTGTCTTTTATATTTTAAAGAATGTTTCGTGCGTTATATACTTAAAATTGAAATCGTGGAGTTCACCAATGTGACCTAATCCATGCCTAACAGAGTCAATTTTGGGGGGGAGGGGGGAATGCTGTCGTCTGATATTGAATAAGAAGAAAATTGATTCCAAAGAACTCCACAGGGATTTGTTTCTTCCAGTAAATAGACTGTTGTAACCTATGGTTTTATTAGTCAATCCCCTGACTGAGGTTGCCACTGAAACTTGCCTATAAAGGAGAATATTTGTAGTTTAGGATTGAAATGAAGGGTCTTTGGTGCCCTCTGAGCTTGGTTGTTTTTCTTGCAGATGTTTCATTATCCAAAGTAGCTAATATTGCTTTCCAAACCCCATAGCATATGTAGAACACATAGGGAATGAAAGAGAAATTATTCTTGAACTAGTCCAGGAGTAGCATCCTTTTTAGGTGGAAGGTACCACTGTACAGTCTTTGCTCTGTTACTAACACTCCCTTGAACCAAAGTAAAGAATACAAATAAAATAGGTGAGTATAATTTAAATAAACGAAAGGTAGCCAAAATATGAGATCTAACATAAGGACATAGAAACTTTCTGAAACTTGGCAATCTTGCACATAGTGGTCATTTTAATTAAACAATGTTACGTTGAAGGTCAGAGATTAAAACAATACCAACTCTTGAGCTATTTCCTTTCCAGGAAATGCTGCATCATTTTGCTTTTCTAGGTGCCTACAAAATCTCAAAGGGAGAAGAGAGAAAGTGCATCTTCCTTTCTCTGAATCATGTGCAGGAACGAGATGGCTTCTGTTTCATTAAAAAATTGAGAAAGATAATTTTTTTAAAAATTACGTATTTCATATGGGTATGTATGTATGTATGTTTGTATGTATGTATGTATGTATATATGTAAAACTTCTATTTCTCAAGTTGTGCATATGTGGAAATGGCCAAAAGTACAGTTGCTGATGCAGCTGCCTCTTCCAATGCTCATTGGTTCCTAGATATAAACTTTCTTTAAAAAAAATCAAATAATTTCTTTCCCTCTCATTAGCATTTTGCACGAGGAAAGAGTCGGAAAATGTGTTTTTTCAGGAAAATGCTCAACTTGCTGGATGGAAGCTCCCATCAAAGGGTGGAGAAAGTAAAGCAAAAGAAGAAGTATTGTTCCCACAAACAATACTTTTTGGGGGGAGGGTGTCAAAAATTGCGAATATGTCTTCTCTTTACACTGGGATACAGTACTTGTGAAGTCCCTATACGTTGTGTGTTTTTGGTGTATGTGATTGCTTTTGTAAATGCATAGAATGTTCTCCTTACTGCTTTCTAAGTTTAATTGTTAGCCATCCAGAGTCATTTTGGAATACGGTAGCCTCTACCATCTTAAAAAGTACCAGCAACAATAATATTGCAGGAACTAAAATAAAACCTCTCGTAGAAAATATCTTAAAATAAAGTTTTCCCCCCTCTAATGACATGATATACTAGGATTGCGTTCCTTCCCACTGTGTTTTTTGTAAGAAGGAGCAGCAAGAGATGGCTGGCAGCTTCTGCACTGGCCTTAAGCAGAGAGTTAAACCATTTTTACTCTCCACAGATGGGGAAGGAAAAAAAGAAGTTTTTCCTGTGAATTAAAACTTTTGTAGGCAGAGGAGAAAAATCTGAACAAAAAAAGAAAGAAAGAAAAGAACTACCTTTTGTTCATTCCCCAGAAAGCAGCAAGGAGATGCTGCTGGTATGCTGTAAGTATTTTTTGAAAACAGCACAAATTACAGGAAGGTAGACAAAAAAAGCCCTTAAAAATAGAGCTTTTCAGGGCTCTGCAAAGGGTTTGCCAAATGAGAGAAGGCATTCACTTAAAGAAAGGAGATTTTTATAGTTGTAATTGCTACTAAAGGAACGTTTTACATATAATCTTGAATATTTACATTCATAAGAACAGCATGGTAAGGACATTAATATGTTCTTCCAAATGAGAAATGTAGAATTAAATACAGAGATAATACAATAGGTAACCTTAAAATAGCAAAAGAATCATAGCTTTACTGTGTGTGCAGGGAAAGGAATTTTTATTCCGTTCTCAAAAAGATGGATGTGGATATCCTTAGGTTTACAATAGGGGAGACACACTTTAGTATCTTAACTTGTAAACAATATTTCTCTTGCTTTAGCCAATCATTAAAAAGTGAATTCAGATGTTCTAGAGCAGTGTTTCTCAACTTTGCCAACTTGAAGATGTCTGGACTTCAACTCCCAGAAGTCCCCAGCCAGCATCCACTGGCTGGGGACTTCTGGGAGTTGAAGTCCAGACATCTTCAATTTGACAAGGTTGAGAAACACTGTTCTAGAGATTCATTATATTGTCAAAAGTCTGATAATTTAAAAAATGTGTATTTTGTTCCTAAGAGTGTTAACGCAAGATAATAATGCAGAAACCCAGATTTTGAAAATACATATGTATTAAATATGGCTTAATTGAATTATTATCTAATGCAAGAAGAATCAGCATAAAATGACTTCCTGTTGATGACATATTTTATAATTTTTTTTATAATAAAAATCAGGAAGAGCACATGGTTATAGCAGACCCAGACTATAAGCCTCGGGCAGGGATTCCATATCAATAATACCTGAATATATACAGCAGTTATTTCCTGGTTTTGAGAAACAAATCTTTAACAACAGAATCTGGCCTTCAGATTTCTACTCTAATTATGGAAGCCTTTCCTAGTATCTCCAGGTAGGGCTGGAGAAGACCTCTGACTAAAATCTGGGACAACCACTGTCAGAATAGACAGCCTTTGTCAGATTTCTACAGTTTACTCTTCTTATGTTATCCCAGTAGCCAAATGAATTTAATGGGACTCACAACTAAATTTTAAGATGGGGTAAAGTATAAAGGTAAAGGTTCCCCTCACACATTCCTGACTCTAGGGGGCGGTGCTCATCTCTGTTTCAAAGCTGAAGAGCCAGCGCTGTCCAAAGACGTCTCTGTGGTCATGTGGCCGGCATGACTAAACGCCGAAGGCGCACAGAACGCTGTTACCTTCTCAACAAAGTGGTCCCTATTTTTTTATTTGCATTTTTACATGCTTTCGAACTGCTAGGTTGGCAGAAGCTGGGACACGTAATGGGAGCTCACTCCGTTATGCAGTGCTAAGGTTTTGAACCACCAACTTTTCTGATCAACAAGCTCAGTATCTTAGCCACTGAGACACCACGTCCCACAGCAACTAAATCTTAAAATGGGGTAAAGTATAATAAGCCCTATATTGCACATAGGAACCATGGATGTCATAAGAATATAGCTGTTTTATGATGATCCCTCGGAACTCTTACTGTGCGTGCCTCCACAAAGAGAAGTGGCTCCATGAATATAGAAGATGTGACTTTTTCTGTAACAAATTCCAATTATAGGTGGTCTTTGTTTAATGTTCACTCACGCAACAACTGTTTGAACTTAAGACAACCTTGAACAAGTGATAATTACAAATGGGCCTTATACTTACGGTCATCACACTATACTACAGTCATGTAAAGTATGACCTTCCCTGCTGGCTTCCCATAGGCAAAATAAATGGGGAAGCTGGCAGGAAGTTGGAAGATATGCTCCTTGTTTAACAACATGTGTGGTTGTTGCTTGACAGTGGTTCAGCCAGAACTGCCATCACTAAACAGTACAATCACATGGCTTTTTGACTTACTGCAGTACTGCACTGATTACTTGGTTTTCTGATCTCAGTTATCATAGTTTAACCCATAAGGAACTTTTTCTCAAGGACATTCAGGCCACCTCGTCCTCCCTGCTCTTAAGTGGCAGTGAAGACCATGCTATCTGTTCTACCTATTGGTTTTATTACAATATATAACCTTGTTTCTGTTTGTTAATCTTATTTCATTATTTGCAGTTTTATTTTTTAGACTGCGTTTAATGGGCAAAGGGACAATATGTCAAATGAAGTACTGCTAGACTCCAGCTTTAATTCTAGAAAGGACACATCTGTCGGTAACTGATGTGGATAAAGCACTCAGGATCCAAGATAATATATTGTGGGGTTTTACTTTTCTGTGCACCTCCCTGAGTCCCTTTTTGGTGAAAAGGGCGGTATATAAATTGAAAATAAACTAAACTAAACTAAATAAAACTTTTAGATGCCTTCAGAAACAGATGTGCTTGCCAAGAGACACACGGACAATCTTTTTGAAGCAGGCTATCCTGGTCTTATAAGAACAGGCAGTCGTTTTCAATCTTGGAAAAGTGTTATACATTCTGGATGAGAAGTTCTCAATAGTATAAGCCCCAACACTGCAAGGCTTTAAGAAGATGTTGGATAGCCATTTGTCTGAAACAGTATAGGGCGTCCTGCCTAGGCAGGGGGTTGGACTAGAAGACCTCCAAGGTCCCTTCCAACTCTGCTATTGTATTGTATTATATTGTTAACAGTTACTTATGCTCGATTGAGAGAACATGCTTGCAATATTGAAACTTTTTTTTTCTGAGACACAATTCTATTATTGAGACACAAATAATAGAATAAATACTGTTACTCAGTAGATGAATTTTTTTAATAGCACTTAAGAAGTAGCCTGCAGTACTGTACTCTAACCATTACACCAGCAGTGATTAAGTGGGTACTTAATCTCACTAAATTCAGGTCAAATTGATTTGAGTTACTTGCTTAGCTCATTATTTCTGAAGCTTGACAACTTTAAGATGTGTGGACTTCAACTCCCAGAATTTCCCATGAAATATGCTGGCTGGGAAATTCTGGGAGCCTAAGTCTATACATCTTAAAGAAGCTAAGATTGGGAAACGCTGCTTTAAACATTTGAGCTACATTCAACTAACCTGTTTCTCGGTTCTTTTTAAAAGTCTTTATAGATAGCTAGCTGAGATGAAACTGTGGTTATCTTCAAGAGGCAAACAAATTGAGAAGGGGAGAATCTAGATCAGTGATGGCGAACCTATGGCACGGGTGCCACAGGTGGCACGCGGAACCATTTCTTAGGGCACGCGAGGCATTGCCCTGTCAGCTCCATCGCACTCGTGAGCGCTGGCCAATTGATTTAGGCCTTCTTTTGAGGCCATTTTTGGCCTTCTGGAGGCTTCAGGGAAGCTCCTGAAGACTCTGGAGGTGGGGACGGAGGCTGTTTTCACCCTCCGCAGGCTCCTAGAAAGCCTCTGGAGCCTGGGGAGGGCGAAAAAAGAATGCCAAAAGCAGGAGGTCACGCACTTAGCATTATGGGTGTGGCACGCTCACGCACAACCCCCTGTGTTCCCTCAGCTTTTGGCAAGCGAGCCAAAAAAGGTTAGCCATCACTGATCTAGATCATTGAAAATAACAAGTGTCCTATTTTTTCTTCTGAAAATAAAGGAAAATGGCAGCATCTTTGCCTCTAAGTGTAATCTTGCAAAACATCTTCCTCTCAAAGAGAGGGATGAAAGATAACATTGCAAATGAAGCCAACCAAATGATCGGCTGAATTATTGCAATGATCAATAAAACAGAAGCCAACCAAATGATGGAAATGTATTATGATGGAAGCAGACATTTTAAAGCAATCTGCTGTCTATGTTATGAAAACAGCCATCTTCTCAGACCGCAAGTAGAGTTATTCCTTCCAATTAAATCCTTTTAATGGTTTTTGATGGTTATGATGGCTACGACTCAAACAAAAACATTTATTTGAGAAGTAGCCTCCATAAATGCAGGACCCGCAAAACCATAACCTTTGCTTTATGGATACTTTGCCATGTTGTATGGCAGAGAAAGCTCAGGGGAAACTATCTGTTCAGTCAAGCTTTTTAGTGCTGCAAACAAATGAGGCAACTACAATAATTATTCAAAACACACACACACACACACACACACACACACACACACACTTTTCTCGCTTTCTCTGTCCTAACTGGGGTACCTTCCAGATAGGTATAACTCAACAATTCTGTGAAGTGCACCCAGCTAAGGTAAGGTTGCTCAACTACATTTGCAACATGCAAAATGTTGTCTATTTCAGAAAGTTCAGTGTGGATACTTACAGGAAGGGGGCCCAAGTCATTTGGGTTTAAAGCTGCTTTTGACCGCAAGTGAACTGGAAATTTCAGTCGGGGATCTTCCTGAAGAGATAAGCAAAATGATGTAAGAACATCCTTACTGAAGTTACATCTTTATCAAGGCCTATGATAGTGAACTTCCTTCCTTCCTTCCTTCCTTCCTTCCTTCCTTCCTTCCTTCCTTCCTTCCTTCCCTCCCCATTTAGATTTCAGAAAGTATAATTTTTTTGGAGCAAAACATTTAACATTACTTCTTTTGCACATTAATGCAAACAAGTTACATGCAGCCCTTTTCAAGAGACCATGATATAGTTAATTTTTCAGTAAATTAGGTCAGAGATGACTTCATTTACCAGAAGATTGTATAGCAAACTGTTTCTTTTTCTCCTATATCTGCAGAAAAGTTGGAACGCGAGGCACTGCATTATGCCTTGGCTATGATCCTGACAAAACTGTAAGGAAAGAGATTTCTACAGCAACGAGCAGAATCAAATTATTCTGATCTCATGCAGCCACATTTAAATGTTAGACATGTAAGAGAGCCAATTTGGTCTAGTGGTTAAAGCTCCTGGCTAGAAATCGGGAGACCGTGAGTTCTAGTCCTGCCGGAGGGATTATTAAATACTTTCTTTAATTGTTAACTGACTCATCTCATGGCTCCTTATTCTACAGGGATGTGAAGAGCCACATAGGAATTAAAATGAAAAATCTCAGATTGTCCTGCATGTTTCTTAAGACAAGGAAGCTTGTAAGACACTTGCTTCTCTTTTATATTACTCCAAAATGCTATGTATTATGATGTAATCTTTTATTTGCTGTTGGAAATGATGAAAAACTGAATATTTTTTTGCCAGAGTAGATTTTGTGTAGGAAAGAGAAGAAGAGAATGAACAAGTGCAAAGGGGATATACTCAGTTAAAGTAACAATAAGCGAATTGTGGGAAAACTGGAGGACCAAATTAGCGACAGACCATCATAGAGAAAGTCTGTTTACATGATTGCTGAGAGAGAATGACTTTATGACATATAATCAATCAAATCAAATCAATCAATGATTTAGGGCACAGTGGCAGATGTTTAAACTATTGTAAACTGAATCCATAACAGGAAAATTACTGTTGAAACTTGTTACCAGAAAACAAAAACTAGCGAAATGCAAAAAAAAAATTGTGATAAACCTTTCCCTCTCCAGCCTTCACTAAAAGAGATTGTATTTAAAAAATAAATATGTTGTCTAATAATTATACGGACCTAATCTTTTGCTTGTCCCCTGCTTAACAACAATGTGAAAGTAGTATTTCCCCCTTCTCCTATCACTCACTTCTACACACCCAAGAAATGAAAGTTCATCGTACCCATGTTGTGGTCTTAGTGTTGTGATCAATGAAAAAAGGTCTCCCATTGGGTGCTATTCGCATCTCCCAGCCAGGAGGTAAGAAACTCTGTGTCAATTTATGCTGTGGTTTTGGAGAATTATATGGAGATGGTTGAGGAGACTGTGGATTAGAAAGGGTGTCCTTCACGGCTCTTCGAACAGGGGAGTCCTTGAGAAGTCCCTAAAGAAGAAAGAGATGTTGAGACAGCTACCACTTTGGGGTGCAGCACGAGTGACAATGAGTAGTACCACAGCCTACTCAGATCAACCATTAAAATGATTCCACCATTACAATGCCTGGAAAAGAATACATCTTCTATTTTCCATTGAAGGCAATGGGATTTCCAGGGTCTTTGCCTAATGACCACAGCTGGGACTATTGGAAATGTATTTGCCTCTTTAAAACAATCTTTCCAGTTTGAAGAGTCCCTTTTTGTTGCATACAAGACAACAAAGAAGCGATAAGCTCATCTGCTTTACAGTAGGGGTAGGATCCATGATTTTTCTAAAACAAATTTTTGTCTCTCTCATCCAGCCACGCTTTCCCTCCTAGGTTAGGCACAACAAAAAGCAGTTCTTAACTTACAAGCTTTCATTTAGCAACCATTTGAAGTTACTACGGCACTGGAAAAAGTGATCTACAACCAATCCTCACACTTACAAGTGTTGGAGCATCCTCATGGTTGGAGCCTCCCCATCACATTATCAAAATTTGGGCATTTGGCAACTGCCAGTTACAGTATCCCAGGGTCATTCGTGACTTTTCCAGCTGGCTTCTGACAAGCAAAGTCAATGGGGGAAGCCAGCTTTGCTTTAAGCCCCAGTGGCGCAGTGGTTAGAGTGCAAAATTACAGGCTACTTCTGCTGACTGCCAGTTGCCTGCAATTTGGCAGTTCGAATCTCACCAGGCTCAAGATTGACTCAGCCTTCCTTCCTTCCGAGGTGGGTAAAATGAAGACCCAGATTGTTGGGGGCAATAGGCCGACTCTGTAAACTGCTTAGGGAGGGCTGCAAAGCGGTATATAAGTCTAAGTGCTATTGCTTTTTGCTTAACCACTGTATGAGTCACTTAACAACCATGTCAAAATGGACGTAAACTTGGGTGTGGCTCTGTGAAGAGGCTTAGCAGTGGAAATTCTGTTTGCAACTCTGGTTGTAAGTCAAGAATTATCTCGAGTACCCAGCCACCATCAGGTGGAAACGGCAACTAATGCTAATCAGGGAAGAGAGTGGGAAGCACAAGGAAGAGAACTAAACAGTCTGATAACTCCCGAGGTGGATGGATTTATCAACTGATAAACCAACTAATCAACTTGCATGCCATCTCAATCACAAAGTGACTCTGGACATTTCACAGCGTAAGTATCAGGCTTCCTAAAAATGCCCTAATTGATTCATGAGTATTGAGCCAAGTTTCAATACAAAATTAGTCATTTATTAGGAGCACCATTAGGCAAGGCCTTTTCGCCCTTGTTGTCACTGTCATAGGATTCTGGTGACTGGTCTTTGTTGCCTGAGGCCCCCCCCCCCCTTCATCTGGAAGGCCTTCCAGGATGCATTGGTCCCTCCCCACCCAGACGAAAGGGGGGGGGGGAATCTCAGGCAACAAAGACCAGTCGCCAGACTCCTATGACAGTGACAACGAGGGTGAAAAGGCCTAATGGTGCTCCTAATAAATGACTAGTTTTGTATTGAAACTTGGCTCAATACTTATGAATCAATTAGGGTATTTTTAGGAAACCTGACAGACAATCAGATCTAAGCTCTGTTTGAATTATAACTGAACTTTACCCCTGTTCCTTCCCTCAGTCTGTGTCATAAATCACAGTCCCCAATGAGATGCATCCCTCCCAAGCCTCGACGGAGATTGGTGCGGTTTATAAATTGAATAAATAAATAAATAAATAAATAAATAAAGCCTGCTGCAGTAAACTGAGATCCATCTTTAGCTAAAAGTATGCATGGAATGCGCTCCCCCCTTCCCTCACTATGACAACTTTAGAAGTTGACAGATGAAAACTTAAAATTAAAAGAAGGAGCAAAGTCAGTCGCTATACTCTACCAAGAGCCTGTTGGAAGAGCCAGTCTTTTACAGCTTTATGAAAGCACATCAGGCCATGCTAACTCCGGGAAGGGCACTATTCCACAGGAATTGCATCATACAGCTCTTAGAAATCAAGCCTTAGCTTGTCAAACAAATGGAAACAATATTGAAAGTAAAAAAACCATCAAATGTGAAACATGATATTCGAAACTGAAATACACACAGAAGGCACCAAAATGTGTAGAACATTTCTAATTCAACGAGTTTACAAGATACGAAGGAATACTGGAAGGAGCACATTACCTATCGGAAGATGAATGTATGTATTAAGGGTGAAGATAATCGGCTGGAAAAACAATCCAATCTTAAATTGTTAAATGTGGAAAAGTTGTCAGAAACAGCAAGTGTTATCTTACAAAACAAAGACAGGTACAAACATGCCTGAGATACAAAAGAGACATTGTAAAGCTGGCGGGAGAACAGAAATGGTGAGGAGAATTAATGAGATGGGAAGAATGGAAACTCAAGAGGCAAACAAGCCCGGTTTGGGGAAGAGAGCTTCTCACCTCAAGCGGTGCAGATAGTGTAACTGTGGGAGTACTGAGGCTACGAGGCCGTCTTATCTGAGGCTCGCTTAGATGGTTGTTACTGTTTGATGTTGACCCAGAAGCACCATCTTCAGCAAGCTATATTAGAGGCAAACACAAGTTAGCTACAGGTTACGACTTCCTTTACCAAAAACTAAACTATGGTATAATAAAGGATGTCTGAAATCAATAAATCATGATTAATACTTCTTACACATTCCCGCTTTTACACAAAGCATTCCAGTGGTGGGCATTCCAATGGAGGAAATATACTATAATTGGAACAATCTACCATATGCATCCCAATACAGTTATTTTACTGGTATTTTTGAATGAGTTTTTTTTTCTCAAACTGGAGATGGCATGAATGGCTGTTGTCTTCTGCATGCCCCACAGAAGCTTCTATTTAGAAAGTCATTCATGACGATGTGCTTGAACCAGTCTTTTGTCTATTGATCAAAATTTGAAAAAAAACAACCCTCCAGTTATATGCTGTTACCTGTAAGTTAATTGCTGTACATGCCAACTTGTTTAGGTAATCTCCTTCTAGCAGTTTCCTCTATTTCAGGGGCGTCAAACTCACGTCATCACGCTGTCATCGTGACGTATCATGACTTTCCCCCCTTCGCTAAATGGGTGGGCGTGGCCAGCACATGGCGCATTCGGGTTTGACACCCCTGCTCTATTTCTATGATTCTAAATTATTGTCTATGTGCTTTTCCATGTTCTTGGATAAATCATTTACATTTTTATTTCGTCTTATTTCTTGGCTTAAGAAGTTCAATGGTGTTAATCACAGATAGCTATGGAAATGCAAGAATTAGTAACTTAAAACTGAGATTTGAAAAGGACTGCTTTGGAATGGAGATTTATTAGAAAATTCTGTTTAATTTGATCTCATGTTTAATGCTGCTAAACTGTAATTAAAGGAGCGGGTTAACTCCAGGGAGGGAAGAAGTGCAGCTTGGAGCTAGCTCCCGTTTGTTAATTGCAATTAACAATGTTATAGCCCCAGGAAATTGCAATTTCACTCATTGCAAGAGGACAACTAAAGCTTCATTGAAGTGAGCAGGGAAAGAGAAATCTGATTTTAATCATCTTGGTTGTAAAGTCAGAACATAGTCTTGCATCGCCCACTTCCCTCCTATCGATAGTGTGGGTGTTAAGGGTGGGCTTGTGTTGTGCTGCAGATCTGCCAAAATTTGATGTGCGTGAGATCTGGCATTGGTCCTGCGCCATAGCAGATTCTGCCATAGCTAATGCACATCTCTTTTCACTGAAAGATAATTATTTCATCAGAACCTGTCCTTCCCCCATAGTTTTCATCTGGAATCGGAAAGAACTGCACATGATTATCAAGATCTCACTGCTTTGCTGGAGGAGAAGAGGTTCATACCTGCATGACAGGACGAGTCCAAGTTGTAGTGCGATTGTTATGATTGACATAATAAGTACGTCCCTTAGCATCTTTCCTCTCTTCCCAGCCTGAAGGTAAGCCCGGTGTAGTGTGAACATAGGCCACCGATGGCTGTTTATGCAAGAAATTACCATAGTGTTAACTTTGTGGCAGTGAGTCATTCTTACAATCAGTAATTGCAACAGAACAACTGAGAAGGTATGTGTTGGCACAGCCCTTTCTTAAAAGGGTCACTTGCATAAAAATAAAGATTCAGTTTTAATCACAAAAGCAAGGTTAGCGCATTCACAAACAGGTAGCAAGGCACTGAGATTCACAGAGGCTATAAATACTGTCCAGTTTGACAGAGGTAATCGCCATTTTATCCTTGCTGAAGATGAGATCTGTTCATTAAAGGTAGACAATCAAAGGAGCAGAAAAATATAAAAAGCCTTGACATAATCAGTGCACAAGTACTAGGAGGACTGAGAACAAAGACAGTTAGAAAAGCTTTTACAGTTTAAATGATGAAAAACTGACTTCATTTGCTTCACTAAAACGGTACCAATCAGAAAAAATGGTCCCTAGTGGTTTACTGTAAGTGACTTTGGCTAGGTCATAAGCTGTGTAGTCTTCATTTCAAAGACATCAGTTCATTACTAAACCGACAGGCTCATTATATTGTTTAATATATTAAATTAGAAATTCCCAACCCTTTGAACATTGTTCTTTAAAACTTCCTGCTAATGGCTGCATCCCCTTTGAGTATTTTGATGTCATTAAATATGATTTAAATGTGACTTCCATTAGGAAGAATTGTCCTGTATTGAACAACCTTGGAATCTAGGATTCTCATGTTGCAACATTTTGCCCTGGTTTGCACAATGAACCCTGAAATAACTGGAAGATTGATATACAATAAGGTATACAATTCAATGTGCCATGAGTTTCTGCCTAGACAAGAACAATAAGAGCTTTGGTGGTGCAGTGGTTAGAATGCAGTACTGCAAGCTACTTCTGCTGACTGCTAGTTCAAGTCCCACTAGGCTCAAGGTTGACTCAGCCTTCCATCCTTCCGAGGTCAGTAAAATGAGGACCCAGATTGATGGGGGCAATAGGCTGACTTTGTAAACTGCTTAGAGAGGGCTTTAAAGCACCATGAAGTGGTATATAAATCTATCTGCTATTGCTATTGCTAATAAACCATATAAATATGCATCTATACATGCATGATAGGAGCTCTATATTTATATACACTAAGAAATGGGTACATATTTCATGAATTCATATGCATGAACGCATACATGTGTTTTTTTTTAGAAGTTAATGAAACAGATAGGAGCAAGGGAAACATTTGATTGAAGTTGAACAATCTTTAAACATACAAAATAATGCTTGTGGTTTTAACGACGCACTAAAAAGATAGTTACTTGTGTAGATTACAAAATGTGATAAAAAAATACTCCCCTTCAATTCTTTCTTCAATAAACATCACTTTGAAATTTTGACAATTTGATTTTCTATTGTTTTCTGACTCAAAGAGGTCACTGCTATAAAATATTAGCAGGCCATGATTATTAAAGCTTGCGATCTTTATATGGAAAGAATACCTTGAAATAATTTCCCATATATGAGAGGAACAAAAATTGCTATTTTTTACATAATGATGACATTTGCTAGAATGAAAACAAACATTTCTAAAACTCCTTTTAAAAAAAGTAGCGAAGGAAAAATATTTCCTGGTTTGTAAAAACATGGGATTCTTTTAAAATGAGAGAAAGTCTGAGATTAAAAAAAAAAAGAACTAGGAAAATGGGTTACTCAGTGACATCAAGTACAGTATATTAATAGAACATTGCCAGAGTGTGTTAAATCAGTTTGAAAGCCAAGCAAACTTTATTCTCAGGTGGCAACACATTTTCATGCACAGGCTTTTGTTCCAAAAGTGACCTGGCTGACTTCCTCCTAATTTTAACTAATTTTTTGCAAATGGAAAAATATTGTTGGGACGGTCTGAGGACTCAGGATGCTCTAGAACAGGGGTGTCAAACTCGACTTCATTGAGGGCTGCATCAGGTTTGTGTTTGACCTCAGGGGGCTGAGTGGGTGACACCAGAGTAGGCATGGCCAGTATGACATCACTCGTGCTGAAGGGGGGGGGGGGGCTGTGGTGGTTCGACCGGCCTGCCAGTAAAAATGGGCTCCTGAGCTCCATTTTCGGCTGCAACAGCTTCCTGTAACCCTCGGGGGGGGGGGGCATGTGGCCCCTGTGAGCTCCGTTTTCACTGGCAGAGCCACCGTGGGTCGGTCCTTCCCTGTTTCCAGGGCAGCCCCATGGGCCTTGAGTTTGACATCCCTGCTCTAGAAATCTTCTTTCTGTCTCAAAGCAGGATGTTCAGTGCTGAAAGCTTTGCTTGTAAATCATGTCCATTGTTGCCTATGCTCCAGCAATAGTGGGTTGCAAATAGGAGGTGTTAAGAGATATCAATTTGTCCACCATCACTGAGAAAAATGCATGTGACTGCATTCTGCTCACATAGTATGGAATATGACAATATTATTGTTCTTCTAGATCAGGGGTCCCCAATCTTTGCAACTTTAAGTCTGAAGTCCTTCAGACTTAAAGTTGCAAAGGTTGGGGACCCCTGTTCTAGATTATGCAGTTGTGGTGAGATAGGTGGTCAATAAATCAAACAAATAAAACACTTTTTAAAAACAACAACAGTGAAACTTGTTCTTGCAACTTTATCCTTCCTTCTGATTCGGCAGGAAATTATTAAACCATTTAACTGGGTATATTCCAACATAGCCTAGTTTTCTATTTCTCCCTCAACTTGAGTCATATTTTTTTACCTTGGATTGTAACAGAAATTTGGTAAATTTAGAACCTTCTTTTTGTGCAGGTAATCAGATGGTCTTCTCTGATAGCTATGGAAACCACTGTAAATGGATCCATAATTGACTCATCCTACTGTATCATATAACAAGCACAGAAGGTTCAAAGTGAAAAATATTCAA
This sequence comes from Rhabdophis nuchalis, assembly GCA_039707465.1. Lineage (NCBI taxonomy): Eukaryota > Metazoa > Chordata > Lepidosauria > Squamata > Natricidae > Rhabdophis > Rhabdophis nuchalis. Next base: position 229,808,659 of record CM077644.1, read on the forward strand.
TGCAGGAAAATTGTCTAGTTTTAATTGACATTTCAAAATCTGTAGTTTAAAATGTTGATGTGGTCTCAATAAACAGATTAGTACAGGAGAGAAACAATGCCTGTTTGGAATAAAATAAATTATTTGCTATTCAAATGAGAGTCTTTTCATGGAATGTTTCCCCCCTCTCAAAAAACATGTGTCATCAAGAGTACAAACTACTTTTTAATAACAAGACCTTTTCCCCGATTCTTTCTATTATCATTACTCCTCCTTTATAACATAGACAATGAGGATACTGGCTCCCTGTTTTCTTGGCATCTCTATTCTTGAAGAACAGCTGCTGAAAACAATAGCAATTAGTTCTGATTACTTTTATTAGATGTTTTATGTCTTACTGGTGGATGTCTGTTGGATTTTTGCAATAATCTGATTTATACGTTTTTGAGTCTGGGAAATAGGGCCGTGCAAAGCACTCGAAGTAGATGGTTTGCAAAACCTGCCAGCACAAATGAAGCATCTCTCTCCAAATAATATAAAATCTTCTTTTTTTTTTTTTTTGCAAGGCTCTTATGGCTACTTTGAAAGAAGTTCATGTTTGCCTTCTCGTGGGTGTGCCTGCTTCGCTTTGGTGCTGGTCCCCGTAGAAAAGCTGAAGGAGGTGTGGGCATGCACACTGGGCAACACCAGTTGCAAGAAGCACGGTTGGTTTAATAATTTAAAGGTTGTTGCTAATACGGGTTGCAAACCATTTTCTTTAAAGGCTCTGTGCAACTTCATTGGTATAAGCCAAGTATATTTCTTCAAATTTTGTTTGAAGAATTTTCTGCCCCCTTTCTCTTGTCTACCAATTGACATTCCTGTTTGGTTGCAATTATCCATTCCTACTTTGCTATATTCTATGCTTGATTCAAATGAGAAAAACTCACACAGGTGCATCTCCGCTAGATAAAAGTCAGAGATGGGATAATTACTTACTCATTAGGTAATCTACAGCTTGTGAGAGGTAAGTTCTACTCCACCTCTAATTTTTCTGCATGTATGCACAAACAGATGATTCTTTTACCTTTCAGTTATTTCAGAAAAAGCTGGGAAGCAACGTTTTAATAAACTTTCAAAATGCCACAGTTGGAGGAAGAGAAGAGAACTGGCTATCAGAACACCATGGGAAATATCCATTTAGATATTGAGTATGTTTCTGTAGCAGGAGTGTTGGTTGAAGTGACTGAACAATTAAAGAAGATACTCAAGCTGGGAGAATGGTGGGAAGATGCAATTTATTTCACTACCAAGGTATGAAAATGTGTCTATGGAGATTCTCAGTCATCTGGGTCATGGTTGTCCCAAAGGTGCTTTTTCAAAAGGCAACTGGACTTTCTTTGTTTTTCCTTGAAGATGTTTTGCTTCTCATCCGAGAAGCTTCATTTTCATTCTTCAGAACTGAAGAAGCTTCTTGGATGAGAAGTGAAATGTCTTCAAAGAAAAACAAAGGAAGTCCAGCTGCCTTTTGGGAAAAAAAAACACTTTTGGTCTATGGAAGTATGGTATCTGTAGAGTTGAACAAGTAGAGAATCTGTGCCCAATCTAAAAGCAGAAGCATCTCCGGCAAACCCACCAAGGCCAAAATGACAAGAGTTGCGAGGTGATGCCACCATGCAAATACCACACCTGCCCACTTGCCTTCCAACGTTTGACACAAGTATTTTCATCATGACATCACAGATGTTTTGTCACTTGCTCTGTTTTGTCACCATCCATCCCTGACACTCTGAAAGACTGATATATTCTGACCACAGAGGGAAGAGAGATTTGAATAAGAGAGGAAGAGAATGATATAGATTTGGCTGGATAAAAGTATTATTACCGTCGACTCTTCACCCCCAGTGACCGTGGAAGAACGAAGCCTTCTAGATGGGCCACTCTGCTGTTAAATAATAATAATTGTTATAGTTAAGGGATGAGCAATATGCTAATTTGAAATAATGGCATCTTGATAAACATTTTCATCTTCATTTTATAGCAGAGAACAGCAGAAAGATCAACATATATAATATATCCTTTTAGCCACATCATTCTATTGTCTACTTACATACTAGCCCTCCCTAAATATGTAGAGACTACAAATCACAGAATTCCTTGCCACCATAATGGATGGGTATGTATGTATGTATGTATGTATTTTTTCTCCCCTGCAGAGGATACCAAGACAGTACCTACAACAGGAGTGTGAACAATTAAATAAAGCAAGTTGGATTTGGCCACAGCAAATGCAAAGATTTCGGTAAAGTCAAGCTGAAAAAGAAGAAGCTGAGTGTGATGATTTTCCCAGAAAGAAAATATCATAATAGAACACAGAAGAACAAAGGGGGGGAAATATTAACGACTACAAGGAGAAAATGCCATGCAGATTTTTTTTTAAAAAACTGTTCAATCACATATAGGAATCTCAGATTATAATAATGAAGAGTATATTCTTGCCCATGAAATTTGCCCCAGCTTAGTATGAAATTTGTATTCCCAGAAAAAAAAAAATCCTGGCAGAAACAAGATAGAGTAACTGACCAAAGCATATTGCAGTATAATTTTCATATGGATTAAAATGAGGGAAGACATATTGAGGACTACAGCAAAGCATCCAATCCAGAGATTCAAGCCAGAGACCTAATTAAGAATATCCCCAGATCTACGCGTAACAGAGAATTTTTCAAGTTTGCACAGAAAGAGGAATGCGTAAATGTTTCTTTGACCCATATCTGATGTGAACCAGCCTTATCTTTTCTATCTAGGACAACATCTGCTACAGTTCAAATGTTGGACTGCAACATGAATCAGCCCGTTTAGCATTGAACCACTATAAACAGGTTCAATGGGTTGAGATTGAAATCATGTTGAAGTGGCTCACAGAATACTCTATTATTATTATTATTGATATTTTGTTTTGTATTTGTATTGTACCTGTGAACTCCAAAGTTACCCAAAGCATATAAAATATGTGTTTCAGGATAAAATATGCATAGCAATGACTATTTCTTGATGAAATACTTTCAAAAATACACACACTGAAATTTCCTATCTTTTCTTTTCTTTTAGAAAATAACTAGAGTGGAAAAACTCTTTTTTCAAGGGAGGCATACATCCCTAAATAAAAAGGAAACAGGAGAGCATGGATTTGAAAATGGACTGATGCAAAAACGATGCTAGCAAGCTGCTCAATTGGGCTTATTTGTAGGAGAAGAGCAAGCAAAGCTAGCGGGCAGAGTTAAACATGTCATTAGCTAAGTGTCCTTACATTGTCACAAATGATTCAAGTCCAACCTCTCTTAAATTCCATTCATCTTATCAGGCACCAATTTAGTACTGAATTTCAATTGACCAGATTCTTGTGTATAATCTTGAATAAAGCTTCTGCTCCCCCCACTTGCTCTTCTCCTATCATTTCCAGATATGGTTCTTCCTAGTAAGCAAGAAGTTATTTTATTTTGTGTTTTCAAAATCAGCTTGATGGATAGGCATTTCTTAAAATATGCCCATTATGTGACCTGGGGGTGGGGAATTATCCCCAAAATAAAGTGTGGTACCTCCAACCCCAGGTGAAATAAAGCACAATCCATGGTTTTTATTTTACAAGGAGAAAAGCAAAGTAAAATTCAAATAAATCAACAATTTAAAACAATTCTTTAAATTGCAAAAGATCCCAACTCCAGTATTGTAGAATTAGAGATAATAATAATCTTTACTGTCATTGTAATAATATTGTAATAAAATTACAATGAAATTGGAGATGGGAAGGCCTGGAAAATAACTGGAAAAATTGGGGGGAAACCTTCCCACCAAAGGTGGTTCCTATTTTTTCTACTTGCATTTTTACATGCTTTTGAACTGCTAGGTTGGCAGAGGCTGGGACAAGTAACGGGAGCTCACTCTGTTACGTGGCACTAGGGATTCGAACTGAACTGCTGACCTTTCTGATCAACAAGCTCAGCAACTTAGCCACTGAGTCCTGCATCACCTAGAAATCACTACAAACTACATTAAAATCACTAATCCAAAAGTGCCCAGTTTCTAATTGAAATGGCCTTCATTCACAGATATAAACCCATGACTGACCTTCTTTTCATTTGGAAGCTAAACAGGAATTGTCCAGGTTTATACTTGGGTCAGTTCATTTTTGACAATTTTTTAAAAACTGGACTGGAAATATTGTGTTATGGCGAAGATAAGTACATAGTAGCCACCAGGAGTGAGTAACAATTTTTTGCACACATGGAAATATTGTACATACCGTATTTTTTGGAGTATAAGACGTATCTTTTTCCCTCAGAAAAGAGAGTGAAAATCTGGGTGCGTCTTATACACTGAATACAGCATTTTTGGCCTCCCGGAATCCCTCCCACTTTGCAAAAATGGCCGTGCATAGCCTTTAGGAGGCTTCCAGAGTGCTCCTGGGTGCTGGGGAGGGCAAAAATGAGCGACAAACAGGCATGCCCCCCCCCCTTTTTTTTTTTACAAAAAACGGGCCACTTTTGCCTCTTCAAAATCTTGGTGCGTCTTATACTCCAAAATACAGTATATGTTTATTGTAAATCATCACCATCCCAATGGAAAAAACATCAGCATTAAATTTCAAGGATGGTTGAGATCTTCTGAGTCTATGTAGCAAAGTGATGGTACTACCATCACAAAAAAGATTTTTCCAGCCAGTAGAAAGAATATTTTTGGTACGCATTTATTGAAGTTAACTAGCCTTTTGATTAACCCCTCTTTCCCAGAACTGAGTATTGATATCATTGCAAAACAAAAACAGCCCTCCTATGCAGCCAAATACAATTTAACACAAACGCATTCCTGAAATTTGCTAAATAAACAAACAAAAACAACAGCCAAGAAATGTCTACTTACCAGTGATAAATGGGACTGTTCAGCAACAGCATCGGTTACACTACAAGATCGCAACCTTGCAGAGGGATCTCTTTGCTGGAATTAAAAAAAAAAGTTTTATATACACGTGACTGCCATTTTCTCCTGACATCCTTCAGCCACTTGATAAGGTTACCTTTCTTCCAGCTAATAGGTTAATTTGCCCTTCTTTCACTCGATCTAATTGCCAGAAAACCTACTTTCCATTTCATGAACAAAACCTTGAATTCATTTTGAAATGACAGAAATATATACATTATTAATGTATGTGTTATATAAATTAATATAGTATTTGGAAGGAGCCACAGTGGACAAGAAGATAATGTATTGTAAAGTTAATTTCCTCAATTCTGGGTGGACTGTTGATAGGACAAAATAAGTAAGGTGGAAAGGTATTCATGAATAAAAGAAAAAAAGATTATTTCATGAATATTCACTATCTCCCATCTTCGGTGATTCCATTTATTATTTGAGGAACAACTGGGAACAATCTTCAGTATTTTCTAAAGATGGTGCAGAGAAATAACTTAAAATCTTATGACGCGTCTTGCACGATTATGAAGATTCTTACAAGATTGGTGAAAAATATGAGAGACCGCCTCCTACCACATACCTCCCTTCGACCAGTCCGCTCCCACAGAGTGGGCCTTCTCAGGGTGCCGTCAGCCGGTCAATGCCGGCTGGCGGCTCCCAGGGGAAGAGCCTTCTCTGTGGCGGGTCCAGCACTCTGGAACGACCTGCCCCCCGATATCCGTACCATCACGGACCTACGACTCTTCCGTCGGATGTTAAAAACACATTTCTTTCATCTAGCCGGCCTGACATAGACTAAGGGAATAATTTTAAAATTGGATATTTATTGGTTTTAAATTTATTTATCTAAATTTTAGCACAGATTTATAATTTAATAGTTTTTATATTTTGTATGTATTGTTCGGGTTTTTAGCTTTCTGTGCACTGCCCTGAGTCCCTTTTAGGTGAAATAGGGCGGTATATAAATCGAATAAATTAAAAAAAAAAATTGCCTTTCAAGCATTTACAATAAGCAACCTAAAAATATGTGTTATATAGATCCCCAAATAATTCACTCCTACCATATAACTGTATTAGATTGGAAGCCAGTTGTTGTTTTCTAAATGGACTCATCATAGGAATATCCATTCAAGCAAAACGTCACAGCCCTCAGAAAACAAAATAATCTTTTACGGAATGTTTCCTCTGAGCTTAATATCTTTATTTGTTGAAGGCCTGGTTTGTTAGCCAGGTAAGATGTGAAACTGATCTGTTGCCTAGAAGGTCTTAAATGAAGGATCTTTGTAGGAAAAAGGCTTTTTTTTTTTTTTTTAGGAAAAAGCATAAATAAACCTTCGTAGAATATACAGATCCCCCCCCCCCCTCCTCTTGATAGGCTCACAATGCAACATTAACAAAATCAAAGTGGAGATTTAGGAACGTCAAATTTATTTTGATAGATTTCAATTGGAAATTCGTATCACTGGAAAATAAACGAAATAGATCATGGGTAAAAATGGATTTGTTCTTTACTCTCCATTAGACCGAACTATTATAACTCTATAATCACAGCTATCATTAGAAGATTGATTAAGATGGAAATACATTTCCATTTCACCATTCAAATTCAAGGATAAATTTGCTCTATTAAATGTTTATCATAGAAAGAACAGAGACAAATTCCAATGTGGTTCAGATTAAGCAGTCTATTTATCTTCATCTTCATCAATCATTTGAATAGTAGCATGTTCATTATTTTTTAATCATAAGGAACATTAATTTTACATAAAGAATTTACATCTGGAAAGTCTTAAAAACTTTGGTACTAGGATTTAAGAGGGGAAACTTAATGAAACTAAGAATGCTTAAGAATTCCTTTTAAAGATATTTCAACAAATCATAAAGAAATGGTTTTGAAATGACTGGAGTAGACTAATAATTTATTGGCAGCATACTTTTCCCATCATGCTGCAACATATTAATATAAATCATTTTAGACTGAAATCATAAGCAAGTTTTGATAGCAATGTCCAAAGTTTTTGATTAAAAGTTGATGAAATTGAGAAAATTTCACAAAATGGCTTTAAAGAGAATCCTGCAGTAGTTATAGTTCGTTATAGTTTATTAAATTTGTATACCGCTCTTCTCCCTTGCGGGACTCAGGGCGGTGAACAGGCATCAATAAAAACTACAAAGAACATCAATATATAAAAATACTTTAAAATGACATTAAATTGGGGGGCTGTTCTAAAATCCAAATAAAACTCCTAAATAAAATCGATTAAAATCGCTTAAAAACTACGCCACTGAAGTTATGAGTAAGAATAAAATCTCTTCCCAATGAAATCCCAATACACATTTAATAGCACAAATACTATTACTCAGTTATGGTCTTTACTCAAAAGTAGGCACACTTTGACTTATTTGTTCAATTCAGTGTTTTGCAACCTTGACAGATTTAAGATGTGTGGACTTCAACTCCCACGATTGGCTGGGGAATTCTGGGAGTTGAAGACCATACATCTTAAAGTTATATAACTTAAAAGTTGTTTAGAACAACAAAGATGATTAGGGGACTAGAGGCTAAAACATATGAGGAATGGTTGCAGGAACTGGGTATGTCTAGTTTAATGAAAAGAAGGCCTAAGGGAGGCATGATAGCAGTGTTCCAATATCTCAGGGGCTGTCACAAAGAAGAGGGAGTCAAACTATTCTCCAAAGCACCTGAGGGCGGAACAAGAAGCAATGGGTTGAAACTAATCAAGGAGAGAAGCAACTTAGAACTGAGGAGAAATTTCCTGACAGTTCGAACAATTAATCAGTGGAATAACTTGCCTCCAGAAGTTGTGAATGCTCCAACTCTTGGAGTTTTTAAGAGGATGTTGGATAACCATTTGACCAAAGTGGTATAGGGCTTCCTGCCTTGGCAGAAGGTTGGACTAGGAGACCTCCAAGGTCCCTTCCAACTCTGTTATTCTATATTCTAAGTTGCCAAGGTTGAGGTACACTGGCTTACTTAAATCACTGAATTCTGTGGAAATTCCCCTCAGGGTAAGTATGCTTTGCATCATAATTGCAGTGCACTGTAGAATGGTCCAATAATTTAAATGTAACTAAGAGGAACAAACATACACCCTTGTAGCCTGAAGCACCATGTCCACACAACATTACCAGTTGTGTTGACTCTGAGGTAAGTTCTACAAATCAGAATATGTTAGAAGAGTAGTAAAAGGAAATGTTTGAGTCTCTTACAATCATAGAAGAGAGTTGTTCCCCATTTGAATCAGGAGTGATCTGAAGTCTTCTATTTAATTCCTCAGAGAATTCTTGAGGGCTGGTCCGAGAAACAGGGGAAGCAGGCGGAGGGGGCAAGGACAGGCTTAAGGAATCACTTGTGTTCACTTCTTCAGAAATGGTTTCCCACGGCTGAAAAAAAGAAAAGGCATCAACAATGAATATACCAATCTTCTCTACAATTTGCTTGGCTATCATCAATCTTATTTATTTATTTATTTATTTATTTATTTATCATCTATCTATCTATCTATCTATCTATCTATCTATCTATCTATCTATCTATCTATCTATCTATCTATCATCTATCTATCTATCTATCTATCTATCTATCTATCTATCTATCTATCTATCTATCTATCTATCTATCTATCTAATCTATCTATCTATCTATCGTATTTATAAGCCGCACCCATCTCATCACATAGGGACTTGGGGTGGCGCACAGGGAATATAAAATATAAATATAAATATACACAAGAATATAAACATCTTCTATATATATTTTAAAAAATTGGCTCTGTGTATGTGTTTATGTTCCAGCATAACTCTGGAATGCCTCGAGCAATTTCAACCAAACTTGGTACAGAGATGACTTACTCTCTGGAGAAAAATACTGGGGAGGGTAAGAAACCCCTAACACCCCTTGGAGTGGGGGGGGGGGAGGTTTTCTGTTAAGATACAGCCTGTTGTGCCATAATGCTGTACTGGCTTCTACGTAAACCACAATGAAGTTGCCATGATAAAGGCTTCACAGTAATCCACAAGGGGGCTCCCTCTACTAAGGGGAAAAATCTAACGTTAGAAATTATGTTTGGTCCGGACATTTTCCCCTATAAATAAATACCTATGCAACGCCGGGTTATCAGCTAGTTAAACCTAAAAATCAATCATACACCTTTAAGACTTAGAACACAATTAATCTCTGACAATCAACTTTGGCTCTCTATATACTATACTTTGAGCATTATGTAAGACATTGTTTCTCAATCTTTGCAACCTTAAGATACGGTATATGGCCTTCAACTCCTAGAATTCCCCAGCCAGCATGCATGCTCACTGGGGAATTCTGGGAGTTGAAGTTAAAGTTGTAAAGTTTGAGCAACAGGGAGAAAAAAAATAAAGCTGGCAAGTAGCAAAAAGCAGGGTTCTTACAAAGGATGAAAAGTTGTTATCCTCCTTTCCATAACCATAGATAGGAATCAAGGAAACTATGAGAGTTTTATTTATTTCTTATTTATTCATTCGCGCAAAGAACAATTTAGATTGAACAGGGCACAGCACGAGGGTTGTGAACCAGAAGTAAAACCGACAGCAACCCACCCCTGATTTCAGCCCTACTTTTGGTACAAATTTATATTTGAAAACCATGAGTGCAAATTATTTGGGCTTAAGTCATGAGAAACCAGGGTGGTACAGAAAATGTAATAAGGTAATAAATAAACAAGTGAGTACATTGAGTTGGCCAAAACTATTAAACGATCCATTTCAAATCCTGCACGTACTTCAGGGGCATCACCACTGTCCAGGGGCTCAGGGTCCAAATCCTCACTAATGTGTCTCCTTGATCGAAACCTTCGGTGGGCAGCCTCTTGGTTTATCTGCCTGATGTTATTGTCAGATTCAGAAGCCACATCCCTGAAATGTCAACAATTGGTGAAAAAGACATGAGTTCAGAGAAGGAAGAAAGACATCATTAGCTAAAATACTTCCAGGTTAACACAAGCGCGCACACACACACTCAGTTATTAAAATGTCAGAGCCTCTCAAGTCTCTGCTGCATCGGATTCTTATTAATAATGGGAGACAAATGATAAATTATTTCTCAAAATCTCTGGCAACTCAAATTAAATAATGATCAGCTTGTCCTTCAAAGCTTGTTGTTTCAAGCTATTAACTTGATTAAGGGCAAATTTCGATAATCAAAGCAGCAACCATTAAGAACGAGGTCCAATGTCCAAGCTGATACAGCATATGTGATTCTATGTATAATATTATATTTATTCAATTTATACCCCGCCCTTCTCCAAACGGACTAATATAAGACAATTCTGTTGCCTTATTGATACAACTGTGCATCCTCTTTAATTCAAGGGAAGATTATCTCATGCTCCATTGCTTTTTTTCTCTTTGATCTTTTTTTGAAGAAAATTGACTTTCATGAATGTTTTAACTTACTACATCTTTAATAATAGTTCTGCATATGAAATAGAACCTCATGAATGATTTTTCTGGGAATTTCTAACCCTCCTCCAAAATTTACTGGGTAAGTGGATGGTTGGGTGTCAATAGAAGAGGGAGTCAAACTATTCTCCAAAGCCCCTGAGGGCAGAATAAGAAGCAATGGGTGGAAACTAATCAAGGAGAGAAGCAACTTAGAACTGAGGAGAAATTTCCTGACAGTTAGAACAATTAATCAGTGGAACAGCTTGCCTCCAGAAGTTGTGAATGCCCCAACACTGGAAGTCTTCAAGAAGATGTTGGATAGCCATTTGTCTGAAATGGTATAGGGCTTCCTGCCTAGGCAGGGAGTTGGACTAGATGACCTCCAAGGTCCCTTTCAACTCTGCTATTGTATTGTATAATAGGAAACAATAGAAGGTAAAAAAATACAAGACATATTTGTGTACTGGGTGATCGCAATTATTTCATACAAACAAAATTTGGATACAGTAAGTTTTATATCATATTTTAACTTTTCCCTATTATAAAAAACCATAATTTTGAAAAGGATCCATAGATCACTGTCAGGCAACATGTTGTCTATGCATACATTTCTCAGTTTGGTTCCTGGCATTTCCAATTAAAAGTTAACACAGAAAAACTACATAAAACCAACACTGGTGTAAAACACCATTCTCAGAGTAGAAACAGCTCAAGAAAAATTCACAATCTCTCTCTATTCTGCCTGGTTTTACTGTACCAAGAATACTGTATCCAATCCTGGGCATTATAATTTAGAGAAGATATTCTCAAAATAGAGGGTATGCTAGAGGAGAGGAACCAAAATGATAGGAGCCTTTTGAAAAAGAAAACTTGCTTGGTGGTATTGAGTGTGCTTAGCCTGGATAAAACTGTAAGGAGACATGGCAGTTGTCTTTAAGCTTCTGAAAGGCTGTCATGTAGAAGGTGGGGCAAAATTGTTCAAATTTATTTCACAAGACAGGAAAAAGAAACAGTGGATTCCAATTACAAGGAAGGGATTTTGGTTGAATATCCAGGAAAAATTCTACTGACAACAGCTGTTTAGGACTTAAGAGATTAGTGGATTCTCTTTCTTAGAGGCTGGATGGTCAGTGGTATAGATAATAATCAAAGTCTCTTCCAACCCTTACATTTTATAATTCTAAAATTTCCAATGTGATACCTCATAAATATTTGTGACTACAATTCCCATTATACCAGCTAGTATAGTCAATGAGGAGGAATATTGGAAGTTGTAGGTAAAACGACAAATGAAGCACACTCTACTATGGAAAAGTGGAACAGATCATATTGGGCTCAAGGGAACAAAGGTATCCTTAAACAAAGTTGCATATTCAAATACTTTTACCATTAAATATATTCCACATTACAATTCTTTTATTTGGTTTATTAACACTTCTATGCTTGGGGAGGAAAGCTATGGCAAATCTAGACGGTATACTAAAAACCAGAGACATCATCCTACCAACAAAAGTGCATATAGTCAAGATTATGGTTTTCCCAGTTGCAATGGATGGCTATGAAAGTTGGACCATAAGAAAAGCTGAGCGCCAAAGAATTGAGGCCTTTAAACTCTGGTGCTGGAGAAGACTCCTGCGAGTCCCTTGGACTGCAAGGCCATCAAACTGGTCAGTCCTAGAGGAGATCAACCCTGACTGCTCTTTAGAAGGCCAGATCCTGAAGGTGAAACTCAAATACTTTGGCCACCGAACAAGAAGGGACGACTCCTTGGAGAAGAGCCTAATGCTGGGAACGATTGAGGGCAAAAGAAGAAGGGGGCAACAGAGAATCAGGTGGCTGGATGGAGTCACAGAGCAGGTCGGTGTGAGCTTAAATGGACTCCGGGGGATGGTAGAGGACAGCAAGGTCTGGAGGAACGTTGTCCATGGGGTCACGATGAGTCAGTCACGACTTCGCAACTAACTACATGCTTCAATTGCTATCAATGCCACAATCTTGAATGTAATAAATCAATTTCCGCTGCCATACTGAATAGCACAATTATTTTAATAATTTGGTAAACAATATTCTATCTAGATTATTTCTACAACTGTATGTTAAAGGGACCAATGAAGATCAAACAAACAAGCTGGAAAAAAAATCAAATGGCATGATGAGTCAGACTCAAAGGATAAACAAAACACTTTTTCCTGAAATATCTGTATCATAGTGGACAGAAGCAAACAAAAAAAACCCCTCACACCCTGATATATAAAATATATCCAGTCACAGAAAGCAGGCGTACCACATGGATTGAGAGTTAATCTTTATATGTGAAGAATCTGTGAGTTAGAGGCTAATAAGCTAGGTTTGCTTGCCTTCCTCATAATAATTATTTGCTGTTCCAAAAGAATTTCCAGAATTCCCTTTGATCCTGTCCATCCACTTGCTTCTAGTTCTTCAATCTTTACTTCACTTTCAATTATTAGCATCGGCCTTTAGATGTTCAAAGGGCCCTGTTAAGGCATGCAAATCATGAATCACTTGGGTATAAATCTCACGTCCAAAGAATGGGTTGGTTAATAATCACTATTTCATCACTGTTTCAATCACCAAAAAGAGTCAGAAACTAGAGCTGTGATGGCGAACCTATGGCATGCATGCCAGAGGTGGCACACAGAGCCTCTTTGTGGGCATGCGTGCCGTCGCCAGCTGGTCTTCTGATTTCTGGTGTCCGCATGTGCGCCAGCCAGCTGGTCTTCATGCTTGAACCTGAAGATCAGCAGGCTGGTGCACATGCATGTGCCAGAAACTCAATGACCAGATGGCCGGCATGTGCATGCACACCGAGCAGCTGGTCTTTGTGTTTCTGGTGCTCTGGAGTGCATGCATCTTCCGGTTTGGGCACTCAGTGTCAAAAAGGTTCGCCATTACTGACACTGTTCCAGATCAGAGATTAAGCTCTCTGTCTCTCCCTCTGTGCAGTGGTGCATTGTTCTTACTGTCACTACCAGTACACCATCCACGCACATGCCTGACTTTCACTGTGTGTGCGTGCGCAATCCATCGCCCCTGCGACAACCAGCTGATTGTTGGGGCTTGCGCAGGCACCGCACACTGTGAGCACTTTGCCATTTGCCATGAAAACAGCTATAGAGCATGGGTGGGTGGGTTGGCCAAACACACCACCATACTGGTACGCTCTCAGCTGCTCCCGGCCACTACTGGCATAACTGTACCGGGCTGTACCCACAGCAACCCACCTCTCTCTCTGTGTACATATGTACATATATGCTGCCACAGTGGAAATCCACAGCCCTTCTTTAAAGCATTAACTTTATTTTGAAATAAAATCAAAAGTACCCACAATGGTAAAAAAAAAAGAATATATATAAATAACCATTTTTATTCCTTTGTACAATCCTGTAATCTCTTAATTCCGATAGAGTCTGGGCAACTGATGGAGCCCAGCATTTACTGGCTGGATGCCCTTCCTAATGCCTATGTGGAGTTCTCAGCAGATTTTTTTTTCTTTGTGCCCTAAGAGAGAAACATCTGCCTCTACCTAGGATTCAACTCTCAACCTTCCTAATGGAAGGCAAGCTTCTTCACTAATAGGTCCATGCCACTCACATCCAAAAACCCAGTAATGGCACTAAAATAGGAACAAGGGAACCTATTTTATTTCAGTCTATAGTTTACTGAAGCATTACAAGCAGGATTCACAAAGCATACATAGTGGTTCATACAGAACAAGACCAAAAGATGGAAAAATAGTGTATCTTTCCCCTTGTGAAGAGAAGGAAGACATGACAACCTGGAAGGCCACACTCTTTCCTACCATTCCAGTATGCAGGCCATGAAACAAACACAGGGAGAATTTCGTTACTGTTACTAGTAAAAGCAGTTTAACAGTAGAATCCGCCACAGAGGCCATGAGCTCCTCTCATTTATTGTATTTATTCATCAAATTTATTTGCTGCCCATCTTGTGGCTCAAGGTGACTCTGAGTAGCTTTTCAGTAAATGTGCACAACCAAAGGTTACAAATCCATTTACTGGAGATTTTACAAGTTGGAGGGAATCTTGTACAAGTTGGCCCCTTCAAAATCAGCAAAACATGTGCAAATCTTGAAGCTGAAACTTAATCAAGAAAAAAAAATGTATAGAATGTGAGCAAAACCTTAAATACCTTTCTATAGAAGAAACTGATTATGTGGCACTGTTGATATTTTCTTTAAAATGAGAATTCCTTCCAGCTGAATAAATGTGTACATCATTAACATCTTCCAGATTTTAGCAATCTGCTGTATTCAGAAGTTTGCTGGAGAGGCGTTTACTCATAATGCTCTAAAAACGATTTACTGTAATACGGCTTTACTGTTCCCCGAATTGTTTACAACGGTCTCCACCCAGGCATCCAAGGTTGTAAAGTTTAAAATCACAAAGAAGCATTAGAGAATTGCTATTTAATGTGGCAATACTGCTGGCTATAATCAAGAGTCCTGCTACAGAACTCTGCTGAACATGCCAACTGAAAGTAAACGTCTAAGCTCACCTGCCTTCCACTCCTTCTAACAGCACAGGTGCTTCTCAACTTATAACCATTTGTTTAGTGGCCATTACAAGTTAACGTGGTACAGAACAAAATCCAACCAGCCTCTCTGAAGCTCCATTTTGGCTTGCAACATGCAGGACGAATGTTGCAGGGCCTCTGCCATGGTGCTGCAAGATTCGTAGTTTCGGGGCTTGCTCCTAAGGGGGTGTTTATCGCGTAACCTGTATTGATTAATCAATTTACAATTTGCAAGCTGTTTACAGATTCTAGGCAGCTTACCCTGAATGACAGAGCATCAAGTATAAAATACAGAGTATTTCATGTATAATTTGACTCCCGACAGCAAGGCTAACACTGACAATTAAGGCAACTGCCATTCTAATTTGCTCCATCTTAGAGAAGTCTGAGCTCAATGAAAACTAAAACATGGTACACAAATGATGTGCCCAGATAATGCCTCTACATATCAGGAATGAAAGATGCACTGAGATTGTCAATGTGTCTGGCCGATATTAATGCTCAGGGAGGGAGGGAGGGAGGGAGGGAGGGAAGGAGAATAATGGCCCATTGTTCTATGCATGCCTATCAGTGCTCTGTAGAACAATTATCTTTCCTATAAGAAATCTGACCCCAGTAACAGGATAATACATTTCCACACAGGGCATTCTGACTTTTATGACTGCTGAGTGCCATTTGCTTGGCTTTGGTTCTGGCCAAACAAATGTTGATCATAATTTATACCATTTGGCTGGGATTAAAATGGACAGAAGAAATGGAAATGTATGGAATACTGTTATTATCTAGGCAGGGTTACAGGTAGTCCTCGACTTACGACCACAAGGGAGCCTAAAACCTCTGTTGCTAAGCGAGGCATTTGTTAAGTGAATTTTGCCCCCATTTTACAATCTTTTTTAAACCAAAGTTGTAATCACAGCAGTTATTAAGTTACTAACACGGTTGTTAAGGGAACCTGACTTCCCTATTGACTTTGCTTGTCAAAAGGCTGCAAAAGGTGATCACATGATCCTGGGACACTGCAACCGTCATAAATATGAATTATCGTATTTTCCGGAGTACAAGACGTACCTTTCCCCCCCTAAAAAAGAGGGTGAAAATCTGGGTGCATCTTATACACTGAATACAGCATTTTTGGCCTCCTGAAACTCCGCGCCCTTTACAAAAAGGGCCCTGTATAGCCTTTAGGAAGCTTCCAAAGTGCTCCTGGGGGCTGGGGAGGGCAAAAATGAGTGAAAAATTGGCCATTTTTTGCAGGTTTTTGCCCCCCCCCTCCAGCGCCTAGGAGCATTCTATAAGCCTCCTAAAGGCTATGAAGGGCCTCTTCTTCTTTTTTTGACAAATACGGGCGCATTTTCATGAAAAATTGGCCATTTGGGGGCGTTCTGCAGCGTGCAAAAAGTTTTTTTTTTAATTTGCCTGTTCAAAATCTTGGTGAGTCTTTGAAAAATACAGTAGTTGCTAAATGCCTGAATTTTGAGTAGTTGAGTAGTTCAGAGAACCGGCAGATACTGGCCCCAGAGTGGGGTGGGAATGGAGATTTTGCAATATCCTACTCCCAGGAGTAGGGACGGAATAGGGATTTTGCAGTATCCTTCCCCTGGAGTGAGGTGGGAATGGAGATTTTGCAGTATCCTTTCAATGCCACGCCCACCAAGCCACGCCCACAGAAAATCTGCAGAGTAATAGCATTATAAGTAATAGCCTTATTTCTACTGTGAACACACACTATGTATTCCCTCTCTCTCAAGGAAAAAATGAGCATCACTTACTGAATCTATTATCAGCAATATTATAGTGGAGGCAACTCCCAAACAGAGCAATAAAATGTGACAAATCTTTATAACAGCAAGAGCAAGCATCCATCCTAGAGAGGTAATTTCCTCCTCATTTTGCAGTTTCATGGCCCTGAAGACTTCTGAGAACTAATCAATACAGTGAAACAGACTACATTTTATGGAATTAAATTGGAATGTTGACAGGAAGCCCATTATAAAGCCATTCTATAATTAAGGCTGAGAATCAGTATTTTAGAAATGCAGCCAACATCCCAGAAAGGTCCCTTCCTCCAAAGAGTGCAAAACCTGACTTTAAAAAATCCAGATCACAGTGCATTTTAAAAAGCTCTGTTTTAAGACAATGTACAGTACATTTATAAACATGGTATGTAGCAGATGTATTGATTTCCTGTATAACTCAGATCTAAGTAGCATTTAAATTATGGAGCGTTACTCCCAAACATGGCAGTAGATTTAACAGCCCAACCATATTCATATTTATTCTGGGTTAAATGTACACTTCAGGGTTAAATGTACTTTAGTACATTTAGGTTTTAGTAGGTTTACCCCACTGGACTAAAGTACATTTAACACTGAAGTGTTTTTCAGATTAGAGCCTGCAAAATCTCAATAAACCTCAATAATTTAACGAAGCTTTGAATTGGGCAGTAAATCACATAAAGTTGGAAGGAAAAGAATGAATAAATAAAAAATAAAGAATTGGGATAAGTGTAAAAGAGAGAAATTATATGAAAAAATATTAGGACATTAGACTTTTATTATAATTATTCTTAATGTTTCATAATCAGTAAATTACAAGTTAGCTTTATAAAGTAATAAGATTTGAACTATTTGTACTGCAAAGCCTAAGGAGCTTGAAGACTTGCATATGGCTCACTGAGGCTCTCTTTCCCACATCTTCTGGACATGCTCAGAAAAAATGAAGAGAGCCTTTAAGAAGACACAGTACATCCTAATCATAAAAGTGGTTAGTATCAGGGGTGGGCTGCTACAGGTTCACCCAGTTTCGGGAGAATCTGTAGCTAACATTATTGCCAGTTCGGAGAACCTCTAAATCCAAACCCCTGGCTGGCCCGCCCACTATGCCTGCCCCTGCTATCCCACCTCTCCCCGAAGTCTCCACACGGCGCATTTTGGATGCGAGGTAAGTGCAGGCCCCGCATGGAGGCTCAGAAAGGGGGGGGAGTCGGCCCCCCAAAAGGCCTCCGGACCCCAGGGGAGGCAGTTTTCACCCTCCCAGAGGCTCGAGGAAAGCCTCCGGAGCCTGGGAAAGGTGAAAATGCCTCTCCCCCCCCCCCCGCCGTGGTACAGGAGGCTGACTAGACCACGGCTACGCCCACCCAGCAACCAAGCAGAGAATCAATTGCTGAAATTTTTGAAGTCCACCTCTGATTAGAATGCAGTATTGCAGGCTAATTCTGCCCACTGCCAGGAGTTCAATCCTGAACAGTTCAAGGTTGACTCCATCTTTCCAAGGTGGGTAAAATGAGGACCCAAATTGTTGGGGGCAATATGCTGACTCTGTAAACTGCTTAGAGAGGGCTGTAAAGCACTGTAAAGAGAGATATATGTCTAAGCGCTATTGCTATAACTGCAAGCACATCTTTGGAAGGATTCCTCTGAATTGCTCTTCCAAATTTAGGTTGTTTGCACAGCCTATAAACAAACTGACGTAACCTGTAATTGCAAAATGTAATAGTGTGAACTGAAAAAAAAAAAAGCCCTACCCTTTAAAAATCACAATTCTCCAAAGAGTCACAACATAAGCTTGCTGTAGCCACATGATTCGTATAGGCTAATTCATTAATCGCAGCAGAATGCTTGTAAACAATGCTTCCTTTATTAGAGACAAGATTTTAACACAACTGACAGATTCAGATCATTTTACCTCAGCTTAATGAATCAATATTATCTATGAGCCTTTCTACACACCTCGTACTTTCGCACTTCCCATCATTGTTGTAGACATCAAACGGCAAAGTCTCTAATGGTTTCCTGTTTTGTCTGAACTATATGGTACCTGTGATGCAGCAAGCCAGGAAGATAAACCAACCATTGTTTCCCAGTCAGATGAAATAAGGAAGCTGAGGTTAATCGGAGGCCTGATTTCTGTCATATAACAGAAGGAGAGAAAATCTGTAGGCAGATGTCTACAAATAAGACATATGCCTGTAACATTTCCTCCTTCAACTGCACGGCAAAAATCAGACCAGGTTATTAAGTTTAGACTATTTGTTTTTTAATTCTGCCTTTATTTTGGTTAATTTAAGGCAAAACGCATACTTAATGCTCAGATCAACAGCCTTGTGAGGTAGGCTGGGCTGATACACAATGACTGGCCTAATGTCACTAAATTGTTTTTCATGCCTAAGGAGGGACTAGAGCTTACAGTCTCTTGATTTTGGGGGCAGCATTTTTACCACTACACCAAACTGGTCTCAATTAGATTATCTTTATTTAGCAATAGTATATTGTATCTATTTATGCCTACCAGCAGCAATCCCCATTCAGAATATGAAGTAGAAAGAAAACCTGGTTAGATCAGACCAAACATTCAACTTGTTTTCAATCATAATGAACCACTGGAGGAAACCCACGATATTGCTATGAAAAAAAATAAAAGCACATGTTTATCCTATGATCGTAATATGAAATAAATGAGAGCGCATGTTTATCCCAGTATGATTCTTTGGGGTTCACTGCCTATGATCACATAGATTCCAGCTGCTCTTCAAGATTAGGTCTTTTAGACCAGGGGTCTCCAACCTTTGCAACTTTAAGTCTGAAGGACTTTAGCTCCCAGACTTCTCCAGCCAGCAAAGCTGGCTGGAGAACTCTGGGAGCTGAAGTCCTTCAGACTTAAAGTTGCAAAGGTTGGAGACCCCTGTTTTAGACTGTGATTAGCCTCAGCAATTTAAAGATGTATGGACTTCAACTCCCAGAATTCTCCAGCCAGCATGGGAGAATTCAGTTCCGGGAGTTGAAGTTCATACATCTTTAAATTGCTGAAGTTGAGAAACATTGTTTTCTATCAATGGATATATCATATAGTACAATAGCAAGATTGAGGGCAAAAGAAGAACAGGATAACAGAGAATGAAGTGGCTGGATGGAGTCACCAAAGCAGTAGGTGTGAGCTTAAATGGACTCCAGAGGATGGTAGAAGACAGGGAGGCTTGAAGGAATGTTGGGGGTTGCTATGGGTTGAACATAACTTTGCAACTAACAACAACACAATAACAAAGATATGTTATGTTCAAACAGGAACTTACATCAAACTTGGTCGATGCCACTGTGTCGTTCTGTTATTATGATTGACATAGTAGGTGCGTCCAAGGTTGTCCACTTTCTCTTCCCACCCAGGAGGTAAGGGAGGTGGAGGTAATTCTTCCTGGCGCTGAGGAGGGGAATCTCCAGAGTCGACTACTTCCCAGCCATGCTTTAAAGAGGACAAATTAAAAAGTTACATTTAAAGACTGAAAGCCTTTATGGGTGCAATTATCATTATAAACAATGGAAAGAATCTTTCCTTGCCTCTATTTCTAATCATCACATTAATCTAAAAGGAAGTTGAGACAGAATTTAAGATGATCCTTCAAAAAAGGAAGAACAGTCAGAAAAAGCATGTTAAGATGATATTCCCAAGTTAAAGATAAATTATTTGACAAAATAATTGTTCCACTTTACAGAGTCGATTGCATCAAATTTGCAGCACTTATACAGCAAACCATTTGGCTACAAAATGGACAAGATCTCACTCTGGTGAATGCAGGGATAAGAACAGCACTTTCGTCCATAAATCTAAGACAGTGATAGAAAGAACATGTTAAAGAAAGTGCTTCTCTAAATCCACATTCAGAGATGTGATTGCTGGGGAGTTCAGAATTGGAAAATTCTCAAATCCCTGGCAGGAACATTAACTGAGTCAGGAAACAAACTGGTAGCTATTGCCTACTTTACAGCGCATCTTTAAAGAGGAACACAAGGGTGCAGTTTCCTAGTCATCTTAATCACCTATGAAAGCTGTCTTATGCACACAGCACATTAAAGTATGCAAGGGGTTACCAGAGATCAGGCTGGAGTCAGCATTTCCATACAAATGCTTATATTTGGAGCTATGTTTTAACATTAAGCTTTCCAGAGTAGTAGAGTTTCTCCCACCAACCTAGCACTGCTAATTAGAATAACAATTCAGTTCTGAAACATGATGCAGGTAGGAATGCATGCTGGCTTCATATCCTGGAAGAAGAATTCATTCAACTAGGTTTGAAAAACAATGCTTCATGCTAGAGGCTTGTGCATAAAGGCTAGAATACTTCAGATCTGAGTTATTTATCCTGATGATGATAAAAGTATACTTATTCTGCTTTCAAGGCTGATTCAGTCTAAACTGTGATGCAATGAGGGGGGGTCTGTATCTACAATGGTACTGCTTTACCACTTTCTGAAGTCACAGCAGTCTACATATCGTGGGTAGGATATTGGAGGCCTCTTCAGTTTTGGCAATGTAATTTCTCACTGTGACCTAACTAGGAGACCTGAAAAATAGTAGGCTAATCCTCTAGACCTGGGGTCCTCAACTCTGATCCATGCACCGCAACGGCACAGGTTTGGAGGCCTTTAGGAACTGGGCCACATAAGTGAGCAAAGACCCATCTGCGCATGTATGGGATTCAGGAAGCTCACAAAACTGCACCCAAGATGATTAGGGGACTGGAGGCTAAAACCTATGATGAACAGTTGCAGGCACTGGGCATGGCTAGTCCAGTGAAGAGAAGGACCAGGGGAGACATGATAGCAGTGTTCCAATATTTGAAGGGCTTTCACAGAGGGGAAGGGGTCAAGCTATTTTCCAAGGCAACTGAAGGCCAGACAAGGAATAATGGATGGAAACTGATCAAAGAGCAATTCAACCTAGAAATGGAGAGAAATTTTCTGACAGTGAGAATAATCAACCAACGGAACAGCTTGCCTTCAGATGTTGTGGGAGTTTCACCACTGGAAGTTTTCAAGAGACTGGACTGCAATTTGTTAGAAATGGTATAGGGTCTCCTACTTGGGCGGTGAAGTTAGACTAGAAGACCTACAAGGTCCCTCCCAATGTATTTACCCTCCCCATCTGTACGAAAAACATCCTTCATGGAACCAGTCCCTAGTACTCAAAAGTTGGGGGCCGCTGCTCTAAACCAATGTTTTTCAACTCTGGAAACTTTAAAATGTGTGGACTTCAACACCCAGAATTCTTCAGCCAGCAATAATCCACTCAACTTGGAGGGGAGGAAAAGACACATATGTCTGTTTCAAAGGGCTTACCTCTGAATCTTCTCTCTGATCATTGTCATCCTCTTGGCCACCGTTTTTTGGCATATAAGCCATCTTCAGCCTCAAAAACCCTTTTACTCGAGATTTGTGACTATAGGAAGAAAAAAAAAGCCATTGCAAATATAGTTGTGATTTAGAATATTATACTCGTTGGAGCTGGATAAGCACTTTAAACCAACTTATATAGGGTATATAAAAAAGAGCTCACCTTCTTGGTCTAAGAAGGAAATCTTTAAACGTATAAGGTCTTTCCATAGTTGGGTCTTCAGTCTATTGGTGTAATAAGAATAGCAAATAATTAATGCTGAAAGGCAGACACCTAAATATCCTAGTGATAATAAACGAAAATCTTAAATTATAATTCATCAGAAGTGCTTTTTTGGCATGGACAGCAGTTCCTGAACATTTCCACTAGGTGTCACCCTCAACTCCAGAGGTCTTCAAACTTGGCAACTTTAAAAGACTTGTGGACTTCAACTCCCAGAATTCTCCAGCCAGCTACGCTGGGAGTTGAAGTCCACTACTCTTAAAGTTGCCAACTTTGGGGACCTCTGCTCAACACTATTAATTACTCAGAACCAACTATCACAATTTTGGTGTAAAAAACTTGAGGGCTGGGGAGATAAAGACACGTTGCTGAGTAACAATTGCTATAAAAATTGCGTGTGCAGGCATTCACTCATTTCATTTCTCTTTAACTATTAACTGAGATCAAAAAATACATTTGACCGTGTATTGTCTAGCAAACTATAAGTCAGTTAACTCTAAATAATATACTAATTAACGAAGGATTAACAAACCAGAATGGCTAAGTTTACATGTTACAGCTTGTCAAGTGAAAATACACTCTTCACAAAACAGGTTCACTGCCATTACTACCTAAAAAGTATCACGGAGAGGAAATTTGAAAAATGTATGAAGAACTTGAGGTGGAAACTCCAGTTCTGGACCTTGAATGGCCATTGCTCAGTGGTCTTAAAGTTCAATCCTTGATTTGTTCACATAGGTTTGGAAAAGGACGTTGTCTGAAAATGTGGAAAACTGTTTCTAATATTGCTGAACAGATGAACGGTTATTTTTTTTTTAATATCAAGTATAGGTCCACGTCTTACATTCTTTCCCACTATCACCCGACTCTCCTATAACAGATTTTTCTCATAAATCTTGCTTTTAATAATCTTCAGACATTTATTATTTGTGAATGAGCTGTGATAATGCTACAACTCAGAGATGTAATCTTTAGAATGGAAAGACTTTGCATGTTTCTTCAATAACTCAACATGTTCAAGCAATTCGCTAACAGTTTAAAGCAGAGATCTGAGGTTGGATTACAAAGAGTCTTCCCAAACAATTCACATAAAAGACTTGGTGGTGTATGTGTGTGTGTGTGTGTGTGTGTGTGTGTGTGTGTGTGTGTGTGTGTGTGTTGTTTCTATGGGAAAAAGATGTAGGCTTTCATGTGGAAAAAAAGAATGAAATGGAGAACAGTAATTCTGGTTTTAATACAGAAGAAAGCCATTTGAGGATGAAACAGATGCATCAGAAGTTACTCAAGGGGCAGCTAGTACAGGTTGTAATGCTGTTTCTAAAGGGGTTCAAGAAAAGGGCATTAAGAAATATTTCAGGCTTAAGCTTGCAAAACAGTTTACAATTCCACACCTACATTATCAGTATATGCACAGGCGTCAAATTTAAATAAATATAAATAACAACAGGGCTCTTTCTATTTGAATAAAGAGCTTGTTATTTAAAGATACCTTTACAGTATGTCGATTTTCTATCCAGCTATGATTCCTTCCAGCTATGGTTATATCTACAATTACTATAATTCTCTAAGAGCAGAGCTGTCAAACTTCTGGCCCGCAAGCAGGATGCGTCATGCGCTAGCCATGCCCACGCCCGGTTTAGCAAAGGGGGAAAAAGCCCCGATATGTCACCATGACGATGTGAGTATGACACCCTTGCCTAAGAGCTTTAGGTTGGTAGAACAGGGGTGTCAAACTCAAGTCTGCAGGCTGGATTTGGCCCCTGGAGTACTTAGATCTGGCCCGTGGTACTGTCCTAGGAACAGCAAAGGTCTGTCCTGCAATGCCTCTGCCAGCAAAAACGGAGCTCAGGATGGGCGCATTCCATTTTTGCTGGCAGAGCGCTCAGGCCACCACAGGCACCCCAACATGAGTGATGTCGAATTTCCCCCCTCCCCCGAGGTCAAACACAACCTTGATATGGCCCTCAATGAAATCGAGTTGATTTGAAATCGAGTTGACCATTGTGATAGATGGTTGATTTGAAGATAGAGCAGAAATTAACCAGGAAACCCCAAGCTATATCCATGCCTGAAAATAATAGAACAATAAGGGCATTTCCCCAACATTATCACCAAATTGTAATGTTTAAAATGAAAGAAGGAAATGTTTAAACAGAAGATTGGCCAGAAATTGTATTACCGATCTTTAATTTTCACTTGTTTCACATGGAAACAAATGAAAATCAAACTCAGGCTTTGCTCTGGATTCTAGTCCTCATTTTGGAGGGCAAGAAGGGAAATGCTGTGCAATCTTTAATTCTGGTGACACAGTGTGTTGAGGATGGCAGCCCTTCCTCAAATAATACAGTCTTGGTTGCAAAAGGGTTGAAACAAGGCTTCACTCTCCCCATCAGTAACACTTGGACAGCAAATGGCCTTAACATGCTGTAGCAAATGGCAATATATAAAGAGCACTTTCAGAAGGACAGGATGACTTATCATTATTGTTAATCATCATGCTGGTGACAGGCCCTGCTGAGATAATGATTTCAAAACTCAGAAAATGTGATTGGAAGAATATTAAGGAAAATGTAAAAAAGGGAAGAGATGTAGCACGTAAAAAATAAACCTCAAAGTAGAAAATTAAAAAAAAACCCTCAGATGGTTTCCATCTTTTATGTGCCAGTGCAATTAAAAGTCCTCTCTCACAGGCCGATGAAAGAACAATAAATGAGATTAAAATTGCAATGCACTCTGTACTGTTAACAGTAATGATTAATGATAGGAATAAAGAGGTGCATGCTAATTCAAGAAATTGGAAAGATCCTGAGAAATGTGGTAAATTTTTAATACAGACACTTAACTCTAAAATGAAACTACATGGACATGTCTCTAAAATCTCCAGTACTTAAGGAAATCGACTAGAACAGCTGCAGCAAAGACATACTAAATTCCCAGACAAAGATGAATTTATACGACTCAGGACACCAATGAAAGTCCTAAAACAGTCTAGAATTGTTCTCCTTTCCCACTCACTGCCAACTGCAAGTCTCAGCAAAAACCTGGACTTTTTCCTGATCCAATATTTTAGTTGTCTGTTTAATACCCAAAATTTAATATCCAAAGGTTTATTTATCGAAATACTCTGGCACTGACTCCTTCCCTAAAAGAGAATAATAGATTTCCCCCCCATTAGGACATGATTCAGTTTCATTTATGAGGAAAAATGCCTTTCAGAACTGGATTTGTATGTTATATGCAGGGACCAGCAAAAATGTTTTCTCTACTAAAGAAAAAAAATAAACCAACTAATAGTCGAAACGTATCAACCAGCATATCCTTTGTGGGAATACTTACTCTCTTGAAGAAATTCTTGCAAATTCATACATACAAAACACACATTCATTCATACATTCATTATTTCTGGTTCTTCCAAATACCTAGCCAGACATATGTCTTGAATCTGTTGCTGAGAAGCATGTCCAGTTAAAATTTTGCCATGTAACAGAGAAGCATCTGTTATTGCATACCTCCATATTTTATTCTACACCCCTCTGGAAATTAGATATTTATTTCTTTACTGGACCACCCCAACTTTCAGCCTCTTAGAGAACTATAATACCCAAGGCTAACACAAATATATTGGGGGAGAAAACAACTGACAAAGCTGAAAATAATAAATTAATTCCTACAGAACAGCTGCCTGGCAAATAATGAAAAGTCTCCATCGAGTCTGTTATTTAGACTGCAGGGTTTATATAGTCCTTGAAATCCACTATCAAGCTTCTTCCTTGACCACCCACTCCTCATAGGTATCAGGGTTCCAAGTAACACCCCCAACAAAAGAAGACTCCGAGGCTTGAGTTTCCTCAAAGTTCCATTTTATTAGAGATGTCCTATTGGCACATCTGGGAAAACCCGAATCTGAAAGTTTCCAGGTTTTCCCCACCCAAAAGAAGGTTCATGTCCCTGGCCCACACCCACATGTCCATCACATGACATCCAACCCTGGAGATGCCTTCCAGTCACACCATCACAGCTGCAGGGCGAAGTGGCCTTGACTCTCTGAGAAAAGAATGTTATTTTGACTATATATCACCCACACTCCATATAATCCCCCCTCCCACTTTCCCACAGCAGGAAATGTGGCAGGCCTAAAGGCCCAAAGTAAAAGATGGCTTCTGGGTCTGACAATAGGTTCCTGGTGTCGTCGTCCCCCGCCCCATCAGAAAGATAGAAAAGGAGGCATTTTAGGGATTAGGTAGAGATGGACCAGAAGGGGGCAATCTAACTTTCTATCATGATTCTAGAAAAAAAATTACACAAGCCGTTTTCTGAGGGCTATTATTTATTATTTATTTTATTAAATTTATACCCCGCCCTTCTCCTAAAAAAGGACCCAGGGCGGCTAAATACATGATATTTAGATTAAGATGCAGGATAGACAAAAATACATGATTTTTTTAAAGAATAAAAAAAAAGGATTTTTAAAATTGAAATTGGTTTTTTAAAATGTAAATAGGATTTTTTTTTTTTTGCTTTTTATTAAATTTATTTTGGAGTAAAGATAGTTTTCTATTTAAGATACAATAATAATTTAGTTTATTCGACATAAAATGGAACTTAGTTATGTAGCATGCATGAGGCTGTATATTCTGCAATATTGGGACTGTTGGTGAGTCAACAGAAAGTCAGAGGAGGAGCCACTGCGGGACAGAGATGGCAGTTGCTCTTTAAAAATTATGATTTAAATCAGTGGTAGTCAACCTGGTCCCTATTGCCCACTATGGGCGTTCCAGCTTTCATGGCGGGCAGTAGGGGTTTTGTCCGATACTGAAGGACTTTCCTTTTTTAAATTTAATTGACTTCCCTACTTTATAAATTACCATTATTGTGGAACCGTTGGGCAGTTAGAAAATTTTACTACTAATAGAGATACCAAAGTGGGTGGTAGGTGTAAAAAGGTTGACTACCGTGATTTAAATTGAGTTGATTTAAATAAAGCCTTTTACTACCCTGTTTTCCCCAAAATATGACCTCCTTGGATAATAAGCCCAATCGGGCTTTTGAGCACATGCGCTAAGTCCTACACTGAAAATAAGCCCTCCCTGAAAATATTGCAACACAGCAGCAGCCATGAGGTAACCATGCCTGCTGCCTCCTGCACCTCAAAAATAATAAGACCTCCCCAAAAACAAGGCCAAGTGCTTATTTTGGAAGTCAAAAGATGAGGAAACATGGTAGTGATTTAAATCATGATTTAAATCGACTTGATTTAAATCAAATCCACCTTGTTAAGATGCAATCAATAAATTTGATACTGGTGGGGAAAAAGTACTTGGGATTTTCATTATCTGCAACGATTTGTCTTCTTAGTAGCCTGCTGGAACTTGCTAGCCAAAATCTGAAATTACCAGCATGAGGTGGGAAACGTCCAAAATAATTCTCCACAGTTTATTTTCAGTGGAACCAATTCCATTTTTAGAAATGCATTATTTAACATCATCACTGATTAGTATTATATAAATGAATGAATGCACATGTGAATTGGATGCAAATTTAATAATTTGGCATTGAATACTACAAGCTGGAATAAGAGGAAATTCCTATTATCATCTATCTGTCCCTACAAAGCACATAAGAGATATGTGCACGCAGCTGTCTTCAGTGGCTTCAACATTTTTTTTCTTAAAAATCTGAATAACGTAAAGAAATTGTATGTACTGATTTACTAACTCTAACCACAAAGTATATGAAAAAGAAAAAAGATGAAGAGATTGCCTACATTTATAGCAAAATTTGCATTTTTGTTCAGTTTAAATTGTCTATAACTGCTAAATAAATCTATAAAACTAGCCTATAACAGCGATGGTGAACCTTTTTTGACTCGCGTGCCATAAGTGTGAGTAGCGCAGGGGGGCGTGCGTGGGCGTGCCGCACCCATAATGCGATGCACGACAACCCCAAGTGAGCATGCATGCACAGGCGCGAACCCCCCCCCCCCCATTTTTGCATGCTCTTTTTGCTCTCCCCAGGCTCCAGAGGCTTTATAGGAGCCTGGAGAGGGCGAAAACAGCCTCCCCCCAGCCCCCCCCCCCCCCCGAGGCTTCAGCGACCTTCAGAAGGCTTCCCTGAAGCCTCCGGAGCACTCAAAATGATGTGCCGACAAAACCAGAAGTGACATCCGATTTGCTTGGAGCGTCATTTTGAGTTGTCCGGAGGCTTCAGTGACATTCCCTAAAGCCTCCGGACTGCTCAAAATGACGCTCCAAGCAAATCGGATGACACTTCCGGTTTCGTCGGCGCATCATTTTGAGTGCTTCGGAGGTTTCAGGGAGGCCTCCTAAAGATCGCTGAAGCTTCCGGAGGGCCTCTGGAGGGCCTCCGGAGGGCCTGGGAAGCCTCCGGAGCACTCAAAATGCTGACAAAACTGGAAGTGACGTCCGATTTGCTTGGAGTGTTGTTTTGAGAGGTCCGGAAGCTTCAGGGAAGCCTCCTGAAGGTCGCTGAAGCCTCCAGACCACTCAAAATGACACTCCAAGCAAATCGGATGTCACTTCTGGTTTCGTCGGAGTGTCATTTTGTGTGCTCGGAGGCTTCAGGGAAGTTCATGAAGCCTCCGGAAGGTCTCTGGGGGAGCGGGGGAAGGTGTTTTTGCCCTCCCCAGGTGTCTATAAAGCCCGTGGAGCCTGGGGAGGGTGAAAAGAGCATGCAAAAAAGGGCAAATTCAGCTGGCCAGCGCGCACATTTAAGATACGTGGACTTTACTGCCAGAATCTCCTAGCTAGCACGCATGCTTGCTGGGGAATTCTGGGAGTTGCAGTCCATCTTAAGAGTGTCATGGTTGAGAAACCCTGCTTGACAAGGCGAACTTTGTGGATTACTAATGAATAACAGTAAAGATCTTACAAATTCTGCCTACTTTTGACTTAGATCACTCTTGATTTACCTTCTACAAAATAGAGAGGCCAAAGCGGTAAAGAGTTCTTACCGGAAGATGATTAAGTGGCACATCCACTTGACCCAGAAAGTCGTCTCTGGTCTGTTAACAAAATAGAAAAGATTTAGAATGATTTATTATTAAATCAGTATAGTCCCTGACATTAATATCAAGTCAGTTTTTAAAGCCATCTTAAATTATACTTTAATTATTGTACGCTTCAAAGTCTTGGCTTTGTCAGAGAATTTCAGTTACCTGTATTCCATATAATGTTTTTGTCCTTGACCAGCGTGATTAAATATATACAGAGACCAGTGGTGGGTTGCAGGTGGACCGCCCTGGTATGGGCATACCAGAGCCTGCCCGAAGCACTGGATACAGTTCTGGTATGGTGCTCTGAAGGGCCCACCTGCCCACCCAAGCTACTTACCGGTCTTTTAAATCTTTGGTGCTTCCGCGCACGGCACATACAGCGCTTGCACAACGCTCCGCTGAGCAGCTGGAGCGTTACAGAGGCTCGCGGAGGTGCTAAGATGCATGCGTGCACTGCGCATGTCCATGTGGATGCCACCAGGTCCGTTCCAACCATACCGGTTGGAACAGGATCCGGAACCCACCACTGACAGAGACAGATACTAAAGCTAGTAGCAAGGGGAAATATTTTATCCCCCCTGCCAATTTCAAGCTACTGGGAGTCACCCAAAAACTGCAGAACTGAATCTTGGAGGTAGATGAAATCACCTGATCATTTTATCTTGCTTGATACGTTTAAAATAAGCATTCTATTCTTTAATAATAACATTTGATAAAAAGAGCAGAAAGACAGTAATGTTTATTATACAATATGGACAATGCGCACTCCAGGATCTTCCCTATGATTATTAGGATTCTCATACTGGGGAAAGCAAGTTATTCTGCTGAAAAGATGAATGTCTCATTTAAGAATTACGTGGACCCCTTCAATTCCTCTATATGTCATCTTCCCTGTTCGCTGCAGTAGATATATCTAATTGATATGGTAAGTACCAAGCAATTTCTAAAGGAGGAGGAGGAGGAGGAGAAGGAGGAGGTGTACAGAGTGAAATTAACGTGTGTACAGTATATCTGAAACCCAGGACACTGCATCAAAGTCTGGGTCCCATTAACTTAATATTTCCTTCCTGTGAAGATCTCCCCAACAAGAATTTTCTAGAGATGGCAAGAATTGACTTCTGCATAGAAATATGCTCTGCTTTTTAGCGACTATTTGTGCTTGACAGCAAACTCTGGATTGGTAATGCCTCCCAGTGGACAGTTTGAGGCAACGCCCAAAGAAAACAGACATTTTAGGAGTGACAAAACCAATTGCCTAGTTCCTTTGCTAATCTATTCCTAATGAACTGTATTGCTCGGATACGGGGAAGACTCTAATCTATAAACACTATTGGAAATTAAACCAACTGTCAGTCAGTCCAATGCTAATGATACAATACAATACAATAGCAGAGTTGGAAGGGACCTTGTAGGTCTTCTAGTCCAACCCCCTGCGTGGGCAGGAACCTTATACCATTTCAGACAAATGGCTATCTAACATCTTCTTAAAGACTTCCAGTGTTGGGGCATTCACAACTTCTGGAGGCAAGCTGTTCCAGAGCTTAATTGTTCTAACTGTCAGGAAATTCCTCCTTAGTTCTAAGTTGCTTCTCTCCTTGATTAGTTTCCACCCATTGCTTCTTGTCCTACCCCCAGGTGCCCTGGAGAATAGTTTGGCTCCCTCTTCTTTGTGGCACCCTCTGAGATATCTGAACACTGCTATCATGTCTCCCCTGGTCCTTCTCTTCATCAAACTAGACATACCCAGCTCCTGCAGCCGTTCTTCATGTTTTAGTCTCAAGTTCCCTAATCATCTTGGTTGCTCTTCTCTGCACTCTTTCCAGAGTCTCCACGTCTTTTCTACATCGTGGCGATCAAAACTGTATGCAGTATTCCAAGTGTGGCCTTACCAAGGCACTATACAGTGGCATTAACACTTCACGTGATCTAGATTCTATCCCTCTGTTTATGCAGCCTAGAACTGTGTTGGCTTTTTTGGCAGCTGCTGCACACTGCTGGCTCATATTCAAATGGTTGTCCACTAGGATTCCTAGATCCCTCTCACAGTTGCTACTATTGAGTAAGGTACCACCTATACTGTACTTGTGCAATTTGTTTTTCTTGCCTATATGTAGGACCTTACTTTTTTCACAATTGAATTTCATTTTATTACATAGTGCCCAATGTTCAATGATGATTGGTTATGGACTGGAAGAGGCTTGAAATAACATTATGGCCTTTCTCCAGATGCATTTAAATATGGATAAAACGTCTCCCCAAATTTTTCCGGCAATCCTTGTGCTGGGCCAGTTTCTGGACCAACTTTAGAGGTTAGGTCTGGAGATACAGTCTGCTTCTTCTAAGGTAAGTCTCAGTCAGTTATGATAGGATGGCTTACCTCTTTTCCTGTTGCCATTGAAAATCTACATCAGGGCTGTCAAACTCGCAGCCCGTGTGCCAGATGCTTCATGCACTGGCCATGACCACGCCTGGTTAGGGGGAAGGGGAAAAAAGTAACGCCACGTCCATCATGCTATGCCGTGAGTTTGACACCCCTGATCTACATGAAGCCCTCGAATGAGATCATTCATTAGCATGGGTTGCAGTTGATGATTCAGTGCTACTCTGTCCTGGTATCTTGAGGCTATAGGTCTTTAGTGAGGAAGAACAGCTTCTGGCAAGACTTTGGCTTTTAAGGCTTCCTGGCTTGAAGGATTTTCTATCTTTGGTTCTGATTGGCATTGCATTCCCACAGAAACAACAATGTGCAACCCGTAGGTGCTTTCTCAGGAGGCAACTGGGCTTTCTTGTTTTTTTCTTTTTGACGACCTTCCATTTCCCTCTGAAGAAGCTTCTTGGATGAGGAGCAAAACGTATTCAAAAGAAAAAACTAGAAAGTCCAGTTGTCTCCCGAAAAGCACCTTTGGGACAACCTGGATGATTGAAAATCTCTACAGACTTTTGACTGGTGTGCAAATTAGGTATACTCCTGGACTCATGGCTCATTGGCTCCTAAGGACCAGGAGGGCTATGGGCACTTTTACACTGTCCATGAATTGTGCTGTTTGCTGGACCCAAAGAGCACAACACATTGTCACTCGTACCCTGATTCCATGGTCTGTACATCCTAGACTATTGTAATGAATGCACTCTATATATGGGCCACCCTGGAAGAACATCTGAAAATTGCAAATGATTTAAACTGTAGTGATATGAGTGGTTATGAGTGCTTCCTCTTCACCCATCTTACACCTAGAATCAAGAATCATGATCACGTGAAGTGTTAATACCACTTTATAAGGCCTTGGTAAGGCCACACTTGGAATACTGCATACAGTTTTGGTCACCACGATGTAGAAAAGATGTGGAGACTCTAGAAAGAGTGCAGAGAAGAGCAACAAAGATGATTAGGGGACTGGAGGCTAAAACATATGACGAACGGTTGCAGGAACTGGGTATGTCCAGTTTAAAGAAAAGAAGGGCTAGGGGAGAAATGATAGTAATGTTCCAGTAGCTCAGGGGTTGCCGCAAAGAAGAGGGAGTCAAACTATTCTCCAAAGCACCTGAGGGCAGAACAAGAAGCAACGGGTGGAAACTAATCAAGGAGAGAAGCAACATAGAACTAAGAAGAATTTTCCTGAGAGTTAGAACAATTAATTAGTGGAACAACTTGCCACCAAAAGTTGTGAATGCCCCAACACTGGAAGCCTTTAAGAAGATGTTGGATAGCCATCTGTCTGAAACGGTATAGGGTTTCCTGCCTAGGCAGGGGGTTGGACTAGAAGACCTCCAAGGTTCCTTCCAACTCTGCTATTGTATTATTGTATTGTATGCACCTTTATTAGGTGAGTTGCACTGACCAGCTCCCAGTGGACTTCTGAATGCAATTCATAACACGGATCTTGGATCCTTGAAGGACCACATCTCTCTGGCTCTTTCCATTTGCCTTATAAAATCTAGTGAGAGAGGCATGCTTTGGTTTGTCAATTAAAAATGCCTCCTTTCTATTTGTGAATCAGCTTTCCAGAAGATTTGTTTGACTGGGATTAATTTGGGGAAAAACAACAATAACAGAGCATCTAGCAGCTGAACACTGGAGCTGCCAGGTAAAATGAAAGAACCTCTCCACTTTACTAAGAAAATTCTTCTCCCTGTGGATCAGCTGTCAGGCATGGAGAAATATCAGGTTCTGCAAATAAGTTACCTGCAAGTCTAGCCATTTCCTCCCAGCCTCAACCCCCCACCCCCCACCCCAAGGTATGCACCAGTTACAACAATCTTGTGATCGGTAAATGGCTTTTCATGCTGTTAACAGAAAGCAGGAGGCTTTTACCAATGATTTTGCTTGACTTGTCTTGCATCTCCAAATTCATACCGCTGCCACCCAGCAGCACGCCAGAATGGGAGCTATACTCCCAAGACAAGAATCACTAGTGAGCATAAAAAAAACCCCTATTTCGGAAGTTTTCTGCTTCCTCAAGAACGGCTGGGAATCATTATAACTAGGCCCGTAGATAGCATTGATTTTAAGATAAGGAAGAACAGAGAACCCATCTCTAACATCGGAGAATATTTCAGCATGTGCAAACAGGAAGGAGATACAAAAAATGCTGCAGCACAGAACTCTGCACAGCTATTATAAATAATCTGTCTATTCCCATCTGGAAACCTGAAAACTTGCAATCTCAGCATGTGCAAATTCAGAACCCAAGAGGCATTTCACTTTGCAAACAGATGTCTATAATGCAATTAATATCAACAAAGGCAGATAGAGCATCATGTCACAAAAATGTTTATTCTCACCCGCTTTAGAAAGCTGACGTTTTGCTTG
The DNA here is from genome assembly GCA_039707465.1 of Rhabdophis nuchalis. Taxonomy (NCBI): domain Eukaryota; kingdom Metazoa; phylum Chordata; class Lepidosauria; order Squamata; family Natricidae; genus Rhabdophis; species Rhabdophis nuchalis. Next base: position 229,842,789 of record CM077644.1, read on the forward strand.
TTCATATGTTTACATTTTTTTGTTAAACGTGGCGAGTATATTTTTAAATACGGTCTTCCACCCCCCCCCACCCCACCCCCCGCCATTATAGAAAATTGAAGACTTTGAAGCAGAGAATTGTACATGTTTGGGTAACTGGAATTCAGATTTGCCAAATACTATAGGACAGAGTTAATACAAAGCATTTGGAAACACGTAGTGTACACTAACACAGTGGCTAATTCCCACACTCCATTAAATCTTAATTTGTTTGGTTTGGATTTAATGTGATGTGTGAGCTCGCTCATTAGGGCTTAGCATCCCACACAATGTGGTTTGCTTAAGAAATCACAGAAATAATTCTGGCTTAAGTGTTATTCATGGGGGCAGTCAGAGCTTTATAATCTTAAAATGCATGTCAGCTTCACCTTATGTATATGCACTGAAAATAACAACATATTCATTCGTTAGCCTATTTTTTAAACTAGGAAACCTGAAAAAAGCTTTTTGAACTATTTGGAATACGATTTCCCACTTTATTATTTTTTTAAAAAAAGTATTTCCATTTTTATTTTGCTCCTGAAGAAACAAGGATTCTGTGCACTTTTGTATGTCCATGTATACATCTCCTAATTGTGTAAATTTCCTATTATGGAAGGACGTCTTAAAGGCCTACACCCATCATGCACAGAGAAACCTCACCATACACAAAGGAAATTCTCAAAGCTGTGAACCATCTCAATGGTGTTATCTGTGTGATTAATGAAAACAGAATCAACCGTGCTAATGGCCCAAGGCCACTCTGCTTTGCCTTTAATTTGCATCACTGATGTATCCCTTGATAAAAGTAGATTTTGAGACCATTTAAATTGCTATCTTCTTGTAATAAGAATTAGGTCGTAAACTACCCCTAACAGCTACAGTATTTCATACTCAGCATGATGTCCATAACTTCAAGCTTCCCGACTGTGAACACATTCAAACCTGCCGCTATGAATAATTTGAGAATGCAAACAGTGATTAATCTTCGTATACCCTGTTGAAATTAAAGCCAGACTTAGCATAAGCCAGTCTGATTTTAACCATTAGCTACAGTAGACTGGTTCAACATAATCCTAAGAGCTCCTTCACTTGTCTGCTTGCAGTGGTGTAATGGCCAATGTAGCCATTGGTCTAGGACAGGGGTGTCACGCGCTGGCCACACCCACTTTTAGCGAAGGGGGAAATGATACATCACATGACGACACGAGTTTGAAACCCCTGCTCTAGGAGATACCCTAAAAGTGTTGCCTTCAAACTTCATGTTACATTCTATCTGTAGTATGTTTCTAATTTTTATGCTTCCTATATAACACTGGCAATCTTAATGTGGACTGGAATTATGGAACACCAACTGGTTGGAATATACTTTCCTTCCTTAGTTGCGCTTTGATTCAAGAATTTATCACTTAACACTATCTCCTATCCCATATAAGTATATGCAGGAATAAATGCCTGATTGGATTCTATATATGAGTCTGACTGAATGTTAGCAAAAACTCCCTAACTATTAGAACAATTTGACACTGGAATCAATTACCAAGCTAGGTGAGAACTCCAGTTTGTTGGAATGGCTCCGGGAGAGGATGAGCATTCAATCTGTTGTGGATATTTTAAACTGGATTCTTGTACTGAGCTGGGGTTGACTCTGATAACCTCAGTGACCCTTTCAATTCTGATACCCAAAGAAGAGGGAGAAGGAAGGAAGGAAAGAAAGAAAGAAGGAAAGAAGGAAGGAAGGAAGGAAGGAAAGAAAGGAAGGAAGAAAGGAAGGCAGAAGGGAAGGAAGGAAGAGGAGGGAAGAAGGAAGGAAAGAAGGAAGGAAGGAAAGAAAGAAGGAAGAAATTAATTCTAATTCACTTTAATTAGCAAAATATTTTGAGCTACGTCTTCTGTCCTTCTACATTTATATTCTCATTTCCCTCTTCTCCTTTTCTTCTCCTTTTTATCTTTTTGTTTACCTCACTTCATATAAGCTGCATGGAGCAATGCCCCGTTTCCCCCCCTTATATTGTTTTAAATGCTGCTTTTAAAGCTCATAAAAATGGATGTAATACAGAGAATGCAAATAGAAACCACGAACTATGTTGGTTCAGGTATCGCCCCAGGTTAGTTACTGTTTTTGCAAGGTTTTCTGAATTCTGCTTGGTACATTCATGGGGATTGTAGAGATTCTGGGTGACCTAGAAAGCCAAATAGGGCCACCTCTGGTTAAGGTTTAGATGGGGAAATCATCTGGGAAGTTAGGTACCAGACACAGGAGAGTAGGAAGCCAGGAAAGGGGGAAAAAACAGAATAAAGCAATGACAATTCATTTCTATACCACACCAACTGCATGGATGTATCCGTGTAAGTCATCAGGAATCATGCTCAGCTTGAAAATGATTATACATTCTTTAGGTCTAAATGTATCACAGTCTGCCTAAATTAAACTCTGCTTCTTCATCCTAAATAAAAACTAAAATTAGACCTTCTGTAGTTTGGCTAGGACATTCACATTCCACAGCGGTGTCCATATATAGCTCCCCAAAGAGTGCTTCCAGGGAGGATGTGGCTGTCCACCATCAATGGACCATTGCTTTAGGAGCTTGATGTGATGTGCCAGAATAGGGCTGATATAGGGATATGATTGTCTGGAAGAGATGTGTCCAGTTGTTTCTCATGGCTTCCTTTTCCTTGCATGCCAGCAGCTGTTTATAGCATATATTTTTTCTGTTGGAGAAGGTCCTGTGCAGCTGTCACTGTTGTATTGGATATATAGGCCTGGTAGCTTATAGTGAGAACTCTTTTGGCATCCTCACAAATTGACAATTAGACCTTGGCTTCTGGTGTACTCAATTATTATGTCAAACAAGTCATAATCCCATTATTAGCTACCTAGGAAAAAGTGAACTGATTTAAATGTGGGGTACAGGTCATGGATGGTCAATTGAGGTCCATGAGGTGGTTAATCAACTGTGACATTCCCACAGTCTCAGGGCAGAGCTTGCTTCGAACCTCAGCCCTGGTTTCTCCTGCACCTTGACTGTCTACTATAGAGCACCTTGTCAGTGATTTAGTTCCCACCTTCAAATGCATTCTTTGGCTGGTTGGTTAGCAAGAATGAAATGAGCAGATTCACTATGACATAACACAAGGTTATGTCTCCCTTCCCTTACGTGTGTGTGTACTGTGTGTGTGTGTGTGTGTGTGTGTAATATACAGATGTCTATTATGTTTCTGTATATGAGGTATTACTTGATTTCTATCCCTTTTTTATTTATTCAAATTTCTAAACCGCCCCCTCTCCCCGAAGGGACTGTTGAGGACAGGAAAAATTCTCCCATTTTTACACGCGACTTTGTGTAGCGTTTTCATCATATTGACCATAGGAAGCTATCCATTGGTATGAAGTTATTTCACCCTTATCAGAAGCATCTCCTCATTATGCATGTTGGGTGATTCTCACTAAGGATAGGAAATATAGAGATGAATATCGAAAAGTGGAACCAATGTCTGTTGCATGAGATGAAATAGGGCAGGGCAGGATGCGATGATTTGCTAATTACAAAAATTAAGCCTGTACTGTCATCCATTATAACCATTTAACATTGAGTTCAAGATAGTAGATTAAAACTTTCATCTGAGCAACTGTTCACGAGGTTGTACTACAGCATGAAGATATTAACCAGCAAAACAACTTTGCTGCTTTTCAAGAAAAAATAGCTCATATTCCGCAAAAAAAAAAATATTACAGCTTTTAAATACTCTGCCCTATTAAGACTATACACTGATATTGCTTCTCCAAATATAGTGTAACTGCTTGTTAAGTCACACTAAAGGGATTCTTCCCATTAATCAGAAATATTTGTCACCTTTGTCTGTGTACTGCACAAATCGCACATCACAAATCAATGCACAAATCAAGTCGTCATAACGACTTGGGTAACTGACATTCTTGTAGCTATTTTTAAGGTGCTAAAATGCTGCCAATGCCTCTTTCCACCTCAAGTTAGCACCTAAGTTATTGAATGCAAGTACACATGCACAGGAGTGTCTGAATGTGTGTGTTTATCTAACGTGAAGACTAGACTAAGATCTCTTCAAGTGCAATGTAGAATATAACAACTCTTAAATGCCATGACTCTTTCAACAGTGATAAATGAAGAAAAAGCAACTATTTGTAGAATATACTGTACAGTACACAGGTAGCCTTCGACTTGCAACCACAATTGAGCCCAACATTTCTGTTGCTGAGCAAAGCAGTCTTATCCCATTTTATGACCTTTCTTGCCACAGTTGTTAAGTGAATCACTGCAGTTCTTTAAGTTGGAAATATGGTAGTTACCATATTCTTCGGAGTATAAGACGCACCTTTTTCACTCAAAAAAGAGGGTGGAAATCTGGGTGCGTCTTATACACTGAATACAGTATTTTTGGCCTCCCGAAACCCTGGCCCTTTGCAAAAATGGCTGTGCATAGCCTTTAGGAGCCTTCCAGAGTGCTCCTGGGGGCTGAGGAGGGCAGAAATGAGCAAAAAACGGGCCATTTTTACTCAGTTTTAGGGGCTCCCACTCCCCAGGAGCACTCTACAAGCCTCCTAAAGACTATGCATGCCCCTTTTTTGATGAAAAGAGGGCCATTTTTGGTGCGTCTTATACTCCAAAAAATACGGTAAGTTCATGTAACAGTTACCCTAATGCAGGGGTCTGCAAAGTTAGCTCTTTTAAGACTAGTGGACTTCAACTCCCAGAATTCCCCAGCCAGCCTGGCTGGCTGGGGAATTCTAGGAGTTAGTTCACCAGTCTTAAAAGAGCCAACTTTGCAGATCCCTGCCCTAATGTATAACTTATTAAGCAACTTATGGACTTTTGACATCAGTTGGGAAGGGTCCAACCATTTTTCCTACACCATCTTTGGTGAAGGATTGCTTTCTGAAAGCAAATTGCAATTTTGGAGAAGATTCTGAAGACCTGTCTGCTGCTGTCTTTATATAAAATAATATAATCTGAAACTTGAATAGAAAGTACACAGAAACAACCCTCTCCTAATTATTTCTTACAATTATTCCTCCCATACAAATTGTGGATATTTATTTATCTGTATCACACCTTTATTATTTTTACAAATAACTCTCAGCGGCAAACATATCCAACACACCTTCCTACTCCTATTCTCCCTACAACTAGAGCAACCCTGTGAGGTAGGTTAGGCTGAGAGAGAGTGATTGGGCCAAAGTCATCCAGTTAGCTTTTGTGGTTAAGACGGGACTTGAACTCACTTTCTAGCTTGATACCTTAACCGCTAGACGAGAGTGGCTTTCTATTTTCTATCTTATCCTTCTATTTTCCTTTAATGGTTCATCCATCATCCACGATGGGGTTCGTTTTTGATTTAATGGGCTGTGAGACTCCAAGCCAAAAAAGAGAGAGAGAACCTATTAAACCATAAGAAGTGCTTCACAGCCCGGTGCATGAAAAGTATAGTATAATTTTTACAGTATAAAAATAATGCACAGTTTCTCTGCAGAACTGGAACTTACATTATAGAGAGAAAACAATGGGAATTTCAGAGGAAGGAAAGTACTAAATATACTGTATTCTGACCATTACATGTAGAGAGAATTGGTACAAGATTTTCTTCCATTGGTTCATTACTCCACAATTAAATGAGTAATTCCTTTTTTAAAAAAAAAAATGCTGGAAATGTAAAAAACAGATTGGGTCTTTTTTATATAGTTGATTGAGGTTAATAAATTAAAGCAGTGGCCCCCAACGTTTTGGGCACCAGGGACTGGTTCTGTGGAGAGTTTTTCCCGCGGACCGGAGGGGAGCATGGTTTCGTGTGCTGCCTGCATCCCGCGGATGGGGCTTTGTTTGCGTGGCCCTGTTTCTGGCAGGCTGTGGCCTGGTGGCAGTCTGCAGACCTGGGGTTGGGGACCCCTGCTGTAAAACCCAACAATACTGGAAAATGATTGATAAAAGAATAGAACTGGTTCTGAAAGTTCTAATTCCATTACATATGGCCGGTTTAGAAATTTGATAAACAAATAAAATAAATCACAACCTGAGTTGTACTTAATAAATTTCATATCATACAAACCATACATGCCTTCAAAATTCACTGAACTAGCATTGTATTCAATATTCTCCCTTTCAACATAAAGGCAAAGTCCCTTCTGAAGCCTCATATCAAAATCAATAGTCCTCAAGGAGGTCTTCACTTCTTTTTAGAGGATTACCCTCTTATTGCCCGTAATAACCTGGAGGCATCAAACATTATTAATTATTAATAATTTAAGTTGTATTATGATACACAACATAGGTGTATTAGATCCTGCTTCCCTGGATTCTACCCTGTTTCCCTGAAAATAAGACTTCCCTGGATAATAAGCCCAATTTGGGCTTTTGAGCACATGCCCTAAAATAAGCCCTCCCCCAAAATAAGCCGTCCCTGAAAATATTGCAACACAGCAGCAACCATGAGGTGATCACACTTGCCACCTCTTGCACCTCAAAAGTAATAAGACCTCCCCGAAAATAAGGCCAAGCACTTATTTCATGGTCAAAAGAAAATAAGACCTAGTCTTATTTTGGGGGAAACATGGTAGCCTTATGATAAAAATCATATCTAATTCCGTTCACCTCCCTAATGTATTTATCATTACCCTATTGGTCTTTCAAAGGTTTCTTTGAATTTTTGAAGCTTTACGATGTCCTTCAAAACCAGAGCTTCTTACAGCTTTTGTATCAATGATTATGCATAAAGGCATTATGATGTTAGCAGTATTGTTATTGTTCCTACACATGTTTAACAAATTTAAGTCTTTCTATAATATGTTTTGATTGTTGGTGTTATGCTGCACCACCCAGAGTCACTTTTGAAAAAAATGGGCACTCATATAAATTTGATAAGTAAGTAAATAATGCTATTTTTTTAAACACTGTATTGTTAAAAAAAAATTAACTGGGGTGACTTTTTTCTCACAGGACTATCTAACAACACTGCAAGATAATTTTTTGTGATGAACCCTCAGTTTGGACTTTATCATTCTTTAAGGTAAAGGTAAAGGTTCCCCTGCACCTGAATGCTAATAGTTCCCGACTCTAGGGGGTGGTACTCATCTCCGTTTCAAAGCCAAAGAGCTAGCGCTGTCCGAAGACATCTCTGTGGTCATGTGGCCAGCATGACTAAACGCTAAATGCGCACAGAGTGCTATTACCTTCCCATGAAAGTGGCCCTTATTTTTCTCCTTGCATTTTTTATGTGCTTTCGAACTGCTAGGTTGGCAGAAGCTGGGATAAGTAATGGGAGCTTACTTCGTTACATGATGCTAGGGATTCGAACCGCTGAACTGCCAATTTTCTGATAGACAAGCTCAGTGTCTTAGCCACCGAGTCACCACATCCCTTTTTCACTCTTGATATGGTAATTATTTTTCCTTCCATGTACATTGGAAGGAATGGGTCCTAACAAGGAGAAGGGCGGGGTATAAATTCGAATAATAATAATAATAATAATAATAATAATAATAATAATAATAATAATAATAATAATAATAATAATAATAATAATAATAATAATAATAATAATTGTTTGCCATGTGTTTACTGTGAATCACCTCTACTATGCTAAAGTCCCTTCAATTTGAAGAGCTGCTTTCATAGCTATTTTCTGTGTTTTAACTCTTGTCTGGAACAATCTGCAAATTTGAGCACTTCGCTCTCAAGCCTAATTTTAGAACACATAGAAAAGTTAAAAAGCAATAGTTTCAGATCCCAGGAGGTCTCCATTAATCACATTTCAAAATCTGTCTGCCAATTTATTCACAATTTCCTTTCTATTCTTTAACCAGCCATCAATCTACTAAAAATTCTTAACCTCAGCAGTTAGAATTCTACACTGGCTTTATCAAAACACTTCGGAAAATCCAGATAAAATCTACAGATAAGTGCACCTGAATAATTTCTTTGCTTCTAAATGTTACTTTCTGGAAATGTTACTGAGAAGTATGTTGTCAGCAATATTTTATGTTCTGCATGTTAAATAATATTGTATAGAATAATGATTATAAGGAATTAGTGACTGCCTGCTGTTTTAGAAATTTGTTTGCTTCTAACATACTCTGCCTATATAATTGCAGGAAATAGATACTATTATAATGTTTAATGCTCAGCTGTTACAAAAAGAAAAAGTCTGTCCCAAAATGGATTCAGCTGTATTATTTTATCAATTTATGTATTCATACAATTATTATGCAGTAGATCATTTCCTAACAGGCTCAGGGCAGTTTATTAGTTATTTATTTATATTTATTGATCACTCAACTACAGTAGACTCTATATCACACAGTAAAATTCTCAGAGCCTATTTAACTAAATAAAGTAGCCCAAGACAATCAAGCAGTCAAATAGTCTGTAGAATAAAAGATACATTTGGTTTTATTTGTGTGTTTGATTGATTAAATTTATATCTGCCTATCTCTACGATAAGGTGCCCCTGGGAGTCGCCCTCTCTCTCTCTCTCTCTCTTTCTCTCTCTCTCTCTCTCTCTCTCTCTCTCTCTCTCTGTATGTTCAAGCATTGCCTCTAGCAATTTCAACCCAACTTGGTACACAGTTGACTTACTCTCTGAAGAAAAATACTGTGGGGGTAGGACACCCCTAACAACCCTTGGGGTATGTGTTCTGTTAAGATGCAGCCTGTTATGCCTTTAAATGGCTTCTACAGTACTGTCATAAAATGGCTTCTACTGTACAGTGAAGTGGAGTTGCCATGGTAACTCAGTTTCATAGTACTCCACAATAGGGCTCGCTCTGGTAACGGGGAAAATACAACATTAGAAATTATCTTTGGTCTGGGCATTTCCCCCCTATAAATAAATACCCAGGCAATGCCAGGTTATTGGCTAGTAGATCATAGAAAGATAAATAGAAGCAATTAAAATTTTAAATAAAAAATTTATATTAAAAAAAAAATTTAAATTACTGTAAAGTCTTCCTGATAAGCAGATGATTAGGTGCATTCTTCTTTTCAGCAAGCAAGAAGTTCCAAAGAGTGAAGAGCAGCCACCATGATTGATCTCCCACCCCTTCACCTTCCATGGTAGGGGAACACTCGGCATTTATTCCCTCAAAGATCAGGTGGGCTGGGCCAAACACAGGACATGTCCAGGCCCAAGCCACATAGGCCTTCTAAAGTTATGAAAAAACCCTTTGAACTTAATAATAATAATAACTTTGCATTTATTAACCGCTCCCTCTCCCCACAGGGACCCGGGGCGGTGCACAGGAGAAACTAAAAACAATATAAACAATCGATACAAAATATATACTTTAAAACACCATTAAACTATGTTATCCCGTGCTAAAAAATTAAAACCCATTAAAATACATTTAAAAATCTATAGACAGAGAGACTATCCAAGGCCGGCCAGTCGAAAGAAATGGGTCTTTAGTTTCATACGGAAGGAGCGGAGGTCCGTGGTCGTTCTAATATCGGGGGGAAGGTCGTTCCAGAGGGCCGGGCCCGCCACAGAGAGAGCCCTTCCCCTGGGCGTCGCCCGCTGACAAAGTCTAGTGGACGGCACCCGGAGAAGTCCCTCTCTGTGGGAGCGAATCGGTCGTGAGGATGTATGGGGCAGGATCCGATCCCGCAGATAGCTAGGTCCCGAGCCATGGAGCGCCTTAAAGATGATAGTTAGCACCTTGAAGCGCACCCGGAAGACGACAGGTAGCCAGTGCAGCTCGCGCAGGAGTGGTGTAACGTGGGTGAACCTGGTGGTCCCCATAATTGCCCGCGCGGCTGCATTCTGAACTAACTGAAGCCTCCGGGTGCACCTCAAGGGAAGCCCCATGTAGAACTTGAAGCCCCATCAGAACTTGATCTGATTGGCTGTTCATTTCTATAAACAAGTATTAGCGACATCTTAATTATACTTAAATGCATTTAGAATTACGCTGGCCCTGAAATATTGGCTGACTCCATTACTTTTTAACTGTGGCCCATAGCACAACGTTCAACTTTGAGAATAATTCTCTTTTCTGGGGGGGGGAAAAAAAGAGTACAGAGAAGAGGACCAAGGATGATTATGAGACTGGAGACTAAAATGAACGAAGAACGTTTTCAGGAATTGGGTAGGGACTAGGGGAGAGACGAGAGCAATGTTCTAATATTTAAGGAGCTGCCACGAAAAAGAGAAGGTCAACCTATTCCCCAAAGCACCAGAAGGCAGGACAAGAAGCAATGGGTGGTAGTTTCCTTGGTTCTAAGTTGCTTGTCTCCCTGATTAGTTTATCAGGGAGACAAGCAACTTAGAACCAAGGAGAAACGTATTGACAGAACAGTTAATCAATGACTTGCCTACAGAAGTTGTGGAGGTTTTTAAGAAGAGACTGGACAACCGTTTCTCTGAAATGGTATGGGGATTTCTGCCTGAGCAGAAGGTTGGACTAGAAGACCTCCAAGGTTCCTTCCAACTCTATTATTCTTTCATTCTGTCATTCAAATCAGTGGCTGGACGGTTGATATGTGGGATTTAGAAAATAGAGATTTAAAGAAGGTGTATGTCTAGGACCCCTGTTACAGATGACACCAATGTAAGAAGTCTGTGTCTTTATGTGCATGTATGTATAATTTCCAAGAAATGAAAAGGAACAAAACTTAAAATCCCAGTTAGAAAGAGAGAAATGAAAGAGAAGAACAGAACTGGGTTTTGCTTTGGGAGCCACTGAGAATTTGATAAGGCCAATGGATTTGCTGCTCAACTTGTTTATATATAAATAAATTGAAAGTGACTATAACAGCTGTCTCCTTAAATGGAAGCCAATAACAGGTACGTATTGCCCTTGAAGCCCTATGGGAAGCCAAGACTCACAATATATGTAATATATATGTAATATAATATATTACACAAATCTTTCTCCATACATGTTCAGCTCTTCCATTGCTCTCTCTCTGTCATTTTCTTTGATTTACCAGTTCAACTGCTGGTATTCAACAGAGGAAACTGTTTCAGCAAAGTCCCACCCGAGTTACACACTGGTAACTTCCCATTTCATATCATTACCGTATTTTTCAGATTATAAGATGCACCTTCCCCCTCTAAAAGGGGGATGCGTCTTATACACTGAATGTAGCCCCACCCCACCCAACCCTTTGGCCTCTGCCTCCCAGCAATTTACCTCTTAGCAGCAAACAGGGGTTTGCGGAGTCTTCAATAAGCTATAACAATCCCTGCAGCCTGTAACAGCTGATGATTGGGATAAATTGAAAGTGAAACTTGCTGTTTGCTCCATGTAGCAAATTGCTGGTAGACAGATTTTTTTTTCTTGTGCTAATCAAGCTGTTTGCTGCAAGGAGGTAAGTCAGCAACTATAAATGCCTATAGAATGTTCAAATTATTAGGCTTATTTTTTAAAGACTGCTTTATTATTATTCTAGGCAACTTAACAAAATGAAGAAGCTTTTTAAAATAAATGCTTGATCTGAAGAGGCCCAGTGCTATTGTTTTAAAAAGTGCTATTCTTTTAAATAGCAGAGAATAACTATACTTCCAGAAAGCACCTCAATTTTAACAGCATCTGTATAAGTATAGTCTGAAATATAACACTACAAACAGTGTATATTGTCTGTATTCTTTGTTGCAAGGAGGCAAATTGCTGGGAGGCAGAGGCAGATATTTTCCCCTTGTTTTCCTCCCCAAAATCTAGGTGCATCTTATACTTCAGAGCGTCTTATACTCCGAAAAATAGTTCTCTCTCAGTCTTGCTTCATAAATGCCACCTAAGCTCTTCCCAACAAAGGTTAATATTATATTTGAAAAAAGGTAAGCAGGGATGGGCTTCAAAAATTTCAGAAAACAGGTTTTCTGCCCAGTTGCTGGATGGATTTGGCCTAGTTGACCTCCTGTGGGGGGCCGTTTTCCCCTTCCTCAGGCTCTGGAGGCTTTCCTTGAGCCTCTGCAAAGGTAAAAATTACATCCCCTGCGCTCTGGAGGTCTTCCGGGAGGCCCATTTTCCCCCTTCCCCAAGCCTCCATGCGGGCCCTGCTCTCGCATCCAAAACAGGCTGCGTGGAGACTCCTGGGAGGAGAGAGGTGGGAGGAGCCAGCCAGGGATGGGATTTGGAGGTTCTCTGAACCAGCCATAATGTTAGCTATGGGTTCTCCCAAACCCGGGTGAACCGGTAGTAGCCCACCCCTGAAACTAAGGATATGGTCTTACACACAAACAGACACACATAATCACCCGGGGAAATTAAAAGACTGAAAATATTAGGCCCAGCCACTGGGAATTCGGATCTGTATCTTTCTTTGAACTATATGAGAATGGCAAGGCGAGGATCACACGCTCTGCTAAAAAGGCCTATCAAGGAAAGACTGTCTGCAACCATTAACGAAAACCTTGGCAGTGCAACAACCAGCATGTGTTGCCCTTTGGAAGGGCTAATACTTGTATAAATGTGAGTCTCATTGTTCTTCTGACATTTGTTTCTGTTCTGTGTCAGTATCACAGACCAAGAGAGATAAGAAGGGCATATGGTTTGGGGGCTGGAGGTGAGACTTCAGGATTGAGTGGGAAGTGTTGAAATTCCTAGAATGGGGCCCTGCTGATGTGAGGAAACAACACTTTAAGGTTACTGACCTGACCAGCACATTCATGCTCAGTGTCAGAGTACAGATTTCATTTAGTGTTACATGACAGCTTACTATCCGCCTGCCGCCACCAAAACGAAAGTCTATCATGCTTACAATAATGCTCGATTCAAGAAACAGGCAAAATGAAAAGCAAAATGTGAATACTGATTTAATGACTGAAACACTGGCTGAAATATATATATGAAATACCACTCACGCAGCATCACAAAATCTCTAGAACCGTCAAGCGTACAAACTTGAAATTTGGCACGTGCATCTTGGCTTCTAGGTGCTCGCTAAGAAAGGATTTTTTGAAACGACCCATCAGAACATTAGTATTTCTGATATTTTATTAACACACTCTGATGCTAAGGAGTTAAACATTCTACTCCCCCCTCCCCACCTGAACTCTGTTCCAACTGCCACTTGGGCATGGCCAGGCATGACTCACCGGCCTGCGGGTTGGGAATTTGGAGAGGATCAATGGGGCCAGCCTGAGGGAGAGAAGAGGGATAGGAGAGGAGAGGCCTCTGTGGGGATAGGCCTCTATGGGGTCTCTGTGGGGCCAGTCTGAGGGAGAGAAGAAGATAGGAGAGAAGGGGGATAGAAGAGGCTTCTGTGGGGCAAGCCTGAGGAGAGAAGGGGAGAGGAAAGGCCGATCATAACTACTCATTAATTTTCAAGCTGTAAGTATTGATTTATCAAGCCCGATCATGTAATTTCGTAGCGGAGCATGGATATTCAGCCAGTACTTTATAAAATAAGTTAGAATATACAGCTAGCCCTCAACGTACGATCACCATTGAACCCAACATTTCTGTTGCTAAGCAATTTGTTAAATGAATTTTGCTCCCTTTTTCTGACCTTTCTTGCTTTTCACTTGTTAAGTGAATCACTGCAGTTGTTAAATTTATAACACAGTTGTTAAATGAATTTAGCTTCCCATCGACTTTGCTTCTCGGAAGGTCGCAAAATGGGATGACATGACCCCGGGACACCGTAACCGTTATATACATGAGTCAATTGCCAAGCATCTGAATTTTGATCCTGTGACCATGGGGATGTTGCAACAGTTGTAAGTGTGAAAAACGGTCATTAATCACTTTTTTCCCCAGTCCCATTGTTAATTCTGAATAGTCACTAAACAAACGGTTGTAATCCGAGGACTACCTGTATATGTTAAGAATAAAAGCATTTGGGGAGGTATGCATTGCATGGCTTCTAGAACACTTTCCAAGCATCTGTATTTTTGTGATGACTGTATTGTTATGACTACGATCATGATTTATCACTTATAGCTTTTATTTACAGTACGCTGAGAGCGTATGCACTGAAGACAAATTCCTTGCATGTCCAATCACATTTGGCCAATAAAGAATTCTATTCTATTCTATTCTATTCTGCATAATGAAGCAATGTGTGGCGTTTGTGTGCAGTATTTCTGTTATCCTCTTGTGTCTTCCATCTGCCTGTGTTTGTATGCTTGTCTGTTTGTTGTATGTGTTTGCCTACACTGGGAAAGGCAGGGCAGGCTGCATCTACTCTGCTATAAGTCATGTGACTTGGTGGGAAGGCAGAAGGGAGCTTAGAAAGATGCTGTGAGCAGTATTTTTGAACCCTTGCCCAACTGATTCTCTCACACGGATGCACTGGGGGGTGTTTTTTTTGTCTGCAGCTCCCAGGTGCACTTGAGCTATTTTTAAATACTACTTTCTTTCTCCACAAGCTTCTGTTGCCATACCAATATTCATCCTCGTCTATATTTCGGATAGTTAACTTGCTCGTTTGAGATTATCTAGCGGTACACTTAGGACGCGGTTTAGAATCAAGATCACGTGAAGTGTTAAAACCACTTTATAAGGCCTTGGTAAGGCCACACTTGGAATACTGCATTCTGTTTTGGTCACCACGATGTAGAAAAGACATGGAGACTCTAGAAAGAGTGCAGAGAAGAGCAACAAAGACTATTAAGGGACTAGAGACTAAAACATATGAAGAACGGTTGCAGGAATTGGGTATGTCTAGTTTAATGAAAAGAAGGATTAGGGGAGACATGATAGCAGTGTTCCAATATCTCAGGGGTTGCCACAAAGAAGAGGGAGTCAAGCTATTCTCCAAGGCACCTGAGGGTAGAACAAGAAGCAATGGGTGGAAACTAATCAAGGAGAGAAACAACTTAGAACTGAGGAGAAATTTCCTGACAGTTAGAACAATTAATCAGTGGAACAGCTTGCCTCCAGAAGTTGTGAATGCCCCAACACTGCAAGTCTTTAAGAAGTTGTTGGATAGCCATTTGTCTGAAACATTATAGGGCTATGATGGCGAACCTATGGCATGGGTGCCACAGGTGGCACGCGGAACAATTTCTTAGGGTACGCGAGGTGTTGCCCTGTCAGTTCCAGCGCACATGTGTGCCTTCTTTTGAGGCCATGTTTCGCTCTCTGGAGGCTTTAGGGAAGCTCCTGAAGCCTCTGGAGGTTGGGGGGGGCTGTTTTCATCCTCCTCAGACTCCTAGAAAGCCTCTGGAGCCTGGGGAGGGCGGAAATAGCATGCCAAAAGCAGGGGGTTGCGCACATAGCACTATGGGTGTGGCATGCCCACGCACGACCCCCCTGCGCTCCCCCCACTTTTGGCATGCGAGCCAAAAAAGGTTAGCCATTGCTGGTATATGGCTTCCCGCCTGGGCAGGGGTTTGGACTAGAAGATCTCCAAGGTTCCTTCCAACTCTGGTGTTGTGTTGTATTGTGTTGTAATGTAATGTAATGTGCATTGGCTATCATTTGTCAGAACTCCCCTACTTAGATTTATGGAGATTCTCAATCATCCAGATCATGGTTGTCTCAAAGGTGTTTTTTTTTCCAAAAGGCAATTGGACTTTCTTATTTTTTCCCCCTTGAAAACGTTTTGCTTGTTATCCAGGAAGCTTCTTCAGTTCAGTTAAAATTGAAAATGCTTCTTGGATGACAAGAGAAACATTTTCAAAGGAAAAAAAAACCCCCAAAGAAATCCAGTTGCCTTTTGGAAAAAGCACTTTTGAGACCAGCCTAGTTAGATAGGACAACTCTATTACTTTAAATTTGTACTTATTTCCAAAGATTATTTTTCTCTGCAGCTAAACTGTTTAGGATTAAGAACTGAATATCCAAGTAGTTTTTTTTTTCCAAACTGAAGGAAGCACAAGTCAAGAAACTATACAGTCTTTTAAAGTACTCATAATTTAAGAATGAATTATAATATTACCTGGTTTAACCTGGAATCTCTCTAGATACATTGGAATTCAATGTTCATAATTGATAGCTAAAAAGTTGGCTTGATTCATTCTGATGGTGGAGACTCTACTATTCCAGAATTTTAGGTGCCAGGAAGTAATTAGGATATATTCATGCCCAGTTTCGATTATTGTTTTTTTGAGAAATGTGTGAATTATGGATAATACCAACAAATCATGAAAAAAATTAAAATCACTTCATATTATATTTATAAAAGAGGTAGAGGACAATTTGCGTCATTGAAATTGTCACATTAATTCCCTTGGTGTATACTATCGCTCCAAGCTGCATAACCCTCATGAGATTCAAAAGTCAGTAAGTATATTTTAATAAATAGCATATTTGTCATTTGAGCTAAAACTATTAAAACTGCCTTATAAGGCCAATGTGATCCCTAGCACATCTTCATACACTACTTTCCTTTCAAATTAGCTGCTTGTTCATTTCAGCTGACAACTAATTTGGTTCACTTCTCTCTGATCGGTGGGTAGAATTGGAGCACCTTTTATATTTTGCACATTCCTGCCCTTACAGAGCAGCTTCTCTGTTTAAAAAAGTGACAAAATACATTTTATATGCAAATAGCAGTTGCTTAGAAATGAATAGGTGTAGAGTTCTAATATACACTTCAACCAGCTTCTTTTGTTGGGAAGTAGTCCTGAGCTTACAGCAATTTGTTTAGGGACCATTCAGAGTCACAACAGAACTAAAAATAATGACTTATAACTAATTTTCACACTTACAACTACTGCAGTATCCCTGTGGTCATGTGATCAAAATTCGGATGCTTGGAAACTGGCCTGTATTTATGATGGCTGCAGTGTTCCTGGCAGGGGTGGGCTTCAAAAATTTCAGCAAGGGGTTCTCTGCCCAGTTGCTGGGTGGGTGTGGCCATGGTGGGCATGACCTAGTCGACCTCCTGCACCACGGCAAGGGGGATGGTTCGCCTTCCCCGGGCTCTGGAGGCTTTCCTCGAGCCTCTGGGAGGGCGAAAACTCCCCCCGGCTCCAGAGGCCTTCTGGGAGGCCCATTTCCCCCCCGTCCCCGAGCCTCCGTGCAGGCCCTGCACTTACCTTGCATCCAAAATGGGACATGTGGAGACTTCTGGGAGGGGAGGGGTGGAAAGGGCGGGGCCAGCCAGGTGTGGGATTTGGAGGTTCTCTGAACCAGCCATAAGGTTAGGTACGGGTTCTCCCGAACCCGGGTGAGCCCATAGCAGCCCATCCCTGGTTCCTGGGTCACGTGATCCCTGTTGCAACCTTCTGACAAGCAAAGTCAATGGGGAAGCCAGATTCACTTAACAATCATGTTTCTAACTTAAAAAACTGTGGCAAGAAAAGTCGTAAAATGGGGCAAAACTCACTTAACTGCCTTGCTTAGCAATGGACTACCTGTAGATGCAAATGCTAGTAAAATAATAAATATCTTTATAGACAGAATTTTTAAAAAAATAAGGAATAGGAACAGAAAGCCCTTGTGAAACCGATAAAGGGAGCAGGGGGAATGGATGGACTTATATATGCCTACATTGAACCAATCATACCAACGGTTCATCCATTATGGCCGTTCCCAAGTTCCATATTTTATCTTAGACGAAAGCTAAGAACTAATCCAATTTCTCCTTGCTTTCCGTTTACTGATCAAGAGTTATGCATAATTATACCTTTGCTGAAGCAAACATTTTTTGTTTGTTTCATTGCTTTGCTGAGATTCATCCTCAAGAATGCGTGAAAATCAAGCAAAGCAGAGAGAACTAATTGTTTTATTCTGAAAGCTAACTTGCATTGCACTCCTCTTCCAGAATTCACCTCTCCTTATGAAAAATAGTTTCAACTCAGCCTCCCCCCAAAAAGCTAAAAAAAATATAGAAGCTTGCTTTGCTAACTTAAATTTATAGGAAAGGAGTTTGAGGAATTTTAAGACTTTACCGGTTCTCTGCCAGCCTTATTATTTGTATGCATTACAACCAACTTTTCTTAAAAAAAAAAAAAAAAAAAGGAAAGAAAAGAGAAGCATGCATATTTCTCAAATATTTGTCCATTTATACTTTTAAAAAAACCTGCAGTGCAGTAACTATGTTAAATTTCAGGTTTAAGTTTGTTTGGTTTAGCAACTGTATTGCAAAAAAAGTGTTTACCTGTTATTATGCCATCTAAAAGGGAAGTGTTTTTAATTAGAATAACTCACTGCTATCTTGTCAACTTTTTGTCTCATCAAATGCTATAGTTACACTGCTACACTCATTTGTGCATTTCTCCAGTGGGGCATTGCATGAGTGCCGACTATCCAATTACTCCAAGATATTTTTAGCCCAAATATTTAAAATAAACATTTTATCCTCTGCTGTCCTTTTCTTTGTAAACAGTGGATCTTGCAGCAAATGAGCCTATTCTTTTCATAATGCAGCGGACGGGACAATGATTGAAAAGGGATGAATATGCCAGATGGAGAACGTTACAGAATGTTAAGCGAGTGTTTATTGAAAAAGCTGCCTCTGATTGGTTTTTAGTTTTGTAATGCAAATAGAGAATTCTGGTGCAAACTGGGTTAAACACAGATCCAATTCACTTAACATGCTAAGCATGGCTTTGAACTAAAACTCTCACTTGGTCAACAGCGTCCAAAATGATCCAGCAACCAAGTCATGTGCTATTCTCTCTTATTTTTATTGAAGTCCCAGCAATCTTTATCCAGGCTAGCATTTTCTAAATTTGTTTTGATTTTTACCTATTGTGATCTGATCCTGGTTTGGGAAACAGTACACAGGTTGAGAGTGATTTAATATTTCCACTAGTCTCTTTGTTTTTCAAAGCACCTCTACCGAAAAATAAAATGACAGCTAGTCTCTACTTTTATTTGAAGTTAGAAAGTGAATTCCACAAAACCTTCTTAAAGATAGCTATACCTAGTATGTGGATTGGAATGACAAGATACAGCAGAACACACTGAATGTGAAGTGGTTCAAATCCGAAGCATTTTGTACATCCCAGCTTAGCACAGCGCTATACAGTAATCTATAGTTACATATACCATGTTTCCCTGGAAATAAGACAGGGTCTTATTTTCTTTTGACCTCTGAAATAGGCACTTGGCCTTATTTTTGGGGAGGTCTTATTATTTTTGAGGTGCAGGAGGCGACAAGCGTGGTCATGTCATGGCTGCTGCAATATTTTCGGGGAGGGCTTATTTTCAAAGGAGGGCTTATGTTAGCGCATGTGCTCAAAAGCCCAATTATCTGGGGAGGTCTTAGTAGTTATATATTAATGTATAGTATATAGTAATATATGTATATATAAATATACAGTAATATATAGCGGTGGCTCAGTGGCTAAGACGCTGAGCTTGTCGATCAGAAAGCTCAGCAGTTTGGTGATTTGAATCCCTAGGACCATGTAACGGAGTGAGCTCCCGTTACTTGTCTCAGCTTCTGCCAACCTTGTAGTTCGAAAGCATGTAAAAATGCAAGTAGAAAAATAGGGACCACCTTTAGTGGGAAGGTAACAGCATTCTGTGCGCCTTTAGCATTTAATTATGCCGGCCACATGACCACAGAGATGTCTTCAGACAGCGCTGGCTCTTCAGCTTTGAAACAGAGATGAGCACTGCCCCCTAGAGTGGGGAACAACTAGCACATATGTGCGAGGGGAACCTTTACCTTTACCTTAGTGTACTGTTTTGTACAAACATGGTCAAAGTTCTGTTTCCCCTTAGGAAATATATTTAAAAGCAGTATAATTAGCTTTAGAACCTTTGACTTAGTCTTATGTTTTAGCAACCATGTGAGGCTTAGTACAAACCAAGTGCACAAAGTTGCACAGTCATCCTTCTGCAAATATTTTACCCACCCCTATAGTCATGGCAGAAAACCAAGTGGAGAAACCTTTTTAATACCTTTGAGTACATAAATGCAGGCTTGAAAATATGTCTCCCACAAGAAATATGTGACCTCTGAGGCAACCGCAAATGACACACCAAAAGGAATGCTGCAGAGCTGGGAAAGGTACAAGAAAACACAACCCAAATTCTTGGGGCACTGCAGGAATTTCTCTTTAAGAGGAAAGCTGTCTTCTACGCTTAGAAAAAAAATGGCAACTAAGGAGGTTATGACGGAGATACATAAAATAGTGAAGAGAAAATACATGGAAGATGCTTCCCTAAAGGAGAAGACACCATGGATCTGAAGGTTGGTGTAGGAGAAAAGATGGCTGAACCTGGAGGCAGAGTGAAAGAGGGATCAGCCCAGAATCCCTATGTAGCTACAAGACAACTTGATCCAATATTACTTGAGTGCTGTTGACCCTTATCTAATTCATAGCAAGTGCCGACTGTTAGTTTAGAACAGTGGTAGTCAGCCTGGTCCCTATCATTCACTAGTGGGCGTTCCAGCTTTCATGGTGGGCAGTAGGGGTTTTGTCCAATACTGAAGAACTTTCCTTTTTTTAAATTTAATTGACTTCCCTACTTTATAAATCAGGTTGACTACCCCTGGTTTAGAACCTTGATGGCGAACCTGTGGCACACAGAGCCCTCTCTGCTGGCCCCCCGGCTGTCGCCCCAGCATGCAGCTCCACCACGCATGCGTGTGAGCCTCCTGCCAGCCAGCTGGTTTTTGGGTCCCTGCCATGCATGTGCAGTGGAGCTGGGCTGGGTCCATGCATGCTCATGTACGGGGGGTGGGTGCACGTGCATGGGGCACTTGCATTGCATTTTGGGGGTTTGTGCACTTGTGCACCCCCCATGCTCCATTCTGGGCCAGGAAGGCCTCCTGCACCAACCTGGAAGCCAAAAATGGGAAAGTGGGGGAGGGGCGCATGTGTGGGGATCCACAGGGATGCAGCAAGTCTAAAATGGGTGAGGGGGCGTATGTGCGGGGCGCAAGCATACATGCAGGGCACATACACAGAAGCCTCACATTGCATATTGGGCTTTCACGCACACACACGCACACTTTGGGCACTCAGCACCAAAAAGTTTAGCCTTCACTGCTTTAGAAGATTCCTGCGTATAGGGTCTTTAGCACCTGATCATTGGGCAATTTGAAACTCATAAAGCATGGGGGCCACAGAGAAACAGAACGTCACACAATATAGGAAGCCTTAAGGAGGGATTAAACGAATTCATGGAAAATAAGGTTAATACTGACTATAGTCATGTATTCCCTCCAGAATCAGACACAGGATGACTCCTTATGTCAATTATTGGGAGTCCGGGACTTCACTGAAATGGATGATTCAAAATTGACTTTCCATAAGTTCCTACTTGGCCAGCAGTAAAAGAGAACGATGAATATGTCAGACTGAAGAGACTATGAAATGGCCAAACTACTATATGTACAATTTCACTCAACTGATTTTGACAGGTTGAACTGTGATGACAACAACTCAGCAACCATTAGAGGATGATTTGGTCTGACTTGTAGGGTTCTTCCTATATTTTGAAGTATCTGAGTATTTTGGTGGCTTAATTCTACCAAAAGACTGAGGGTAATGCAAGCTAAGAATACAACTCAGTTTAATCTATTTTAGTACCGATTATCAATAGCTATGTAGAAAGTTACAGCTATTTATGATGGCGCAAATGTCTGGTGGTGCTTACAGGTTCTAAAGGCTGCACAATTTGGAAACGGCTGCTGTGTTAACTTTGTACTATAGGGATATATTCTCTTGCCTCCAAAGATATTAACATGTCATTAGGATCCTATTTTACATTACATTGGAATCACATTCCTGTCTGACGTAGGACAGTTACTGTATTCCAAGGCCAGTAGGAGTAGTGCTTGGAAGCCGTGCGGATCTGGATGGGAAGTAACGGACTTAGGCTCAACCCGACCAAGACCGAGTGGCTGTGGTTTCCGGCTGCCCGGTTCAACCAGCTCTCTCCAACGCTGGCCATAGGGGGCGAACATCTTGCCCCTGTGGATGGGGCGCGCAACTTGGGTGTCCTCCTGGATACCCGGCTGTCCATGGAAGATCAAGTGACAGCCGTGGCCAGGAGGGCGTTTTACCAGGTTCGCCTGGTACGCCAGTTGCGCCCCCTATTGGATCGGGACGCCCTTCGCACAGTCACTCATGCTCTCGTGACATCCCGACTGGATTATTGCAACTCTCTCTACATGGGGCTCCCCTTGAGGTGTACCCGGAGGCTTCAGTTGGTCCAGAATGCAGCCGCGCGAGCAATTATGGGCACCTCTAGGTTTGCCCATGTAACACCGCTCTTGCGCGAGCTGCACTGGCTACCTGTCGTCTTCCGGGTGCGCTTCAAGGTGTTAATTACCATCTTCAAAGCGCTCCATGGCTCGGGACCTAGCTACCTGCGGGATCGGATCCTGCCCCATACATCCTCACGGCCGATTCGCTCCCACAGAGAGGGACTTCTCCGGGTGCCGTCCACTAGACTTTGTCAGCGGGCGACGCCCAGGGGAAGGGCCTTCTCTGTGGCGGGCCCAGCCCTCTGGAATGACCTTCCCCCCGATATCAGGACAACTACGGACCTCCGCTCCTTCCGCTTAAAATTAAAGACTCACTTTTTTCGTCTGGCCGGCCTTGGGTAGTCTCTTTTTAGGTTAGGGTTTTTTAGGGGTAATTTTTAGTTTATAGGTTTTAGCGCAGGATTTATTTAATTTATTTTTGATTCTGTATTTTGTACTTGTCTGTGTTTATTTGTATTTTTAATTGCCTGTGCCCCGCCTCGAGTCCCCTCGGGGAGAGAGAGCGGGATATAAATTAAATTATTATTATTATTATTATTATTATTATTATTATTATTATTATTATTATTATTATTATTATTATTATTATTATTATTATTATTATTATTATTATTATAGATGCTTTTTCTAAATAAGCTTGTTCTCTGCAATGCCACCACATTGGTTGTCCTATAACTTCAGGAATTTCAAGTATATATGCAATGAACCTGCCTTCTTTAGAAAGTGATCTTACCAGTTTGGGTCACAATAAAGCTGTAACCAAGCAATCAGAAGGGAAGCATATATTTGAAGATGCAAAGAAGAAATCAGGAAAGGAAAATAGGGTTAGCTCTGCAGATTCAGTTCTATAGAGGAATCATTGAGTCTGTCATCTACACCTCTATAACTGTCTGGTTTGGTTCTGCAACCCAACAAGCCAGACACAGACTTCAGAGGATAATTAGAACTGCAGAAAAAACAATTACTACCAACCTTCCTTCCATTGAGGACCTGCACACTGTACAAGTTAAAAAGAGGGCTGTGAAAATATTTAGACCCCTCACATCCTGGAAATAAATTGTTTCAACTCCTACCCTCAAAACGAGGCTAAAGAGAACTGCACACCAGAACAACTAGACACAAGAACAGTTTTCCCCTGAACGTCATCACTCTGTTAAACAAATAATTCCCTCACCACTGTCAAACTATTCACTAAGACTGCATTACTATTACTATTAGTCTTCTCATCGTTCCTATCACTAATCTCCTCCCACTTATGACTGCAGGACTGTAACTTTGTTGCTTGTATCCTTATGATTTATATTGATTGATTGATTGCTTATTTGTACCTTATGACTATCATTAAGTGTTGTACCTTATGATTCATGACGAACGCACCTTTTCTTTTATGTACACTGAGAGCTTACGCACCAAAAACAAATTCCTTGTGTGTTCAATCACACTTGGCCAACAAAGAATTCTATTCTGTTCTGTTCTGTTCTATTCTATTCTATATTCTATTCTCACCTATGCTTTTGTCAAACTATAAAAATACTGTGTATACTTTTCAGTCAGCTTCAAAGAAAAACAA
Organism: Rhabdophis nuchalis; assembly: GCA_039707465.1. Classification (NCBI taxonomy): domain Eukaryota; kingdom Metazoa; phylum Chordata; class Lepidosauria; order Squamata; family Natricidae; genus Rhabdophis; species Rhabdophis nuchalis. The sequence goes on from CM077644.1 coordinate 229,866,468, forward strand.
AAAATTGCAGCAATATGCACAAACAGCCCTCACAGTATTGGGTTAATATGGTAATTTGTATGTTTCAGAATATAATGTGCTTTTTATCAGGATTATCCTCATAATAGAGATTTATTTACGTTTTATTTATTTGGGTTCTATTCACCATTGTGTCATCTGATACTCAAGGCAGCATTTATTTATTTCTACAATAAGGTAATTCAGACCAATATAAAAGCCTTGCTTAGCAAAAACTGAGCTGTATTATTAATTGGTTCGATTGATTTTGTATCTGGCCACCCTAAACTGTTGGTAATGATATGCCTTTAAAGGAGACAAGCATGTCCTACCATCCCACCCCCACCGATTTTCCTCCCCACTGTTAATTCCTTTGTGTTTTGTACAAGACGTCTCCCTCGGAGGAGAGTCCAATGCGAATCCCGTCCATCGTCTGAAATGATAAGAGATTAAAAAAAGGACATGCTACCTTTGAGTTGACTAAGGAGGTTATGACAGAGGCGCATAAAATAGTGAAGAGAAAGTACATGGAAGATGCTTCTTGGCATGACAGCAAGGCTAACAGGGTTCTCCCACAGCAGAGCGGTACAGCATATGCCTCACATGTGAAATTTCTCAAATTCAACTCCTGCTACTTCCAACAAAATATTCTGGCACTCAGAGAAGAGATTCCTCCTCTCTGATATCAAGAAGTTCTTCTAGTCCAAAGATACACCCTGCACTTTCTCTCGGCTAAGCGCCGCAAAGGTCTGCAGCAATTTGATGTGACCAAATGCTGCATTTATGCTATTAAATGAAGAATGTTAGTAGCCTTCTCTATTATAAATAATAATAATTGAAGTTGAGCGACTATGGAAAAAGAAATCGTGTGTTGTCCTGATTGTAATTGGAGCCCTTGGAGCAATACCTAAAGGGCTACCTCACTATTTGGAAATTCTAAATTTACCGGACTTGAACATTCTGACTCTACAAAAAACCACCCTACTTGGAACAGCTTATATCCTCTGATGTTACCTTAACAGTTCGTAGGTCCTTGGTTAGGACTCGAGCTGTTGAGCTACCAACCAGCTCCAAAGGCTGTGAATCTCACCAAAGATTAACCACAGAATAATAATAATAATAATGTTCTGACTTGAACATTCTGACTCTACAAAAAGCCACCCTACTTGGAAAAACGTATATCCTCCGACGTTACCTTAACAGTTCGTAGGTCCTTGGTTAGGACTCAAGCTGTTGAGGTACCAACCAGCTCCAAAGGCTGTGAATCTCACCAAAGATTAACCACAGAATAATAATAATAATAATGTTCTGACTTGAACATTCTGACTCTACAAAAAGCCACCCTACTTGGAAAAACGTATATCCTCCGACGTTACCTTAACAGTTCGTAGGTCCTTGGTTAGGACTCAAGCTGTTGAGGTACCAACCAGCTCCAAAGGCTGTGAATCTCACCAAAGATTAACCACCGAATAATCACTTCCAGCCTAGAAATATAGAAGAGAGGCTTCATATATTGGAAGATTCTTGCTTTCACACGTGGTTTTCCAGAGCAGAAAACCACGCAGGTTGGAATGAAATGAAGGGCCCACTTGCAAAATTAACCACATTGCAAAATTCAACTTTTTACAATCAAAAGGCTTGAGTGACTTGCTGTAAAATGTAGAGCTTTTTGCACACAGCGCACACATATTTCTGAAGCAATGTTTACATTCTCCAGAGCACAATTTTGCTTCCAACATAATACAACATGGAGATATTTTTCCAAACCTTTCCCTTACACTGCCCCCAAAGTAACATGTTAATCTATCAGCTTAATGGATAATATTTAGGAACAGACAATCACAGAGAAAATCTATGTGGTCCCTAAGAGCTGATGCTCATTGATGGCATATAACCAATCTAATGTAAATATATACAATACACAACCTTTTCTAAATTAGGATTGGCTAATTGTTTTAGAATAGGGACGTGGTGGCTCAATGGCTAAGACGCTGAGCTTGTTGATCAGAAAGCTCAGCAGTTTGGTGGTTTGAATCCCTAGTACCGCGTAGCCGAGTGAGCTCCCGTTACTTGTCCCAGTTTCTGCCAACCTAGCAGTTCAAAAGGACGTAAAAAATGCAAGTCGAAAAATAGGAACCACCTTTGGTGAGAAGGTAACAGCGTTCCATGCATCTTCGGCATTTAGTCATGCCGGCCACATGACCATGGAGATGTCTTCGGATAATGCTGGCTCTTTGGCTTTGAAATGGAGATGAGCACCCTACCCTAGAGTTGGGAACGACTAGCACATATGTGCAAGGGGAACTTTTACCTTTAAACTGTTTTAGAGGCCTCTAAAAGAGTTGTGTGGGAATGTAAAGTACAATGAAGAAATCAGCTGACAGGCTAGGAGCACTTTTAGGTCTCTTTGGGAGAGGGTGTTGATGTACTGAAACCAGTTATTTGATGAACCGGGAACTAGATAACTTTTGATAACCCAGAGACAAATGAGCTTAAATCCATCTTAAAATATCAATTTTTAACAGTGAAAAAAACAAAACAAATGTGTGTCGACCTATCTCTCTGTCTAAACTTATTTTGTCAAATTATAGCACAAAAATTTGGGGATACGAAATGGATCCTTCTAACCTCCATGCGCCCTTGCATTCATTCGTTGTTTACTATACTCTAAACAACATTTGCATCTTACCCCCAAATGTTAGAATTTCTATTTCTGCAAAGGATTCCGTCCATAGCAAGAATATATTCAGCAATTACATTTAGATTTGTTCCTAGTTTCCCATTATGAAACGCCAGATATCAGGAGTCTAGTGTTTAATTTCAGTAAGATTGCTTCAAAGTCTGCATAATGAACCTAAATTAATGTGCTCCAGTGGCCACCTCCAGCTACAGGCTCCTGTCAAGCTCCAATATTTAACACTAAATATGCAGGTTATCTTAGCTACCTTTTGCTCCTGCTGTCAATCTTACTCTGATTCCCTGGTGGTGGGGTGATGGTTGTTTTGTTCCCCAAGAATACGAAGTAAAATCGCACAAAATATTTTTAATTCAAACTATGTTAAATTCAGCCCACACCCTATTTTGAGTTTGAGTTATTTGTATGCAAAACAGGTGTTTTGCATTGGAAATGAGGCATTTCAATCATTTTGGAAGCATTTTAAGCCTAAAATATTTCCATTAGGATTGAAATAAATCAATGGTTTCACTCTCAAAACAGGGCACTTTGAATTTAAAAATGGTTTATTTGAAACATTTTGCACATACCGGTAGGGAATGTAAACTAAAGACAAATACAGTACTGCTTGCTTTTCAGTTTTAAATTCCTCTACAAAGTCCCTGCAGCCCGAGAATATGGAATAATAATAATAATAATAATAATAATAATAATAATGATGATGATGATGATGATGATGATGATGATGATGCTAATAATAATAATAATAATAATAATAATAATAATAATAATAATAATAATAATAATAATAATAATTTAAAAAAATTAATTTGTTGACCGCTCCCTCTCCCCGAAGGGACTCGGAGCGGTGCACAGGGCAAATAAAACAATAAATACACACATATAATTAAAAACAAATTAAACCTTATCCCTGCGCTAAAAATCCAGTTAAAAATTGCTAAAATCCCCATCTAAAATTTCTAGCAACCCCATCGAAGAGAGACTACCCTAGGCCGGCCAAGCAGAACAGATATGTTTTTAGTTTTAGACGGAATGAGCGGAGGTCCGTGGTTGTTCTAATGTCGGGGGGAAGGTCGTTCCAGAGGGCTGAGCCCGCCACAAAAAGATTGCATGCATAAATATCTGCATCATATATAAATCTGCTGGGGGATGGGAAAGAGAAAAAGAACTAACCATTTAATCTTGAATCTTTCAGCCATCAAGTAGTGGATGAGAGGAAAAGAAATAGTTAGTCTGTCATCTGTCTGTCTGTCTGTCTGTCTGGCAAGCAGGCATTGTATACATCTGCACAATGCATGCGCTAAATCAGACCTGGGCATTTTACAGCCCTTTGGTTGTACCAGCCCAGCCCACATTGGTGGGGGTAGGAAGGATGGCAGTGGGGTGGCAATGGCATCAAAAGGCAGGGGCAACTGACCCTCCCATGTCCAGATGGAATTCCACAGAAGGCAACAATGGAAACTAACAGGGCTAAACTCCTGTGGGGCTTCCAGATCTAGGTGGATTGGCAGGTGCTGGACAATCAACTGGACATTGTGGTAGTAAAGAAGGACCAGAAGACAGCAGTGGTGGTAGATATAGCGGGCCAAACGATGGCAACATCAGGAAGAAAAAGAACGAGAAGCTAGCTAATAAGTACCAGGGCCTGAAGGAGCAACTAGAAGGGATATGGAAAGTAAAGGCCAAAGTGGTTCCAGTGATGGTAGGGGCACTCAGGATTGGGATTCCTAAACCGAGAGAATGACTCCCACAGATCCCAGGAACAAGATCAGAGCTCCCTGCCCAGACGAGTGCAGTGCTAGGAATGAGGGAGGGAGGCAGAGATAAAATAGATTAGAGAGTTGAGAGAGGAACAAGATAAATTAGAAAAAGATGAGAGAGATAAGAGAGACAAGGAGAGACGCAGAATAGGTCCAAAATTGGAAAATAATGTTGACAAGAAAAATCCATACAATTTTCTCTCATATAATTTGGAAATAATTGCTTTAAAATACCATTAGTTTATAGATAAATCATCTGTCTTCAGATGTTTTGAACCTCGTCTCCAAGTAGCTAACAAGGTCAGTGGCAAAGGATTCTAAGAGATATATCAAAACATCTGGAAAAAGCACTCTTCAGACCTTATGTCTGCTAAAGCACTTTAAAACCTGATAAAACTTAGAAAAAACTTTTTCTCAGCCACATGCAGATACAAAAAGAAAAAAACAAGACAAACAATCAAATTAGCAACAGTTTGCTCCATGTGTATGTATTTGAAAGCAGTATATAAATGGCCCGTTTTTTAATATTCATTGATGCTCAAAAAGAGACAGCAGGATAGTTACATAGCAGAATCACTACAGTATATATATTTTTTCTGCATGCCACATGGAAAATAGCTATAAAATTACAAAAGAGACAGTTTGGTTGAGGCACCAGACTAAAAATCAGGATAGTAGGAGTTCTACTCCTACATCCTTTTATTTAGAGGGTCCAAGTGCTTCAACAACACTCTAAATACTCTGCAAGGAGTAATAAAGCCTACCATTCTCCACCATCCAGTCAGAGCTGAAGAAGCTTCTTGGATGAGAAGCAAAATGTCTTCAAAAGGAAAAAAAACAAGAAAGTCCAGTTGACTTTCGAAAAAGCATCTTTGGGACTTCATCCAAAGGTAGTGTGGTTGTTATTTAGCTACCAAAGTTACAAATATGATTTAGATGCTGACCATTTATCCTGTCACAAGAGGATTTTGAAAAGCAGCCTGGTTTAACCTTAGTGCACTTTATTAAGAAACATGCAAGGCTTCCCTGCAGTCTTAATTAATTACAACATTAATTACAACATCAAAATCACAATCAAAGAACAGATGCCCCGATCCCTCAAGCAAGAGATGAGCATTTCAAGTCCGGTGACCACATCTGACCAACTTTGTTGGGGTTTAGAAAATAAGCAGGATTGAACCTGGTTAGGATTCAAAGCCTGAAGGAACAGCAGGGTGTAAGCAAGTCTCAGATATTGAGAAACTTCTATCCCAGGGGTGTCAAACTCAACTTCATTGAGGGCCACATCAGGGTTGTGGCTGACCTCGGAGGGCCAGCTGGGTGTGGCTGACTGGGTGGGCGTGGCCAGCTTGACGCCACTCACTGGGCATGGCTGACTGGATGGGTGTGGCCAACTGGGTGGGCATGCCTGGTTTGATGCCACTCCTTAAACTGCTGGCATGTTTCCCCTTTGCACTGGGTAGACCGGGCCGAAGCCGCACTGGGTAGACTGGGCCAAAGCCACACGGGCCGGCACCTTACATTTTCCAGGATGGCCCCACAGGCCAGGTCCGCACGGGCCTTGAGTTTGACACCCCTGTTCTATCATTGACCAGGAAAATGGATAACTGTAGCATGTGGCTACAAGGATTTCAGACCAATTTAGAGGGGTGGGTGGGCTTATTTTAAGAAATGAAATAATTATTTTCAGGGCAGGGAAATGGTGAATTTAAGGCACATGCCAATCCCCTTATCCTAAATTAGAGCAAATTAATTTAGCCAGCACCTAAACACAGCCATTAATTTTGAAGACTTAATGATTTAATGAAATTAAACCATGCAACAAAGGACAAAATAAGCAGTGAAAAGGACAAAATTGCACAGATACTGAAAGCTCTTAGGCCAATATTACACCCAATTCCTAAATCTACATTTTTGAACAGCAGGCCCTGCTATTGTTTAGATAATATAATCTAAATATTAATCCCAAAACTGTGTGTCCCTCAAAAATTGAATTTATAATAATAATAATAATAATAATAATATTTAATCTTGTATACCGCGTCCTCTCCCCAAGGGGACTCGGAGCGGTGCACAGGGAAATTAAAACATATAAAGATATATACAAACAATAAATACAATAAAAGCAGATTAAATTGATCGTCCCTGCGCTAAAAACCCCATTAAAACTAAATTCCCTAAACACCCCAGAGGTAGAGACTAACCAAGGCCGGCCAGACAGAAAAAGTGTGTTTTCAGTTTTCGACGGAAGGAGCGGAGGTCCGTAGTTGTTCTAATGTCGGGGGGGAGGTCGTTCCAGAGGGCTGGGCCCGCCACAGAGAAGGCCCTTCCCCTGGGCGTCGCCCGCTGACACAGTCTAGTGGACGGCACCCGGAGAAGTCCCTCTCTGTGGGAGCGGATCGGCCGTGAGGATGTATGGGGCAGGATCCGATCCCGCAGATAGCTAGGTCCCGAGCCATGGAGCGTTTTAAAGATGACAACCAACACCTTATAGTCACATAATGACACAGTATTCTTGCACTAATTGCTGTTAATAGTATGTGTAATGCAATAAGTTCTTGGAATTTATATACCAACTGTTAGTATAAAAGAACTCTCTTTGTATATGCTCTCTCTATATACAGTCCAAGTTTATAAAGTCAGTTGTTCAATGTATGTTTAAACTGAAGTCCATTGAAACAGCAGTTTATGAGAAACTGACAAACTTAGAAATCAAGGTTTCTAGCTGATTGGAACCTGGCTTGTAAAACACATAGATTTAACTGGGATTTGTTACATCTGAGTATAGAAAGAACTGATGAACCACAGTTACTGATGAGACAGGCTGTTTCATACAGATATAAGTCAATCTATAAATGGACAACGAGAGATAAAGCAGCCTATACAGCCTAGATTTTGTGATTCTGACAATGATTTGGTTGACAACTACAGTTGAGACCCAAACCAATCTAACTATTGGTCTAACTATTGGTCCATCCACCTAGCCTAGCACTTTACACTTTGACTTGAATGCAGCATTCCAGAAAGTTCCCATTAACCCCCCCCCCACTCGATACTCTTATAAATAAAATGCTACTGAAAATGTCAGCTGTAAAGCTTGTATAGTGTGAACCCAGAGTTGATTCTGTTAATGTTTCAATAAGAATTTTTATTATTATTTATTTATTTCTTATTTATTTTATTAAATTTGTATAACCGCGCCTCTCTCCCCAAAGGGACTCAGGGCGGTGCACAGGAAATTAAAATAACAATATAAAACGAGACAATAATAAATACTAAAAACCAATTAAATACAGAATACCCTGTGCTAAAATTCCCTAAAACTCTTACCCATTAAAATCCAATTAAAAACAATTTAGAGTTCAGTCTATAAAATTGATTGTGGGGATTAGGCCAAGCCGGCAAGATGCAATATCCTAACAGTGAACAAGTTTGAACAGTGAAAAAGCAAGTGCTTGTTTGTGTTTGTTTGTAACATTTATATGGCCACCCAATTCAGCCAAGGTTATTCTGGGTAATTCTACTCCCCCACCCTTGTTAATAATAGCTAACAAAAATAACACCAAAAAAACCAACACATGTGCCTAGAAATAGTTATGAAAGTTTATACCTTATTTCAGATTTTATTTTTTTTAATCTTCTACAACTAGATTTGGGGTTATGCTACTATTATTATAGTTGGTTGCAGTCATCCAGATGTTTAGAATAGATCTGGAGTTGAAGATTGTACAGGGGCCATAGTTATCTGCCATCTAACATAAATCAAGCATGCATACATGTGACATCTGAATATACTGCTTCCTAAATTCAACTAGGTCAGTTCCTATCTATTTTTTCTCCAGATGAAAAACAACAAACCTGTTTTAGTAACAGGAAAATCCTGCCAAAAATTTAAGGAGGTTAAAGATCTTCAGGAAGCATAGTTCTACAATCCTAAAGTTGCCTTACAAGAAATTCTGATTCCCTTCTTGGACATAGGCTTCTTTTTCTTAAATTAAAATTAGAACTATACAAGAGGACTAGAAAACCATAAATCTGTCACTTAGATGCCCTCCAGATATTGGTGCCTAGATAGGCCAGCTTGAAGGATGATCTTGTAGTATTCAAAGTTTTAACCCCATTATCTAAGTTCTATAGTCTTACAATCTATAATAGTGATAAATTTTTACCACCTGGAAAATGTAACATTTGGGTCAATAAATTAAAGACAGAAACAGATCTTTAGAAAAAAAATCAGAATTTGAAACTCAAAGCAAGCAAACAGAGCAGAGAACTGCAAGAAATGATGATGGGTCGAGTACATAGTGAAAAGAATCAAGAATCAGAACTTTCAACTGATCTAAGTTGGTTTGGTCAAGTACAAGGGTCAGCAACAGTAAATACCCAAAGAGCCACAAAGGTCCTAACTGGAAGCCCCACCCCATTCAATTCTGGAGCCGACCGGAAGTCCGGTTCCCCCACCATAGAGTCTCCTCCTAGCATGGCGTCCTTTTTCCTTTTACTAACTGGCCACAGGAAGCCGCAGCAGAAGGATGAACGAGCCACATGCGGCTGCAGAGCCGCAGGTTGCTGACCCCTGGTTTAATAGACTTTTGAAATGATGTTAGGGAAACTGAGGCAAGTCTACTGTGCTTGTTGAAGGATTGTTTCTGAGAACACTCCAAGGACAAGTCATCTCTCATTCAACCCCAAGTCCATATATGAAAAGTGAATGTATTTGGGTCAATATTAAAGGTTGGGGGGGGAATGATATTGTCATAGGTCTATACTACAGGCCACCCAACCAAGCAGAGGAAGTGGATGTACTTTTTGCTAACCAGCTAACTAAGGTATGTAGGAAGCACACTGCAATAGTAATGGGAGATTTTAACTACCCTGACATCAATTGGGAAACAAACTCTGCACCAAGTGGAAGATCCAACAGGTTCCTAACAAACCTAGCAGACAACTTTGTTTCCCAAAAGGTAGAGAAGGGAACAAGGGGATCAGCAATATTGGACTTAATTCTCACTAACAGAGAGGAAATGATAGAAGGTGTAGAAGCTACAGGAACTTTGGGGGCAAGCGATCATGAAATACTGGAATTCAACATTATGCAAACAAAAGTAGTTGAACAAAGTCAAACTAGAGTCTTAGACTTCAAGAGAGCTAATTTCAATAAACTCAGAGAGAGCTTGGGAAGGATTCCATGGATGAGAATCCTCAAAGGGAAAACAACTCAAGAAGCTTGGGAAATTTTGAAAAATGAGATTATAAAAGCCCAGTCCAGCGCAATACCAATGAAGAAGAAAAATAACAGTTCCCAAAAGAAACCAGCATGGCTGCATAAAGAACTCTCTGACAAATTGAAAGACAAAAAGGATAAATATAAAAAGTGGAAAAAGGGGGACATAACCAAGGCAAAATATCAGCAAATAGCCCGAGCCTGTAAAGATGAAGTGAGGAAAGCTAAGGCTCACAATGAAGAAAGGCTTGCCAAAAAAGTAAAAAATAACAAAAAAAGCTTCTTCCAACATGTTAAAAATAAGAAAAAAGTTAAGGAAACAATTGGTCCACTGCTGGGAGAAAATGGCAAGAAGATGATAAGCAACAGGGAGAAAGCAGAACTATTTAACTCTTTTTTTGCATCTGTCTTTACACAAAGGGATAAAACAGTCCAATCAATCAAAAACAGCACCACAAATATCAGATTAGGAACACAAGTTGAAATAGGGAAGAAAATGGTAAGTGAGCACCTGTCTGCCCTGGACGAGTTCAAATCACCAGGACCGGATGGATTACACCCCAGGGTTCTGAAGGAACTGGCAGACGAGATCTCAGAACCACTGAACTATATCTTTCAGAGATCCTGGAGCACCGGTGAACTGCCAGAAGACTGGAAAAGAGCAGATGTGGTTCCCATCTTCAAAAAAGGAAAAAAAACAGATCCAGGAAACTATAGACCCATCAGCCTGACCTCAATACCAGGAAAGATTCTGGAAAAGATAATTAAACAACAAATAAGTGAACACCTAGAAGCAAACAAAGTAATAGCCAAAAGCCAACATGGGTTTGTCAAAAACAGATCATGCCAGACGAATCTAATTGCATTCTTTGACAAAGTAACAAAATCAGTGGACCAGAGGAATGCTGTTGATATAATTTACCTGGACTTCAGTAAGGCATTTGATAAAGTAGACCATAACCTACTATTAGATAAAGTAGAAAATTGTGGGTTAGACAGCAGCACCACCAAATGGATTCGCAACTGGCTGACCAACCGCACTCAACGTGTAGTCCTCAATGGAACTGCATCTACATGGAAGGAAGTATGCAGTGGAGTCCCCCAAGGCTCTGTTTTAGGCCCAGTACTCTTTAACATCTTCATCAACGATTTGGATGAGGGGATAAATGGGGAACTCATCAAATTCGCAGACGACACCAAGCTGGCAGGAATAGCCAACACTCCAGAAGATAGGCTTAAGATACAGAAGGATCTAGACAAACTTGAACATTGGGCACTGTCTAATAAAATGAAATTCAATTGTGAAAAAAGTAAGGTCCTACATATAGGCAAGAAAAACCAAATGCACAAGTACAGTATAGGTGGTACCTTGCTCAATAGTAGCAACTGTGAGAGGGATCTCGGAATCCTAGTGGACAACCATTTAAATATGAGCCAGCAGTGTGCAGCAGCTGCCAAAAAAGCCAACACAGTTCTAGGCTGCATCAACAGAGGGATAGAATCTAGATCGCGTGAAGTGTTAATGCCACTGTATAGTGCCTTGGTAAGGCCACACTTGGAATACTGCATACAGTTTTGGTCGCCACGATGTAGAAAAGACGTGGAGACTCTGGAAAGAGTGCAAAGAAGAGCAACCAAGATGATTAGAGGACTGGAGACTAAGACATATGAAGAACGGCTGCAGGAGCTGGGTATGTCTAGTTTGATGAAGAGAAGGACCAGGGGAGACATGATAGCAGTGTTCCGATATCTCAGAGGGTGCCACAAAGAAGAGGGAGTCAAACTTTTCTCCAAGGCACCTGGGGGCAGGACAAGGAGCAATGGGTGGAAACTAACCAAGGAGAGAAGCAACTTAGAACTAAGGAGAAATTTCCTAACAGTAAGAACAATTAACCTCTGGAACAGCTTGCCTCCAGCAGTTGTGAATGCCCCAACCCTGGAAGTCTTTAAAAAGATGTTAGACAGCCATTTGTCTGAAATGGTATAACGTTCCTGCCCATGCAGGGGGTTGGACTAGAAGACCTACAAGGTCCCTTCCAACTCTGCTATTGTATTGTATTATTATTGTAAGTCTTTATTACAATAATTCTTTGACGTTGTTTCTGTCCTTTAAGGGCAGTTCATTACGAACTGCTCCCACATAGACTCCCAAGATACTATCAACGTCCTGATCCAAAGTCTTGCTCTGGCATTCTTTAGCAATGCTTAGCATCCAGACACTGGACCCACGTGGATTAAGGCAGGTTGAAGCTTCTGTGACCAAGGAAACAGGAATCCCCAAAATAGTCACCGCTGAGTGAAAATAAACACAAAGCACAGACAGACGCTGCCAGCACCAACAATTAGATCTGCACTACAATTAAATCCGTCTTGCTCTTGACCATTTCTCCAGAAGTCTGGCCATTCGGGAGTTTTCTCCAAACATATTCAAAAACCACCATGTTGCAAGAAGCTGGGCCAAGATTTTGGAGACAAACTGATTTGTGTTCCCAATAATTAAAGAAACGAATTTTGTATCTTGGAAAGCTTAAAGGAGGGGGGGGGGGGATGAGAACGACAGATTGTGATCTAAATAAAGAACGCAAAATTAGTCTTCTCCTGGCTTCGTATTTCTGCATCAGTTCTTCAAAACGTCTGTGTGTGAGTTTGTGTTTTCTAGGAACAGAGACACACACAAACGCCTTTCTAAAGCATAAAGAACATTTAATTTGTAGGGAAAATGTCTCCACATTCAATTCTCTCTGGCAATTCTATCTATGTGGGGAAAAAAGGGGATTTGGAGATCTACTGATGGCTAGCTAGATTCAGAGGCCATGATTCGAAGTCTGTCTTAGAATAGGGTGACCAGACGTCCCGCTTTTGGCAGGACAGTCCCGATTTTTAACAATTTGTCCCGCATCCCACGGCGTTTTAAAAAAGTCCCGATTTTTGGAAAGAATGCACGACAAGCTAGGGAAGGGCGGGAGAACGGGAAGGGAATATACGGTTTTTGGCGGCTATGTGGCTATTAGCCAGGATATGAGTTTTATATTGTACTTATGTTGAAATTTTAAAAAATATATTACAATACTATTTTTGCGTTCTATGAAAATTTTTGTTGCTCCATATAGACTACATTTTTAATCAAGACCCACCCACCCCCGGTCAATGGTGTCCCGCTTTACCAATGTTAAAATCTGGTCACCTTACCTTAGAACATCTAGAGCAGCCCAAATTTTAGCATATTAAAAGGGCTTCCTGGAACTTGCATACAGCTTTATTAACAGATGAACAGAGTTGGAAGTGATCTTCTAGGTCATCTAGTCCAACCCCCTGCCCAAGCAGGAGATCCTACACAATTTCTGAAAAATGGCAGGCCAATTTCTTCTTGAAAACCTCCAGTGATGAAGCTCTCACAACTTCCAAAGGCAAGCTGTTCCATTGGTTGATTGTCCTCACTGTCAGAAAATTTCTCTTTATTTTTAGTTTGACTCTCTCCTTGATCAGTTTCTATCCATTATTCCTTGTCTGGTCTTCAGGCCTCCTTGTCTTACAACTATTTGTTTACAGACTGATCAACGTTACAATGGCACTGAAAAAAATGACCTACAACCAATCCTCTTGCTTATGACCGTTGCAGTACTTCCCATGGTCATCTGATTAATAGTCAAGGCCTTGGTAAACCAGCATCTACAGTTAATCTTCAAATTACAGCAGTTCATGTAGTGACCATTCAAAGGCATGTCATCGAAAAAGTGACTTGTGCCCGTTTTTCACACTTATGACCATTGCCGTATCTCCATGGTCATGTGATGTCCGGATGCATGACAACTGCTTCATATTTATCATGGTTAACGTATCAAGTGCATTGATTCACTTAACAACGGTGGCAGAAAAGTCACAAAGTGGGGCAAAATTCAACTGCCTCAATTAGCAACAAAATGTTTGGGCTCCATTGTGGTCGTAAATTGAGGATTACCTGTATTAATGATTGCTGTGGTGTTCCAGGTTCATGTGCTTGTCATTTCTAACCTTCTCAGCCAGCTTCTGACAAACAAAGTCAATGGAGGAAGCTGGATTTGCTTAACGGCTGCATGATTCATTTAACAACTGCAGTGACTCGCCTAACAACCATGAAAAAAGGTAATAAAATTGGACATGATTCACTTTACAAACCATCTTGCTTGACCACAGAAATTCTGGCCCCAATTGAGGTCATAAGATGAGGACTACGGATACTGTGAAACACGGTTTGTAACAAGTAGATTCCAAGTTCAATCCCATTAATGTTCAGGTGTGGCTGAGAAAATATCCTTGACTGAAATTTAAATTATTGCTTGTCAGGAAAGTAACAGCAGGCTAGATGTATCACCATTCTGGCTTGATTTAAGATGGCTTCTTATGTTGTTAAAATTCATAAGCAGGGGCCTTGAGTGGAATTAGAACTGCATCCAATAGCGAGGCACTTAGCTTCCCTATCATATGCCGAATAGTTATAGATTACAGTTAAATGTCCTTCTGTATGTCATCAGGCACATTTCTCATTCCTTTGCATAAACAATTCAGGGCTTTGAAAAATTATCTAGCAATTCTTCGTCTTATTTCAAATGAGAAAAGATCCCCCGAACACTTTGTATGGAAAAAAGATCCATAGGTATATGTATGTTGGTGAAGAAGCATAAAAATGTTTTGAATGCTTTTAGAAAAACGCTAGCACAATCTACATTCACTTAAACTATCATAGCAGAGTGACTTTGACAATCACGAATAAGCATTGGTTGTCTGTCAAATACAGTGAAAGAGATATTACAACATTTATCATCCAATGTTTCAGTCCACAATGGGACTCACTCCATAAAATTGTTCACAAAAGGGCTGTTACTTCTGCTCTATGTAGACTAGGGGTACCAAACCCAAGGCCCGCAGGCTGCATGTGGTCAGATCCAGCCCATGGGACTATCCTGGAAAATGTAGGGGGCCGGGCCATGTCACTTTGGCCTGGTCTACCCAATGCGGCTTCGGCCCGATCTACTCAGTGCGAAGAGGAAACATGCCAGCAGTTTGGGGAGTGGTGTCAAGCTGGCCACGCCCACCCAATCAGCCACGCCCATTCAGTCAACCATGCCCAGTGAATGGTGTCAAGTTAGCCATGCCCACTGAGTTGGCCACACCCACCCAGTCAGTCATGCCCACCCAGACCACCAAGGTCATCCACAGCCCTGATGAGGCCCTCAATGAAATTGAGTTTTACACCCCTGATGTAACTGAAGTTTCACCCACTATGCAAGAATCAGCCTAAAACATATAATTAGCATATAATTATGCAAGGAGATTGTTCTGCTTGAAAAAAATAACTGGTTTGTGAATAATCTAACCATTCTATTCATCTCTGATAAGTAACGGCTAGGAATCATTTGAGATCTCATCATTTATGGGATACCCTATCTAGACTAGATTGGATGGTGTGGGGAACCAATTTATTTATAAATCCTAAATAGACAATAGTTGGTGATGACCTTTGGACTCTGAAAAATTCAGATCCAGAGCAACCTCAAGAAAAGCTCTTCACCTCCTTTTTTATATTTCAGACACCGATTGAAGTCAAGAGAAAGAAGCTTTTTTGTGACAGTAGTTTTTTAAAAAATATTGGAACGCTCAGTCTTCTCTCTTATGTCGTCCTGTCATATTCAAAATCTCTTTTCTGTTTAGTTAAGTGTCAGAGAGGGAACGTTTCATGAATAGTCTACTCACGAAAGAGCCTGCTGCACTTATCTCTTTTTCTTGGGGGGGGGGGGAGAGAGAGGGAGAGAACATTTTTCATACCTTTTAACAAATTTTACTTGTTGCTAGCTACTCTTAGTAGTAATTCACTAAAAGAAAAATGATAAATGGTGTAGAAAGTACATCTCTCATGAAGATCTGCATTCAAGAAGGAGTTACCACTTACAATAATGATTTAGGAAAGAAATGCATAGATCAAGTAAAAATGTATAATTATATACATTTTTATCTGCATTGCTAGATGGATATATATTCGTATACCTATCAAATTGTACATTCTTAATCAAATTCTGGATCAGACCATTAATTAATAAGTGAATGTAGTATAGTTCTATCTGGTTCAGGCAAACTGATAGCGGTGATGGCAGGAGGCTGCACCCACCTGCCTGGAGGTCATCACATCCTGGTTTTGACACACTGTGCATGTGCTGAAGATCCTGTGCACGCTCACATTTTCAAACCGGTAGCGAAGATTGATTTCCTGAGGTAGTCCTCAATTTATGACCACAATTGAGCCCAACATTTCCACTGCTAAGAAAGTTGTTAAGTGAGTTTTGCCCCATTTTATGATCTTGCCAGCTTCCAAGTATCCCAACTTTGATCACATGACCATGGAGATGCTGCAACAGTTTTAACTGAGGGAGATGGTTATAGGTCACCTTTTTAGTGATGCTGTAATTTGAATGATCACAGAACAAATTATCTATTCTATTTGCTGCTTAGTGAGGTGACATTGGAGGAAAACTGGCTAATGTATACATCTATACAATTTTGCCTTTTGGTGGCCTTTGTGCACTCATTTTCTAACTCCATCTTTTCATCATTATTCCATAAAATCACCAACATAGCACTTAGTCTCTTGAAGATGCTAAGTATGGCCATGAGTTTTGGCCAACCCTACTGTTCTGACCTAGGCTTCCCAAGAGCATGAAACAAACTCCTTGTCCCAACAAAAAACCCTTTTATTAATTTACTGTGAATTCTGCTCATTCACATCCAACAAAGTCTTCAAGAGAAGATTTACAGTCACAGAACTTATCTGGCTTGGAGAGCTGACAGGCCGATATCTGAACTAATTGTCTCCTGCAAACTCCACTCCTCTTTCACTCCTCTTTTATTTCCTCTGCCATTCATCGTCTAACCTTACTCCCAAGTCGACCCCTGTCCTTTAGCTGTTCCCTTCATCTGGCAACTCTGTGCATGCGCACACTGGGAACAGGCTCCAGCTGTTCGGCTGCCTCACTGATGTCTGAATCTGAAGACAGCTGATAACTGGCATACGGCTCTGGTCCCCTCTCTGCCTCCGACACAGAGCCCTCATCAGAGCCTCTCCCAGACTCCAGGACTGGCCCATGTTCCTTCCCAAACTCCTCACTGTCTAAATCTGTTGCCAGCTCTGCTGGCTGCTGGCCAGCCACAACACCTACCTAATGGAAAATGCCAATGAATTAAGTTCCAGAAAGGTGGCTTCTGTTATTCTACTGCAGAAAAGCGGTGACATGATGCGTACAACTTTAATGGTACAAACTTTACTGAGTTGAGAATATTGTAATCAGGCATGAAATGTTCAAAAGACAAGACAGGCACGAGAATATGATTATGATCTGAGAGACTTGCAACTAAAGAAACAATAGATGAATTGCAGAGTTCAAATGGATGCAGAATCCAATCCAATAAGGTAAGATACAATTAATATGAACATGAGTCACTCTTAACTGGAAATCTCTGGAAATGAATAGCTGTAGCAAGGTCAAGAAGTTAAGTGAACAACTAAAGAGGACCAATTACTTACTGGAGTAAGCTAGCCATTCCCGGATTCTTGGGTATCACATTTGCTAATGTATTAGGAAGGAAGGCCCTGGAAACTCCTGGAGTATAAGATTAATAATTTTGAAAGCTCTGTTGCAACATGCATGGAGAGATGGAAAAAAGTGAGCCAACTGCAAGTGTTATCATTTTCAAAGCCTGCTTTGTTTGTGTTTCGTCCCTAAATCCAGTACAAACCACAAAGTTGTACTAAATGACAAAAATATTGCTAAACTTATAGGCTTCATTTTGTAACCCAGAGAGGCTATCTTCTTCTATGTCCAATATGCCGGTGGAGGAGCCCTTTTCAAAAAGACTTCTTGGCTCAAGAGTCTGTGTTTGCAACAGGCACTATAACCCCATTTTCAGAAGGGCTTCAAGAAGGGTTGAAAGAGGTTTCTGAATTAGGCTGTGTTGTTTCTCTGTGTCATATAATATATGTGGGTATATGCATAATTTTGTTTCTATTTGTTTGTTTGTTTGAGTCATGTTTATGTAGTGTATATTGGAGGGGTGCCCCTTTGAGAGCTGTATTGCAATGAAATTCCATTTTAATGTATGCCGATTAGCATACATTCAAAGTTACAACAAAGCTATTCCTATTCCTATTCTATTCTAATTCTATCCCTATTCATTGGATAGGTGACCCTTTGAGAGCTGTATGCAACGAAATTTCATTTTAATGTATGTCGATTAGTGTACATTCAAAATTACAATAAAGCTATGCTATGCTATGCTATGCTATACTATGCTATGTTTATAAAACTGCCAATGTTATGGTATTCAACAAAGCTTATATTTATGTATATTACTTTAGAAGCAAACTCTACAGTACATCATGAAGTTCAAGGACTACAAAAAATTGCCACTGGTATGTAATTACGAGTAGAAGCAAACAGGATAATGTTAAACATACCCAAATACCTTTTAATTAATTAGATATAATTAAAGACAGATCCCTCTCTTGCCACATCTTACCTACTTTTCTTCCTGACCATCCACCAGCATGCAATTCAAAGGCCGTGTGGTCTTCAGCATGAAAACGCTGAGCATCTAACCAGAACCTATTGAGAACTTACTTACTATGCAGAGAATTAGACTACTATTTGAGGTCAGAAGAACCCAAAAGATAGTCTACCTAACTATTTGAAAAGGATTTATTTATTTATTTATTTATTTATTTATTTATTTATTTATTTATTTATTTATTTATTTATTAGATTTGTAAACCGCACCAATCTCCGTCGAGACGGACTCTGGGCGGTGCACAGGACATTAAAAACTACAATAATAAATAACAAATATACAAAAGTTAAAAAGAAATTAAATAATAAACCTGTGCTAAAATTCCCATTAAAGGCTGAGGCTCTATCGTTCCTAAATTTAAATTCTATGCCAGTCCAGCTTGCTGAAAAAGATGTGTCTTAAGTGCAGCATATCAATGAGGAAGAGACTAAAGGTAATGGTTTCCTCTGTCCAGTTTATCCAATTCTAGGGGGTGGTACTCAGTGTTGTCTGAAGACACTAGGACTTATTGGGGGTGGTGTCTCTTATTGTTTTCTCACATGTGGGAGGCCCACTTCTTCTGCTTGTTTGCAGTGGGGGTGGAGTTGCCAGTGCTGCCACCTTGAGGTGGGGGGTGGAGCTGCACCTTGTGGGCAGGCGGGTGGCTGCGCAGGCTCTTAAGTAGGGCTTATATTAGGCGCCTATATAAAAACATGCTGGGTCTTATTTTCAGAGGAACATGATATACAATGAGTCATATGGAACACCGTTATCTTTCCACCAAAGTGGTACCTATTGATTTATTGCATTTGCATGCTTTCAAATTACTAGGGGGGCAGGAGATGGGGTAAGTAATGGGAGCTCACTCTGTTGCACGGCACTCAAGTCTCAAACTGGGCTTTTCTAGCTGACAACCTAGCTGATAACCACTGAACCATTGCACCCCCTAGGGAAGAGACTAATGCTATCCTAAACTAGTGCAGAAAGCCAGATTGCACCCTGAGCTCTTGCTTGTAAATACTAGCCCAAGAAGAGTCTTGATGGATCAGGCTAACAGACCATCTGGTACAGCTTTCTGAAGGACACACTGGCTAACTCAGTGCTTTGACAATGCTCACAAGCATGGCTCGAAAGGAGATATCTCATTTCCACTGTTGCTCTTTAACAGCTGGTATTTAAGACACGTTGCCTGGGATTTAGAAGGTAGTAAATGGCCATCACGATGAGTAGAAACTGATAGCTTGATCCTCCTTTCAACTGTCCACTCCCCTTTTCAAACTGATTAAACTGATGGCAAATATTGAGACAAATTCTAGGCATGCCAAAGAAATACGCTCACCAAAAGCATTTGCAAGCTGATCGTTGTCCGCAGGACTGATGCCATGGGAAGAGCTGAGCTCAACCACGTCCTCTATATTGTAATTAATAATGCATATATTGACAACTGTTCTAACCAGCATAACCATTTACGTATTCTTTGTATAACGGTATTTCTCGAGACGGCGCTTTGTTTGCCACTGACGTTTGCAATTGTTATGGTGGCATAAACACTTACAATTTTTTCCATCTCTCTGGAGAAACTATTATGCTGATGCTTGTGACATTCCTGGCACTGGAACGGATAGCTTCTGCATCAATTGGGTGTGTAAATTAATGATCAATTAAATAATCTAAAATCAAATCAGGAAAGGGGGAAAAACAACCTTTTCTCCTCTTTTATTGAAATAAAAATCCTATTAGAGAAATGTTTTGAAAGAAATGATCTTAAGATGATAGGGAGGGAGAGAGGGAGGGACGGAGGGACGGAAGGAAGGAAGGAGACTTCAGCCAGCTGTTTGCATGTAACAACTCAGAGATTGTTAATTTGTGTTGTTAAGCACTATAACAACAGGACAGGGAACAGTTGTGGTTTGATGTTAAGCAAAGGTTGGGGAGAGAGACAGAGAGAAGGCTGGCATGATGTTAATTGCTGGATTTTATAGTTTTTCTATTTTTCTGAAGAGTAAGGAGTTCCGGCTTCTAGCGGCGACGGGCGAGCCTAGGGCTCGCTCGCCGCTTTGTTTCTTTTCCTGCCCCCCCCACGGGGGCGAGACGCCCCTTCTTGGGGGTCTCCCGTAAAGCCGGCTTGCCTGGGTTGTTCTCCCCCCACGGCAGCGGGGAAGCGACCCTTGTCTTCGGCTTAGGTGGAGGAGGACATGCTGCGGGGGGTTTCCCCTTCGCCAACGGTGGACGGCATCGCTTCGTGAATATGGAGAGAGCTGGCCGTTCGAATCAGAAGGCTCCCCGGGGCTTTGGCTGCGAGGTGGAGAGTGAGTGATTTTAAACATTTTTTTGCTGTCAGCCTGGGCTGAAAGAACTTGGAGGGGGGTGTTTGCTTGTTGAACCCCCCCCTTGGACTTAAAGCGGCGCTTGGAAATGGCTCCTCGTTGCGAGGAAGCGGATATCCTTAACCCGGACTGTTTTGAAACAAGGGAAAGTGATCTGCGGCTTGTCTTTTAACAATGTATCTAGGTCTGGCTGGCTTGAAACAATTTTTCTTTTACCACTCTCCCCTTCTGGCTCTGAGCTTGGGCGGTGGAAGATGGCTCCCCTTTGTTCCTGAATGACTATCTTACTTATGGAAAATTACCAGCATCTTTTTGTGATTTGGACTTCCTCTTGCTATTAATGAAGAAATTTTTTTTTTGGATTAAGTGATTCCTTTTCTGGAGTGCCTTCGCTATTATACTTATTGATTTGGAAAAGTGTTTCTCTTCTGGTTCCTGAACTTTTTACAACCCGGATTTGAACTTTAATCTCCTGATTTGCCTCAACGGCCCCACCCAAAAAACGCCATTTTAGTGGCACTGACTTTAACAGCTAACCATGGCACAAAAATTGGAACTGGCAGGTTTAGAACAAAGGATGGCTTCTCTGGAATCTGTGATACAAACTTTGGTGCAAGAAATCAAGGCCCAGAGAGAAGAAAATAGTAATTTTAAGAAGGAACTTCTGGAAACACGGAAGCAAGTGCAGGAGAACACACAGTTTAAGAAGGAACTTCTGGAAACACGGAAGCAAGTGCAGGAGAACACACAGAAGACTGAAGAGTTGGAAGGGGGGCTGGCGGGGGCAAAGGGAGAGTTTAAAAAGGTTACTAGTGAGGTTGTAGAATTAACTGGGCATGTGTCTAGGATTGATTTTGAAAGGATGACATATTTTTTAAGATTTCAGAACATTTCTGAGGAACCTGGTGAATGTCTCCCTGAACTCATGAGCACAATTTTAGCAGATTATTTACATAAACCTAAGGATGAGATCAGAGGGGACATTGACTTAGTTTACAGAATAAATTCTGCATATGCCAGGATAAATGAAGTACCCAGAGAGATACATGTTAAATTTGTTAGAAGGTCAACCAGAGAGGAAATTTTGAAGGCGCAAAGAGGGGGACCGTTAATTTACCAACAAAAGGAGGTTGTCATCTTGAAGCAGATCCCAAAAAAGATTAGGGAGATGAGAAGGAGGTACTCCTTCTTATCCAAAAAATTGTTTGATCACGGGATCTGGTTCAAGTGGGTGATGCCCGAAGGGATGCTGGTGTTCTGGGAAGGAGGAAGAGTGAGGATTAAAACAGTTGCTGAGGCGGAAGCCTTTTTAAAAAAACACTCCTCTTTCCTGGGGGAAGATCCAGGGGGGGCAGGGGGTCCCCGCCCCCGCCCGCTGGGGGCCTGGAAGGAGAGATAGAAGACACAATTGCCAAGAGACTTAGATCCAAAAAATAACTTTGCCTTGATTTTTGAGTAATATTGTATAACGTGTATCTGGATTTTTGCAAATGACTGACAGCATTGAACTGAGAATTTAGAAATATGTACTTGTTTTCACCTTGTAGTTTTATGGAAAATGTTTTTGTTACCAATTTATTATGAAGCCCCGGAAGGGCCAATGACTTCGACGCGAAAGCTCTAAAAATTTCCTTGTATCCCTTACCCTACCCTACTGAAAAAATTGTAAAAACCAATAAAACTTTTTCAATATAAAAAAAAAGAGTAAGGAGTTGACTATTATTCAGCCTTTGTCTCACAATCTAATCTCACCAAGTGACCACTTAATTTTAAAACTGTAGCACACCATAAATGCTTGGACACCAAGTTCATGGCCTGCTTTAAAAAAAAAATACTGTATTAGATATTTTCATTACCACCCAACCTGTTTTAATAATTCAGATGACCTCTCCTCCATCCATTTTCTCAGTCACTTTCACATTTTGATTTTTCTTAACTAAACTTTCCCTTATTGTAGAAACAGGCATTGTTGACGGCTACAATCATGTCTCATTCCAGAAATACACCCTGTTTCCCTGAAAATAAGACCCCCCCCGGATAATAAGCCCAATTGGGCTTATTAAAATAACCCCTTCCCCCAAAAATAAGCCCTCTCCAAAAATATTGCAACACAGCAGCAGCCATGAGGTGACCACACTGGCCACCTCCTGCACCTCAAAAATAATAAGACCCCCCCGAAAATAAGGCCAAGTGCTTATTTGGGGGGGGGGTGTCAAAAGAAAATAAGGCCTTGTCTTATTTTCGGGGAAACACAGTATTAAAACAGAAATTGTAGTCCTGGCCTGACGAGAGGTGGTTCCTTCTTGGCTGGCAACTTCTGTAACTTGTTTCTGACCAACACTGGACTAGGGGCCATATTAAAGGAGGGGAAGGCCCTGCCCCAAAAGCCAGAATAAAAGGAAAATGGAAATATTTCAGTCAAGAGCACACGTGAATATACAGTCCAGACACAAGAGTTTCCCTCACTGCTTCATTTATCAGGCCTGGGAGCCATCTTTTACACTGGGCTTTTAGGCCTGTCACATTTTCTACTGTGGGAAAATGGGAGGGGGGTTATATGGAGTATGGTTTGCCAGGGTTTCCATCCTCTGGGATAAATCAGGGGTGTCCAACATAGGCAACTTTAAAACTTGTGGGATTTCTGGGAAATCCCAGATTTCCCCAGACAGCTCTTAGTTCTCAGCAAGAGGCAAACCAGCAACAAGATCTTATTGGGGATGCTAGATTTTCCCAGTGGGGTATTCAGAAAATGCAAAGGTTGCTTGGAAATGTGTCCTGCGGCCCAGAAAAAGGATAAAACTAAACAGATGTGGAAGGAAGTATTCTGAGCAGAAGGAATGGTGATCTGGTAAACAGATGCTTTATAAATGGCTCTATAGATAGTTCTTGACTTGCGACTGGTCACTCAGCAACTGTTTAAAGTTCTGACAGACCTACATGGGAGGTTATTGATGACCAGGATTCAAAGTTTGAATGGTTCCCTCACCCCCACCCCCCCACCCAATCACGTGACCTCATTTTGAGTGCTCGGCAACTGGGCTGTGATTACAGTTGTTTGCTGTGTCCCACTGTCACATGACTGCATTTTATGACAGTTTTGCTGGAAAATGTATTTCCAGTTTTCGGCAAAACCAGCCCATAATTTTAACATTGGATTGGTCATGGGTGCACCTTGCTTTATTGCTTTATTGCCAGTTGCGCCCCCTATTGGATCGGGACGCCCTTTGCATAGTCACTCATGCTCTCGTGACATCCCGACTGGACTATTGTAACTCTCTCTACATGGGGCTCCCCTTGAGGTGCACCCGGAGGCTTCAGTTGGTCCAGAACGCAGCCGCGCGAGCAATAATGGGAACCTCTAGGTTTACCCACGTAACACCGCTCTTGCGCGAGCTGCACTGGCTACCTGTCGTCTTTCAGGT
The DNA here is from genome assembly GCA_039707465.1 of Rhabdophis nuchalis. Classification (NCBI taxonomy): domain Eukaryota; kingdom Metazoa; phylum Chordata; class Lepidosauria; order Squamata; family Natricidae; genus Rhabdophis; species Rhabdophis nuchalis. Next base: position 229,890,464 of record CM077644.1, read on the forward strand.
GCGCTTCAAGGTGTTAGTCATCATCTTCAAAGCGCTCCATGGCTCGGGACCTAGCTATCTGCGGGATCGGATCCTGCCCCATACATCCTCACGGCCGATTCGCTCCCACAGAGAGGGACTTCTCCGGGTGCCGTCCACTAGACTTTGTCAGCGGGCGACGCCCAGGGGAAGGGCCTTCTCTGTGGCGGGCCCAGCCCTCTGGAACGACCTTCCCCCCGACATTAGGACAACTACGGACCTCCGCTCCTTCCGTTTAAAATGAAAGACACATCTTTTTCGCCTGGCCGGCCTTGGGTAGTCTCTTTTAAGGTTAGGGGTTTTAGGGGTAGTTTTAGTTTATGGGTTTTTAGCGCAGGAGTAATTTAATTCATTTTTAATTTTGTATTCTGTCTGTGGTTTTAACTGTATTTTTAAGTGCCTGTGCCCCGCCTCGAGTCCCTTTGGGGAGAGAGAGCGGGATATAAAATTAAAAATTATTATTATTAATTATTATTATTATTATTTATGAAAGTCACAAACTGTGACTATGATGATAAGGCTCTATTACAGTCGTAACTCGAGGACTACCGGCAGTAGATTTTTGTGAGTGCATCCACCACTTGTTACAAAACTCCAAATGTGCTCGCTTGGCTCCCAAAAGTAGCAGCCCAGATCCCATTTTCAATGTAAAAATCCTATTTAGGAGCTTATTGCTCATGGTAAACATAAAATCAATTATTCCCTGCATCCTCCAATTATTTTGGAAGTATCCTACACATGAATTTTCCCTTTCGAGATCCCTTACATCAGTAAATAAGAATGTCTCGGAATAAGCATTAGTAACAGCATCTCTTTTTAAGGCAACATTAAATGTATGTGTCTATGGATGAGTAAGAAAGAAAAAAAAGAGATGGCTTTGTTTACCATATTTAAACTATTCCTCAACAACTTGAGACAGGTTTACCGTCTTAAAGCAAAACACCAAAGGGAAAAAAGAGGAACGAGGAAAATATGTAAATCTGAGCAGCCATTATTTTAGTATGAACAAATAAAATGGAAATTTAAGGGGAGCAGAGCAGAGGTGGACTCCTACTGGTTCGGACTGGTTTGGCCGAGTAAATAGTAACTCAGCTGTCCATGCACCCGAACTGGTTCTATTGTTGGCGGTGCTATCTATATTTTTGGTTCTGCGCATGTACAGAAAAATCTCCATTGCAGAAATGTAATTTTTTGCCCGCCGAACCAGCAGTAATGCCGGTAGCAACCCACCCCTGGAGCAGAGGCCAAAAGGAGCTGGTCTCTCTGCAAAGCTGATGGAAAATATTTGCTTTCCAACATTTTGTGACTGCCAGATGCAATATGCAAGAGGCATACATTGATACTATTATTTGTTAAATTTAGTTGCTACCTATCTCTCCACTGGGCTATTCTAAGTATACTCTAGAGCAGGGGTCCCCAACCGCCGGTCCGCGGCCTGATAGGAACCGGGCCGCAGGGCTGGAGAGGAGGAGGAGGGAGCAGCCCCCTGGGCAGAGGATGGCCGAGCGCGCCTCCACCAGCTCCTTCCGACGGCCACCGTGGCGCACTTTCCAGGGCTTCCCGGAGGGGCCGGCATGTCAGCTGAGGAGGTAACGGCTGCCTCATCCCACAGCGAGCGAGCGGGCGGAGGACTCGAGCCTCCTGCCCCATACATCCCTGCGGCCGATTCGCTCCCACAGAGAGGGACTTCTCCGGGTGCCGTCCACTAGGCTATGCCAGCGGGCAACGCCCAGGGGAAGGGCCTTCTCTGTGGCGGGCCCGACCCTCTGGAACGACCTTCCCCCCGAAATCAGAACAACCACGGACCTTCGCTCCTTCCGACAGAAACTAAAAACACACTTCTTCTGCTTGGCCAGCCTAGGGTAATTTAAATTGTTTAAACTGTTTTAGGGGTTTCTAGGGATAGTTTTAGTTTTATAGGGGTTTTTAGCGCAGGGCCAGTTTAATTTGTTTTTAACTTTGTACTCTGTTTGTTTTAATTGTATTTTTAATTCCCTGTGCCCCGCCTCGAGTCCCTTCGGGGAGAGAGAGCGGGTTATAAATAATAATAATAATAATAATAATAATAATAATAATAATAATAATAATAATAATAATAATAATAATAATAATAATAATTATTATTATTATTATTATTATTATTATTATTATTATTATTATTAATCTATTTTCCTATTTCCTTCCACCTCAAGCTACCTGTTTGGTTAACCAGGTTAAAGATCTATTTTTCTCCCAGTGGTCATTTCAAAGGAATCACATCCTCTGAGTCATTTCCTGGATTCAAACCAGCATCCCAAAGAGTCATGGGCTGCCTTTATATATAATGAGTGCCCATAAATCCATTTTTACCATCTTCAGAAGACCAAAGACCAGCCACAAATGGAAGAAAGAAAGAAAGAAAGAAAGAAAGAAAGAAAGAAAGAAAGAAAGAAAGAAAGAACTTATGACCACAATTGAGCCCAAAATTTTGGTTGCTAAGCAAGACCGTTAAGTGAGTTTCACCACATTTTCCAAGTTGACCACGCCCACCGGGTCACATGACCACTGAGCCACACCCACAAAACAGGCCACACCTTTTGGCTCTCAAAAGAAATTTCAGTAGTGGTACTGTTGATATTTGGCTCTATTGACTAATACGTTTGCCCACCACTGCCCTAGAGGGCCAATTGAGCCAACTCCCCACCCCCGCGTGTGCATGCGCCGCCTCTTCCCCCTCCCCCCTCCTCCTCTAGGCCAGCCGGTCCGCAGAATTTTCTTTAAAATGAAACCGGTCCCTGGTGCAAAAAAAGTTGGGGACCCCTGCTCTAGAGCAGGGATTGCCAATCTTGACAATTTTAAAACATGTGGACTTCAACTCCCAGAATTCCCCAGGAGTTCAACATGGAAGTTGAAGTCCACAAAGTTGCCAAAATCGATCCCTGCTTTAGGGATGCATGTTGTGCTGTATATCAGTTCTCATCAACTAGCTGCTTGATCCATAGAATAGCTCAGTGTTGGTGAACCTTTTTGGCACCGAGTGCCAAAACAGGAACATGTGTGCATGCCGGAAACTGGAAGAGCAGCAATCCTGTGTGCATGCGTGTGCCGTGAAGATGATCTTACGGTTTCTGGCACACAAATGCGTGCTGGCCACCTGGTCTTCCGGTTTCTGGCATGCATGCGTGCGTGAAGACAGCTGTCTGGTATGCATGTGTGTGCAGGAACCCTGAAGATCATCTTCCTGGCATGCACATGCTCGTGTGCTCTGAGAGATGGCTCTGCATGCCACTTTCGGCACGCGTGCCATAGTTTTGCTGTCACAGGAATAGCTGCTTGAATAGCTCCATGCCACAGAAAATACGCTCTTCCTTTTAACATTTTCTCCATTTCAACCAAAAAAGACAGTTGTGAAAACCAATCAAATTACAGATACTCTAAAATCTTGGCTTCTGGGAAGTCTCCCACCCTACCCCCAAAAACAAACTGTCAGTCCTTGATAAAAATCTCAGGAAGTAAGGCAGTCTGAACAGAATTTCAATTTCCGAAAGTAGGGTTATGAATGTTCTGTGATGACTTTTTGAACTTTCCCCATGACTAATACAAAAGCAATAAATTCTACACCGATCTAGGCAAGTATATTTTAATGTGCTTTTTCCTGTTCCAATTCGTGCATTCTGCTTTTTCCCGTTTTCAGGGTTACAAATTCAGTGCGAAACTTTAAGACCAATAAAACCTTCACTTTGGTGATTTATAGCCTTATCCCTGCCCACCCCTTCCTGCAACCAAGGAAAGGAGGAATTCTATTATTTCTTATTTTTTGAACAGGATAGACTAGTTTTTGCCAGCCTGGGATCTTCCAGATGTGTTGCACTGCAATTTCCAGAATATACAAATCAATGATCTCACTAGCCAAGTAGTCATAGAATTGCAACTAATTATATCTCGAGGACTTCAGGTGCCCAGCCTCCAACATCGCAGGCTATGTCACAAATACATTTTCTTTAGAAACTGGGTTAGTGCTGTGCTGTGTGAACCCAACCACTGAAGGTCCTCAATTTAGCATCCCAGGCATCATCTGAAATAATGGACAATGCATACTGTAGTTTAAATAATTCAGGTAGTCCATGTAATTTTACATCTTCTGTTAAATGTCATGTTTAACAGTATCCTTTCCCCAGGTTCAATGTACATTTCACTATAACCTGTCTACATGTTTAATATAGTTTAGTGCGTAAATCATACTACCAACCTTGGGAACTTTTAAAATTTGTGGACTTCAACTCCTAGAATTGTTTTTCCCTTTGCTGTGAATTGCTGGCTGAGGTATGCTGGGAATTGAAGTCCACAAGCCTTCAAGTTCCCAAGATTGGAGACCCCCTTTTTAGTGCTTCAATCCAGTGGTAGAAATGATAGAAATGCAAAGTTCCATATATACCTCCCTCAACGTTCTGCTCTCCAGATGTATTATAGTACACATCTGGAGGTATGGTTCCAAGTTGGGAACAGTGCTCGACAGGGGTGTCAAACTCGCGGCCCATGGGCCAGATGCATCATGCATAGGCCACGCCCACCCCAACTCTACAAATAGGAAAAATGTCATGAAATGTCATGTGACAGCAATGTGACATGGCGAGTTGACACCCATGCACTACAGTATTAAATATTGAACCCCAAAAGTCAATGGGACTATCCAAGGAGTCTATTATTATTATTATTACTATTATTACTATTATTATGTATACTACTAATAGTTACAGTAGTATTTATTAAATTATTTTCCCATAATAAATGTTTGGGGGTCAATAAACAACCTGAAACTTCTTGAGTTTGGGGATTCTGCTCTAGAAATTACTGTCATGAACTTGAAGTCACAACCGGCTTTTACATCATAGTGTAATTTAGGTGATAATCATCATTCACTGTTGCGTAGCAGAAAAGGCTTGAAGTTCCTGAATGGATCCCGTGAAATAGGAACTTCAAACACAACAATCTCTGCAACAGGAAGGAAAAAATGTTTGTTGACATTTTTGTAATCATACAAAATCAGCAACCTGCACCATTTGATTGTGGTGCAGCCTTAAATCAAGCCTGTAGGTATAATTCAGAGCAAAGGCAAAGGGGAGGTTTCAAATAAGAGTCCGAGACAAACAACTTACTGCTTCTCCAGTCCCATGGAAAATTAAGCTGGCAGCACAAATTAAGGACATTGCCTTCTTTGTCCCTCCTCCTGTTTCAACATCTGTTCTGGCTGCCCTGAGAGGCAGGCATTTTGATCAGGGTCACCTAGCCAGAAATTATCCCAACTTGCGATTCAAGCAGAGTAGACACCAGAAAATTCACGCACAATCACAAAAAGCCAAGAGAGCAGCAGCTTCTTGGCAAACCTAATGAAAACCTTGCTGATTGGCACAACAAATTCTTCTTTGAATTGGCTTCCCCTACAAAAACACAAATATTCTAAATATTCTTCTACTCTTCTAAATATTTCCAACTATATTTCCGTTATTCAGGGGTAACAAAAGGCTGGGAAGCAAATGGAAAATAAGCACTCTGTGTTGATTATGAAGAAACAACCCAAGGCTTCTACAATCTTGTTAGACTAAAAAAAGAACGATCATTGCCTTATTAATGAACACTTAACACTCTCACAGAGAGAGCCTTCTCTGTGGCGGGCCCAGCCCTTTGGAACGACCTACCCCCCGAATTACGCACCATCACCGACCTCCGCCTCTTCCGCCAATGTCTAAAGACATACCTGTTCAAACAAGCCGGCCTAGCCTAACCTCCCATGGGGACTTTTTTAGACAGTTTAAATTGGGAATTTTTAAAATTTGGTTTTAGCATAGGATAAGACAGTTTAATCTATATTTTAAATTTTGTATTTATTTTTGTATTCTGTATGTTTTTTAAATTTCCTGTGCGCCGCCCTGGGTCCTCTACGGAGAAGGGCGGGATATAAATATAAATAAAATAAATAAATAAAATAAATAAACTTTTAGACTCTTGAACATGAGTTATTTACACACATATCTAGATTAAAGTGTGCCTGTGTCTGTGTGTGTGTGTGTGAAGACAGACAGGTCTAACCCATGTTAAAGCATCCAATAATGCATACTAAAAATACAAGGTATGTATTTTTTCAAATAGTCCTGGGAAAATGGCTTATGAGAGCCATTCTCAAGCATCGGTTTTTAAAGCAGGACAATGTCAAGCTTCCAGACTTTTCAGTGAAGAAGGAATCTGTTTGCTTAAACTTAAGACAAAAGATCTGTATCACCATTCCTGGTTTATATTTCTCACATTATCAAGATCAACTTCTTCCCATATTCAGAGTCAGCAGACCAGACGAAGGTTCAGGCCCAAAGGAAAAGTTTTTGGATTTTTAAAAAAATTATCCTTGTGAATAAAACGAGATAGGGAAATAGAGGCCTAGTCAAAACGACTCTGTTCAGAATAGTGTTACTCAACTTTGGCAATTTTAAGAAATGTGGACTTCAACTCCCAGAATTTCCAAGCCAGCCATCAATTCTGGCCGTTGAAATCCACACAACTGATCTAGAGAGATGGTTACTAGCGCAGTAGGGCCTAGGTATGATCCTAGAATATTTAGCAATCATTGTTAGAGCAGTACCTGAACTAGTTCTTGACCAATTTAGATATTTCACTGTCCCTGGAGTCCATTTATAATCTATGCTTGTTTGCTTTATACTTTTTCTAATTTTTTTCTAGCCAAATCTAGCTATTTTCTCAACCATGCTTCCAGCTGATTATGAATTTTCTATTCTCTATCTATCCACGAGATAAAGATTTTTGAGGGTTCCCATAAGCAAAACAGAGCTGGGAGAATATCTCCTTGGCTTGCTATTACTTCAAAGCATGTTCCATCAGGCCGGCCTGGCCTAATTTTATCCAACCTGACTGTAGGGAAATTTTAAATTGTTAATTGGGATTTTAAGGAATAGTGTTAAGGTTTTTAAGATTTTAAAATTTTAGCACAGGGTTAATTTATTTAATTCGGTTTTAAACATTTGTATTGTTACGTTTATATGATTTTTAAATTTCCTGTGCACCGCCCCGAGCCCCTTTGGGGAGAGGGGGCGGTTTATAAATCAAATCAAATCAATAAATAAATAAATGTTATTTTTCTAAGAGAAATTAATTATGCTACCCACAGGATAAAGCAATACAAAACAAAACTTCTCTGTAAACTAAGCATATTCCTTAAGACCAGTAAGACAGAAAAATATTTTCATAAAGGATGTGATTTTAAAGTAGCTTCCCCAACCTGACCTCCTGATTGACTAGAGATCCCATAATTCCCAGCTATCTTTAGGAATGGCAATTCCAGCACACCTGGAATGTGTCTGATGGAAGACATCAGGCTAAAGCAGTGGTTCCCAACCTTTTTTCAGCCATGCCCCACCTAAGCAACTCTAAAATACCGATACCCCCCCCCCCCCGGTGACAATATTTTGTGCGATACTTTACTCAAAAAATGAACTCTACTCACTCGGTGGAAGCCTAAAAGGCCATTAATCTGGTTTAAACAAGGTTCAAATTGCCCCCATTAAAAATCGAATTGCGCTGTGGGGCATGGGCACCACGTTGGGAATCACTAGGTTAAAGTAATTTAACGACTTACTGTATTTTATATCTGGGTCATGACCACAACACTGAAATTAATGCAATGCATTTATCTGATATATAGAATGGTGTTGCCTCCTTTCATCCCTGTGCAGCTAGAAATCAAAAATCCCTATGAAATATCTACTTTGTTTAGAGCTCCTTGGTATGAAAATTTATATCCTAACATTGGCTTTCCAAACCAAAAAAGATTGCTAAGCCCTTTCCAGTATCACAGGTCCCTGAAGGTGAATTCTGAAGACTACACACACACACACACACGTGTGTGTCACAACATCCTGGTAAGCCCCAAATAAGGGAGGGAGCAGAACTGCTGTCCTTTTCTGTCTTTCGGCTCACCACAGGAGACCATCCAGGCAGAAAGCTATTTTTTCGTTGCCTTTGTTATATTTGTGATACATTTTTATTTATTTATCAGCACAAAAAGTCACACACACACGCACATATATATATGGAGACCTGTCTGTCCGTCCGTCCATCCATCCATCCATCCATCCATCCATCCATCCATCCATCCATCTATCTATCTATCAAAACTATTCTTTCTGTAGTCTTCCCTCACGAATATCCCAAATATGCTGACTCTGTTCATATTGAAAAATTGCAATTTGCTTCATTGTTTGGGGCAGGGGGGAGGATGGCATTTTCCCAAAAAATCAGCGTCGGGCGTCTTAATTTCTGAAGGAAGCCCTGCCAATACAATTAGTATACTTTGCACCCATCTGCTTTGAAAGAGTACTTGCCTCAAACCAGACTGACAATTTTCTTTGTGGAGGTGTAATATACCTTGTTCAGTTCTTAAAACTGAGAAGTAAATTGAAAGTCCTTGCACTTAACTATCTTCTTTGGTAAGAAATAGCTCTTGTACTAAATTTGTTAGAAACTTTGCCCCATTGAGAGAGAGGAGGGGGAGAAAGGGGAGAGAAAGAAAGATGGGGGGAGGGCAGTTGGAGAGAGAGAGGGGAGGGGAGAGAGAGAGGGAGGGAGGGAGGGAGAGAGGAGGGGGGAGAGAGAAGGGGAGAGAGAGAGAGGAAGACTTAAATTAAATTTGAAGGGAAATGACTTGGAATATGCGATGCGCCTGCAGTAAAGTAAAATCTTCTTCCGCAGGCGAATTGGCACAGGCTGCCTGCTAAGCTAAGTCGGCAGCCGAAAATGATTCCGGCAGAGCTTCTCCTATGGTCAGCCTGACGCCAACAGCCCTTCCCTATCTTTGCCACCCGAGTCTTGACAAATACGTTGCTCTATCCAGAAAGTCTTTGCATGGGATTAAGCATTGTTTAGCATTAACAGTGGCATGTAATTGGATGCAACAGAAGACAGATGCAGGCCGCTGCATGGACATAACACAACCACATTCCGGTGTTCTGTGAGTCTCTGCATCCCTCAACACTTCCTTAACAACACCAATATTAGCATGGCTGGTCGTTTCTCAGTTCATGCCACGACCCTTTGTGCGTTCTACATATTGCTCGAGGTTGCAAAACCCCAAGCAGTTGCATATCCCAATGTGCAAAAATATGTTTTTCCCCCACTTCTCTTCGTCTTTAATACAGCCAGATAAAAAAATAAAATAAGGGAGAGGTTTATGATATTATCAGCTGAGGAAGTCTGCAACATGCCTTGTGTTTACAAAAAGATTTTACTCATATATTGTAGGCCGCGGGTTTTCTTTTATTACTCATTTTCTGATAACAAGGACTGAACCTCATCCTGGCTCCTTCAGATATCCGAAAGGTCATAAACACTCTGTGGCACTAGGACTACAGACGCCCGCGTGCATGTTTTCACTCCAGATAAATAAGGCTTGAAGCAGCTGCTGCCTACAGACCAAATCCTGGGTGTTATATCAACCCAATGCATTCAAACTAGCCAAATTGGACAGGAGAAAACACATTTTGTTCAAACAGCTTTTGAAAAATTTATTCTGCTCTGCCGTTTCAGTTGAAAGGAGATGACAAGCCAGACAGATTATTCCAAACAAAATGGAGGTCATCTGTAGCTATCTTTTTTTTTCCAAATAGCTGCTTGAAACAGAAAAGGTCCGTATTTAAGGCTCCTTGTACCAGTGCAGTATTAAGTAGGTTGCAGACACTGTATTGGAAAAGTTTCTACTATAGGCAAAAGGTAGAATTGAGATCATGACTGGGTAATGGAAAAATGCTTTGCGTTAAATATCCCCAGAAAGATCATTTGACGGGGTGCAATATTGTAAACGATATTGTGAACACAAATGCTATTTTAAAAGAGAAAACCCACCTTTTTTTGTAAGCATACATTAAGATCAGAGAATTCTAATAGGGCAACTCAACAATGCTAGAAATTATTCAAAGTTATCAATACAGTTCCTTTTTTACCCAGTTCAATTGGGCCCATTCTCCCACAAGAACTTGTAATATAAATAATTGTGTTTTAATGCCAGGGCAATCTCAATTCAACTGTTCATCTAAAAATTCTTTCCCAATGTCCTTTTGACATATGGAATTGTGTGGGTAGACCTGCATAGCAGCAAAAAATCACATTTCCAGATGAGAAGAAATTCTGTTGAATAGATTAACCGTTTGTCTAAATGTAAGGCTGGTTCTTATTTTATTATAAGGACAGATATTACTTTTGTAAGGTTAATGCGATGTCCTTATTAGAAAAAAAAGATTACTAAAATGAAAACCTGCTGCTTGGTTTTAGAAAATACATTTATAGAGTAGATAAAACACATATATGCAGAATTAAGTCATAGCAGGCATCAAATAATCTAGATCGTACATTGCAAAAACAAAACCACCAAACTTTTCTTGCGTTCCCCATCCTTTGGGGATATTTGACTAGCTCTACTTCAAACCTACTCTGATTCTAAAAAAACAACAATTCAAGATTATTGTGTAATGAATATCCTAAATATGATTATTACAACAAATTTTAAAAGGCATTCTTCAAATCATGTAAAGCGGGGGTGTCAAACTCAAGGCCCATCGGCCGGATTCAGCCCATGGGGCGCTTAGATCTGGCCCACGGAGCCTCCCTGGAAACAGCAGACCGGACCAAGGTGGTTCTGCCAGCGAAAACAGAGCCTGGGAGGGCTGCGTGTGGCCCTCCAGGGCTCTGTTTTCACTGGCAGAGGGTTGCATGAGGCCATGGCAGCCAAAAAACGGAGCTTGAGAAACCATTTTTGTTGGCAGAGCGCTGGGGCGACAATAGCTGCCCCCAAGCTGAGTGATATCAAGCTGTCCATGCCAACCATGGCCACCCACTCCCAAGGTGAAGCACAACCCTGATGCGGCACTCAATGAAATCGAGTTTGACACCCCTGTTGTAACGAATGATTTCACAATAATAAGCTCTAATTCCTGCAACTTCTTTAATATAATAAAGCTGGTATATATCCTGCCACATCACCCCCCCCCAAAAAATGTTTTTTTAGAAAAAGTAACCAATGACCTAGTTCAAATGTAAAGGTGAATTTACAGGACTAAGTAGTATGACAACAACCTTTATGCTTTTTAAAGTTCTCTCTTGATTCCCACTGTGAAAATGAAAATTAAACATTCTTAATTTATTGCCATTTAGTAAACAAGCCACATCCTAACCTGTTGTTTGAATTAAATACAGATGGATACCAACAGTTTTTTAAATTCCAAACTTTAAAAAGTTGTTCATAGAAAAAGAAAAAAAAACTGAAGTATTTCTATTAACTTGAGAAAAAAAAGTGGGAAAGGGTGTTTGAGGTTCACTTTAGCGTCAAGATCTGATTGGGGTACCGGCCAAGCCTTTTCTTCCTCTCACACTATGGAACATAATATAAAAATAAGTTCACATGTAGCAATGAGCCAATTGAAGCAGTTATGGTTTACTGAGTGAACCTTAAGTGGCTGCATTTACACAGCACAGTATTTCATAAATGACGGCTTACTAACCACACTTAATGGGTTATGAAGGCATGTCAGGGCAAAATTAAACCAACCCTTTATGGCAGTGGTTCTCAACCGTCCCAATGCCGCAGCCCTTTAATACAGTTCCTCATGTTGTGGTGACCCCCAACTATAAAATTGGTGTCTCGGTTCCTAAGACCATCGAAAATATGGGTCCTTCAACCCCCAAAGAGGTCGCGGCCCACAGGTTGAGAACCGTTGCTTTGTGATTTTGTGCTAAGCAGGAACCCACCTATAAGCATCCTCATCAGTTTTTATTTATTTACCAAATTTCGGTACCACCCATCTCATTCTCCAAATGACTAAGAGAGCATTTATTTTGCAGTGTTTATCTGTAAGTATGGGCATTTGTTCTTGAACATTAGATTAAGTGAAAAAGCCACAGGCAATTTAGATACATTTCTGGAAAACCCTATTCTAGCCACTATTCATCCCCTACTCAAACATCCCTGTTGCTGTACAATGGAAAGAATAAATCAGTTTTGTCCACACTCAATTTCTGCTAAGGCATTCACTGCTGTTCAGAATGTGAACAGAATAAATCAAGCACTGCAAAATATAGACCAAAAATTTATTTATTTATTTATTTATTTTATTAAATTTATATCCCGCCCTTCTCCAAACGGACCCAGGGCGGCATTAGGGTAGATCCTATATAGTATCATAACGTAACCCTCTCAAATGAGAAATCGCATACGGTACTCTTGTATCTGACAAGTGCCTTTATCATCTAGGGCAGGGGTCTCCAACCTTTGCAACTTTAAGTCTGAGAGCTGAAGTCCTTCAGACTTAAAGTTGCAAAGGTTGGAGACCCCTGATCTAGGGGGCAACGCTGTATAATCCAATTAGAATTTGTACAATTCTGTAAACTTTCCAGGCGAATAATAGTGATCCAACAGTAGACAATAAAAAGTGGAAAAGATTCTTTGAAAACAAAACGGTGCTAAAGTTGGAAACTTCCTCCTGAAATTTTAAATTATACCATATAGAACTATAAGTCTTATATACATGCAACTGTATTGTATGGTATATGTACGCAGACTCAGCAGAACTCAAAACAGATTACCAAATACAAATCAATTATATTAACTGATTAGTAAAAAATTGTATACAAAACCTACCCCATTAGACAAAAGAGAAAAAACCGAGAAGAAGCCCTATGTTCAATCAAATAGATTCAAATAAACACTTAAGCCCTCACTTCACTTGTACTGTCTGGATTGAGAACTCTATTTATTTCTAAGACATGGTTGGTTTTATTTGTGTAAATAGTTCCCAACATAATGGCTGATATATGGGGGAAGAAATAATGCAAATATTAGATCCAGAACAATCGTATATATAAGCCCAACCCAAATTTGATGACATCTTTGGAGAAATAAAATATTTCAAATCAGAATGGACATTTATAGTATTTGGAGAAGTTCAACTCAAGTAAGCTCCCCCCGATTTTTGTTGGAAAAATTCCATTGTTTAATCATTTTATATTGACTTGAACAGAATCACATGTAACGGCGAACAGAATAGATTTCTTTCCATACTTTCTTTTGATCTGATGCTTGCTTTTCTTATAATATTTCTCTGGCTTACAGAAACAATAAATATTTATTGTAAATATTTATAAATATCTATAAATATTTTAATCCGTTTCCTTGCTATTTGGTTCATTTCTTAAACAAAGATTAGTACCTGAAATGGTTGAACAACAAGCACTGCAATTTTTCTTTTTATTCTTGGACAAAAAGAAAAATGCAGTCATTGCTTATTAGTATATTAAGTCACTGTGTGTCAGACAAGGGGTGCAAAAGTATGGGTCAGTTTCCTCTTCTGTATTGATTGGCCACATTGGCTGGAATTAATATTGAGATTTCAGTTCAACATTATCTTGGGAGTTCCAAGATTTTCTAAGCTTGGTCCTGGAAGAACTTTCTTGTTATGGTAATTCATGGACATTATTATTTTATTTTTTTTGCAATGAAAAGTGAAACATGCCCCTGAATTTTTTTATTCCAAAGAACGGCCCATTGTAAACTGATTCTGTTTAAATGTAAATGGTTGCCATTTCTGTAGTTCAGAATCCACCTACTTTTGAAAACAGTATTGTAACCATTTGAGTAGCCATCGACTCTCCATAGGACCCAGTTAATGTGCTGCAATTCACTACAGATGGAAAGTACCTGTCTTTCTTGAATTATTTTATATGATACAGTAGATTCAATGGCGTAATACCAGCTACTATTAACTTTCTCATTACACAGTTTCTTTTTATGGTTCTGAAGAGTGATTAGAAAAGGCATCTTAAATCTAAGATGAGATAGATATGGACTTTTTCTTGGTAACAATGCAAGTTTAAATTTTGGGGTGTATTTTAATGTATGGTATAAAATGTATATTTTAAACGGTCAGCTATTTTTCTAACCTAATTTCTCTACTCTTTTCGGGAGCCCTTTAAAGGGTGGCGTCATGTAGGTAAGTCAAAAACCTTCACAATGAGGAATAGTGTATATTTAGCACACGGCATTGGAAAAAATATACACAAAATATTTGTAAAATTCCTTCAAAACAATATTCACAGGTTGGTGGAAAATCCTTACCTTACTGCCATTTGCTCATCCGTGGATTGACTGATTATATGCCATCAAATTGTTTTTGACTCCTAGCAATCACCTAGATTTTTTTATTCTATATTGCATAATATTCTACCCTAAAATAATGTAATATGAATAATGATTAAGGCACTAGGCTAGAAACCAGGAGACTCGAAGTTCAAGTCCTGCCTTAGGCATGAAAGCCAGCTAGGTGACTTTGATCTAGTCAGTCAGACGAACCCACCTCACAGGATTGTTTTTGAGGGGGAAAACAAGAGGTGGAAAGGCTATTAGGTATATTTGCTACTATATATATATGTGTGTTTTCTGAGGTTTTCGCGGGTGTTTGTATGTAGGTCTTTGGTTGTTCGGGTATGTGTGTGTGTGACGTTTTTGAGCTGATCAATAAATTATATATATATATATATATTATATATATTATATATATATATATATTATATATATTATATATATATATATATTATATATATATATAATTTATTGATCAGCTCAAAAACGTCACACACACACACACACACACACACACACACACACACACACACATATATCAATAAAATATATATAAATATTCCTTTTCTGCCTTTCGGCTCATCACCAGAGACCATCTAGACAGAAAGCCATGAATTCCGTTGTGTAATATATATTTTTTTATATGTGTGTTACGTTTTTGAGCTGATCAATAAATAAGTCAGGGAGACTAGGATAGATCTATTTCGAGCTTTTTAGCTCTCATCAGCTAGCCATACCCTTACTGGGATTCGAACCGGATTTATTGATCAGCTCAAAAACGTAACACACACACACAGAGACACAGAGACACACACACACACATATATATATTGCATCTTTAAAACAATTGATGAAAAATCTTTTTAAAAAAAACAGAGGCATTAGCTTTTATGCTTAAGATATTTTTTTTTAAAAAGGACAAAGTTTAGAGTGAAATATAAGCTCAGAACATATTAGCATGGTTTCAGTATGCCTGAAAGGAAATCTGAGGGATGTAGCAAGGACAGTAAAATCTCAGGATAAACAAAGTTAAGTTTAGGATTCTTTACTTTTCCTAAAACAGATGAGGAAAAATAACAGGGACTGTTATGGGCATAATATGCAGATCAGTAAAAAAGTTAAATTTGCTAATCTTTCTATACTTAAATTTGGTTTCTATAGACTAAAAGTTTGGTTTTTATCACTAGGGTGTCCTAAATGTTTTCAAAACGCACATACCACAAGAATTAAAATTAGAGCAGAATAAAGCTTTTTAGTGTAATTCCTGCAATTAAAGCAATATTTAGTACTTTCTTCTTCTTTCAGCAGTCACTAATTACGTTACACACAAGCTAGGGCCTTCTAAATGTGGCATGGTTTCACATAATATTTATTATTCCAGATTCCACATCACCTAGCTTGCAAATTCCAATGACCAGCGGTTAAACTGCAGCCATACTAAAATTACCCAGTAAGATTCAGGCTTTAATCTTTCTTGATTGATTTGAACTTCTATGCCACCCAATCATGTAAGGGTCTCTGGGACACTGTAATCATTCAAAACGCATTAACAAAAACCTCAGTCCATTTAAAAACTACATAAAAGACTAGGCAAAAGTATAGATTAGAAAATAACAGATCCATGCAACAGATATGGTAAAAGAAATGGGAGTAGCAATGAATACAGCATAAATTTATCCTAATTTTAAAGCAGAACCAAAACAGTTAATTTTGAAAATATCAAAATGATTGTTTAAATGCTTGGAAAAATAAAATGTTTTCATCTGGAGCAAAAAAATAAATAATCAAAAATAAAAAAAAATGCCAATAACAGAATGTAGAAACCTGGCAATGCTTCTGTTGTACAGTATTCTGTAAATCTGATACCTATTATATTTCAAAGCTGAATATTACCACGAAGTGCTTGTTCACTGTTTCATCTAATGGTTGTAAAACCAAACTGAACTGAATAAATCAAAACATTCTGAGGTTCCATGCAGCTTTTTCAAGTTGCTAGAAATTTACAACTAGGTATCTAATCGCCCAATGTACAGGAATAGCTTAATTAATAGTACTCCTATTTAAACAAACAATGGGTGCACCTATTTAAGTAAGCAAAAGTATTGTAACACCATTGATTTTAATCTGGATCCTTGGTTCTTTGATCGTTCAAGTCTAACGTGTTTGTGCATGTATTTGTATGTGTGTGTGTTGTGTGTTGTGTGTGTGTGAGTGTTGTGTACATCATATATTAGCCATATTTCAATTATTTGAAGCTATGAAGATTGCAGAATTTTTGAAATCCTAATTTATCACTATTTATAAAGAGTGATACAGCAGTTTATAGCTTTGTTACAAAAAAGAATCCCCATTGTATTTAGATGATGTAACATTAAATTAAGTAACATCTGAGTCAGTAGCAAATATAAAAACCACTTCTCTGGATTTAGTCATATCTTAGCAAAGGAAGATGCTCTGAGATTATTCTGGATGTATACAGTTCTTTCTAGCAGGGCAGTGTTGTGTTGCAAAATTACATAACGCACCCTGGATTTATTTGTTTACTTATTGAGCCAGCAAAGTGAACATTTAAGTTGCCAGGATACTGGTGTTTCTACTTACTGATGAGTTGGCTGCCAGTGGAGCAGCTGTATTTGAATTTTCTTGCCCACATGGTTGGTTCTTCTCGCGAGTTACAAGAATTCTGAAATGCTGCTGCCTTGAGTTTTGATCTGGACAAATTTTAAAAGTGCATCCTTGCCCCGGGGAAATCCGCTCGACTGAATTGCTTCTGGCCATGTCGGGCCCACGCTGGTCATTTCCACAATGGGCATCTTCTTCCATGGGGCTAATTCGCTCAGCCTGAGGCTGAACTGGATACGAGGTACTCCTCCCCAGCCGTATCCGTGGGTACCTGACTAGCCTGTCTCCTTTCGTTCCGGTAAAGCCAAAATTACAATCTGCTCCTGCACCGTTTGACTGAGACTGCTGCAACTGAAGAACAAATAGCTTTTTCCCAGAGTTGACTGACCCATCTGGCAGGTGTTGCAAAGACCAGCGCCTGGGTTCTGAACAAGAAGAATTATTCTGGGCCTCTGGACCAAATGGCATCAGCGTAACTTGAGGCATATCTACACTTGAAGCCCGATGCTGAATCCTTACCCTGCTAATATTTAAATCCAGCGCAGGTTTGTTTACGTTGTCCTCTTGACTGCTGGCTGTACCTTCATTATTCCAGTTGTTAGAAGGTATCGTACAAAATATTGTGTGGTTAGAAGATCCTCCGTTGACCTCAGGTCCCAGGCTCTCAAGCTCTCTCGTTGGAGAATCCTCTGGAGTTATCTGTGAACTGCTTGGAGAAGAATGGCTTCCATCAAGAGAGGTACACCGCTCCCCAAGACCAGAAAAGGGGCATGACTCCTCTGGGGGAGACCCAGATTCATTAGTATGCCCATTCACAGCATTGCGCTGAAGGGAGATCTGCATGGATGAGCTCCTCATGGGACGCGCATCAATGCTGTTCAGAAGTTGCGGGATAAACATGGATGTGCTTCTTTTCAAGGAGCCGCCTTCCTGCAGACGGCCGCTGCCATCTTCACAATCGATTCTTCGCCTGGAGAAAGGGTGAGGCCCATTCCTTCTTGGCAAAGTGTGGCATGCCATGAAAAAGTTGTCATTATCCTCCCTCTCGGGGTCTAGGATCTCCAGTTCAGGAGCTGTATTGCTTCGCCCCGAGCCAAAATGAAACCGCAACCGATGGGCCATGGTCTCGGGGAGAAAGCAGAGGAGAGGGAAGGCAACAAGGCCAGGCACTGCCAGCAGTTAAGAACTAAAGACATAAACTCCAAGAAAAAGTGTCCCATCTGCCAAAGTGTTAGCACTGCTGCACTGATAGCGACAGATAGCAGAAATAGCCCAAGTGGCAAGCGACATTCCATGCGTGATTGGGCAAGACCAATCCGTGCTCCTCCACACTGTGACATCGGGTAGGAGGGCTGGCGTCACATGACCTGTTTTCCCCTCTCCAATACAAGCGACTATTCCTCCCCCCCTCTCTTTAATACCAGCAAGAGCCTGAAACAGCACCTTCCCAGCTGCTCCTTTTCCATCAGAAAGGATCGGTCCCAGCGGGAGATCTCTCACAGCTGACTAAGGCAGCAAGCACACTCAGCCAGCTCTGCTATAAATCTAAACTGCATCATATTCGCAGAAGACTTTTGAATTACTGCAAAAGAGAAAGAAAAAGGAGCGGAGCTGGGGGGAGGCGTGAAACCACAGACACAAACTCACACAGAGGAGACTTCCTTTCTCTCTTCCCCACCCTGTCAAATTGCCCCTGTTATGCTATCAAAATTCCTGATATTGCTGAAATGATTGGAGGAAGCCATGCACGTGTGCACACACACACACAAAGAGGGAGTAAAATAAACAGAGAGAGAGAGAGGGAGGGAGGGAGGGAGGGAGGGAGGGAGAGAGAGAGGGGGGGGGGGAGAGAGAGAAACAGAGACAGAGACAGAGAGACAGGGAGGGAGGGAGAAAGAGAGAAGGAGAGAGACGGAGAGAGACAGAGAAAGAGAGAGACAGAGAGCGAGAATGAGAATGTGTGGGAGAGATTTTGTACATTTAAGTCTTTTGACTACTACAAATAAATAGTAAGCTCTCACTCTTTCTTCCCATCTACTGAAAAGTAATTTAAACGCTCCTCTTTCTGTCCTAGCAACCACCCCAGATATCAAGTTGCCACTGCAAACAAACGGCAGTGACCTTCTTCAACCACATTCAAACTTTTTCAGGAGAGAAAAGGAAAGAGATCCTTACATGCACAATTCAAGAGGCCACTCCATCCATCTTCCTGTTCCCTAGGCTTTAGAAGACAGGGCAGGCGATAAAAGCTGGAGCAGGGGTAAGCATGAAGAACGCTACAGAATTTGACTTAAACTCCATGCTTAAACGGTGGCAGTCTTCCAGTGAGAAAGTGAGCAGTATTAGAAAGGTTGAATTGCCAACAAGAAATAGAGCTCTGCTTTGTTAGGAGCCAAGAAGCGTCAGAAGTACAGACAGATGGACTGGAACCCAAAATTAAACAATGCCCAAACTCGATTCTGCTGTGAATGGTTGTTTAGAAAGGGGTGGGCAGAAACAGGCATCCTACGGTCTCAAAATCTGCGGGCAGCACGAATTAAAAACTGGGTCAGTGAAACTAAAGCGTTTATTACGGAGATAAAATAAAACCGCTTGGTTTTCTGTATAAATGAGAACCTCGTAGCAAAAGCTACAAAGAGGGGGGGAAATCATGGGAATATCCACCAAGAATGATGTCCTAAATATTTCAGGCTTAAGTATTCTAATGATTTATTTCACGTGAAGAAAGAAACAGTCTCCAAAGGGGACAAAACTTTCAGTAATTAAAATACCAAAGGTCAGCATAATCCTCTGTTTTGTTAAACAGGCAGTAAAAAAGCAGGACTAATAATAATACTGATCAGATCATCCATCTGCCGCTGTTTTGAATACAGTATGAAACATCTTTAGCATATTTAAACACAATTTGAGGACATTTCCATCTTATTTGATTAATCAACCTTTCTCCCAAAGGCTTCACTGGTTATTTAAACCATTTTAAGCACTTAGAAATACAAGTTTGGGCTCCGGAGAGAAGGTATTTTGCTTGTATTCATCGCAAGTGATTTGTGATGAATACAAGCTAGCAACGGACAGTTTAAATACCCATTTACTTCTCTTTTTACTTCCAAACCTTTTTGTATACTCTGAACTGTATCTATAGGCTCCATTATTTACAACATGAACTTTAATTTAATTTGAACACATTTTATATTCCTGCTTTTTAACAGTGCAGATATCTGCAATAACTCACAATAACCGTTCTTTATAATAAAATGAGAGCAAAATTCCCCAAGGGAGGGAGATGAGAAGGGAGGAAAGGAAGTAGATAGATAACAATAAATAAATGGTACTTAACCTTCATTAGATCATAAATAAAAGGAATGTTAAATGCATTTTTAAAGATAGGCCTGGTTCAAGTTATAAGCTGAAAATCAGCAACACAGAAACTACATTGGCAAGTAGGTTGGACTAAAGAGATTTGGGAGCTGCTATCGAAAAGTCACAGGGACACAGTAGCTCAGTAGCTAAGATGCTGAGCTTGTCGATCAGAAAGTTCGGCAGTTCATAACCCTAGGGCCATGTAACGGCCTACCTCCTCTTACTTGTCCCAGCTTCTGCCAAACTAGCAGTTCGAAAGCATGTAAAAATGCGAGTAAAAAAATACGAACCACCTTTAGTGGAAAGGTAACAGTGTTCTGTACACCTTCGCCATTTAGTCACGCTGGTCACATGACCAGGGAGACATCTTTGGATAGCACTGGCTCTTCGGCTTTGAAACTGAGATGAGCACCACCCCCTAGAATCAGGAACGACTAGCACATATGCGGAAGGGGAACCTTTACCTATAGAAAAGCCTCTACATCAGGGGTGTCAAACTTGCGACCCGCGGTCTAGATGCATCACATGCTGGCCACGCCCATGCCCAGTTTAGCGAAGGGGAAAAAAGTCATGATACAATGTGACGATGCAAGTTTGACACCCCTGCTCTACATTTATTAGCTACTTCCTGGAGAAGGGATAAAACAGCTGCTCTTCACCTGAGTGGATTCATATGGAGGCTTGGAAGTCACACCATACTGCAGTGATTACAGAAACCAAGTGCACGGCAGCCAGCTCAGGTTAGTTGACCTTTTGTTAACCTGGTCTCTCATCAAACACTTTTCAACATCCCCTTCCTGGATCCGAGCCTAGGCACCTTGCTGCTTAATTGCATAAGCTTGCTTTTCTACATCTCTACTATATCTGACATCTCTCTTCAGTAGCAAAAATGAGTTACCACCATTAAGCTCAAGGTTCTGAAGCCACCGAAGGGCTTAATAGCTATTTGCTACTTTCTTGTCAATCTGAAAAGGAACTGTATTTATTAGCCTCTTTACTACTAATGCATATTACATCTCTCCTTGCCCCACTTTAAAGAAATATTTTCCCCAGTGGAGAGAGGGAGAGAAGGAAAAATGAAACATATGGCACAATGTTCTCAGCCATAAAGTCAATAACCATAGGGGGGGGGGGGAGAAATACTCACCAATCTATTTTCATCAAACACTTCAAACAGCAGTCTATGATTAGATGGATTTACCTATAAGGGAACAAAAAGAAAAGTCTATCAATCCAAACTCATTTGGCTCTCGTTTTTGTTTCCCTGATGAGACTCGTTTTAAAAATGGAGGTTTATTTTCTCCAAGAGTTCCAAATTGGACCTCCCCACTACCACCCTCCCTTAGCTCATATTCCTTATTAAGCCAAGCTCCATCAAGTGGCAATATTTAGCTGACTTTGGTCAATCGCAAAACGCTGAACAAGGTCATATCTGATCGGGATGGGATAGGATGAGAGAAGCTAGGATACCCCAAGGCTGTAAGCAAATTGAGAAGTTGAATAAAACTGTCAAAAGATGTCAGTGGCCAAACACTTCTTGTTCCCCTCCTGTAAGCAAGAGGTAAAGGCCAGACAACGTGGCCTATGACTATTCCTTTAATGTCCATTGATCCCTTCGGAGCTGTTCACAGGCCTTGGTTGTTTTTACCCTCCTGAACAATTTAGTATCATCAGCAAATTTAACTATTCCACCTGATCTCAGATTATTTCTACATCATGTTAAAAGGCACTGGTCCTAGGACAAAACCCTGGAGGATCCCATTAGTTACATCATTGTGAGAAATATTTGTTGACTCCTACTCTTGGTTTTCTACTCTTCAACCAGTTGCTTACTCACAAGAGGACCTGCTGTGTTATTTCATAGCAGTTATGCTTACTGAGAAATCTTTGATGAGGGACTTAATCAAAGGTGTTTTTAAAAAAAATCTAAGTAGATGATGTCTGCTGGCTCGCCCTTATTGACTTATTTATTATCAACCTCAAAAATACTTGTGTTCGTTATTTAGACAGGACCTTTCCTAGTGAAATCTTGTTGGGTATTCTTGGATTAGGCTTGTGTCTATAAAAGTTTGATATTTTATACAATATACAATATACAATAGCAGAGTTGGAAGGAGCCTTGGAGGTCTTCTAGTCCAATCCCCTGCCTAGGCAGGAAACCCTATACCATTCAGACAAATGGCTATCCAACATCTTCTTAAAGACTTGCAGTGTTGGGGCATTCACAACTTCTGGAGGCAAGTTGTTCCACTGATTAATTGTTCTAACTGTCAAGAAATTTCTCCTCAGTTCTAAGTTGCTTCTCTCCTTGATTAGTTTCCACCCATTGCTTCTTGTTCTACGCTCAGATGCCTTGGTGAATAGCTTGACTCCTTCTTCTTTATGGCAGCCCCTGAGATATCAGAACACTGCTATCATGTCTTCATTAAACTAGACATCCCCAGTTCCTGTTCTTCTTATCTTTCATAGTAGTTTCTGCTATCTTCTCCGGAACAGATGTTTAAGCTGACAGGACTACAATTTTCTGGATCTCATGAGTCCTTAAAAATTGGAGTTCCAATGACCAACATCTAGTTTTCAATTACAGAGGAGAAGGGTAGAGAGAGACTTCGCATTTCAGTTTGGAAGTCCACAATTTCAGCTTTAAATTCCATAATAAACTTGCAAGCAGCTATTGCGGTGTGCCAATTGCTCGCTTTGTCAATAAGGCCTAGCACTTTTATTTTCTTGTCATCACTAGATCCTTCAATTCATCTGGTTCCCTTCTTGAGAGCAAGAACTCAATTTTTCTCCAGTGCAGATAGAGGGGGGAAAATGTGTTCAGCTTCTTTGTAATTTCCCTTTCTAGCATATCGCTCCTTCATCCAAGGGACCAATGAAATCGGCTTATTTCAAGAAGCTTGACAGATTTAGCAATATGCTAAGCTACCAGAATTTGGCTTCCAGAACCAGAATTTCCTTCTTTCTTAATCTGATGTCCTCATTGCCCAGGACTCTCATTCTCTGTAATAGCCAAGGAATGATCCCCTTTTGAGTAGGGCTTTGCTACCACATAGCAATAGCACTTAGATCAGGGGTCAGCAACCCGTGGCTCTAGAGCCACATGTGGCTCTTTCATTCCTCTGCTGTGACTTCCTGTCGCTGGTCGGCACCACAATTTTGAGAGGAGCTTCCGGTTGGGGGTGGGGAAGCACAGTGTGCCAGGAGGAGACTCTATGGCAAGGAGCGGGTTTTCTGGTCAGCTCCACAATTGATAGGGCTTTCGGTTAGGACAGGTAAAGGAAAAAGGATGCCGCGCTAGGAGGAGACTCTATGGTGGGAGAATTGGACTTCTGGTTGGCTCCAGAATTGAATGGGGGACTGGTGGCTCTTTGAGTGTTTAAGGTTTCCGATCCCTGACTTAGACTTATATACCGGTTTATATTGCTTTACAGCCCGCTCTAAGCGATTTACAGAGTCAGCCTATTGCCCCCACCAATTTGGGTACTCATTTTACCCACCTAGGAAGGATGGAAGGCTGAGTCAACCCTGAGCTTGGTGAGATTTGAACAGACAAATTGCAAGCAGCCGTCAGTCAGCAGAAGAAGCCTGCAATATTGCGTTCTAACAACTGCGCCAGTGTGGCTCATATCCTTGTGAGTTCCACCCACCTACTTCTCTCTCCAACTTGTTTGTTCCAATACAGCTACCCTGATCTGAAGGCATTGAAATCATTCTCTGAGTAGTAGCAGCTGCTTGCACCAAGCATACAAACACAATATCTGTCCAGTGGTCAGATAATGATATTCAGAATCACACCACATGTGCCGCATCCCTGCTGCCTGCTTATCTTAATATCTATTTTTAAAAATAGTTTATTTAAATCTATTCTATATTTAGCCTGATACTTTAATTTTTGTAAAATCAATAATGATTTTTTTTTATTTTTGAATTTTAGCTCCTCCACCTTCTCAAGAGTTCTTTGATTCCACTCCTTGGTTGCTAGGCAACAGAAAGTCCAGGAGCTAGCCCAAATCAGAAAAAAAACATTCAAAAATGCACTAGAAACCTCACTTAACACATGGACAAGCTCCTTCTCTACATGTCTCCTTATTATGACCAATAAGCTTGCAAGTTTAGCATTCTGTACTATTTCTCTGCTCTGAGCAGTTCCAAGAAGCTCCAAGAAACATTAAGATTAAAGCCTTAATTGCAAGCTAGATGCTACCACATGAGCCCTTAGACACTCTTATAAAAATGTAAATAGTAGAAAAATACAGCTGAATGAAATTATATTGCTGTTGGTTACACAATCAGTCAGCTGTTTCGGCTAGATTTAGCATTTTTATTCCATTTTCCAAGGAATGGTTTAAGCTGGTGTTGTTTGATGCTGTTAAAAGATAATCCTAACACTTTGCAATTGACTTATGATTTTGTCAATGCCAATCATGTTTAAATGGTGCTCCAGATATTTTAGGATCACACCCAAGGTGCTTATCACAATTGGTACTATCTTTGCTCTCTTTTTTTTTTTGTCCTAGTAGTAGTTCCTCTATTTGCAGATCTTATCATCATTTATCTGGCCAACAAATACCAGTCTTTACGCTTAGATATTATCTTTTAGTAAGTGGGTAGTGTGATTGAGCAGGCTCAATCTGATGATCAGACAAGCCCCTACATATAATAATCATTTGGTTAGACTGCCATACGAACTGTCACATTTCTGATGTAATTGTGGCATCTGATATTTTTCATCATCCCTCAATTTTATGTTCCAGGTTTCTGTTTCTTGATCAAAAAAAAAAAGCAGTATCCCCGCAAGCAACGGATTGCAAGTTTGATCCGTAGCATTTTTCAACAGGAAATAGGAATGACAGCACTTTGAAGATGCCAGGGGCTCAACCTGGGATCTCCCATAGGCGAAGTCGAAGCTCTGTTGTTGGCTACACAGCAGGGATGCGACCCTACTGGTTTAACAACCGGTTCTCTGCACGCTCATGTATAATTCAAAGAATAGTTACCTACTGGATTGCTGCTTGGGAAGGAAAACAGCTGAGACGCGGCAATCCACTCTGCCGCGTAACTCAGCTGAGAAGATAAAGGTAGGTAAAGCTCAGGGGCGGGGCGCGGGGGCAGGCCAACTTGATTGTGGGAGCGAACGGTTCCCTCTAAACTCAGTTGAACTGATTCAGGCAAACCGGTCCGAACTGGTAGAATCCCACCCCTGCTATACAGATAGTTCTCATTTAGTAACTACAGTTAGGATGTCCATCTCAGTCATTAACATGACTAAATTTACATAATAAATAAACAGCAACTGATAATCTTACAGCAACTTTCCTTTGCTTTACAGACCTGGGAAGTTCATAAATGCCGAGGATTGGTCATAAAGTTATTGTTAAAACTGCAAATGGTCACTTAGCAAGACAGTTGTTAAATGAGGAGTACTTGTCATTCCTCTCACTGTGATAGCCCTAAACCATGGGTCTGCAAAGTCGGCTCTTTTAAGACTGGTGGACTTCAACTCCCAGAGTTCCCCAGCCAGCATAGCTGGCTGGGGAATTCTGGGAGTTGAAGTCCACCAGTCTTAAAAGAGCCAACTTTGCAGACCCCTGCCCTAAACCATCTGAGTTTAGGGGAAGCTTCCACACTTAACACTAATCATAAATTGTCATATCTTTTTTGTTTTTAAAATTCAGCCTAAAACTGAATTAGCTTCAGGGCTCTTTCAGATATTTTATAGTTCGTGAAATCCAATGCTATAATTTGCAATAGATTAGAATATATTTTACTGAATAGATTTAACAGCTGTCAATCATCTTTCTTCCCCATTCTTGCTTTCCAGGAGTGAACATGTCCAGAAAACTAGTAATATTTGACACACACACACCGATCCCCAGATCTGGGGCAGCTTTACTGTTTTTCTTTACGGCCTTGCCATTTTATGAATTTCATCAAAATACAGTGGTACCTCGGTTCACAAACTTAATTCGTGAACTGACTCTGTTCGCGATCCGAATTGGTCGTGAAGCGAGGCACAATTTCCCATAGGGTTCAATGTAAATCCGGTTAATCCGTTCTGACCTTGTTTTTTGGTCATGATTCCTGACTCTGTTCGCGAACCGAATTGGTCGTGAACAGAGGCACAGTTTCCCATAGGGTTCAATGTAAATCCGGTTAATCCGTTCTGACCTTGTTTTTTGGTCGTCTGCGGCTCCGGTTCGTGAAGCGAAACGGGATTCGTGAATCCGAGCATTTTTACGAACTTTTCTGTTCGTGAAGCGAGGCGGAGTTCGTGAAGCGGAGCATTTTTTTACGAACTTTTCCGTTCGTGAACCGAAACGGTGTTCGTGAACCGGAGCACATTTTTTGGAAAATTTCTGTTCATAAACCGAATTGGTCGTGAACAGAGGCGTTTGTGAACCGAGGTACCACTGTATACAGATACTGAAAGTTGGATAAACGTTTTGGCTTAACCAACTGTATTAACAAGAAGGGCTTACTTGGAAACAAGTCCTACTATGCCAGGGGTGTCAAACTTGATTTCATTGAGGGCCACACCAGGGTTGTGTTTGACCTTGGGGGGCCAGAGTGGGCGTGGCAAGGGTGGCATGGCTGGCTCGATGTCACTAGTGTCAGGGACGCCTCTGGCAGCATAAGCACTCTTCCAGTGAAAATGGGCTCCTGAGCTTTGTTTTCAGCTGCAACGGCCTCCTGTAACCCACTGCTAGGGAAAAGGGAGCTCGAGGGGACACCCTGCAGCCCTCCCAAGCTCCATTTTCCCTGGTAGAGGCACCGCAGGCCAGTCTAACGCTGTTTCCAGGGCGTCCCCCTGGGCCAGATCCGGCCCCTGGGCCTTGAGTTTGACACCCCTGCCCTATGCCCTAATGGGACTTATATAACATGTGTAAGATTGCCATCTCAGGACTGAATCCCATGAATGCTTACTTGAAAACAAACCCCACTGCAAACAACTAGGTTTATTCTGCAGTCTGGGAGTTCAGCATTGCAAGCTTTACTAACATAAAGTGCAAACTGACCAGACACAAGTTCTGCTAGAAAGATTCCCATGTATTAAACTTTGTTATGACTGGAATGGAAAAAGCTAGGATCAGATATTCGGGGCCAAAAACAATTCCTGGGATTGTGCATTACTAATCAAAACAAATTTGATCCACTCTCAATTTCCCCCCCTCTCCCCCGGCCCCCTTTCTTGGCCATTCCTTAGTATTAGTAGCATTCAGTGTTATTACAAAATATCTACAGAAATCAAACCTTACTTCTCATTGTCAAGACTGCTATAGAAATCCGATTGAAAACCATTTCTAATGCTACTGAGACAGTGCCAAAATATTGTTTCTAAAACACTGAGCCTAAAGCAAGCCAACTGGATAGACACTGCTTGAAAAAGACAGTAGCAATTCAACAGCTTACAATGCCTCAGTCTGTTGGCAGACAGCTGCTCCCAAAGATTAAATTTAAATTGCTGAAATTTTACCTTGCCCTTTTTCTGCTTGAGTTTCTCCCCACCCCCCCTTCACTCTCTCCTTTTAAATAAAATTTAAGAGAGACGTGAAACAATATACTTTTCCATGTTACAGGACTTCAGCTCCCTAAGCTTGAAACAATACAATTTCTAGATAAGGAACACTTTCTATAGCATAAATCAACTCCAAGTAATTGAAGAAGACATCTGTCGGAGACACAGAGTTGGAATGTGTGTGTGAAGTCTCACGTATGGAAGGCTAAGGATGTAATTTGGAGGGTACAGAAGGAGTAATACAAAGAGTGAGAGTTGATAATCCTGGATAATTGTGAGAATACAGAACATGTGATATGTCTCCACTAACACACACTAAGAATATGGATCACGTATGTCACAAACAATTATGTTTTTGTGGCACATTTGGGCATGGCCTAGATGCTTTGAGCTATTTATAGTCCAATACTCTCTCTTTCTTTTCTTAATCTATTAATTAAGAATAATCTGGTAGATTGGGAATCAAGCGTGCTACTCCAAAAGCTGCAGATTACATAGAAACTATAGTGCAAAATTAGAAGGCACCAGCGTGGATAAGTTTGAAAAAATTACCAAAGCACCAGTGGTGGGATTCTTTTTTTTTTTTACTACCGGTTCTGTGGCCGTGGCTTGGTGGTGTGGTGTGGCTTGGTGGGCATGGCAGGGAAAGGATACTGTAAAATCTCCATTCCCTCCCGATCAGCTGGGACTCGGGTGGCAGAGAATAGATGTGGGTGGGGCCAGTCAGAGGTGGTATTTACCAGTTCTCTGAACTACTAAAAATTTTCGCTACCAGTTCTCCAGAACTGGTCAGACCTTGCTGAATATCACCTCTGCAAAGCATTATATGTTATAAATGTTATAAACCCGGGCCGTCAAACTCGTGGCCCATGTGCCAGATGCATCACATGCAAGACACGCCCATGCCTGGTGTAGCAAAGAGGGGGAAAGTTGCAATATGGGTATGACCTGGGTACCTACGAGATGGCCTTCTGCCACCAAGAGCCTCCCACCGGCCCGTACGCTCCCATAGAGAGGGTCTCCTCATGGTGCCGTCGGCTAGACAACACCCAGGGGGAGAGCCTTCTCTGTGGGAGCACCTGCTCTCTGGAACGAACTGGCCCTGGAATTAAGAACTAGCCCTGACTTACACACCTTCCGCCGCGGTCTCAAAGCCTTTCTCTTTCAACAAGCCGGGCTGGCATAAAGCATGATTTTTAAATCATGGGGGATTGGGAGTGGGAGGCACCGTTTTACGGTGGTTCTCCTCCTACCTCTCTGGCCGATCGCAATTTGTGCTGGCAGGAGAGCAGAGGTCGACCTAGAGACCCCTCACATGTGGGGTGCCTCAGGGGTCGGTCCTCTCGCCTCTCCTGTTTAACACATACATGAAGCCGCTGGGTGAGATCATCCGTGGCTTTGGGGTAGAGTACCATCTATACGCTGACGACACCCAGCTGTATATTTCTACCCCAAACCACCCCAACGATGCCGTAGCGGTGATGTGCCAGTGCCTGGAAGCCGTGCGGGTCTGGATGGGAAGTAACGGACTCAGGCTCAACCCGACCAAGACCGAGTGGCTGTGGTTTCCGGCTGCCCGATTCAACCAGCTCACTCCATCGCTGGCCATAGGGGACGAACATCTTGCCCCTGTGGATGGGGTGCGCAATTTGGGTGTCCTCCTGGATGCCCGGCTGTCCATGGAAGATCAAGTGACAGCCGTGGCCAGGAGGGCGTTTTACCAGGTTCGCCTGGTTCGCCAATTGCGCCCCCTATTGGATCGGGACGCCCTTCGCACAGTCACTCATGCGCTCGTGACATCCTGACTGGACTATTGCAACTCTCTCTACATGGGGCTCCCCTTGAGGTGCACCCGGAGACTTCAGCTAGTCCAGAATGCAGCCGCGCGAGCAATTATGGGAACCGCTAGGTTTACCCATGTAACACCGCTCTTGCGCGAGCTGCACTGGCTACCTGTCGTCTTCCGGGTGCGCTTCAAGGTATTGATTATCATCTTTAAAGCGCTCCATGGCTCGGGACCTAGCTATCTGCGGGATCGGATCCTGCCTCATACATCCTCACGGCCGATTCGCTCCCACAGAGAGGGACTTCTCCGGGTGCCGTCCACTAGACTTTGTCAGCGGGCGACGCCCAGGGGAAGGGCTCTCTCTGTGGCGGGCCCGGCCCTCTGGAACGACCTTCCCCCCGACATTAGGACGACCACGGACCTCCGCTCCTTCCGTCTCAAATTAAAAACTCATTTCTTCTGTCTGGCCGGCCTAGGATAGTCTCTCTGTCTTTGGGGTTTTATTGGGGTTTTATAATATTGCTTAGTTTTAATGGGAATTTTAGCACAGGTTTAGATTTAATTTATTTTTAATGAAATGTTTATATGTATTTATTGTTTTACTGTGCCTGTGCACCGCCCCGAGTCCCTGTGGGGAGAGGGTGCGGTTTAGAAATATTAAAATTATTTATTATTTTATTTATTATTTTTTAAATTTAAATGTTTATTATTTTAATCAGGGTTAGTTTGGTTTTTTTCCATGTTTCGGCCAATATTTTAATTATGTCTTATAAAAGCTTTCTTTTAACCTTTATATATTTGTTTTTATTTTGGCTGTACACCGCCCTGAGTCCTTCGGGAGTAGGGCGGTGTAAAAAACCAATAAACTCTAAACTCGATATGTCACGTGACGCTGCCATGATGCCGTGAGTTTGACACCCCTGGTATAAACTAACATTTTCTATCTCCCACTGATTTTGTTTAAGTGGAATGAGAACACAAAAGGCATTCTAATAATGGGGAACACACTTAGTGGTAGTCATAGTAAGACTAGATACATCTCAGATTCTATCCTAAATATTTTCATTCAAAGCAAGGATGGGGGAGGGGGGAATAAAACCTGAAAAAAGGCATCATTCTTAGTGAGAAAGTGCAAATAATGCTACAGTGGGCTGACTTGGAATGAAGCAATGAAGGAAATATTAGAATGTGCAAAAATGGATAGATTAACGCTCATTATTAAGGATAAAGAAGAATATTTCTTGATCTGGGATGTATTTTAGAAATGGTTAGACAACAGAAACAGAAGTTAGAAAGGAGGAGATATAAAAAAAAGAGGATATGTTAATGGGGAGAGAATTCGATGATGAAGATGTTATGTACTATTGTAATCGTATGAATATGTAGTTATATTATTAACAGTATTGTGGTGAATATTGTAACAAATATGTGGATTTTGATTGTTTAAAACCCAGATCTCACACTGTTTGGTGGAAATGGTAAGTAACATAAATAAAGTAAATAAAATATGGAATGAAGCAACTTCCTATATTCGTGTGGAAGGCTGTCCCATTTAATGTGTATCTTGCAAGACCCTGTATTCTTGTTTCCATCACATGCTTTCGTTCTTAAGGAGATGGGCTACACTGCCACAAATACAACTACAAAGAGATGGGCAGGAGAGTGCAGACATGGGAGGGTAAACAGTGTCCTATTCAGAATGTTCACTTCTAGCCAAGGAAACTAAGATTAGATCAGTATGACTGGGATTGGAAATTCACGTTCTTATTTGAAACTATCAGGGATCTGCAAGAGGAGTCTCGGTTATCCAATACTTTGAAAGTATGTGATCGCTTGTTGGCTTGCCACACTTAAGCCAGCTCTCCAGCAAGCACACCATGGCCTAGTAACAATTCAACAACTCTTGCCACTGGATAAAGGCTAGCATGTCCTCTTCAAACCTGCTGTGGCTGGCCAGCCGCCATCAGAGCTGGCAGCAGATTTGGACAGTGAGGAGGTTGGGGAGGAACCTGGGCCAGTCCTGGAGTCTGGGGAAGGCTCAGACGAGGGTTCTGTGTAGGAGGTAGAGAGGGGGCCAGAGCCGTATGACAGTTATCAGCTGAGGCAGATATCAGTGAGGCAGAGGAACAGCTGGAGCCTGTTCTCACTGTGTGCATGCACAGAGCTGCCAGAAGACAAGAACAATTAAGAAAGCAGGGTTGACTTAGGAGTAAAGCCACACCTTGGAGGTGATTGGCCCCTCCCATAGAAAACAAAAGAGGAGCGAATAGGGAGTGGGTTTTTGCAAAAAATAATTCGTTCATTCAGTCGTTTTCAAGAGTGGAAAGTTCTGTTTGTGACTATGAGAGACTCTGTGCCAAGTGTTGCCTTGCCCTGTGTTTGGAAACTAGTTATCTGGCAGCTTGCCAACCGAGATAAAGTTCGTGTTGATAAATATTCCTCTGAAAGACTGTTTGCCAAGTCTTGCTGATTATAAATGAAAGGAATTCACAGTCGTGTAAATAAAAGAAGTTTTGCTGGGACCAATATTCTGCTTCATGCTTGTTAAGGAAGCCTAGATCAAAACAGATCTAAACAGACAACAAAATTCTTTTTTCTTTTGGCAAATTAATGGTATACAAGTATTCAACGTAGAGTAAAATTTCTTAAAATCAAAACTTACTCTAAAATAAAATTCCTCGTTCCATTTCGGATTTAGAGTCTGTAAGGGGGGGAAAAAAAGAGGTGGAAATTTTAGTAACACAATCCTTTAGAAAATGCTGCAAACATACAGTACAACTTGTGGTAAATTACAACAGAACAGAGAGAGGGAGGAGGGAAGGAAAATCACTGGCACAGCTTTCGTCAGGAATAAAGACATTGTTATCAAAAGGCTTCAAATTCATTTGCTAAGCAAACTACTTGTGGGAGGCCATGTGAAGTGGGATAAACCAGAAATAGACGCCACTATTATTAGGAACTACACAGTGGGAGTTGATCAGGGATGACCTGGGCAGAGATGTCTTAATAAAGAGAGTTAAATATTTCATTATTAAAAATTCTTCAGCGTGTCACTGGGGAAGTTACTGGAGCAGGGGTCTGCAAAGTCGGCTCTTTTAAGACTGGTGGACTTCAACTCCCAGAATTCCCCAGCCAGCTGGCTGGGGAACTCTGGGAGTTGAAGTCCACCAGTCTTAAAAGAGCCAACTTTGCAGACCCCTGTGTAACTGGAGGATACAGTGAAGACTATGCCAGTAGAATGATTGCCCCAGTCATGTTATTATTTACACAATTATAATTAATACTCTCTACTCTTAAAAAAGGAAAGGTATACCAAGAGATACATTTCAAGATATGGTGCAATAATCTTATCTAATTGGTCTATCAATTAACGCATTGGGAGTTCCTGAGAGAGCTTATAAGAAAAACCTATTTTATCTTATAAGCCAAAGGAAAAAAAGACCCATACTTTTTTTAAGCTTAAAAAACATCTCAATTGATATTTTTTTCCCTCCAAATAGCAACAGCATCATGAGGAAAAGAATAAAAAGAAATTGGGTGGATGATCATCCTTGTGAGATAATAATCCTTTATTCATTTTTAAAGGCAACAGAACAAACAAACCTGATAAGCTATGCTTGAATTAACCTGAGAAAAAGAATACCAACATTAACAAAGCCCTAATATTCATTATTGCTTTCTTTCTGGTGTGCAAGAGAAATGGAGCACGGCATCTTTTCATATATTTGCTTAAAGGTAAAGGTACACCTTGCACATATATGCTAGTCGTTCCTGACTCTAGGGGGGGATGCTCATCTCCATTACAAAGCCAAAGAGCCAGCGCTGTCTTCAGGCGTCTCCGCGGTCATGTAGCTGGCATGACTAAATGCCGAGGGCATACGAAATGCTGTTACCTTCCCACTAAAAGTGGTTCCTAGTTTTCTACTTGCATTTTTACATTCTTTCAAACCGCTAGGTTGGCAGAAGCTGGGACAAGTAACGGGAGCTCACTCCATTACACAGCACTAAGGATTCGAACTGCCGATCTTTCTGATCGACAAGCTCAGCGTCTTAGCCACTGAGCCACTGCATCCCTTCATATTTACTTAGATATGTATAAATTAGGTTGATACCTGATCTTGAACCTAGAGTCTTAGACTATTAATAACTGTATTAATAACCTAAAATTCAGTGATGCTGTATCAGAATTAATTAGTTACATGTTCTCTTTGGCTGAGATTGAAATACAATGTTCTGAATCACTGATACTTTTCTCACATCATGCCAATGGAATATTATTAGTGAGCATCTACTACAAGGGCCTTGCTAAGGCCGCCAGATTTAGACTGATGCAAAAATTCCAAGCACCACCAGATGGCAGCAAAGATACATAAAACTCTAAACACTTTTGTGCCACCTACTGCCCCTCTGGATTTCTGATAATCCTAAACTTTGCAGTCTATAGATTTTCTATTCAATTCCACAAATTATCATCAAAGTCTAACAGACCACCTGGCTGGCTTATAATAAAGAGTTTTCCAAAGGTGATTCTAGCTTTATGGAATTCTTGGGTATTTTTATTATTTATTTATATCCTATCTTTATTATTTTTATAAATAATTCAAGACGGCCAATATATCTGATACTCCTTCCTCCTATTTTCCCTACAACAGCAAGCTTGTGACGTGCATTGGGCTGAGAGAGCATGACTGGTTCAAAGTCACCCAGCCAGCTTTCATGCCTAAGGCAGACCTGGAATTCATGATCTCCTGGCTTTAACCACTAGGTTAAACTGGCTCCCAGGCTAGAAATAACTGCTCTTTTTGAAACACATGAGAAATACAGGTTTTTAAATGCATGCTTATTACTTCTACTTACTTTTTTAATAGTTTTTGTTTGCACCAGGGCAAGCTCTCGGGTTTCATCTGCTACATATAACGAAAGTTTCACGTACGGATCACTGCAAGAGAAAAACCTGCTGTTAACATTACAATACATAATGTAATTTCCTAAGACAACTTATTGTCAAGCTGTTGTATTTGTATACAGTGGTACCTCGGATCACGAACTTAATTCGTGAAATGACTCTGGTCGCGATCCGATTTGGTTGTGATGCGAGGCACAATTTCCCATAGGGTTCAATGTAAATCCGATTAATCCGTTCCGACCTTGTTTTTTGGTTGTGATGCGAGGCACAGTTTCCCATAGGGTTCAATGTAAATCCAGTTAATCCGTTCTGACCTTGTTTTTAAAATGTCCGCGGCTCCGGTTCGTGAAGCGAAACGGAGGTCGTGAATCCGGGCATTTTTACGAACTTTTCCGTTCGTGATGCGAGGGCGGAGTTCGTGATGCGAGGCGGAGTTCGTGAAGTGAGGCGGAGTTCGTGCAGCGGAGCATTTTTTACGAACTTTTCCGTTCGTGCAGCGAAACGGTGTTCGTGAACCGGGGCACATTTTTTGGGAAATTTTTGGTCGTGAAGCGAATTGGACGTGATGAGAGGCGTTCGTGGTCCAAGGTACCACTGTACTTATGAAATTTGTATTGTATTGTTGAAACCAGTTCAACTCCCCAAGGCTTGCAAGAAAATAAATAAAATGAAATGAAACAAAACATCTACCCTAATGAAAATGAAAAACAAGCAAGAAAAAACATCAGTAACTCACACGCGCCATTTAAAAAATTCTCTATGACTCTCTCCTTAACATCAGAGCACAGAACAGCTCAACAAGTCAAAACCAACAACAATAAGTAATAGCAAAAATCACCTTGAACACCAAATGATGAAGGTAAAGATCACATCCAGAGACCCTCTGGAAGAATTCAGCTTTTTCTAGCTTCTGGAAGTCCACTACTGGAAGTCTCTTAATTTCTAGAGAGACTCTGTCTAAAGGCTAGGTGACATAACTGAAAATGCTACCCTCCACCTCATGCATCACAAAAATATGATGCATCTGTAGGGCTCTACTGATTGGCCAGGATGGAAGTCATCCTGCAAGTGTTTACTGGATTAAACAGAAGACCTCACCTTCACTCCATTATCTATCTTAGCTGTTTTTCTGCCAATGTTAAACTCATACCCTGTTTTCCTGAAAATAGGACCTCCCTGGATAATAAGCCCAATTGGGCTTTTGAGCACAAGCACTAAAATAAGCCATCCCCCGAAAATAAGCCCTCACTGAAAATATTGCAACACAGCAGCAGCCATGAGATGACCATGCTCGCCACCTCCTGTACCTCGACAATAATAAGACCTCCCCAAAAACAAGGCCAAGTGCTTATTTCAGGGCTCAAAAGAAAATAAGTGTCTTATTTTCAGGGAAACACGGTATTTACTCTTCTATTGTTTAAACTTTTATAATATTGTTTTATCAGATCATAAGCTGCCCAGAGTCACTTGACAATGAGATGGGCGTCATATAAATTTCATAAGTAAATAAATATGGTCAAATGGCTATCTAAACCAGTGGTAGTCAATCTGGTCTCTATGGGCCACTAGTGGGCATTCCACCTTTCATGATGGGTGGTAGGGGTTTTGTCCGATACTGAAGAACTTTCCTTTTTTTAATTTAATTGACTTCCCTACTTTATAAATCACCATTACTGTGGAACCGGTGGGCGGTTAGAAACTTTTACTACTAACAGAGATACAAAAGTGGGCGGTAGGTATAAAAAGGTTGACTACCCCTGATCTAAACTATTCTTGAAAACCTCCAGTGAGGGAGTCCCCATAACTTTAATTGTTCCATTGCTTAATACCCATGTTTCCCTAAAATAAGTGCTTGGCCTTATTTTTGGGGATGTCTTATTATTTTTAAGGTTCAGGAGGCGGTGAGCGTGGTCACCTCATGGCTGCTACTGTGTTGCAATTTTTTCAGCGGAGGGCTTATTTCAGCGCATGCACTCAAAAGCCTGATTGGGCTTATTATCCGGGGAAGTCTTATTTTCAGGGAAACAGGGTAGTTCTCACAGGAAATTCCTCTTCAGTTCAAGTTGGATCTTTCTCTGTTAAGGATTTCCGCTTGTTGGAATTGTACTGTATTCTTCATATTTGACAAGTTACTCTCTTCCCAACTTGGACCTTTTTATAACCATCCCCATCAACACTTCCAGATTTTGATGGGCTTATTAATCAACTTCGACCTGCTCTCCTGCATAATGCATGAGAACATTTTTTAGTTTTCTCACAACTGACAAATCCAATTAGCTGCCCTTTGTGTTACAGAGAGGCATCTACCTCAATTCATCCCAGCATTCCAGAGAATCTTGTTCTCAGCTCTGAAACTCTCTCACCAAGCAATGTTCTGGAAAGC
Organism: Rhabdophis nuchalis; assembly: GCA_039707465.1. Classification (NCBI taxonomy): domain Eukaryota; kingdom Metazoa; phylum Chordata; class Lepidosauria; order Squamata; family Natricidae; genus Rhabdophis; species Rhabdophis nuchalis. The sequence continues at coordinate 229,927,225 of CM077644.1, forward strand.
TTCCTAAAATACAGTTTTTGTTCCTTTGTAAAGCCATTCTAATATATTACTCAGCAGACCTCTGGTTTGACTTTTCTTACAAAGCAGGGAGGCCGCTTGGCAGGCAGGATTTAAAGAGGAGCTGACACATTTGGAGAGAAGGAGAAAAAAACGGTACCCCTGGGATTTAATTTCCATCGATTGACAGGATGACATCAGATCAGAAACACAGCTCTAACTCACAGAATATATTTACTTTCCCCTTGGCTTTATACATAGCAGTGCCATAGCTAGAAATCAAGAAGCGTATTTGTTATTTCTATTTTCATGCTCTACAGCAGAGGTCTTCAAACTTGGCAAGCTCTGCTGGCTGGAGAATTCTGAGAGTTTAAGTCCACAAGTCTTAAAGTTGCCAAGTCTGGGGACCCCTGCATTACAGTTTTCTTGCTATAGAAGTCCAGAGTTTGAATCTTTGCAACGAGCAGAGAACTAGTTTGTAAGAAAAAATATCCCAGTAACAAAATGGGAACAATTAAACATGGTTGCTGGGTTTACACATCATGCTGCCTTTAATCACAATTTACTAAATAAATCATTCCTGGCTAAGTTTACATATCATGCTAAATAAAATCTGGACTACATCTGAACTTAAATGGTTGGTTTTGTTGTATGCCACCCAGAGTCACCTTGTACGAGATGGCCAGTCATGTCCATTTGATTAAATAAATAAAAAAATAAAATGTGTGTTTTACGGAGGCTTCTCTTAAAGCTGGAAAAATAAAATCTCCCAATCAGCATCCAGTCATAACTGGTCACATCTCATCATCCATTAGATGATTCATTCATTAGATGATTAATTTATGATCTTGGTTGAATAGTTTTGTATGATGGTGGGTGAACAAAGCTGTTAGCTGGATATTCCTGTCCTGATTATCTTAAAATTCTTCTATGTTAAGAAGAATGAATGATGATGCTTGCTTCTGAAAGCACAGAGTCCATATGGGACAACGCATCACATATAATGTTATGAAGATGATGGGCAAAGTTTTACTCATTTATTCTTCCATCTTGGGACAAGATATTTGATCCAAGTTAATACTGCCACAGGACTTATATTATCTGTATGGTTGAAGCTGATCCTTAACTCCAGTAGGTACAACTTCTGTGCTTCTTTGACCATCATTGGCACGAATCTTAGATCTCAACAGCAAAAAAAAAAAAAAATCCTTCCAAGGCAATACTTTAAATTCTACCCCCTCCCACCAATTAAATGGATAAAAGTTTCTCAATCTTGACAATTGTAAAATGGATGGACTTCAAGTCCCAGAATTCCCCAGCAAACATAGCAGGCTGGGGAATTCTTGGAATTGAAGTCCACTCCTCTTAAAGTTCCCAAGGTTGAGCAATGCTGGGTTAGTAGAATCAACCACAGTTTGTTGCCAGCGGTTGATGGCCATCAGAAAGATAGATATGGACTATCTCTATCATGATGCCAGGCCTTAAATCATATTGAAGTGGCCCTAAATAATTCATTTAAGATTCTTCACTTGACTTGATGGATGAACCGAGTCCAACATTTCTGGCTCAGAATTTTCTTTTCATGGTGCCTGTTTTCACTTGCAGAGCACTCAGGCCATTAAAAGCTCCACTAACACGAGTGATGTTGAGCTGGCAATGCCAAACCCCCCCCCCCCCATCCAGAGGTCAAACACAATCCTGATGCGGCCCTCAATTAAATTGAGTTTGATCCCCCTGGTCTAGATAACCCTTATGGCCTTCTGGAAAACCTTCAAAATATGTTTTTTTCCCCACCAATTAGATTTGAGGAATTTCTGATGGGATACAGCCCTTGTACTGGTTGCATGCATATGCAACCAGTCAATGTCGGCTGGCAACCCCTAGGGGGAGGGCCTTCTCTGTGGCAGCTCCAGCCCTCTGGAATGACCTACCCCCTGACCTTCGCATAGCCGTTGACCTGCACCTTTTCCGCCAAACCCGGAAAACCCATCTATTTTGTGCGGCCGGCCTGGCGTAATTCTAATTTTTACTAGGGGTTTTAGAGGGTATTTTAGAACAGGCCTGTGTTTAATTTATTTTTAGTATATTTTTTAGTATAGTTACTGTATCAGATGTTTTATTGTTGTTTTTATTATCGCCTGTTCACCGCCCTGAGTCCCGTAAGGGAGAAAGGGCAGTATATAAATCTGAATGAATAAATAAATGAATAAATAAATAAATAAATAAATAAATAAATAAATATGAGATTTTAATTAACCCGCTCACAATCTTGACTGTACTTATGTTGATTATCTAATTGCCTTAATTGGTTCTTATAGTCAATTTTAAATGGTTGGTTTTGTTGTATGCCACCCAGAGTCACCTTGTACGAGATGGCCAGTCATGTCCATTTGATTAAATAAATAAAAAAATAAAATGTGTGTTTTACGGAGGCTTCTCTTAAAGCTGGAAAAATAAAATCTCTCAATCAGCATCCCTTTATCTCAAAGTTACGTAAGTTTCCAGCACTGGGTCATGACTAATATACAAGTATATTTAAATAGTTATGTAACGGTGACTTATTTGTGCTGATTTGCTGTTCTCCTTGTGCAGAAGGCACAGAATAGTTAAGGAAAAATCTGCCAGTATGGATGGTTTAGGTATCACGTAGGATGAATGAATTGATGCAAGGCTGCTAACTGAACTGCCAGGTATTAAATAAGCATTTTATAGAGCTGCAACCTATTCAAGAAAATCTGTTTTAATATGTATTTATTATTGAGGTTTAGCAAGTCCCCAAATTGTAAATGTATAAAATCAAGTTCAAGAGTTTCTTACAGCAAACGTTTCTTGTTTTCTTTTCTTCACCAGATGTTTTGACTACAATTAAGCTGCAATTTTAAAACAAACTTGCAGATTCTGTATCTGATCTCATCCTTAAAAGCAACCCTAAAAAAATAGTTTATTTTGGCTTGGCATTGGCAAGCCAGGATCTTAGAAGAGTTATGGTTGACCCTCTTAGTTGCTACATGTCCATTAAAACACTTAGTTGTTCCAGACTGAGTACACCTGAACTTAGCACTTTAAATAGCTGGAATGATTTTTCAATTTATGTTTTATTTATCAAATTTATACTTGCTGCTAGGCCAAGTTGCTGCTCAGCTCTTTAGATCTAACAAGCAATTGATTTCATTCTCTCAAATTTCTATGATCTTCACTTGAGGACAGCAACAACAACAAACAAAAAAAGGAAGCAGCAAAACAGATGAGATATCAGAAAGGCAATACTTGTACACTAAGAATATATTTAATAGTTTCAAAATAGGTGCTTTCCCCTTTCTAAAGTCTTATCGCTGACTGTAGCTACTTGGTATGCAAATTACAGCTATACTTCATATTTGGACATTTTCTGCACTGCATTTTAAATTTCAGGAACAGCAGGAATATTTTACAATAATTTTGTAACCGTAACACTGAAGTATTGCACGATTTCAGCATTACTGATTTTGGAAAATTAACAGACAACTCTGCTGCATATTCCTTAGTTAATTTAAATGCACACATTTTCCTCCATGAGAAAGATTTTTTTAAATCTTTTATTTATTTATATCCTGCTTTTCTTACATATAAATAATTCAAGATGGTGATTTATACAGTGTACAGACACAGTACTCCTTCTTCCTCCTATTTTTCCCATAACCGCCATCTTGTGAGGTGATTTGGGCTGAGAGAGTGAAATATAGGAGATGAAGGAAAAGGACTTCAATTTTTAATAACAAAACAACTTGAATCTGCAAAATATATTTAAGTGGGTTCTCTTAAAAACCTGATTCTGTTCAAATGATTGAATTAAGGGAGGCTTCATGAGTTAGAACAGGGGTGTCAAAACTCAATTTCATTGAGGGCCGCATCAGGGTTGTTTTGACCTTAAAGGGCTTGGGTGTTTGGCCGGGGATGGGCATGGTAGGCATGGCCACTCATATTGGAGGGGGCACTTGTGGTGGCCAAGTGCTGGGGTCTCCCTCACTCTCATTATAATCTCCTTCCTTCCTTCCTTCCTTCCTTCCTTCCTTCCTTCCTTCCTTCCTTCCTTCCTTCCTTCCTTCCTTCCTTCCTCCCTCCCTCCCTTCCTTCCTTCTCTTCTTTTTCCTTTCCTCTTTATTCTCCTTTCTTCTTCCTTCCCTTCTTTCCCTATTTTTCCTTCCTTGCTCTCTTCCCATTTTTCCTTATTTTCCTTTGTCTTTCCTCTTTCCCTTTCTCCTTTCCTGCCTCTTCTCGGATGCTCAAATGCAAAAGGGGAAACATTTCTCCTTTTGTTTTGTTTTTAGTTTGTTTCGATACAAGCCGGTCCTTTGCTGTTTCCGGGGTGGCCTTGCAGGCCAGATCTAAGCACCTGTGGCCAAATCCAGCCCGCGGGCTTTCAGTTTAACACCCTGAAGTTAGAAGATCTCATTCTTCACTACTGCCTTTGAATGTATTGTCTTCATCCATCTAATATTTACCATAGTTCCCACCCACCCCAAATATGCATGCTGATTTCTCCTCCTTCTAATAATTCTGTGAGATAGATTGGTAGGCATGAAGATTGGCCCCCCTGCAGATTTCTGTACATGACCCTAAAACTTCACAAATTCTACCCAACTTTCCTCAACATGATGCCCTCCAGATGGATTGGGGTTTCCCCGTGCAAAATTCCTTGATAAAATTGTGTTCTAGTCCAACATTAACCCACTACCATCTCTAACTTTTACTGTAAGCCATCTTAGATCTCAACAGCAAAAAAAAAAAAAAAATCCTTCCAAGGCAATACTTTAAATTCTACCCTCTCCCACCAATTAAATGGATAAAAGTTTCTCGAACTTGACAATTGTAAAATGGGTGGACTTCAAGTCCCAGAATTCCCCAGCAAACATAGCAGGCTGGGGAATTCTTGGAATTGAAGTCCACTCCTCTTAAAGTTCCCAAGGTTGAGCAATGCTGGGTTAGTAGAATCAACCACAGTTTGTTGCCAGCGGTTGATGGCCATCAGAAAGATAGATATGGACTATCTCTATTATGATGCCAGGCCTTAAATGATATTGAAGTGGGCCTAAATAATTCATTTAAGATTCTTCACTTGACTTGATGGATGAACCGAGTCCAACATTTCTGGCTCAGGATTTTCTTTTCATGGTGCCTGTTTTCACTTGCAGAGCACTCAGGCCACTAAAAGCTCCACTAACACGAGTGATGTTGAGCTGGCCATGCCAACCCCCCCCCCTCCCATCCAGAGGCAAAATTCCTTGATAAAATTGTGTTCTAGTCCAACATTAACCCATTACCATCTCTAACTTTTACTGTAAGCCATCTGAAGAGGTTGAGTCACTGTATAACTTATTTCCATGGAAAGGATTTATCTCCACTGAAAAATAGCAAAATAAATTGTTTTGGGGCCTGGACCTGTTTAAGTGATGCTGGAAGGAAGATCACAGATCCTCCTTAATGCCAGAGTATAGGCAGAAAGCTGCCACTAGACCTGTACAATATGAAAAACATTTCCTCAAGCAGTCGAGTTTCCCCAGTCTTTTCAAGAATGAACCTTTTAAGTTTATTTTTTGTTCCATGGCTGATTTCCGGAGCGTAAAAGACTAGCTTGGCTGCATAAAGTCCAAGTTCCTTGTATGTTTAAGTAAAACCTTCTCTGTTGTTTATTTTAACCACTACAATGCAGGTGTGGACTTTGAGGGAGGACAGAAAGAGTATTTATGCTTTTGAACTTTGGTGTTGCTGAAAACTCCCGAGAAATGCTGTGGACAGCCAAGAAAACAAACATCAAACAAATCAATCCAGAGTTCTCGCTGGAGGCACAGATGACCAGGCTCAAATTATTCAACTTTAGACATATTATCAATGGTGGGATTAATAATATCTGGTTTGCTGAGCTCGTGCTACACACACACACACACACACACACACACACACATGGTCCATTTGAAAACAGCTCTAAAAGGTACCTTCTACTGCAGCCCAATGAGTAAAACAGCTGAGCCTATCAGCTGGGTTTCAAACAAAGGAAATATAGGACAGACTAGCGCAGGAGTGGGTGGGTGGGTGGGGCCAAATGATCGCGGGAACTACCGGTTCATGCGAACCGGCTGAATCCAACCCCTGCATATTATGTGAAGACCTAGTTCCCTGGAAAAGGCTCTAATGATGGGAAAGGCGAAAGGGACGAGAAGAAGAGAATAACCAGCAGCAAGGTGGAAGGACTCAGTTATAGTGGCAATGGGTGCACTGTTGGGAAAGCTAAAAGACCGGGATAAGGAAAGATCATAATGGAGAAAATCTTTCTATATCAGGGGCGTTAAACACTGGATCCAGCCCAACTTAAATGTGGTCCATAGGATCATCCTGGAAGCAACAAAGGATCGTCCCGCAGTGCCTCTGCCTGCGAAAACTGAGCTCAGGAAGGCTGTGTGCACCGTCCTGATCTCCACTGGCAGAGGGCTGCAGGAGGCCATCTCAGCCAAAAACGGAGCTCAGGAGCCGTTTTCATTGGCACAATACTCGGGCCACCACAGGTACCCCCGACACGAGTGACATCGAGCTGGCCACACACACACACCCCAGTCCCCTCAAGGTCAAAGACAACCCTTATGCGTCCTTCAATGAAATTGAGTTTGACACCCCTGATCCATATGGTCACTCAGAGTCAACAATGACTTGGCCCACAATCAAATAAACAATGATGCATGTGGTTTTGGTTTTGGTTTTGAAGTACAACCAGAGGTATATTTTGCCATCGTTGTAATTGCTTATTATAACTCACCAATATAAATAAATAGTAACATTTACTTTTGTTTGAATCAAGCTCAAACCTTAGTGACTTCATAGATATAATGAGAGATAGATTTATTATTGCCGATCGTAATTTTTTTATCCTGCCTTTTTATATATAACTCAAGAAGAAAATATAATAGTCCTGTCTACTATTTTTCCGCACTGAGATGGGCTGGGATGAGAGAGAGAGACAGAGAGAGAGACAGAGAGGGAGGGAGGGGGAGGGAGAAAGAGGGGGGGAGGGAGAGGGAGAGAGGGGGGAGAGGGAGGGGGGAGAGGGAGAGAGAGAGACAGAGAGGGAGGGAGGGAGACGGAGAGAGAGAGGGGGGAGAGGGAGAGAGAGGGAGGGAGGTAGAGGGAGAGGGGGGAGAGCGAGAGGGAGGAGGGAGAGGGAGAGAGAGACAGAGGGAGGGAGGGAGAGGGAGAGAGAGAGGGAGGGAGGGAGAGGGAGAGAGAGAGAATGGCGGAAAGTCATCAATTATAGATGAGGTTCAGGGAATTTGTTCAGTCCGTATTTTAAAGGAGCAACCAAGCTCATACTTCCCAAATTAAATATTAAATAGTAAGGATAGTCCTCTACTTATGACCACAATTGAGTCCAAACTTTTGTATTGCTTAAGACAGTTAAGTGAGGTTTGCCCCATTTTGCGACCATTCTCGCCATAGGTGTTAAGCGAACCACAGCAATTGTTACGGTAGTGACGGGGTTGTTGAGTGAATCTGGCTTCCCCATTGACTTTGATCGTCAGAAGGCGGCAAAAGGGGATCATATGACCCCAGGACACTGCAATCATCATAAATGTGAGTCAGTTGCCAAGCATCTGAATTTTGATCATGTCACCATTGTGATGCTACAAGTGCGAAAAATGGTAATAAGTTACCGTGTTTTTCAGAGTATAAGACGCACCAAGATTTTGAAGAGGTAAATTTAAAAAAAAAAGTTTTTTGCACTCTGCAGGCCTCTGCGCACCTTGTTTTTTGTGAAAAATGGCACGCAGAGAGTTTGAGAGGCCTTCGATGTGCTCCTGGGGGATGGGGGTCAAAAACGAGCAAAAAAATGGCCCATTTTTCGTGAAAATGGGCCTGTTTTTGCAAAAAACAGGGCCTGCTTAGGCTTTGGGAAATTTGTAGAGTGCTCCAGGGGGGAGATGAGCAAAAAATGACTCGTTTTTCGCTCTTTTTTGCTCTCCCCAGCCCCCAGGAGCACTTTGCAGGCCTCCCAAACCCTCTGAACGTCCATTTTTGTGAAGTAACTCAAGGACTCCACAATGAGGTTGTACGCTTTTTAAATTCTCCACAGTTTTCTGCTTTAGAAAGAAATACCAATAGAAGAGAATGTTTGTAGCCCAGTGGAACTGTGGGAGCCCTTGGTGCTCTCTGAATTTGAGTGCTTGCTTGCAAAGGTTTTGTAAGTCTAAGACTGAAGATGTTAACTAGTCTGGCAACAAAATCCCTGCAAGCAAACAACGAAGCGCAGAGAATACTAAGGTGTCCACAGTTAAAATGAAATCACGAGACGTATATAAAAACTTGTATCTTGAAATACAGTGCATGCAAAAAAGCTTACTTTAAATTGAAATGCCCAGAAGATAGTAGGGATTTGTTTAAGTAGAGGTTGACATGGAAACAGACGGCCATGAATTTATGAAAGAACACATGCAAAAAAGGGTAAGAACGGATAAAATACAAGGAAAGCATTTTATGCACGTTCCAAAGACAGAAAGAAAATGCTGATGCCCCAAAGTGCGCTGAATTGAAATAATGGTCCAATCAGTGCTTAAGAAGACAGAAAGGAAATTCACCTTCCATTCAGTGGAAGGAGATTTTCTTCCCTAGTTGTGGCTTTTTTGAAAAACATAATTATGGCAAGTCCACATAATTCCACACTGTGGAATTCTAGGAAGAAAAAACCCTTAAGTCTGTTGTTGTCAGTCGGCCACTGTTGGGGATTTCGTGACCAACAGGAGCAACAAAAGAAAAAATCAAAGGTTTGTACAGAACATGATTCAATTTCTACAGGCCCCCCCTCATGATGGGAATGGAATAAGGTAAAGGTAAAAGTTCCCTTCGTGATAGTCGTTCCCAACTCTAGGGGGAGGTGCTCATCTCCGTTTCAAAGCTGAAAAGCCAGCGCTGCCCAAAGACGTCTCCGTGGTCATGTAGCTTGCATGACTAAATGCCGAAGGTGCACAGAACGCTGTTACCTTCCCACCAAAGGGGGTTCCTATTTTTCTACTTGCATTTTTACAACTGCTAGGTTGACAGAAGCTGGGACAAGTAAAAGGAACTCACTCCATTATGTGGTGTTAGGTAGTTGAACCTTTCTGATCGACAAGCTCAGCATGTTAGCCACTGAGCCACCGCGTCCTTAGGGAATGGAATACAGGAGTACAAATCAAACTGCCCTGGGAAATAATCACCCAGGTAAACATGCTTGCTGCCACTATAAGACACAAGCAATGTTCAGTGACTAATTTGCTCTGTCGCTTTAAAGAACATTCTATTCTTAGAGCTTGTCAGGTCCAAGTTTACAACTCAAGACACATTCCTCCATCAATGCATTAACCTGGAAGATTTGCATTAGCAAGCAAGCAACTGCCCCATCAGCATGAACCAGTCAATCTCCTCTTTCCTAAATGATTAGTACTTACATAACATTGTTCCCAATAGAAAGAAAGCTGACTTAGATAAGACCGCTTAGCCAAAGGAAGCTCCACTCTCAACATAATTGACGCAGCTGTTAAGCAAATTACTTCAGCAATAATCTCCACACCTCAGATTCTGAAGCAATCACCCCACAAAACGTCTATCTTCTTGGATCAGTTTAAAAAAAAAAAAAAAAACCAAAGAGTGAAAGTTGCTGGTTATCGTCTTTCAAGATCATCCCTTTCATCTTATTAGCCTTCTCACTAGCTATGATTTGATCTCCTACGACAGTGGGTGTAATGCCAAGAGCCAGCCTTCCCGTTCCCTTTCTTTATTTTTATTTATTTATTAAGAAAATATATCTGGCCACCCAATTCCAGGCGTCTTATAGAAATAAAAACCCAAATACAAAACCCAATATACGAGAGGTGTCGAACTCAAGGCCCGCGGGCTGGATCTGGATGGCGGGATGCTTAGATCTGGTCCATGGGGCCGCTCTGGAAACAGGGAAGGACTGACCCATGATACCTCTGCCAGTGAAAACGGAGCTCGGGAGGGCCGCACACGGCCCTCCCGAGCTCCGTTTTCACTGGCAGAGGGTTGTAGAAAGCCGCTGCAGCTGATAACGGAGTGTGATACCCTATTTTCATTGGCAGAGCACTCGGGCCGCCATAGGCACCCCCAAAATGAGTGACATAAAGCGGGCCATGCCCACTTTGGCCACGCCCGTCCCATCCCCTCAAAGCCAAACACAACTCTGATGCGGCCCTCAGTGAAATCAAGTTTGACACCCCTGCAATAAACCCTTATCCACACACCCCAGGTGACAACAGTCAGACAAAGCACTTGATGGGTCTTATATCACCCTGGGTCTCCAAATAAGCCTGCCGGCAAAACTATGCTTTCAAGGCCTTTCAAAAGAGAACTAAGACGGGAGTCAATTTTATCTCTGGGGGGATGATGTCTCCACAGGGAGAAAATCACCATGGTGTACAAATATGTAGACTTGTACAAAACAAAGTGGAATGCAGCAAGGAAATTGAACCTCCAGATACCGTGTTTCCCCGAAAATATGACATGTCCTGAAAATAAAGTCATGCCAGATTTTTGGGGTGGGCAAAAATATAAGCCCTCCCCCAAAAGTAAGCCCCTTGGACAATACCCAGCCTCCAGCCAGGCAGAGTGTCACTCATTGACCTAGGAGTATCCTAAAGGTGCCAAACCATGGGAGCTGTGGGGGAACAGGTGCTCACGTGGCTTAACACCTTTGGGATATTACTGGGTCGGTGTTGGCGCTCTGCCCGGCTGGAAAGGAGGGGCCAGGGGCCTGCTCATGAGTGTGGCCACTTCATGGTTGCTGTGTTGCGCTGCTGCGACAATGCAACACATCCTTCACCCCTGAGGCTGTCCCTGGCTCTTTGGGAGCCACTCACAAGAGAGCAGCTGCCCGGCAACCCCAAAGCAATATGCCCCCCACCCCACCCAATAATAAGGCCGAAGCCATATTGGGGGGGATGTCAAAAGTGTCTAATTTTGGGGGGGAAACGGTACTTTTTAAGGTAGTTCCATGTACACCACGGGTGTTAAAACTCAATTGCATCATGTGACGTATCGTGTCATATCGCAACGTTTTTTGCCTCTGTGGAGCCAGGGTGGGCGTGGCCTGTGTGTGCTACATTTGGCCGGCAGGCTGCCAGCTTGACACCCCTGATGTAGACTGTATTGCAGAGTGAAATTGAGAGGTGATTAGGGTGTGCGTAACTGATCAGGGCCTGTTGGTCGAGGAAAGGGTGTAACTGATGCACAACCCACAGTTGCGCAAAGGCCTTCCTGGCAAAGACTTCAGGTCTATATCCCTAAGTGATAGCCTTACTGTATCAATGCTGAAGTGTGAAGCTTCAAAAACGGTCCTAATATTTCAATTACTCCAAAACAGGGCAGCAATATTGGATTGTTCGCCATGGAGCAATATGGCTTTATTTTTTGGATTCTCAGTCATCCAGGTCATGGTTGTCCCAAAAGTGCTTTTTCAGGAGGCAACTAGACTTCCTTGTTTTTCTTAGAAGACGTTTCACTTCTCATCCAAGAAACGTCTTGCACGAGAAGCGAAACTTCTTTTAAAAAAAACCAGTCCAGTTGCCTCTTGAAAAAGAACCTTTGGGATGACTTAATTTTGTCTATACTTTGACCACTGCTCCACTGCTTTGAGTCCCAATTTTGGCTGAAGCCTATAAAGCCTTAAAATGCTTTGAGTCAAGCTCTCTTACTTTACTTTTTACTTTAATTCGACTTATTAACCGGCTTTATAGGTTTTTTTTTAAAGAAGTTTCGCTTCTCGTGCAAGCTCTCTAAGCATATGCTTCCATATTTATTTAGCAGATCTGCAACAAACCTGCAATTTACCTAAAATCTGCAAGTGAGAGCCTCCTTCAGGAACCAGGCCCTCAATTTCAACCTGCGTAAGGGTTGTTTGATCTTGGGGGAGGGGCATGGACACGGTGGGTGTGGACAGCTCGACGTCACTCATATTGGGGGCGCCTGTCGTGGCCTGAGCACTCTGCCAGTGAAAATGGGCTCCCGAGCTCCGTTTCCGGCTGCGACTGCCTCCTGCAACCCTCTGCCAGCAAAAATGGAGCTCGGGAGGACGGTCCTCCCGAGCTCCGTTTTGGTTGGTAGAGGTACCATGGGCCAGTCCTTCACTGTTCCCAGGGCAGCCCTGCAGGCCAGATCTAAACATCCCAAGGGCCACATTTGGCCCCTGGGCCTTGAGTTTGACACCCCTGAGCTACAGAACTAACTTTTTGATGGGGATTCCGTTCTACAGAGAGGCACATTGCTTGGGGGGGAAGGTATCAGTTGAAGACTTTCATTTTCCCAGGCTTTTTACGAACCACTGCAGTTATTTTAGAACTTCAGGTTTTTTGTAATGAATTTGGAAACAGTGTAAACAGGTACAATGTGATACTCTCACTATATATAATTTTCCTATTGTTTTAATAGACTGACTTCCTGGAGAATATTATCAATGAACTTAACCTTGCATGATGAACAGACCAGGTGGAGCCTCATGGAAGGGGTGGGGTGGGTGGAGTGGGGTGTCGGAGCCAGCCAGGGGTGGCATTTGGAGGTTTGCGAACTGGGCAGAACCCTAGCTACAGGATCGGCCAAAGCCATGCAAACGCCCAGGAGCCCACCCCTGAGATAACCTCTTGCTCCCCTCATCTAATAAGACTTCCCTTCCTTCCATCTTAATTGGCTTAGGGCTAATTTCTGAACCTTAGAGTTTCCTATCAATACAGGTCTTGTCTGTATAGTTTCCAATCTATAGTTTCCCTTATCCACAGTTGTAATGGTAAGTAGGAAGGACCTTGGGAGACAGGAGGAAGATCTGCAGCATAGGCGACCTTCTGATAAGACGCAGCTCAGGGGGAAATTTTGATGGAATACACTCCCTGCTTTCTGGGAATCCGGACAATATTCCATCATAGAAAAGCATGAGAAGCACTTCAGAAGGGACTGTCCCTAGTTTTCCAGAGACTAAAAAAAGAGGAAGGGAGGAATACTTTCAGTCTTGCAAAACTCTTGTTAACGTAGCCTTCCAATGAAGTAAAATTAGTTCATCTGGGCGTGCTTCTTGTCTGAACTACCTTACAGAGCTGACAACAGCCCAACAATTTAAAGCTGCTCAGCGTGTAAATCTACAAAAACATGCCCCCATTCCCTCGCTAGAAATGCTTTCCTGAGATATCCGAACCCAAAAGCCTCTGGAGCATGGAAATATTAGTCCATCTTCAAAAAAAAAGGAGAGGAAGAGGGAAAGGAAGAAGAGGAGGAGGAGTACAAAGAAAAGGAAGAAGAAGAAGAAGAAGAAGAAGAAGAAGAAGAAGAAGAAGAAGAAGAAGAAGAAGAAGAAGAAGAAGAAGAAGAAGAAGAAGAATTTTAAATGCCTGAGGGCTGACTTCCTGCATCCTATTTCCTTTGTCATAGCTACAACCTGTAGTAATCTTGGTATATGTTTTATCCTGATAGGAGAGACCTGTTCAAACTGCAGATTGGTGGTTTGATGCCCCTGAATGATTCTGATGAGCAAGGAAATGGACTGAGGAAGAAAAAGAGAATGTCCCATGGTTGACCTCCATCTTTCTTTGGGGGGGAAATTGAAGGTGCTGGTTGTCACCTTTTCATGGTTAAGAGCCTAGGTATCTTGGGACCAACATCTCCCAGCAACATAAGACATAATACAGTTCATGTTCTCCATGTTCCCTCAACTAGAGAGTCATTCACAGAGGCATGCCTTTCTAGAAAATTCCCCTCTCTCTGGAAAACAGGCAGCCTTTCAACTTACAACGACAATTGAGCCCAACATTTTTGTTGCTGAGCAAGACAGTTGTTAAGTGAATTTTGCCCCATTTTATGACATTTCTAGTCACAGTTGTTAAGTGAATCGCTTCAGTTGCTAAGTTAGCAACGAAGTTGTTAAGTGAATCTGGCTTCCCCATTGACTTTGCTTGTCAGAAGGTCGCAAAATGTGATCACATGACCCCAGGGCACTGCAAACATCATAAATATGTGCCAGTTGGCAAGCATTTGAAATTTTATCACATGACCATGGAGATGCTACAACAGTCGTAAGTGTGAATGTGATGCTGAATTCATATTTTGGCTTTCAATGATCCTGCATGGTCTTCTTAACAGAGTGCTGACCAACCAGCATTTTGAATAGAAAGAAGGAAAACATTTGGTCCTTTTTTCCTTCTTCCTGGGTGTGGCTTCTCCCAGAATAGAAACACGGGTGTTGAAATGTTCAAGAGTACAGATATCTATCAGCATAAAAATAGTCCAGGTTGTTTATCCAAGTACCTAGTGCAGAAACCTGTTCCCTTTAAGCATTCACTTTGGGACTGCAGGTTACGATTTCCTGAACTCCCAGAGGCTGTAAGCAAAAAAGACTTAACAGCCTGGCTGGACTCAAGGATCAAATCTAATCTATATATAATATTTGGCCAAAAACCAGCGGTCAAAAGCTCAACAATAATGCCTGGTGCGTTGAAACATAGAACATGGACAAAGAGGAAAGGTAAATCCAAGATTATCAATTAAAAAGGGCAAAGAAATAAAGGATTTTTCAAATCCTGTAAACAATATAAAGGAGGAGCTCTCTTTGGAATCTCATTTTGCACAGCATTTCAGCAAGCGATTTACTGAGCCACCAGGGGACACATTTTAAAATGACCAGAGGTCATTTAAAAAAAAAAAAAGCTTTGAAAAATGTGTCAGTGTTTACAGTGAGGGAGAGCAACACAGAGGACTGAAGAGACACCAAACAAGAGGGGGTGCTTGCAGGTGAGTGGGTTGGACTAGATGACCTATAGGGTCCCTTCCAACTCTGTGAATCTATTAAAAACAGACAGAACGATCATTATTATTTTCGGAAGACCAATCTGCCTTGTCTTCCTGTAACACTGCCTAGAAGGAAGTTCCAAGCAAAGAAACAAGTTTTTTTTCCCCATTATATAACTTTTAAACTGACTCACTTGTTTTATTTGTACAATGCAGCCACCGAATTGATAATTTAGACGAATTGCTGGATGGCTTTAAAGACAGATGAGGCCTCCAGGTAGCGAAACCTTATCGTTCTATAAACATATTCAAAGACAGAAGATAGGGCAACCCTAACAGAAGGGGGAGGGATATTGAAGACCACAAAAGGTACGTACACCATCGCCAGCAGAGGTGGGTTCCTACCGGTTCGGACCAGTTCGGCTAAAACTCTCCAGTGGCATGCCGGTCTGGGTCGCCGGAACCGGCAGCGACCCAGACCTGCCATGCCTCCAAACCAGTTCATCGGTTGGCGCAGCATTTGATTTTTTTTAATGTTCTGCGCATGTGCAGACCTATTTATAGACAACTGTGCATGCGCATGGAACGTGCTAAAATTGCGCGTGCACGGAACTGGCCGTGATGCCGGCAGCAACCCACCCCTGATCGCCAGGGCTTCCTAGGACGGTGTAAGCAATTCTTTGTGGAGATTCCTAAGAGGAAGAAGGAACTAAATAAAACAAGAAGTAGAAAAGGAAGAACAGACTATATTGCCCTGTTAAGAAGAAACCCCCTTTAACGGCTCTTTTTAAACCTTTGCATCACCCTCAATCCCCATGTACTGCATGTCCATTTTCTTGCTCCCGTGTGGCCAACGTTAACTAGGCAGCCTCTGCTTTGAGTACCCATCTAAAAGAGACAAATGCCACAATGCTAATGAGGGAGTAAACGACAACACGTCTGCTTCTACGGAGAAGCCTCAGCAGCGGGCCTGCAGCACAAGGTGGAAGCAGCCCATTAATATAGTGCAGATTCTCCGTACGGAGAGAAAGGATTTTGTTTTTTGTTGCTGCTTACCTTCCTCCTTTTACTCAGAGCTACCCTGGATCCAGGAGCCATGCAGCCGCCTTCCTCTCTCCCAGCTGGGAAGGAGATCCTTCCAAACCACTTCCTTATGTATGTTCCTTTTTAGACACTAAAGGACAGAAGGCACACCTCCGCCACTCTCAGGAATCTCTCCAAGACACCCTCGCACTGCTGAGCTGGAATTCAAGGAGCTGCAAGCTATAATGAGGATGACTCACTGGGAAGACAGCAGTGCCCCGTCTGTGTGAAGGAGGCTTTAAGCAAGCACATATCAGGCCCCACCTTTTGCTGCCTCTACCAGACAAGGTAGTAATTTACAGCCAGGCTTCCCCAACTGGGCGCCCTCAGCAAGCACTTCTCTAAAACCCTCCAGCCACAGAGCCAGAGCCAGCTGGCACAAATGGAACTTCCCCATCGGAAAGGAAACAGAGGCAGGAAAAAGCTTTCCAGGGTTGAAAGGGGTTCTGGCATTAACTTGAGCTAATGGTTAACAGGTAAAAGGTAAAGGTCCCCTTTGCACATATGTGCTAGCCGTTCCCGACTCTAAGGGGTGGTGCTCATCTCCGAAGCGCTGTCCGAAGACGTCTCTGTGGTCATGTGACCGGCGTGACTAAATGCTGAAGGTGCACGGAACGCTGTTACCTTCCCAACAAAAGTGGTTCCTATTTTTCTACTTGCATTTTTAACGTACTTTCGAACTGCTAGGTTGGCAGAAACTGGGACAAGTAATGGGAGCTCACTCCGTTATGCGGCACTAGGGATTCGAACTGCCGACCTTTCTGACTGACAAGCTCAGCGTCTTAGCCACTGAGCCACTGTGTCTGATGAGCTAATGGTTACAGCAGCGCTTTTCAACCATGGCGGCTTTCGGAGACAGGTGGTCTTTGACTTATGACTGTTCGCTCAGTGTTCGAAATTACGACAGCGTTGAATGAAGGGACTGTACCCAAAGTTAAAGCCGCTGCAGCACCCCTATGGCCACATGAACGAAATGCAGGGGCTTGGCAATTGCTTGTCCTTATCTTCCGCCCCCCTCCCCCTATTCTGCCCTGTTGGGTCGCTGAGGGCCTTGGTTTTGCTTCCCACCCCACTGGCTCCCATGCCCTCCTCCCGCTCCCCCATCATAGCTCAGACCACATCCCTTTTCTGCAGATCTGCCCATGTGGATTTTCTACAATCTGAGAATTGCAGCCTCTTCCCCGATGGTGCTTGTTCTGGGGGTGGCACCATGCAGAGTCCGTATTGTATAAGAAGGGTGTGGGGCGAATTGCCCAGTTCTCCTTCCCGAAGGCTCGGGGCATGGGGAGGCCCTAGGAGACCCAGGGGAAGCCGCATATGAACTGGGGAGGTGCTGCAGTGTGGGTCTGGGCCTCCACTAGTCCTCCCAGAGTATCCTCTCCCCCCCTCGAGATACAAAGGGGGATAGAACCAGGGGTGGGATTCAGCCCATTCGGGCGAACTGGTAGTTCCGGTGAGCAGTTGGCCCTACCCACCCGCCTTTTCCTGTCTTATATTTCCCTGTTTTTTACCTCAGCTGATTCGCGGGCCACAGCAGATTGCCCCGCGTCAGCTGTTTTACTCCCCGGCACTGACATAGATGGTAAGCTTTTAAACTTAAAATGGGCATTTTTTCAACGCTGCGCCCGTGCAAAGCCCACATGTATGCACCAAGTACGCATGCACGCACACCAAGCACGCACTCACCAAATCGGTTGTTAAAAACGAGTTGCATCCCACCACTGGATAGAACGGATTATGGTTACTAAGTGAGGCAATTACTAGAGTGTCTTACTTAACAACCACAATGACTTACAACCATTACGGTCATAAATCAAGAACTATGTATGTGGACTTGAAATCCCAGTATGCTGGCCGGGGAATTCTGGTAGTTGAAGTCCACATAACTTACAACGTTGCCAAGGCTGAGTAACAGTGTGTTCGAGCATGAAGTTGGGGATCCTCACGCTCTATGACCAATCTACACCGGAAGATGGTTGTGACTTGGAGGTAACAATAATCAAGATCCCCGCAGAGATGTGGATGAGAATTGGCCTCCAAACTGAACCATCATTCAAGAGGATTCCCTACAAAGCTTTTCTAGTAAGGCAGAGACGATTTATGAAGGCAGAGAAAGGCGCTGGCTGGCTGCCACTGACTGCCATCTGTACCTTACTTAAGACAAGCACACTGGTGTATAGAGAATGGGATGGTACAGTCAAACCTGTTGTTTGCACATGGATCAATTAAATAGACATGGCATTATGTTCAAGTCAAGGCCTGATCTTTAATACCCCAAGGATTTAAGCAGTACGGAAACAAAGTTTGTTCTTGGCTTATTGGAGTACCACGAAGCATAACCCTGGCTGGCCCATAATGGCAAAACTTTACCTCGCATACATACAGATTCACAAGCAAGGGAAAGTACAGCACAGATCAAAAAGCTTCAGCAAGCGGGCTTATTGACTTTGTCTGCTTATTGTCCTCCCATCATCTCACCTTTCATTTGGGAGCAAAAGAAGGTGATTCACAATGTTCCTCCTATTATATCCATCACATCCCACTTGGGAAGTTGGTCTAAGAGAAAATGGCTGTCCCAGAATCAGAGAACGCCCCTCCTCCCCTGCTTTCCACTTCTAGTCAACTGCGTTCATTTTCCTACAATTGGTTCTGGAGTGTTTAAGTAAGGCAGCACCAAGTCTGTCTGTCTATTATCTTCTATCTGCATACCATCTTTATTATTTTTACAAATAACTCAAAGAGGAGAACATATCCAAAAACTGGTCCTGGAGTGGTAAGTAGGGTATCTACCTACCTACCTACATACCTACCTATCACCTATCTATCTTTAATCGTTTTTATCTATAATATTCTATAATATATCTATCTACCTACCTACCTATCTATCTTTTATCTATCATCTACCTATCTTTTAATCTATCTATCTATCTATCTATCTATCTATCTATCTATCTATCTATCTATCTATCTATCTATCTATCTATCTATCTATCTATCTATCTATCTATCTATCATCTATCTACCTATCTTTTAATCTATATCTATCTATCTATCTATCTATCTATCTATCTATCTATCTATCTATCTATCTATCTATCTATCTATCTATCTATCTATCTATCTATCATCCACCCACCCACCCACCCACTCACCCACCTATCTATCTGCATCCAATCTTTATTATTTTTACAAATAACTCAAAGAGGCGAACATATCCAACATACCTTCCTCCTCCTGTTTTTTTGCCTACAACCTCCACCCTGTGAGGAGGACTGGGTTGAGTGTGACTGGTCCGAAGTCACCCAGCTGGCTTTCAGGCCTGAGGAGGAACTAGAACTCACAGTCTCCTGCTTTCTAGTATGGTCTGTGAGGTTTCCTGACCCATTTGGTTTTTGGCTCTTTTTAATTTGGACAAAAAAGGGAATGATACCCTGATGTTGCAAAGGAATGGCTCTAGGTTTCAGAAAAGTTCCCAAAAAACAGCTCTGGTCACCAAAGCACAGAAAAACTACTGCAAAACGTTTGAATTATAAACACAGGGAAAGGGGAGGAGTGGTGTAATATAAAATCTGCGAAATCCAATTCACAGATGTCAGCAAGTGTGCACAGAAAGAGGCAGCGATGTTTAACAATTAAGAGTAGAGATTTCCCCCACCCCACCCCACTCGCCTTGCTCCCATGGTAACTCTGGCATGGGCATGCATCATCACCAGACAAAATAGGCTGTGGCAAACTCCGAGCTCCCTGCTGCATCGAAATAACAGATGGTGCGCCTCCACTCTACAATGATATAAAAAGGGGCACTCTTTTCACCTTCGTAGCCGCCCCAAGGAGGAGCCACACATCATGTTTAGCTCTAGGTCAGTGTTTCTCAACCTTGGCGACTTTAAGTCCTGTGGACTTCAACTCCCAGAATCTGAGGAGAAATTTCCTGACAGTTAGAACAATTAACCAGTGGAACAGCTGGCCTCCAGAAGTTGTGAATGCTCCAACACTGGAAGTCTTTAAGAAGATGTTGGATAGCCATTTGTCTGAAATGGTATAGGGCTTCCTGCCTAGGCAGGGGGTTGGACTAGAAGTCCTCCAAGGTCCCTTCCAACTCTGCTATTGTATATTGTATAAAACTAGTCTGGCTTCCCCGACTGTCTCTGTTTGTCAGAAGCCCTCAGGGAAGGTCATAAATGGTGATCGTGTGAATCCAGACGCTGCAACAGTCACAGGCACACGACTGGGTCCAAATTTTGATCACAAGACCATGGGGATACTGCAATTGCCATAAGTACAAGAACAGGTCATACATAATAAGTCATTTTCTTCTGTTCTAACTTTGGACGGTTGTTTAATGAATGATCGGAAGTCAAGAGCCACCTGTATAGGAGTGGGTAACCCATTAGGCCTCGGGCCATTACAGGTGCCAAGTGAGACCCGAAGGGCAACATCTGTTGGTGCACATATGACAATGAGCAGCACAGAGAAGCACAGGTACATCACTGGTGGGTTCCGGATCCCATTGCAACTGGTACGCTGCAACGGGGTCAGGAATCCACCACATGCACGTGCCCATGTGCACCAATCGCCCATGACACTCCAGCTGCTCAGCGGAGTATCGTGCAGCTGCCGTACACTCCATGGACATGCACAAATGGCCCGGTTGGGTCAAATACAGGTAAGGAGGGCGGGTGGGTATGCCCTCCGGACAGTGGTGGGTTTCAAATTATTTTAGAACTTCTTCTGTAGGTATGGCCTGCTTTGTGGGAGTGGCTTGCCAGCCATGTGTCCAGGTGGGCATGGTCAACTTGTAAAATGTGGTGAAACTCACTTAACAACGCTCTTGCTTAGCAACCAAAACGTTGCTTAGAAACTCTGGCATTTGAAGAACGCATGTCTTAAAGCTGTCAAGTTACAAGACCCTTGCACCCCTAACCATGTAGGAAAAAAAACCCCCAGGGGTGTTCAAACTTGACAGCTTTAAGACTTGTGGACTTCAACTCCCAGAATTCCTCCTCTCGCTCTTCATCTTGATGATGTGTGGATGGACGGGGGGAGGGAGCTGGAACCGGTTCTAAACGGCACTGTAGATTTGTGCCATTTTGGGGAGATAGGGCGGGATAGAAATCTAATTAATAATAATAATAAAAGGGTTAGAACTGGCAGGAACCCACCCTTGCCTCCGGCACTGGTACACCCATACCAGGGCATACCGGCCGTAACCCACCACTGAGGTATATCCATGCATACCTCCTCACAGTTCTAGACACACAGCATAAATCAGTGGGAGGCAAAAAGCATTTCCTTGTTCTGTCCAGGAAAGAGAAGAAAATCCAATTCCTCTGAATGGAAGCAATAAACGCGTGGGACAATTTCAGGTTTTCCGAGTTTCACATTCTTCCAAAGATATCAGTTCGGTTGGGCCGAGCGGTAGCATTTTTTCCCCCCTCACAAAGGTCACACGCTCATTTGCATGTCTGCATGCAAATCGGATGCAAATGGATCCAAATATGGGCACATTGGTTTCCAGTTTTGCCTCAGCACCCACAGCCTTGGCAAACCTATTTTTGCCGGTGCCGTGCATTTTTATGGTTATTCTCATGAAGCCAAGCATTTTGTTAATTTCTGCCCACCCCCCTCCCCTCTGACCCCACCAGGACCTTAGCTGGTCACTCATCGTTATTACTGAACTGCATTCTGTAAATCCAGAGAACCGTGAATTTCAAAAGGCAAGCAAATTTCAGGCTGAGCGCTGATCCAAAAATGCAAAACCTTGAGGAGCAGGGGACAAAAATGCATTTCGTTTGCATCTGAATGCAATGCTAATGAAAGAAATAAATTTCACCCCACCCCACCCCCATCCATTCTCAGTGAATGGCTTTGGAAGCATAATCATGTGCAGCCTTTCTGTGCAAAGGGAGATACAATCAATTGATCAGCTGACAAACAGATTGCCCAAGATATTCATCGTTTGCAAGGGCTTAAATTTTAGAAATCAGACCCTGCTCTAAAGGAATCTATTTGCAAAAGTACGCCATGGTAGAAGAAATGTAAATTGTATGGGAGGAAAGCTATGGCAAATCTAGACAGCATACTAAAAAGCAGAGACATCACCCTGCCAACAAAAGTGCTTATAGTCAAGGCTATGGTTTTCCCAGTTGCAATGGATGGCTGTGGAAGTTGGACCATAAGGAAGCTTGAGTGCCAAAGAATTGAGGCCTTTGAACTCTGGTGCTGGAGAAGACTCCTGCGAGTCCCTTGGGCTGCGAGTCCCTTGGACTCAAACCGATCAGTCCTAGAGGAGACCAACCCTGACTGCTCTTTAGAAGGCCAGATCCTGAAGATGAAACTCAAATAGTATGGCCACCTAATGAGAAGAAAGGACTCACTGGAGAAGAGCCTAATGCTGGGAACGACTGAGGGCAAAAGAAGAAGGGGACGACAGAGAATGAAGTGGCTGGATGGAGTCACCGAAGCAGTAGGCCTGAGCTTAAATGGACTCCAGAGGATGGTAGAGGACAGGAAGGCCTGGAGGAACATTGTCCATGGGGTTGTGATGGGTCGGATACGGCTTTGCAATTACCAACAAATTGTATGAGATGTAAGTATGTATTCTTTTCTTTTCTCGCACCCACAAGTCAGTTTTTGACTCCTAGGTTAAGTCCCTGAGGTTTTCTTGGCAAGATTTCTTGGAAGTGGCTTGCCATTGTTTCTTTCCCAGGGTTGAGAGAGTATGATCGGCCCAAGGTCAGCCAGTTGACTTCAAGCCCAAGGGGAGACTAGAACTCACAATCTCCTAGTGAGATCAATTTTTGAAAAGTAGAAAATGTTATTCCTGGCAGCATGTCTAACTTACATTTACCAGTTAAATGCACCTTTTTTTTTCTATTCCAGCATTTGTCATGACTACCTCCAAAATTCCTTTTCCTTACACACACAAGACATTCCGACACAGAAATACACATGGATGTGTCGAAGTCAGGTCTCTGCCCTTGGGTAAAAGAAATGGAGACTTCAGAGCATGGCCATGAATGGTGACAATATGTAAGCTATTCAGTGTGTCACTGGACTAAAGCACCATCACTTCATACAAATCATTTTGAGAACTCTTTTGGAAGATTAGTTGTTCAGAGCTTCTGACCAGAAAAGAAAACATCTACTGGAAGAAGAATAGAGGTTTTTGTCTATGGAGATTCTCAGCTATCCAGGTCATGGTGGTCCCAAAGGTGCTTTTTCAAGAGGCAACTGGATTTTCTTTGAAGACGTTTCATTTCTCATCCAAAACTTTTTCGGGTCTGAGCTTCACTTTCATTTTTCATCCAAGGAGCTTCAGCTTTGTCTTCAAAGAAAAACCAGAAAGTCCAGTTGCCTCAAGTATCTTTGGGACAACAGAGGCAATAGTAGAGCTTCCTCATACCTGAAGGGCAGGTAGTCTTAAGCTGCCAGGGAGAAAAGGAAGTAGCTAGCAAGAAATCTATTGATGGCTGATATCGTAGGAAAAAGGGAAGAAGAAAGTCAAGGAAATTCAGCAAAGCAGAAGGAACATGAGAACCAGTCAACTCAGAGACCACGTCAAATAAGAATAGATCCTGAAATCTCCCAGAGCTTTTCCATGCAAGCATCAAAAGAAGATGCTTCCAAATTTCTGTACTGATTTCACAGTTGACCCAAAGTAAAGTCCAGTTATCTTCATATTGTCTATTTCTCAGATGCCAATAAAATATACACTCTACATTTTTATATCTATGATAGGAGTTAGTATCAAGTACTTCAATAAATGAAATTGAAACAGAGATCCATGAATCTGCCAATCTTCAGGGGAAGAGGGGGACGACGACCCTCATTCATTATACATCTTTATTATACTTTGTATACTTTTATATTTTATTGCTCTCTCCTTCCTATATATCCTACATCCTGTAATAATTGATTTATAACCTTTACCCTGGCACCTAGGCACTCTGGCATTTTCTCACCTTTTGGGGAATGTAAGGGAAGGGAGGGCATGTGGGGTGTATCGCTGGAAAGCCAGCAGAGGATGATCCTGAGCAAGTTCCCTTATCACTTTCTCAGAGTGGCTTCACGCCTGCAGATTGGCTGAATCCACATTGATAGACTGTTGGGAGGGGTTTCTAATTCCTTTTATTCTAACTATATGGCCTGAGGGCCCTCAGAGCCTGCTTTGATTTCAGCCTGCTATCATTTCTATTCAATAAAAGGTTCCTTTTGAAATGCTTCGCCACTTTTCTTTTTAATTCCAGATAACAAGACCAAACTCCATGGTATACTTACTACAGAATGTAAAATCACATTCTGAGAATTTTGATAATTTACAGCCAGTTGGAAAGCAGATTATTTAAAAAAAAAAAACACATAACAAGGGATGGGCTGACTTGCCATTCGCATTATGGGTTAAATCGATAAACTCATGTGGATTTATAGGAAAATAGTCCCACTGAGGTAAACGTTTTTCCCGGAGTTTGTTGTTGCGCTTTGAGGCAGGAGGTTATAGCTAGGATGTGCATTGGTAGTCATGGTGGTTGAGGGGGGATTGTAATCCAACAGATCCAGGGGTGGGTTCTAGCCGGCGTTACTGCCGGTTTGCTTGTGGGTGTGCTTTGTGCACGCATGTGCAGTTCAAAAGAAATTGCTCTGTGTATGCGCAGAACTCAAAAACAAGATGGCGGTTGTGACTGTGGCAACTGGAGAACCGGTTCGGAGGTGTGGCCAGCCTGGGTAGCTGCTGGTTCCGCAACCCAGGTCGGCATGCCACTACTGGTTTGGCCAAACCAGTAGAAACCCACCACAGAACAGATCTTAAAGATTCTGCTATGCAGGAAATGTAATGGGTAGGTTTGCTCTCATGGGCCTGCTTTATAGTATAATGAGGGTTAGCCCAGACAATGAGATGAAGTGTCAAAAGAGATATCATCCCTTCAAGCTGCACACCAGAGATATTATTTTAAATTTTCTCACAGTAAAAAACAACAACAACACAACTTCTGTTAATAATGCAGACTCACACAAAAGCATGCAACAGTTTTAAGCATTTGTCAAAAACACCTTTTTGTCTCCATTTTTAAAATTTTTCTGATGCCTTGGTAAGACCACACTTGGAATACTGCATTCAGTTTTGGTCGCCATAATGTAAAAAAATCAAGGAAAGAAGCAACTTAGAACTAAGAAGAAATTTCCTGACAGTTAGAACAGTTAATCAGTGGAACAATTTGCCTCCAGAAGTTGTGAATGCTCCAACACTGTAAGTCTTTAAGAAGAGGTTGGACAATCATTTGTCTGAAGTGGTGTAGGGTTTCCTGCCTAAGCAGGGGGTTGGACTAGAAGACCTCCAAGGTCCCTTCCAACTCTGTTATTCTATTCTATTCTTATGTATCATAAGGAGAAACCGGTTTTCTCAAATAAGTTGGCAGCTGCCTATATCCATTTTCAGGTTTTAAAACCATGTGGCCCAAAGCAATTTGTCAAATAATCCCAGTTTGACTTCCGGTGGCGCTCTTACAACTAGGAATCTAAATGTGTGTCACTGCAAACTCTCACACATAAAATTGATTTGAACAAACCAAGCCCCACATGAATTATACTGACTTTAGGCCTATTTAGTCACATTCAAAATCAATTTGAGTGTGCTACAAATAATCCAGCAAGAATTACTCTCACGGACACAATTGATCTACTATCAGAATTTGAAACCAGTCATTTATTAAATGCTTCTATAGATTTTTCAGCCAAGTGGACTGGATGTTTCTGTTCTTTTCTTCAGTAACCATAAACGAAAAGAGTCACACCTGAGTTATAAATTCATCCCTCTGCCTTGACAGGTCAAACATCCAAATACGTTTACAGAATGTTCAATGCTACGTAGAAAGAGGAAAAGGAATCTCAAAGCAATATGTTTCCTCCAGGGAAAGTGTCAATCAAATTGTTGCTTTGGATGGTTTTATGAAAACATACAGGACACTGATCCATTCAGGCAAAGAAAAGTTGCCCAACAGGCTCCCAGAATGCACCAAAATTGGGAGAAAGAAAAAGATTAAATGTTGGAGACAGAATGTGCATCTAAAGCACGGGTGTCAAAACTCAATCGCATCATGGGACGTATCGGGAGGTATCGCAATGTTTTTTTGCCTTTGTGGAGCTGGGATGGGCATGGCCTGCGTGTGACGTATCCGGCCTGTTGGACACCAGTTTGACACCTCTGATCTAAATAAATCAGAGCACTGGCATTATAGCTATGGCGTAAAATAGTCTTCCTCAGATGGTGCTTCCCTATCACCGAAATTGCTAGGCATTCTGGGGTTGTAAGGTGGAGGGACTTCTTCTTAATTTAGCGCCGTGTCCCAAAAAAAAGTTTTCATAACCAATAACCATAGTACAAACCCAATTTCATTCATAAGTCATGATGGTCGCAAAGCGAGTCACAATGTGATCGCCCCAAATTTGTGCTGTGATCATTAAGTGAATTCGACGGTCATAAGGTAAACAACAGGATTGGGAAGTGAACCTCCTGTTCGCTATGAGATGTTTTTGAAACAAATGGAAGTAAATTGTCAAAAACAGATCATGCCAGAGAATCTAATTGCATTCTTTGACAAAGTGACAAAATCAGTGGACCAGAGGAATGCTGTTGATATAATTTACCTGGACTTCAGTAAGGCATTTGATAAAGTAGACCATAACCTACTATTACATAAAGTAGAAAATTGTGGGTTAGACAGCACCACCACCAAATGGATTCGCAACTGGCTGACCAACCGCACTCAACGTGTAGTCCTCAATGGAACTGCATCTACATGGAAGGAAGTATGCAGTGGAGTCCCCCAAGGCTCTGTTTTAGGCCCAGTACTCTTTAACATCTTCATCAACGATTTGGATGAGGGGATAAATGGGGAACTCATCAAATTTGCAGACGACACCAAGCTGGCAGGAATAGCCAACACTCCAGAAGATAGGCTTAAGATACAGAAGGATCTAGACAAACTTGAACATTGGGCACTATCTAATAAAATGAAATTCAATTGTGAAAAAAGTAAGGTCCTACATATAGGCAAGAAAAACCAAATGCACAAGTACAGTATAGGTGGTACCTTGCTCAATAGTAGCAACTGTGAGAGGGATCTAGGAATCCTAGTGGACAACCATTTAAATATGAGCCAGCAGTGTGCAGCAGCTGCCAAAAAAGCCAACACAGTTCTGGGCTGCATAAACAGAGGGATAGAATCTAGATCACGTGAAGTGTTAATGCCACTGTATAGTGCCTTGGTAAGGCCACACTTGGAATACTGCATAGAGTTTTGGTCGCCACGATGTAGAAAAGACGTGGAGACTCTGGAAAGAGTGCAGAGAAGAGCAACCAAGATGATTAGGGGACTGGAGACTAAAACATATGAAGAACGGCTGCAGGAGCTGGGTATGTCTAGTTTGATGAAGAGAAGGACCAGGGGAGACATGATAGCAGTGTTCCGATATCTCAGAAGGTGCCACAAAGAAGAGGGAGTCAAACTATTCTCCAAGGCACCTGGGGGCAGGACAAGAAGCAATGGGTGGAAACTAATCAAGGAGAGAAGCAACTTAGAACTAAGGAGAAATTTCCTGACAGTTAGAACAATTAATCAGTGGAACAGCTTGCCTCCAGAAGTTGTGAATGCCCCAACACTGCAAGTCTTCAAGAAGATGTTGGATAGCCATTTGTCTGAAATGGCATAGGGCTTCCTGCCCACGCAGGGGGTTGGACTAGAAGACCTACAAGGTCCCTTCCAACTCTGCTATTGTATTGTATTGTATTGTATTGTATTGTATTGTATAGTATTGTATTGTATTGTATTGTATTAATACCAATTTCAAGCACAGACATAATAAATCATAGTCAAGTGACTAATGAATGCTGCAAATGAGGTAAAGGGCCAGTTGCCAAGCATGTGACTCTGTGTGTGTGTGTGTCTGTGTCTGTCTGTCTGTCTGTCTGTCTGTATACGCTGGAACGTCAAATCTGGGTCTTAAATAGCATTTTGGGGTCCATCACAACTTTGTGCACTAAGTGGCAAGTTATAAATCAAGGATTACCTGTACATAATTTTTTATTTATTTTACAAATGTCTGGTTAGGAGGTTTGGAACACAATGGCAACCTTTTTCAGACTTTAATCCACTAACAACAGACAAATAGGGTTGTTTCCAAATTCATGTAAGTTTACATTTAGCTACCGGTATTCGATAATTTTACATCACTGAACTTATGCAAATTTTATCAATTACATCATACATATAAATATCACACGCACCCGTTCTTACACAATAGTCTATTTAAAAAGTTTCACTGTAGAGAAGGATGATACAATTAATCAAGAGGTCATACAACTGGTTTACATTTTAATGCGGTCTTCCCAAAGGGAAATTTTTAACTCGAATCCTGCATTCAGCATTCTGGTTGAAAAACTCTGTAGGTTGAACTTTCATGCACATACAAAGGACTTCCCATTGGAGAAGGTTTTTCCAATAGACTTAATTAAACTAAGTCTATGGGGGCTGTTGCCTGGAGGAGATTATATTATGCACCATGTCACATCAAATGTCCTCAATGTGACATGGGAACACAGGAAAGAGGTGTGTTAGTGGCAGGAGCAGATATGCCTTTAAGACAATAAACTGTTACGGTTTTGCTTTAAGAGACGGGTCTGGGCTCATAACATCACTCCCCTGAAGTGACTGTTTATAAAAACATAAACCGTACCAAGGACATCACGTGGAGAGCAAGGAAAAAAGAACACGGCTTTCCATAATGTTAAAGGGCTCGCTTAGCTTCCAAAAGGGACCCAACAAGAGTATGTTCATTATCATGCCTCTTGCGTACTCCCAACCAAAAAACTACTAGGGAAAGTGAGAAGAAGGAAGTAATCAAGGGGATGGAGGCTAAAACATATGAACGGTTGCAAGAATTGGATATGTCTAGTCTAATGAAAACAAGGACATGAAGGGTGACATGATGGTTCTTATATCTAAAGGGCTGCCAAAAAGAAGAGAGGGTCAACCTATACCCGACCAGAAGGCAGGACAAGTTTGGTTTATTTAATTTATGGTTTATTTAATTTATATACCGCACCCTTTCCCAAAAGAGACTCGGGGCGGTGCACAGGCAATTAAAAAATATATATAAACAACAATATACAAAATATAAAACCAAATTAAATGTTGTATCCCTGTGCTAAAAATTTAAATATATTAAAACAATATCCCTAAAACCAATTTAAAACAATTTAACTGCAGACTGTGGGCTAGGTCAGGGGTCTGCAAAGTCGGCTCTTTTAAGACTGGTAGACTTCAACTCCCAGAATTCCCCAGCCAGTCTTAAAAGAGCCGACTTTGCAGACCCCTGGGCTAGGTGATGTAAGTTAGGCCATGGATGGAAGTAGCAATGGATGGAAGGTGATGTAGTGATGTAAGTTAGGCCATGGATGGAAGTAGCAATGGATGGAAACTAAACTAATCAAGGAGAGAACCAACCTAGAACT
Source organism: Rhabdophis nuchalis (assembly GCA_039707465.1). Taxonomy (NCBI): domain Eukaryota; kingdom Metazoa; phylum Chordata; class Lepidosauria; order Squamata; family Natricidae; genus Rhabdophis; species Rhabdophis nuchalis. Next base: position 229,956,599 of record CM077644.1, read on the forward strand.
AAGGAGAAATTGTCTGACAATGAGAACAATTAGTGAAACAACTTGCCTCTAGATGTTGGGAGTGCTCCAACACTGGAAGTTTTTAAGAAGAGATTGGACAACCATTTGTCTGAAATGATATAGGGTTTCCTGCCTCAGCACAGAGTTGGACCAGAAGACCTCCAAGGTCCCTTCCAACTCTGTTATTTGTTATCCCCAAATTAGATTTTTGAATTAGAAGATCTGTTGGTCTTCCCAAGCCTTGGGTGCAAACTCTCAATCCTTCCAACTATTTCCACTAAATTCTTTTCTGGAAAAAAATAAATCTAACATGAAGTGCTTATACAAGAAGAATTACATTATTAAATACAAATTCAACACTATGTCAAGATTACGTTGTGGACAGTCTGCTGTTCTTTTTTTCCAACACAAAGACAAAGTGAAGATAATTATGGGCTCCTGGTTTACACTGATGAGTTTTCTGGAGCCAACAAGCATTATTCCTTCCAATGTGATCTAGAATAGAACGGTAACTTAAATTAGCTACTGGATTTTTGCCTAAAATTCAAAAATCCTTTATCTCACCATCACTTAGAGACAATGTTTGATCTTTTTTGATCAGAAATGTCTTGGACGTACATGGGAGTCCCAAAATATTCCAACGAAATTACTATGAGGTTGCAATTCATTGTAAAATAAAACTGAAATATAACTTAATTTCTGTTATATGTGTAAGGGATCAGAAGGAAGGAAAGCTAAATCGGATCCTGCCCCATACATCCTCACGGTCGATTCGCTCCCACAGAGAGGGACTTCTCCGGGTGCCGTCCACTAGACTTTGTCAGCGGGCGACGCCCAGGGGAAGGGCTCTCTCTGTGGCGGGCCCAGCCCTCTGGAACGACCTTCCCCCCGACATTAGAACGACCACGGACGTCTGCTCCTTCCTTCTAAAACTAAAAACACATCTTTTCTGCTTGGCCGGCCTAGGGTAGTCTCTCTCTATGAGGTTTTAGTTGTTTTAACTGGGAATTTTAGTATGTTAATGGGGTATTTTAGCACAGGTATATGTTTAATTTGTTTTTAATGTGTTTGTATATTTATTGTTTTAGTTTTCCCTGTGCACCGCTCCGAGTCCCTATGGGGAGAGGGAGCGGTCAACAAATTAAAATTATTATTATTATTATTAAATGCTTTCTGTACTTGCAGAAAAGAGCAAAAAGAATGGTGTTGCTAACTTATTTCTCTTGGCTCCATGACCCAACTCCTAAGGAAAATGAATTCAACACACAAATGGTTGGGTGAGCAAATTGGATGAGGGGAAAAAGTTACTTTAGAGAATGAACAGGATTCAGAATTTACCACCCTAGTAATTGGCAACAGCTATAGACTTTGCTTGAAAAGGGTATAAGACATAATCAGATTATTGGCTCAATCAGCCCCCTTTTGTTGACATTGGTTAGCAAAGTTAAGACAGGAGTTTCTTGTGGATATTTAGAAATGAACTGTGGCCAAAGCATGTGCTTTGAGCCATGCTGTTTATGGAGCTTTCACAATCATAGAAACTAATAATTCTACAGAGGGATGATTGAGTCTGGCATCTGCACCTCTGCAATCCAACAAGACAGACACAAACTTCAGAGGATAATTAGAACTGCAGCAAAAAAACATTACTGCCAACCTGCCTTCCATTGAGGACCTGCATACTGCACGAGTTAAAAAGCGGGCTGTGAAAATATCTACGGACCCCTTGCATCTTGGACATGAATTATTTCAACTCTTACCCTCCTGCTACAGAGCACTGCACACCAGAACAATTAGCTACAAGAACAGTTTTCCCCCCAAACATCTTCAGTCTGCTAAACAAATAATTCCCTCAACACTGTCAAACCATTGACTAAGACTGCATTACTATTACTATTTTTATCATTCCTATCACCCATCTCCTCCCACTTATGACTGCAGGACTGTAACTTTGTTGCTTGTATCCTTACAATTTATATTAATATTGTTTCCTGATTGCTTATTTGTATCCTATGGCAATCATTAAGTGTTGTACCTTATGATTCTTGACGAATGTATCTTGTCTTTTTATGTACACTGAGAGCATATGCACCAAAGACAAATTCCTTGTGTGTCCAATCATACCTGGCCAATAAAGAATTCAATTCAATTCAATTCAATTCAATTCAATTCAATTCAATTCTACTCTACTCTACTCTACTCTACTTCACATTTAAACCTTTCCACAGTTGGACAAGATCAAGAAAGTAAGAACTACCGGTACCTAGATTTCAAGGAAGCTCTCCTTAATGTTAGTCTTAGGGTGGATAGAGAATGTTGGAAATCGCAAGAGGAATTTCTAAGCCTCATTTTACAGTGAGTTCATCCAGTTGAATGTGACTTTTGAATCATCTGAAATGCTTCTTCCCTGATTTTGCCACACCTGGACTGAGTTGTCTATAAGATAAGTAGCGAAGGACTTGGTTCTCTCTTTTGTTTGCTTAGACCGACTCTTCTTTTTATGACTTTGCAGTTCTCACATGATTGATAACTGTGTGCCACAGCAAAAAAAAAGGATTTATGGCTGTCATAGGAGAAACATGAAGTTGAATTTGATGGATTTGATGAGGGGGTTGGACTAGAAGACCTACAAGGTCCCTTCCAACTCTGCTATTGTATTGTATTATCATTATGTAGCTTTTATCTGCTCCTCTCTTATGAAAGCACTGGCATTTGCAAGGCAAACAAGTATGGTTGGAAATATAGTTACAGGTTCTCCTTGACTACAATAGGGCCAGAGCATTTTTAAAGTGGTGATGATGTTCATCCATCATGTTCAAAGAGGACCTTGACATCTAATGGGTTGTGGGCTGTCCACAGGTGGCTGGTAAGGCCTATACGGGCATGGAATGTTTTGCCACGTGTCCGGCAGACATGTGTGAGCACCGTTATTGCAGCATTTGCAGCTCTGGCTTTGTGGAGTGCTCACTTCTCTTGTGCTGTGGTTCTTTGTCTGTCTTCAAATGCCTGGCAACCTTGGTGCATGCATCATGTTGATTGATCTTGTTGTTACCGTATTTTTCGGAGTATAAGATGCACCTTTTTCCCGTCAAAAAGAGGGTGAAAATCTGAAAATCTGGGTGCGTCTTATACACTGAATACCGCATTTTTGGCCTACTGAAACCTCGCCCCCTTTGCAAAAATGGGCATGTGGAGGGTTTGGGAGGCTTCCAAAGTGCTCCAGAGTGCTGGGGAGGGCAAAAATGAGCAAAAAATGAGCCGTTTTTGCTTGTTTCTGCCCCCCACCCTCAGCCACCAGGAGCACTCTACAAGCCTCCCAAAGTGTCTGCATGCTCTTCTTTCTTTCTTTCTTTCTTTCTTTCTTTCTTTCTTTCTTTCTTTCTTTCTTTCTTTCTTTCTTTCTTTCTTTCTTTCTTGCAAAAAATGAGGCATGCAGAGGATTTGGAAGGTCTGCAGACTGCAAAAACCTTTTTAAAATTTACCTCTTCAAAATCATGGTACGTCTTATAGTCCGAAAAATATGGTAAGTGGTATGACAGTTAAGGAAGACATCAGGTGACCACAATGTTTAACCTTCCCTACTGACTTTGCTTGTCAAAAACTTGCAGGGAAGGTCACAAGTGGCAAGTTTGTGACTCCAGGATACTGCAACCATCATAAATGCACAATGGTTGTAAGGTACCCAAATCACAATTATGGGACTGCCATACAACCATTGTGCATTTACTATAGTTGCAGTATCCTGGAGTCACAAAATTGCCAATAGTGACTTTCCGTAACAGTTGTAAATGCAAGAACTGGTTGTAAGTCACTTTTTTTGATTTCAGTGGTGGTGTAACCTTGGGTTACAAACCAAACGGTTGTAAGTCAAAGACCACCAATAATTATCTACCATCATAGCTAGGGCAGGGGTCTGCAAAGTTGGCTCTTTTAAGACTGGTGGACTTCAACTCCCAGAATTCCCCAGCCAGGCATAGTCCACCAGTTTTAAAAGAGCCAACTTTACAGACCCCTGGCCTAGGGAAACCTGTACTTAAAATAATGGCTATTCATGTACAGATGAGTAAATACTGTATTTGTTAAACAGGACACTGGTTTGGGCTGATATAATTAAAATGATTATCATCTCACATCAACAAGCCTTAAACTGAAATAAATTGGTTTCAAAACATATGCTGTTTGGATATGATAGAATCACCGAGCTGAAAGAGGCAAATTAGTCCACTAATTCCAACTCTCTGCTCAACGCAGGAATTTAAATTAACGTACCCACAACAGATGGTTTCCCAGCCTCTGCTTGAGTACTTCCAGTAAAGGGAAGCTGTATTTTTTTCTTGGTAACTAGTTCTACTGAAGAAGTGTTTACTATGGGGAAGCTTTCCCCCCCTCCCCTCCATTTAACCAGAATCTGTTTTCTTGTAACTTTAAACTGTTATTCAGGGGTGAAATCCTCCCAGTTTGGCCTGGTTCGGCTGAACCAAGAGGGACGATTATCCTCGGTTCTACAGACTGGTACTAAAAAAACAAAACTTCCAACAATCATACGGCTCAGCTGTGAGCCCTCCGATCATCAGAAGCTTTTCCCCCTGGCTTTTTAAAGCATTTTTCCCCTGCTGGTTTGGTTTAAAAAAAGCTGAAGGTGGGGAAAAAAAGTTGGCCACACCCACCCGTCACATGACCCACCAAGCCACGCCCACAGAACCAGTGGAGGGAAAGTTTCGGGTGCGCTTCAAGGTCTTGACGACCATCTTTAAAACGCTCCATGGCTCGGGACCTAGTTATATGCGAGACCGTCTCCTGCCCCATACATCCCTTCGTCCGCTCCGCTCCCACAGAGAGGGCCTTCTCAGGGTGCCGTCGGCCGGGCAATGCTGGTTGGCGACACCCAGGGGAAGGGCCTTCTCTGTGGCGGGCCCTACCCTTTGGAACGACTTACCCCCTGAACTTCGCACCATCTCTGACCTCCGCCTCTTCCGCCAGTGTCTAAAGACACACCTTTTCCATCAAGCCGGCCTAGTGTAACCTTCCGCTGTGACTGCTTTTAGACAGTTTTAAATTGGGGATTTTACTTGATTTTAGCACAGGTTGGGAGTTTAATATCTTTTTAAATTATATATTGTTATATTTGTATGTTTTTAATTCCTGTGCGCTGCTCTGGGTCCTTCTGGAGAAGGGCGGGATATAAATTTAATATAATAAATAAATAAATAAATAAAAATTACTGTAGATTTCACCACTGTTGTTGTTCCATTTTTCAATAAAATTAGTGTTGAAAGTATGCACCCAATGGTTCTTTTTTTTTAATCCCAGAAACAGTCTTTCCTTGAATTTTTTCCCCTCAGAACAGGGCTGGATTCCTGCCAGTTCTAAGCTCTTCTATAGAAGAGGTTCCACAAATCTACAGTTCTGTTTAGAACCGGTTCCAGCTCCCTCCCCCAACCCATCCTCCCATCATCAAGATGAAGAGCGAGAGGAGGGATTCTGGGAGTTGAAGTCCACAAGTATTAAAGCTGTCAAGTTTGAACACCCCTGGGGGGTTTTTCCCCCTAAAGGGTTAGGGGTGCAAGGGTCTTGTAACTTGACAGCGTTAAGACTTGCGTGCTTCAAATGCCAGAGTTTCTGAGCCAACATTTTGGTTGCGAAGCAAAAGCGTTATTAAGTGAGTTTCACCACATTTTACAAGTTGGGCACGCCCACTCAGTCACATGACTGCCAAGCCACTCCAACCCCAGTCACATGGCCGGCAAGCCACTCCTACCCAGTCACATGGCCAGCAAGCCACTCCCACAAACCAGGCCACACCTACAGAAGAGGTTCTAAACAATTTTGAAACCCACCACTTCCCCAGAAGTACAGGTGTCACTATCCAGGTGGGAGCAAGATTGGAGGACCCTAATCTAAAAAGTCTTTGCTGCTCAAAACAAGTGTAAATGGCAAATGGTCTACTAAAAAAAAATCACTGATTTCCTTTATAGTCAAAGTTGTTCAATGTCAAATGTTTTAGATCCTTAAAAATGTTCAGTCTAATTTGGCCTTTATTGTATACTAGCTGATAACCCGGTGTTGCCCAGGTATTTATTTATAAGGGGGAAATGTCCGGACCAAACCTAATTTCTAACGTTGGATTTTCCCCCTTACCAGAGGGAGGCCCCTTGTGGAGTACAGTGAAGCCATTACCATGGCAACTCCACTGCACTGTACAATAGAAGCCATTTTATGGCATTTTAATTTCATTGTAATTTTTACAATGACAATAAAGATTATTATTATTGTTGTTGTTGTTGTTGTTGTTGTTGTTGTTATTATGATATTTGGCTCTGTTGACTAGTGAGTTTGCCCACCACTGGTATAGAGCATTACACATCAGAACAACTAGACATAAGGACAGTTTTTCCCTGAACGGCATCACTCTGTTTAACAACTAATTCCCACAACACTGTCAATAATTTACCAAGAATTATTGGTACTATTATTCTTCTCTTCCTTCCTAGTATCTCTCTCTCTCTCCACTTATGACTACAACCATATTCCTGGTATCTTTACAATTTATATTGTTTGTTTCCTAGTATGATTTGATAGCTTATGAGTAACCTATGACTATCATTGATGACATCATATGACAACCTATGACTATAACCAATTTCATTGTAATTTTTACAATGACAATAAAGATTATTATTATTATTATTATTATTATTATTATTATTATTATTATTATTATTATTATTATTATTATTATTATTATCATTATCATTAAGTGCGGTATCTTTTTTATTCTTGATGAATGTAATTTTATTCTCCTTATGGACACTGAGAGCACACGCACCAAAGACAAATTCACACTTGGCCAATAAAGAATTCTATTCTAAAGACTAATTTATTTGCACCAGCTGATTTAGCAGAACAAGCCTAGATTTCAACTCTTACAACCAATGGGATCACAAAACAACCAAGTCAGATTTTTCCTACCAGCAGGAACACAAAGAAAGATTTGGTTCATGACAACATTCCTGTGTCTCGGTAGTACATCCCAAACCAATGCATGGTTAGAATTCAAGTACAATTTAATGGGCCAGGAAGAAATCATTTTTGCAACTGTGGCTCCATTTTCTGTCCAAGATGCCTCCAAGCCACTCATTACTCCTTTCAAAAGTTAAAAGAACTTATAAAACGAAAGAATGCTATTTCAAAAAAATGAATGTACACTCTCGAAACCAAGGAGACAATTGCGTTCTACCAGCTACATCTGAAATGGTGGATTTCTATGTATCCGTCACTGTTTTTCAACAGGCATAATAATTCACCAAGAGTTTTGCAGGTTCTTTCTAAAACATTACATCTTTTATGTGGACACGTAAAAAACTAACGACAGACTGTTATATTCCAATCTTGCCGTAATGACTTCTGGAGAACATTAAAAACCACAGCAAGAACGCAAAAGCTAGACCCACCACAAAAAATGCTCCCAGAAAAGCGTTTATTGAGTAATTGTTTTGCCTCAAAGCATGGAATCTTACAAGTGTTACTGATGACACACAGTGTCCTACTTTTATGTCTCTATAACTTCCTGTCTTATTCTATAGCTTCTTCTATCTGTCTATCTTACCACAGAAAAATCCATTCAGAAGGAAAAATAGAAGTTGCTACAAGATACCTTCTGACAGAGAGTAGTAACAATTGGCAAGTAAAAAAATGATATAACTGAAAAAACAAATCAATCTCTCATCTTTGAGACTGGAATTAATCTGGAGTGAATAAAAAAAAATGCCTTTATTATGACATACTGTAAATGTTTCCTTATAATACGGTGAGGACACATTCTCCTGTTATTTTATACAGGTAATTCTTGGCTTGCAACCACAATTGAGCCCATAATTTCAGTTGTTTTACAACACACTGTTGTAAATTGAGAACTACCCATAGAGCACCTCCTGGCCCAGGAAAGTGTTGTGGCCCACCAGTGGCCAGCGAAGCTGACAGCAGATTCGGACAGTCAGGAGGTTTGGGAGGAACATTTTTGTATTTAATTTTTTTTATGGTGATATTTTTTCTATGGTGATATTTTTTGTATATCTCCTTTTTTGTACATGTTCCACTCTTCTTCTCTATAACTGCTATTCTTATAGCAAATATTTCATAAAAGTTACTGCATTACATTCTTGATTAAATTATCTTTCTATTGATATATAATTTCATGGTACTACTCCAAACAAAAATGGTATTATTAGCCCTCAAACCTCAAAAATACTGTATAGTTTTTCCAAACAATTTCCACAATTTCGACCACTACTGTAGATAAGGGGTACTCAACCTTGGCAAGTTTAAGACCTATGGAATTCAACTCCCAGAATCCCTCAGTCAGGAATTCTGGGAGTTGAAGTTCACAAGTATTAAAGTTTCCACGGTAACCGGTAATAGATTATTGGAACGGACATAAAATATATCTGTGATGGCTTGGTTTGAAATTTCTTTCCCACTTATTAATTTGATTTGCAACCTGCCTTGTTTTCTAAGGTAAAGGTAAAGGTTTCTCTCGCACATATGTGCTAGTCGTTCTCGACTCTAGGGGGTGGTGCTCATCTCCATTTCAAAGGCAAAGAGCCAGTGCTGTCCGAAGACGTCTCCGTGGTCATGTGGCTGGCATGACTTAACGCCGAAGGCGCACAGAACACTGTCGCCTTCCCACCAAAGGTGGTCCCTATTTCTCTACTTGCATTTTTACATACTTTCGAACTGCTAGGTTGGCAGAAGCTGGGGCAAGTAACGGGAGCTCACTCCATTACGCAGCACTAGGAATTCGAACTGCCGATCTTTTTGATCGACAAGCTCAGCGTCTTAGCCACCGTGTCCCTTGTTTTCTAGGCTGCACGTAAAACACGTTGTCCTTCAGTCACACAGAACATGACCCTCAAAGATGGCTGAGGTAATCTCTCAAAGCATCAAATCAGATTAAGATTAAGAACAGGGTTATGCCCCAAGTGGGTTCCCCCCCCTTAACTCAGAACTCTATTTTAGATTCAAACTGTACATGCATAAATAGCAGCAACACCGACACAGATTATCGAAAGATTAAGGGGGGGGAGGGGGTCAAAGGGAGCACTTACAGCATGAAAGCCTCATTAAAGAGTAGCCCAGCATATCTGAATGACCTTGGGTCTAGATATGGCTTAACAAGCAACAGCTCAATTAAGCTTGTTTGCCTGATATGGCTGGATTTACCTTGCAACCCGATTAGGCTCAATGGGTACCAGGCAAGGTAGCTGGATTCTCCAATGTAAAGTCTGTGAGCTCATCACTGAAATAAACATTTACCACTTGGGCAATAATTGGCATTTGGACCCTCCAAGCACTATTTTTCAAGCTTTGGGAGGTATGGGCTTCAATTCCCAGAATTCCACAGCCAGCATGTTAGCTGGGGAATTCTGAGAGTTGGCGCCCACACGCTCTTGTAGCTGTTGACGTAGAAAAATACTGCTTCAGGGCACAAGGACTAGTCCCTGCCAGGCTCCTGACCTCCCCCGTCTTGTTTTATCCTGTGACTAGATTGGCTCGGTTGACAAAAGTCAAATCAATTTACTGACCCCTCTTCTACAATGCCCTGTTTTGCCCAGTTGAAAGTTACAGTCACGAGAGTTTTAGTAGAAATAGCTTTTATTTCCCCCATGGTGGTGGAAATTCCCTTGTCATATCTAGAGACCTCTTGGAATCAGATAACATGCCAGACATTTCCCAACAATAATATTTACAGATTTTTTTTTTCAAAGTTCAAACTGCTTTGCATACAAGGTGCCCTAATAACTCTCAAAGATTGTTCACTATTATTATCCCGTAATAAATATGCGGAAGAATTGCTTAAAGGTGGGTTACGTAAGGCTATTTGTCAACTACATCTGCAACCATATATATATATATATATATATGAGAGAGAATATTTTCACAGCTCCTGTTAAAAGGCCCTTTTAAGGGAGGAGACAAGCTGTCTTCCTTCTCTGCCTTTCGACTCAACCCAGAGATCATCTAGACAGAGACCCAATGAGATTGCTGCTGTGTGAAATTTTCTTAGATATTTTTCAGCCCTTAAAAATCTAACGTATGTATGTATGTATGTATGTATGTATGTATGTATGTATGTATGTATGTATGTTAGTTTTTATGAGCTAATCATTAAATTTAAATTTATTGATCAGCTCATAAAAACTAACACACATATCTAAAAAAAAAATTGCAAAGGCCATAAAGTGGGAACCACTCTTAAGGTATGGCATATGAACCCCAAAGAAACTGCATCAGAGAGCAAGAATGATATAAACCACAGCATTCTTTATTAATTTCTAGCTTGCATTCTTTAGAGAAACAAAACTCACAATTGCTTGCACAAAACAAAAACCATTGTCCATTATCGCACAACAATTTCAACAGCAGGAAGAGCAGGAGTAGGAGAAAGGGAAGGGAAGAAGAAAGGGGAAGGAGAGGAGGAAGGAAGGAAGTAGAGAAGGGAGGGAGGGAGAAAAGAAAGGGAAAACAAGGAGGTGTTACAAAAAGAGGAAGGGGTGGTAAATAAAGCAACCCAAAATGTCCATTATAACTTATTAAATGAAATGATAAATGTATAAGAATGATAAATGTAAAAAAGAATAACAATTATGTGAATGGATACTTAAAATAGTATGTAAAAAATAAGAAAAAATAACAACTTCTTTGAATAAAAAGAAAAACAATTTCAACAGCATGGCATACACACCTGGCTCCAAAGATGTCCTTTTTGGCGAGGTCTATTCCAGCTACGACTTTAACTCGAAGGACACGAGATTCTTCCTGAAAAAAAGAAGAAAGAGTAGATTTAATTTTCATTCATCAGGTTTGTATCTTACAATGCAAGCAGCATTTCAATTTCCATATTTTTCTGAGTATAAGACGCTCCGGAATATACGATGCACCTTAGTTTTTGGGGAGGAAAAGAAGAAGAAAAAATCTGCCTCTGCCTACCAGCATCCATCAGTATTCGCCTGACTAGTGTCCTAGCAGCAAACAGCAAAGAGTAAACAGCCAGGTCAGCTTCAGCGCATTATCCCAGCCTGATTTCACCCCCTGCGCATTGCATTTTTGGCCTCTGCACACCCCATTTTTGGCCTCTGCGCTTTGCATTTTCGAGTGGTTCCAGGCAGTGGGGAACAGTGGCCACCTGAAATAGCCCAAAAACATAATGCACAGAGGCCAAAATCGCGATGCGCAGAGGCTGAAAACGCAAGGCACGGAGGCGGTAATCAGCGATGCTGTGCTCTGGTGATCCCTGGAGCCTTGAACGAGTCGGAAACGGAGTCTCCGTTCGGAGGCTGAAAACGCGAGGCTCAGAGGCCAAAAACGCGAGGCACAGAGGCGGCGATGGTCTGTAGCAATTCCTGCAGCCTGGAACAGGTCTCAAATGCAAGGTGTGGAGGCTGAAAATGGCCGGTGGGTGTGGGCCGGTGGGCGGAGCTACATTCAGTGTATAAGATGCATCCAAATTTTCACCCTCTTTTAGGAGAGAAAAAGTGTGTCTTATACTCCGAAAAATAATATATCATATTTTTAGGAGTATAAGACGCACCTTTTCCCCTCAAAAAAGAGGGTGAAAATCTGGGTGCATCTTATACACTGAATACAGCATTTTTGGCTTCCTGAAACCCCATCATCAAAATGGCCGTGCATACCTTTTAGAAGGCTTTCAGAGAGCGCCTGAGGCCTGGGGGAGGGCAGAAATGAGCGAAAAATGGGCGGTTTTTTGGGGGGCTGCGCCCGCACCACTCTATAAGCTTCCTAAAGGCTATCCATGCCCTTTTTTGACAAAAAACAGGTTGTTTTTTGTTCGTTTTTGGCCCTGGAACTTTGAAATGGAACTTTGAGGAACCTCAAGCCTCGGAGTCCTCTTTCATAGGGGGTGTTACTTGGAACCCTGACACTTATGTTTATGCCATCCATTTTCTCTGTTACACACGTTAACAGAATTTTGCCCAGTTTAAACATTTTTTGAGAGATGTTCTCTTTAAGGCAAATGTATATTTATCTTGTATATCTTAATGTCCAAATATTTTCATTGCTAGATTCCAAGGAGCGCAAAGCACTAAGGGATAATTGTGTTCCAATTTGCATATTCTGGAAACACGGTATTTTTAGTTATGCAAACTAAATGAAATTCTCTCTAATGGGGGAGATATTTAGAAGTGAAGGATAAACTAATAAAACACTAACTTTCAGCTCTTTGATAACAAGTGCTCCAAGATTTACTCGTTGCTTAAAAGAAACTTCCCCTCTTTCCTTATTTTTCCTTCCTTGCTCTTTTCCCATCTTTCCTAATTTTTCTTTGTCTTCCCCTTTCTCCTTTCCTGTCCCTTCTTGCATGCTCATTTCCAGGGCTGCCCCAGGGGCCAGATCTAAGTCTTGAGTTTTGACACCTCTGATTTATGCTTTCAAAGAACAGCCAGCCAATACTAGGCTGGCCTACTTTCTTCCTATCCCAAATTCTTAGACTATAGGTGGGATACAAGGTACTTTACAACTTTGCTAGGAGGTACACCAGAAGAGACGGTAGCACCTAGTTGACCAAAGTTGATCTCATGCCAGGTGAGCAAAGCTGGGCCCAGTTGGCGCTTAGATCGGAGTCTTTTAACTGGGGTGTTAAAAAATAAACAACAACAACAACAAAGAGAGAATTGCAATGAGTTTCATATTACTGCCAAGAAAGCATCTTAGAGGTGTTCATAAACATGGCTCAATGGATAATTTATGTGCCCAGACTCCTATTGTTTAATGATAACAAGAATTAAAAAGCTTTTTCCTCCACCATGCCAGGAAATCTGGGAGTTGAAGTTCACACCTCTTAAAGTTGCCAAGGTTGAGAAATAGTACTTTCGGTGATTACATTGGAAGCTGGTAATCCGTGGGAGGCGGAAGAAAAAATAGTCTCTTCTATAAGAATCGCAATTCCAGTTAGGCTTATATACTGCCCCATAGCACTCTCTGAGTGGTTTACAATGCAAGCATTATTTTTATATGCCCCCAACAATCTGGATCCTCATTTTACCAACCTCAGACGGATGGGAGGCTAAGTTCTAACAGTTCTTGGGTGCATAAATATTGTAGTAGTTATTGCTCATGCGACTCCTACCCTCAAAACAATGCTATAGAGCACTGCACACCAGAACAATTAGACACAAGGATAGTTTTCCCCCCCCGAAGGCCATCACTCTGCTAAACAAGTAATTCCCTCACCACTGTCAAACTATTCACTAAGGCTCCAATTACTATTACTATTAGTCCTCTCATCGTTCCTATTACCCATCTCCTCCCACTTATGACTGCATGATTGTAACTTTGCTGCTTGTATCCTTGCGATTTATATTGATATTGATTGCTTCCTGATTGCTTATTTGTGCCCTATGGCTATCATTAAGTGTTGTACCTTATGACTCTTGATGAATGTATCTTGTCTTTTTATGTACACTGAGACCTTATGCACCGAAGACAAATTCCTTGTGTGTCCAATCACACTTGGCCAATAAAGAATTCTATTGTTTTGTTCTGTCCTGTTCTGTCCTGTTCTGTTCTGTTGTTCTGCTCTGCTCTGCTCTGCTCTACTCTACTCCAATTCTATTCTATTGTGGCAAGGAAGACCTGAATAGTCTCATAAATAGTTGCCCAAACTGCAAATAGATCCAATGAGCCCCAAAGGAGCTGCCCTTACTTCAACTGTACCTCCTCCATATTTGACTTTATCCTGAGAAAGTATGACTGGCATCTTGTTTTCATCTTTCTCCAAGAGACATATCGCCCCTGGAAATCTGTTTCCTTCCTAAATTGATGAAAGCCATTTCATTCCACTAAGGACTTGAAGGTTTTTAGTCTCCATCTCTAATGGTTCTGTTATTGATCACTTGTATTGTTTGGCTTTTAAAATTGTGTTTCAGCTAATTAATCTCTTTGTTGCCTGAGAGGTCTTGGAGGCAAAAATCAGGCTCAAACTGGGAAGGAAAAAAAACAACCACCCCAGTTTCCCAACAATAGCCAAATCTATCAACTATAACAGCAGAATTCTGGAAACTGCAAGCTGGAAGGACACCAAGTTACAGAAGCACTTTCAATTATGTTTCTGAAATGAAGAAAAGTTAGGTTAAATAGAACAGGGCTTCTGTTTAGAAGGACTGCAAGCTCCATTCAAAACCAGTAAAGAATCCCCGGCAGTGAAATACACACACACACATACACGCTCACACATGCATGCACACACAGGCATGCACACACACACACCTTTGCTATTTGACAATTGATTAAGTCCAAGAATATGGATATAGATAGTCCTTGACCAGTTGCTAACAATGATATGAAGTTAGATTCCCCGCCCCCCCAACACAAAAAGCTGCTTATGTCCTGTTTTCGACCTTGCAAAGGTTGCACATACTCTCCTGCAGTCTCAAAAATGAATTTTGGGCATATGACAACTGGCTCACCTTTACGGCCACTTGTGGCATCCCTTAACCACATGACCAAGATTTGCATCGTTTTTTGGAAGTTTCTGGCTTTCACTTCTAGCTTCCAGCAAAAAAACCAACCACCACTAGAAAGAGCCAATTTGCTTAAAACAACTTCAGTGTGCTCACTTAATGACCACAATAGAAAATGTCATAAAATCAGGCCTGGTCTTGTGATCCTTCAACTTACAACCACAATTTATGACCGTAATTCTGGGCTCAATTACAGTCATAACTGAGGACTATTTGAACCATAATCTAGCTATTATAGTATCACCCAGATATTTTTCTTCTTTGAAAAGAAATCTGAAAACAATTTTCTTTCATCAATTGGTATATAGAAGTTTTTTTCATTTCAACAGAATTTTTACACAACTACAAAATGAAGGGAACAATATTTTAGGAACTGGATTAAAACAAGATTACTTGCCACCCAAAAACATACTGTATGTTGACATTATTACTTTGCCTTCATTTTTTCTTCCAGTTGCTTGTTTGTTTAAGGGGAATCATACCCAAACCTGCCTTAATCAATGGAAGGGAAAAGAATTTTAAAAATGGGATTAGGTTTATGTCACTGATGTTTTAAAATGAATTGGGATAATACTTTAATCATTTGGAGAAATGTTTTCAAAACAGAAATATTTGCACTGTGGGAAGTTAGCACTCACCCCTCTCCTAGAAAAATGAAATATTCTAGGAAATATTAAAAAAGCAGAATATTCTATTTCCCTGAATGAGAAATGGAGAAATAGTGTTTTTAGGCCGGAAACAGACTCACTCTTAATGGCCCCGCCATCCTCAATAGCCCACAGCAGATGTCCCCACTTAAGAGATAATGAGATAGCTAGGTCTATTCATAGGCAAATGCCCTCACCCAAGATCCAACAAAAGTAGGATTAGCCCTCTACCCATCTCACCACCTAGCACCTGGGAGATTACATCACTCAGCAAGACTCAACCAAGCCTGGGACTCAGGACAGCCTTAGAGTTGTCCCTGCATAGCTCCATGGGAGTCTGACAACCAATCAGAATACAAGCTCTAATTCAAAAGCCCAGAGATGATATAAAGCTCAGGGATTCTCAGCATCTCTTCCCTTTCTTTTTCTTCACCCAACGTCTTCAATGCATGTGATCCTGTCCACCATTAAAACCAGCTTTCCAAACAGCCACCATGTTTTCAGTGTCTTTCTCCCCACTTGGAACTGAATCCAGACAGACAGTTCTTCCAACAGCAGTAAAATATGTTTCCAATACAGTACTTGTGGTGCCCTGTGAAACACAAGAGTGTCTCACAGCTATTTTAACCAAATCTATCACAAAGGGAAAGACTGGGAAAGTAACAACAGGAAAACAAATCACCTTCACAAAGGCAAACATCCTGCAGTTCTATTGTAATTTGTTTTTTAATTCCAATTCTTTTTTTAAAAGTTATGACATACATGCAGGTGTACATCCCAAACATAACAATAAACAATGGTGGTTCAATTGCTACCAGCCTCACCTGCTCACCAACAATTAAAACAAATTATGTTATAGTTTATAGTTTAAGCATTGTGTGCCAACTCAATCACACTTTCTTTTCCAACGTTTCTTCAAGTTATGATGGACCTATCGTGTTTCCCTGAAAATAAGATGGGATCTTATTTTCTTTTGACCCCTGAAATAAGCACTTGGCATTATTTTCTGGGAGGTCTTATTATTTTTGAGGTGCAGGAGGCGGGGAGTGTGGTCACCTCATGGCTGCTGCTGTGTTGCAATATTATCATGTAGGGCTATTTTCAGGGAAGGGCTTATTTTAGCGCATGTGCTCAAAAACCCGTTTGGGCTTATTATCCAGGGAAGGTGTTATTTGGGGGGAAACAAGGTAGTTCAATGTATGTCCTAAGCCACTTTCTTGCTTCTCTTGACTAACTTTCATAGGTGTGCTCCAGAGTAAAACAGCGGCAGGGGGGAAAATGCAGATAAATCAATTGAGACATTTCTGCCATCATGTCTTCAATTTAAACTAAGCCGGAAGATGGGGATTCTAAATAAAATCTAATCACCTGGTTGCCTTTGGAGTCTACAGGAGAACTTCGAAAACTTGCAAAAGTTTTTCACGCTGTTTTATTGGAATGGGGTGAAAATGTGCGGCTTTGCCTTTTGAAACAGGCCCCCTGGTGGCCCAAATGGCTGACTGCAAGGCATAATATTTGGAGTTTTCCCTTCTACGTTCTGCCTGAGGCTGCCCAACACCGCAGCCCTTTAGCAATTTTCTCGTTATTACGATATGGTCATCAGTGAAGAAATATTCACCACAATGACACAGGCTGCAAAACTGGCCACCCAACCCTGACAGAAACCTTTCAGGCAGTGTTTCTCAACCTTGGCAACTTTTAAGATGTGTGGACTTCAACTCCCAGAATTCCCCACGGAAGCAAAGCTCGCTAGGAAATTCTAGGAATTTAAGTATACACATTATGCACCAACGACAAAATTTCTTGTGTGTCCAGTCACACTTGGCCAATAAAAAAATTCTGTTCTGTTCTGTTCTATTCTATTCTAATATTCTGTTCTGTCCTATTCTAATGTTCTATTCTATTCTGTTCTGGTCTATTCTTTTCTAATATTCTATTCTATTCTATTCTATTCTATTCTAATGTTCTATTGCAGTGGTTCTCAACCTGTGGGTCGGGACCCCTTTGGGGGATCGAACAACCCTTTCACAGGGGTCGCTTAAGACCATTGGAAAACACATGTTTTCGATGATCTTAGGAACTGAGACACCAATTTTATGGTTGGGGGTCACCACAACATGAGGAACTGTATTAAAGGGTCGCGGTTGAGAACCACTGTTCTATTGTATTCTATTGTATTCTATTGTACAGTGGTACCTCAGTTCACGAACTTAATTCGTGAAATGACTCTGGTCGCGAACCGAATTGGTCGTGAACCGAGGCACAATTTCCCATAGGGTTTAATGTAAATCCGGTTAATCCGTTCTGACCTTGTTTTTGGGTCGTAATTCTTGAACTGACTCTGTTCGCGAACCGAATTGGTCGTGAACACAGGCACAGTTTCCCATAGGGTTTAATGTAAATCCAATTAATCCGTTCTGATCTTTCTTTTGGTTTTAATTCTTGAACTGACTCTGGTCGCGAACCAAATTGGTTGTGAACCGAGGTGGAGTTCGTGAACCGAGGCGGAGTTCGTGAACAGAAGCGGAGTTCGTGAACCAGACCATATTTTTATGAACTTTTCTGTTCGTGAACCGAGACGGAGTTCGTGAACAGAAGCGGAGTTCGTGGACCAGACCATATTTTTATGAACTTTTCCGTTCGTAAACCGAAACGGAGTTCGTGAACCGGAGCACATTTTGAGGAACTTTTCTGTTCGTAAACCGAATTTGTCGTGAACAGAGGCGTTCGTGAACCGAGGTACCACTGTATTCTATTCTATCCTATCCTATCCTATTCTATTCTTAAAGTTGCCAAGATTAAGAAATACTGCTTTTATAAGTTGGTTGATCATCATACACACATCAGTCGGCAGTTCAGATCATGCTATCATTCCAGTAAAAATAAATATTAGCCAACGTTTGAACAGCTATTTTCAAAGTTTTCCCTCAAAGAAAGTATTCCTTATATCTTTCTGGAAAAGCAAACTTGCAACAAATAGTCAACTTCTCTTTAAAAAAATGAGGAGTTTTTGTTGTGAGTGGTTGTTGGTTGGTTTGCCCATAAGCTGTTTTCTTTCTTTTCTCTTCCTGTGGGAACAGAGCATGGCCATTATGCAATTTTCTTTAATCCCAAAGCTGCTGTTCGGAGCAAGAAAACGATTTCTTTCTCCCCATTTTAAGGAGAGTACAGCACAATCTAAAAATAGGCTAGAAAATAAACATTTTAATCCTCAGGCGCAAACCTATATGCTTTGCAGAAGTATTCACAAGACTATTGTAAAACAGGCTCTTCCCCACATCGCCAAAAAGAAACATCCCAGCTCTTTCAGGCATCAAACCTAAATACAGTAGGCCTGTGATGGCGAACTATGGCACGTGTGCCACAGGTGGCATGTGGTGCCATTTCTGAGGGCACGTGAGGGGTTGCCCTGTCAGCTCCAGGGCGTGCGCGTGCGCTGGCCAACTGATTTTCGGCCTTGATTTTCTGCTGTTTTTCAAGCCTCCTGAAGCCTTCGGAGGGAGAAAAACGGCCCAACGGGCAACCCGGAAGTCCATTCCTGAACTTCCGATTTGCATGTTGGTCTGCTTTTTGCCCTCCCCAGACTTTTAGAAAGCCTCTGGAGTCTGGGAGGGTGAAAAACGGACCTACCAGGCCCACCGGAAGTTGGAAAACGGGCTGTTTCCTGCCTTGGGAGGGCCCCCCAGGGAGGAGGGGTCAAGGAAGGTTGTTTTCACCCTCCCCAGGATCCTAGAAAGCCTCTGGAGTCTGGGGAGGGTGAAAAATGGATCTACCAGACCCACCGGAGGTCGGAAAACGGGCTGTCTCCTGCCTCAGGAGAGCCCCCGGGGGGGGCAGGGAAGGCAGTTTTCACCCTCCCCAGGATCCTAGAAAGCCTCTGGAGTTTGTGGAGGGTGAAAAATGGACCTGGTTTCTGGCCTCCAGGGGGGGGGCGTGAGAGGCTGTTTTCGCCCTCCCCGGGCTCGAAGAAAGCCGTACTTGCATACGCAGGGCAGCAGAGGGAAGGGTCGCACAGCATGCGCAGGGGGCATGGTGTGGGGAGGCATTAAATTATGGGGGTGGGCATGTGAGTGCGTGCGATAGCGCCAAAACCTGCTTATGGTACCTGAGGCGAAAAGGTTTCGCCATCACTGCAGTAGGTGATATTGCTTCTCTAACTAATAGACGGTCACAGCAGTACACGACTTACGACCACAACTGAGCTCAAAAATTCTGCTGCTAAGCGAAACAGTTGTTAAGTGAGTTCTGCCCCATTTTACGACTTTTCTTGCCACAGTTGTTCAGAGAAACACTGCAGTTTGTTAAAACCGTAACACGGTTGTTAAGTGAATCTGGCTTCCCTGCTGACTTTGCTTGTCAGAAGGTCGCAAAAAGGGGATCACGTGACCCCCCCCCCCTCGGGACACTGCAACCGTCATAAATACGAGTCAGTTGCTAAGTGTCCGAATTTTGATCACGTGGCTATGGGAATGCTGCAACAACTGTGTGAAAACGGTCACTTTTTTTCAATGCATTGTAACTTTGAACAGTCATTGAATGAATTATTGTAAGTTGAGGGCTAGTTGTAACTGTCTTGGCCAAAACCCCAAACAGATAAATGAGCTTATTTCTACTTTTTCATTCATACAATCTGAAACACAATTCCAGAATATATCAGATCTTGAAATTACGAGCTGTTGTAGACAAATTCAGGAAAAGAGATTTTCACTATAATTACTTGTTCCTCTTGGATGCCACAAAAGAATTATGGAGAAGTTCAGTCAGTACCTGACTAACATCTCCAAATCTTAAACAAATTCTACTTCCGTGCCAAATTCCAACTTTTTCAGAAATTTCTGGCACCAGGATATTGTACAATCATGTGTCTATATTTACATTAGAGGGGGTGCAAGTCTTAAGAAAAACAATCACACACACATTAGGAAGAAAAGATTAATTTTCACATATTGGGAAAAACACATGCAGGTTTTCCTTGACTTATTATCACAATGGAGTCCAACATTTCTACAGTTGCTAAGGGAGGCAATTGTTAAGCGAAATATCAGGCTTATTTCTGTGTCCACCGAGCTTCAATGCACATTTTGAAAAAGGGCACCACAAGGTATAGCTTTCTGGCAAGATAGGATTTCTGGCTGGGTTTTCCATTCACTCATGTCGGATTCTCTGAGACTGCCTGGACAATTCCCATGAGTTTCCTTGGCAAAGATTTTCAGAAGTGGTTTGCCATTGCCTCCTTCCTGGGACAGAAAGGAAGTGACTAGTCCAGTAATGGCTAACCTTTTCCGGACCATGTGCCAAAAGCATGTGCGCACATGTGCACATGCACGCACCCCTAACCCCCAAAATTCAATGCCCGTATGTGGCCCCTGCACATGTGCCCCATCCCCTGCACATTCATGCATGGCCCCCCTGCACACACCCCACTCGTGCACACAGCCTGTCCCCCCCGCAGATTCTGAGGCAGAGACCTGACAACCAGCTGGCCAGTGGAAGGCACATGTGCATGTGAGATGGAGCTGAACTAGTGCGACGGCTTGTGTTCCCACAGAGAGGACGCTTTGTGCCACCTGTGGCACACGTGCTATAGGTTCGCCATCATGGGACTAGTCCAGGGGTGGGCAAACTTTGCAACTTTTAAGTCTGAAGGACTTCATCTCTGGGAGCTGAAGTCCTTCAGACTTAAAGTTGCAAAGTTTGCCCACCCCTGGACTAGTCCAAGGTTACCTATCTAAGTTTTGCGCCTAAGCCAGCATTAGAATTCACAGACTCTGGGTTACTAGCCCGAGTCCTTAATCGCTATATCAAACTCAAAAAGGCTGATAAACCCAGCAATTAGATTAATTGGATCCCCAATTCATGGAAATCGCTGACATGAGAGACAGAAGTGACATTTATTGCTGGACTTGACGTTGTCAGCAAAGCAGCTAACAAAGCAATCGGCTGCTCCCTCTTCACAGCGTATCCTACAGCATTGTCTTTATGACTGGCATGTGCTCTTTTATCACAGAGTTCGAAGGTCCCATATTCAGTGGAGGAACTGCTAAAGTACTTCAAACAGATGACTAGCCAGCCTCTGTTTGAAGACCTACCTGTACTGAAGGGGAACATAGCAATTTATGGGGAACAGCTCTTGACATCAGGAAATTCCCCTCATATCTAACCTGAATCCACACCCCTTAGTTTTAATCTATGGGTTCTTCTCCTGCTCTTTTTAGAGCAACAGAGACAGTGGTGGGTTTCTGCTCTAGTGGCGGCAGCGGGAGGCTCTGCCCACCCGCCCGGAACCATCTGCAAATGCACAGAATGCGAGCGCGCACAAGCAAACCAGTAGTAAAAAAATGATAACCCACACTGAACAGGGACCAAGACTATTTCCTCCTCTAAATAACAGCCTTTTGATTTCTGAAGCATGCTATTGTACCTTCCGTCCTTCTTCTTTACTGCCAATGAAACCATTTCTAAAGTTTTTGTTGCAGAATTTGGTTTCCAGTCCCACCATCACAGCCCGTGAAGGCGAACCTATGGCACGTGTGCTACAGGTGGCATGCAGCGCCCTCTCTGCGGGCATGTGAGATATCGCCCCAGTTCTGCTCCGCCGCGTATGCACAGGAGGTGCATGTGGGAGGAGTATGCGTGGGGGCACATGTGAGAGGAGCAGGTGTGTGGGGGGCCAGATGCTGAAGATGAAACTCAAGTACTTTGGCCACCTAATAAGAAGGAAGGACACCCTGGAGAAGAGCCTAATGCTGGGAACGACTGAGGGCAAAAGAAGGAGGGGACGACAGAGAATGAAGTGGCTGGATGGAGTCACTGAAGCAGTAGGTGTGAACTTAAATGGACTCCAGTGGATGGTAGAGGACAGGAAGGCCTGGAGGAATGTTGTCCATGGGCTCACGATGGGTCGGACATGACTTCACAACTAACAACAACAATTGACTCATATTTATGGTGGCTGCAGTCTCCCAGGTTCATGTGGTCACCTTTACGAACTGCTGAACAAAGTCAATGGGAAAACCAGATTTAACAACTGCACTGAGTCACTTAACATCAGTGGCAAGAAACGTAATAAAATGGGGCAAAACTCACTTAAGAACTCATCTCGCTTAGCAGCAGAAATTTTGAGCTCAATTGTGGATACAAAGGCTACTTCTATCACACATTGCTTCCAAATTAACTCTCCTGTATAATCAAGAGTGAAAAACATTATGGTAACGAAAGAGGTGCTAAGGCAAGAACAGCTTCATACCGTATTTTTCAGAGTATAAGACACACTCCCCCCCCCAAAGTGGGTGTAAATGTCTATGCGTCTTATACTCCAAATATTGTGCCGGGGGGGGGGGGGGAGGGAGTTTGGTACAGTGATGATCAGCTGTTCTAGAACGGCCGGCATTGGCAAATGGACCACACTGAACGGGGGGTGGCAAAAGGGTGGCGGTGAATGGACCATGCTAAACAGGCAGCAGCGGCGAATAGGCGACAGCAAATGGACTGCATCAAATGGGGGGGCAGCAAACGGGCTGCGGCGAATGGGCCGCGGTGGCAACAAATATGCCATGGCAAATAGGCTAGAATCTAGATGAATGCTGGAAGGCAGAGGCAGATTTTTTTTCTTGTTTTCCTCACCAAAAGTCTTATAGTCCGGAGCGTCTTATAGTCTGAAAAATACAGTAATTCTTTGTGTTATCTAAAGCTAAAATATCCCCAAATAAGGCCAGAGTCATTCACCAACCTTGTTGACTTTCCGGAACTAGCTTGCTTGGATGCAATAAGCCTGCTTGATCAAAAAAACAGCAACGAGGCAATGTAGGAATAGATAGCTGTAGCTTATTCACAGTGTGGCTTATTAGGTGAACTTCCAGTGGAATCAAAACATAATAATGTTCCAGATAAGAGAAAATAAGAGGAGTTCTCCCACCAGCACAGAGAGCAAATGTTCTCTATTCTTCCACGCTGCCTATCAATCACCAGAATGCCCCGAGCAAATCTCAGGAGGCCAAAAAAATCCACATCTTTTCTTACAACAGCAACAGCCATAAATGAAACTGTCGACAGACTTAATAATACCTGAGAGCAGCAGCTGCCTGCATCTTTGTCTATTTTTCCTTCAGTGGTTACATGATAAAAAGTGTAAACATTGGCTCAAGTGATGATGAGGATAGTCCAGTCAAGGGCAAGGCCCTCCTGAGCTCCATTTTCAATGGCAGAGGCACCACGGGCTGGTCCTTGGCTGTTTCCAGGGTCTCCCCGCAGGCCAGATCTAAGCAGGATCCAGCCCGCAGGCCTTGAGTTTGACACCCCTGCCTTAGTGAATCTGAGAACCAAGTATATAATGTATCCTAAGCTACAGTAGATGTGGCTTCCGTGCAAGCTACCACAAAGTAAGTCAATGGGACCAAGGCATTCTGGAGATCCCAACTACAATGCCCAGAGGCACTACTGAATATGCCCAAGGTCATCTCTCTTAGCACTGACAGGCCTTCTCCCCTACTCCACTTTGACATCATACGTACAATGTCAACAGCCATAAAACAGTAACTAGTAGTACCTTGTAAAGAAAAATAACCACCGTTGAAAACACCTTCATTTATAAGAACATCTATTGAAAAAGAAAAGAAAAATAAGTGAATAACCGCACCCAAGCGCTTTGTAAATATGCCAATCTATCCAAAGAAAGAAAAGACAAAAAGATGGGCATTGATAATAATAAGCTTAATGTAAGGGGTGGGGAAGGATGGCTGGGATAAGATGATTTATCTTTTCCCCTTTTGATCAGTCAGCCAGCCATTCAGTCAGTCATTCAGTCAGTCATTCAGTCCCAGCGTCTGACTGTCAAAGGGCAGCTGGACTTCCATACTTTTTTACACAAAAAAGTAAAGAAGCATCTTTTTTCAAAGAAAAAGCCATGGACATCCAGCTGCCTTTTCAAAAACACCTTTAGGATAAACGTGACTTGGGGGATTGAGCATCTCCACAGACAGACAGTCCATAAATCCGTCCATCCCTCCCTCCCATCCATCCATCACATTTCTAGGCCATCCCTCTCTAAAATTAATCTGGGTTGCTTCACAACAAAAACAAGTAAAGCTATCTATCTATCTATCTATCTATCTATCTATCTATCTATCTATCTATCTATCTATCTATCTATCTATCTATCTATCTATCTATCTATCTATCTATCTATCTATATCTCAAAGGCAAATACCACTTGCTCATCATGAAATCTCCAGAAGTGTAAAGCCTACAAATTTGAAATTTGGCACGTATGTTCCTCTTGGCTTCTAGGTGCTCGCTAAGAAAGGATTTTTCAAATGACCATCACATCATTAGTATTTCTTATACAGTAAGTAGCACGATCTATGCTAAGGAGTTCTACTCCCCCTCCCCACCTGAAAGGAACTCTGTTCCAACTGCCAGCTGCCTTATATTAACATGCTCTGATGTGAAAGAGTTATACATTCTACTCCCTTTCCTCACCTGAAAAGAACTCTGTTCCAATTGCCAGTTGCCTCCTATTGCATTACCTCAGTTCAAACTGGCGTATGTTCCACTCCTTCATTCAGGAGAGATCTGGGGCTCCTTACAGTACTAAACATCGGTACCACATCAAAATGTCTACACCTTGCACCTATGGATCTGCTTCCGGACTCAAGGCATCGGGAGTGATGTTCCCTTATGTGTTTCGATCACTGACCACCACTGAGCCAATGGATTGTGAACTGCATTTCTCCTGAATAGCCCAATCGTATAGTTTCATCACGAAGCACGGTTATCCAGCTAGTAAAATATAAAAAGAACAGCAGCTACCTGGAGGCAGCAAATCCACCCTCCCCAAAATCCCCCCTCTTGACTTAAAAGCGCCTGAATACACATTAACTGAAGACGTGGCAGAGGAAGCAGATTTTTAAGGGTTGTTCAAAGGCAGGTAGGGAGAGCTGTATGAATCGTGTGTGTGTGTGTGTGTGTGTGTACACGCACGCACGCACGCACGCACTGTTAGAGGTACGAGCTGAATTTGCGAGAACAGGAAGGATTTCTTTATTGGCTGGTAATTCTCAGGGAGGTTGGATGGCTAGTGCCATGCTTATACTGCTGAATTCCAAAGTCAACCCTGCCTGCATTCCCAGAGCAGGAACGCAGAGAATGTAAACATGCAACTGGACGGCTCAAACACCAGTTTCTGAAGAGCGAGAGAGTAAAGGGAAACATAAAAGGCAGAAACAGCATGAGAGGGCCCTGAATCAGGAACAGAGGTACAGTCTTCAACTTCACAATTAGGAGCAGAATTTCCATTGCTAATCAAGGGGGTATTAAGTGAGTCACATCTGATTTCATGACCATTTTGACCAGAGGTGGTATTCAGCCGGTCCTATTGCTATTGTCATAATTATTTCTCTGCTCTTCTACCTGTAGAAGACCAAAGCTGTCTGAAACGGTATAGGGCTTCCTACCTAGGCAGGGAGCTGGACTAGATGACCTCCAAGGTCCCTTCCAACTCTGCTATTGTATTGTATTGTATTGTAAAGCTGCAATACAAAAGACCAACTACAGTCTCCAATCTTTAGAAACAAAAATGGCCAACGTAGATCACTTTTAAAAAGTAGTCTGAAAACCAGCTTGATCCAAGAGCAGCTGGAACTCTATAAATGCTTGAACAAATAGACACATCCACAGTTGTTGCATAATGCAAGGCAACATAGGGTCGGCTGCAATTTACAGCATGCAGATGCCAATTTGCACCAAAGGATGCCCACTATTTGCCAACTCTACATCCTCACCAGGCTTCATGTGGCATGCCAGGGACAATGGTATATTCAAAAAGCAGGCAGGATGAGGTGGAGTTTAATGGCTAAGAGTAATTAAATATGAAATGGCACACAAACCCTCTGCAAAGCTTTTTTGTACTTATTCCCACTTCTACCAGCACTCACAATAAACAAGGCCAGATTTCTTAGGTCTCTGGAGGCCAAATAATTCCAATATCTTTTGGAAACAATGCAAAGCAGCATAATTTTAGGGAGGGAGGGCGATCATTTAAACTATAAGCATTTGACAACGGTTTGTCCAGGGGAGACATGATACAGAACCTTCTCAGGGGTTGCCACAAAGAAGAGGGAGTCAAACTATTCACCAAGGCACCTGAGGACAGAACAAGAAGCAATGGGTGGAAACTAATCAAGGAGAGAAGCAGTCTAGAATACAGGAGAAATTTCCTGACAGTTAGAACAATTAATCAGTGGAACAGCTTGCCTCCAGAAGTTGTGGGTGCCCCAACACTGGAAGTCTTTAAGAAGATGTTGGATAGCCATTTGTCTGAAATGGTACAGGATTTCCTGTCTAGGCAGGGGGTTGGACTAGAAGACCTCCAAGGTCCCTTCCAACTCTGCTATTGTATTATTGTATTATTGAATGGCCTAGTTTTAAAACTGACCTTAAAAATTCCCTTTCGGAAGATTCTGGATCTATACGTGACGATAAGCAGCTCAGACCCGAAGACATTTGATGCTATTTATTTATATAGCAACAACTCAAGGTATTTGCAAGCCAGCCAGAACTGTTATACTATACAGCTGCTGTCTTGTGATACTATACAGATTTTAAAACTACAGTCAGAAATATTAATTATGGTACTGGAAAAGTCTTAATGGCATCTGGCATCTGGCTAAGAAACTAAAGCACCAGAAATAGCTTCATGCAGCGATGAGCTTGGCATAATTAAGGTAAACACCAGCCTTCCTAAGTAATCCATCTTAAAGGGATAAGATGCTAAATGTAGCTGGGATTCCATGTTAGCTCTTTATTTTGCTCCCCAGCTGATAATAATCCAAGCTTGCGAAGACAAAGAGTTGTTCTCCTAGAATAGTTTCTCCTACCTCTCCTGGTTCTGTATCCCAGGTGAATACAGAACCTTCTCCTGCAGCCCCTCACTTAACTGTCTTCACTTACCTTTTTCCAAGCACAGGTTCACGTTCACCACCAGTGAGCTGCGCACAAACGACTGAACTGCTTCCTCGTTGTGCTGGCCAATACCACTCCCACTTCAACTTTAAAGTGGAGTGTTGAGCAATAGAAACTACCCTCTTCCGTCAACCTGGGTGTGCCACCTTTGCAACAGCTCTTGAAAATCCTGGCACTGGAAACAGGGCACGTGTCCTGGAGCTATGGGGGGGGGGGGGGATAAATGAGGGACAGGCAGTGCTGTGCGTTTTCGCAGTTGTAGAGAAGTTGCTTTGGAACTTCCGCCTGTTGCCGAACCCTGGAAGCTTCAGGATTTGATCTTCCACTAAGAAACACTTTGCCTAGATTATTTCTCTGTGACTGGCCCTGATAAAAGATTTAGAAGCTAAGGCAGTGAAAACAATAGGCCATTCTACTGCTGTTTTTTCCCCCTCCCTTTTTCTCTTACTGTATAATTACTTTATATGTTCGGATGAATGCTAATCACAGAAAATGAATAGCGGTTTGGATTTCCTGATACAAAGAGGAAAACCGTCGCTGGTATTTTATTACAGGTTCATTTCTGAAAAGCTCACTGACCATGTCCCTCGTTACATAACTGGATTTTTACAAAGAAAGCTGAGGAGCCTGCCAACTTGCTTGGTTTTCTATATAGGTAGTCACAGAACCCATAGGGCTGGAAAGGACCTTGGAGGTCTTCTAGTCCAGCCCCTTTACAACCACAATTGGGAGCAGAATTTCCATTGCTAAGCAAGACAATTGTTAAGGTAAAGGGTCCCTTCGCACATATGTGCTAGTGGTTCCTGACTCTAGGGGGCGGTGCTCATCTCCGTTTCAAAGCCAGCGCTGTCCAAAGACGTCTCCGGGGTCATGTGGTTGGCATGACTAAACACCAAAGGCGCACAGAACGCTGTTACCTTCCCACCAAAGGGGGTCCCTATTTTTCTACTTGCATTTTTACATGCTTTCGAACTGCTAGGTTGGCAGAAGCTGGGACAAGTAATGGGAGCTCACTCCATTACGTGGCGCTAGGGATTTGAACCACCGACCTTTCTGATCGACAAGCTCAGTGTCTTAGCTGTGCTGATTGTTACCTTAGCTGTGCTGATTTTACAATCTGTTTTGCCACAGTAGTTATGCAATTTACTGCAATTGTTAAATAAAGTGTGCTGTTCTTAAGGCAACCTAACTTCCTCTGTTCATTATGCTTGTCAGAATCCGGATGGGAAGGCCGCAAACGGTGATCACATGACTCTAGAATTCTGCAACTGTCCTAAACACAGATTTGAATTTTGATCATGTGACCATAGGGATGCTGCAATGGTTATAAATGCAGTTAAGTCCCTTTTTTCCCCAGTGTTTACTAAATTAATGGTCGTAAGCTGAGAACTACTGTATTTTTTGGAGTATAAGACGTACCTTTTCCCCCCCAAAGAGGGTGAAAATCTGGGTGCGTCTTATACACGAATATAGCATTTTGGGTCTCCCACATACCAGTCCCCTTCACAAAATGCTCCTGGGGGCTGGGGAGGACAAAAACAAGTGACAAACGGGTAGTTTTTTGCTTGTTTTTGCCTCCCCTCCCCCAGTCCCCAGGAGCACTCTACAAGCCTGGTAAAAAAACAAACCAGACCCATTTTCGTGAAAAACAGGCCGGGTTTTTTTGCTTGTTTTTAGCGCCCCACCCCCCTCGCCCAACCAGCAGGAACACTTTGCAGGTCTCTCAAACTCTCTACGTGCCCCGTTTTTCACAAAAAATGAGCCATGCAGAGGGTTTGGGAAGTCTGCAGAGTGCAAAAACTTTTTTTTTTAAATTTACCTCTTCAAAATCTTGATGTGTCTTATACTCCGGTGCGTCTTATGTTCCGAAAAATATGGTACCTGTATTTTTTCACTCACAAGTTCCTGGTTCAATTCCACCACTAGCCAAAACTGATAAAGACTTCAGGAAATTTGCAACAGTTGCTCCCTTCTGTGTGGTCCTAATAAAGATATTAATCCTTGTGACTTCACTGTTCATTTTTATCTTCTGCAGCAGACAAAAGGCTATCCCACTTCTGAAACATTACCATTGTCTTTTTTTGCAGGCTTCACTCTTGCTGCACACATACAGCACATCAGACTATTGGAGGGTTTCCCAAATAGCCAGCACAACGGCGCTATACATTCGCACACCAAGTAGACAAGAGCCCTGTTTGTGTGTGTTATTTCCAGATCTTGATGCAACCAGATAAAGACTCCTAGAGAAAAGATTCTGCAGAAGTTTTAGATTTTTCTCAGCTCTCTTGTACCCTGCACAGGAATCAAACTTGCTTTCAAAGAGGCAGAAACTCCATAGATGCAAGAGAGCTAAAGAAATGTCCTAAAGCAGACAAACTCAGGCCTCTGTTAGCACAATCCTACTTGTGTCTCGTTGGTACAAGCGATTAGCTTCACATATTCTTTCGCCAAGTCTGAGCCAGACCAACCCATAGAACAACTAAACAATGCATGGCTGAAAGGCTGCCAATTCGGAATGCAACATCTGGAATGAAAACCAGGCAACCCCCAACTTCTCAAACCTTAGCCAGGCCTACAAAGAGTTAATCCCAGATTGTAGTTTTCCAGCTTCTTGGGAACAAATTTGCACAACCAGGAAAGCAGTTTTTAAAACGTTTTACTATTTTTGGTACAGCTCAAGGCCAGGGGTCATCAACCTTTCAGACCTCAAGGACCACTAAATTCATAATCACCAATATGATTCTCCTAATGACTGGCTGAGTGGGCGTGGCTAGATGGTCATGTGACTGGGTGGGCGTGGCCAACTCGATGTCACTCACGTCAAGAGGCGCCTCACCAGCCTCTACTCACCCCTCCCCTCCCCTCCCCGCCACTTCTCGCCTACCCGCCTGGGCTCCTTAGAGCCCCAACAGGAAGCAGCTGTTGGAGCAAAGCAGCCACCAGGAGAAAGAGTTGGCAAAACAGCTCAGTTCAAATTGGATCTGGCCGAGAAGGAGGCTCAGCAGAAGCACCTCACTGAGGACTACGAGCATAGGCTTTCTAAGAAGAGGGAAGACCTGTTGGAGTGCAAGGCCAGGTCCTGGCGCCTGAAGGCTCAGCAGGGCTGTTCCAGGTCATGACGCAGTCCTACTGGAACAAGGCCCTCTTACCCTTTGCCACCAGCGGCTCTTCCCTCCAGCCTTTGCCCAAAAGCCCCTCACCAGGAGGCTGAAGCAGACCCCAAGTCGGAATTTCTGCACCCCCTCCAACCTGCACAAAAAGACCCCGAAGGGGGAGACTCTCTGCAGCAACACAAACATTCATTGCATGTATCCGTCCCAGGGGCTGTAATTTGAGGGCCCCTGATTTAGTGCAATATAAAAAATGCAAATCATTTTTCTCCGGACCACCAAAATGTTCCCACGGACCAGCAGTCGGAGACCACTGCTGCAGGCCCTTCCTAAAAAAGAGTGATATGAAACAGAGGAGGGGGAGGGGGAGACCCAATTTTTTTTCTCTGGGAGCATGGTCTCCCTGCCTCAACCCACTGCCCTCCAGTGACATTACTCAACGTGTAGTCCTCAATGGAACTGCATCTACATGGAAGGAAGTATGCAGTGGAGTCCCCCAAGGCTCTGTTTTAGGCCCAGTACTCTTTAACATCTTCATCAATGATTTGGATGAGGGGATAAATGGGGAACTCATCAAATTTGCAGACAACACCAAGCTGGCAGGAATAGCCAACACTCCAGAAGATAGGCTTAAGATACAGAAGGATCTAGACAAACTTGAACATTGGGCATTATCTAATAAAATGAAATTCAATTGTGAAAAAAGTAAGGTCCTACATATAGGCAAGAAAAACCAAATGCACAAGTACAGTATAGGTGGTACCTTGCTCAATAGTAGCAGCTGTGAGAGGGATCTAGGAATCCTAGTGGACAACCATTTAAATATGAGCCAGCAGTGTGCAGCAGCTGCCAAAAAAGCCAACACAGTTCTAGGCTGCATAAACAGAGGGATAGAATCTAGATCACGTGACGTGTTAATGCCACTGTATAGTGCCTTGGTAAGGCCACGCTTGGAATACTGCATACAGTTTTGGTCGCCACGATGTAGAAAAGACGTGGAGACTCTGGAAAGAGTGCAGAGAAGAGCAACCAAGATGATTAGGGGACTGGAGACTAAAACATATGAAGAACGGCTGCAGGAGCTGGGTATGTTTAGTTTGATGAAGAGAAGGACCAGGGGAGACATGATAGCAGTGTTCTGATATCTCAGAGGGTGCCACAAAGAAGAGGGAGTCAAACTATTCTCCAAGGCACCTGGGGGCAGGACAAGAAGCAATGGGTGGAAACTAATCAAGGAGAGAAGCAACTTAGAACTAAGGAGAAATTTCCTGACAGAACAATTAACCTCTGGAACAGCTTGCCTCCAGAAGTTGTGAATGCCCCAACCCTGGAAGTCTTTAAAAAGATGTTAGATAGCCATTTGTCTGAAATGGTATAAGGTTCCTGCCCACGCAGGGGGTTGGACTAGAAGACCTACAAGGTCCCTTCCAACTCTGCTATTGTATTGTATTGTATTGTAATTCCTGTTACTCATTGTTTGCACAAGCAACAGGCAGGCTGGGAGGCTCGGAGGCACCTGGGGTGGGCTGCCCCGAAGGTGCTAACTACTTCGAGATCAAAGAGGAGGAGCGGATAGCGCAACAGCTTGCATGCAATAATAATAAAAGAATATTGCAAACGTTTACCTTTTTTTAAAAAAAATAACCTGCCTTCTGTCTGGCCTTTGGCAGTACTAAGCAGAATTAAACACAAAGAAAAGAAAAAGGAAAACAGGCTGCAAAAGATGGTCCGTTTGTGCTTACTCTATGAGGGGCGCCTGCCCTCGTGTGAACCAACCAGAGCATCTCGAGGAAGGTCAGAGTAGATATATAAGCCATCAATCAAGAAGAAGAGGTCCATCTCTTTAAAAAAAAAAGGCATGTGCATGCTGGGCCAGCTGGTATTTGGGTTTCCGGCGTTCCATCGTGCACACGCATTCTGGTTTGGGCACTCGGTGCCAAAAAGGTTCGCCATCGCTGGACTAGAACTCACAATCTCCTGGTTTCCAGCTTGATGCCTTAATCCGGGGTGTCAACCTCAAGGCCCCAGGGCCACACTGGTCCACGAGGTGTTTAGATCCAGCCCACAGGGCCGCCCTGGAAAAAGGGAAGGACCAACCCGCGATGCCTCTGCCAGCAAAAATGGAGCCCTTCCCTCTCCGAGCCCTGTTTTCAGCTGTGACGGCCTCCTGCAATCCTCTACAGAGCTCCTGTTTGCTGACAGAGCACCTGGGTGCTGACATGAGTGACATCGAGTTGGCCATGCCCAACCTGCCTCCTGGCCCTCCCAAGGTCAAACGCAATCCTGATGTGGCCCGCAATGAAATCAGGTTTGACACCTGCCCTAACCAGTACACCAGACGGTCCCTCCTTGTATTCTATAATTCTCCAAATGAAACAATTCTATAAGTAAATTGTTTCGAGGTTCACTGAAAGGGAGGGATGTCTTCATAGGGAAGTCAACAAAGACACATTGAAAACCACAACATGTGATTAAAGTCCTTTTTGTTTGTTTTTTATACAAGTATCAC
This sequence comes from Rhabdophis nuchalis, assembly GCA_039707465.1. Classification (NCBI taxonomy): domain Eukaryota; kingdom Metazoa; phylum Chordata; class Lepidosauria; order Squamata; family Natricidae; genus Rhabdophis; species Rhabdophis nuchalis. The sequence goes on from CM077644.1 coordinate 229,989,360, forward strand.
ATACATGGGAAAAAAGAATGAAGCTTTGCTTATGTAGTCATGTCCACTATCTGGATTTTTCTGACAGACACGTATAAACTCACAGGGATAACTTCAGGCTGCTGTCTAGGCTAAACATATCAAATTACAGCATTACGTGCTATAAATTATCTTAAAAGTGCACAACTTTTCCTGGGAGAATCAAACATAATCCAGCTGTTAAACGATTCTCAAAAATTACACTTACACTTGTGGGAAAGCTCAATTTTATGCAATCGTTTCATTTGTTCAGTACAAAACAATAAGAGGCTTTCATGGACACCCTTAATCTTTTTCCCCCCCTTTAATCCCCTCCGTTACAGTGTAAACAGAAATAAGAGCAATAAGGGGTTTTCCCCAACCCCATTCCAAATGACTTTCACCGAAATACTTTCACTGAGGAGTTTTGAGAGATGCTTACTGGCACGATACTTTCATTAACTCTTCTGTTAAGCTCCAAAAGGCATAAAGTTTCATGAGAATCAGTCAGCTAACAAATTGAGGTAAAAGAAAAAGAAAACCCCGGAACATGCAATGTAATTAAGTAGTAGGCAAGTTATGATGAATTCGTAATCCCATCGACCAAAAGACAGTAAAGAAGCATTTCTCTCGATTCCAATGGCACACTTAGATTTAAAATAAAGGGGTGAGCCAACCTTCACATTATTTTTTCCTTCTTATTCCTGACATGTAAAGGTGTTTTTTTTAAAATAAAAGTCTTATTTTTACCACGTAGATTTTAAAACACTCCAATCACAACCTGAAACTAAGCCTTTGCTTAAATTAGTACCTCATCCAAATCCTCTTTGATCAGAGCACACTAAATCGAAGCGCCCTGGCAATCTTTTCATGAAGTTCACCATTGAGGCAGTCAAGTGTCTAGCTCTTCTGGAGGAAGAAATTCTAATTGTTCAAGTAAACAAACACTGAGGCTGTTAAGTGGTTCTAGACCAGGGGTGGGCAAACTTTGCAACTTTACGTCTGAAGGACTTCAGCTCCCAGAATTCTCCAGCCAGCAAAGCCCTGCCCCATACATCCCTTGGGCCGATTCGCTCTCACAGAGAGGGACTTCTCCGGGTGCCGTCCACCAGGCAATGCCAGCGGGCAACGCCCAGGGGAAGGGCCTTCTCTATGATGGGCCCGACCCTTTGGAATGACCTTCCCCTTGATATTAGAACGACCACGGATCTCCGCTCCTTCCGCCAGAAACTCCAAACCCACTTGTTTCATCTAACCGTCCTGGCCTAACTTCATGCTTCCCGCCTCAGTCTGTAATTTTAAATTATTTTATTTGGTTTTATGGGTCAAGTTTTAATTTTTATAAATTTGTACAGAGGACTATTTAATTCGATTTTAGTTTATATGTATTGTTATGGTTTTGATAATTTTAACTCTACCTGTACACCGCCCCGAGTCCCTTCGGGGAGAGGGGGGCGGTCTAGAAATCTAATTAAATAAATAAATTAAATAAATAAAGCTGGCTGGAGAATTCTGGGAGCTGAAGTCCTTCAGACTTAAAGTTGCAAAGTTTGCCCACCCCTGGTCTAGACAAAGGTACAGTTGATTTAAGATTCTGCAGACAGGTGCTAGGCAAGCACTCCTAAGCACCTTTCAAAAGTTTCAGTTCAAAGTACTGCCCAGCTGTACAACTCACCCTCCCTCCCTCTTATGGGAGCCATAGAATTAAAAAGCAAAGAGAAATCAGCATAAAGCTAGCCAGAACATCTGCAATATTGATGACCCAGCAGATGCAATCCCGTCCTTCGACTATGTTGTTTACACATCACATCTGCTCAACCCCATAGGCACCAGCCGTTCCAGTTCCACCTGCACGTCATGCCACTGCGGAAACTTGCAAAACTGCAGCATTTCTTTAGCACATGGCACATTGAACCACTGGATTCCTGAAGAGCTAAACTTTTTGATGCTGTGCAAGGGTGCTGAGCCCCCGGTATGCGGAAGCTATGGAGAACAAAAAAAAAAGTTTCCACTGCCCAGGGAAGGAGGTGAAAAGCCACAGCTTTCACACACATGGTTTGAAGAAACATTAACAAGAATGTGAATCTGAGCTGTGGTGGCGCAGTGGTTAGAATGAAGCATTGCAGGCTAACTCTCCCCCTTGCCAGGAGTCTCATTCTGACTGGTTCAAGGCTGACTCAGTCTTCCTTTTTTCCATGGTTAGTAAAATGAGGACCCAGATTGTTGGGGGCAAGAGGCTGACTCTGTAAACTGCTTAGAGCGGTCTATACATCCAAGTGCTGCCGCTAAGTGCTATTGGTAAGGCCACACATGGAATACTGCATCCAGTTTTGGTCGCCAAGAAAAGATGTGGAGACTCTAGAAAGAGTGCAGAGAAGAGCAACAAAGATGATTAGGGGACTGGAGACTAAAACATATGAAGAACGGTTGCTGGAACTGGTATGTCTAGTTTAATAAAAAGGACTAGGGGAGACATGATAGCAGTGTTCCAATATCTCAGGGGCCCTTCACACAGTCACTCAAGCGCTCGTGACATCTCGGCTGGATTACTGTAACGCTCTCTACATGGGGCTCCCCTTGAGGTGCACTCGAAGGCTACAGTTAGTTCAGAATGCGGCCGCGCGGGTGATTATGGGTGCCCCAAGGCAAGCCCACATAACACCTCTCCTGCGCGAGCTGCACTGGCTGCCTGTGGCCTTTCGAGTGCGCTTCAAGGTGTTGACGACCATCTTCAAATCGCTCCATGGCTCGGGGCCTAGCTATATACGAGACCGCCTCCTGCCCCATACATCCCTTCGTCCGATCCGCTCCCACAGAGAGGGTCTTCTCCGGGTACCGTCGGCTAGGCAATGCCGGTTGGCGACCCCCAGGGGAAGGGCCTTCTCTGTGGCGGGCCCGGCCCTCTGGAACGACCTACCCCCCGACCTACGCACCATCTCGGACCTCCGCCTCTTCCGCCAACGTCTTAAGACGTATTTATTCCAACAAGCCGGCCTAGCATAGCCATCCGTTTCTGACTTTTATCCATAAATTTTAATCTTCAGGTTTTAAAATGGGTTTTTTAGCACGGGATTTAATTTAATATGCTTTTAATAATGTATATTGGGTTTTTTTTGTATGATTTTAATAATGCCTTTAATAATGGGTCCTAACAATGGAGAAGGGCAGGGTATAAATTCGAAAAATAAAAATAAAATAAAAATAAAAATAATAGGGGTTGCCACAAAGAAGAAGGAGTCAAGCTATTCTCCAAAGTACCTGAAAGCAGGACAAGAAGCAATGGGTGGAAACTAATCAAGGAGAGAAGCAACTTAGAACTGAGGAGAAATTTCCCGACAGAACAATTAGTCAGTGGAACTCCTTGCCTCCAGAAGTTGTGAATGCCCCAACACTGCAAGTCTTTAAGAAGTTGTTGGATAGCCATTTGTCTGAAATGGCATAGGGCTCCTGCCTAGGCAGGGGGTTGGACTAGATGACCTCCAAGGTCCCTTCCAACTCTGCTATTGTATTGTATTGTATTGTTTCTATTGCTAAGTTTCAAGAATGAAACCATTCATCACCAATTTCAACAGAAGGGTGCAGGCAAGGGGAAAGAGTTTATGGAAGGTATGGGGATCAGTGGCTATTAGCCTTGATGGCAGTGCGACTGCCCCTGAAGCCATCTGCTGGAAGGCTAAGTTGGCTTCCTTCTGTAGTTGGTGGACCACTATGTAACAGGCTCCTGAATTACATAGGTCAGGGGTCTGATCCATCAGAGCGTTGTTTAGGTTCTTTTGACCACCATAAGAAGACAAAGGTTCAATCAGAAAAGTTCACCAAATGTGTTTCAGCCAATTATTCTCTGGAGCCTTTGGGGCTCTCGCAGATTGGTAGTTTGCTTGCTACTGCTTCATTATCCAACTAAGTGAAGATGTTACCCCGTTGGGTAACAAAACATGTGCAAGCAAACCACCAACCTCAGAGAGCACCGAAGGACTCCACAGTTCAACCTCCATCTACATACGTATATTTTCTTCTATTGGTACCAATTATTCTCTCTCAGCCCAACCCAACTCATAGGATTGTGGTAATGCAGGAAAAGAGAAACAGCTCCTGAAATGAAAGTCAGGAAGGAAATCTAGCAAGCAAGTAAATAAAAAGGAGATAAACACCCAGGGACGTGGTGGCTTAATGGCTAAGATGCTGAGCTTCTCAATCAGAAAGGTCAGCAGTTCGCCGGTTCGAATCCCTAGTGCCATGTAACGGAGTGAGCTCCCGTTACTTGTCCCAGCAGTTCGAAAGTGTGTAAAAATGCAAGTAGAAAAAATAGGAACCACCTTTGGTGGGAATGTAACAGCGTTCTGTTTAATCAGGCCGTCCACATGACCAAGGAGACGTGTTCGGACAGCGCTGGCTCTTCAGCTTTGAAACGGAGATGAACACTGCCCCCTAGAGTCGGGAACGATTAGCACATATGTGCGAGGGGAACCTTTACCTTTACTGTTACCCATTGAAACTGGCAGCCTCCTGGTTTTTATTTATGTTTTTAGTTGAATGATCTGCAGCACTGAACAGTAATCATACGTACTCATTCTTTGATTGCAACGATGCCATTTCATCACAGGCATTCTGGTGCCCCGTTTAACTAAACATTCAGTTTCTGAAGGAATCTAAGAAGCTGCCTTATATATTTGCCTGTCTGAACATTCACATTTGACAGAAAGTAAGCTTCCATCCAAGTATCGGTGAAATGTTTGAAATGCTCCACTGTTTACCCAAGTTATTTGATTGTAGTCAGGAATGGGCAACTCTGGCAACTGTATGACATATAAACTTCAACTCCCAGAATTCCTGAGCCAATTGATCTTAGTGATTGCCTCTATTATAATTGTATTGTTTTTATTTTCAGTTGTGTTTTATGCTTTCTTTTCATTTATATTTATAGGTTTTAGTAGTGTTTCTGCACACACCTAAAATGCTTGTGTGATGTATGCTGTGCTTTCTGGCTGTATGGCCATTATAGAGATTAGACCTAAAACAACCCTGTTCTAATGTCCTGAGGAAATTCTTTGCCCTGCATTCTTTACTCATTCATGCATGAATAAGAACTTCCTAGGTGGCCAACTCTGGTGATCCTTCTCAGATTACACAATTCCTTAAGTAGCTACTAAAAATGAAGCAACAGTAGTCATGGAACATCACAGTCTCCGTGGGTGAGACTTGAGCAAAGCAACTACAAAGCCTTTGGTTGGCGTTTTTTTTAGTTATGGTCATGGAAACTTCAGTAACCATGTTTGTTTAGACCTGATTGAGGCATAGAGGCACTTACAGAGAAATTTGTGGTAGGACAGGTTTTCTAGAACAGGGGTCCCCAACCCCCGGGCCGTGGACCGGTGCTGGTCCGTGGCTTGATAGGAACTGGGCCGCAGGGCCGGAGAGGAAGAGGAGGGAGCAGCCCCCTGGGCAGAGCGCGCACCAGATGCAGGAGAGCGCAGGAACGGTCGTTCGCGCCGTTGAAGGCCCTAGAGGGCTGAGTGAGCTGACTCCCTCCCGCGTGTGCATGCGCAGGCATGGCTGTTCGCACCGTTGGAGGCCCTAGAGGGCCGAGTGAGCCGACTCCCCCCTGCGTGCGCATGTGCCACCTGTCCCCCCCCCCCCCCGCTCCTTCTCTTCGCCAGCCGGTCCACAGAATTTTTTTTTTAATGAAACCGGTCCCTGGTGCAAAAAAGGTTGGGGACACCTGTTCTAGAAGACCTGAGAACCTGCAAAAATCCTATGGATTCCTAAGAGACATTTGGGAATGATGATTTAGAATTTCATGCCTGATCGTCAAGTTTATTTTTTCTTTTTTTATTAGATTTGTATCCTGCTTCTTGTCCAGGGCTTGAGAGGACTTAGATGGGAGCTATTTAATTCTCACCACAAGTTGCAGTCAACATCTTTTTCTTTTCTTCCCGTGTATCAAATCTTAATTTTCCATCACGTCTACTGAAAAACCAAGACTGGAATTCAGACAAGACAGCATACAGATTATATGCATACTATAGTTGTGCCTAGTTGGAGTGAAATTCTCTTGTAAGGTTTGCCTCAAAAGAGGGGGGAAAAACCATCCTTCTAGGACTAGGTTTTCCTGAAATGAGAGATCTACAACGTAATCCTTTAAATGCTTGTTTTGGGATACTATTAACTGTCATTTTTAAAATTTCACTTAAGATTTTAATCATTCCTAGTTCAAGAGCACCTTCACAGACTGAGTCTTAAATTGTTTTAATTTGATTTTAATTTGTGGGTAATTTTTAGGGAGCTGTTTTTTAGCACAGGACACTTTAATTTAATTAGATTTTATTGTTTGCAGTTTTATCTATTTATTATTTATATGCTTGTATCTCCGCTTTTTAACTTCCTGTGCACCACCCTGAGTCCCTTCGGGGAGATAGGCGCGGTATAAAAATTAAATAAATTCAAATTCAATTCCAAAAATGTAGTATAATCAATGGTAAACTAGATTTAGATGGTGGCATCTTATAAAAACAAAGAAGCTGTTGTGAGATAACTCGAGATTTTAATCTTCCTCACATGAGGTATTGAATGAATTTAGCTGAAAATTTAGCTGAAGCTAAATGAATTTAGCTATGAGATTTGGGGGGGGGGGATGAGAATCACAATACCCCAAAGCTGTGAGTTAAGGACTACTTGATTCAGAAATCAAGAACTATCAAGAACAACCATACACTAGATCTGTCAACAGCTTCAGCTTATTTGGGATATTATGGTGAAGTTACCTTTCAAGTCAAGTCAATTTCTTTTAAAAAAAAATATTTTTAATTGAGTAATCATTAAAAACATAGGACATAGAACGACCTTTGTCATTTCCATACATATTTTAACACAACAACAAATGCAATTTCTACTTATCGTACATACCTACATTAATCTTATTACCACATCCCCTATTCTCCTTTATATATTTATCTCTGTATTATCCAGTTCCAGTTTTACAGTCCTCAAAGTGTTCGGTTCTGACTCCATTTCCTCATTTCCAACCACTGATACATTTTGTTCCAAATTTCATAATATTCTGTCTCATCTCTATTTTTTATTTCTAGAATCAGTCTGTCCATTTCTGCACAGATCAAAATTTTCTTTACTACCTCTTCTTCAGTGGAGGCATCTCTGTTTTTCCAATTTTGTGCATATACCAATCTGGCTGCAGTTAACACATGCAAATCAAGTCAATTTCTGATCACTTCACAAATATGAATCAGTAGGGAGTTTGGGACAACAATGTATAACTGATTCACCAATACCACTTTCTAAGGGCAGCAGTTTTCAACCTGTGGGTCGCGACCCCTTTGGGGGTCGAATGACCCTTTCACAGGGGTCACTTAAAACCATTGGAAAACACGTTTTCGATGGTCTTAGGAACTGAGACACCAATTTTATGGTTGGGGGTCACCACAACATGAGGAACTGTATTAAAGGGTCACGGCATTGGGAAGGTTGAGAACCACTGTTCTAAGGCTTTTCAATACCTAATCTTAAAATCAGCCTAAAATAAAATAAAATAACCCCTAAAATCAGGATATGCTATAGGAACTGGGTATGTCTAGTTTGATGAAGAGAAGGACCAGGGGAGACACGATAGCAGTGTTCCGATATCTCAGAGGGTGCCACAAAGAAGAGGGAGTCAAACTTTTCTCCAAGGCACCTGGGGGCAGGACAAGGAGCAATGGGTGGAAACTAACCAAGGAGAGAAGCAACTTAGAACTAAGGAGAAATTTCCTAACAGTAAGAACAATTAACCTCTGGAACAGCTTGCCTCCAGCAGTTGTGAATGCCCCAACCCTGGAAGTCTTTAAAAAGATGTTAGACAGCCATTTGTCTGAAATGGTATAAGATTCCTGCCCATGCAGGGGGTTGGACTAGAAGACCTACAAGGTCCCTTCCAACTCTGCTATTGTATTGTATTGTATTGTATAGAGACCTCTCATCCACATCAGATCAGACCTTGCTTAATTTCTGCAATTGGTAGAATGGGTATGTTTAGCAAGCAACATTACTGCAAACTTCTTCCCACACCACAAGCTTAGTTTTTCCAGATAGTTGCTCTCCAGATTAATGTTATGCAAAAAATACAACCACCCCCCAATTTGTCCAATTAGTATAGTTTTCATTCAATCTAAAAAAACCTTTCAAATATTGGTAGATTACAATGTTTTTGCCTTCATTTGATTTGAGTTAGTCAAGGGATTTGTGTGTCTGTGTGTGTGAGAGAGAGGGGGGAAGGAAGGAGTAAGGTAACTCTGCTTCTTTAAATCCAATTAAACAATAAAATAATTAACATGATTAAAAACAATTTTGGGAAAATTAAATTAAGACGTAATTAAGAATGTAGTTCAACTAACAAGCATGATTTCTGCTACCAGGGAAACCCAAAATCTGATGAAAAAACACACACCATATGTTGAGGTTCTTCTGAAAGGCCATAAATCTTGGAGCTAACCTCCCTTCAGGAGTAGGGATTATAGTCCAAAGAGCCAATCAGACAAAATTTATTAGGACTTCCAACACGCCTCTCTTGATGGATCAGGTAGATGTAATTGGGGAGAAGTGGTCCCTCAGATAGCCTGGCTCCAAGCCCCAGGCCCCCCTTTAGAAGTCAATCCCAGCATCTTAAACTCTGTCCAGAAGAAAACTGGTGGAAGAAAATTTTGAGAAATTGCAAAGTAAATTTTAGCTGAGACTCCAATTCCCAGAATACCTAGGCAACATGTATTTTAGTCTCAGCCCAAGTGGAAGGCAAAAAGAGGTGATGAAATTCAAAATTTTCCCCTACTGGTTCTGGGGGCGTGGCTTGGTGAGCATGTGACCGGGTGGGCGTTGCTTGGTCATATGACCAGGAGTGTGTGGCTTGGTGGGCATGTGATCAAGTGGGCGTGGCTGCACAACTGACTTACACACAATGTAAAAGCAGCTGGACGTCACACAAAATGGCCCCTGCAGCAAGCAGGAACCTCACAGATTCACAAAGAGCTCAAAAACCAACTGTCACACTTTATACAAAAATAACACAAAAATGGCACAACTGACTCACACACAATGTAAAAGCAGCTGGACTTCACACAAAATGCCCCCTGCAACAATCAGGCACAGCTGATTGTTGCATAGCTGATCATTGGAACTTTAAAAAAAAACCTTTTAAAGCATTTTTTACTATCGGTTCAGGTGAACCAGCCCGAACCGGTAGCATTTCACCCCTGGCACAAAGGCAGAAAAGATTGTATCAAATCTTCAGATGTATGTGAGCCCATCATTCACCTTGATCATGACTGGGAGAGAAAGGAGTTGAAGCTAAAACATCTAGAACAGTGGTAGTCAACCTGGTCCCTACCGGCCACTAGTGGGCGTTCCAGCTTTCATGGTGGGCGGTAGGGGTTTTGTCCGATACTGAAGCACTTTGCTCTTTTAAATTTAATTGACTTTCCTACTTTATAAATCACCATTACTGTGGAACCGGTGGGCGGTTAGAAACTTTTACTACTAACAGAGATACAAAAGTGGGCGGTAAGTATAAAAAGGTTGACTACCCTGATCTAGAAGATGCTAGATGTAGAAGGTAATTTCAGTCGTTTTTTTTCTTACATTGCTAATGTTGATAAAAATTGGATGCTGGCAAACTATTATCCAGTCACAGAAAACAACTGACAAGCTCTAAACAGCTCTCTTAATTTCCTCTGCAGTTCATTCATTAATTTTCTTCTGTTCATCTGTCATCAAGGAGATCCCATTAAATCAAAGTCCTTTAAAAGGCCCACTTAAATGTTTTTCCTCCCCTAAAGGCTGTCAAGGCAGCACTAAAATCTAAAACATTGCTTGGAGAGAAGATTAAGGGCTTTAAGATTGCACTCTACAGATATAAAACTAAAATGGGACAAAAATGGCACAGAAAATGCTTGATGTTTCCCTAAACCAAGAGTAACAAGTTAATATTTTCCTTTTCAGGCAATGCTCAATATTCAATGACTGCATAAGAGGCAGAAGTGTGTTAACTGTAATACAAAATAATAAAACGTAAAACAATGTTTTAGTCTGGAAGCTAAATTTATAGTGGAAGTGAGAAAAATATTAATGAGGTTCCATTGAATGTTTGGGTTTATTATTCACACTATGCTTTGTGTTAATCTAGTATAGGGGTGTCAAACTCAAGTCCTGCGGGCCACATCTGGCCCATGGGGTGCTTAGATGCAGCCCACAGGGCAGTGTTGGGTCGCCAATTTTTTTACTACCGGTTTGGGAATGTTTGTGCCGTGCTCATGCAATGCTTCTGCACATGCAGAAAAATATACCAATTGTTGTGTCCTCGACCTGCGACTGGTCCCGACTTACTACCAGCCGCAGGTCTTCCAGCCTGCCGGATAGGACCATGGCAACAGGCTGTAGCCAGCCTGTAACCGCCAGTCGCGTCTGATTGGCCAAGACGCGACTGGCGGGAAAGCCGGTCCTGAGCATGTTTCTTCCGCCAAGTAGGCGGGGCGGATCCAATGTGTTATTGTGTTGGTATGTTAAATAAAGTAATAATTCAATTTTGTGCTACTGAAAGTCTAAGCATTCCAAGGAAAGCTTCTGTTGCAGTTTCCTCAAATATTTCAGCCACACAATAAATATTTCATTATTTCTTCCCTCTTGCCTAAACCAAATATTTTAATTCAATCATTTGACTAATTCAAAAAATAACCCCAAAATTTACACAGTTGCAACTCAAAGCACCCTGGTCATTTATGTAACAGAGCCAAAAATGGAAGCAAAATGAACACACCTAAATCATAGCTCAGAGCTCCCTGGAATTAAGAGAAAACATTCTTTGACTTTTTCCTCCTTACAGCTCTCATCTGGCTTGCCTGATAAATTTTAAGGAATTGGAAATGAAATGCTTTAGTCCAAGGCTAACAAAAAACACAGAGATGACTTAACACCTATTTTTACATGTCCAGAATACAAATCAAACACTGACTAGCAGGCAGTAAAAATAATTAACATGGCAGTTAACAAGGGCTATTTTTGAACACAGAAGCATTAAATACGGTAAATTCACAGAGCGGAGTAGAATATTAATTTTCCTGTAATTCATAAAATTCAACTTAGAGGCTGTCTAATTCCAAATCAAAGAGCTAGATCGGTGTATAGTTCAGCTAACAGATCAGAAACGGGGAGTAGTTAAGGTATCAAATCAGAAACCTTGGGTCAGGGGTGTCAAACTCAAACACAGAGGCCAGATTTGATCCGCGTGGCGTTAGAATGGCCTGCGGGGCTGCCCTGAAAACAGTGAAGAACCGGCTTGCAGCGCTTCTGCCAGTAAAAATAGAGCTCGGGAGAGCTGTGTGCAGCTCTACTGAACTTCATTTTCGCTAGCAGAGGGGTGCAGGAGGCTGTCACAGCTGAAAACGGAGCTCATGAGGCCCAAGTACAACACTGCCAAAGTCCGTTTTCTCTGGCAGAGGGTTGCAGGAGGCCATTGCAGCCGAAAACAGAGCTTGGGAGCCGGTTATCGCTGGCAGAGCGCTCAGGCACCCCCGACACGAGTGACATCAAACTGGCCATGCCCCCCCAAGGTCGAACACAACCCTGATGCAGCCCTCAAAGAAATTGAGTTTGACACCCCTGCCTTAGGCACTAATCTGGTTGGGTGACCTAGAGCCCGTCACAATGGCAAAACACTTCTGAAATCTTGTGAAGAAAAGGGACTAGAGAAGGCAGTCTCCAAGAATTGAACATGATTGAAAAGGGGGGGGGGGGGTTTCAAGATCAATTCTAGATGGCTCGCAGAATTAAAGCAGAATGACAAGCATAAAATCAAAAATAGATGATAAGAAATTAAGCAAGGTAGGAAATCCGGTTAGCAATAACAAAATATCATACAGCCACCCACTTCAATGCCAAGAGTGATTCTCAGTCCAAAGGAAATCATTCCTGATGATAAATTGAATTCCTTCTCAAGACAGATCATTGCCTTCGTTGGTAATGGCCCTTCCCAGTTTGAGCAACAGCTCTGCTGCTTCTGCCATTGATCTCTCACAAATAAAAAAAGCAATCTCTTTTCCTCCACGTCTGATGTTCGAGCTTTGAAAAGCCTTGCTTATCTAAACAAATCAGTACCAGTGACGCACAGAACAGAGTATTGCAGAGTTTGGGATAGCTACCATTCCAAATTTTCAGAAATAAGTACACCAAAATAAAAAATAGAATGACAGAGTTGGAAGGGACCTTAGAGATCTTCTAGTCCAACCCTCTGCCTAGACAGGAAACCCTACACCACTTCAGACAAATGGTTATCCAACATCTTCTTAAAGACTTCCAGTGTTGGAGCATTCACAACTTCTGGAGGCAAGTTGTTCCACTGATTAATTGTTCTAATTGTCAGGAAATTTCTCCTCAGTTCTAAGTTGCTTCTCTCTTTGATTAGTTTCCACCCATTGCTTCTTGTCCTGCCCTCAGGCGCTTTGGAGAATCGTTTGATTCCCTCTTCTTTGGGGCAACCCCTGAGATATTGGAACACTACTATCAGGTCTCCCCTAGTCCTTCTTTTCATTAAACTAGGCATATTCAGTTCCTGCAACCGTTCTTCATGTTTTAGTCTCCAGTCCCCTAATCATCTTTGTTGCTCTTCTCTGCACTCGTTCTAGAGTCTCCACATTTTTTAAAATCGTGGCAACCAAAACTGAATGCAGTATTCCAAGTGTGGCCTTACCAAGGCATTGTAAAGTGATTTTAACACTTCATGTGATCTTGATTCTATCCCTCTGTTTATGCAGCCTAGAACTGTGTTGGCTTTTTTGGCAGCTGCTGCACACGGCTGGCTCATATTTAAATGGTTGTCCACTAGGACTCCAAGATCCCTTTCACACAGTTACTACTATTGAGCTGGGGTGATTTTTTTTTTTTAAATCAATGACCTTATTCTGAAAAAAAATGAATACGCACAAGCCTGAAGAATAATTTCTTATAACTGAAAGTTCGTTCTTACTAATATATAAATGTTTTGATTGTTTCCAAGCTATTTCAAATAGACAGCTGGGACAGCACATAATGGAACGTACTGTAACTTGTAGAACTGAATTGCGGGAGCAGGACAAACTTTACTTTTGTGTCAGTATTTTTTTAATGTTTTGGAGGGTGAGCCAATTGTTATACCAAATACCAATCCCAGAACCAAAGAACTGGTTTTGCCTCCTTTCCTAACTCATGGACTTGTCAGGAAAAGAATCAAGCAAGCTTTCTTGCATGCAAACAGGATTTTCTGATGGAAAAGACACTAGAAATAGTATAAGACTTACAGTCATAACTGAGAGAATTATGGCAATTACGGCATGACAGTCATAAAGCAGGTCATCATGTGACCCACCTGATTTTACTACCTTTTTTTTTGCAGTGATAAACTAAGTGCTGCAGTTAAATGAATTCATTGTTTACTCTGGGCCCATTTTTGCCAGAAAGCAGAAGTAAACATCAGGCGCTGGTAAAACCACTGTAAAATACGGCTACATGACCACAGGATGCTGCAAATCAGAGGTGGGTTGCTCCCGGTTCGGCCCGGTTTGGCCAAACCAGAAGTGGCGGTGGCAAAAGGCTCCACCCACCTACCTGGATGTTTTTGTGCAGAAGCGTTGTGCGTGCAAGCTTGCATGAGCTCACGCACAAGCGAACCAATAGTAAACTGGCTAGCAACCCACCACTGCTACAAACGGCCATAAATGCAGGCCATTTGCCGACTGGCCAAGATACGATCATGTGACTGTGGTGTGAGTGGACATTTGAATTTGGAAACAGACTGTAAGCAGCTTTTTTTGGCGGGGTGGGGGAGTCCATTTCTAACTTTGAATGGTTGCTAAGCAACTGGTTTTAAGTCGAGAACTTCCTGTACAGTGATCAAAATCTCCAGGCCATCCTTGAAGATGAGGAACACATTTTATTGCTAGTATTCAAGCTCTCTGCTTCCGAGGTGGTATTCTACCAGTTCAGACCGGTTCGCCCGAACCAGTAGCGGAAATCATAGGTAGTTCCATCCACCCACCCCGGCTCTATGACATCCCATTTAGGCCAGAGGTGAAATCCAGCAGGTTTCTCACAGGTTCTGGAGAACTGGTAGCGGAAACTTTGAATAGTTCAGAGAACCGGTAGCGGAAATTTTGAGTAGTTTGGAGAACTAGCAAATGCCACCTCTGGCTGGCCCCAGAGTGGGGTGGGAATGGAGACTTTGCAGTATCCTTCCCCTGCCACGCCCACCAAGCCACACCCACAGAACTGGTAGTAAAAAAAAATGAATTTCACCCCTGATTTAAGCCCGTTTTTCACCAAAAGCACATGCACGTAGATGAGCTCACATTTGCGAACTGGTAGGGAAGGTAAGTGAATTCCACTCCTTCTCTGCTTGCATTTCAAATTCATTTATACAAAGGACAAGCAGCATTTATGGGAACTTCTAGCAAACCTCTGCAGCGGTGGTGGGTTTCTGCAGGCTCGCACCTACTCGCGAGAGCCGGTTGGTGAAATTTAGAGAACCGGTGAGAGGGGGTTCCACCGGCGTATCTGGAAGTAAATCTGGCCCGCCGCTGCCAGTGACCCAATGGGAAGGAAAGGAAAGGAAAGGAAAGGAAAGGAAGGAAGGAAGGAAGGAAGGAAGGAAGGAAGGAAGGAAGGAAGGAAAGAAAGAAAGAAAGAAAGAAAGAAAGAAAGAAAGAAAGAAAGAAAGAAAGAAAGAAAGAAAGAAAGAATTTATCATCACAATTGAGTCCAAAATTTTGGTTGCTAAGCAAGAGCGTTGTTAAATGAGTTTCACCACATTTTAAAAGGTGGCCACTCCCACCCTGTCACATGACTGCCAAGCCACACCCACAAAATAGGCCACACCTACAGAGTAGGTTCTAAAAAATTTGAAACCCACCACTGCAGGGCAGCAGGATGGCAATGTTTAAAGTCTGGGTTGTTATCTAATAAGAGCAGGACAAAAACAGGAAAGGGACTGCAATGAAATCTTGAGGTTGGAACTGCTCCCAATTAAGTGCTGATTTCTTAAGGGAAACCAGTTTAAAAAGGAGAAACGTGGAAAAGCAGCAAAGAACTGGCTTCGTGTTTTATTCACACTTCAAAAATCTAAAATCATTCAGCTCCAAATAAGAATAAAAGAATCTAGCGCCCCCACCAGTATACAGAGAAGTGATTTAGGGTAACAATTCCCACGTGGCATGTTTCGTCCAGGAGTGCAAGTTCTTTGCACGCTAGCTGGAGAAGAGAAAGAAAACAATTCTGCCCTAAAATGAGATAAATTCTTTAAGTAAATTATAAATCATTGTTGCTCTTATTTTGAAATGGCAATATTTACTAATTTCTCTTCCTAGCAAAGTTTCATTGACTACAACCTTGTTGCTTGTATCTTTACGATTTATATTGTTTTATTTGTTTCCTAGTATGATTTGATTGCTTATCAGTAACCTAAGACTATCAGTAAGTGTTGTATCTTATGATTCTTGACGAATGTATTTTTTTTCTTTTTATATACACTGAGCATATGTACCGAAGACAAATTCCTTGTGTGTCCAATCATACTTGGCCAATAAAGAATTCTATTCTATTCTATTTAACCTACCACAAAGATCTGCCTTACAGAATAATCTCCCATCTATTCAAAAATAAAGCCAACTGAATTCAATAGAGCTATTCTTTGTGAAGTGAACAGAAGGGTAGGGCTAATCTTAATTGATAGTAGACAACCCTTGCCCCACGAAGTCATCATTTCAGAGGCATTTCCTTAATTAAGAGAGAAACAGAACACAGGCAGACAAAAAAAAAGAGAGTGGGAAGGATGTGGCTTTCCCATTGAGTTTCCTTGCAGGAAGTTTCTTTCTTTCCTCCTTCCCTCCCTGAGGGATTACTAGAGTGCCTGAGAAACTGTCATGAAATGTTGAAAATGAGAATCACATGACCAAAGCAGCAATCTAACTGCAGCAGCAGTCTGAAGCAGTCACAATTTCCCCAACTTTCATTCCTTCTGGAGTCATGCTTCCTGGGTTTTGAATTTGAAGTATTTTGATTCAAAAACTGTTGCCCAACAGTTCATGTAAATCAGGAGTAGTCAACCTTTTTATACCTACCGCCCACTTTTGAATCTCTGTTAGTAGTAAAATTTTCTAACCACCCACCAGTTCCACAGTAATTGTGATTTATAAAGTAGGGAATTTATTTATTTATTTATTTATTTATTTAAATTTATATCCCGCCCTTCTCCACAGAGGACCCAGGGCGGCGCACAGGAAATTTAAAAACATACAAAATACAATAAATATAATTTAAAAGACTATTAAATAAACCTATCCTGCACTAAAACCAAATTTTAAAAACCCAATTTAAAAACTACCTAAAAGTCCCCATGGGAGGTTAGACTAGGCCGGCTTGTTGAAACAAATATGTCTTGAGACATTGGCGGAAGAGGCGGAGGTCGGTGATGGTACGTAATTCAGGGGGTAGGTCATTCCAGAGGGCTGGCCCCGCCACAGAGAAGGCTCTTCCCCTGGGTGTCGCCAGTCGGCATTGTCCGGCCGACGGCACCCTGAGAAGGCCCTCTCTGTGGGAGCGTATCGGTCTAAGGGATGTATGGGGCAGGAGGCGGTCTCGCATATAACTAGGCCCCGAGCCATGGAGCGCTTTAAAGATAGTTGTCAGAACCTTGAAGCGCACTCGAAAGACCACAGGAAGCCAATGCAGCTCGCGCAGGATCGGTGTTATGTGGGAACATCTAGTGGCTCCCATAATCACCCGCGCGGCTGCGTTTTGAACTAGCTGTAGCTTTCGAGCGCACCTCAAGGGAAGCCCCATGTAGAGAGCATTACAGTAGTCGAGTCGGGACGTCACGAGAGCTTGAGTGACTGTGCGAAGGGCAGCCCGGTCCAGTAAGGGGCGCAATTGGCGCATCAGGCGTACCTGATGAAACGCCCCCCTGGCCACGGCCGCCACATGGTCCTCCATGGACAGCCGGGAATCCAGGAGGACACCCAAATTGCGCGCCCTCTCCACGGGGGCCAGTGTTTCGCCCCCAATGGCCAGAGTTGGAGTAATCTGGCTGAACCGGGGTGCCGGAAACCACAGCCACTCAGTCTTGGCAGGGTTGAGCTTGAGTTGTTACCACCCATCCAGATCCGTACGGCTTCCAAACACCGGGACAGCACTTCAACGGCATCGTTGGGGTGGTTTGGGGTGGATATGTACAGCTGAGTGTCATCAGCATCAATTAAATTAAAAAAAGGAACGTGCTTCAGTATCAGACAAAACCCCTACCGCCCAGCATGAAAGCTGGAATGCCCACTAGTGGGCGGTAGGGACCAGATTGACTACCACTGATCTAAATCTTACCTAAAGTTTAGCAAACGTTCAAAGATACAAGGGTACTGAAAATGTAACTTATGGTCGTTTTTCACACTTACAACTGTTGTAGTATCCCCATGGTCATGTGATCAAAATTCGCTGGGTGACAGTTTGCATTTAAGATGGTTGCAGTATCCCGGGGGCATGTGAATGCCTCTTATGACCTTCTGAAAAGCAAAGGCAATAGGGAAGCCTGATTCACTTAGCAACCATGTTACTAACTTAACAACTGCAATGGCTCCCTTAACAACTCAGGCAAGAAAGGTATTAAAATGAGACAAAACTCGTTTAACAACCATCTTGCCAAGCACCAGAAATTTTGGGCTCAATTGTGGTCATAAGCCAAGGACTAGCTGTATGGAATATTTATAAGGAGTGCAGGGAACAAGCTAGGTCAATTCTATAACAGTGGAGATTCATATCTGGGATGAATTCAAAGAATTTTGCAATAAAAAGTAACAAATTCAGCATGTTCGAATACTATGGCACTTTTTCATGCTTCCAGAAAGTCAGTACAGACCAGGGCAGGAGTGAAATCCAGCAGGTACTGACAGGTTCTGGAGAACCAGTAGTGGAAATTTTGAGTAGTTCGGAGAACCGGTAGCGGAAATTTTGAGTAGTTCAGAGAACAGGCAAATGCCACCTCTGGCTGGCCCTAGAGTGAGGTGGGAATGGAGATTTTGCAGTATCCTTCCCCCTGACATGCCACCAAGCCACGGCCATAGAACCTGTAGTAAAAGAAAAATGAATTTCAGCACTGGACCAGGAGTGACATTCTATCAGTTCGGACCAGTTCAGGAAAACCGGTAGCTCCGACGATCAGCTGAGAGAGAAGTGGTTCGCCCCAACGATCAGTCGGGGCCCACCTGCCCACGCTATTTTCCTACCTTTAGCTTCTCAGCTGATTTGCGCGACAGAGCAGAATCAGCTCTGTGTTACTCCTCCGAAGAAACCCGGAAGTAAGATTTCTTCAAACTGCGTGCGCGCAAATCACACGAACCGGTTGTTAAAGGATCCCACCACTGGTACAGACCCTTGGAATCAAAGCAACTTCTGTGCTGGCCTTTGCCATGCTCCAAAAGACTACAGAGCCAGTGGCACACACCAAAAGATGAGGGAGATTGGACCGCATGGCCTTTTTCCGTGGGGCTAAAGTTCTTTTTTCAAGAAGGAACTCCCGCTGAAAGAAAAAAAAGACACATGTTTGGCCTATTGTGGCATTTCACCAATAAAGATGCCAAAGGATAGCCGGGGCAAAGTATCAAGCAAAGGAGAAGTTGCACAACTTTTAATTGAGAGCAAAGTCTTGCTTAGGCAAGGAGGAGGAGGAGGAGGTGAGGCTGTAACAACCGAATGTCTTTCCCCAGGAAATGTCTTCCTGACATTCAGATGGCAGCTGGAGTACACTTAAAGCTATTCAACTTAAGAAGCAAATAACTGAAGGCAATGCAAGAATTAAGCAAGCAAAAGAGGGCCACGGGTATGCATTCATGTCCCGTCATCCCTTATCACAGATACAGTTATTTAATATGGAGCAATTAATTCACTCCAAAGAATAATGTGTTACAGGAAACCTGGAAAGTAGCTACACAATTCAGAGGCCAAACTGGGTGTGCTCCTGTGTTACAACAGTTGGAATTTAAAGGGCTGACTTGAAACTACTGCTCGGCAACCGTGTCCCTGCGTATGACTAAAAGGTGTGGGTGTGCTGTATTTTGGATTCCACTGGAAAAAGGCACCTGGGGTTGCAAATATAAGCAACCTGTGTGCTAATTCTTGAAGCAGCCGAGTCTTTCCCCAAATGACGCAGCTGCTTTAAAGAGTTTCAGACCAGTGTTACGTGCACAACCTTGTGCATCCTCAAGCAGCTCTGGGGAAATCTAATCTGTCGTGCAATCGTGTTAGCAATTACTAATTCATCAGGGATCAAATGAGTGAAGGTACCAAAACTAAGATCCCCCTCCATGGTACAGAGCAGCTGAATATGGCTTGGTTACTCATAGTTCATATTTTAGACCAGGAACGGTGTCCAGGCAACTAGGTGGCTTCATGTATCTTCTTTAATGCTTGCTAGACTCTCTTTAAATGTTTTTTCTCCCATAAGACCAGGCTATCAGGGCAATTATGGGACAGAACATACTGCTTCCGTTTTCGCCTTCCAGACCCAATCTAGGCCTGGAAAGCAGTTGCTTTCATGACAAACTATTTTTGTGTTAAATTTATGTTTCATCAACAAGGAAATGAAGGGAGACTAGTATAGATCTATTTCAAGCTATTTAGCTCTCATCAGCTAGCCATACCCTTCTGGGATTCGAACCCGGGCTGCTTACATATTAGGTAGATGTATTAACCTCTAAGCGATGGGTTCTCCTTGCAGGGCTGAAGGGCAAAAACGGAAGTAGTATGCTCCATCCCATAATTGGGTAGATAAGGTTGACGTGATAGACCAGTCCCACCAGGGACAAAACACTTAATCTCTCCCCTGGAATAGCTGACAAAGCATGGAGAATCTGTGGCTTAGAGGTTAATACATCTACTCAATATGTAAGCAGCCTGGGTTACTAGAAGATCCATATATCTGGGACTGATTTGGGTAGATCAGGGGTGTCAAACTGGATTTCAAGGGCCAGATCAGCATTAAGGAGACATACGCCTCCTGCATTACCCTGCCGCCTAATGGGGCGAGGTGGGGCTGGGCAAAACGGCTTCCTGCAGCACTTTACAAGCCAAAATGGGGCATGGGAAGCCACACGTTCCCCCTTCACCGTTTTCAACCTGGACAGTCTCCTGCAGCACTTTGCCAGCCAAAACGGGATGCAGGGGCAGCCCCCGGCACCCCATTTGGACGAGCAAGAGCACCATGGGCTGGTCCTTTGCTGTTTCCAGGCCGGCCCTAGGGGACAGATTTAAGCACCCTGCACACCAGACCTGCCCTTGAGTTTGATACCCCTGGGATAGATTGTAGAGGTGATACTGAAATATATATATTGGAGTCCTAGTGGACAACCATTTAAATATGAGCCAGCCGTGTGCAGCAGCTGCCAAAAAAGCCAACACAGTTCGAAGCTACATAAATAGAGGGATAGAATCAAAATCACGTGAAGTGTTAATACCATTTTATAATGCCTTGGTAAGGCCACACTTGGAATATTGCATACAGTTTTGATCGCCATGATGTAGAAAAGACGTGGAGACTCTAGAACGAGTGCAGAGAAGAGCAACAAAGATGATTAAGGGACTAGAGACTAAAACATATGAAGAATGGTTGCAGGAACTGGGTATGTCTAGTTTAATGAAAAGAAGGACTAGGGGAGACATGGTAGCAGTGTTCCAGTATCTCAGGGGTTGCCACAAAGAAGAGGGAGTCAAACTATTCTCCAAAGCACCTGAGGGTAGAACAAGAAGCAATGGGGGAACCTAATCAAGGAGAGAAGCAACTTAGAACTGAGGAGAAATTTCCTGACAGTTAGAACAATTAATCAGTGGAACAGCTTCCCTCCAGAAGTTGTGAATGCCCCAACATTGCAAGACTTTAAGAAGATTTTGGATAGCCATTTGTCTGAAATGGCATAGGGTTTCCTGCCTTGGCAGGGGGTTGGACTAGAAGAACTCCAAGGTCCCTTCCAACTCTGATATTGTATTGTATTGTATTGTATATATAAATAAGATAAAATTATATCAAATTATTGTATTTTATTCCAATATTATTAATAATCTGTACTTGTAATTCTGTATTTTGATATGGCCTATTGGCAAAATCAATAAACTAAACTAAGTAACCTAACTAACCTATTTTCAAATGTGAAAATAAATCAACTTCATATTTGAGTTTGACACCAATACTGAGGAAGATTTTAAAACAAATTAATATAAAGAGTTAAATCGACAAGCAATTTGAAAATACTGCGGTAATTCCCAGACGTCAGTACAGATCTCCAAGAACAAGTTTTGCCAGATTAGCTGTATTTGTGTTTTAAAAATCAGGAAGTTTCTTTGATAGATAACTTGGTGTTTGTTTTGGACAATTCCTTAAAGGGGATTGAAACAGTAAAGGGCAAATTAAAAGAATTTGCTTCATTAGCAGGTTTCAAAATTAATAAACGGTAGACAACAAAGTTAACAAAAAATAAGAAAATGGAAAATTAAACAGAATTGATGAATTAAAAAACATTTTGAGATTGCGAAAAAATGTAAAATATCTGAGTATCCGTATGATAAATATGAAGGGTATGTTATTTCAAAACAATTATGTTAAGACATGGAATGAAGTTCAAATAAACATGCTAAGACTGCAGAAACTACAGCTGATGTTGCTGGGGATAATTTCTATAATAAAAATAAATGTATTCCTTAGGCTGACACTTTTGTTTCAGACAATATGAACATATGAAGAACGGTCGCAGGGACTCGGTATGTCTAGTTTAACGAAAAGAAGGACTAGGAGTGACATGATAGCAGTCTTCCGATATCTCAGGGGTTGCCACAAAGAAGAGGGAGTCAAACTATTCTCCAAAGCACCTGAGGGCAGAACAAGAAGAAATGGGTGGAAACTAATCAAGGAGAGAAGCAACTTAGAACTGAGGAGAAATGTCCTGACAGTTAGAACAATTAATCAGTGGAACAGCTTGCCACCAGAAGTTATGAAATGCTCCGACACTGGAAGTTTTTAAGAAGATGTTGGATAGCCATTTGTCTGAAATGGTACAGGGTTTCCTGTCTAGCCAGGGGGTTGGGCTAGAAGACCTCCAAGGTCCCTTCCAACTCTGCTATTCTACTCTAACACCCTGTTTTCCTGAAAATAAGATCTCCCCGGATAATAAGCCCAATTGGGCTTTTGAGCACATGTGCTAAAAATAAGCCCTCCCTGAAAATACTGCAACAAAGCAGTAGCCATGAGGTAACCACACTCGCCACCTCCTGCACCTCAAAACTAATAAGACCTCCCCGAAAATAAGGCCAAGTGCTTATTTTGGGGGTCAAAAGAAAAGAAGACCCTGTCTTATTTTGGGGGAAACACAGTACCTGTTTTGACAACTAATGCACTATTTAAGCAGTAGCAGAAGGATCCAAATGTGTGTGGCAGGGGCATTGCAGGATTAAAAGAAAGAGAGAGGCTGGGTCTACTTTAACTGAAATTGTAGTTTGCAGTTTATTGTTTTGAATGAAAAAACAGATGCTGCTGAGAAATAGAAGGGTCTTGGCTGGGTTAGAAGGACAGGACCTGAAATTTGGGTGGCATGGATAAATCAATAATAGCTTTATACTGCATGAACATCTCCAGTCCCCCTTTAGACGTTAACTATCTAAATCATGAGTTCTAGGCATGTCAGCAGATCACATGTAAGAAGAATGGAGGTTGTCCCACCCTATGCTCATGTGGTAGGGCAAAACCAGCTGAAGACTAGTCTAAAACAGTGGTTCTTAACCTGGGCGATATTGTCCCCAGGGGGTGATTTTGTTTTTCAGGGGGGCGATGGAAGGAAAAGGGGCAACGTGGGGGTGAAGGAACTGAAGGGGGCGATATGGGGGCAATGGAGCGAGAAATTTTGGGGACACTTTTGAGACTTTTTTCATACAGTGAACTGCTGTATATCTGTCGTACAAAAACATCAGATTGCTCGGTATTAGTGGATTGAACTGAATTTTAACATGTTCCTCCAGCTAGCTTCAGTACAGAACACTGTACCTATGTGAATGCGCATTGCTCATCTTCATGCGCGTTGCGCAGCAGCCTCTATCACTCTACCCATACAGTGGCGCGCCATTGGCCTTTTTACAGTGTGCATGAATATATATTTTCCTCGAATCTTAATTTACTTTCAGAGTTTTCGTCTTGAAATTCTTAGTTCCTGCACTGCAAGTTTGTTCTTATGCCCTTTTTGTATTTCTTTTGGAGTCTTAAAATTCACTTGTAATTAAATCATTAAATGTTACTCTTTTTTTCGGGCATTTCATTTTCTTGCAATTGAATTTTGTTTTCAGTGGTCATTGCCTTTAAGTGTCATTGCATTAGCTGTAATACACGTATCACGAAGTTTGGGAGTAAAGTGGTGGATGGCATCAGAATTTTTCACACAGTTGAGATACGGGAGAAAGACTTGAAATGAATTATTTGCATCGATATGTCCTGATGACAATTTTAAAGGAAACAAAAAATGTGTTTGCATAAATTGAAGAATGATTTCCCTGTGTTATGGGGTTGTGTTGGGGGAGGGGGGCGATGATAACTTCCTCAATGGCTCAAGGGGGCGATTCTTTCAAAAAGATTAAGAGCCACTGATCTAGAAGCAAATGGATTGTAATTGAATCTAACACAGTGGAGAATCTGCTTGCTCTGGTTGGTGACTGCCAACAGTGACCTCTTTTGGATAAAGTGTGAAACCACAAGAGGAGGGGGGGAAATACTTGTTTTCCCATTCCTGGAGGTCATGTGGGCTTGTTCAGCCTAGCATTCAAGTTCCTAAGGGGCACAAGTCCCAAGTTTGTTACTGAAAGAACACCCTTTTACAAAAAAAAAAACCCAACCAATTTTAAAAACAGATGTACAATACACTGGAGACTAAAACATATGAAGAACGGTTGCAGGAGCTGGGTATGTCTAGTTTGATGAAGAGAAGGACTAAGGGAGACGTGATAGCAGTGTTCCAATATTTCAGAGGGTGCCACAAAGAAGAGGGAGTCAAACTATTCTCCAAGGCACCTGGGGGCAGGACAAGAAGCAATGGGTGGAAACTAATCAAGGAGAGAAGCAACTTAGAACTAAGGAGAAATTTCCTGACAGTTAGAACAATTAATCAGTGGAACAGCTTGCCTCCAGAAGTTGTGAATGCCCCAACACTGCAAGTCTTCAAGAAGATGTTGGATAGCCATTTGTCTGAAATGGCATAGGGCTTCCTGCCCACGCAGGGGGTTGGACTAGAAGACCTACAAGGTCCCTTCCAACTCTGCTATTGTATTCTGTACTCTGTATTATTGTATTTGTCATTTATGTCCACTTCTTCTGTAAGTGAATTCTAGGAACGGGAGGAGGGAGGGAAGAGGGAGCCAGAAAAGATTTATAATATTAAAGCCAATTAACTTAAATACAACATAAATCTTCAGATCAGCCTTAAGGTAAAGATTCCCCTCACACATATGTGCTAGTTGTTCCTGACTCTAGGGGGTGGTGCTCATCTCCGTTTCAAAGCCAAAGAGCCAGCGCTATCTGAAGACGTCTCCGTGGTCATGTGGCTGGCATGACTCAACACCAAAGGCGTACAAAGCGCTGTTACTTTCCTATCAAAGGTGGTTCCTATTTTTCTTCTTGCATTTTTTACGTGCTTTCGAACTGCTAGGTTGGCAGAAGATGCGACAAGTAACGGGAGCTCACTCTGTTACGCAGCGCTAGGGATTCGAACAGCTGAACTGCTGATCTTTCTTTTTTTTTAAAGAACTTTTGTGCATTCATACACGGTCATTACTTATAGTTCATATTAAATTAAATATTTTAAATCAAAAATCTTTATATATACCATCACCATAACACAATTCTCAATTGACTACAGTTATTTAAATGTCCTTTTGCCTAAAATAATTCATACTTAAAGACATAACCATATGTTGGCATTCATTGGTCATTTCAAAAATCCTCCAATAACATTACTTCTTTATGATTATATTCTAAATAATAGTTAATTAATACAATTTAATCTTTTTTCAGTCATTGTTTAGAGTTTATATCCAAATTTCTTTTAACAAAAAACCGGTACATATATATGTATATCATTAAACAATATCCATTATCCTTTCATTATTTTTGTTGTGGTTGATTATTTGGTAACAATAAATTTACTATTTATATCCTACTTTCGCTCTCCAAACCCAATAGCAGACAGCTTTATAACGAGTTCTAAATAAGAAAAAGTTAATTAATAAAGTTTCTAGGTCTTTTTCCCAAATCAACCTTTCTGATCGACAAGCTCAGCGTCTTAGCCACTGAGTTTGAGTTTTATTGGTTTTTTATATCGCCCTACTCCCGAAGGACTCAGGGCGGTGTACAGCCAGAATAAAAGCAAATATACAAAAGTTTAAAAAGCTTTTAAAAAACATATTAAACCTTGGCCGAAACGTGGGGGGGGGAAAACCCAAACTAACCCTGATTAAAATTAATAAAAATTTGAATTTAAAAATCATGTTTTATGCCAGCCCGGCTTGTTGGAAGAAAAAGGTTTTGAGAGCATGGCGGAAGGTGCGTAAGTCAGGGATAGTTCTTAATTCCGGGGGCAATTCGTTCCAGAGGACAGGTGCTCCCACGGAGAAGGCTCTCCCCCTGGGTGTCGCCGGTCGACATTGTCTAGCTGACGGCACCATGAGGAGATCCTCTCTATGGGAGCGTACTGACCGGTGGGAGGCTCTTGGTGGCAGAAGGCGATCTCTTAAGTACCCTGGTTCTAAGCCATGGAGCGCTTTAAAGATATTAATCAACACCTTGAATCGCACCCGGAAAACCACCGGAAGCCAGTGCAGCTCGCGCAGGAGAGGTGTTACATGGGAGCGTCGCGTTGCTCCCATAATTACCCGTGTGGCCACATTCTGGACCAGTTGAAGCCTCCAGGTGCTCTTCCTGGAGTCACCTATCATCAATCATAGCAGTTACCAAAACATCGTCACTACTGGTTTTATCGTGTCTGAGTCATATCAAGGAAGAGGAGGAAAATATTACAGGAAAGCCTTGACATCAATGCAGAAAAGACGGCTTCTTGCTTGCTTGCTCACCTGACCACTCATGGTCATGCCTCAGAGAGAAAGAGTTTGATCATTGACAACTGCAGACTGGGGTTGAAGCCCTTCAGATGTCCAAGCCCAAAATATTTTAAGATCTCCTCTCATCCATCTGGACCACACTACTATTCTTATCGTCTTGAGCATATGTTAAACTGGTAGGAATGAGGGAAGGGCTGCCATATAACATATTTGGAAGGCACCATGCTGGAAAGAGTCATTCAAGGCCTCCGCTGAACACAAGAGTTATATATACAGTATATAAATAATCCTGCAGAACAGAAGATCATGGCCACAGAAAGAATCTCTGAAATGCGTGCATGTTTCTCTATGTGCGTCTAACTCTCTAAAAAAACCAGTTATTTGTATATAAACTCCAGACTTTGTGGCTCGCTTCCTTTGACAATAGTAAATGACCCAGGAGTAAACTGTCGGGGTAACTCCCCATCACCATCGCTTTGAAACTCAAAACCCTGTACCAGGATTTCAAGTCACACCTGCATACTTCTTTCTATAAGGAAGTCACGATAAGAGGCAATAGGAAATGAGGACAGCTTGAACCCCTTGAGATGTTTCTTGGCTGAAGGTCAACCATCTCCACACATAGATTCCTTCCCTTCTGCCAAATGTTTTGCTGCTGCTGTGTCTCGGTGTGCATCACCCTTGGCAGCATACCCATGCTGGGCCCTGAGTTCCTACGTAGGTTCTCTTGAGCTTCTCAAGGCTGTTGCACACTTGAACATTAGAGTGCAGCCATAACAACTGTGTGCCAGAACAGAAGCACTCCTAGAATTTGAAGGGGTAACTATGGCATCCGAAGGTGGCTCAGTGGCTAAGAGCTTGTCGATCAGAAGGTTGGCGGTTTGGCGGTTTGAATCCCCAGTGCCGTGTAACGGAGTGAGCTCCCGTTACTTGTCCCAGGTTCTGCCAACCTAGCAGTTCGAAAGCATGTGAAAAATGCAAGGAACCACCTATGGTGGGAAGGTATCAGAGTTCCATGTGCCTTCAGCGTTTAGTCATGCCAGCCAATGACCATGGAGACGTCTTAGGACAGCGCTTGGTCTTTTGCTTTGAAACAGAGATGAGCACCGCCTCCTAGAGTCGGGAACGACAAGCACATATGTGTGAGGGAACCTTTACCTAAGGTGTCCAACAAGTTGTTCAAGGGAGGAACCAAATTAAAACATTCCAGACCAATAACTAGTGAACCCCTTCAAATTTAATATATGTTCCTTCCCAGTTTTCATCTAGGCTCTTAAATAAAAAATACCCAATGATAAGAGAATCCATATTTAATGGAGGTCATCTGGAAATGATTCAAGGAGCCTATTCCTGTATCTCAGATAAATCCACATAAACGTGTAGGATTTATCAATGCTTACTCTCCTCTTTGCCAATCCGGTTGCTCAACTTAACCAAGATTTGGTGTTCTCTTTTATACCCATAAAAGAAGGAACTCCTCCAATGCACACACGTGCGGCATCTGTTTCCTTTCACAATTTCTTGCTTGCACTGTAAATTTTTTGAAAATGATTGCTTGGACTGGGCTTTTTAATAGATTTTAATACAACAGCATGGATGTGACCCCCAGAAATAAAAAATGAATGAGATATAACTTAGTAATTAGAAAAAGGGGAATACCCCATTTCTCCCAGGAAGGGAAGAGGGAAGGGAAACGAGGGGAAGGGAAGGGAAGGGGAAGAGAAAGAGGAAGGGAAGTGGGGGGATGGGGAAGGAAAAGAAAAGAAAAAATGGAAAGGACATGGGAAGGGAAGGGAAGGGGAAAGGAAGAGAAGGGGAGAAGAGAGGAGGGGAAGAGGAAGGGAAGTGAGGGGAAGTGAAAAGAAAAGGAAGGACCTGGGAAAGGAAGGAGAAAGGAAAGGAAGGGAAGGGAGAAGAGAGGAGGGGAGGGGAGGGAAAGGAAAGGAAAAAAGGAAAGGACATGGGAAGGGAAGGGAAAAGGAAGAGAAGGGGAAGGGAGAAGAGAGGATGGAAGGGAAGTCTCGTTCTTACAAACCCTTTTATTCCTGCTCTTGTTCTTTATTCATGTTCCACTTTTGTCTTTAGGAAACAAATCTAGAGAGTGCATGCAGCACTTGGTTGATCGAAAAGAGGAATGGGTTATTCAGAAACAGATTTTCATTATCTGGAGCCGACGAGAGGGACCCAAGCTGTCCTGTTCTGTTCCCAATGTCCATTTCCCCCAGCCACAGCACTGTTTTATGCTGAAGGGTAACGATGTCCAATGGCATCAGAAACCACTAATCCTGTCCAGCGCTACAGATGGTGCCCATCCTGATTAGCTTCTCTGCTTTCTGGACGACAGGCAGCTCTTGGTGTTTTCTAAATCTCCACAGGAGACACCAACCCAGCTTGGAATTATTACCTCTCCCTGGGCAACTGTCTCTATTTACTATGTTTTTTGGGGGGAAAGCCTGCGGCCTTGTTCCCCTTCAGCTGAATACATCAACAAGTATTAAAATACAAGCAGCCTGCACTACGGTGCCAGAATAAGCAACAGGCAAATGTTGTCTGAAAAAACATGAAACTTGGGAGTCAGAATAAATTCGCAGCAAGGTTTTTATTTGTTGACAACATTCTCAGGTACTAAAAACACAACTTCCCAGCTGACATCTTTTGGGGGCCTGCTACCGGAGGAGGAGGAGGAGGAGGAGGAGGAGGAGGAGGAGGAGGAGGAGGAGGAGGAGGAGGAGGAGGAGGAGGAGAAGGAGAAGGAGAAGGAGAAGGAGAAGAAGAAGAAGAAGAAGAAGAAGAAGAAGAAGAAGAAGAAGAAGAAGAAGAAGAAGAAGAAGAAGAAGAAGAAGAAGAAGAAGAAGAAGAAATAATAATAAAATACAAAAAAGGTTGGGAACCACTGCTCTAAATAAATGAAACTGTGCCCTGTCCATAACAGTCACACAAGTCTTACTTGATTTGATGGAGAGGGTCTCCTAGGGGCTACTTTGCATACAGTACAGAAGTGTATGATAGAAACAGTGTACAAGTTGAAACAAGATAATAATAATAATAATAATAATTTAATTTTATATCCCGCTCTCTCTCCCCGAGGGGACTCGAGGCGGGGCACAGGTAATTAAAAATACAAATAAAACCACTGACAAATACAAAATACAAAGTTAAAAATAAATTAAATTGATCCTGCGCTAAAACCCATAAACTAAGCTAAAAATTACCCCTAAAAACCCCTAAACTAAAAAGAGATAATCCTCAAAGTATACTTGTTTGTATACCAGGCAACCAAATTTTGGAAGCCCCGAGAGACATAACCCATTCTGGCCTTTCCCAAATGCTTATTGTCAGCATGTTAATATCTTCTTCCATTTTCCTACTGATTAAATATAATTACTACTGAATTATTCTGTACAGATTAAATGGATTCCAGTACATTTCCCCCTGGTGCATTCAAGAAGTTCTAGCACACAGTTAAAATATACCTAAGATATCAGGCAACTCAGTTGTGTCAACATTTCCAGCCTAAATACGATGCCGCAACAACAAAAATCCAACCCATGCAAAGGACAAGATGCAATGCAATGACAAGATAACCAACATTCATGTCTGGTCATGAAAACTGACTTTGTTGCCCTTCCAATTTAACTAGGCTAGGTTAAAACTGGATTCCCCAAGGCGATTCTTCCAGTTGAGTTGAGACTATTGGTTCCAGCCCTCATGTGGGGAATTCTGGATCTACTAGTTTTCAACCCATCGGAAGATAATATTATGTGGGATGCTATTGAAGCTATCAGGAGAAAGACCACAAATAAAGATTTGGTTACCAAATACAGCCCTCAGCAAATCGCATAAATCAGCAAATCGCATAGATGGGGGTTCGCAGGGGTTCGGGAGAACCTCTAGCTAAGATTATGTGAAGTTTGAAGAACCCTCAAATCCCACTCCTGGCTGGACCCGCCCACCCCACCCCTCCCAGGAGTCCCCATGTGGCCCGTTTTGAATGCAGGTAAGTGCAGGGCGCATGCGGAGGCTCAAGGAGGGCGAAAAACAGGCTTACTGGATGTTCGGAAACCCATTTACGACCTCTGGACCTTGGGAAGGCCGTTTTCACCCTCGCAGAGGCTTGAGAAAAGTCTCCGGAGCCCAGGGAGGGCAAAAATGCTCCCCCATCATGGTGCAAGAGGCCGACTAGGCCATGCCCACTCAGCAACCGGGCAGAGAACCCCTTGCTAAAATTTGTGAAGCCCACCTCTGGCATAAATTATTTTTCCTTTGTTGCTCCTTATATCAACCTTGGCATCTAAAGAACATTCTTAAATGATGATGATGATGATAATGATGACGAGGGTGATGATAGTTCTGGACAGAACAACATCCAGCATCGATCAGCACTGATTTATAAATCAAAGCAAAATATTCACAGAAGCAGGACTGGGTGAACTGCAAAGGTCTACTCAGGGGTAAAGAAATTGAAGTCCTGCCAGAAGTAAAGGGGAGTCATCAATAGAGGAAGCCAGCATAGATACTAAATCATTTCCATTCCCAAACCAGACACCTTCTAACTAAAGAAGAAAGAGTTGAAACGAAGAATAACCGAGCACTAGAACAGCACAAAAACAACAGAACAAGGTGACCTCCTGCACTGAAGTTTGTTCAAAAGAAACAGCGAACACGAGTATTAAAAGATACCAATACTGTAATGCCAAATATTAAGAAGCACCTCGCTGCAAGAACCAAATCTACGGCACAGTTGCACTTTTACGGAATACCTGAGATGCAAAATCAACAAACAAGAAAAAAAAGGACCAACAGTGCCGAGATGGGTTCCTATCGGTTCGGACCGGTTCAGCCGAGTAGGTAGTCACTTGGCCTGCCACACCCCCGAACTGGTTCTCTCACCGGCGCCATCTTGTTTTTTTAGTACTGTGCATGCGCGCATAGCGCGCATCAAGCACACATGCCCCTGAGCGAACCGGCAGTAGCAGCAGCCGGAACCCACCCCTGTACCAGTGTATCACCAAAATGGAAGGTCTGGCTGGAAAATAAAATCAGCGTGCTAAGATCAGATGCAAGCAAGCTAAAACAGATGGATAAAAAGCAGAACAAGAAGACCAAAGATTATCTGCTGAAGAAATATCAGCTAGAAACAAGGGAGGGTAAGGGAAATAATAAAGCAGCAAATAACAGCTGTAGTCAAGAAGATCAGCAGATACAAACTTTGAATTGCACTCTATAGACAGAACAGTGGTGGGTACTGGACAGTACACCCCGGTACAGGCGTACTAGTGGCAGCTGGGAGCCTCAGCCACCGTATCGGAACAGTGTTTTGTTGGGCCCACTCGCCCGCCGGTATTCCTTACCTCTTTTTAAGCCAACCGGGCCATTGGCGCCTGAGCGACCTCCGCCAAGCAGCTGGAGCATCGCAGGGCGGTGGGTGCCCAGCCCCGGCACAGTGTACCGGTTGTAATGGGATCCGGAACCTATCACTGAGACAGAATATCCAAATGCTAATCCTTGCTTTTGGATAATGTACAGTCAGGTGGTAATGGGCTTCTCTTGCAAACTGGACAAGGCTAAAATAGGGATTGGGGTACAACTGGATTAGTAACTTTTCAAGGACAATTTGTGCTCCTACTAATGATGCCAAGATCAAAATCTAGTATTGGCATGACAACCATCATCACGTAATTTATGTTTGCAGAAAATCTTCAACATTCATAATGAAGACACGATTTAAATTGACGAGGTGGTGCTGATGTTGCTAGGAGACCTCCCACTCGCCAAGGTCTTTCCACTTTTGCTTCTCCCTCTCTCCCGAGTTCCACCACCTCCTCGCCATGCTTCACCCACTCTTAAGCATGGCTTGCCACTATTCTCACCCCATAGGCTGCAACTTCCTCTTCCTGCTTGTCCTGTGTATCTAGCAGAACAGGTTAGGAAGAAAACATGAATGGAAAAAGATGATAAAACAACACATAGATTTAAAGCCAGAAATATTTCTGTTGGGGTTCTTACCTGAAACTTATAGTAAAGAGAACACATATTTAATTATTCATGTATTAACCGCAGCTAGAATCGTATTTGCACAAAATTGGAAAAGTGAAGAGATCCTTACTGATCAGAAAGTGATTAGGAAAATATTAGAATGTGCAGAAATGAACAGACGAACATTGGCAATTAAGGAGAAAGAACAAACTGAATAGTATATATGGGAAGTATTTTATCAATGGTTAGAGAATAAAAATGGAAGTTGGAAATAAAAGAAAGAGATAAGGAAGAGTAGAAAATAAGTTAAGACAGAGATGTAAACAATATGATAATTGTTAGTATTATGATAATGAGGATTATTATGTTTAATATTATTATTATATTCTTATCAGAAGATATGTTAAGAGGGGAAAATGAACAAGTTTACTATACTCAATTAATATACTATAATTGTAAGATTAGAGAATTAATATCAATGTAGTGAATGATGTTGTAAATTCTTATCGCTATTGCACAGAGACATTTGTACCCAGATGACACACTGTTTAAGAAAAGATGGAATGTTCATATTCTTAACCAAAAAAACTTTTTATAAAAAAAAGAAGTTAGGAAGAAAACATGAGGTGTCCAATTCATACTTTCAGAATGCAGGGGCATCACTTGTTGAAATGAAAATGAACTCATGCAGGATGTCAGCCTGGCCATAAGCAAATCTAAGGAGTTTGTGATGCTGGACAGCATTTTATAGAGAAAAAGAAATCACGCAATCCTCTCCCCCCCCCCCCCCCCCATGATTTAAAGCAGGGGTCCTCAAGCTTTGGCTCGTGGGCCGGATGTGGTCCTCCAAAGCCATTAATCTGGCCCGCACGGGACCATGAGGCTGTCCCGCCCACATCACCCCACATACCCGCCAGTCCCCATCTGCCTTCTGGAGTCGAGGGAGGCAAAAAACAGGCACATTTTGCCCCCCCTGACTCCAGAGAGAGAGGGAGAGAGGAAAGGAGGACACACACATCCCTCATACACACCTCAAGGCAGCCACATCTTTTCACTAACCTGCTTTTCACATAACAATTGGAGCATAACAATTGCAATTTAATTTGTATGTATTCTTTGGACTACTAAATTGACTATGTCCACCCAGTCACATAACTACTTAGCCAAGCCCACCCAATCTCATAACTACTTAGCCACGCCCACC
Organism: Rhabdophis nuchalis; assembly: GCA_039707465.1. NCBI lineage: Eukaryota > Metazoa > Chordata > Lepidosauria > Squamata > Natricidae > Rhabdophis > Rhabdophis nuchalis. Next base: position 230,022,670 of record CM077644.1, read on the forward strand.
CAGTCACATAACTACTTAGCCACGCCCACCAGTCACATAACCACTTAGCCACGCCCACCAGTCACATAACCATTTAGTCACACCCACCCAGTCACATAACCACTTAGCCACGCCCACCAGTCACATAACCACGCCCACCAGTCACATAAACCACTTAGCCACGCCCACCAGTCACATAACCACTAAGTCACGCCCACCCAGTCACATAACCACTTAGCCATGTCCACCAGTCACATAACCACTTAGCCACACCCACCCAGCTTGCCTGCCCCTCCCCCAACACTCTGAGGGACTGTGAATTGGCCCCCTGTTTAAAAAGTTTGAGGACCCCTGATTTAAAGTATTAAGCAGGACTGTGCTCCAGGCACTTCCTATGTTTCAAGTCAGATCTGCTTTTTTCTTTAGGTTTATTTTCTCCTTCAGTTTTCATTTTCTTCTTTACAGCCAGAAAAAAATAAAATCAAAATCATTTTATACTGGCTAGGCGTGAAAATTACAGTTGCCAAAAAATAAAATGATCTTGAGTAATATCCTCATTTTCCTTGCAATGATCTCTTGCTCCATAACTGCTTAAGACATTTCCCTTCACGTAAATCCCTCTCACTGCTTTCAATTAATCTTTCTTAATTACCTTTAAGCTTATTTGAAGGCGATGCCACTGATCGTTTTATATCAGATCCCATCCATAATGTTGCCATAAGGCTTGTTATCTCTTTTCCTCTTGTTGCACCTTATTTCCCTTTCACTGAACGGATTTCAAAAGCATAAAGGTCGACTTTCTTTCAAGTCAGTTTTAACTCCCGATGACCCATCTTTCTGGCTTTCTTGACAAATGTACGCAAGTGGTTTATTATAGTCTTCTTGCAGATTTATTTTTTTAAATTCCCAGCTTAGACTACAGTCCCGAGATATTATGAAGGGCTCCTCTCCTCTTGCTTAATCGAATCCATCCCAACTTAGCGTTGGCCAAGATCAGGCAAGTTACTATGACAATCCATTCTCGATTTTGCATATTTCTAAGTAGAGATACAAGGAACGTGCACTTGTGAAAGAAACACATCAACACACTATCAATTCCTTCCTCCCTCTGCAATTCTTATTTTGGACCTTATTCGTGTTTCCTAAAAAGGATGTCATATTTAAGCAGTTTGGAGCTACCACTGCTGGGAACAATATGACTTTCTCATATTTTCAAGCTCCTAAGTATTGCCTGAAGTAGAACTATTTAAACATGGAGCTGGCCCAAATCCCAAATAGCCAAGTGATGCATACAGCCTTTGCCCATGTATCCTAAGCCAGATTCTACTGCTTGTCTACTTGGGAGTTCTCCAGATAATCTGGGACGATAAGATGTGGTTAGAAAGTCAATCCCAAATACATTTGGAAGGGCACCAGAGTGATGAAGGAGTAGGCATTATGCCCACATACGTATCGAAACATCGAAGACCATCTTAAAGGATGCAAAGACATCTTTTGGAGACAAGGACAAAGAACAAGTCACACAAGGGTAGTTTCACAGATAACAGGGATTACCTGCTTTGCCTGTGACAAAAATAATTTCAATGAAATCGTTGTGGCAAACCAGAGGTCTTTGGAGAAAATGTGTAGAGCAAAAGGATGCACACCCTGAAGCATGAGGATTTGGATGCCATCTCCAAGCACCCTTTGAGAGTCACCATTAAATTAATTGTATGTCTCTCTCTCTCTCTCTCTCTCTCTCGGTAGATTAGATAAGATAGATGGATGGGTGGGTGGGTGGGTGGGTGGGTGGGTGGGTGGATGGATGGATGGATGGATGGATGGATGGATGGATAGATAGATAGATAGATAGATAGATAGATAGATAGATAGATAGATAGATAGATAGATAGATAGATAGATAGATAGATAGATAGATAGATAGATAGATAGATAGATAGATAGATAGATAGATAGATAGATAGATAGATAGATAGATAGATAGATAGATAGATAGATAGATATGGACGGAGACAGGGAGACTTATAGACAAATAGAAAGATGACGGATGGACAGACAGACGCTCTTAAATTGAGCTTAATTACTTGTCCTATATCAGCCCTTTGAGACTATCCAGCCCAAGAAACTTGCTCAAGATTAGCTCTAAGCTTTATTGAGTTAAACTGTACTACTGAATCTTGCATGTGTGATTCCTCTTATACCCAAGGAAATCAGAGAGAATCCAACCAGAGGTGTAATTCAGCTGGTTCGGTCGAACCAATAGTGGAGATCACGGGTCGGCCTGCCCCCGCCCACTTGCCCCAGCACTATGCTGTCCTATTTAGCTATGTTGTTGAGGCTGAGCGCATGCGCAGGTGTGTACATGAACAAAGTGCATGCGCCAAAGGCTGGGCATGAGCAAAGTGCATGCAAGGTACACGCACACAAATCAGTGATAAAAATAAGTGAAACCCAATCCTGAATCCAGTTTCTTCCTTATAGCATCTCCTTTTCCAGGACTCAAGATATGCTTTTGCCCCTTTTCTTTGTCTAATGACTTTTGAATATTTCCTTAAAGGCCAGTTCTATACACCCTTACATCCACTATATAGAGAATCATGGTAGTTTTTCTCTCTTCTAACTTTATCCCTGTAACAACCCACCGTAGGTGGTTCAAGTTGAGGAGATAGGTTGAGGTGATAATTTGAGCACTCCAAATCTTCGAAGGAGTCCCATGGCTTGGAGGCATTGAATTAGATATTTACCCAGCATGGATCAATCCACATGGCGAGCAAGATTTAGGCTAAATCAGTCTCCTTTGACTTTGGCAATTTTAAGATATGTAGACCAACTCCCAGGATTCTGTCCAAAAATATTAGGAGTTGCTAAGGCTGAGGAACGTTGGGTTAAATAAATGCTTTCTCCCTTTATATTTTATTTTTATTTTATTTATTTAAATTTATATCCCGCCCTTCTCCACAAAGGACCCAGGGCGGTAAAGGTTCCCCTCACACATATGTGCTAGTCATTCCTGACTCTAGGGGGCGGTGCACATCTCCGTTATAAAGCCAAAGAGCCAGCGCTGTCCAAAGACATCTCCATTGTCATGTGGTCAGCATGACTAAACGCCGAAGGTGCCGGAACGCTTTTACCTTCCCACCAAAGGTGGTGCCTATATTGGTACTTGCATTTTTACATACTTTCCAACTGCTAGGTTGACAGAAGCTGGGACAAGTAGCAGGAGCTCACTCCGCTACGTGGCGCTAGGGATTCGAACCGCCGCACTGCCGACCTTTCTGATCGACAAGCTCAGCGTCTTAGCCACTGAGCCACCGCATCCCTCTTTCTTCCTTTATATTTATTTATTTATTTTATTTATTTAATTTAATTTGTAAAACCGCTCCCTCTCCCCACAAGGACTCGGGGCGGTGCACAGGGAAAAAAATAAAACAATAAATATACAAACATAGCATAAAAACGAATTAAATCTAATACCTGTGCTAAAATCCCATTAAACACTAAAATACCCAATAATTAAATAAAAACCCTATAGCAGAGAGACTACCCTAGGCCGGCCAAGCAGAAAAGATGTGTTTTTAGTTTCAGACGGAAGGAGCGGAGGTCCGTGGTTGTCCTAATATCAGGGGGAAGGTCGTTCCAGAGAGCAGGGCCCGCCACAGAGAGCGCCCTTCCCCTGGGCGTCGCCCGCTGACAAAGTCTAGTGGACGGCACCCGGAGAAGTCCCTCTCTGTGGGAGCGAATCGGCCGTGAGGATGTATGAGGCAGGAGGATGTATGAGGCAGGATCCGATCCCGCAGATAGAGTTGCCCTGAACATATAACTCTATCCCGCAGATAGAGTTATAGAGTTGCCCTGAACATATGCGAAACAGAGACGTAGGAGAATCAGAACCAGGGCCTTCTTTTGCAGAAACGGGGGGGGGGGGGGGGGGCTGAAACACGAGGTTTAATAGAAAAGCACCTCTCTGGGCTGCAACTCGAATTCCTCCCCAATAATTCAACTGGGGTTTTTTTTGTTTTTTGTTTTTTTTTGCCATTGATGAAATGGTACTTGACACTGACTAGACTGGGAAGCACTCATTAGAAAAAAACTAGCTCTTATTTCCAAAGACAAAGAATATGCTCTGTATGTTTGGAGGGGCATTCTGGTTACAAAACGTAGCTCATCCAAGCTGAAGAAAAACCGCATTCAGGAATCGCAAGGCTGCAGAGGGGTGGCAGCGAGTTCAGACATCCACGAGAAAAGAACAGGACTTTGTCCTAGGGAAACACAGATGGGCTCTTTTTCCCACCAACCCCAGCCAGAGCAGCCGAAAGGGAAAAATTAATCAGCCCAGTCACTCTTCCTTATACCCCCTAGGCACACTGCACCAATGAAAACCATTCTTCTGTTTAGTATCTCTCTTTGCATTTCCTGCCAAGATCGCCTAGTTTTCTTAGTGAGTGTGTGTGTGTGTGTGTGTGAGTGTGTGTGTGTGTGTGTGTGTGTGTGTGTGTATGAAAAAGCTTCCTGAGCTATGCTATCTATGCTCGAGCGTTCTGGAGGCTAAATTGCACAAGAAAAGGCTAAAGGGAGACGTGACAGCAATAGCACTTAGCACTTAAGTACAATAGCACTTAGCACTTAAGATTTACATACCACTCCACAGTGCTGTTACAGTCTTCTCCAAGCAGTTTACAGAATCAGCACATTGCCCCCAGCAATCTGGGTCCTCCTTTTACCCACCTCGGAAGGATGGAAGGCTGAGTCAACCTTGAGCCTGGTAGGATTCGAACTGCCACATTGCAGGCAGCCGGCAGGCAGCAGAAGTAGCCTGCAGTACTGCACTCTAACCACTGCGCCACCAAGGCTCATGATAGCCATCTTCCATACACTTGAAAGGCTGTCATGGGGAAGAGGGGGTCAATTTATACTCCACAGCACCTGAGGGTAGGGCAAGAAGAAATGGGCTGAAGATCCATCCAATCTGGAAATAAGGAGACATTTCCTGATAGAACAATTAGTCAATAGAACAGCTTGCCACACCTGGAGTTGTGCTCCATTGGTGGAGGTTTTCAAGAGAAGATTTGTCCTGCCTTGGGCAGAGGGTTGGACTAGAAGACCTCCACGGTCCCGTCCAGCCGCATGATTCTATCATACTATGCTTGCCTTGATCTTCCCGGCTGTATCAGGATAAACTTGCCTTCCCTTTGGTCAATATCACCTGGGTCCTGATGCTATCTGTATCAGCTTAGATTGTCCAGTTCTTCCTAGGGATTCAGGAGACCAGGTTGGAGTGGTGTGGTGGCCTAAAGATGGAGCTCTCACCTCACAAACGATCCTAGATAGAGGCAGATATTTCTTTCTCTGGGCCCAATGGGAATAGTATCTGCTGAACAAACCTTCGTATTGGCATCAGGAAGAGCAGCTGGCCAGTAAACACTCCGCTAGTTCCATTCAGTTGTCCAGGGATTACGGGGTTGTTAAACAAAGATGATGATGATTCAGGAGATCAAGCTATTTGCCACATGTGGGAGGTTGTGGGGAGGTTAGGAAAGTAATGGAAAGGAGATTAGACATAAACAATCAAGAGACAGAAGGGGGAATCTCCTAGATCAGTGATGGCGAACTTTTTTCGCCTCGGATGCCTAAAGCACACAGGCCCACGCTATTGTGCATGCTTGTGTGCTCACCCCCATAATTTAATGCCTCCCATGCCGTGCCCCCTGAGAATACATGTGTGACACTTCCTGCTGTCCAGTGCATGACTTTTTTGGAGCCTGGGGAGGACAAAAATGGCTTTCTGACTTCCAGTTGGCCCGATAGGTCCATTTTTCGCCCTCCCAAGGCTCCAGAAGCTTTCTAGGAGCCTGGGGAGGGTGGAAAAAGGCCCAACACACAAACCGGAAGTTCAGGAATGGACTTCCAGGTTGTTCGTTGGGCCATTTTTCTCCCTCTGGAGGCTTCAGAAGGGCAAAAAATGGCTGAAAATCAAGGCCGAAAATCAGCTGGCCAGCATGCTCATGTGCGCTGAAGCTGACAGGGCAACGCCTTGCGTGCCCTCAGAAATGGTTTCGTGTGCCACCTGTGGCACCCGTGCCATAGGTTCGCCATCATGGTCCTAGATTATCTCATCAATGGCAATTCAGCAAAGGTGACAAAGAAGACTTTGCCTTAATTATAGTACTACACATTCTTTTTGCCGTTTCCAAGATTCACACCACTTAAGGCTCCAGATTAAACCTCCTGAACCAGCTCTAAAATTTCGTCCTTTGGATGCAGCCTTGATTCTCATGTACTTCCATAAAGGAAAGTTGCTCGTGTTTTTCTCAATAGGGATTCAATGGTGGACTTCTTCTATAGGTTGCATAATTTGTTTAGCCAACCTTTGTTAAAGCAATTGTGGCTAACCCCACCCATCACAGAAATCATAAGCCAGGAGGTGTACAATTTCTCTAGGCAGCATGGCATCAAGTACTGGTTCAGAGGTGGGATGTTGCCGGTTCGGACAGGTTCGCCCGAACCACTTGTTCCAATTCTGTGCAGTTCGCAGAACCGGCAAATCGGACCACAGGATGGCCCCGCCCCTTCTTCGGGCAGTTTTCAGGACATTTATCCAGCCAGAATTGGCCTAAAATTCAGGTGAGAAATGATCCAAAAATGGCCGGAAAACAGCCCCAAAATGCCCACAAAACAGGGCATTTTTCAGGCTGTTTTCAGCCCATTTTTGCCCCCCCTCCCAAACGCCCAAAAAACAGCTTATCCAGCTTCTCTTAATAATAAATATATAAATAAATAAAATTTAATTTATAGACCGCTCCCTCTCCCCGTAGGGACTCGGAGCGGTGCACAGGAAAAATAAAAAACAATAAATATACAAACATATTTAAAAACAGATTAAATGTTGTTCCTGTGCTAAAAATTCCCCATTAAAATACTAAGATTCCCAATTAACTTAAGTTTACTAACAAAAAACCCCATAGAAAGAGAGACTACCCTAGGCCGGCCAAGCAGAAAAGATGCGTTTTTAATTTTAGACGGAAGGAGCGGAGGTCCGTGGTCGTTCTAATGTCGGGGGGAAGGTCGTTCCAGAGGGCTGGGCCCGCCACAGAGAGAGCCCTTCCCCTGGGCGTCGCCCGCTGACAAAGTCTAGTGGACGGCACCCGGAGAAGTCCCTCTCTGTGGGAGCGAATCGGCCGTGAGGATGTATGAGGCAGGATCCGATCCCGCAGATAGCTAGGTCTTCCTCTTGCACTCAGCTTTCCCAGTCTAGCTTGACGCAGTCTCCCTCTCTCTCTTTCACACACACGCATGCATACGCACACACAAACACAGGTTGGGTCTTTCTTTCCTCCTACCCACCCCCACCAGGATTCCCTCCCCAACCTGCCTGCCCCATACAGGTACCACCCACACAAGTGACTTAGTCTACCTCTGCAGATCCCCCAACTTAAGCAACAGGGTAGAAAACTACAAGAAAATACCGAGAACATCAGCTAGATTTGAAAGATAAAAAAATATCCCAAAAGAAATCAAGAAAATTAGACCGGCCATAAAGTCACCAGGAGTCAAACTCAATTACATTCATACATAATCTCTCCATCTATTGAATATACGTTTTCTATCACATTAATTAAACAAAAACGCAAATTCGTGGTAAATTTCTAAAGCTGGTCTGGGCCTTTAGACTGTACATTAGTGGTGGGTTGCTAACGGTTTGAACTGGTTCGGACGAGTAGATAGTAACTCAACCCGCCATGCCCCTGAACCAGTTCTCTCGGCGCCGTAGATGCCGTCATCTTGTTTTTTGCTTCTGCCATGCACAGAAGCATTTTTTTTAGTACTGCACATGCACACACCCGCATCCCTGAGCCAGCCAGCAGTAGCAGCAGCCAGAACCCAACCCTGCTGTATCTCTCTCCACCAATCATAGTATAAAAGCAACTTTATAAACCCCCATGATTGGATTTACACAACTCAAAGGCCAAACCAAACATTTTCTGCCCTAGCCCAATGTGTACACCCAGCTTCTCTGGATCAGCTGTGCTGATGACAAAAGAATAACATACGATTTGTAGATCGAATATCCACAACTCTTCCGGCAACTCAATACTTGCTCTCCCTGAATTACAGGTTAATGGGAATAAAGAAATATAAAGAAACATGCAATTCAAAAGCATTGTGGGCAGACTTCAGGCTTTCAGATCACATTTGCGGTTTGTTTATTTTTTGAGTGAAACACAAGGCAAGGAATACCCTGGCAAGAACAAGAGATTCAGGATTAAGGAACCCAGAAGACTTAGATTTATGCTCCTTCAAGTCAACGTTCAGTTGAAGACACTTCCCCCTAGACATTTGTTCCTGGACCAGCTTGATGTCGCACAGGGGCTCTTGTTCTGGATGCTATCCACACACCAGTTGAGAAGAGCATCTTTGGTGGAGATGTGCCTTATGCCCACATGTTTCCCAAAAAATCAAAAACCACCTTAAAGTTAAGGATGCAAAGAACAAGTCACACGTGGGTAGCTTCACAGATAACAGGGATTAACTGCTTTGCCTGGGACAAAAACAATTTTAATGAAACCATTATGGCAAGCCAGAAGTCTTTGGAGAAAATTTGTGGAGCAAAAGGATGCACAGCAGTAGAGGGTTCCGGATTCCATTCCAACTGGCATGGTTGGAAGGGCCCCAGGGTCGCTCACATGCACATGTGCATGATGCGCGCATGCGTCCTACCTCTCAGCAAGGCTTCCGCAAGCCTCTGAGACACTCCAGCTGCTCAGCGGAGCGTCACAGAGGTGCAAAAGACCTGAGGAGTTACTGGCTAACAAGATAAGGTAGATATGGATCTACCTTTGCTGGATGACACCGTTCAGCTAATACCCTTGGTGTTACTGCCCCAACATGGTTGTTCTTCAAATTTCAACTCCCAGAATCCTGTAGCTGTTGCTTAGATTTCTGAGCTGTCCTACACCTCTGGAAGATGTCTAAGTTGCAGAAGATTGCACTACATTGGTAAAGAACAATTCAAGCATGTTCTATAAGACTCTCCTAAAACTTGTTATTTAATTTCTTGTTACCAAGAAATTAAAAGACGCTTGCTCCTGGGGAGGAAAGCTATGGCAAATCTAGACAGCATACTAAAAAACAAAGACATCACCCTGCCAACAAAGGTGAGTATAGTCAAGGCTCTAGTTTTCCCAGTGGCAATGTATGGCTGTGAAAGTTGGACCATAAGGAAGGCTGAGCACCAAAGAATGGAGGCTTTTGAACTCTGGTGCTGGAGAAGACTCCTTCAAGTCCCTTGGACTGCAAGACGATCCAACCGGTCAGTCCCAGAGGAGATCAACCCTGACTGCTCTTTAGAAAGCCAGTTCCTGAAGATGAAACTCAAATACTTTGGACACCTAATGAGAAGGAAGGACTCCCTGGAGAAGAGCCTAATGCTGGGAACGATTGAGGGCAAAAGAAAAAGGGGACAACAGAGAATGAGGTGGCTGGATGGAGTCACCAAAGCAATAGGCGTGAGCTTAAATGGACTTCAGAGGATGACAGAGGACAGGAAGGCCTGGAGGAACGTTGTCCATGGGATCGCGATGGATCGGGCACGACTTTACAACTAACAACAACAACAAAACCTTGTTAAGCCAGGGCTTGTATTTTGCCCCAAGCTGTCCTTCAACACAATACAAAGCAGTCAAATCAAGACGACTATAATTTCCTGTTTTTCTGGACTGAGAAGCTATTTTATCAGATTTATAAAGCCGGAACTTTAGAAATGAACTTGAATTTTGCGTAATTCAAGTTAGAAAACAGCCACACAAGAAAGGAAAGGTTTCGTAGAGCTGAAAAAACCAAGATAGGATCATTCAAATCTGGTTAGCTTTTTATTTAAGGCAAGCTTATCTAAAAAGCTTGAGCTATACATCACAGGAGGTATGACAGTGGCTCTTGTGCCAGAGGGCAGCGTTGTGGATCCACCAGGCTATTAACGACCTGAAACAATTCAACCGATGACAGTTGACAGAAGCAGAAGCTCCAGGAAAAGGACAAGTCTGTTAAGGAAGAATTTATGCTGCAACTTGGGCATCAGCTCAACAACGTCTTCCAACTGCTCTGCTCACTTCCCATTCCATTCGTTTCCTCTCCTTTGTAGGAGGGCCTAAGACAGTGAGGGCGAACCTTTTTCACCTTGGGTGCCAAATGCACGTGCGCATGCACTCGCCTGCCCATAATTTTATAATAATAATAATAATAAATAATAATAATTTAATTTGTAAACCGCTCTCTCTCCCCGAAGGGACTCAAGGCGGGGCACAGGGAATTAAAAAATACATATACAAACAACAGACATTATAATACAATTTAAAACAAATTAAACCTAGACCCTGCGCTAAAATCCCAAACTAGCTAAAACTAATACCCCTAAAAATCCCTAATAAAATAGTTTGAAGTATTCAGCTAGAGGTAATGGGTCAATTAACCCAAGCCGGCCAGGCAGAAGAAGTGAGTTTTTAGTTTTTGACCGAAGGAGCGGAGGTCCGTAGTTGTTCTAATTTCGGGGGGAAGGTCATTCCCGAGGGTCGGGCCCGCCACAGAGAAGGCCCTTCCCCTGGACGTCACCCGCTGGCATAGCCTAGTGGACGGCACCCGGAGAAGTCCCTCTCTGTGGGAGCGAATCGGCCGAAGGGATGTATGGGGCAGGATGCGATCCCCCGTGCCATGCCCCCTGCACATGCAAGCATTACATACACACACCACTGCCCCATGCAAGCATGCATGGCCTTCTTGGAGCCTTGGGAGGGCAAAAATGACCTCCCTCCCCCTCCCTCCGGAGGCACTCTGGAAGCCGGAAACAGCCCACTTTCTAACTTCTGGTGGGCCCGGTAGGTCCATTTTTTGCTCTCCCCAAGCTCCAGAGGCTTTCTAGAAGCCTGGGGAGGGTGAAAACGGGCCAACACACAAACCGGAAGTCCGTTCCCAAACTTCCGGTTTGCACATTGGGCACTTTTTCGCCCTCTGGAGACTTCAGGGAAGCCTCCAGAGGACAAAAAACGGCTGAAAATCAAGGCCGAAAATCAGCCGGCCAGCACACGCATGTGTGCTGGAGCTGATCGGGCAATGCCTCACGTGCCCCCAGAAATGGCTCCGCGTGTCACCTTTGGCACACGTGCCATAGGTTTGCCATCACAGGCCTAAGGGCTGATGATAGGACAGTGGGCTATTGCTCTACTACTGCTCTACTACTACAGTCTATTGCTCTACTACTGAAATCTAGGGCAGGGGTCTCAACCTTTGCAACTTTAAGTCTGAAGGACTTCAATTCCCAGGCTTCTCCAGCCAGCTTTGCTGGCTGGAGAATTCTGGGAGCTGAAGTCCTTCAGACTTAAAGTTGCAAAGGTTGAGACCCCTGATCTAGGGAATGGCTATCGAGCTGGCAAAACAAGGGAATGTCTATCATGATTTCTGATAACTGACCAAAGGTCACTGAGAACGGGGCAGAATAACTAAGTGTCAGGCCTGGAAGCCATCTTTTGAATTGGGCCTTCAAGCCTGCCACATTCAATGTTGTGGGAAAATGGGAGGGGGGAATTATATGGAGTATGGGGGATATATAGTCATAATAACATTCCTTTCTCAGAGAGTCAAGGACATCTTGCAGTATTCATGATACTGCAGCATCTTGGGGTCATGTGGTCACCATTTGTGACCTTCTTCCCAGAGGGCTTCTGATAAGTGAAATCATCAGTGGGAGAAGTAGATTTATTTAGCAATCATAGTGATTTGCTTAATCCCCATGGCACAAAAGCTTGTAAAATTGAGTACAACTTCCTTAACAACTGCATCACTTAGTGACAGAATTGCGGTCCCAAGTCAAGGGCTACCTGTAAACCATGATCTACCACAAAGTGTGAATCCATGGTCAATGAGCACTGGCATCGTTGCATGAATCTCATTTCCTAATCCCATAAGTGGTTATTTTAGTGGTTCAGCAATGGCTTCCCAGCATAGCTCAGATAAATAATAGGTTTATTTTGAATAAAGCTAGTATTTAAGCCGTAAAGTAGGCTTAGCCAGGCTAAACCTTCCAAGAAAGCACTCAACTGTTCCAACGGGGGGAAAGAACAGGAAAATCATTCCCATAACTACTCAGATGCCTAGTATGGCTATTCCCAATTTGTATTTCTAGTCTTTTGGCATCCATTAATCTTTTGAAGCAAAAAGCAGAGTAGCCCTTAGCATGAAAAAAATTGTGATTACCAATTCCGTTGTTAATCCAATCCAAACAAAATATCTGAGCCCAATTTGTGAAACAAATCCATTATTCTCTGATTTGGCACTATTTCAGTGCCCAACTCCCCTTCCTTTTGTGAACAGGATACGGTGTTGGGGGGGGGGGGGAATGAACAAGTAGAGCGAGCTGTTCTTGGAACTGGTCTCCCATTTTGCTGATAGCAGTTTAGCTAAAGGAAGTTGCACTGTCAAATCTTGGACTCTAGCCTGTAAGCTCCAGCCAAATCATGGTCAGAGTCAATAAAAGTGGTTATCTAGACATGTAACAGAAAAGATTGGATTCTATTTAAGAGTTTGCCAGGGTTTGTTCATCATTGAATGATGCAATAAATATGCACACACAAGGCTTCAAAAGGAGCTCTCCAAGGTGGCATAAGCACAACATGGTCTTGGTGACCAAAAGTTGCATCATACTTTGCTTTGCATTCTCTCATCAAAATTTGGACTTGATAGGATTTTTTTTTCTTGGCTCTTTTCCAGGAACCAGAATTAAACACTAGCAGAATACTTTGATTTGCCAATTCAAAACAGAAATGGGAAAGACAACTGTCAGCTGAATAAACGAATGCTTTAACTACGTTATGTGACCGTACAGTCATGCCAGCTACATGACTATGGAAGCATCTTCGGACAATGCTGGTACCCTTGGCTAGGAAATGGAAATGAGCACTGTCCCTTAGAGTCAGATATAACTGGACAGGGAAAACGTTTGCCTTTTTTAAATAGGATACATAGCCCTTCATATGCTGCTAAAATATAAGTCCCAATTCCTTCACCATACCAAATAAGAGTTCAACCACCATGCCCCTCCCTGCATTTACAGTAGGGGCCAAAATTGTGGAAACCTTTTGGGAAAAGTGTATTTTTGAAGTTTGATGGCTAATAACAGCACTTTATTTTAGATAGATAGATAGATAGATAGATAGATAGATAGATAGATAGATAGATAGATAGATAGATAGATAGATAGATAGATAGATAGATAGATAGATAGATAGATAGATAGATATAGATATAGATATAGATATAGATATAGAAAATTATATATCAATGCAAAGATAATTTAATCAAGAATGTAATGCAACAAAGGTCATTCAATTATCTGTATTCTATGAAAAGATATAGCCAAATATAGCCAGCATTAAAACCCAGTTAATAGAAACAATCATTCAATCAGACTTGGTTCACCCCATGGGAAGACTTTGTAAGGCCGTAAATCATGCTAAAGGTTACCCAACTAATCGTGATCATTTTTGTATATTTCATTTTTTCTATGGTGATATTTTTTGTATATCTCGTTTTTTCTACGTGTTTCAATTTTCTTCTTTATAATTGCTATTCTAATAGCAAATCTTTCATAAAAGTTATTGCATTACATTCTTGATTACATTATTTTCCCATTGATATATAATTTTATGGTACTACTACAAAAAAAAGTGGCGGTATTAGCCATCAACCCCCAAAAATACTGTACACTTTCCCAAAAAGGTTTCCACATTTTTGGCCCCTACTGTAAAATATTAGCTTTATTTTTTTTTAAAGTTTAATGTGTACTTTTACCTTCTTTACAGATGGGACAAATGATGGTGATAATTCCTTCTTCCTGAAGCCAAGGAAGGAATCAGAGATGTTTAGAGCAGGAACCTTTGCCAGCCATGTCTCTATTTCTAGAGATTTTATATTTAAGGGAACAAGCAGTCTTGATTCTCTTCCAAGTAACAAAGGAAACCATAATGAATCAAGGCAGTCAATGAATTGTTTATGTAAGACCATACTTGCTTTTACAACGATGAAGTCACCTTAAAAAAAATTGAATAAATCCCATCAAGTCTTATCAGTGACTGAAACCATATCATTTTCTTAGCTGAACTCATCATGCATGTAGCAGTCTAACACCCACTCATTTCTTTGGGATTCTTTGAAGCTGCTGATTCTTTGGCTACAAGTTCCAATAGCTAACATCTTCCAAATTCCATTTTTGGGGGGATGGCATCCATCCCGCATCCAGGCATAGAAGAATGACTTTAGTGAATTTTGGACACCAAGGAATGCAACTACAAACACTGTTCTCAGCAGATAAGAATATTCCCTGCAAAGTTCCTCTTAGTAAACGCAGTTTATACTCAACATTGCTGTAGGATCTTGAAGGAGGAAGATAAGAGGAGTACTGTCACCTTTGCATGTTGGTGCTTGAGAAGATTATTGGCAATACTGTGGACAGCCAAGAAAACAAACCAAAAGATCATTGAACAAATCAATCCAGAGTTCTCACTTGAGGTTCAAATTCAAACACATTATGTGAAGACAACCAGCTGCAACGTAGATGGATTCAGTTCAGTTATGGTGGCAATGAATGAGTACACCCTTAGTAGTGCTGGGGGAAAAAAGGGAAATAACAGGGCCATGGAAAAATAGCTATCTAGATATGGATCTTAGGAGTCAAATTGATGATTTTATGGCACGTAATTCTTTCTTGTTTGTGTATGGACAGACTGGTTCAATTTCATAGTGGAAATTCCCTATAGTCAAGAAAATTTTATTAGTGTGAGAACTAATGTAAGCTATGAGTCCATTAAGCATTAGAGCAAAAACCGCTCTCCGGAAGTTTAATGGATCTGCATGGGATACAATTGGGGGGGAGGGGGGGGGGGTTTAAAAATCAATGTTGTATGTTCCTATTTTTACAAACCCCCCCCAAAAAATTTAGGGGACTGCATTTTGCACTTAAAGAAATTTCCAAATGATTTTAGCTCTATGTATGCGAAGAGGAAGATTACAGTTTTACGCTCAGATGCTACATATAAGCACGTATAATCAATGAAACCAGTGATCAGAGTGTTCCCTAATTTAGCATTCTTCAAATGTGTTTAGCTGCATCTCCCAGAATCCCCAGTCAATATATCTGTTCATAAGGTTGCCTGGGAAATTCAGAGAGTTGCAATCCTGGCACATATAGCAATAAATAGCACTTAGACTTATATATGGCTCCATAAGGCTTTACACTAATCTCTGAATGGTTTGCAATATCAGTTTATTACCCCCAACTATCTGGGTCCTCCTTTTACCAACCTCAGAAAGATGGAAGGCTGAGTCAACCTTGAGCCCCGCCAGTATCGAACTCCAGAATGTGGGCAGAGTTTGCCTGCAATACTGCATTCTAATCACTCTGCCTTTGAGCTATGGTGCTGGAGAAGACTCCTGCAAGTCCCTTGGACTGCAAGGCGATCAAACCAGTCAGTCCTAGAGGAGATCAACCCTGACTGCTCTTTAGAAGGCCAGATCCTGAAGATGAAACTCAAATACTTTGGCCACCTAATGAGAAGGAAGGACTCACTGGAGAAGAACCTAATGCTGGGAACAAGTGAGGGCAAAAGAAGGAAGAGACGACAGAGAACGAGGTGGCTGGATGGAGTCACCAAAGCAGTCGGTGTGAGCTTAAATGGACTCCAGAGGATGGTAGAGGACAGGAAGGCTTGGAGGAACGTTGTCCAGTGGGTCACAATGGCTCGGACACGACTTCGTAACTAACAACAACAATCACTCTGCAACCAGGGCTCATATGTGTAGGGCTAGTATTATTTTGTGATTTCTTAAAATAAGAAAGACAACAATTAAACAGTTATCCTAAGAACCACCTGCTTAAAAATGGAATATGTAAATATAAAATCCTAGTTGGGTTATACTTTTCCTTTCAAACAAGATTGAAATGGACCGGAATGTAACAAAATAGAGATTTCCTGTATATACTAGCACCATTATTTTTAGACGACTTCTTGATTTGAAGTGTGTCTTTATCTCCGTACTTAGGATACAGCTCCCGACAAGACGTTCTCCAAAGCCGAGAAAATTTGCTCAACTGGATCTGACAAGCCTTCAACTATTAAATGCCTCATCAAGAAAAGAGTAAATGTGCCCAGTGGAAGTGTATTCTCAGAGGGCAGAAAATTTGACAAGAACGCCAAAGTAGATATTTTTCTCTCTTGAGTTCCATTGCTGCACAACAGTTACGCCACTGGCGACGCTAAAATTGCACCTGTTTTTGCCCATGTTTTATTTATTTTATTTATATTACTTTCCATTTCCACCAAACAGTTTGAGATCTGGGTTTTAAACTATCATCCCCATATGTGTTATAATATTTATCATAATACTATTAATAATATAACTATACATCAATACGATTACAACAGTACATAACATCTTCATCATTAAATTTTCTTCACATTAACATTTCCTCTTTCTCTCTCTCTCTCTCTCTCTCTCTTTCTCTCTCTCTCTCTCCCTCCCTATCTCTCTATTTACCTATCTTCCTTTCTAACTTCTGTTTCCATTGTCTACCCATTGGTATTTTACCAATCCCACATCAAGAAATATTCAGTTTCTTCTTTATCCTTAATCATGAGTGTTAATCTGTCCATTTCTGCACATTCTAATATTTTCTTAATTACACACTCATCTGATGGCATTTCATCATTTTTTCATTGTTGCGCAAATACAATTCTAGCTGCAGTTAATATATGTAAAACTAGATATATAGTCTTTTGTGATATTTTTCAGGTAGAATGTCCAACAAAAATATCTCAGGTTTCAAGTCAATATGTTGCTTTATCATTTTTTTTCTAACCAGGTACGTATTTTCGTCCAAAATTATTTGGCTTTTATGCAAGCCCACCACATATGATTGTATGAACCTGGTGATTCATTACATTTCCAATATTTAGCAGATCGGTTTTTATTTACATTTTGGCCAATCTTGCTAGTGCAAAATGCCATCCATAAAAAATAAAATTGCACCTGTTGATGCCTTTATTGAAGAAGGAATTTGTGACTGAGGGAAGCCAGCTCTGTGATGATCATCTGCCTGATTCTGACAAGCCACCTGTGCTAGTAAACAAACATTTAGGATCCTAATATAGAAGACTGCAAAACACAGAGCCACAGGAGAATCACCTGCAGCAATCTATTTCCCAGGGCCCACAATGTTGCATACCCCAGGCAACCGAGGAACAGAAATCTCCTTCAGACACAAATACATTTGGAAGTGGAGCAGTGGTGGGTTCCGGATTCCATTGCAACAGGTACGCTGCAACGGGGCTAGGCGTCCACCATGAGCATGTGCGCTGAGCGCGTTTGCGCAGCCACCGCCCATGACACTCCAGCTGCTTGGTGGAGTGTCACACAGGCACCGTAAGCTCCATGTGCATGTGCCAATGGCCCGGTTGAGTCAAGTACAGGTAAGGAGGATGGGCAGGCGGGTGGGCCCTCCAAAGCACTGTACCAGAACGTATACCGGCCGTAACTCACCACTGAAGTGGAGGAGTAACAATAAATGGGTTTCTGCAAAGCTGGGTTCAACATACTCAACCAGAAAGTGGATTGCTTATTGGTAAGCTTGTATGTCTTGCGACCTAAACTAAGGGTGCATCTCTATGTGTGAGCTTTCCATTTCTTTAAAAATAGAGGATCTCATTCAGACAGGTGCTGTCAGGCCCCGAGAACCAAGAAAGATGTGTGGAATTACTTCTGAGCAGCTTACTTTATTGTTCCTCCCTATAGACAGGAATCTTGCCAAAATAAAGCATCACTCTAGATCAGGGGTCCCCAACCCCCGGGCCGCGGACCGGTGCCGGTCCGTGGCTTGATAGGAACCGGGCCGCAGTGAGTAGCGCAACTCTTAGAAAGGGCCGGAGAGGAAGGGGGGCAGCCCCCTGGGCAGAGCGCGCACCGGGGGCGGGAGAGTGCAGGCTCATGCCCTTGGGGACCTGAGAGGGGCGAGTGAACCAACTCACACACACCCCGCACAAGCATGCGCCGCCTGTTCCCCCTCCCCTCCCGCTCCCCCTCTACGCCAGCCGAGCCATGGCCACTGGTCCGTGGAATTTTTTTAACATGAAACCAGTCCCTGGTGTCAAAAAGGTTGGGGACCCCTGCTCTAGATCCATGATGGCGAACCTATGACATGCGTGCCAGAGGTGGCACGCAAGCAGTCTCTGCTGGCACGTGTGCCGTTGCCCCAGGTCAGATCTCTGTGGCATTTCTTTGGTGAGCTTCTGCTTCACTGAAAATGACGAAACAGAAGCTCATGAAAGAAAAAGATCTTACCTCTTGCCACACTGCCAGTGTTGGGATGCCCACCTCCCGCCAGCTTGCTGGTCTTCGGATCTCTGCTGCGCATGCATGCATGTCCGTGCATATGCACATCCAACACCTTTGAGCTTGGGCATGTGCGTGCATGCAATTTGGGCACTCTAGGTATAGAGGTAGTCCTCAACTTACGACCATAACTGAACCCAACTTTTCTGTTGCTAAATGAGACGTTTGTTAAGTGAGTGATGCCCCATTTTTATGACCTTTCTTGCCACTGTTTTTAAGTGAATCACTGAAGTTGTTAAGTTAGTAACCCGGTTGTTAAGCAACTCTGGTTTCTCCAATGACTGCTTGCAAAAGGTTAGGATGGCCCCGGGACACTGCATCCTTCAGTGTATCCATGGCCAAGCATTTTGATCACATGACCATGGGGATCCTGCAATGGTCGTAAGTGTGAAAAAACAGTCATAAGTCACTTTTTTCAGTGAGGTTGTAACTTTGAATGGTCACTAAACAAACTGTTGTAAGTCGAGGACTACCAGTACTCTGAGAATTGCTAGGGAGGAGCCTTCTTAACTTTTACTCTTCCTTCCAATCAAATTACCTAAACTTCACTACCTCTTTATACCCTTGTCTCCTAGGAATCCAGACTACATTCCACCGCAGAAGCCCTCTGAAAAAGTGATCGTTGCAGTGCAGTCCAACAATGTCCCTTCTTTCCACTTTCTCCTTCCCTCTCCTTTCTTGCATGCTCCAATGCAAAGGGGGAAAGATTTCTCCTTTTGTTTTGTTTTTAGTTTGTTTTGCTAGCCCTCTGCCAATAGAAACAAAGCCTGGGGCCAGATCTAAGCACCCTGCAGGCTGGATGCGGCCCATGGACCTTGAGTTTGACATCCCTGGTTTAAAGCCTGGGCTGTACTTCTGCTATATTTTCTTAGCCAAGTTAGCAAAGGTTTCCCCACATACAGAGCTTAGCATCGGAAAAAGACTCACTTCTGTAGCATTGGGGTTCTCTTAACCTGGTTAAGATAACCAGGCACAGAATGCACTGAGGAAAAATGTTGCTTTTGCAATCAGGGGCAGTGGCAAACACACAGCCCGCTCCTTTCAAACACACACCAATTTCGTGTATCAAGGCCGGCCTATACTAGGGACAGCTGCTGCAGACTACCGTATTTTTCAGAGTATAAGACGCACCTTTATTCCTCAAAAAAAGAGGCTGAATATCTGGGTGCGTCCTAAAAACGGAATACAGCATTTTTTGCCTCCCGAAACCTCTTCACCAAAATGGCCATGCATAGCCAGAAATGAGCAAAAAATGGGCCGTTTTTTGCTCAACTGCACCCCCCCCCAGCCCCAAGGAGCACTCTATAAGCTTCCTAAAGGCTATACATGACCCTTTTTGACAAAAACGGGCCCATTAAAAAAAAAACAGGCTGTTTTTTGCTCATTTTTGCCCCCTCCCAGGAGCACTCTACAAAAAGGGCCGTTTTTAGGTGGTTTGCAGAGTGCAAAACTTTTTTTAAAATTTGCCTCTTTAAAACCTTGGTGCGTCTTATACTCTGAAAAATACGGTATATTTTAGCAATCACAACAGCTCTTAGGCTTATATACCGCTTCATAGTGCTTTACAGCCCTCTCTAAGCGGTTTACAGAGTCAGCCTACTTCCCCCAACAACCTGGCTCCTCCTTTTACCCACCTCGGAAGGATGGAAGGCTGAGTCAACCTTGAGCCTGGTGAGATTCGATCTGCCAAACCGCTGGCAGCGGGGGATCAGCAGTAAATAAGTGTGCAGTACTGCACTCTAACCACTGCGCCACTGCGGTTCTTATTTTAGTATATTATCAATTCTGCACAGCTTTCATCTTTAGAGGAAGATTTGATATGCATGAATCGCAGTTCATTATTCTACATTATTCTTTTTTTTTTTAAGGCAAAGATTGGGTTTCCACAGCAACTCTTCAGGCACCAGGCTTTGATTAAAATTGTTAATGAACAGCGAGGCAAGCTCGTAACAGCCTTCGCTTCATTAGAGGGAGTACTTGGCCTTCCGTGTTTTTAAAACTCTGGAAATGCAGGGGGGGGAAAGGAGAAGAGAAAGGATTCTCCCTCCTCCCACCCCCACCCCGCCCCCCAAAAAACCCTCATGCCATGAAAGAAGAAACAGAAAGAAGCTCTGTTGCTTGGAGGACCAGTTAGGCTTTTCTCATTCAGCTTTAGGAGAGCCAAGATGGACATGAACTTTCCATTCATAGGCAATGAAGAAATAAACAGAACCCACCAAGCAAGTTCTACTGGAAAAAAGAAATAAGCGAGAGAGATCAGCAGCTGGGGAACCCAAGTTGTTTGAGACAGAAAGCAAGCTGCGAGGAAGGAAGGACACCATATTTCCCAATTGGAAGAGTTTAGCTCACCTTTGTTGCTATTTTTCTCATTCCTTAATCTAGCACAGGGGTAGTCAACCTTTTTATACCTACCACCCACTTTTGTATCTCTTGGTTAGTAGTAAAAGTTTCTAACCGCCCACCGGTTCCACAGTAATGGTGATTTATAAAGTAGGGAAGTCAATTAAATTTAAAAAAGGAAAGTGCTTCAGTATCGGACAAAACCCCTACCGCCCACCATGAAAGCTGGAACGCCCACTAGTGAGAGGTAGGGACCAGGTTGACTACCACTGTTCTAGCACAGTGTTTCTCAACCTTGGCAACTTGAAGATGTCCGGACTTCAACTCCTAGAATTCCCCAGCCAGCATATGCTGGCTGGGGAATTCTGGGAGTTGAAGTCCGGACATCTTCAAGTTGCCAAGGTTGAGAAACATTGATCTAGCAGCTCTGATGAAGACAGGAAAAACAGACTTGGAAAGGACCTCGAAGGGTTTCTAGTCCGTCCGTCCCCACCGCGCCTCACTCAAGCAGGAAACTCTACACCAGGGGTCTCAAACTCGTTTTTATTGAAGGCCACATAAGCGTTGTGTTTTACTTTGGAGGGGGGGGGGGAATAGTTACATCAACGTCACTTGTGTCAGGGGCGCCTATGGCGGCCCCAAACACTCTGCCAGCAAAAATGGGCTCCCAAGCTCCGTTTTGGGCTGCGACATCCTCCTGCAATCCTCTTGCCAGCGAAAACAAAGCTCAGGAGGGCCACATGCCTCCCAGCCTCCATTTTTGCTGGCAGAGGCACTGCGGGCCAGTCTTTTCCTATTTCCAGTGTGGCTTTGCAGGCCAGATCTAAGCACTTCGCAGGCTGGATCTGGAATGTAGTCTGAAGCTCAGGGTATGTCACCATGATCTGTATGTTGTATATACAATAACGTAGTAATAATTAACAGGGCTCTTTGGGATATAGAATTTGTTTTCATTTGTTTTGTTTATTTTGGCCAACTTCCTAGCCTATTCTTTTTCTGGCTTTTCTCTGCCCAACAAAGATGATCAACTACAATGTCAATAGTGTGGGTGGGGAAAACTTCACGCCTTTCTTTTCTATAATTTCCTCCTTGATCCCCCCCCCCCCCCGCCCACTTATCCAAGTAGGCCTAAAAGCCTCGTGGCAAACGTTTGCTGTATAGCACACTAATAGGGAAAGGTACACACAGGAGTAATTTTATTCCCTATTTCCGACTAAAAAGAGCTTTTAAGCCACTCCCCTATGGGAAAAAAAACAAAAACAAAACGAGTAAGTCATGCTTTAGTTCAGGGGTTCCCAGCTTGGCAACTTTAAGACTTGTGGACTTCAACTCCCAGAATTCTCCAGCCAGCATAGCTGGCTGAGAAATTTTTGGGGTTGAAGTCCACAAGTCTTAAGGTTGCCAAGTTTGAAGCCCCCTGATCAGTGGTGAACCCCTGCTTTAGTTTATCTTTCTTGAAATTAGCATTTATTTTCCTTTCATATATTTTTAAAAAATCATAAGGCCTAAACCTAATAAATCCATGCGAAACAAATGGCTTTATCCAAAATGGGATTTGTTTTTCTAAAGGTAAATCTGGTAAGTAAATTTTAGGAATGATTTTTTTATTTATGCCTTTTATGCCTATCTGGTCTGCAACAAGTACCATGAAAAGAAAAATCTTGGCAAAATTCTCAAGTGATGGAGGATTCCTCATCTTTTTGCAACAGTAAAACAAACTCAAAATCGGGAAGGAGGGAGGGAGGGAAGGAAGGGAAGAAGGGAGGGAGGGAGGGAGGAAAGAAGGGAGGAAAGAAGGGAGGGAGGAAAGAAGGGAGGAAGGAAGGAAAGGAGGGAGGGAGGGAGGGAGGGAAGGAAGGGAAGAAGGAAGGGAGGGAGGGATGGAGGGAGGAAAGAAGGGTGGGAGGGAGGGAGGGAGGGAGGGAGGAAGGAAAGGAGGGAGGGAGGAAGGAAAGGAGGGAGGGAGGGAGGAAAGAAGGGAGGGAGGGAGGAAAGAAGGGAGGGAGGAGGGAAGGAAAGAATGAGAGAGGGAGGGAGGGAGGAAAGAAGGGAGGAAGGAAAGAAGGGAGGGAGGGAGGGAAGAAGGAAAGAAGGGACGGAGGGAGGGAGGGAGGGAGGGAGGGAGGAAAGAAGGGAGGGAGGGAGGGAGGAAGGAAGGGAGGGAGGGAGGGAGGGAAGAAGGGAGGGAAGGAGGAAGGAGGGAAGGAAAGAAGGAAGGGAGAGAGGGAGGAAGGAAGGAAAGAAGGAAGGGAGAGGGGAAGGAAGGAAAGAAGGGAGGGAGGAAGGAAGGGAGGGAGGGAGGGAGGATCTTCTCTAGAGAAAGGAAACTTTCAGGAACTTATAAAACAGATTTGATAATAATTCTAAAAAGAACTTTGGCTGGATGGCATTTTATTTCACTAAAGATTTGGAATGCACAGTGTGGCAATTCAGCAGCTGCAGAAAATTCTCTCCCACGCACCATCTTCCATGGGTAGCACACGCAAGAGGAGGTCTGCTCACAAACACCTCTCACAGGTGCAGAAATCCCAAAGGCAAAAATTGTCAGTTGAAAAAATAACTCCAGAGGAGACAGTGGGGAACCACTCTGCTATTGAATAAGTCTCATGATTAATGGCCTTACAAATACAATCCATCAACCAACATAAACTGATCAATGCAGTCACCAGGAGTCATGCTCAAAATAAATCTATCCACTGCATTTATTGTAGCCACCCACTTTGGCAGACTGTAGGCGATGGTAGAAGATGACCAGGCCTAGCCCGAGGGACGGATCAAGCATATCATCAAGTCCCTTTGCGCCCAGAAGAGATCTAAGTCCAGCCCATCTTGAATTCTACTGACTCTTATCTATTACCAACTTGTTTTGACCGTTAGTAGTTCATATTTTTGTTGAAAGAGTTAGGTGTTCTGGCCTAGGTTTCCCAAGAGCATGAAGCAAACTCCTTGTCCTGACAAAAACCCCTTTTATTAATTTACTGTGAATTCTGCTCATTCACATCCAGCAGTCTTTCAAGGGAGGATTTACAGTCACAGACCTTATTTGGCTTGGAGAGCTGCCAGGCCAATATTTGCAAAACTTGGCTAGGTGTCTCGGAGAGTCACGAACCAATTAAATGAACTACTACTACTACTACTACTACTACTACTACTACTAATAATAATAATAATAATAATAATAATAATAATATTTAATTTGTAGACCGCTCCCTCTCCCCGAAGGGACTCGGAGCGGTACACAGGGGAATTAAAAACATACAAACATAAATACATCATAAATATATATAAAATCAGATTAAACAATTTATCCCTGCGCTAAAAACCCAAAATACTAAAAACTAAACCCCTTAAGAACCCAATTAAAACAATAAACAGATGACTAGTAGTCTCCTGCAAACTCCACTCCTCTTTTGCTCCTCCTTTATTTCCTCTGGGAGGGGCCATACATCATCCACCTGTGGCCTTATTCCCAAGTCGACCCCTGTTCTTTAGCTGTTCCCTTCGTCTGGCAACTCTGCGCATGCGCACACTGGGAACAGGCTCCAGCTGTTCATCTGCCCCATTGATGTCTGACTCTGAAGGCAGCTGATAATTGGTATACGGCTCTGACCCCCTCTCTGCCTCCAACGCAGAGCCCTCATCAGAGCCTTCCCCAGATTCCAGAACTGGCCCATGTTTCTCTCCAATTTCCTCACTATCTAAATCTGCTGCCTGGTCTACTGGCTGCTGGCGGGCCACAACATTAGCATGCCTTAAAACTGTATTAATTTAAACTGCCTTCGCTCCTGATTCCCCGAGGTTGATAGCAACTTACAAAATATAATACTAAACTAAAGCAATTTAATCAGAGGTTCTCATCCTTCTCAATATCCTTTACAAAAACCTACTTTTTCTCTCTCTTGGTTCAAAAGTTTAGATCAGAAGTGGGGGACGATGGCCCTTTTATGACTTGTGGACTTTAACTCCCAGAATTCCTGAGTCAGGAATCCTGGGAGTTGAAGTCCACAAGCCATACAAGGGACATTGTTCCCCACCCAGATTTAAACTTTGGGGGCCAGCATTACTGTTAAATTATTTCCTACTCTACAAGCAGAGAAAATGAAGCTGGCAGACTGGATGCTGAAGAGAAATGTCAGACTGCATCCTCTTTCTGTTTCTGATGCGTTCTCTTCTATTTAGAAAATTCAGAATACATTCCAGGATTGCTTTGTTGCTATGCAGCCCAGCTGAGTACCAGTTCTGTTGCACAGGCCTGGTAACTGAGTGAAGCAACGCAATCTTAAATCCGGCAGATTTGCAAGATAATCTTAACACGTGGCGAGATTGGGAGCCTATAATCATCTTGAAATTCACAGCACGTCACCTGCCCGGATTAAACCATTGTCAGCCGATGCCACCATTCAAGAGCTTTTCAACCCCGTGTAAACACAGGGCTGCGATGAGGCCTGCCGAACTTAAGTTTGCAATAACCCGTCACGAGAGAATTGCCTGGCACAAGGTAGATGGGCGGGGACGGCCCCATATCTTCCCAGGCTGCCCTTGGCGACGGCCACGTTTATCCCCAGGAAACAGAAATACCTGCTCTCTAGTGTGAGCCAGCATTACGGAAAGTCTGCTAGAAAGGAAACTCCCTGCCAATCAGAAAAAAGATATTAGAGGAAGGCAACCACATTCTACTTAAAGATAGGAGGAGCTACCTCCCAAGCAAGCTTCTCATTGCAAAATGTTCCTATTATCGAGATTGGGATTAGCTGCTATTAGATCCTAGTGGTTAATCTGAAAAAAACAGGGTCACCCAAGAATCCGAGGGAGAGATTAATGAGCATTAAAATACAAAACTAATCTCTGTCATTGGTTGGTTTATAAAACCCTATGGACTACTCTCTTTGACCACCAGCTATTTAGAAGGTCATGAAGAGTAAAAGGAGACAGCTGTGTCTTTCAAGATGTTGGTTGTAAGCTTTAAAGCCTTTCATGGTTTAGGACTGGATTACTTAACAGGACCGGCTCTTCCCAATTGTTTCTACCTGTCCTACCTGTTCTGGCAGGAAGGACAGGCTCTGGGTACTATCCCCCAGTGTGATGGAATCTCCAGCTAGAGTAGAAGGTGGAGTCAAGAGGAGTTCTAGCTTGGAGTCACTCCGTAGGAGCAAGTGACAGAGGCCAGTCTCTTGGAAGGCTTTTATCTGCCTGTTCCCAAGAGAATGTATAGTCTGCTGAAATTCTTATAATTAGAAGAACAGCAATATGGAAACTATTTTGGCCTACTCATTGAGTTATTCTGTTCCTTAATAATAACAATAATAATAATTTTATTTGTATACCGCATCCTCTCCCCAAGGGGACTCGGAGCGGTGCAAAGGAAAAATTAAATAGCTATAAAATACATAAATAGAATAGATAAAAACAAATTAAACTAAAATCATCCCTGCGCTAAAATCCCCAATTATAGATTAACTAAAATCCCCTAAAATCCTAATAGACGGAGACTAACCCAGGCCGGCCAGACAGAAAAAGTGTGTTTTAAGTTTTTGACAGAAGGAGCGGAGGTCCGTGGTTGTTCTAATTTCGGGGGGAAGGTCATTCCAGAGGGTCGGGCCCGCCACAGAGAAGGCCCTTCCCCTGGGCGTCGCCCGCTGGCACAGCCTGGTGGACGGCACCCGGAGAAGTCCCTCTCTGTGGGAGCGAATCGGCCGCAGGGATGGGGCAGGATCCGATCCCGCAGATAGCTAGGGGATGTTGATTGGCAGAGTGCAAAAGGAGAGTCTTTTGTGCTGTGGCACCCACCTTTTGAAACATCATGCCGCTGAGATTAGATCGGTCCCATTCGAGTTGACCTTCTATCTTGAAGGATGAGCAGAGGTGGCGCAGTGGTTAAAATGCAATATTGCAGGCTAACTCCTGCATTCCACCGCCAGCAGTTCGATCCTGACCGGCTCAAAGTTAACTCAGTCTTCCATCCTTCCAAAGTCGGTAAAATAATAATAATAATAATAATAATAAATTTTATTTCTAACCCGCTCTCTCTCCCCAAAGGGACTCGATGGGGACCTAGATTATTGGGGGCAATATGCTGACATTGTAAACAACTTGGAGGGCTATAAAGCACTATAGAGCAGTATATACCGTATTTTTCAGAGTATAAGTCGTGCATTTTTCACAAAAAAAGTGGATGAAAATCTGTGTGCGTTTTATATGCTGAATACAGCATTTTTGGCCTCCTGAAACCCCACCCCATTCACAAAAATAGACGTACAGAGGTACTGTAAAGTGCCAGTGACGGCAAAAACGAGTGAAAAAAGACTCATTTTTGCCCCCCCCCCCAGGCCCCCAGGAGCACTGTATAAGCCTCCTAAAGGCTATGCATGCCATTGGGGGGGGGGGGGAGATGGACCTGTTTTTGTGAAAAACGGACCATTTTTTGCTCCCCCCCCCCCCCAGAGGATTTTGCAGGCCTCTCAAACTCTCTGCCTTCCCCATTTTTCACAAAAGAGGCGTGCAGAGGGTTTGGGAGGTTTGCAGAGTTCAAAACCTTATTTTTTAAAATTTACCTCTTCAAAATCTTGGTGTGTCTTATACTCCAAAAAATACGGTAAGTTTAAATGCTGTTGCTACTGCTACTGAAAACTTGGTTTTGCTCCTACAAGATGGAACATTTGTGGTAGAGAAAACAAAGACTACAATCCAGCTACAGCTTTACCCACGTGCTAGACATGACACTATGAGTGTTTACATTCAACAATAAAAATCACGTTGTTGGAGCTGCAGGGGTTCTTCTGTTTTAGGTAATAAATGCTGCCCATCCCAGGTTCTCCGTTGTGACCGACCCTCACTTCAGTTTACAAGGACGCAGTTAAGGCTGATCTAGCTGTGATGCAAAGCCTGTTCAAGGGTTGTGTTGAATGTTATGGATTGTACCTCTGCCGCTGATTACATTCTCTGGTTTTTAAAATGTTTTTACTATGATTTTTTATGCTCTTTGGGTTGCTTTTATTTGCATGTTTGCATATTGAGGCTTTTTTTAAAATGCTATTTTAACAGTTGTGAGCTGCCCCGAGTCACATATGTGAGATGGACAGCTAATGTTTTTAATAGTATTTTCGCGACTGGCCTGCATGAATTTGTTGGCTGGAGATCGCCCTCTAGAGGTAGTCCTCAACATACCACCTTAATGAAGTCTGCCCAATACAGTCGTAAAGCAGGTCATGCATATGACCAAGTCAATTTCACAATATTTTTTTTTGCAGTCATTAAGCTAACACTGCAGTAGTTAAGCAAACCAATGGCAAAAACTTAAAATGTGGTCACGTGACTATAGGACAGTGCAAATGGCCATAAATGATGGCTGAGCACCTGAAATGCAGTCACGTGACTGGGAGGGATGGCCGCCAGATCTTTAGGCTGTAAGTACCCATGGGAAGTCTGTCATAATTTAAAACTTTGCGACCGGTCGTAAGATGAGATCTACCTGTACAGGAAATTTGCTAATAGAATTGCAGGAATCAGAACTGGGTAGTAAACACTCACACACTATGATTGGCAGCAACATCTAGCTGCCAAATCATCTCTGTAGTGCTCTTGAGTAAGCACTTTTCCCCTTGTCCTTGTGATTAATCACCTTGGGCTCGCCTGGAGAAAATGAGAAAAAAAAGGGATGTGGCTCCAGAGAATTTAAAAACAAAAATAAGGAAGAAGAGAGGACTGGCATTAACAAGAGACAATATCTAAGCACTGGGATTTCCATATAGTTTGGGCTCAATTATATGAAAATATTGACAAGTTAGTAATATGACCTATTCCACAGCTACAATCTTAGCTTAGTGGGAGTTAGTTTTGGCAAGGGTAGAACAAGAAGGAATGGGTGGAAACTAATCAAGGAGAGAAGCAACTTAACTGAGGAGAAATCTCCTGACAGTTAGAACAATTAATCAGTGGAACAGCTTGCCTCCAGAGCTTGTGAATGTCCCAACACTGGAAATCTTTAAGAAGATGTTGGACAGCCATTTGCCTGAAACGGTATAGGGCTTCCTGCCTAGGCGGGGGGTTGGACTAGATGACCTCCAAGATCCCTTCCAACTCTGCTATTGTATTGTATTGTATTGTATTGTCCTTGAAGGCCAGTTGTTCAATGAAAGGCTATGCTGAATCCTTCAGAAGGTAGGTGTTCACCTAAGCCCCACATGAACAGAACAGGTCAAGCCCCATAACCTTTCATTCCTTTCTCTTTAGGAGAAAGGAAGGGGGGGAAATCATCCCACTGCAGCCACAGAGGGAAAAACAATGCTGAAAATAGCACGGATATGTTTACAAAACTGTACCTTGACATTTATCATTATAGATATGTATATATAACATTAGGCTGAGGTTGCTTAGCAGCATTCTCCAAGTCTCTGAAACAAGCAGAGAATCCACTGGTGCCCTCCTCCTGCATCCAAATCAAATGCAGCAGTTAGCCAGGCTATAAATCAGTGATTCTCAACCTTGGCAACTTGAAGATGTCCGGACTTCAACTCCCACAATTCACTAGCCAGCATTCGCTGGCTGGGGAATTCTGGGAGTTGAAGTCCAGACATCTTCAAGTTGCCAAGGTTGAGAAACACTGCTATAAATGAAAATGCACCCTCATCCCAGTTCCTCGTCCAAGGCTTAAAAACATTACGGTTAAGGTACGGTTCTACTGTCCCAACGATGTTTTTCCAAAAGGCGACTGAAGACTTCCTTGTTTTTTTTCCCCTTGAAAACGTTTTGTTTCTCATCCAAGAAGTTTCTTCAGTTCTAAAGTTCAGAACTGAAGAAGCGTATTGGATGAGAAGCAAAACGTTTTCAAGAGGAAAAAAAAACAAGAAAGTCCAGTTGCCTTTTGGAAAAACACCTTTGGGAAAAACCTTGACCTGGATGATTGAGAATCTCCATAGATGTACAGATGTATTGTTCACCATCACTACGCCCAAGTTTTGAATAGAGATGTTAAAATTAAAGGTGTTTATTGATATGAAATTATAAATACCATCAACATAAAATGGAGCTTGCTCAGAGGCTGAAATACACCAAATAAATGAGATGAAGAGTGTGGAAGAGAGGTAAGGGAAGAAGAGAGGGTAAGGAGAGAGGGTGGGAAGGAGAGAGAGGAGGAGTGGAAAGAGGAGAGAGGAGAAGAGAGGAAGGGGAAGTAGAGAAGAGAAGGATGACAGAGGGAAAAAGGAGGTAAGGAGAAGGAGGAGAGAGGGAGAAGAAAGTGATGGACAGGGTACAAATATGGTGTATGGAGAGCAGAGGAGCCAATAATTGTTTCTAGGAGTTGATAGTGAGACAAATTGATGTTATTATTTAATAATATAAAATAATGTTGGTTATGTAACAGTATACATGTGGTTTATGTGTTATGAAAATGAATTTTTTTTTAAAATTTTATTTATTTATTTAATCGGATTTTTATACCGCCCTATCTCCCAAAAGGGACTCAGGGCGGTGCACAGAAAGGATAAAAAGTAGTAAACACAATAATAATATAAAAGTTAAAAATACATTAAATACAATGGGTCTGTGCTAAAACTTATACTTAAAAACAGTTAAAATTATTATAATTGGGACTATCATAAAAGCTATGCTAAGCCAGCGACATGGAATAGGTGTGTTTTTAAAGTTCGACGGAAGAGGAGAAGGTCCGTGATAGTGCGGAGGTCAGGGGGCAGGTCGTTCCAGAGGGCAGGGCCTGCCACAGAGAAGGCTCTCCCCCTGGGGGTTGCCAGCCGGCATTGTCCGGCAGACGGTACCCTGAGGAGGCCCTCTCTGTGGGAGCGGAGAGGTCGAAGAGAGGTATGTGGTAGGAAGCGGTCCTGCAGATAACCAGGTCCCAAGCCATGGAGCGCTTTGAAGATAGTTACTAGCACCTTGAAGCGCACCCGGAGGGCCACAGGCAGCCAGTGCAGCTCGTGCAGGAGAGGTGTTACATGGGAGTATCTAGAAACTCCCAGAATCCCCCGCGCGGCCGCGTTCTGCACTAGCTGGAGCCTCCAGGTGCACCTCAAGGGAAGCCCCATGTAGAGAGCATTACAGTAGTCGAGTCGGGAAATGACGAGGGCTTGAGTGACTGTGCGTAGGGCGTCACGACCTAGAAAGGGACACAACTGGCATATCAGGTAGACCTGATAGAAAGCCCCCCTGGCCACGGCTGTCACATGGTCATCCAAGGACAGCCGAGAATCCAGGACACCCAAGTTGCGAACCCTTTCCACGGGGGCTAATGACTCGCCCCCGATAGCCAGAGATGGAGCCAGCTGGCTATATCGTGACGCCGGAAACCACAGCCACTTGGTCTTGGACGGGTTGAGTCGAAGCTTGTTACTCCCCATCCAGGCCCGCATGGCCTCCAAACACCGGGACATCACTTGAACAGCATTGTTGGGGTGGTCTGGGGTAAAAAAAAACTTTATTAATAAAAAGAAAACACTTTGTTTCTCATCCAAGTGGTTTCTTCAGTTTTAAACTATAGTTAATTTAATTTAATTTAATTTTAATCACATTTATACCCCGCCCTTCTCCACAAAGGACCCAGAACTGAAGAAGCTTCTTGGACAAGAAGCAAAATGTTTTCAAAGAAAAAAACAAGATAAATTCCAGTTGCCTTTTGGAAAAGCACCTTTGGGACAACCTTGACCTGGACGACTGAGAATCTCCATAGATGTACGGATCTATTGTTCACCATCCTTAAGCCCGAGTTTTGAATAGAGATCAGTTGTTTTTGGAAAAGAAAGGAACATTAGTCCTTCATCAAGAAGGAAACTAGGTCAAACGTCACTGTCAGATGGCCTGCAGCCATCTTTTCTTTTGGACCTTTGGCCTGCCATACTTTCTATTATTTTACTATGCATTTTCTATTGTGGGAAAATGGGAGGGGGAACTGTATGGAGCTAGATGATATGTAGCCATAACAAAATTCTTTATAGAAAGCCAAGGTCATCCTTTGTCTCTGCACCTGACCAGAACTGGATGGGTGGAAATGCCAGCATGGCAGTGGGCGATTGGACCATGTGATGAACTTGTGAGTGTGGGGGCAAGATCTTGAACTTTCAACTGAGTGGGGAAAACCAGGAAGCTTTCAGATTCGGGTTTTCCCAGATGTGCCAACATTTCTCTCTTAATAAATTGGAACTTTGAGCAATACTTTGCCTTGGACTCTGATTTACTTTTGGATGCTATTTGGAACCCTGACAGTCACATTTGAGAAGAACCAGTGATGGGAAATGTTCTTCCTGTTCATCCATTTGCCTTGGCACTGGCAATTGGAGTTAAAGACGAAAAGAAAAGCAAGCCAGGTGGTTTCTTTTGGGATCCAGAACCAATTTGGTCTAGCGGTTAAGGCACCAGAGTAGAAAGCAAGAGATTTTGAGTTGAAGCCCCGCCTTAGTCATGAAAGCCAGATGGATAACTTTGGGCCAATCACTCACTCTCTCTCAGCCCAACCCACCTCACAGAATTATGAATGTGGGGAAAATAGGAGGAGGAAAGCGTCTCGGAAATGTTCACAAACCTTGAGTTATTTATAAAAATTATAAAGGTGGAATATAAATAATACATACAATAAAATATATCTGTCAGTCTATATTCATGAACTGGAATAGGGTTGAGTAACAAGGTCAGCCAATGGGAGCTGAAACAGTTTGGAGCCTGGGTGTGGCTTAGCTCTGTAGCTCTGAGTCTGTGCTGAGCTCTATACTAGTCTGCTGCTCTGAACTGAAACTGTTCTCTGCCTGTGTTTGCTTGTTTTTACTACCACGTTGGAAAAACCTGCTTTTGGTATTGTATATTTACTTCATGTGTTATATTACCGTATTTTTAGGAGTATAAGACACACACACCCTAAAAGACGGTGAAAATTTGGGTGTGTCTTATACACTGAATATAGCCCCACCCACCCACCGGCCCCAACCCTTTGGCCTCTGCCTCCCAGCAATTTGCCTCTTTGCAGCAAAGAGGGCTTGTGGAGGCTTCAATGAGCTATAGCAATCCCTGCAGCCTGTAACAGCTGATGATCGGGAGAAATTGAAAGTGAAACTTGCTAAACAGCAAGTGGCAAATTGCTGGGAGGCAGATTTTTTTTTCTTGTGCTAATCAGGCTGTTTGCCGCAAGAAGGTAAGTCAACAATTATAAATGCCTATAGAATGTTTAAATTATTAGACTTACTTTTTAAAGACTGGTTTATTATTATTCTAGATAACTTAACAAAATGAACCAGCTTTTTAAAATAAATGCTTGATCTGAAGAGGCCCAGTGGTATTGTTTTAAAAAGTGCTATTCTTTTAAATAGCAAAGAATAACTATACTTCTAGAAAGCCACATCAATTCAATATACTTGTACAGCATCTGTACAAGTATAGTCTGAAATATAACACTACAAACAGTGTATATTGTCTGAACCATTTGTTGCAAGGAGGCAAATTGATGGGAGGCAGAGCCAGATATTTTCCCCTTTTTTTTCTCCCCAAATGCTAGGTGTGTCTTATACTTCAGAGCGTCTTATACTCCAAAAAATACGGTAGTTAGGGACACAGGTAGAAAAATGGAAGAGACTCCTCAACTCTCTGTTTTTCCCTTCTGAAGACTTCCCCCTCCCCCTCGGATTAATGGAAATTTTCTGGAACATACCAGAATATAAGGCTCCACGGAACCATTGTTATACTTTGGAATGAATCAATGCCTTTTAGAATAAGGTTTTAGTCACTCATAATGTGTAGGCTGAAGATTGCCACACAAAAAAAATGAAGCCTATGTCAGTCTACAGTATTAAAAATTGAGGATTACTGAGAATCTTGGAAGTTTTCACAGAATCATAGAAAAACAGGAGTTGGAATACATCAGAAAATTGCTTCTGTTATTCAGCCTGAAGCTCTTTTCGTTTAATTTCAAGTTATTGGTCTTTGCCTTGTTCTCAGTTTAAGTTCTTTTGCATGACAGCATTTTTGATATTTCTAGACTGCTGGCACATCTAGTCTTCTCCTCTGCAAGCTAAATATATCAATTTCTTTTAACTGTAACTTAACATTAACTTTTAACTCCTCACCATAAATCAGTTCCCAGATCCCTCACCATCTTGGAAGCTTTCCTTGAAACTCATCCAAGCTTCTACGCAACCTTTTCAAAGTGTGGTGCCCAGAACTAGACACAGTATTCCTAATAGTCAGTGTTTTCTAACCGGCACAAAGTGCAAAAAGAATATATATTGTCTCCTAGGACCGGGATTCAACGCTTCTTAAATGCATTCTCAATTGCGTCAGCTTTTTAAACTCCTGCAACACAGTTTGCATATGCTAAAGCTCCCTTTTAGATAGATAATTCTGTCTGTCTGTCTGTCTGTCTGTCTGTCTGTCTGTCTGTCTGTCTGTCTGTCTGTCTGTCGTGGCCCAGCAGGGACCGGTTGAGCTGATGATGGACTCTGACAATGAGGATCAATATGAGTCTGTCCTGGAGGCTGAGGAAGACCCTGTTTGGAGTCAGAGCAGGGACCAGAGAGGCTGGTTGGCCACCAGGAGGCGCCTGAGTCATGGAGCAGTGGGGAAGACCAGAGTCATTTTGTCCCTGACGCTAGAATGTGAAGAGCTGAGAGGCGGAAGCTGAAATTCAGGAGGCAGACTCACAGAAGGTGATTAGGCACAAGGTGGTTGTTGATTGGCCCCTCCCAGAGAGCTTATAGGTGAGGCGATGGGAGGGGACAATTGAAGAGGCGATGGGAGGGGACAATTGAAGGAAACAACTGTTCAGTGAAGGAGTCATGAATGTCTGTGTGAGTTGAAGCCCGTGCCTGTTCAGTTTCCTGTGAGTTTGAAAGTTTGCTGCGAAGTCAAGCTTGTGCCGTGTGTTGCTGGGCTCTCAGCCAAACTAGTGCTTATCGTGCTAATTAATCATGGCCAACAGCCAAGTCTGTGTTCTTGCCTATTCAGAGGCCTGGGACAGAACATCTATCTATCTATCTATCTATCTATCTATCTATCTATCTATCTATCTATCTATCTATCTATCTATCTATCTATCTATCTATCTATCTATCTACCTACCTACCTACCTACCTACCTACCTACCTACCTACCTACCTACCCACCCACCCACCCACCCACCCCGCCCGCCCGCCCGTCCATCCATCCATCTATGCAAATTTATTTGCCACTGATCTCGTGTTCGGACAATTCTAAATAGCTTACATCAAGATTAAACACACAAAACATTCAATGATAATCAGTATAAAAATGGATTAAAATTGCAAAAAATAAAACAAAACAAAACCCAAGTGTTTGGGGGGGGAGAGGTGGAGGGCCTTCTCTGTTGGTCCACCTTCACCCAACAGATCCTCCTTCAGGATCCCATGCCAGCTGGCAGAGCCCGGTGTTAAAGCTTTTCCTGAAGACTAAACCAGAGGGGCAGGGTATCTTAGAGAACGACGGAATCACAGAGTTGGAAGGGACCTGGAAGGTCTTCTAGTCCAACCCCCTACTCAAGCAGGAGACCCTATACCCGTGATGGCGAACCTATGGCATGGGTGCCACAGGTGGCACGCGGAACCATTTCTTAGGACACCCAAGGCGTTGCCCTGTCAGCTCCAGCGTGCCTGTGTGCACTGGCCAGCTGATTTAGGCCTTCTTTTGAGGCCGTTTTTCGCCCTCTGGAGGTGGGGAGGGGAGGCTGTTTTCACCCTCCCCAGGCTCCTAGAAAGCCTCTGACGCCTGGGGAGGGCGAAAAAAGCATGCCAAAAGCAGGGGGTCGCGCACATAGCATTATGGGTGTGGCACGCCCACGCATGACCCCCCTGTGCTCCCCCCGCTTTTGGCACGCGAGCCAAAAAAGGTTAGCCATCACTGCCCTATACCATTTCAGGCAAATGGTTTTCCAATCTATTCTTAAAAACCTCCAGTGATCCACAACTTCTGAAGGCAAGCCATTTCAATGTTTAATTTTTCTGTCAGGAAATTTTTCCTTCATTCTAGGTTGGTTCTCTCCTTGCTTAGTTTCCACCCATTGCTTCTTGTTCGGCCTTCAGCAAGATGTTCCAAAGAGCAGGATCCCTAACAATAAATATTCTTCTCCTGGATTCTACCATCCAGAATTCCTTGGCTGATGGGGTCCACAGTTGGCCCCTTCTGTCATCATGAATGGGCTAGGCCGAAAATGTTTCCGCAGATACCCCAGGCCTTAAAAGGGTTCTAAAGGTAACAAACAACACCTTGAATTGCACCCAGAAGCAGACTGACAGCCAGTGCAGCTCCCGTAGTAATGGTGTTATGTGTGCCATCCAAGGAGCCTCCAAAACTGTCCGCCCCATTGCATTCTGGGCCAATTGTAGCTTCCGAATACTCTTCAAAGGTAGCCCCATGTAGAGCCCGTTACCAGTCTTTAATTTTAAAGCTATTATTGATGTCCAGATATTCCTCTTGCAAGGATAATGT
Source organism: Rhabdophis nuchalis (assembly GCA_039707465.1). Lineage (NCBI taxonomy): Eukaryota > Metazoa > Chordata > Lepidosauria > Squamata > Natricidae > Rhabdophis > Rhabdophis nuchalis. Next base: position 230,058,850 of record CM077644.1, read on the forward strand.
TTACTGTTCTTAAGTATCAAAAGACAATACCGTATTTTTTGGAGTATAAGACGCACTTTTGTCGCCCCTCCCCCCCAAAAAAGCAGGTGAAAATCTGGGTGCGTCTTATACATTCAAGGCAGCAAAACCCCACCCCCTTTACAAAAATGGACACGCAGAGGGTTTGGGAGGATTACAAAGTGCTCCTGGGGGCTGGGGAAGGCAAAAACGAGCAAAAAACAGGCTGAGGGTTTGTGAGGCCTGCAGAATGCAAAAACATTTTTTTTATTTACCTCTTCAAAACCATGGTGTGTCTTATATTCCTGTGCGTCTTATAATCTGAAAAATATGGTAATTAAAATGCATATATTAATATATTAAAATGCACTTCTTAATCACTTGGGCATTCTCTTTTTACTATCTATCTATCTATCTATCTATCTATCTATCTATCTATCTATCTATCTATCTATCTATCTATCTATCTATCATCTACCCTATATCTAATATCTATCTATCTTGTCTGTCTGTCTGTCTGTCTGTCTGTCTGTCTGTCTGTCTGTCTGTCTCCTGCCTTTATTATCGTTATGAATAACTCAAGGCAGAGATACTCCTTCCTCTTCCTAGTTTCCCCACAACAGCACAACACAACACAACAACAATCCTGTGAGTGGGTTGGGCTGGGAGAATGTGACTGGGCCCAAATTACCCAATCAGCTTTCATTTCAAAGGCTAGTCCAGAATTCATAGTCTCCTTGTAATTGGCCTAAAGTCACCCAGCTGGCTTTCATGCCTAAAGTGGGACTAGAACTCATGGTCTCCTCTATCTTCTAGCTTGGTGCCTTAACCACTAGACCACACTGTTCACAATTATGCTTAAAATGAACTGAGTCCATATTCATCTGGGAACAGAACTCGCAGGGCTAAACCAAGTTTACTTTTAAGATATATACAATTTTGCACTGTCAGGACTTAAGTATTCTGAGATTGATGTACTTAGTACAAAATCCACTCAACTTATTGGGTTAAATTTTCAAATAAACATACATATGAGTTTTTATTTTTAAAAATAAAAACTCACTTGGGAAACAGCTTCCCCTGAGCGAAAAACAGTAGTTTTTATATTGTATACAAATAATAATCTTCCACTTTCTAAGTTATAAATAATTCAATTGATACTATAAATTAGTAATGTGCATTTTGAGGTGTGACAAGCAAATATACATTTTCCCCCCAAAGCCAGATAGGGACTCGGGGATTTCTAAAGCTTGAAATATTTCCAGATGTTTCATATCTCTATTTGGCATGAGCATGGCCAAATGAGACCAGGCCCAACAATATCTCAACAAGGCAACATGGCGAAGTAGCACTGAACTCCAAAAAATTTAAAAGTTCAAAGCTTTGGGGATGATTCTCGAAATCAACCGTGTTAAAACAATCTGTTATTGGAGTTTATTGCTCATTTCTTCTACCACCGCTGCTGACAGTCGTGACACTCTCTTTCAGAGTAGGAAGTGTGAGATATCTCAAATCTGTAGCATCTTTGCAGAAGAAATGGAAAAGAATAAGCCGAGAGTCTCCATCTGAGCTTCCAGAGAGAGTCACAGTAGAAGGTCAGTTATCTTCAAAAAATGAATCAACCATTGCCACTAAGCTGTGCTCCAAATGTGACAGCGACACGCAAATATATCAAATGAAATAAGATGCAAATACTTTAAGTCTAAAAGTCGGTAGAGGTTCTCAATCATCCAGGTCACGGTTGTCCCAAAAGTGCTTTTTCAAGACTCAACTGGACTGTCTTGTTTTTTTTTGAAGACCGTTTTGCTTCTCATCCAAGAAGCTTCTTCAGCTCTGACTGAATGGATGGTGGGGAATGGAAGGATTTATATTCCTTGCAGACAGCTGGTCATTTGTATCCTTTTAGAGGGGCCTTAAAGCAGGGGTCTCCAACCTTTGCAACTTTAAGTCTGAAGGACTTCAGCTCCCAGAAAAACCCAATTAAAAATTTAAATATACAGACTGGAGGCAGGAAAGATAGATAAGGCCAGGCCGGCCTGCTGGAAGAAATAGGTTTTGAGCTTTCGGCGGAAGGAACGGAGGTCCAGAGTTGTTCTGAGGTCGGGGGGTAGGTCGTTCTATAGGATAGGGCCTGCGACAGAGAAGGCCCTTCCCCTGGGTGTCGCCCACTGGCATTGCCTAGTGCAGGGGTCTCCAACCTTTGCAACTTTAAGTCTGAAGGACTTCAGCTCCCAGAATTCTCCAGCCAGCAAAGCTGGCTGGAGAAGTCTGGGAGCTAAAGTCCTTCAGACTTAAAGTTGCAAAGGTTGGAGACCCCTGCCTTAAAGCATTTGAAGGTGTATTTGTGTCCTCAGGATCACCCGAGTAGTGTTCCTGGTTCCTGTAATTTGCAATTTCTCCTTACGAAACTGATTCCCCCTCACACACACACCCCGCCCCAATATAATGGTGATCGTCACCTGAAAATTATACTGGATGACATAAAACTCAAGATTCGAAGAGAGCGGCATTAAACAAGCACTTTACTGCACGCCGCAAATACGTAGCTCACAATAGACAAATGCAGATTAGCCATTAAAAACAGCTTTTGAAAGTAAGCGTTTGTAAAACTCCAGAATTACCATACTTCAGAGACAACCACAAACTAGTAATTTTGCTATTATGTCACAGCAAGAGAATAGGCAGTTTTATACACAATCGCTTGCATCCCTGACACTCACAATTTTGCCATTGGCACTTGTTATGCACAAGCACCTAAAGGAGATGCTCTTTGCCACAGGATATAAATTTCAATCAAAGCCATAATGGTCTCCCAGATTATTATCTTCCAAGCTCCACCATATATATAGAGAGAAAAGGAAACAAAATGCATATGCAAATTTGCACAGCACCTAGTCCAGTGATGGCGAACCTTTTTTGGCTCACGTGCCAAAAGCGGGGGGAGCACAGGGGGGGTCGTGCGCGGGCGTGCCACACATGCATGTACTTTCCCTCTCTGGTTTGCTGGTAGGGTCATGTTTTGCCCTCCGGAGCCTTCAGCCCTCCAGAGCCTTCAGAGAAGCCTCAGGAGTGTGAAAAACGGTCTCAAAAGAAGGTTGAAGTCAGCTGGGCATGCGCGCCGGAGCTGACAGGGCAACGCCTCATGTGCCCTAACAAAAGGCTCCGCGTGCCACCTGTGGCACCCGTGCCATAGGTTCGCCATCATGGACCTAGTATGTCTAGTTTAATGAAAAGAAGGACTAGGGGAGACATGATAGCAGTGTTGTAGTATCTCAGGGGTTGCTACAAAGAAGAGGGAGTCAAACTATTCTCCAAAGTACCTGAGGGCAGAACAAGAAGCAATGGGTGGAAACTAATCAAGGAGAGAGCAACTTAGAACTGAGGAGAAATTTCATGACAGTTAGAACAATTAGTCAGTGGAACAGCTTGCCTCCAGAAGTTGTGGATGCCCCAACACTGGAAGTCTTTAAGAAGATATTGGATAATCATTTCTCTGAAATGGCATAGGGTTTCCTGCCTGGGCAGGGGGTTGGACTAGAAGACCTCCAAGGTCCCTTCCAACTCTGCTATTGTATTGTATTGTATTCTTTTTATCTAAGCCAGGGTGGGGGGTCAAACTGGATTTCTTCTAGGGCCAGATCAGCATTTTAGTTCTCCTCCACAAGCCGGGGGATGGGGGAAGGGGGGGGGGAAGGGGTTACAGACACCTCCTGCAGCAACCTGCCAGTCAAAACAGCACTTTCCCAGGCCTCCAGCAGCACTCTGCCATCCAAAAACTGGCCCCATGAGGCCTCTACACTGCCCATTTTTGGCCGGCATAGTGTTGCAGGAGGCTGGGGAGGCCAAAAACGGGCTGCGGGGCTCCCGGGCACGGGCTGTTTGAGTCAGCAAAGGCACCGCAGGCCATTCCTTTGATATTTCCAGGCCATCCCCACGGGCCAGATTTCAGCACCTTGAGTTTGACACCCCTGATCTAAGCTCTTGGCATGGCACAATAGAAATATTATATCAAAGTGAGACATTCCAAGCAGATTTTATTCCTTTTCTCTGAAACCTAGCTATGGTTCCCTAGTAGCTTTCCATAATTGTTACTCTTCAGACGAGCTGGAGAATTCTGAGAAACAACATCCCAGTGCATTGTGAGTGCACCTCAAGGGTGGGAAGCTGATCTGCTGCAGAGATATGTGCCTTCCAGAAATGTTTGAATCAGAAAATGTTCCTATGTAAATGGATATGATTGCAGTTTAGAACATTTCTCTCAATACAGGGGTACCTCACTACTTGTCACCAATTGATTCCGGGAGGCGCGATGAGTACTAAAAAGGATGAGTACCAAAGAAACCATATGACTTTATCATGTGACCCTTCATTTCCTAACTGTCCCTTTTTCAACGTAAGCGATCTTCCCAGCATGGCAGATTTCCTGTTGGTCCTCTGAGGCTGCTACCCATTTCCTTTTGCAACAGATCAAGGATCAAACAAACTATGAGTACCAGGACAACATTTTCATGTCGAAGTTTGTCGACTACCAAATTCGACAAGTTTTGAAGCAGTTGAGGTACAACTGTACTCATAATTTGTCCAAGTATTTGAGCTAATATCCCCCCTCTCTCATTCTCCCTCTCTCTCAAGGTGTTAGTTGTCATCTTTGAAGCGCTCCATGGCACGGGACCTAGTTATCTGCGGGATCGGATCCTGCCCCACACATCCTCACGGCCGATTCGCTCCCACAGAGAGGGACTTCTCCGGGTGCCGTCCACTAGACTTTGTCAGCGGGTGACGCCCAGGGGAAGGGCCTTCTCTGTGGTGGGCCCAGCCCTCTGGAACGACCTTCCCCCCGAAATCAGAACAACTACGGACCTCCGCTCCTTCCGTCAAAAACTCAAGACACACTTTTTCTGCTTGGCCGGCCTAGGTTAGTCTTTACCTAGGGTGTTAGGGAATTTTAGTTTTATACTTGGGGATTTTAGCGCAGGGACAACCTTATTTAATTTGTTTTTATCTATTGTATTTATTATTCTATGCATGTATATTTTTATAGTATTTTAAATTTTTCCCTGTGCACCGCTCCGAGTCCCCTGGGGAGAGGATGCGGTATACAAAATAAATTTGACTTTGACTTGACTTGACTCTCATTCTCTTTCTCCCTCCCGCTCGCTCCCCCCCCCTCTCTCTCTCACACACACACACACCTCCATGATATATTCAAAAAACAAAATCAAATCAAAGCAATCTTTATTCGGTCATAGACCTGCAATTAAAACACAAGGCTCACAATTAATTAAGATAAAAGGGAGAAAAAACATAATTATTCTAAATGAAATAGTTTAATACATGAGAAGAACTAATTGATACTGGGATGCTGGAAATGTTGGGCAATAGGCAATGAAATCACGTGCGTCTGCGATGCTTTTTTAGTTTCTCTGTTTTTTAGAATAATCACCTGGAAAACAAACATCCTGTGATACTGAAACTGCCAAATGGAAAATGTTGATCCAGAAAATTTTCCAGCCCACGTGAGAGTTAGTTAGAATGCATTAAAATGACAACATGGTAACAGACACTATACTTATGTTAGACTAAAATAAAACAGCTTGTGGTCCTCCAGAACCAGCTAGGATGAATTCTTCTATGTATTCTTTACACGTTGGAGGTTTAACTACTGTCTTCTGAAGCCTGTAATTCTTTCAGGGATCCTAACTTACTCTACTCCTGGAAACTCACTATATATAAGGTGATTTTTTTTCTCCTGAAACCTCCTGGTAGATCTTTATGTAGACTGGAAGAACTAGCAGAAAATAAAGAGCCTTAAAATGGCTTCTACTGTACTGCCATAAACTGGTTTCTACTGTACAGCGCAGTGGAGTTGCCCTAGTAACGGCTTCACAGTACTCCACAAGGGGGCTCCCCTGGGTAAGGGGGAAAATCCAAGATAAGAAATTATGTTTGGTCCAGGATTATTTTTGATAAATAAATACCCGGGAAACGGACCTAAATTGGGATTTGCTAAGACACAGCTCAGATAGAAAAAGACCTTTGTTGCAAAAAAGAAGAAAGCCCAATAAATCAGTCAGCTGCCCACTTCAGGTCTACAAGTGGCCCTTATGCCCATAGTGGTTCAAACTCCTAGCTTTATTCTTTCCATTCTGTCCACACATAAATGATTGTTACTTGGAGCCTCAAAGCTGAGCAGTTGTTAAAACATTTATGTAACTGCCAGCTCTGGGTGAAGAACCAATAGCTCTTATTTCTGACATCCAGTCTCAAGAGGGATTTTTTTTTCCTTTTTCTTTTTTCCACTCCTGCTCATGACAGTTGTTCTGGGCAGAATTCACTGGGGACAAGGCTGGGTCAGGAATCAATATTCCATTTCCTTTTAATAATTAAATTTTACGCTCTCCGCTACAGGAGTTCTCAAGCTTTCCAATACTGTAAGCAGATGCAAATGGTCCAGAGACAAGCGAAGTAAGAAACAATTGATAGTCCTTCCCGATTGCCTGCACATCTCTCTATCTACCTTCCCTCCAGTTAGACATGCATCTTCATCTCCTCCGGTTTGAGAATTTCTGCTTTAGGCCACTCTGTACATCAGGGGTCCCCAACCCCCGGTGCCGGTCCGTGGCTTGATAGGAACCGGGCCGCAAGGCCAGAGAGGAGGAGGAGGGAGCAGCCCCCTGGGCAGAGCGCGCACCAGGGGTGGGAGAGCGCAGGCGCGGCCGCTCGCACCGTTGGGGGCCGAGAGGGGTGAGTGAGCTGACTCACACACACCCCGCATGCATTCGCCGCCTGTTCCCCCTTCCCCCTGCTCTCCCTCTACACCAGCTGAGCCATGCCCACCGGTCCGTGGAATTTTCTTTAAAATGAAGGTTGGGGACCCCTGCTGTACATTACAACTGAGTCTGAGAAGAAGCAAAATACAAGACAATGGATGGCAGAGATCCATTTTGCTAGAGAGAAGATAGAAGAGGCCCACGTTTCTATAGTAGCTGTTGCCGAAACAAGGCTACGCAAGTGAACCTTTTAACTAAATATTTAGGTTACCAAATACCAACCAACCTTAGAACTTGCAGCTTTAGCTGGCAGGCCAGCACCGTTCCCACTTCCAAGGCTCTCTGGCTGGAATTACCTATGCATCTATTTAATAGTGCCATCTTGTGGGACCCAGGAAGGATTGTTGTAGTACCTGCCCTCTGGAACACCCTATTCAGGCCTGATCCTTTTTGTAAGGCTTGGAAGACAAGGACCTTCCCTCCAGTTTAGGATCTGGAGGAGGAATGAGCCGATGTGACTGGTATGTGGTCCAAAAGATGTTGCCAAGGGAACAAACAGATAAGAGATGGCATAGCTCACAACTGGATAGTGGGTGGGGCAGGAGACTCACAAGGGACTAAATCCTCAGAGTATAAAGAAGACAAGATGAGAATTAGTCTTTCAGATTGTAAGCAGGGGTGGGATTGAAAAACTTTAGCAACCTATTCTCTGCCCGGTTGCTGGGTGGGCGTGGCCATAGGGCATGGTCTACTTAGCCTCCTGAAGGCAGGGGGGGGGTGTTTTCACTCTCCCCAGGCTCTGGAGGCTTTCCTCAACCCTCCTGGAGGGCGAAAACACTCTCCCCCGGGCTCCGGAAACCCTCCAGAGACAGAAAAGTGCACATTTCCGGACTTCTGGGAGGCCTATTTTTCACCCTCCCCAGCCTCCATGCAAGCCCAGTACTTGTGTGGCATGATGAACGGGCCCGCGTGGAGACTCCTGGGAGGGGCAGGGCCAGCCAGTCCTTCGAACAATCAGTTCAGGGAACCGGATGCAAAATTAGCATCCAATCTGGCCAAACCGGTCCGATCCAGCTGAATCCCACCCCTGATTGTAAAATTCTGTCGATGTAATTTTGCAATAAATTAGAATCAGATCTGATTGTGATTCTTATGTGGTTTATCCCACAAAGCCAACAGCCCAACAATATGGTTCTATGACTTGTGATAGTTTGATCTAGGTTTATGCCTAGCTGCCATTGTTTTAGGATTAATTTGTTGCTTTCTTCAATATCTTTTGCTTGGGTTTTTAATTCTGTGTTTGCCAGTCAAAATCTTTAGTACGTAATGGGTGGCCATGTAACGTGATATAATAAACCTTTAGTGCAGTGCTTCTCAACCTTGGTGACTTTACGTCCTGTGGACTTCAACTCCCAGAATCCCCCAGCCAGTATAGCTGGCTGGGGGATTCTGGGAGTTGAAGTCCACAGGACGTAAAGTCACCAAGGTTGAAAAACACTACTTTAGTGTATTATCTTGCACCCCAATGTCTGGCAATAAAATGGCTATTTCTCATAGGCAAGGGGTGCCTTTTTTCTGCTTCCTTTTAAAAGCAAATGACAGTAGATGTCTTAAGCATTGCCAACAAAAAATATATTCATTTCCATACAGAACACCCTATTTCCCCAAGCAGGAAAAACAGAACGAAAAAAAAGAAAAAAGAAAACTCAGTCCTGCTTTCCTGATGGGGAAAAAAAACTACAGCCTCAAACCAAAATGCTAAAAAGAAAGAAAGAAAATCATCTCACAATATATCCAAGTTGCCAAAGTCGCTCACCCTTCACTAACCTTGGTTCATTGAATAAATTACACCGGATTGTTTCTCTTCTTCCTCTTGTGCCATATCCGTCATCGGACGGTGGTGATCATGCTGGCAATCCTATTTTTGTCAACAGCCACATGAAAAAGTGCTGCTGAGTTTTGTCCAAAGTAGTTCCTTAGGTTTTGATGCCATGATGTTCTTCTTCTGCCTGGACCTCGTTTGCCTTCCATTTTTCCCTGGACTGTTTCTCACAGCAAAGTAATCCAAGATCCGGTCGTTTACCAATGGCTTAGTTCCTAGTATCTCTCTAACCAAAAAGCACCATTTGGTGGCATGTGTTGGCAGACTCAAAACACAGCAGATTCTCTGGCACCAAGACATAGTTTCATGTATGCTGAAGCCACCTCAGATGCCACCCAGAAGTGCCAAGTTCACACACACACTGAGATTGGCAAATGTCTTCACCTAGTCAGTAGACTCGTTTTCTGAAGCCCATTCCTCACTTCCCAAATTAATAACTACAATTCCAACACAGTTCTAGGCTGCATAAACAGAGGGATAGAATCTAGATCACGTGAAGTGTTAATGCCACTGTATAGTGCCTTGGTAAGGCCACACTTGGAATACTGCATACAGTTTTGGTCGCCACGATGTAGAAAAGACGTGGAGACTCTGGAAAGAGTGCAGAGAAGAGCAACCAAGATGATTAGGGGACTGGAGGCTAAAACATATGAAGAAAGGTTGCAGGAACTGGGTTTGTCTAGTTTAATGAAAAGAAGGACTAGGGGAGACATGATAGCAGTGTTCCGATATCTCAGGGATTGCAACAAAGAAGAAGGAATCAAATTATTCTCCAAAGCACCTGAGGGCAGGACAAGAAGCAATGGGTGGAAACTAATCAAGGAGAAAAGCAACTTAGAACTGAGGAGAAATTTCCTGACAGTTAGAACAATTAATCAGTGGAACAACTTACCTCCGGAAGTTGTGAATGCTCTAACACTGGAAGCTTTTAAGATGATGTTGGATAACCATTTGTCTGAAGTGGTATAGGTTTTCCTGACTAGGCAGGGGGTTGGACTAGAAGGCCTCCAAAGTCCCTTCCAACTCTATTCTATTCTATTCTATTCTATTCTATTTCATTCTTGTACCAAAGGAGCTTTAGTCCATACCAGATATCCTACAGAGCTGGTTCACAGTTTAACACAAAAGGCAAAACATCTAGACCTCCAGCTTCCTTGCTTTTTGGAGCTCTATATTCAGGGAGAAGAACAGAAAGTCTCATAACATCTTCAAAGCACAGAGGCCGCTTTGGAATAGAGACAGTGGCGAGCTATGTTATTGAGATCCTTCTCACATTTCTATTTGCTAGTAAGAATCAGACAGGAAGATAATATTCACAACTTCAATGCACAAGCCAGTTCTGCGCATGTCCACACTGGGTGCGTGAAAGCCCTGGCACAAATATCAAGATCCTGGGCCTAGCTTACAATGCCAGCTGAGTCACAAAGCAAACCAAAAGATTAACCAACCCCACAGTGTAATTTACATGAACTATCAGTTTGATCCTCCGTTCTACAAAGAACAAAGACAAAAAGAAGAACAAAGACAGGTAGCAACCTCAGAGTGGGCGGCCTTTTCACAGACGGTGGCATTTATGGATGCTGTCAAATAGAAACGCCAAATATAAAATGTTTAAAAAGTTTTTTTTTAAAGTGATCTTACTAGAGATCACCAATTACACAGGCAATCTCTTCTGAAAAAAACCAAACAAATGTTCATCCGAAATTGTGAGAAACTGTTCTGACCGAGGCTTCCTAAGAACAAACTCCTTGTCCCGCCCAAAAACCCTTTTTATTAGTTTACTGTGAATTCTGCTCATGCACATCCAGCAAAGTCTTTCAAGGGAGGATTTACAGTCACAGAACTTATCTGGCTTGGAGAACTGCCAGGCCGACATCTGCAAAACCTGGCAAGGAGTCTCGGAGAGTCACAAACCCATTAAGCAAACTATTTGTCTCCTGCAAACTCCACTCCCCTTTCGCTCCTCTTTTATTTCCTCTGGGAGGGGCCATTCATTTTCCACCAGTGGCCTTACTCCCAAGCTGACCTCTGCTTTTTAGCTGTTTGGGGGGGTGGAAGTGCTAAAAGTGCTACATCTGGTAGGCATGATATATCTGATATGCCACATATATCTGGCATAATGCAACCAACCCAGATAATGTTTTCGGGATAAGCAAAGTTCAAAGATTGAATACACAGGTATAATGTCCCTCTATCACAGTGATAGCTAACCTTTTTGTCCTCACGTGCCACAAGCATGCCCACTACCATAATGCAATGCATGCATGACCCCCCCCTGCCTCCCCTGTGCATGCATGTGTGACGCCCTGAGCCCTGTTTTAGGCCTAGCAGCCCCCCCTGAAGCTTCCTGGAACCAAAACCAGGCAGGAGGGGTGCCATACCACCTTCCCTGTGCATGTGTGTGCGCCCCCACCTCCTTGCATGACCCCCCAGTACATCTCCTGCATGCGCGGCAGAGACTCGAAAATCAGCTGGCCAGCGGGAGGCACGCAGTGTGGAGATGAGCTGGGTGACAGCTTGCATGCCTGCAGAACGGGCTCCGCATGCCGCCTGTGGCACGCGTGCCATAGGTTCGCCATCACGGCTCTATCAGCTCTTAATGTGCTTCCATAGATAGATTGAAAAATGCCAAAGGACAGATCAGAAGCAGACAGTCCTTAGCTTTTCTCTACATACTTCTCTGCATGTCAGTGACAATCTCTTTTAAAAGGTGGAGAACTCTGAAAAGATGGCGCCCACAGCAGACAGAAGTCAACATGAGTACACTGTGAGCTGACGTAACCAGGTCAGACTACTGTCTATCCAATCCAGTTCTGTCTAGTAGACGTAACTGTCCAGAACATTAGGGAGCATCTTCCACATCACCAGCCATGTCTCTTTTTGAATTCAGAGCACCGGTTCCTATGGCCAAGAAAGCCAGGCCAGATTCACAGTTTATGCTAAGCCGAAACAGGTTTTTTCCCCCCGTTGGGGTTTTAGTGAGGTTAGTGCAACATGGGTGATGGCTTTGCTTGCTGTATGAAGCTTGTCAATTGTGCTTTATTCAGCAACCCATGGCTTAGCAACCTGTGTAAATCATGTCCATCTCAGAAGCGTGCCAGGACTCAACAGGGTCTTTATTGCAATATGCTATTGCAATGAAGTTGTTTCAAAACACTATGGAATGGCACAGATCTTCTAGAACAGGGGTGTCAAGCTCAAGGCCTGTAGACCGGATTCGGTCCGCGAGGTGCTTAGATCTGGCTCACTCAGATCTGGCCACTCAAGAAACAGAGAAAGACTGACCCGTGGTGGCTCTGCCTGCAAAAATGGAGCATGAGAGGGCCGTATGCGGCCCTCCCGAGCTCCATTTTTGCTAGCCGAGGGTTGCAGGAGGTTGTCCCAGCAGAAAACGGAGATTGGGAGCCCATTTTCACTGGCAGAACGCTCAGGTCACCACAGTGATGTCGACATGAGTGATGTCAACCTGGCCACGCCCACTCTGGCCACACCCACACCAGACCCCCCGAGGTCAAACACAACCCTGATGCGGCCCTCAATGAAATCGAGTTTGACACCCCTGTTCTAGAAGGTTGATGCTACCAAGCATGTTTCAAGTCTCCAATCTGAACGTCTCTGTTCATGTAAGCGAAGATGACTCACATTAATAAAAGAGAATGTTTGTAGCTCAGGATTGAAATGAGGGGCCCTTGGTGCTCTTTGAGCTTGTTTTCTTGCAGATTTTTCATTACCCAAACTCGTTATCATAATCCTCACTTGCACAGAATGAATCTTATGGGGTTTTTTCTGCTCATCATTCTGAAGCAAGCATTACCTCTGTAGTGTCATCCAATCTAGTACTACAAAAAAACTTCACAAGCATCAGCTTGTAAAATGATAATAATAGTATTATTGCCAGTATTTAATAATAAATATAAGTACAGTGGTACCTCAGTTCACAAACGCCTCTGTTCACGACCAATTCGGTTTACGAACAGAAATTTTCCAAAAAATGTGCTCCGGTTCACGAACACTGTTTCGGTTCACGAACGGAAAAGTTCGTAAAAATATGCTCTGCTTCACGAACTCCGCCTCGCTTCACAAACTCCGCCTCGCTTCACGAACAGAAAAGTTCGTAAAAATGCTCGGGTTCACGAACTCCGTTTCGCTTCACGAACCGGAGCCGCGGACATTTTAAAAACAAGGTCAGAACGGATTAACCGGATTTACATTGAACCCTATGGGAAACTGTGCCTCTGTTCACGACCAATTAGGTTCGCGAACAGAGTCAGTTCAAGAATTACGACCAAAAAACAAGGTCAGAACGGATTAACCGGATTTACATTGAACCCTATGGGAAATTGTGCCTCGCTTCACGACCAATTAAGTTCGTGAACCGAGGTACCACTGTATATAGACACCCATCTCACATTCATGATTTTGGGCAATTCACCGTTAAAAATAACAAAAACTAATATGTACAAATAAATAACCATAACCAATACCAAAAAACATTAAAAATCAGTTAAAACAATCAACCATGCTGCATAAAATGCAGGAGAGTGCCAGCCAGTTATCTCACAACGATAGAGCCATTTTGTAAGGGCCATACCTCCATGAGACCTCCAATAAGCACCAACCAGTTCTCTGCCCATATCTGTCAACATTTATTGTTTTGTGATCAAGAGATAATTTTGGAAACACAGTTTTTTCACATTATAAGAATTTTGCTTCTTTCACACACCTATTGTAAAGCCCATAGTTTGCAGAAAAAGAAGTCCAAGATTAGATTGCTCACATCTGCAGGATAGGCTTGGACTGAGATTGAGGAAGCATAGCACTTTGACGTATATACTGCTTTACAGCCCTCTCTAAGCGATTTTAGAGTCAGCCTATTGCCCTCAAGAAACTGGGACCTCATTTTACCCGCCTCGGAAGGATAGAAGGCTGAGTCAACCTTGAGCCTGGTGAGATTTGAACTGCCAACTTGCAGGTTGCCGGCAGTCAGCAGAAGTTTCCTGCAGTACTGCACACTAACCATTGCATCATCGCAGCTCAAGCATGCTGTTCTGTAGAAGATAAACCACAAAGCTTGACCGATCAGTGGCCTGACTTGGTCATAAGTAATGTTCAATGTTCTGATGGCCATAATATGTGCTTCTTTCAATACAACACAGGTACATAAAGGCAACAAAATTTGCATCTATTAGTCAATATCCTAGAAAGGAATATGTTGCATGGTACATGGAATTGGTATTACTACACAGTGGTCATTTCATAGAATCCCCTAGAGTTGGAAGAGGGTCATCAACTCCATGCAGGCATGTTTTATAGGATCCACGATGAGTTTCTATCCAATCTGTGTCTGAACCCATTCAGGGAAGCCGATCTTGTGTTTATATGTTTTTTGTTGTTTTTATATCACAAATTCCACTTCTAACTTGAATAGTATGTTTTCTAGGTAACAAATGTGTTAAAATGTAAACATCCTCATAATCATAAAGATTATAACAACATATAAACAAATAGTAGATATAATCAATCATTGTTATACAATATACTGTCTTCCATATTAACATCAATTCAGTGTTTTTCAACCTTGTCAACTTGAAGATGTCTGGACTTCAACTCCCAGAATTCCCCAGCCAGCGAATGCTGGCTGGGGAATTCTGGGAGTTGAAGTCCAGACATCTTCAAGTTGACAAGGTTGAAAAACACTGAATTATACAAGCATCAAAATGTTTACTAATCAGTCTTTTTTTCTTATATAATCTATATTTCATATAAACCCATCTGTCTGATCTCTGTATCTATCGACTAAAAGGTAATGGTAAAGGTTCCCCTTGCACATATGTGCTAGTCGTTCCCGATTCTAGGGGGCAATGCCCATCTCTGGTTCAAAGCCGAAGAGATAGCGCTGTCCAGAGACGTCTTCTTGATCATGTGGCCGGCATGAGTTGTTCTGAGGTCGGGGGGGTAGGTCGTTCTATAGGATAGGGCCTGCGACAGAGAAGGCCCTTCCCCACTGGCATTGCCTAGTGCAGGGGTCTCCAACCTTTGCAACTTTAAGTCTGAAGGACTTCAGCTCCCAGAATTCTCCAGCCAGCAAAGCACACACACACACACACCAATATAATGGTGATCGTCACCTGAAAATTATACTGGATGACATAAAACTCAGATTCGAAGAGAGCGGCATTAAACAAGCACTTTACTGCACGCCGCAAATACGTAGCTCACAATAGACAAATGCTGATTAGCCATTAAAAACAGCTTTTGAAAGTAAGCGTTTGTAAAACTCCAGAATTACCATACTTCAGAGACAACCACAAACTAGTAATTTTGCTACTATGTCACAGCAAGAGAATAGGCAGTTTTATACACAATCGCTTGCATCCCTGACACTCACAATTTTGCCATTGGCAAAGCTGGCTGGAGAATTCTGGGAGCTGAAGTCCTTCAGACTTAAAGTTGCAAAGGTTGGAGACCCCTGGCCTAGTGGACGGCACCCAGAGAAATCCCTCTCTGTGCGAGCGAATCGGTCAAAGGGATGTATGGGGCAGAATCCTCTTTTTCTTTAATTTTTAACATAAACCTATCCATTTCTGCACATTCCATTATTTTTTCATTACACTCTCATCTGTGGGGGTTTGTTCATTTTTTCCAATATTGTGTGTATATAATCCTGGCTACTGTTAAAATATGTAAAACTATATATTGGGAAGCCGATCTTGACGCTCTTGAGAAAGCAGCTTTCGCCACTGAGCCATTCTTACTCTTAATGTTGTGCTTTGTGTTACTACTGAATCATTCATAATATAGTTCCTTGTGTAATGGAAATGTTCATGCAAGGCCAGAGATGACTATGCAGTGCAAAGATTATAGGCCCTGTGTCATGCAGAGGCTATTTCAAGCTACACCTGTAGTAGATTAGGCTAATCGCTAATCCTCCCTGTTCATAAGATTTTTTTTTCAAAGAACTGGAAAGTCAAGCTGCAAATCTTTTGCATTTACAAAACAAATGCTCGGGATTTCTCCTGAACAGAAATGATTGCCCGAGGATCCTGCTTCAGGGTTACTCAATGAATTGAGAATCAGTGGAAACAAGATTATGGATATAGACAGCGGTGGGATTCAAATAATTTAACAACCAATTCTCTGCCCTAATGACCAGCTAGGTAGGCGTGGCTCGGTGGTCATGTGATGTGGCCAACTCAATGTCACTCATGTGGATGGATGCTTTGCCTTAGCTGTTACAATGTAACAAGGGTCAACCGGACAAACAGTTTCTGTAAGGTGGGCAATAAAGGTTGGGCTAGAAACAACACCAGAATGTTTCCTTCCTGCCTTCCTTACAGGATTAGCCCTGTAAAGTGGGAAAAAACCCAAAATGAGATTTCTTCCAACAACTCGTTCTCCGAACTGCTTCGAAAGTTAACAACCGGTTCTCCTGAATAGGTGCGAACTGGTTGAATCCCACCACTGGATATAGATTAAATCAATCTGGTGCACAAACTATGAATGGGCCAATTCTCAGTCTGAAGAAAGATAGTCCAGAGCAAGATAAATGACATAAACCAAAATTTTGATCGGGCAGGGCTTCCCTGTATATCTTGCCCAAAGTAAAATTCAACATTGATTTGGTGGAAGGGACCTAAATGGGATATCCCCATACTGTGTGAATCAAATAATTTGACTTGACAATACCAGTGAAATTTATCAAAAAACTTTTCTTCTCTGAGACTATCTACCCCAGTGTTTCTCAATCGTAGCCACTTGAAGATGTCCGGACTTCAACTCGCAGAATTCCCCAGCCAGCATTCGCAGGCTGGGGAATTCTGGGAGTTGAAGTCCGGACATCTTCAAGTGGCCAAGGTTGAGAAACACTGATCTACCCTTATCGACACTTCAAATGTCTTTAGCATAGAGACGGCCTATATATGCTGTGTAAATCTTCCTTTATACAATTCCCAGCATTTCTTAAACATTTGATCCCCAGGATCCGTAACACTAATAAAGATGCCCTTGTTTTGATATCATACAACACTTCTGCAAAGACAGAACAGCTTCTCTCCAATCTTCTGCCCACTGGAATTGCAATCACAAGATGCCAAGGATATCTGGCTGGAGATTTTGCAGCCCCAACACGTTGCATCGGGTTGGAGAAGCCCACAACTACACCATTACATCTTCAACGAACTAAGAATACACCACAGAAGAACAAACTCGGGGAATTCAAATGGAGAACAGCTTTATTGAGCCTTCCATAATTCAAGAGTTACAGAATCAATTAAACTTGATTGCTAAGCAATGAACTGTTCAGCTAATTCAGCATCAAGAACCTGGAGACATTTTGGCTCAGGTCACCCGACACCTATAGGATTTCGCTTCAAGCATTTTGGGAACAAACGAACAGTTGCAAGAAATACTAGACTTCTACCTAACAAGAGCAATCACATAGCTGTATACATATAGTTGTACGTGTTACAATGCTCTTACACCAAATATATATGTCGCTATGAGGACTATTCTTTGTTAAATTTAAATCCTCTGGAATTAGCAGAGATGGCTAAATTGACTGCTTTAATGAACAAAGAACGCAACTAAAGTTGTTTTTATTTGGAAACCACTTCTGAACTTTGTGCTTGAGGTGGGAAAAAAAATAAAGCTGCTTTTGGGTTTTGCTGATTAGATAGATTTATTGTTGTAGAAATGACTAGTATATATTACTATGTAAAAGTAAAAAGTTGAGGTTGTACTTATTACCTTGTTTTACTATACTAAAGAGTCAGAAATCAATGTTTTTCATTTTACCCTACACTTTTACTCTTCCATTTTTCTTTCCCTACTTCCCCATTATTTTCTTTGTATTTTATGTTTGGATAAACTAATAAAATTTGTAAACCAGGTTACAATTTAAATCCTGCCTGTCCAAGAAAACAAGGTTATCTTCTCTGGGGATCTCCCTTCATTTTACTTCCACAGAGCAACCCTTGTTGTTGTTAGTCGTGAAGTCGTGTCTGACCCATTGTGACCCCATGGACAATGTTCCTCCAGGCCTTCCTGTCTTCTAGCAATGCCCCAGAGTCCATTTAAACCAGTGGTTCTCAACCTTCCCAATGCCGTGACCCTTTAATACAGTTCGTCATGTTGTGGTGACCCCCAACCATAAAATTGGTGTCTCGGTTCCTAAGACCATCGAAAATATGTGTTTTCCGATGGTCTTAGGTGACCCCTGTGAAAGGGTCGTTTGACCCCCAAGGGGGTCCCGACCCACAGTTTGAGAACCACTGATTTAAACTCGCGCCAACTGCTTCAGTGATTCCATCCAGAGGTAGAAATTGAGATATAACCAGCCTACATTCACTCCGTCAGTTTCCATGGCTGAGAATGGACATAAAGCTGTTTTTCCCCCCCATCCTTATCCAAATCTCTTAACCACTACTGGCTGTCACAAAAGGAAAGCGGGCTAAGGATAAGTGACACCAGACATTACGGAAGAAGCTGAAGGGTTTTTGTTCTTGTTTAAATGCTGTTTCCTTGAGACAGTGCTGATTTGCTCGCTATTTTCATTTGGCCTACACAATTTGATTTCCATTTGGAATGAACTGGCTCACACATGAGAACCAGCCAAGTTGATTCCATTCCATCTTTTATCCCACTTCGGTAAGGCTTTCTTCTCGCTTTCTGATTTAGGCACAGGAAAATGTTTTGTAATCATAAATAATATTACCCTTAGAATTCTGAACTAAGAGTGTGTCTACACTCCACCCACATCATAGATGCAAGCACACGCACACACACACACACACGGTCTTTCAATCTGGCTAGAACAAAATGGCACAGCTGCTAAATTGTAAGAAAGATTCTTCCATGTAGGAGGTGGGGAAAAACCCTTGGAATATTTATCTGTATGCCTAATTCAGAGACCCCAAAGATCTGCACATTGATACAAACAGCTTCCAGGTTTGTTAATCGTCAGCCACTCTTCTTCCTCTTCCTCTTCCTGGGCTGTTCGTTTGAGACATTTCCTCATTTCAACCTCACATAACAGTGAAGTAACAACGGCCAAAAATAACAGGCTCAAGATGTTATGAGTTTCTGGGGGAAATTTCTAAGCTCTGTTTGTCACTTTCACATGCTCTCCTTCAGTCTGTTGGATTTACGTCTGGTCTGTGCTGAGCATAACAAAGATTATTTGATGCACTTCACATAGCTCTTAAAAGATAAAGGTTCCCCTCGCACATGCGTGCTAGTGGTTCCTGACTCTAGGGGGTGGTGCTCATCTCCGTTTCAAAGCCGAAGAGCCAGCGCTGTCCCAAGAGGTCTCCATCGTCATGTGACCGGCATGGCTAAACGCCGAAGATGCACAGAACGCTGTTATCTTCCCACCAAAGGTGGTCCCTATTTTTCTACTTGCATTTTTTATGTGCTTTCGAACTGCTAGGTTGGCAGAAGCTGGGACAAGTAACAGGAGCTCATTCCATTATGCGGCGCTAGGGATTCGAACTGCCAACCTTTCTGATCGACAAGCTCAGTGTCTTAGCCACTGAACTACCGCGTCCCCAACACATAGCTCTTACCATTACAGTATTTTACAGGATAGGCTGGGAATGTAGGGATTTCCCAATGTTGCTGCACCACAACTCTCTGGCTGTGCAGCTGAATCTGCCAGCTGGTGCTGGTCAGCAACTCTACCAGTTCCTCTGATCTGTTTAGGTCAATCCTAGGAAGCACCCAAGCATGACTGTTGAAGTTTCTACTTTTGGGGCAGTAGTGCATCGTTTTCTTTGTGCCGAAATCATACATTCATTCAACCAATTCAGTCACTCAGGATGCTGCCACAATCAGCAGTTAATAAGTAAATTTTTGCTATGAACAATAAAATATAAAATCAATACCATATAATACTATGACCTCACACAGGGTCAAGCCCTCCTCTTCCAAATGTTCTAAAGAGAAGTTCAGTTAACATCAGCTGCCAAAATGTCATCAGGTAGGAACTAACCTGAACTAACAACCTGCTCAGGTAGTATTGGAACACACTGACTCCAAGGATGCCAGAAGGTGACCTGTGGCTGGTAGTGGTAAATGTTGCTGAGAACTATCTCCTCCCCCACCATCACCACTTTCCAGGAAATAACACTGGCAACTAACCCATGTCTATTCCTGAATGCAGATTAAAAGGAAGGTCTAAATAATCCAATTCTTTTAGGACACTTTATAATTGACCTCCTGCCACCTTCTCAACAACCTTCCTCAAAAACCAAAGGTTGGAGACAGGGTGATGGTTAGTCAAAACAGAGCCCAGACAAAGTCTTGGGAGGGAAGGGAGGAGAAACACCACTGCTTCTTTCAACTAGACTGGCATTCCTTCCCCCCACCCTCCCTGAGAAGCACTATCTCCTGTGTCACCACCAAAGGAGCTCTCAGGCTGTAAAGCTTTAACCCCACATGTGGCAGAGGTCATGTCAAACAGCTGGAGAAGCCTGAAGAACAGACACGCTTCAAAAAGCCAGTGGGGCTAAGATAAGAAAAACAATGCCAGTATTTTTAAAAAAACCACATATTTGACAAATTATCCACAGTGATTTATCTTCAAACCACCCAATCCTCACAAGGTTTCCAGGATCTCCCCAAGATAATTTTAAAAGTTCCTGATTTAGACTTCAAACGGAAAGACTATGCCAGGGGTGAGCAAACTTTGCAACTTTAAGTCTGAAGGACTTCAGCTCCCAGACTTCTCCAGCCAGCAAAGCTGGCTGGAGAAGTCTGGGAGCTGAAGTCCTTCAGACTTAAAGTTGCAAAGTTTGCCCACCCGTGGACTATGCTATAGGTGTTCCTTCCAATTTTTACCATCACCACCTTTAAAAAAAAAAAAAAAAAGCAAGTCAAACGTGGAAATTTAACAAAAGAACAGGAGTGCGTTATTTTGCTAAGATTAATCTTTTCCCAAACACCTTGTTTTCTGGCTGTGGTTATTTGGAATTCCAGAATTTGGATCTCGCTGGATCTGGAAGGTTATCTTACGTAAGAAATCTTGGCTATGCAACAACACACGCTCCAACGGCAGATGGTTGCTTGTAGTGTGTTTATTGTTGTCGTTTCCAACCTTGCAAGTCGTGCGGCTTCTCCTTTTGGGCCAACGGAGTGCCCAAGTCTCGTCTGTTCATGTTATGAAGGTCAGCCTGCTACACCAATGGTATGGCATTATCCCAAGCAAAGACTGATAACGCAGGTTTTCCTTCACATCGTGTATCCATTTCACCTCTGGCAAACTTCCCTACATATAAACATATCCCCGTTCCCAACCCCGGGAGAAACCTACGCTCCTTCATAGCGAGAGGCCATAAATCATCTTTGGTGCAAACAATCGCTTGTCAACTTGGAAGACTTCAACTGCTTGGTTTAAAACAATGGTGGGCAAGCGGATTCACTGTGCCTCTTTTTTTTAAAAAAAGTGTGTGTGTGTTTGTGTGTGTGTGTGTGTGTGTACACACACGTACGTACATATGTACCAGTGGTGGGTTGCAGGTGGGACGCCCCAGTATGGATGCCCCTGCCTGGAGCACTGGATACCATTCCGGTGCTCCGGAGGGCCCATCCTCCCACTGAGCTCCTTACCTGTCTTTTAAGGCTTCTGCACTTCCGCGCACATGCATTGCGCATACAGCGCCTACGCAACGCTCCACTGAACAGCTGGAGCGTCATGGAGGCTCGCTGAGGTGGTAAGGCACATGCAGCGCTGCGCAAGTGTGCACACATGCTGCACGTGTCCATGTGGATACTGCGGGGACCTTTCCAACCTTACCAGTTGGAACGGGATCCAGAACCCACCACTGGTACGTACGTATATACATACATACATACATACATACATACATACATACATACATGTGTTACGTTTTTGAGCTGATCAATAAATAAGTCAGGGAGACTAGTATAGATCTATTTCGAGATTTTTAGCTCTCATCAGCTAGCCATACCCTTACTGGGATTCGAACCGGGGCTGTATTCCATGCCAGGCGAATCCCAGTAAGGGTATGGCTAGCTGATGAGAGCCAAAAAGCTCAAAATAGATCTATACTAGTCTCCCTGACTTATTTATTGATCAGCTCAAAAACGTAACACACATATTTAAAAAAAATTACACAACGGAACTCATGGCTTTCTGACTAGATGGTCTCTGGTGATGAGCCGAAAGGCAGAAAAGGAAACAGTATGTCTCCTCCCTTAATTGGGGCCCTAACAGGGTGTTGTGGAACAATTATATACATACATACATACATACATACATACATACATACATACATACATACATATGCTGGCATAGCTGGCTTCGGGGATTTTCCCGTGTATAAGGCATATAAATGTTATTGCAACGTTTCGACAAGATCTCACTTGTCATCATCAGGCAGGCTTTTGTCTGACAGAAGCCTGCCTGATGATGACAAGTGAGATCTTGTCGAAACGTTGCAATAACATTTATATGCCTTATACACGGGAAAATCCCCGAAGCCAGCAATACCAGCATACCTACACCCGTGAAAATCTACGAAAACACACACACACACACACACATATATCAGCTCATAAAACTAACACACACACACATATATATATGGCTGTGTGTACGTGTCTCTGTTCTAGCATAACTCTTGAGCGCCTGGAGCAATTTCAACCAAACTTGGTACACAGATGACTTACTCTCTCTCGAGAAAAATACTGTGGGGGTAAGACACCCCTCCGGGGGTGGTGGTGGTGGTGTTCTGTTAAGATACAGCCTGTTGTTCCGTACTGCCATACCGGCTTCTATGGTACAGCACAGCAGAATTGCCATGGTAATGGCTTCACAATACTCCATAAGGGGGCTCCCTCTGATAAGGGGGAAAATCCAACATTAAAATTACATTTGGTCAGGACATTTCCTCCCTATAAATAAATACCCGGGCTACGCCAGCTTATCGGCTAGATAAAAATACGAAAGCAAATAATAGGACACAATGGGGAGAAAACAGGGAGAGACCTGAGAGGGGGAGGGGGGGGGAAAGAAAAAAGTAGAATAAAGCATTAACATCGAACCTCAACTTTTTACTTTTCCACATAATAATATAATAGTTTATAGTTTTATAGATTATGAAACTAACAGCGACAAATCAGTCTAATTATCCAAAATGAAAGTTTCGGTTTTTTGCCTACCTCGAGCACAAAGACCAGAAATGGCCTCCATGTTGCAACAAAAGTACTTCTATCCAGAGGTGGATTTCACATAGGTTTACCACCGATTTCCCGTGTGCACATTGCATGGCCTTTTGTGCATGCGCTTTGCTCATGTGCACGGCTTAGAAAACATGGCTAAATAGGGCAGCATAGAGCTGGGGCAGGTGGGTGGCCACCCACAGGTCACCACTACCAGTTCGCTCAAACCAGTCCGAACCAGCTGAATACCGCCTCTGCTTATATCCTTTTCTCTAATCAAAACACTCAGTTGAGCCATCTCTTCCAGCTCCATCATCTTTTGCAGTCATTCGTCCATAGGGGGAATTGAAATGTCCTCCATTTTTGTGCATACAGTAGTCTTTCTGCCGTCAACATATATATCAGTGTTTCTCAACCTTGGCGAGTTTAAGACGAGTGGACTTCAACTCCCAGAATTCCCCAGCCAGCTAAACTCGCCAAGGTTGAGAAACACTGATGTATAAGATCAAGATTCCATTTTTTCCCCAAAAAAATCTTTTTTCATTAAACCAAGAAAAAGGGTTTCATCTGGTTTCATCATTATCTTCATTTTTACTGAATTTAAACAATTTAACAACCGTCCGGAGTTACAATGGCCCTGTTAAAAGTGACTTATGACCCTGATGACCCCTGCAGCATTCCCGTGGCCACGTGATCAAAATTCAGACTCATATTTATGACAATCGCAGTGTGCTGAGGGGGTCATGTGATTCCCCCTTTTGCAACCTTTCGGACCAGCAAAGTCAAAGGAAAAGCCCGATTCACTTAACAACCGGTTTACTAAATTAACCACGGAATAATTCATTTAGCAAACGTGGCAAGGAAGATCGTAACATGGAGCGAAATTCACTTGAAATTTTGACCTCGATCGGGGTTGAAAGTCAAGGACATACACCAGTGACAGGAACTCATTTTAGGCTGTGTTTATCGTCTGCAGAAGGAATAACAAGATTCAAGAAAAGAAAAGCTAATATTGTTGATGTTGTACCGGGCTTTCAAAGCAAACTCAGAAAGATGAAAAGGGCCTCCTTGAAGGAAAAAAGCCCCTCCCTTAAATATAGGAGTTCACATAACCAACAACGGCAGGGGTCCCCAATCTCTGGGGTACGGCACACTGGTGAGCCATGAGTGCTCTGACCAAGGCTTCCCAAGAGCATGAAGCAAACTCCTGGTCCTGACACAAAACCCTTTTATTAATTTACTGTGAATTCTGCTCATTCACGTCCAGCAAAGTCTTTCGAAGGAGGATTTACAGTCACAAACCTTAGCTGGCTTGGAGAGCTGCCAGGCCGATATCTGCAAAACTTGGCAAGGAGTCTCAGAGAGTCACAAACCAATTAAGCAAACTAATTGTCTCCTGCAAACTCCACTCCCCTTTCGCTCCTCTTTTATTTCCTCTGGGAGGGGGCATTCATCATCCACCTGTGGCTATTCCCAAGTCGACCCCTGTTCTTTAGCTATTCCCTTCATCTGGCAACTCTGTGCATGCGCACATTGGGAACAGGCTCCAGCTGTTCATCTCCCTCACTGAGTCTGCCTCTGAAAGGCAACTGATAACTGTCAGACGGCTCTGGCCCCCTCTCTGCCTCCGACGCAGAGCCCTCATCAGAGCCTTCCCCAGACTCCAGGACTGGCCCATGTTCCTCCCCAACCTCCTCATTGTCCAAATCTGCTGTCAGCTCTGCTGGCCACTGGTGGACCAATAGTGAGGTGTTTGCAACTGGGCCACGGAAACAACATGCGAGTGTGCACGAGCGCATCCCCACTTGTGCAAGCTGCAACAATGCTTGCCAGCCAATCGCACAGAACCATCCTCTGGCTGGTCGGCAAAGCCAGAAAAGTTGGGGAACTCTGAACTATGGGATAGGAACTTATGAAATGCACCTAAGCCTCTTACTCCAGAATCTCTGAAGAATGGATAGCAACCAACAGGTTCAGCTGCAAATGCCTGATCCTTAAACAAGGATAAATGATGGCCTTCACGATCTATTCACCTACAAAGCCAACACATAGTTGTGCTCAAGAGTAGGAATAGGCAGCCTGGGACTCCAAAATAGAAGTCTGGGTGATTTTCATATGTGTAATTCAATCAACGTTTCCCTACTTCCTATGATTTAGTAATAATTAGGCAAAATCAAAAGGAAGGGTGGATGCAAAAGGAAGCAGAGACAAAAGAAGCTAATCTTAATCCAAACACAAAATTCCTGAATTCGTTCCCCAATGAGAACACTTGCTTTTTAGAATTATAATATTTCACTTGGTTTCCACAAGAGATGGAGCAAAAAAGACAACCACCAGCAAACCGCAACCTTCTTCGTTCAATCCTCCAAAGCTTGCCTTGACAAAGTTCAGATCAGTGGTGAGATTCCAAATCTTTTCCTACTGGTTCTATGAGAGACAGAGCGCAGCACTCCAAGACCGCCCTCGGAGTCAGCACTGGTGAGCTGAGCTGTTTGTTAGCTCAGCTGAGGCGCAGCAATCCACTCTGCCACGCGAATCAGCTGAGCAAATAAACAAGGGAATATAGGACGAGAAACAACAGAGGTGGGAGGGCGGGGCCAACCAGAGGTGGTAATTGCCGGTTGTCCGAACTAGCCAAACTTTCCGCTCCAGGTTCACCCAAATCGGTCCGAACCGGCTGAAAATCACCTCTGGTTCAGATGCACCTGTCTACAATTTGCACACTCCTTGACAACTTACAGTGGTAAGCTGCCTGGAAGTATCTGAATAGGAATCATAAATAAAACAATTGGTTATGATGGGCTGCAACCCAAAGGAATCTTGATCCATTCACAGAAGAGCAAGTTTTCGACAATCTACCTTATCCTTGTATGTGCCCTCTTGCCAGACTGAAGTAAGTCATCCTAACTCTTTGGGCATCACATATATTACACATTACACTGGTTTCTAGTCAAATACAAGGGACTTTCCCCCTGGGAGTTTTCACCTTCTCATCCAAACGTACCTCCTAATGATTCCATTACAATGCAAGGCCAAGGTTTAACTAGGGCTGTGTTGTAGATAGATAAACGATGCTGGCTAGAGAATTCTTGGAATTGAAATCCAGATCTCTTAAAATTGCTAAGATTAAGAAAAACTGTCTCACACCCTAGACCAGGGGTTGGCAACCTTAAACACTCAAAGAGCCACAAAGATCCTAAATGGAAGCTCCCCGTTCAATTCTGGAGCTGACCGAAGTCCAGTTGCCCCATCATAGAGTCTTCTCCTAGCGCGGCATTCTTTTTCCTCTCCTGACCGGAAGTCCGATTCCCCCACCATAGAGTCTCCTCCTAGTGCGGCGTCCTTTTTTCTCCACCTGTCCTAACTGAAAGTCCTATCAATTGTGGAGCCGACCGGTGATAGAGAGCTGCAGCAGAGGGATGAAAGAGCCACATGCAGCTCAAGAGCCGTGGGTTGCTGACACATTCTATTGCTAAGGGAGTAGTTTTCTCCTTCTGTATGGAAAGGGAGGGAAGAATTGGGAAGCAGCCTTATGAACCTCCAACTTTTAAGTTCTCAGGATGAGGCCACTATCCCCAGAATCAAAAAGTCAGAGAGAGAGAAAGACAGAGCTCTAACATTACAATCCCTGTAATAAAATAAACATATTTGACTGCCAGAAGTACAAACTGTGACAAACTCATCTTCAAAACGCACCAATTCATATTTTGACCCCATTCAGGCACAAAAGGCTCTTGTACAATTTAACAGCTTGTAGGTTTATCTCCTGTGAATTTTATAGTTAATAACAAACCGCCGAAAAAATCTGGTTACAGCAGCACCAAATGTTCAGGACGAGAAGCAATCTTTAGCCTGGAGACACTACAGAGAAAAGCTGATTTCACGCAGCAATTTTTTTTTTTATGAACCGAGAGTTGGGTGATACCTTTACCCATGCAACAGAATCTGCTCGTTTCAGATCAGTTTGTTTGCCTCCAGAATTATGAAAATAGTGTGTTGGCTGATTGTTTCGGGTTTTTATTAAAGCAGCTATTGGAGTTTAGAACCTAGACAAGGAACTAAAGAGCAATAATGGATTAATAACAATGCTTCCATACGAATATCTAATCTGTTGGCTTCTCAGATAGCCTTAAGGAGCCCTACCAAAGTCCTGGGTATTGTTGACTTATTTCTAAGTCAAAATGTAATTTGTTTATTTTGTGTGCTACTACGGTCAATGTCAACCACGGTTACACAACCAACTTAGTTCAATACACTACCCTTGAGATTTTAACTGGCGCACACACTAAAGGTAAATGTTCACCTTGCACATATGTGCTAGTTGTTCCCAACTCTAGGGGGAGGTGCTCATCTCCATTACAAAGCCAAAGAGCCAGCGCTGTCCGAAAACATCTCCTTGGTCACGTGGCCGGCATGACTCAACACCGAAGGTGCACGGAACGCTGTTACCTTCCCACCAAAGGTGGTTCCTATTTTTCTACTTGCATTTTTTACGTGCTTTCGAACTGCTAGGTTGGCAGAAGCTGGGACAAGTAACGGGAGCTCATTCTGTTACGCGGCGCTAGGGACTCGAACCGCCAATCTGCTGACCTTTCTGATCGAAAGCTCAGCATCTTAGCCACTGAGCCACCACCTCCCTGGCACACACCCTACTGATCAGTTATTGATGTGTTTCTAAATAATCTAAAACAGAAAGACATCGTGCCATGTAATCCAGTATGAGTGTACTGTTAAATACACCTTTAAGAGTCTCTTCAAATGCAATAACACACACACACACACACACACAGAAAAAAAGTGCATATATTAAACAGAACACTGGAGCCTAGCCGATGTTAATGGGTTCATATGTATCTCCGCTCCTTGGAAAGTGTGCCAGAAAAACATGCCACGGAAAGCAAAGAACGGATTCTCCAAGGAACTTAAGGATCACAACACAAATCCTATCAATCAGTAAAAGGGGAGGAGGCAGGACTGGACTTCATGATTTTTCTGTAGGCACAGGAAGATGGATGGTCCCTCCTGCCAGCTCAGCTTATGTTCCTTGTCTGCCAGCCTGCCTGCCTTTCTCTGGCATGCCACTACTGAGCAGGGAAGCAAAGGGTCCCTGTGTGGTTCAACAAAGCTGCCTTCTTAGCAATGGCTTTGAGAAAGCCCTTCCTTTCATAGAAGAATATCTAAGATTTGCCTCCCATTGAGGACCTGCGCACTGCATGAGTCAAAAAGCGGGCTGTGAAAATATCTACAGACCCCTCCTCGCATCCTGGGCATAAACTGTTTCAACTCCGACCCTCAAAACGATGCTGTGCAGTGCACACCAGAACAACTAGACACAAGGACAGTTTCCCCCCCCAAAATGCCATCACTCTGCTAAACAAATAATTCCCTCAACACTGTCAAACCATTCACCAAGGCTGCATTACTATTACTACTATTCTCATCGTTCCTATCACCCATCTCCTCCCACTTATGACTGCAGGTAACTTTGTGGCTTATATCCTTACAATCTACCGTATTTATTCGAGTATAACGCGCACACGTGTATAACGCGCACCCCCTAATTTTCGATTAAAAATCGGTATAAAATTTTCTTGGCTCAGACCAAGCATTGTAAGTGACAAACGTTGTTGAACACGTGCGGCCATGATAAAAATCGTTTATAACGCGCACCCAAACTTTGAGTTTTTTTGGTAGAAACTTTTGCGCGTTATACTCGAATAAATACGGTATATTGATATCGATTGTTTCCTGATTGCTTATTTGTACCCTATGGCTATCATTAAGTGTTGTACCTTATGATTCTAGATGAATGTATCTTGTCTTTTTATGTACATGGAGAGCATCTGCACCAAAGACAAATTCCTTGTGTGTCCAATCACACTTGGCCAATAAAGAATTCTATTCTATTCTGTTAAGAGGTCAGTAGAATGAGGACCCAGATTGTTGGGAGGCAATGTACCAAACCGCTTAAAGAGGGCTGTAAAATACTGCGAAGTGGTATATAAGTCTAAGTCAGTGGTAGTCAACCTGGCCCCTACCGCCCACTAGTGGGCGTTCCAGCTTTCATGGTGGGCGGTAGGGGTTTTGTCTGATATTGAAGCACTTTCCTTTTTTTAATTTAATTGACTTCCCTACTTTATAAATCACCATTACTGTGGAACCGATGGGCGGTTAGAAAATTGTACTACTAACAGAGATACAAAAGTGGGTGGTAGGTATAAAAAGGTTGACTACCCCTGGTGTAAGTGCTATTGCTGGTGCTATTTAGGCTCCACCATCCTCTCATCTCACAAGCCCTGGCTCTCAGTCAAGTCTTCAAAACTGGGACTTCTTTATGGTTTGGGGGTTCCCATTTCAATTTCTTCCTGAATCTGCCTCTGTGGGAGGAAGGGGAAGCTAAGGGCACCAACTTGTCCACTGGCTCTTTCTAACAGCAACTATAAACAATTATTTCCAGCAAAAGACTCGGGACTTCTAGGAAGTCTATTCTGCAATGATTTTAATTCTTTCTTCCTGCAAACACACACGCACACAGATCAAGAGGCGTGGGGGGGAGGGGGAGGGAAATGCCCATTATTTCTCTGCTATGATTCACTAACAGGCTAACCTTCCCATGGACAACAGAAGGGATTTAAATTCCCTAGGGTGGATGGGTGGGGGAAATGTCAAATATGCAAATGCTTTTTCCCCAATTCCATCCGAAATGCAAATAAACAGGCATTTTCCACTGGGAGGGGTCTCTTTAATTGAGGAGGAGGCTTTATGGAAGCGATGCTATTCTCCACCCATTCCATTTTCCATTCACCTGCCCTGTTCAAGATAACAGGATCTGCTCAGGCATTCCCATTTCTCATCCCTTTCTCTCCAATTCTCCCCCTCCCTCCTTCTCATTCTTTAGCCCACTGGCTTCGAAGGGAAGCCGAACCTGTTATAGCCGAATTTCCTTCATTGCCACCTCTTCACCTTTACCGCGGGTGTTACAACATCTCCTCTTTATTTATTTATTTATGTTTGCTTTGGGGAAGCAGGCACGCGTGTGCCCCAGGAGCTTACGGGAAGACGCTTGGAAAAATACCCTCCCTGGGGGGAGAACACACTCAGAGCGGCCGCTCCTCACTCAAGAAAAGAAAAAAGGGAGGGGGGGAGAAGAAGACATAGAGAGAGAGAGAAGAAAGAGAAGACAGAGAGAGAGAAGGAGAGAAAGAAAGAGGAAGGAAGGAGAAGGAAAGAAAGAATGAGAAAATGAAGGGAAGGAAGGGGAAGAAAAGAGAGAGAGAGAGGGAAGGAGAGAGAAAAAAAAGAAAGAAGAAAGAAAAAAAGAAAGAAAGAAAGAAAGAAAGAAAGAGGGAGAAAGAAGCAAAGAAAGGAAGGGGAAGGAGAGAAAGGAGGGAGGGAAGGAAGGAGGTGGGAGGGAGGAGAGAAGAAAAGAGGGAAGGAAGGAGGAAGAGAAAGAGAGATAAAGAAAGAGAGAGAAGCAAAGGAAGGGGAAGAAAGAAAGAAAGAAAGAAAGAGGTGGGAGGGAGAGAAGAAAAGAGGGAGGAAAGGAGGAAGAGAGAGGAAGAGAAAGAAAGAAAGAAAGAAAGAAAGAAAGAAAGAAAGAAAGAAAGAAAGAAAGCCCATCGACTTGGGTCTCCCGTAGATCGGGCAGCCTGCTTAAAGCAGGGACCGCTCGGTCGCTCTGAGAGGCTCGGGGAAGCCCCCGCCCTCCTTTGGGGGGGAGTGAAAAAGTGGGACCCCCACCTCGTGGCGGATTTCCCTCCCTCCCTCCGACTCCGACCATCCCGCTCGGCCCCCTCCGAGGACCGCCACCCCCTCCCACCCGCTGGGGACTTCCCAGTTCGCCGAGCCGGAGGAAGGAAGGAAGGGAGGAAGGAAGGAGCCGGCGGAGCCGAGATTTCCCCATCCCGCCCTGCGCGGCGGCTGGCGGCGGCCGCCTCCCACCCCTTTCCCGACCGCCGGACTTACTTCTTCTTCCGAAAGTCCGTAGACCGGATCGAGCGCCCCGGTGGCCATGGGTCCGCAGGCTGCAGCGGGGCGTCCCCCCCCACGAGAGCGGCTGCCCGCAAATCACCCGAGCGGCGGGTCCCCGGGCGGGCAGCTGCGGCGCGCCGAGAGGCGGTCGGGGGCTCTCCGGGGAGGGGGGGGGAGGCGAGCAGCCCCTGCGGCAGAGGGGGCCAAATTCCAGCGGAGGAAGCGGAGGGGAGAAGCCGCCCTCCTCCCGGATCCAGAAACTGCCGGGCAACGCTGGGAGAACCGCCGCCGCCGCCGCTTTCCCCTCCTGGCCGAGGCTGCAGCTGCTTCCCGCGGCTCTTCCCTTTCTCCCTGCTTCGGGTTGAGCGCGGCGGCCGCTGCCCGCTGCTTTGCCCGGTGCAGCCGATCGCCAGCGAGCCCTAAAGGCTGGTGAAAGCAGAGGCAGCGGCAGCGGCAGCAGCAGCGGAGGGGAGGGCGGGGGAGCCGAGCCGCTGGCCGGGGCGGAGATATTGCTGCTCGAAACCCAATGGAAAGCGGCCCCAATAATAGCGGGCGGGGCCGGAGGAAACTTCTGGGTTAGGTTGAGCGGCGGGCTCGCCTTCTCTACCCATCTACCGCCCCCTGGAGGGGAGGGGGGGGGGGTCGGGTGGAGAGAGGGAGCGGCGAGAGCCTGAGAAAAGAAAGACTGGAAAGAAGGAAGGAGGGAAGGAAGGAAGAGGTTGCGAATCAGAACCTCGGTGCACGTGCCCTGGTAACAGGAATCGCTAGTTCCCGTGTCTCCTTCGGGTTGCACAGCGCTTGCAAATCGGATGCCAAACTCCCCTTTGGGAAATGCGCGAGTTGCATCTGAACGTGTGAAGGGGGGGATGCGCGCGGGTCCTGGGGATGGGTGCGTGGGGAGGGTGTGTGTGTGTGCGTGGACTCGCCTTTAGCTAACTTCCCAGCGTGGATTTCTTCCTGGATTGCCATCTTGTCAGAAACGGTGTAGATAGGAGGGGAGAGGGAGGAGGGTTGGACTAGATGACCTCCAAGGTCCCTTCCAATTCTGTTAAAACGTTATCCCGAATTTTAGGGGGGGGGGGGCGGTGGGACGATTCCCACGTCTGAGTGCGCGCGTTTTACCGTTTCGTTCTCCCGCGGAACTTCTCCGGATTCCCGAGGCGATCTCCCGAGGAAAAGGCGCCTCTCGGTGGACAAGTTTGGGAACGGCCGCTCTTCTTCGGAGGGGGAAGGGGGGTAAAAAGAGAGGAATTCGCAAACCGGCGCTTTAAAAACCAAAAGCGAATGATAAAAAAAGAAATCCTCTTCAATAAATTAGAGAGCGCGCGAGTTTTGTCTAATAAGTCCGTGGAGAAAGCTTTCTTGCCGAGCCTCGGCCTCTATGGACTGTGTTGAAATTCGCCTTGGGAGACTCCTTCCTTCTGGATGTCCTTGACTACAACTTCCATAATGCTCAACCAACGCTCTGGGAATGGGGTGATCGGGTGAAGGGAGACTCGCGTCGCGTCGTTTCTTTTTATCATCTTGATCAATCACATGTATGCGTGTGTGTGTATATATAACATTTCGGATAACTCGGTTCTTTCCAGGATTGCAAAGTGTTTGTGTTAAAAATACGAAGTTTAGACACAAACAAGGGCCTTTTCTCGGAGTGCTTGTTTTTTAGTTCATTAAAACCCATTTTCTCCGGACTGTTCAATTGAATCAACAAACCTTTATTATATTTTGGATATATCCTTTCAGTGTGGAGTAAACTTACTAGTTATTAATGGTTAAGCCATTTATTTTCACATGCTCATTCCTCTTCTACAGGACTTGGATGGCGCTGAAGTATTACACCTACATTGAAAGAGGCACCCAGAGTGATATTGGGGCATGTGGATAAACACACTCCAAAAATCAATTATTCAATCCTGCTAACAGTACAGATTTTTGGACATTTGATACTGTTGTATATTGGCCATCCGGCTCCACCTTAAAAAAAAATCATCCATTACACCAAGCTAAGACTTGTTAATTGTGGTTTATTGAATAAATAACAAGGTGCTGAATTTACACAGTATCTTAAGCCATGAACCATGTTTTACAAACCATGATATGGCTGTATGAATCCAGCCGTTGTGTTCTGCAGACAAAGGTCAAAAGAATATTTGGCTTTTTGTACAGAGATAAGGCTTAGTAGAGTTGGCTTCTATGTGATCACTATGTGTGTGACATCAGTACAGATTACTGTTTAAGCATAATATGTATATCCATTACAATGTCGGAGCAGTTTTGTTAAGGCACATGTTGGAAATAGGTTGCTATAACCTGCAAAAACATCTATTTGAAACTACTGTATTTTAGGCACCTTAGTAGCAGTGGTCTGCGGAATATGATAAAAAGAGTCAGTATGGCAGCCATACAGTTGTTTTTTATGTTGTTTTTTATCACCACAATAATCAGCATTTTCATATTTCTTTGCTTTTATTTTACATTCTTAACATACAATTAACATCTGTAAATTAAAACAAAAAGAAACCTAAGCAAAAGAAATCCCCTAATTTAAAAAAGGAGAATAAATTGTCCTTATACATTCTAGTTACAGTATATGTGTTACTGTATGTACAGGTAATCCTCGATTTATGACCACAGTTGAACCTGGAATTTTTAGTCATAAGACATTGCACTCCTAAGTTGAGTCACCACATGACTGAACTCAATTTTATGATCTTTTTTATGATGGTCGTTAAGTGAATCGCTGCAGCTGTTAAATCAAACACGGGGTCTTTAATCCAAATATAGTTTATTTTATTATTATTATTGGCAAAAAAAGTTGTAAAATGCAATCCCATGACCATAGGATGCTGTAATTGGTTGTAAATGTAAGCCATGTAATCTGTAATGCAATCACTTAATTGTGGGGTGGAGTGGCAGTTATAACTTTCAGGATGGGTTGAAGTAACTTTTTTCTGGTCCATTCTAATTTCAAGTGGTTAAGTAAGTGGTTGCAACTTGAGGGCTACCTGTAGTCATTTGTTTACTAATAAATATTCTCCTATAGTCAAGACAAAATATTGTAAAACATTGCAACACTTCATATCCTAACCTTTTTTTTAACCATGCCTTCCGTACGCCTTGCATCAAGTAGAAAGGTTTACTTGTTTGATAGGATTCATCCATGTATAGATGGTGATTTTAATAGTAATCAAGACAAAATATTGTAAAACATTGCAACACTTCATATCCTAACCTTTTTTTTACGCCTTGCACTCGAAAGCTACAGTTAGTCCAGAACGCAGCCGCGCGGGTGATTACGGGAGCGCCTAGACACTCCCATATAACACCAATCCTGCGCGAGCTGCACTGGCTTCCTGTGGTCTTTCGGATGCTCTTCAAGGTTTTGACGACCATCTTTAAAGCGCTCCGTGGCTCGGGACCTAGTTACATGCGAGACCGTCTCCTGCCCCATACATCCCTTAGACCGATACGCTCCCACAGAGAGGGCCTTCTCACGGTGCCGTCGGTCGGACAATGCCAACTGGTGACACCCAGGGGAAGAGCCTTCTCTGTGGCGGGCCCTGCCCTTTGGAACGACCTACCCCCTGAACTTCGCACCATCTCCGACCTCCGCCTCTTCCGCCAGTGTTTAAAGACACATTTGTTTCATCTAGCCGGCCTAGTGTAACCTCCACAAATGACTATTTTAGACAGTTTTAAATTTTGGGGATTTTAATTTGGTTTTAGCGCAGGACAGTTATGAAATAAGCTTTTTAAATTTTTTACTTGATTTTGTATGTATTTTTAAATTCCTGTGCGCCGCCCTGGGTCCTTTTGGAGAAGGGCGGGGTATAAATTTAATAAAATAAAATAAATAAAAATAAAGTTTACTTATTTACTTAAAAGTAATGGTTTACTTGTTTGATAGGATTCATCCATGTATAGATGGCGATTTTAATAGTAATCTTGCAGAATATAATTATTTTGCAAGTATAAATGTATAGAGTGTATTGTGAAAGATTTGAGTCAGGACAAATCCCTGCATTTCTCTTAACAAGATTTGGTTTGCCCTTACCTGCTTTCTAGGGCTGAGAGAGAAAGACTGGCCTAAGATCACACAGATGGTTTTGTGCCCCAAGGCAGGATTAGAATTCACAATTTCCCGGTTTCTAGCCCGATGCCTTAACTGCTAGACTAAATTTGGCTTTCAAACTGTATGTTATCATTTATTTATTTATTGTTTATTTGTTTGTTTCACCCATCTCAACACCATGACTCATTGTTTTAATACAGTGTAAAAAATACAGCATTAACAGAGAACAAGAGCTGTCTGGGATCGGATTTCTCAGCTCAATTTAATATAATCTCCCACGTTCTGTTGATCCAAATTATAACAGCACATTGTTAATTTTTTACCAATGACCTGAGACTGATAATCAAATAACTGTTAATGTATGAAAGAATCACGAGACTTCTTTGGAAGAGAAGCAATATAGAAACAGAAACAAAATGGGCTACAACTTTGATATAGTAAAGGAGCCATATTGGTGGATTTAGGGCTAAATTCTACATGTTCGTATTTTTTGTTTCATTTGAGATTTTTGTTTCAGTACACAATACACAGTTCTTAAGTGAGACCAGAAAAGAGGCATTTTTGCATCTTATTTGCGTCAGGAAAAACCGGAAATGTTAAATACTGCTTACAAATAATCCTTTAAAAGTTTTATTTAAAAGTAGTCTTTGACTTATAACTACCTTCGGGACAGAACCTCCGTTGCTAAGCAATGTGGCCATTTGATTTGTGCCCAATTTTACACTTTTTTTTTTTGCTCTGATTTATTAAGCAAATCACCATGTTTAAGTGAATCCAGTGGCTATTAAGTGTATTCAGCTTTCCCTATTGACTTTGCATGTTGGAAGTCAGCGGGAAAGATCACAGATGGTGATCACGTGACTCCAGGATCCTGAAACCATGGTAAACATATGCCAGTTGCCAAGCACCCGGATTTTGATCGCATGACCATGGGGATGCTATGATAGTCATAAATGCAAGGAATAGACTTTGAACGGTCACAAAACAAATAATCTTAAATTAAGGACTGCCTATAATACAGAGAATTACTTCAAGTCTGTGATTCCAGATTCACTTGTACTTTATTAAACGATATTTCTCTAAAGAAACACTTATTTCATATTTTGATCAGTTTTAATTTTTCTTTCATATGGCTAAATACCCTCTTTTGATCTGTTAGACACTAAGCCCCTTAAATCCAAAATATCCACGTCACATACAGTCAGGCATAATAATAATATGGTTTACTTTCAACATTCTCAAAAAGGAAGTTAGGCTTACTATATTTCTTGCTTAATGTGGTTGTTTTGTGAGCTTTTCAAAGTGCCCTAATTCAGGGGTCCCCAACCCCTGGGCTGCGGACCGGTGCCAGTCTGTGGCTTGATAGGAACCGGGCCGTAGGGCCGGAGAGGAGGAGGAGGGAGCAGCCCCCTGGGCAGAGCGCACACCAGATGCGGGAGAGCACAGGTGCGGCTGTTCGTGCCGTTGGAGGCCCTAGAGAGCCGACTCCCCCCGCGTGCGCATGCGCGGCCGTTCACTCTGTTGGACGCCCTAGAGGGCCGAATGAGCCGACCCCCCCGCGTGCGCATGCACCGCCTGTTCCCCCTTCTCCCCCCACCTCGCTCCTCCTCTACGCCAGCCGGTCCGCAGAATTTTCTTTAAAACGAAACCGGTCCCTGGTGCAAAAAAGGTTGGGGACCCCTGCCCTAATTTATATAAATCCAGTCTATTCCTAGACACTCACATTTCTCTGTACAAATGTGTATCTGTTTCTTCTTCTTTATACTTCCTAGCAGGAAACTATAATATACCTGGATTTTTTTCGTTCTTCAAGAAACTGCATTG
Organism: Rhabdophis nuchalis; assembly: GCA_039707465.1. Taxonomy (NCBI): domain Eukaryota; kingdom Metazoa; phylum Chordata; class Lepidosauria; order Squamata; family Natricidae; genus Rhabdophis; species Rhabdophis nuchalis. Next base: position 230,095,544 of record CM077644.1, read on the forward strand.
CTAGTATGAAGTGAATATCACATTTTTATTGATCAATCCTGGGATGGAATGCATGTATATTACAGGAGAAGAGGTCAACATTCAGAGGTCTGATTTGCGTTCTAGTAGAATCATCAAAGTGGAAGCATATATATTGACAGAACAGATCCTGATGAAATTTTTACAGATTTAGCTAGTGGGTTTTAACTTTTTTATCAGTTTTAATTATATTTTAGCACAGGTTACATTTAATTTAATTATATTTTAGCGTTGTGATTGTATTTATTACAGTTTTATTTGTGTGTATTTTTTAACTCTCCTGTGCACCGCCCTGAGTCCCATTGGGGAGATAGGAGCGGTATAGAAATGGAATAAAATCTAAATCTAAACATGTTAGAATTAAGGATTAGAGTTAGTTCAGACCGCGGGAATGAATAAACCTGTCCATTTCAGTTTCTTCCAATTTACAGCCTTAAATATGTTCCATCTTGTTTCTCACTGTACAGTTTAAAACCCAAAATATATATGAATGTTCATGCATTTTTCAAAGATACATATTGTTTAGTGATATAAGTACATTTTTGGCAGCAGTTGTTTTTAACATAGTATTCTGAACCTGTTATTTCTCTACATCAGGGTTGTCCAAACTTGGGAACTTTAAGACTTGTGGACTTCAACTCCCAGAATTCCCCAGCCAGCACAGCTGACTGGGGAATTCTGGGAGTTGAAGTCCACAAGTGTTAAAGTTCCCAAGTTTGGACAACCCTGCTCTACATGTATGCTTTTGTGAGGGATGTGGTAGCTCAGTGGCTAAGATGCTGAGCTTGTCGATCAGAAAGGTCGGCAGTTCGAATCCCTAGCACCGCATGATGGTGTGACCTCCCATTATTTGTCCCGGCTTCTGCCAACCTAGCAGTTCAAACGCCTGCAAAAATGCAAGTAGAAAAATAGAAACCACTTTTGGTGGGAAGGTAACAGTGTTCCGTGCACCTTCAGCGTTTAGTCCTGCCAGCCACATGACAACAGAGACATCTTTGGACACCGCTGGCTCTTTGGCTTTGAAATGGAGATGAGCACCACCCTCTAGAGTTGGGAATGACTAGCACATATATGCGAGGGGACCTTTGTGCATTTTTATGTACGTATTTTTTCTACATTTTAAGAAGTACGAATGCCAAGGGATAACTGCATTCTTCTTTACATACTGATTGCAGAAATGCAAATGTAGTAAGAGTCTGATAGAATTCTGCCGTCCATTCAACAGAAAATTCAAAGAATAGCTTAGTTTTCTGCATCAGAGCTGGCACACTATTACAAATCTCATGGCAGTTTGGGAATAGCAGAACTACCCCAGGACCTTAGAAAGACAACTGCAGAACTCACGTTCATCCAAAGCAATATTTTTCAAACTTGATTACTTTAAGACAGGGGTCTGCAAAGTCGGCTCTTTTAAGACTTAAGAGTTCTGGGAGTTGAAGTCCACCAGTCTTAAAAGAGCTGACTTTGCAGACCCCTGCTTTAAGATATCTTGACTTCAACTCCCAGAACTCTTCAGCCAGCATGAGGAATTCTGGGAATGGAAGTCCAGATAGTTTAAAGTGGCCACATTTGGAAAAAGCTGCTCAAAAGATTTCCGACTGTTTCAGAAAATCTCAACAAACCTAATGGATTTCCAACATATTGTAAATGTTAATTGATGAAATGCTTGCAATCTGTCCCACATTTAAAGCTTATTCCGCTTAAGCCAGGGATGTCCAAACTTGGGAACTTTAAGACTTGTGGACTTCAACTCCCAGAACTAGGGAATTCTGGGAGTTGAAGTCCACAAGTCTTAAAGTTCCCAAGTTTGGACATCCCTGGCTTAAGAGAATGACAATCCAAAAAGTTGCTACCAATTTCTTCCTAGTGTACGACTACCATACACTAACGCGACTCTTGTCTCTACAGACTTCCATTGACCCTACTGACATCATGTAAAATTTTGGTGGTTCAAAATAGAACATTTGTTTAAACTACCTGGTGCCATTTAAGTGACCGTAGATGCTCTACCCTTTATACTACCAATATTGCAAATCCAGACCCGAGGAGGGGGTGGGAAAAAAATCTACATTTTGAAATGTGAACATAATTTCTCTGATACAGGTTGTCCTCGGGTTATGCCTGTAACAGCCTTTTTCCGGATAGTTTTTAAAAGAACACAGGGATTGTCAAGCAAACTCATTAGTAGCTGTGGGATGTAAACACTGGTTTCTGGCAAAACTGTTGTAAATCACATCTGACCACAGTATGTTAGAAACTGCCATAAATGTGAGCCAGTTACCAATTGTTCAAAATACAGTCGCAGGACTGCAGGACGGGTGGGCTTCAAAAATTTTAGCAACAGGTTCTCTGCCCATTTGCTGGGTGAGTGTGGCCATGGTGGGCGTGGCCTAGTCGGCCGCTTGTACCACGGCGGGGGGGGGGAGCATTTTCACCCTCCCCGGGATCCAGAGGGTTTCTTCGAGGCTCCGGGAGGGTGAAAATGGCTTCCCACTGGCTCCAGGCCTGTTTCCGACCTTTCAGGAGGTCTGTTTTTCACCCTCCCCGAGCCTCCACACAGGCCCTCTACTTATCTGACATTCCAAGCGGGATGTGTGGGTATTCCGGGTGGGGCAGGGTGAGCGGGGCCAGCCAAAGGTGGGATTTGCAAATACTCAAAACTGAGCAGATTCTTATTTATTTATTTATTTATTTATTTATTTTTAATTAAATTTATATCCCGCCCTTCTCCACGAAGGACCCAGAGGTTCCTCCCGAACCTGTGCGAACCTGTGCGAACGTCCCGAACCTGTGCGAACCCACAGCCGCCCATCCCTGCTGAAGGAGGACGATGACATTGGAACTTCAAAACCAGCTTGCAATTACCTTTAGGGCAGGGGTTCCCAACCTTTGCAACTTTAAGTCTGAAGGACTTCAGCTCCCAGAATTCTCCAGCCAGCTTTGCTTTAAGTCCTTCAGACTTAAAGTTGCAAAGGTTGGGGACCCCTGATTTAGGGGACAGGGGGTTCATTGTAACATCAAACAATCGCTAAGGAACCGGTTGTGTAGCTTAACATCATTGACCAACCACCTTTCATAAATATGCCCAGTTCTCAATTTTTTTAAAAAATAAAGCAAAGGAAATAGTGGCCCCTTAAAATGGAACACACTTATTATTGCTAGCTTTTGTGGACAGCCGTTCACTTCATTAAATTCACGGCATCTGCCTAAACCTGGGGGCAGAGGATTATGCATGCAGGACTCTCTCCCATGCTGGTGAGAGAAAAGAAAGAAAATGATGAAAAAGGAGCCCCTATCGCCTTGAGTGGCCATTAATATTAACAGGTGCAGCAACACACGTTCTTGCAATGAATGGCTGACACATACAGGATAATAAGAAACATTGTTCTCTGGTTATATAGTCTTTAGACAAATGGATGGATTCTTGCTTTTGCAATGTTTGTGTAATTCCTTTTCTCCAAGAAGGCCACCTTAAAATCAATGACAGGGTCTCTGACGGAACTGAAATATCCCCTGGTTCATTTGGTTTTATTTATTTATTTGTTGATCAAATTTATTTGCCAACCATCTCATTATTCAGGCTGAGTGTGGCTGTTTCCACTGCTCAAAGAAAATCGGAATTCTAAATTTTGCATGGCCCATGCCAGTGGTGGGTTGCTAACAATGGTGGGTTCCGGATCCCGGTGCAACCAGTATGGTGCAATGGGGCTGGGTGTCCACCACATGCACATGTGCAGTGCACACATGCGTACTTACTTCCCATGACGCTCCAGCTGCTCAGCGAAGCATCGTGCAGGTGCCATACGCTCCGTGCACATGTGCGGAAGCCCCAATCAGCTCAAATACAGGTAAGGAGCGCAGGCAGGTAGATAGGCTCTCTGGAACACCATACCGGAATGGTACCTGGTGCTCCCAGCAGTCACCGGTACACCCATCTTGGGGCATGCCGGTCGTATCCCACCACTGGTTGCTAACCGGTTTATAATAATAATAATAATAATAATAATAATAATAATAATAATAATAATAATAATAATAATAATAATAATAATAATAATGTTGAATTTATTGACCGCTCCCTCTCCCCACAGGGACTCGGGGCGGTGCACAGGGAAAATAAAAGCAATAAATATACAAAATACATACAAATTTAAAACAGATTAAACTTATTCCTGTGCTAAAATCCCTTAACTAAAAATCCCCACTAAATATAAATATACATTTAAAAACCCATAGAGAGAGAGACTACCCTAGGCCGGCCAGGCGGAAAAGATGAGTCTTCAATTTCAGGCGGAAGGAGCGGAGGTCCGTGGTCTTTCTAATATCGGGGGGAAGGTTGTTCCAGAGGGCCGGGCCCGCCACAGAGAGAGCCCTTCCCCTGGGCGTCGCCCGCTGACAAAGTCTAGTGGACGGCACCCGGAGAAGTCCCTCTCTGTGGGAGCGAATCGGCCGTGAGGATGTGTGAGGCAGGATCCGATCCCGCAGATAGCTAGGTCCCGAGCCATGGAGCGCTTTAAAGATGATAACTAACACCTTGAAGCGCACCCGGAAGACGACAGGCAGCCAGTGCAGCTTGCGCAAGAGCGGTGTAATGTGGGTGAACCTAGTGGTTCCCATAATTGCTCGCGCGGCTGCATTCTGAACTAACTGAAGCCTCCGGGTGCACCTCAAGGGGAGCCCCATGTAGAGAGAGTTACAATAGTCCAGTCGGGATGTCACGAGGGCATGAGTGACTGTGCGAAGGGCGTCCCGATCCAATAGGGGGCGCAATTGGCGAACCAGGCGAACCTGGTAAAACGCCCTCCTGGCCACGGCTGTCACTTGCTCTTCCATAGACAGCCGGGTATCCAGGAGGACACCCAAATTGCGCGCCCCATCCACAGGGGCAAGATGTTCGCCCCCTATGGCCAGCGTTGGAGAGAGCTGGTTGAATCGGGCAGCCGGAAAACACAGCCACTCGGTCTTGGTCGGGTTGAGCCTGAGTCCGTTACTTCCCATCCAGATCCGCACGGCTTCCAGGCACTGGCACATCACCGCTACGGCATCGTTGGGGTGGTTTGGGGTAGATATATACAGCTGAGTATCATCAGCGTAGAGATGGTACTCTACCCCAAAACCACGGATGATCTCACCCAGCGGTTTCATGTATGCATTAAACAGGAGAGGCGAGAGGACCGACCCCTGAGGCACCCCACATGTGAGGGGTCTCGGGTCGACCTCTGCTCTCCTGCCAACACAAATTGCGATCGGCCAGAGAGGTAGGAGGAGAACCACCGTAAAACGGTGCCTCCCAACCCCCCAGCCGATGCAATAGGATACCATGGTCGATGGTATCGAAAGCCGCCGAGAGGTCTAATAGGACCAGGATGGAGGAACAACCCCCATCTCTGGCCCTCCAGAGATCATCCACCAACGCGACCAATGCCGTCTCGGTGCTATGCCCGGGCCGAAAGCCGGACTGGCGCGGGTCTAGATAATCAACTTCCTCCAGGTGACGGGGAAACTCTTGTGCCACCACACTCTCAACAACCTTCGCCAGAAAGGGAAGGTTGGAGACGGGACGATAGTTGGTTAAAAAAGCTGGGTCCAAAGAGGGCTTCTTAAGGTTTACTAACCGGTTCTTAAGGTTTACTAACTGGTTCCCTTGTGATTGCATGCAACACTTCTGTGCATGCACTAAAGCATCTGGGCAGGTGGGCGGAGCTTCCCACCACCCCTACTACCAGTTTGGCTGAACCGGGCCCACACCCATTCAATTTCCCACAGCCCTCTAGAACAGGATCAGATGGTATTTTCTGGAGAAAAATGAAATACCGGTACTTCTGGCTGATCCTTGACTCTGTAGCACAAATGCAGAAAAATCAACAGTCTCTCACACATGATGGCACCAGAATGATTGGCTGGTAGCTGCTTTAGCATCTCATTTATCACTCAGATTACCGGTTTATTTTCTTGCAAAGATTACATGCATAAATTCCTCTTTAGATGTTCTACTCAGGATAATGGATGGCGTTACAGTACACTAACTATCAGCCCGGAGCTCACCTACATGATCCTGCTGATAACTACTCGTGTGATTCATGAAAAGTCTCCAAGCTTCTTGGAAGGTGAATTAGATCCCTTGTAATTAAAAAAAAAAAGTCTGTTAATTATTCATGCTTCTCCCAGTTAGATATTAAAATAAAAACTGCAGTGGAGAATTTTCAATGATCAAACAGTCGCACTATTTATTATGTCAGGTAGACAAGGGTGAAAGCATAGAGTTTGCCTCGATACAGCCAATACTATACCTATGGCATCTTCTTTGCAAGGTGGAAAAAAAATTACTCCCTTCTCTCCACCTCTAGATGTATATAAGAGAGATTTGTAAATATATTTACTTAATAAAGCAGATTGGTTGAAGCAGTTGTGAGCAAATGCTGGGTTAGTACAATTCTGCTATTTAGTTCTTATTAATAAAATGGGAGGGTATATAGGTTTTTCGTTGTGTGTCATTGGGACTATATCATGACACGCATTGCTTTTATTAATTTTGTAAAATTTTGATTGATTTGGGGTTTGGGATTGATTTGTTAATGTTTGATTACGATCAAGCATTACTGGGGGTGGGGTGCATCATATGTCAACCCTGAAGCCATTTTGGAGCATCTTCAGGGCTGCCACAGCAAGGTTTGGTTGAGAATGGGAGCAGGGATTAGAGATAGCTGAGGACTTGTATCCAAAATAAAAAATCTTCCTCCTGGGAAGTTGGCCTCCTGCACCATGGTGGGCGGGGATGATGGATGTTTTTGCCCTCCCCTGGCTCCAGAGGCTTTTTTCAATACTCCGGGAGGGCAAAAATGGCCTCCCCAGGCTCCGGAGACCCTCTGGAGGCCAGAAACAGGCCCATTTCCAGCCTTCCCAAACTTCCAGTAGACCTGTTTTTCACCCTCCTTGCCTATATCTAAAACAGGCCACGTGGGGACTCCTGAGAGGGGTGGGGTGGGTGGGGCCAGCCAGGAGTGTGATTTGGGGGTTCTCTGAATTGCACAGAATCTTAGCTAGAGGTTCTCCAGAGCCCCTGTGAACCCCCAGCAGCCCACCCCTGGAAGTAACACAGCTGAGGCGCGGCAATCTATTTTGCTGTGCAAATCAGCTGAGAGGGTCCACCTGATCGTTGGAATGAACCGGTTCGCTCATAGCTGATCGTCGGAACTACCTGTTTGCCCGAACCGGCTGAATCCCACCCCTGCTCGGAGCCTTATTGTTTCAGGCCCTGACATTTAAATGGAGACTTACTCTCCTGATAGCGCAAGGCACAAACAAATAGAAGAGTGTGCGTAGTGGACTGGAGGGGGAGGGAAAACGGGAGCAGTAAACTCTGAACCTCAGCATGGCCAGAGATCCTGTAATCCCAAGAGGATGGTGGCATCTTCTTTGTGAATTACCATATTTTTCAGCGTATAAGACACACCTTTTTCCCTCAAAAAAACAGGGTGAAAATCTGGGGGCGTTTTATATACTGAATACAGCAATTTTTGCCTCCTGAAACCCTGCCCCCTTCACCAAAATGGCTGTGCAGAGCGTGTAGGTGGGGCCCCACCCGCCCAGGAGCACTCTGTGTCTCTAAAAGCTATGCATGCAATTTTTTTCACAAAAAATGGGTCTGTTTTTTCCTCTTTTTGGGGCCTCCCACCCCCCCAAGAGGACTCTCCAAGCCTCCTAAAGGGTATTCATGCCTTTTTTTTAAAAAAAAAACGAGCCGTTTTTGGGAGGTCTGCAGAGTGCCTTCATATTAATTTGCCTCTTCAAAACCTTGGTGCGTCTTATACTCCGGTGCGTCTTATACTCCGAAAAACACGGTATGACATTCTCCTATGCCTGAAGAAGAAACTGATTCATGCATCTTGATATTATGGTAAAGAGGTGAAAAGGGAATTCCTTCTCAGTCACAGCTGTGGCTCAGTTAGGACCTAAAGCACCATCTACATCATAATAATAATAAAAATATCTGCAGCTGTTATTCCATTCACTAAGATGCCTAATCCACTCTTTCTTTTCTTTGTCCCAACAAAACAATCCATTATATGATATCTCCAAGCTATGGTGACCTCTGGATTCCTCCCATGTTGCTGTATTGAGACCATTCTTTTGTCCAAAGGAAAATTCACAGCTCCCACTGCACTATCCAATTCACTGCACGGGTATTAGATATTTCAGCAGGCACTTCACCCCACAGGGTTTGTAGGAAGAAGGTAGGGAGTGGCATTAGTATTTATCTAGTTATTTAAATTTGTTGCATCCACCCCCTCGGGTAGACTGAGAGTCTCACAAAATAAAATAAAAACCCAATAGGTGATTGACAAACGATGCTTCACCATGAAACAATAGCAACACGCCAAGCAATACAGTAGTTGAGAAATGAATGTGTTGCAATTAATTTGCTAATAGTTAGAACACAAGTAAAAAATCAGCCTCTGATTCATTGGTGAGCCAGGTCCGTTCTCCTTATGGAGCTTTGGCTTTAAACATGGTTAGTTAAATAAACCAAATCTGGCTGTGTTTAGACCAGGGTTGTCCAAACTTGGCAACTTTAAGGCTTGTGGACTTCAAGTCCCAGAATTCCCCAGCCAGCCATGGCCACAGCAAGGCCAGGTCAGAATCTTGGTCAGCATTCCCATGGCTGGCTGGGGAATTCTGGGACTTGAAGTCCACAAGTCTTAAAGTTTCCAAGTTTGGACAACCCTGGTTTAGACTATCCAAATCAAGCAAACCATTATAATTTGATAGAACACAAGAGTCTCGTTTAAAATATTGATGTAATGAGGTTTAGAAAGGCAAAACCCAGACAGTTTCAGCCTTCAAAGTCTAGTTCTACAAGGACATCCACTGTTTGCATTTGTGAGTGTCAAAAGATGTTGTCTGTGATTGCACAATTGAGGTACTGTCCCTTTTATATGTAGAAAGGACTTTAATTGCAGGTTTGCAGCCATCTTGCCTTTTTGTACCTCCTGATGCCCATGCTTGCATTTATTTGACTTATGCAAAGGAGACTTATTTAGCATTAGGTGATACCTATATTCAGGGGTGGGTCCCTGCCAGTTCTAACCTCTTCTATAGAAGAGGTTCCACAAATCTATAATGCCGGTTAGAACCGATTCCAGCTCCCTCCCCCCGCCCATCTCCACATCAAGATGAAGAGCGAGAAGAGGAATTCTGGGAGTTGAAGTCCACAAGTCTTAAAGCTGTCAAGTTTGAACACTCCTGGGTTTTTTTTCTAAAGGGTTAGAGGTGCAAGGGTCTTGTAATTTGACATGCTTCAAATGCCAGAGCTTTTGAGCCAACATTTTGGTTGCTAAGCAAGAGCGTTGTTAAGTGAGTTTCATCACATTTTACAAGTTGGCCATGCCCACCCAGTCACATGACTGCCAAGCCACTCCCACCTGGTCACATGGCCAGCAAGCCACTCCCACAAAGCAGTCCACACCTATAGAAGAGGTTCTAAATTTTTTTGAAACCCATCACTGCTTATATTGCCTCTGATTTGATTCCTATCATATTTTGCTGAGGTCCAGGTAACTATTGGCCGACCCAACCTTTCCTTGAATAATCTAGTTTATGTTATGCTAAACTGTGGTTTCCCAGCTTGGCTAAACCACAATTTGGGATTTGCAAGCTACAAGAAGCTACATTCACTTCAGCGGCTAGCCCAAATCAAATGAACTACAGGCTGTAGGAAGTTAGCACCCACTCCTTTCTTAGAAGAATGAAATATCCTAAGAAATATTGAAAAGGCAGAATGTTGTATTTCCCCGGATAAGAAATGGAGAAACATGTTTTTAGGCAGGAAGCAGACTCACTTTTAATAGCCCCCCACCTTTGTCAATGGGCCATTAAAAAAGCCTGGGTTGGTCTATTCTACATAACAAAGATCTCCCCCCTCAGCTCCACGGTGATGGGATTAAGGCATGATAGTATTAGCCCTTTACCCATCTCACCACAGGGCACCTGAGAAGAAGCAATGCTCAACCAAACTTGGACTCAAAACACAGCCTACAGAGTTGCCCCTGCATGGCCCCACGGGAGTCTGACAACCAATCAGAATACATTTCTTACTCAGGAACAGGAAACAGAGAGGTGGGGCTAATCAGAGAGTATAAAAAACTCAGGAACTCTCAGCAAGCCCCTTATTTCTCTTTTTCTTCTTCTCCCAACATCTGGAAGCATGTGATCCCCCTTTTCTGTTCAGGACCTCAAGCCATGTGGTCCTGTCCACCATTAAATCATCTTTCCAAGCAGCCCCCATGTCTCCAGTGTTTTTCCCCCCACTTGGAACTGGACCCAAAAGGACATTTTCTTCCAACAAGGCTAAACACAGCGGGAAAACCAGTTTGATATACAAAGTTATGGACACGTTGAGGATTGTTTTGCTTTGCTGAAGAACCTGTTATTAAAGGGGAAAGTGTTTAACCCTTTATTAAGCAATTAAATTTGGAAGGTCAGTGGTAAAGCATTCAACAGCTTCACTAACTTCATTAATTCATGAAAGAAGCTTCTTTGATAGCCAACCACCCTGAAATAGATGCTCTCAAGCAACTAGAAACAACAGGACAAGGTTACTAATGTGGGGATTACATCATGGTACAAACCAGTGGTGAGATTCAACATTGTTTACTTCCAGTTCTGTGGCTGAGGCATGGCTTGGTGGGCGTGGCAGGGGAAGGATACTGCAAAATCCCCATTTCTTCCACACTCCAGGGGAAGGTTACTGCAAAATCCCTATTTCTTCCAATCAGCTGGGATTTGGGAGGCAGAGAATAGATGGGGGCAGGGCCAGCCAGAGGTGGTATTTACTGGTTCTCCGAAGTACTCAACATTTCCGTTACTGGTTCTCCAGAACTGGTCAGAACCTGCTGAATACCACCTCTGATACAAACTAGAGGTTTACCTGCCCCGCACATGTAAATGAAGAGGCCCCAACAAATTCACAGATCAGAGATGCCTTTATAGATGATTCTTCCAATACAATATATGTCATAATGACCCACTGCATTCAGTGCTTGATAAACAAAAGAATGAAAAGACCCAGGTTTGACATCAGAACTTGAACCAAGGATAAAGTAATATTAGTTAGAGTGTTTTTTCCCCTTCCAAAATACTCCATTGCAGATCTCAAGATAGCTGTTTTTTTCGGAATAACAAAACTACAACAGGATTACAGACCAAGGAGGGATTCAACCTAAAAATAAGGAGGAATTTTCTGACAGTGAGAACAATCAACCAATGGAACAGAAGTTGCCTTCGGAAGCTGTGGGGGCTATAAAGTCCCTTCCAATTCTGTTAATCTGCTAATCTGATTGGATCCAGTCCTCTAAAGAGATACATCTGGTGGGACCCAACTTGCCTTCAGAAGTGCTCAGAGTTTCATTACTGGAGTCTTTCAAGAAGAGACTGGGCTGCCCTCTATCAGAAATAGTGTAGGGTCTCCTTACAAGGGGGTTGGACTAGATGACCTTCAAGGTCATCTTCCAACTCTGTTTATCTCTATCAAGAGATTGTTGAACTCAGGTCAACGTTTTCAGATTGTCTCAAGAAATCTCAACAAACACAATAGTTACTGAATATGTTCCAACTGTTAATTGATAAATTGTTGACAACCTACAACACCATCCTGTCTTTGTGCTTCACAGATTGTCCTATCCCAGGGGTCTGCAAAGTTGGCTCTTTTAAGACGGGTGGACTTCAACTCCCAGAATTCCCCAGCCAGTTGAAGTCCACCCGTCTTAAAAGAGCCAACTTTGCAGACCCCTGTCCTATCCCATTTAAAATCCTGCATCAGTCTTGTCCCAAAGATGATTTTTTTCAAGAGGCAACTGGACTTTCTGGTTTTTCTTTGAAGATGTTTTGCTTATCGTCCAAGAAGCTTCTTAACATGAAAAGTTATTTCTTGGATAAGAAGCGAAACGCCTTCAAAGAAAAACCAGAAAGTCCAGTTGCCTCTGGAAAAAAGCGTCTTTGGGATAACCATGACCTGGATGACTGAGAATCTCCATAGACACCTTCATCAGTCTAGTCCAATGTTTCTCAATCTTGCAATTTTAAGATATGTGGACTTCAACTCTTAGAATTCCCTAGCCAGAACAGATTGGGAGTTGAAGTCCACATATTTTAAAATTGCTGAAGTTCAGATACACCAGGCTAGCCTTTGATGTAGGGAGGTGCAACTCATGAAAGCTGGTGTCAATTCATGCAATTTCTTAGAAAAGGTGTTACCAAACTCTTTCTGACTTTAGGCTTCCATTAACTACCAGTAATATGGGTCTCCTCCTACAAGAGTAAGCAGTTAGGAAGTACAGTTGCCCTAAAGTGGTTAGGAAGGTCTAATAATTAGGAATGATTAATTTATCTGGCTAGCTCAGCCCTGTAAACATTTCATTCCGTGATAAGCAAGCTGATGCCATCCAGATATTTTTTTGAACTACAACTTGTGTCATTTCCCAAGATGGTTGCCTTAATAGGATTTTTTTTTTTAAATAAACAAACTGGAGCAGATTAGTTTGCCTGTCCTTGAGTTCATTAATAGCTGGTTTAATTATAGATCAAAAAAATGCTTGTAAGATCACGATTTCTGCAGAGTGCCTCACCATCCTTTTTACAGGGACTCTGTCTGTTAAAGACAATACATTCACAGTACAGTACTGAGGTCTCCTGTAACTGTTCGGCTTCCTAATGGAGGAAAAATATGGATATTACAAAGGAGCAATTGCTTTTATTTTAAAAATAGATCCTCACATGCATGGTTTGCAAAAGGGAGAATAATATCCTGGCAATTTATGGAGAACACAGTATGGGAGTGTGGAAAGTGAACACCCCTCCCCCTCCCAGAAAAATGAAATATCCTAGGAAATATTGAAAAGACAGAATATTACATTCCCCCTGGATGAGAAAAAGGGAGGAACATGTTTTAAAGACAGAGTAGCTCCCTGCAGCTTCCTTTCCCCACTCTGTTTGTCAATGAGCCATTAAAGCCTGAGCTAGTCTACTTTACATAATAAAGGTAATATCAGCTTTTCACAGACACTCACCACATGCCATCTGAGAACTCAACCAAACCTGGATTCAAAACACAGCCTAGAGTTGCCCCTGCATGGCCCCATGGGAGTCTGACAACCAATCAGAATACATTTCTTACACAGGGACAGGAAACAGAGAGGTGGAGCTGAACAGGTTATAAGAAGCCTAGCAAGCCCTTTCCTCGCCCCTTCTCTTCTTCTCCACCAACATTGAAGCATGTGGTCTCCTTTTCTGTTCAGGAGCTCAAGCCATGTGATCCTGTCCACCATTACACCGTCTTTCCAAGGAGCCTCCATGTTTCCAGGATCTTTCCCCCCACTTGGAGCCAAACCCAGAAGGACATTTCTTCCAACAGGAGAATGTGCTCCCAGTCGAGATCTTGACTATATTGTGACTTGTTGCAACATGCGTCTCTAACCATGTCTTCGGGTGCAGACACCAAGCTAATCTGCACAAATCAAGGAAACTCACAAGTCAGCTTTCTCCCATTTCATTTTGAACGTTGTGAGATAGAAGCGGCAATATTTTTTCCACCCACGTTCTTCATCAAGGGCTTAAGTGAAGAAATGGGGGCAGATGAAGAGGCTCAGACATATAAGAAAATGTCTGGGAGAGAGTTCTTATCATCTTGGAGGCATAGAGGTTGCACAATTCAATGTGGAAATTTAATGTTTCATGTGGAAGTCGACATATCTTTATTGCTCTCCCATACGTACTTGGTGGGCCGTTTATCTCTTAAGATAATTTAAGGCTATTTAAGGAAAAGAAGAAAAGGCGAAGGTAGAAAGAGTAGGAGAGAGGGTAAAAAGAAGAAGAAGAGAGGAGTGGGAGGGAAGGGAAGAAGAAAAGAGGAAGGAGGGGAGGAAAGAAGAAGGGAGAGAAGGGAAGTTGGGAAGAAAGAAAGGAGTAGGGTTGTTGCAAAATAAGATGGACGTACGTGGTGGAAAGAAAGCAACCCCGATTATTCTTTTTATATGTTTAAGCCAGGGATGTCCAAACTTGGGAACTTTAAGACTTGTGGACTTCAACTCCCAGAATTCCCCAGCCAGCTATGCTGGCTGGGGAATTCTGGGAGTTGAAGTCCACAAGTCTTAAAGTTCCCAAGTTTGGACATCCCTGGTTTAAGCAGATTGTGATAAATGCTAGAACAGTGATGGCTAACCTTTTTGTTGTTGGGTGCCAAAAATGCGAGCGTGTGCACACGATAGCACAGGGGGCTCCAACCTTTGCAACTTTAATTAATTAAATTAATTAAAGTTGCAAAGGTTGGAGACCCCTGCGATAGCACACGCACCTGCTGACACCCATAATGCAAAGCCTTCCCCTGTCCCCAGAGGCTCTCCGGAAGCAGGAAATGGATCATTTCCGAACTTCTGGTATGACCTGTTGAGCCCATTTTTCACCCTCTCCAGGCTCCAGAGGCTTTCCTGAAGCTTGGGGAGGGCGAAAATGGCCTCGCTCGGCCCTCCGGAAGGCTGAAAATCAGCAGGCTGTTATGTGCATGTGCGCCGAGCTGATGGCTCATGTGCTGGCAAATATGGTTCCGCGTGCCACCTGTGGCACACCCGCCATAGATTCACCATCACGGTGCTAGATGATAACAGATAAATATTGAGAGTACTCATATTTGTGAATGTATATGAAAAGGAAGAAATAAAACTTTTTATCAAAAAAAAAGATAATTTAAGGCAGTGGTGGGTTCCTACCGGCATGCCTACTGGTTTGCTGAGCATGCGCCGTACATGCTCTGGACACGCGTGTGCACATGAAAGAAACGTGTTCGGAAAGCAAGGAAAACAACTGAGGAGCAGCAATTCCATCTGCCGCCCCACATCGGCTTCAGAAGCTGAAATAAAGGTAGGTGTAACCCAGGGGTGGGCAGGTACGCCCACTTTCAAAACAACAGAACCGGTCCGCTCTCTGCTTGACGGCAGAGCTATTAGTTAAAGTTGCTGAGGCTGATAAACATAGGTCTAATGGTGGGTTCCTGCCAGTTCTAGCTTCTTCTATAGAAGAGGTTCCACAAATCTACAGTGCCGTTTAGAACCAGTTCCAGCTCCCTCCCCCTGCCCATCTGCCCGTCATCAAGAGGAAGAGCGAGAGGAGGAATTATGGGAGTTGAAGTCCAGAAGTCTTAAAGCTGTCAAGTTTGAACATCCCTGGGATTTTTTTTCCTAAAGGGTTAGGGGTGCAAGGGTCTTGTAACTTGACAGCTTTAAGACTAGTGTGCTTCAAATGCCAGAGTTTCTGAGCCAACCTTTTGGTTGCTAAGCAAGAGCGTTGTTAAGTGAGTTTCACCACATTTTACAAGTTGGCCACACCCACCCAGTAACATGACTGGCAAGCCACTCCCACTCAGTCACATGGCCAGCAAGCCACTCCCACAAAGCAGGCCACACCCACAGAAGAGGTTCTAAAACATTTTGAAACCCACCACTGGTCTAATGTTTCAATCATGGTTTGCTGAACAAACTACAACTTTGTTTCATACAGAACTAAACTATTGTGGGTTAAAATGTGGGAACCAAGCCCATTTTAGTTTTAAAATTGCTTTATGGGTTAGCATGTTAGGTGATCTCTGCCAATGGTAGTTTATTCAACCAGCATGTTAAATAAATGATGGCTTAACAGGAAGTTTATAAATCTACTACTACCCTAAGAGCTGTTTCTTGAGCCCGGTCTTTAAAAATCTCCTGGCCCCTTTGAAAGCATTAATTTTAAATAATAAGAGTCAGATTCTTTAGATTCAGACAACAAAGGAATCTGTGATTATGGAATTAGTAAAAGCTCTGAATAAACCAGACAAACCAGATAAGAGGTACAAATAGTGATTAACCAAAACAATAGCAATAACCTGAGGCAGGGATATGACTGCAACAAATCATCCAAACATTTGCAATATTGTCACAGAACAGCATAATAGGCTGCGAAATCGGACTGCTGAAATAGATAGTATTCTTACCTCAGACTTCAGAGGAAGTCTGGCCTGCAATCAAAAACATGATCATCTGCTTTAGAGAGCAATATATTTTTAAGGGCACAGACCCCACTTGCGAGCCATGAGACCCTTAAGGGAGACATTAGTTACCTAAAGCAGGGGTCTCCAACCTTTGCAACTTTAAGTCTGAAGGAACACCTATAGCATAGTCCAGGGGTGGGCAAACTTTGCAACTTTATGTCTGAAGGACTTCAGCTCCCAGACTTCTCCAGCCAGCTTTGCTGGCTGGAGAATTCTGGGAGCTGAAGTCCTTCAGACTTAAAGTTGCAAAGGTTGGAGACCCCTGACCTAAAGATTTGGCTAGCAAAAGATCACTGGAAGCTTCCAATGGTGCCTTCTAAAGGTCTACAAATTATCCCAAATACACAAGCTCAGGATAATTTGCATTAGGTAAAGGTAAAGGTTCCCTTTGCACATATGTGCTAGTCGTTCCCGACTCTAGGAGGCGGTGCTCATCTCAGTTTCAAAGGCGAAGAGCCAGCGCTGTCCGAAGACATCTCCGTGGTCATGTGGCCAGCATGACTAAATGCCGAAGGCGCCTGGAACACTGTTACTTTCCCACCAAAGGTGGTCCCTATTTTTCTACTTGCATTTTTACATGCTTTCGAACTACTAGGACAATAAGCTGGGACAAGTAACGGGAGCTCACTCCGTTATGCGACACTAGGGATTCGAACCGCCGAACTGCTGACCTTTCTGATCTACAAGCTCAGCGTCTTAGCCACTGAGTCACCGTGTTATTAACTCCCAAAACAAATTGGTAGCAAGAAAGCGTATTATAAAAGGACAGCTCTAAAGTTATTTACTTATTTGATTTTTTTAAATCTGCCTTTATTACTTTATAAGTAACTCAAGGCAGCAAATATATCTAATATCCTCCTCAATTTTTCTCACCTGTGAGGTGGGTTGGGCTGGGAGAGAGTGACTAGCCCAGAATTGCCCAGCTGGTTTTCATGCCTAAGGTAGGACTTGAACTCACAGTCTCCTGCTTTCTAGCCTGGTGCTTAACCACTAGATCAAGCTAGTTCTCAGTATAATACATATCTAGTACAGGGCTGTATAGGTTGGGAAATATGGAAGAGGCCTTCATCCTGCAGTAGATTGACAATGGCTACGATGTTGATGATAGATCTAGTACAGTTGGTCAGAAGTTAAGATTTACAACTTCCAGGATTTCCTACTTTGGTAAAAAAAAAAAAAAAAGATTCAGGCTAAGGAGATATGAAGTCCAAATATCTGTAGGGCCCCATAATGCCGATTTCTGCCAGGGAAATTCCGGTGAATGGTGAAGTCAGCTCCCTTCCTGTTTTTCATAAACAGATCTAACTCAACTCTAATAAGAGAACGCTATTAGCCCTTCCTGCCTATATCCTTTGTGACCAAATTAGCATCTGTAGGCTTCAACAAGCCCACTGGCATATTTCTTTGAATCTGCCAAACTTCTTCTCTAAACGTGGTGTTTTTTTAATTATTTTTAAAAATTAATGGGAAGCTTGCATTGCAAAGAAAACAATCCGCCTCAAGCATAATCTGAACCACCAACAATTCCTCTAGGACTCTGGAAGTATTCTTAGAAAATAAAATCCTAGTTAGCTGCACTTGTATACGAGATGAAATGTGTCATCTATCCATCCTTAAAAATAATAATAATCACCTGCCTTAGCAACTTCAGGAATGTGCCTTGAGGCGATAGATGCGTTGTTATTGGACACATTCAATATTTGTTTTTTGGTGTGTCCAAAATAGGCTCTTAAAAACGCCCTTGTTCCTTCTACAAGCTCACTTGAAATATTTCCCCACCTTTTTACCCTTTATCAGACCTTGTTTGTCACACTGCTAAAAGTAGACCTCATCTTATGACCATAGTTGGGCCTGCTTTGCTGGTAGTAGTGATGGCGGGAGGCTCCGCCCACCCACCCGGAAGCTTCTGCGCATGTGCAGAAGCATTGCGTGAATGCGTGAGCGTGCGCGCGAGCACAAGCAAACAGATAGTAACCCGGCTAGCAACCCACCACTGGTACACGCGCAATTTTAGAATCAAGATCACGTGAAGTGTTAATATCACTTTATAATGCCTTGGTAAGGCCATACTTGGAATACTGCATTCAGTTTTGCTGGCCACGATGTAGAAAAGATGTGGAGACCCTAGAAAGAGTGCAGAGAAGATCAAGAAAGATGATGAGGGGACTGGAGGCTAAAACATATGAAGAACGGTTGCAGGAACTGGGTATGTCTAGTTTAATGAAAAGAAGGACTAGGGGAGACCTGATAGCATTGTTCCAGTATCTCAGGGGCTGCCACAAAGAAGAGGGAGTCAAGCTATTCTCCAAAGCACCTGAGAGCAGGAGAAGAAGCAATGGGTGGAAACTAACCAAGGAGAGAAGCAACTTAGAACTGAGGAGAAATTTCCTGACAGTTAGAACAATTAGTCAGTGGAAAAGCTTGTCTCCAGAAGTTGTGAATGCCCCAACCCTGGAAGTCTTTAAGAAGATGTTGGATAACCATTTGTCTGAACCAGCATACGGTTCCCTGCCTAGGCAGGGGATTGGACTAGAAGACCTCCAAGGTCCCTTTCAACTCTGCTATTGTATTGTATTGTATTGTATTGTATTATATTGGTTCTGGCGACCCAGGCTGGCGAACCACTACTGGTTCAGTTGAACCGGTAGGAACCCACCTCTGTTCTGGAGGCAAGTTGTTCCACTGATTAATTGTTCTAACTGTCAGGAAAGCTCTCCTTAGTTCTAGGCTGCTTCTCTCCTTGATTAGCTATACTGGCTGGGTAATTCTGGGAATTGAAGTCCACACCTCTTAAAGTTGCCAAGGTTGAGTAACCTTGACTTGGTAGATCATATAAAAGACAGCTTGGGCAAACAAATGGTCAATGAGCTTTAAATATAGACTCTTTGGACCAATAAATCACTGAATAAGGAAATTCAGTATTTTCAATTCTCTGAAGAAAATAAATAAGGAAAGGTGGAGACGATCATCTTTAAATCGCTCCATGGCTCGGGGCCTAGCTATATACGAGACCGCCTCCTGCCCCATACATCCCTTCGTCCGCTCCGCTCCCACAGAGAGGTACCGTCGGCCAGGCAATGCCGGTTGGCAACGCCCAGGGGAAGGGCCTTCTCTGTGGCGGGCCCAGCCCTCTGGAACAACCTACCCCCCGATCTACGCACCACCTCGGACCTCCACCTCTTCCGCCAGCGTCTTAAGACGTATTTATTCCAACAAGCCGGCCTAGCATAGCACCCCGTTTCTGACTTTTATCTATAAATTTTAATTCTCAGGGTTTTATTTAGCACGGGACTTAATTTAATTGTTTTTAATAATGTATTTTGTCATTTTGTTATGGTTTTTTAATAATGCCTGTGCGCCGCCCTGGGTCCTAACAAGGAGAAGGGCGGGGTATAAATTTGAAAAATAAAAATAAATAAATAATTAACCAGAAAATGCACCAGGATAGCATGTTGCCTCATTTAGATACTGATCTAAGGTAAATGGAAGGAGGAAGTGCCGAGCTTAGGGAAAACATAGGGGAAGCTATAATTCAACTGGGGTTGAATGATGTCACTCCCAAAAATGTCTAAGCAAAGGTCAATAACTTGAGTTAAGCACGAGTCTAGGAGATTTGAACTCAAGCCATCCCGTTTTTAGTTTGAACTCTTATAATCAAGAGGAAACAATGTGCTGTTTTAAGGACTGTCAAGAGGTTCCAAGATCTCTAGAAAGACTGGGCCTCTGTAAGAGGCTTGTACACAAAAGCTTCATTTTTAGAGATGCATTTTCATACGTTGAACAATATTTCCTTGGATATGTTTCTCAGGCAGTGTTTCTCAACCCCAACAACATTAAGAAGTGTGGACTTCAACACATACACACACACACACACACACACACCGAATTCCCCACCCAGCATCCTTTTTCCTTTTCATGATTATTATTATTTATTTTATTATTTATTGGATTTCTAGACCGCCCCCTCTCCCCGAAGGGACTCGGGGCGGTGTACAGGTAAAATTAAAAATTATCACAATCAACAATACATATACACTAAAACCGAATTAAATAACCCTCTGTACAAATTTATAAAAATTAAAAACTTAACCTTAAAACCGAATAAATAATTTAAAATCACAAACAGAGGGGGGAAGTGTGGAATTAGACCAGGCCGGCTAGATGAAACAGGTGGGTTTTGAGTTTCTGGTGGAAGGAGCGGAGGTCCGTGGTCGTTCTAATGTCAGGGGGAAGATCATTGCAGAGGGTCGGGCCCATCACAGAGAAGGCCCTTCCCCTGGGCGTCGCCCACTGGCATTGCCTAGTGGACGGCACCCGGAGAAGTCCCTCTCTGTGGGAGCGAATCGGTCGTGAGGATGTATGGGGCAGGATACGATCCCGCAGATAAGTAGGTCCTGTGCCATGGAGCGCTTTAAAGATGATAACCAACACCTTGAAACGCACCCGAAAGGCCACAGGCAGCCAGTGCAGCCCGTGCAGGAGCGGTGTTACGTGGGAGTATCTAGTGACTCCCAAAACTGCCCGCGCGGCTGCATTTTGGACCGGCTGCAGCCTTCGGGTGCATCTCAAGGGGAGCCCCATGTAGAGAGTGTTACAGTAGTCTAGACGGGATGTCACAAGATTGAAAGCTTTCCATGTGGATCTGATCAGCTACTATGCAACCCAGAATCTGAGATTGGGCTGTTTTTATGTTCCTTATGTAGGAAGTTGGCACCCACCCCTCTCCTAGAAAAATGAAACATTCTAGGAAATATTAAAAAGGCAGAATATTATTCTTCCCTGGATGAGAAATGGAAGCAGACTTTTTTTAGGCAGGAAGCAGACTCACTCTTAATAGTCCCCACCATCCTCAATAGCTCAGAGCAGATGTCCCCACTTAAGAGATAAAGAGATAGCTAGGTCTATTCATAGGCAAATGCCCTCACCCAAGATCCAAGAAAGGTAGGATTAGCCCTCTACCCATCTAGCAACAGAACTCACCACATGGCACCTGGGGAGATTACATCACCCAGCAAGGCTCAACCAAGCCTAGGACTCAGGACAGCCTACAGCAGAGTTTCTCAACCTTGGTGACTTGAAGTCCACAGGACTTAAAGTTGCCAAGATTGAGAAACACTGGCCTACAGAGTTGCCCCTGCATGGCCTTGTGGGAGTCTGACAACCAATCAGAATACAAGCCCAAATTCAAAAGCCCAGAGAGGGCATAAAACCAGAACACTATAATACAATACAATACAATAGCAGAGTTGGAGGGGACCTTGTAGGTCTTCTAGTCCAACCCCCTGCGTGGGCAGGAACCTTATACCATTTCAGACAAATGGCTGTCTAACATCTTTTTAAAGACTTCCAGGGTTGGGGCATTCACAACTTCTGGAGGCAAGCTGTTCCAGAGGTTAATTGTTCTTACTGTCAGGAAATTTCTCCTTAGTTCTAAGTTGCTTCTCTCCTTGATTAGTTTCCACCCATTGCTTCTTGTCCTGCCCCCAGATGCCTTGGAGAATAGTTTGACTCCCTCTTCTTTGTGGCACCCTCTGAGATATCGGAACACTGCTATCATGTCTCCCCTGGTCCTTCTCTTCATAAAGCTAGACATACCTAGCTCCTGCAGCCGTTCTTCATATGTCTTAGTCTCCAGTCCCCTAATCATCTTGGTTGCTCTTCTCTGCACTCTTTCCAGAGTCTCCACATCTTTTCTACATCGTGGCGGCCAAAACTGTATGCTGTATGCACTCTCAGCGTCTCTTCCCCTTTTCCCCCAGGACCTCAAACCATGTGGTCCTGTCCATCATCCATAAACCTTCTTTCCAAGCAACTTCCACGAATCCAGTGTCTTTTCCCTTACTTGGAACTGAACCCAGATCTTCCAACAATTAGGAAAGGGAATTGTAAGGCTTGCTAGTAGACTTAGCTTTAAATACAAGTAGTCCTTAACTTACAACAACTAAGGCCAGAATTTCTGCTGCTAAGTAAGTTGTGCATTTTTTTGCCATTGTTTTTAAGCGAATCACCACATTAAGCAAACCCAGCTTCCCCCCCTTGACTTCGTTTGTTGGAAAACAGCTGGAAATCACAGTCATGAAAACAGGACTCCTGGACACTACAACATAAGGGGCCAGTCATAATTCATTTTTTCATTGCTGTTGTAACTTTGCATAATCACTAAATGGCTGTAAGCCAAGGACTATGTCTATTCTACAGCCAAATTCCGACACAGCCATGCCTTAGAAAGAGAGACTATTGCTGTTTTTCCTGATGGCCTAAACCTTCTGCCCTGTTCTTGCTGCTGATGTCAAGAGCAAATACTTGTTTTGTACATGTATTTGTACAATTTGTACAGAATTGCACATGTGGGGAAAGGCCCAGCATGAAATAAAAACAAAGGCAGATGATCAGAGAGTGGTGGGCACAGGCAGAATTTTAGCTTTCTGTCTACTCCAGGGTGGGCAACCTTAAACAGTCAAAGAGCCACAAAGATCCTAACCGAAGCCCCCCATTCAATTCTGGAGCTGACCAGAAGTCCGGTTCCCCCACCATAGAGTCTCCTCCTAGCGTGGCGTCCATTTCCTCTACCTGTCCTAACTGAAAGCGCTATCAATTGTGGAGACGACTGGCGACAGGGAGCTGCAGCAGAGGCATGACAGAGCCACATGCAGCTCAAGAGCTGCAGGTTGCCAACTCCTGATCTACTCCAATCACACAGAACAGGGCTCTTGAAACTTGGCAGCTTTAAGACTTGTGGACTTTAACTCCCAGAATTTCCCAGACAGTTGGGTTGAGGAATTCTGGGAGTTGAAGTCCACAAGTCTAAAAGTTGCCAAGTTCTGAGACCCCTGATCTAGAGCTTTCTCTGAGAGGTTGGTTCCCATTTGCAGCTGATGCTGTTAAAGGGAAAAGCACAAGAGCCTATTTTCAGAGTTGTGCACTCACATTTCCAAGCTTCCTGTGCTAAAAAGACAGACTTTCCAACAGTATAGAGTAGAATTCTTTATTGGCCAAGTATTGGCTACACAAGGAAATTGTCTTTGGTGCATAAACTCTCAGTGTACATAAAAGAAAAGATACATTTGTCACGAATCAT
Organism: Rhabdophis nuchalis; assembly: GCA_039707465.1. Classification (NCBI taxonomy): domain Eukaryota; kingdom Metazoa; phylum Chordata; class Lepidosauria; order Squamata; family Natricidae; genus Rhabdophis; species Rhabdophis nuchalis. The sequence goes on from CM077644.1 coordinate 230,118,712, forward strand.
AATGTACAACACTTAATGATAGTCATAGGGTACAAATAAGCAATCAAATCATACTAGGAAACAATCCATATAAATTGTAAGGATGCAAACAACAAAGGTACAGTCATACTTATAAGTGGGAGGAGATGGGTGATAGGAATGATGAGAAGATTAATAGTAACTATAAGGCAGCCTTAGTGAATAGTTTGACTGTGGAGGGCATGATTTGTTTAGCAGAGGGATGGCGTTCTGGAAAAAACTGTCCTTGTGTCTAGTTCTGGTGTGCAGTGCTCTATAGCGTCATTTTGAGGGTAGACGTTGAAACAATTTATGTCCAGGATGTGAGGAGTCAGTAGACATTTTCACAGCCCTCTTTTTGATTCGTGCAATATACAGGTCCTCAATGGGAGGCAGGTTGGTAGTAATTGTTTTTTCTGCAGTTCTAATTGTCCTCTGAAGTCTCTGTCTGTCTTGTTGGGTTGCAGAACCAAACCAGACAGTTATAGAGGGGCAGATGTCAGACTGAATGATTCCCCTATAGCAGGGGTCTCCAAACTTTGCAACTTTAAGTCTGAAGGACTTCAGCTCCCAGACTTCTCCAGCCAGCTTTGTCTGGCAGCTGAAGTCCTTCAGACTTAAAGTTGCAAACGTTGGAGACCCCTGCCCTATAGAACTGTATCAGCAGCTCCTTGAGCAGTTTGAGTTTTCCTTCTCCTAATCCACCTGTTGTCTGCCTCGTCTGAATCTTGCAGGTGGCAGCAGGAGGGAAGGTGAACGTGTTCATCACCTGTGCATAATGAAGCTTCTTTCATCGACTCACAAACCTGGCATCCACAATTAGAAGGCCAAAGAAAAAAGATGTCATGCAGAGGACTGATGAAGAGGGAAATCTTTTTATTAAAAGCAACAGTAATGGGAGGAAGAAACTATTCATAGTGAAATGAAAATTACACCACTATTGCTGGAGGGCCCAAAATGCAGCTTGTGTTTCAATGGGGACATGCTTCTTTAACCTTTTCTTTTAATTAAGTCTTCCCTGGGCTCTTATCGCACCACACTCCGCTTCAGAGTTGGCAGACTTTGGAATTAAGAGGTGTTAAGTGGCTTTATTCTTGATAGGCTTGCGAGCATCTGCAGACATCAGCATGTTCTCTCTTATTTACTTTGGTTCAAGGATCCTTTCATGCCCTGTGGACAACTTTCACTCATGGGAGACTGGCCTCAACCTACACAGGTAGTAGTGTACCACCGCCGTTGGCATCAGAACTTCTGTCACCAAGTTATAAGTGAGTTGCACCTGATTTTATGGCCACTTTTGTTATAGTTGTTAAGTAAGTCATTATAATTGTTAAGCAAACTATGCAGTTGTTAAATGAATCTGGCTTCCCTCAATGACTTTGATTCTCAGAGGCCCTTTGGGAAGGTCACCAATGTATGTATGTATGCATGTATGTATGTGTTGTGGCCCAGCCGGCTCCGGATGAGCTGCTGATGGATTCCTCTAGTGAGGAGTCCTATGAATCTGCTCTGGAGGAGAAGGGCGACCTTGAGAGAGCAGAGAGCCCGGCTGGTCATCAGGAGGCGCCTGGGTCTTGGAGTAGTGGGGAGGATGAAGGCCAGTTTGTCCCTGATGCTAGATTGAGAAGGGCTGAAAAAAGGAGGCTTCAATTGCATCAGAAGCGAACTCAGAGGATTTGAATTAGTCCCACTGCCTAATGACTGGCCCCTCCCAAGAGGGTTTAAAAGGAAGTCTTTGTTAAGGAAGTCCTTGCAGAGAACAATGTTGGATTTCTAGGTTTGTGTTTATTCGTGTTGATTTTCAGGTTCGTGTTTAGTCGAGTTAGGAAGCTTCGTATCTGTTCAGAGTCATTCAGGCAAGCAGCCAAGAGAGTTAGTGGTAGGCAGCCAGTCTTGTGTTAGTCAGAGAAAGGGGGGGTCAGAACATGTATGTATATAGGTTTTTCAAACATGTACAAGATAGTAGGTATAGATATGAACAGGGACATGAATGAAGGAAATGAATACAAATAAACGGGAACAGTAGGACAGGGACAGTAGGCACACTGGTGCGCTTATGCACGCCCCCTTTACGGACCTCTTAGGAATGGGCTGAAGTCCACGGTAGACAGTTTGTGGTTGAAGCTGTGAGGGTTTGAGGTTGTAACAACAGAGTCAGGGAGAGCATTCCAGGTGTTGGCCACTCTGTTGCTGAAGTCCTATTTTCTGCAGTCGAGTTTGGAGCGGTTTACCTTGAGTTTGTATCGATTGTTTGCCTGAGTATTATTGAGGTTGAAGCTGAAGAAGTTGTTGACAAGCAAGACATTGTAGCAGACATTTGTGTGTACTACACTTAGATCAGACTGCAGCCGGTGCAATTCCAGATTGTCCAAGCCCAAAATTTCAAGCCTGGTCGCATAAGGTATTCAATTGCGAAGAGAGGAGTGGAGAATTCTTCTTGTGAAACACCTCTGGACCCGCTCAATCATATTAATGTCCGATATACAATGTGAATTACAGGCAAGTGAGCTGTATTCAAGAATTGGTCTGGCAAAGGTTTTGTATGGTCTACTTTGCAGTCCAATGTTACCAGATACAAAAATTTCACAATACTGTGAAATTTTTGGAAAAGTAGGTTTATGTACAAGATATGATATACAGTTAAAAGTTTCCTTACATCTCCTCTGGACTTGTGTCTGCACCAGTAGTGGGATACAACCGGTACGCCCATGCCGGGGCGTACTGGTGCCTGCTGGGAGCACCAGGTACCATTCTGTTCCAGTGCTCCAGAGGGCCCACCTGCCTGCCGCACTCCTTACCTGTATTTCAGCTGATCGGGGCTTCCGCGCATGTGCATGGAGTGTACAGTGCCTACGCAACGCTGTGCCGAGCAGCTGGAGCATCGTGGATCCGTCGTGTAGCGCCACGGGCGGTAAGTATGCATGTGCGAACTGTGTGCATGCTTTACGCCTGCATGTAGTGGACACGCGACCCCGTTGCAACCGGTACAGTGCACCAGTGGTGGGATCCAGAACCCACCACTGGTCTGCGCCTTCCTAAAGGGAGATTCGCGCCAAGTTTGAGAAACTGTGGCTTCTCTGGAAAGACCAGAACCAAATTCACAGAGCACCCAGAACCCCTCACAAGCTGAGGTCTCACAGAAACTTGAGACCCCTTCAAAACATGAAACTAATCTGTGATTCTGAATCTGACGGAAAGGGGGGAAAGGATTAAAGGAATTAACTTCATTTAGTTCAGTTGAGCTCAGTGTATTGACATCCAGTGGAGTCTCTGCCCTTGTGTAGTACCACCCGCTATTTTTCAAAGTTGCAACTGATTTGGCCCCACAAAATTGGATATTCCTACTTCCAGTTTTCTACTATGCCTCAATTTCTTGACTTTGGCGAGCACTTCCTCCTCCTGATGCCCTCCAGATGTGAACTAGTTTACGTATTTATTTATTCATTGGTCCTTGTTACTTATTAATTACCCCTTCATTATCTAGCATCTGTTTCCCCAGGCATATGATTAATGATTTCTTTCATTAATTTTGGGGACATAATATTTCTGAAATAGTTACAATGGGTGGAGATCACCAAGAAATGCCCCGTCTCCAATGGAAAAAAAAAGGAGCCAATTAAGGGAAATTTAAGAATGCTGCAAAATATTTGGACGGTCGTGGGAGAATCCATACCACAGTAGAAGCTGGAAAAAAGGGGAAGCCACATTTCACAAGGTGGAATCAGAAGTTAACTAGGGACAAACATGGCTAGTATTTTAAGGGAATACCACCAGGAAAAAGCCAGTTTGGTCTAGTGCAGGGGTGGGCAAACTTTGCAACTTTAAGTCTGAAGGACTTCAGCTCCCAGAATTCTCCAGCCAGCTGGAGAATTCTGGGAGCTGAAGTCCTTCAGACTTAAAGTTGCAAAGTTTGCCCACCCCTGGTCTAGTGTTAAAGAACAAAGCTACAGAGCCAGGAGACTGAGCTCTACTCCTGCCTTACGCATGAAAGCCAACTGGATCAGAGGTGGGATTCACATTTTTTTACTACCGGTTCTGTGGGCGGTAACTTTTGGGGCGTGTCATGGCTTGGTGGGTGTGGCTTGGTGAGCGAGCCAGGGGAAGGATACTGTAAAATTTTCATTCTCATCCCAGTCCAGGGGAAGGATACTGCAAAATCCCCATTTCCTCCTGATCAGCTGGACTCAGGAGGCAGAGAATAGATGGGGGCGGGGCCAATCAGATGTTGTATTTACCAGTTCTCTGAATTATTCAAAATTTCCGCTACAGGTTCTCCAGAACTGGTCAGAACCTGCTGAATACCACTTCTCAACTGGACAACTTTGGGCTAGTCACCCTCTCTTAGCCCAACTCATCTCACAAGAATGTTGTTGTGGGGAAAATAGGAGGAGGAAGGATATTAGAACATAGAATCGTAGGGCTTGACGGGTCCTTGGGGGACTTCTAGGACAGGGGTCTGCAAAGTTGGCTCTTTTAAGACTGGTGGACTTCAACTCCCAGAATTCCCCAGCCAGCGTAGCTGGAATCAATTGTATCGGCTCTGCCGTTCCATTGGACTATTTCAGTGACATGGAGAGGGAGGATCTGCTACTTGAGTAACAGTCTATCCTCCATATTAATCTACCTAGACCTTGTGTTGGAGAGGATACTACAGGTTTGACCTCTTTCCAGAGCATAGTCTTTTGAGACTGAAGGATGCCAATGACTGATGATGATGATGATGACCCTAACCCATCATCTCAAGGGGATGGTCAGTCTTTAATTTTCTTATACTCCATGAAATCACTGCCTTGGTAACCATCTCCGAATCCAGAATTCAAGGTGTTAGTTATCATCTTTAAAGCGCTCCATGGCACGGGACCTAGCTATCTGCGGGATCGGATTCTGCCCCATACATCCCTGCGGCCGATTCGCTCCCACAGAGAGGGACTTCTCCGGGTGCCGTCCACTAGGCTATGCCAGCGGGCGACGCCCAGGGGAAGGACCTTCTCTGTGGCGGGCCCGGCCTCTGGAATGACCTTCCCCCCGAAATTAGAACAACTACAGACCTCCGCTCCTTCCGTCAAAAATTGAAAACACACTTTTTCTGCTTGACCGGCCTAGGTTAGTCTTCCTTTTTTAACTGGGTTTTTTAGGGGGTGTAGTTTAGTTTTAGTATAGTGGGTTTTAGCGCAGGGACAATTCGTTTAATTTTTATATTGACTATTTATGTATTTTATATTTGCTTTTTAACTTCCCTGTGCACTGCTCCGAGTCCCCTTGGGGAGAGGAGGCGGTCTACAAATAAAATTATTATTATTAATATTATTAGAATTCAAAGGAATTTTTCATTTTTCTCATACCATCTTTCAGAGTCCATCTTCCATAGTTGTACTGATATAAACAATTGCTTCACTTATTCTGATCCTTGTCCTATTGAGATGCGCTTCGTTTGTCTTAATTTGTTGTTGCATTCCTTCCTATGTAGCTTTGGTTTAAAAATTGTTTCCTAAAAGCGCAACAGAAACGTTGAGTTCCTTCTGAGTGATTATGATGGAGGCTCTTCTTCAAACTCATCAATTTCTGCCACAGACACTTTGCAACAACTAGATGCCAGATTTTTCTTTCTTTCTATGATTTGTCATTTTCTTTTTCTTTTCGCTCATTCATTCTCTAGATGCTAAACCGAACATTCCTATGAATGGAATGATCCCTCTGGTTTTTCAATCTGCCAGTGATTATTCAAACAGCATGAGATTAATAGCTCTCAGTGTCTGGAAAATTTTGTCCCATTCTGGAATGTTCAGCTAATAAGGGGAAAATAAGTGACAGCATCTGATTGAAATACTGGTGGTGAAGTTGCAATAGCTAGTTAGCAATAGCTAGTTAGCTGGAAGTTCAGTATAGCTTGATTCACTATGGCTTGAGACCGTAATATTGCCAAGTTGGATCCCAGTTTGGGAAGCCTTTCTTAAACTTCCAATACTACAAAATACAATGCGATTTATTAGTGCCTGTCCCTGGAATTTCCTACTGCTTGGAAAATGAGTCACCCCTTTTCTGTAACAAAAATATTTGTAGCTTTGCACTGAGGACCATTTATCTTGCCCGGATTTGACCTGTCCAATGCAATCTTGAAGGGAAAGAAATACTGAGGCTTCCTGGCCTATGAAGGCTGCAAGATCAGCAAGGATTCTTACCAGGCACTGTCGCTACCCTTGTCTAGTCGTGAGTTGAAAAATGTCAGGCAACTTTCTGGCTTTTCACAAGACGTTAATATATATATTTATTCTGCAGAGCATTTGAGGGCTGGTGATCTTGGTCTGCCTTAGTGAGATTGTCAATAGTTTTAGTAGTAAAACAGTTTGAGTCCTTTGGGGAATTATCAAAGTGGGTGGGATTAACAGATTAATTTATAGGTACTTATAGGGTAAGATGACCAGATTTCTACTTTCCTAAAGCGGGACACCATTGACGGGGGGGGGGGGGCTTTCCCAGCTCCGCTTCCCTCACTGGCTGGGGTGCGCGCAGGCCAACACCCTCCCTCCCTTCTCCCCCACCCCCGAGCAGGGCACCTGCAGGTAGGCGTCTGGTGGGGCGGCGGGGCCGGGCAGGCGGCGGGCGCTCTGCACACGCTCAGACAGGGGCGCGGGCAGGAAGCGGCGGGCTGGTGGGCAGGCGGAAGGGGAGGGCCGGCAAGGGAGGAGCCAGACAGGTAGCAGTTGGCGGAAGAAGAGGAGAGCCAGCCGGAGCCAGCGCAGCCCTGAAGTTTGTGCCGCACCGCGATGCGTTGAGAGAGGCTGGCCGGAAGCCCCACCGCTGCCCGCCCATCCCGCCATGGGCGCCCGGGACGGGCCAGGCGAGGAGGAGGTGGCAGTGGGGCTTCCAGCCGGCCTCTCTCAGCGCATGGTGGCATGGCGCAAACTTCAGGGCCACGCGGGCTCCGGCTGGCTCTCTTCTTCTTTCACCGCCTGCTGCCTGTCTGGCTCCTCCCTCGCTGGCCCTCCCCTTCCGCCTGCCAGCCAGCCCGCCGCTTCCTGCCCGCGCCCCGCACCTCTGTCTGAGCGCGTGTAGAGCGCCTGCCTGCTGCCCGCTGCTGCCCCAGGCAAAAAGCGGGACATTTTGAAGAGGCCGCGGGAGGTGAGACTAATTCTTTGAAAGCGTGAGTGTCCCGCCAAAAGCGGGACGTCTGGTCACCTTATTATACGGATGTTATTAATTTATAGGGAATTTATAAGTCATCTAGTCCAACCCACAGGTGGCACATGAAGCCATATCTGAGGGCAAGTGTGGTGTTTCCCTGTGCCAGCTCCAGCGCGCATGCTGATTTTCAGCCTTCCATAGGGTGGGGGAGGTTGTTTTCTCCCTCCCCAGGCTTCAGGAAAGCCTCCCGAACCTGTGGATGGCGAATAACAGGCCTAACGGGACTACCTGAAGTTCGGAAATGAACTTCCGGTAGGCTTGTGGGGCTATTTTTCACCCTCCGTAGGCTTCAGGAGGCTTTCCTGAAGCCTGGGAGGACAGAAAATGGCCCAACAGGTCTATTGGAAGTCCTGAGGCTTCAGTGAGGCATGGCACACATGCCTCACTGGGGGGGGTTGTCACTGGAACATGGGGGTTTATGCACACATGCATGGGGTGGGCATTGCATTATAGGTGTGGGTACGCACGTGCGTCCTATTGTGCATGCGTGTGCCCTTTTGGCACCCAAGCAGAAAACCATTCGCCATCATTGCCCTTCCCCATTTCTGACAAATGGCAGTCTGATCTCTTCTTGAAAATCCGAGGAATGAGATCCCAGTGGAAGAAGCAGCAGCAGAATGGTCTCCGTGTATAGAGAGTACTTGACTTATAATCGTTCATTTGATGTTTGACCATTGTGTTTGAAGAGCACCTTGCTGTCCATAATGGGTCCACAGCAGAGGTGGGTTCCTACCGGTTCAGCCCAGTTTGCCTGAACCGGTAGTGTTATGCTGGCCTAGGTCACAGAACCAGCAGTAACTTAGACTGGCTATCCCACCGAACTAGTTTTCCATTCGCTGCAGTCACCACCACCATCTTGTTTTGGAGTTCTGCGTATGCACAGAGTTTCCCACACACATGAGTGAACCGGCAGTAACACCCACTAGAACAGGGGTCCCCAACCTTTTTGGCACCAGGGTCTGGTTTCATGTAAAAAAAATTCTGCGGACCGGTGGGAGCCTCCAGCAGGTGAGTCAAGTCAGGTGGGCCACGCGTGTGTTCAGCGGTCACATGCAACCGGGTGGGAAAGTTTCCAGGGGTCCCAGGCGAAGGATCCTTGGCTGGGGCAGGGAAGGACGAGCTGCGTCCCAGGCAGGAGGACCTGGCAGCCCCTTCCCCCTGCGGAGGGCCAGGTGGTGCCCCAAAGCCGCCAATGCAGGCCGTTGCCCCTGTCCTGCCCCTGGGGAGCACCCCAGCCAGCCGCCAGGATAGCGGACCGTTTGCTACACTTTCCTAAGAGTTGCACTACTCTCTCCGCCGCTCACTCCGGCCCGGTTACTATCAAGCCATGCACCGGCACCAGTCCGCAGCCCGGGGGTTGGGGACCCCTGTGCTAGAACCCACCCCTGGTCTGCAGGTGGCTGGTACGACCTATACAGGCATGAAATGCTCTGCTAGATGTCGGGCATACATGTGTGGGTATCATTGTTGCAGCATTTGCAGCTCTGGCTTTGCGGAGTGCTTGTTTATCTTGTGCTGTGGTTGTTCTTCTGTCCTCAGATGTCTTGGTGGATCAGCGGGTGCCATGTCGATCAATCTTGTGCCAGGGTTTCCCAGGAGGTGGTATCAATTTCCAGGGACCTGAAGGAGGCTTTCAACGTGTCTTTGTATCGCTTCCCTTGTCCCCCGTGCAATCGCTTTCCTTGAGACAGCTCACCATAGAGGAGCTGTTTGGGGATGCAATGATCTGGCATTCTTGCAACATGGCCTGCCCAGCATGTCTGGGCTTTCATCAGCAGGGTGTGAACTGATGGCAGTCCAGCTCTGGAGAGGTCTTCTGTGTCTGGCACTTTGTCTGCCGACCGGATCCTCAGAATTCTACAGCGGCAATCATGTGGAAGTGGTTCAATTGCCTAGTATGCCTTCGGTATACAGTCCAAGTCTCACTGGCATACATCAGGGTATAATTAGCACTACTGCTCAGTAGACTTTGAGCTTTGTAGCAAGGCTTAGTTATTTAGTGATCATCTGAAGTTATAACAGCACTGAAAAATAAGACTTACGGCCAGTTTTCTTACTTATAACCATTGCAGCATTCCTAGGGGCATATGATCAGAATTTAGATGCTTGGGAATTGGTATGTATTTACCCTGTTTCCCTGAAAATAAGACCTCCCCAGATAATAAGCCAAACCAGGCTCTTGAGTGCATGCACTAAAATAAGCCCTTCCCAGAAAATAAGCCCTCCCTGAAAGTATTGCAACACAGCAGCAGCCATGAGGCGACCACGCTCACCACCTCCTGCACCTCAAAAATAATAAGACCTCCCCAAAAATAAGGCCAAGTGCTTATTTCGGGGGTCAAAAGAAAATAAGACCCTGTCTTATTTTTGGAAGAACACGGTATAACTGTTGCACTGTTCCCGACAAGATAAATGGCCCTCAAGTGATCCCCATTTGCTATGTTCCCAGCCAGTTTTCAACAACCAAAGTCAATGGGGAATCCAGATTCACTAAAGCAGGGGTCTCCAACCTTTGCAACTTTAAGTCTGAAGGACTTCAGCTCCCAGACTTCTCCAGCCAGCTTTGCTGGCTGGAGAATTCTGGGAGCTGAAGTCCTTCAGACTTAAAGTTGTAAAGGTTGGAGACCCCTGCACTAAAGGATCACATGGTTGATTTAACAACTGCAGCGATTCCTATAATAACTGCCAAAGAAGATTGTAAAATGGAGGAAGTCCCTTAACAACTGTCTTGCTTAGCAACAGTAATTTTTTACACAGTTGTGGTTATATGTTGAGTATTTCCTGAATTGCAGGTTTGTACGTATCAGTGGTGGGTTCCAGATCATGTTGCAATCGGTATGCTGCAACGGGGCCCGGCATCTTACAAATTGCACACATGCGTACTTACTGCCTGCAATGCTCCAGCTGCTCAGCGGAGCATTGCGCAGGCGCCGTATGCCCCATGCGTGTGCACAAAAGCCCTGATCAGCTCAAATACAGGTAAGGAGAGCGGGTGGGCAGAGGTGGGTCCTCTGGAGCACTGTACCGGGATGGTACCTGATGCGCCCAGCAGGCAACTGTACGCGTACCGGCCGTATCCCATCATTGGTTTGTATATATCAGATGGAAACATCTCATCTAGTTTTGGCTCTGGATTGGTCTTGAGCAAAATGGAACCATAAAAAGCAACAAATATAGACATCTACAATAATGCAGTTCTCTTAAGTTTGGCCACTTGTGGACTTCAAGTCCCAGAATTCCTCAGCCGGCGTGAGGAGTCCATACATGTTAAAGTTGCCAAGATTAAGAAACGTTGATCTAACACAGGGGTGTACAACTATGGCAACTTTATGAACTGTGAACTTCAACTCCCAGAACTGGCTGGCTCAGGAATTGTGGGAGCTGAAGTCCACTGATCACAAAGTTGTCGTAGTTGCCAACCCCTGATCTAATGCAAGGGAGAACCTCCCCAGAGAAAATGTAATGTTAAAGCCCAGGCTAACAGTTGAGTTAACACGGTTAAGGAGTATCTTCTCCCTTTAGTGCTGATGAAAACTAATCAGGAAGAGGGATGAGAAATTAAATGGAAGAGGAGGGGAAATTTTTGTGATCAACTTATGGCCTTGAATAGCAATAAGATCTCTTTGCCCAGAGAACATGCAGCAGATGGTACTTTTGTGATATTCCCAGATATACAAGCTCCTCCATGATTTGGGAATTTTATTCAGTTGGATTCTCAGCCAACATATATTTGTGTACTGTGGAATAAATCTGTCACTGCATGATTGACAGGTTTTATTATTGCTGGGTGTGTGTGTGATTTTAAGCAGTTTCTTCAACTGCAGTCTGAGAATATGGAAGATCCCCCTCCCTCCCTTTCTTTGACGTGTACAACTATATTTAAAGGAATTATGGAAAAATAAAATTATTTACAACAGGGTGTCCAAACTTCCCAGTAGAAAATCTCTTTCCTCCTCTTGTCTCTCGACCAGTGGTGGGTTTCTGCAGGCTCGCACCTACTTGCGAGAGCCGGTTGGTGAAATTTAGAGAACTGGTGAGAGAGGGTTCCACCGGCGTACCTGGAAGTAAATCTGGCCCGCCGCTGCCAGTGACCCAATGGGAAGGAAAGGAAAGGAAAGGGAAGAGAAGGGAAGGGAAGGGAAGGAAGGAGGGAAGGAAGGAAGGAAGGAAGGAAGGAAGGAAGGAAGGAAGGAAGGAAGGAAGGAAGGAAGGAAGGAAGGAAGGAAGAATTTATCATCACAATTGAGTCCAAAATTTTGGTTGCTAAGCAAGAGCGTTGTTAAATGAGTTTCACCACATTTTAAAAGGTGACCACTCCCACCCTGTCACATGACTGTCAAGCCATGCCCACAAAATAGGCCACACCTACAGAGTAGGTTCTAAAAATTTTGAAACCCACCCCTGCTCTCAACGCACTCTAACTTTCCCTGCCTCTCTCTCAAAGCTACTGTACTTGCTACCACCCACCCATCGTTTTCTAGTGCTTAACTACCAACTCTCTCCTTTCCTCCTCCTTCCTCCCCTTCAGCTTTTCATAAAAGAGAAAGGTAAGAATTGAATCGACTGATTTAATGTGATGGTTGTGTGACGAATCTCCCTCTTCTGTCTTCTGTTCCACCCTTCCCACAAGGTCCTATACAGGCATCCCCCTGCAAGCTCCCATTGTCCCCATCTGTCTTGAGTTTGGGGTGAAGCCAACCCTCTCCTTCCTTCCTAATGCTGGCTGGGGGATTCTGGGAGTTGAAGTCCACACATCGTAAACTTGCTGAAGTTAAGAAGCACTGCACTAAGAAAAAGAGTCGTTCTGCTATAATGCTGCTTTGGTGGATTAAAACAGAGTGGGCAGAAGAACTGAAGTCTACCCAATGCGAAGAGGAAAGATCAGGTCAGGTTACCTGCTGCTGTGACCTAGAGATAATAATAATAATAATTATTATTATTATTATTTAATACTTATAAACCGCTCCCTCTCCCCATAGGGACTCGGGGCGGTGCACAGGAAGAATAAAAGACAATAAATATATACAGACATTTTTAAAAACAAATTAAACCTGAGCCTGTGCTAAAATTCCCCATAAAACTAGCTAAACTAAAATAGCATTCCCAATAATTAAATACAATAATAATAATACCCCAAAGACAGAGAGACTATCCTAGGCCGGCCAGACAAAAGAGATGTGTTTTTAATTTTAGACAGAAGGAGCGGAGGTCCGTGGTCATCCTAATGTCGGGGGGAAGGTCGTTCCAGAGGGCTGGGCCCACCACAGAGAGAGCCCTTCCCCTGGGCGTCGCCCGCTGACAAAGTCTAGTGGATGGCACCCGGAGAAGTCCCTCTCTGTGGGAGCGAATCGGCCGGGAGGATGTATGAGGCAGGATCCGATCCCGCAGATAGCTAGGTCCCGAGCCATGGAGCGCTTTAAAGATGATAACTAACACCTTGAAGCGCACCCGGAAGATGACAGGCAGCCAGTGCAGCTCGCGCAAGAGCGGTGTTACATGGGTAAACCTTGCGGTTCCCATAATTGCTCACGCGGCTGCGTTCTGGACTAGCTGAAGTCTCCGGGTGCACCTCAAGGGGAGCCCCATGTAGAGAGAGTTACAATAGTCCAGTCGAGATGTCACGAGAGCATGAGTGACTGTGCGAAGGGCATCCCTTTCCAATAAGGGGTGCAATTGGCGAACCAGGCGAACCTGGTAAAACGCCCTCCTGGCCACGGCTGTCACTTGATCTTCCATAGACAGCCGGGCATCCAGGAGGACACCCAAATTGCGCGCCCCATCCACAGGGGCAAGATGTTCGCCCCCTATGGCCAGCGATGGAGTAAGCTGGTTGAATCGGGCAGCCGGAAACCACAGCCACTCGGTCTTGGTCAGGTTGAGCCTGAGTCCGTTACTTCCCATCCAGATCCGCACGGCTTCCAGGCACTGGCACATCACCGCTACGGCATCGCTGGGGTGGTTTGGGGTAGATATATACAGCTGAGTGTCATCAGCGTAGAGATGGTACTCTACCCCAAAACCACGGATGATCTCGCCCAGCGGCTTCATGTATGTGTTGAACAGGAGAGGCGAGAGGACCGACCCCTGAGGCACCCCACACGTGAGGGGTCTCAAGGTCGACCTCTGCTCTCCTGCCAACACAAATTGCGATCGGCCAGAGAGGTAGGAGGAGAACCACCGTAAAACGGTGCCTCCCACCCCCAACCCCCCCAGCCGATGCAATAGGATACCATGGTCGATGGTATCGAAAGCTGCCGAGAGGTCTAATAGGACCAGGATGGAGGAACAACCCCCATCTCTGGCCCTCCAGAGATCATCGACCAACACGACCAATGCCGTCTCGGTGCTATGCCCGGGCCGGAAGCCGGACTGGCGCGGGTCTAGATAATCAACTTCCTCCAGGTGACGGGGAAACTGTTGTGCCACCACACTCTCAACAACCTTCGCCAAAAAGGTGGCGCTCCCGCCTCCCAATCAGGAGGTTGTGTGTTCAATCCTAGGTAGAGGCAGATGTAGGGTCTTCCTTATCCCCGCAGGGGGGGTTGGACTAGATGACCTGCAAGGTCCCTTTCAACTCTGTTAATCTGTAACACTTTCAGCATGGTGATGGCTAGATATCGCCTTTTCAGGCTCGTGCCTCAGTGTGCATGCTTTCAAATGAGACAAACCGAGACAGGAAGATCATTTTATTACAATTTATCAGAATATTCAGACCTCATTCAAAGAGGGAACCCCGATCTTTAGCTAGCATCCCCTTTTATAGTTAACATAACAAAGAAACCTGAAAGAGGAAAGTTGATTGGACAGGATAATAGCATACATGTTTATTAAAATGAGGTCTGGAGGGGAATAAATTATAAGGAGAAAGGTTGTTTAGGGTTCACAAGAGATAAGCCAGACCCCAATTTGTACTAACAAACTTTTCTTATCTGGAGCTAGTCTCCAGCTTGTTTATCAGTTTAGGAATGTTAAAAGCTAATAAATCTTGAACGTGGCTTTAAAAGAAAGACTATAAATCAGATTAAAATACAAACTAACTATGTTAGTTAACAAATAACAAAGCCCATGTTATTTGCCCCTCAATGGCTTCAGCCTGGTCTACGCAATGCGAAGAAGAAACATGCCAGCAGTTTGGGGAGTGGCATTAAGCTGTCCATGCCCACCCGCCCACCCATGGTCAATCACAGCCCTGATGTGGCCCTCAATGAAATTGAGTTTGACATCCCTGCTTTACACTCTATTCCTACAACAAGCAGAAGCTGGAGTTGAGAGCCTAAATGGCTTTCTCCAGAATTGTCCCCTACTGATTGTTAATTGTTCTTTTGCCACTTTCCCCCCTCTTCTCTATTAAATTGCACTTAAGAAAATCCACCCACCTCGTAGCGCGTAGCTATTCATCAGAAGCGAATCTTACTCAGCCTCTTTCTTTCGACTGGATTTAGTTGCTGTTATTCAATTCATGGAGTACAAAACCTTAAAAGGATGTGAGTAGAATTCTTAATGCAAACATCCCTGAAACTCCTGCATTAAAAGCTGCTGTTGGCTTTTAATGATCACCTTTCTGATTTGATCCATAATCTACCCATCTTCTTCTAGTGGTGATTTATCTTGAAGATGCCATACACTGTAAACAGATTGAGAGATCCTGGTAGAACAATGGATATGAAGAACACGGATCTTTGAATTGATGGAAAATTGACTAACAAAATAGGCTGTCAGATAAACCAGGAAGTCCTCTGAGGTATAGTTTCCCTTTCTGAACTATATTTAGATAAATAATGATAGGATAAAATGACCAATCATTTCCTTCTAAACTAATAACAATACAAATTTTGAGATTATATCTGAGTATGTATTATTGAATGTGGATGCTTGCTTAAATGATCAAACCTCCATGTTATTTATTTTACCAGTACTTTGAAGTAAAGATTAATATCCACAGACTAGACTATATATGCAAAGAGATTTACAGGAAAAGAAATTAAGATTGCAGTTCTGTCTTGAACAAAGCCTGGAGATAGATGATGAATGAATGGATAAATAAATAGACAAGGTATGACATACACAAGGTTTGTCAAAATATTTTACAGTAGTGTAGTTATTGTCTCAAATCTGAATTTACATTTGTTGTTGTTGTTAGTTGCAAAGTTGTGTCAGACCCATCGCAACCCCATGGACAACGTTCCTCCAGGCCTTTCTGTCCTCTACGATCCTCTGGAGTCCATTTAAGCTCATGCCTACTGCTTTGGTGACTCCATCCAGCCACCTCATTCTCTGTCGTTCTTTTCTTCACTGATTCCTAAGATGTCGATGTTCAGTCTTGTCCTCTTGTTTGACCACGTCCAACTTGCCTTGATTCATGGATCTTACATTCCAGGTTCCTATAGAGCAGGGATGTCCAAACTTGGGAACTTTAAGACTTGTGGACTTCAACTCCCAGAATTCCCCAGCCAGCATAGCTGGCTGGGGAATTCTAGGAGTTAAAGTTCACAATTCTTAAAGTTCCCAAGTTTGGACATCCCTGCTATAGAGTATAGATCTTTACAGCATCAGACTTTCCTTTCACCGATTTCGTTGTATTTAAGTACAATGACAATAAAGATTATACTTACTTACCCCCAGATACATCCACAGCTGAGTGTCCTTTTGGCTTTGGCCCAGCCGCTTCACTGTTTCTGGTGCGAATAGTACTAGGCCTCTGCTCTTCCCCAGTAGCATAGTGGACACTTTCCACACTGAGGGGCTCATCTTCTGCCTTTTGGTACGGTCCATGGGTTCTGCCTTTTGGTATCTTTTTGCCTTTTGGTACGGTCCATGGGGTTTTCATGGCAAAGATACTGGAGTGGGTTGCCATTTCCTTCTCCAGTGGATCACATTTTTGTCAGAGCTCTCGGCTATGACCTGTCCATCTTGCGGGGCCCTGCACAGCATAGTTTATAGCTTCGCAATTGAGCTACGCAAGCCCCTTCACCATGACAAGGAAATAATCCATGAATGAGGAAATTACATTGGGCCTTTATAAATTGTTGGGTACAAATGTATGCCCAAATGAAGGAACATTGCCTGGTTGCCTTGGCTCAGGGGTCTGCAAAGTCGGCTCTTTTAAGACTGGTGGACTTCAACTGCCAGAATTCCCCAGCCAGCTATGCTGGCTGAGGAACTCTGGGAGTTGAAGTCCACCAGTCTTTTTTTTTTTTTTTAATGAAAAAAGTTTTGTTGGGTTTTATAAATTTTACATACAAAAGGTAAGGGTAAGGTGTGAAAAGACATTTTGAGAACTTTCTCGTCGAAGTCATTGACTCCATCTGAGTCTTCATACACAAAATAGATATTTCAGTTATACATTCATACTACAAAGTGGACAGAGATGCAAATAAAGTTATAATAAAAGAACAGTGCTAGCAAACGTGCTTAAACATCCAAACAACATTGTATTATACTAAAATAAAGTCATTTTTGAGATCTAAGTCTCTTGGCAATTGTATCTTCTTCCCCCAGGCCCCCGGCGGGCGGAGCCGCGGCAGCCTCTGCTCCCCCATTGTCATCTTCAAGGGTTAAGGAATGTTTTTCAAGAAAGGCTTCCGCCTCTGCAATTGTTTTAATTCTTACTCTTCCCCCTTCCTAAAACACCAACATTCCCTCCGGCATCACCCACTTAAACCAGACCCCCCTTTTAAATAATCTTTTGGACAAGAAGGAATACTTCCGTCTTATCTCTCTTATCTTCTTCGGGACCTGTTTCAAGATGGTGATCTCAAGTCCACCAGTCTTAAAAGAGCCGACTTTGCAGACCCCTGCCTTGGCTGATCTGCAAAAGTTAAGCAGAGTGTACAATTTCCAGGGAATCCCAGGATTTTAAGCTTAATTGGAAAGCCCTCCTAATGTCCCAGAAGATGCCAATGACAAACCTACCCCTAGATTACTCCTAATTCAGATAGTCCTCGATTTACAACAACAATTAAGCCCAACATTTATGTTGCTAAGTGACACATGGCATGGCATGCCCGTGCTACTGCTCACAGCAGGAGGCTGCATGGCACATTGCACTATTGGGTGTGTCAGCAGCAGCACCAGCACACCCTGTGGTCTGAGTGCCACGAGCAGCAGACCGCCACAATGTGCCAGAAGCGGCCTCAGAAGAAGTCAGGCTGCAGCGGGACCTAGCTATCTGCGGGATCGGATTCTGCCCCATACATCTTCCCGGCCGATTCGCTCCCACAGAGAGGGACTTCTCCGGGTGCCGTCCACTAGACTTTGTCAGCGGGCGACGCCCAGGGGAAGGGCCTTCTCTGTGGCGGGCCCAGCCCTCTGGAACGACCTTCCCCCTGACATTAGAACAACTACGGACCTCCGCTCCTTCCGTCAGAAATTAAAAACTCACTTTTTCTGCTTGGCCGGCCTAGGTTAGTCTCTACCTCAGGGGTTAGGGAATGTTAATTTTAAAATGGGGATTTTAGTGCAGGGACAGTTGATTTAATTTGTTTTTATTGTATTTATTTATGTATATATTTTATGTTGTTTTAATTTTCCCTGTGCACCGTTCCGAGTCCCCCTGGGGAGAGGACGCGGTATAGAAAAATAAAATCTATCTATCTATCTATCTATCTATCTATCTATCTATCTATCTAGCGCAACAGGTGTCAGAGTGTGGAAGGCATGGCTGTGGCGGTTGTAAGGTAAGTGGGCGTGGGGTGTGTGGGGCAGCTCCACCCCACCACCCTAGCTTGATTTTTATGCATGCCCCTTGCCCCATCTTGTAGAAGCAGATGGTGGGACACAGTGGGCAGAGTCTTAACTAGGGCTCATTTTTGGGATAGGGTTTATATTAGATGCACACATCAAAATCAAGCTGGGGTTTATTTTTGGGATAGGGCTTATTTTCGGGGAAACACGGTACTTATTTCATAATACTACTAAGAATTAGGGTTCTCATATATAGGCTGCAAAATACAGAACACCATCCAATGGCAGAAAACAAATAGAGGGAACACCATGCGCTACCATCCATGAGACCTGCTGTAGTGGTTAAGGCACTAGATTATAAGATGGGAGACTGTGACAGAGGTGGGTTGCTCCTAGTTCAGCCCAGATGAACTGGTAG
Source organism: Rhabdophis nuchalis (assembly GCA_039707465.1). Lineage (NCBI taxonomy): Eukaryota > Metazoa > Chordata > Lepidosauria > Squamata > Natricidae > Rhabdophis > Rhabdophis nuchalis. The sequence goes on from CM077644.1 coordinate 230,136,992, forward strand.
TAGCGGCAGCTGGAGGCTCCACCCACCTGCCCGGACACTTCTAAGCATGCACAGAAGTGCCATGCACGTGTGTGAGCAGGCCCGAACCGGTAGTAAAAAAAATTGCAACCCACCACTGGACTGTGAGCTCTAGTCCTGCCATAGGCATGAAACCAGCTGGGTTTGGGTCAGCAATTCTCTCTTATCCCTAGAAGAAGGCACTTCTGAAATCTTGCCAAGAAAGCTACATAGACCAGTCCAGACTGTGGTCAGGAGTGATCAGTAACTCAAAGGCACCAAAAAGACCAAACCCACCACTTGGTTTTCAGCTCATATACAATTGCTACTTCACTAATAGAGGCTGCCTTCTGTTTAAGCGTTGTCCTCTTTGTTTTTGTGCCAGTAAACCTGTGCTGCGCCTCATGTACTTCATTATTGTCACTTGTGAAGTGAAGGCTATATCCACAACCAATCAATGAGAAATACAAAATTACCAGAACAGTTTTTGGGAGATTTGTTTGAGACAAGTTGGTCATATCACATTGTGCCATTTTCTATTTAAACTTTGTTTGAATATGCTACCGTTGGTTTTTACCATCTGTGTTAGGATAATATATATATCTTATATATATATATAAAAGCCAGGATTATTAAAAGGTATATGTGTCTTTAAAGACTATGCGGAATCTGATTGGCTGTGCTTCCCAGCTCAATCATAAAAGGCAGCTGGAAACACAGTTCATCCCTTTGCCTTCCTTTGCTTCTTGATTGAAGGAGGAAGGAGCTGAGGAAGGAGCTGAACCTAAGACGGAAGAAGACTCATTGTTTTGACTGACTGTAAGATAACTGTGTTTTTGGTAAAGGACTGTTTATTGTTAAAGGACTTAGTATCACTGTTTGGAAGAAGTATTTTAGTTATATCAAGTGTAAAGACTATTTATTTTTTCTACTATCAGTGTTTGAGAGTTCTTGTGTGGTTTAAGCAACGTATCTCTTGGTGTCCGGTATATTGCAGTATTCCACCTGTTTATTTTCCAATGGGGGTGTATTTACCCCTAACACTCTGTAAGCCAAAAACGTAAAAACAAAAACTAGGGACACAGTGGCCCAGTGGCTAAGACGCTGAGCTTGTCGATCAGGAAGGTCAGCAGCACTAAGGTTCGTATACTTAGTGTCGTGTAACAGAGTGAGCTCCCGTTACTTGTCCCAGCTTCTGCCAACCCAGCAGTTCGAAAGCAAGTAAAAAAATAGGAACCATCTTTGGTGAGAAGGTAACAGCGTTCTGTGCGCCTTCAGTGTTTACTCATGCCGGCCAGTAATAGTATTCTATTTTCTTCACTACCGGTTCGATAGCGGGAGCGTGCGCACTCACGTGCTAGCTTCTCTCACACGCAGCACGTCTGGGCCTTCACAGAACCTTCTGCGCATGTGCAGACATGCCTTGATGACGACTGGATGGGTGGGTGGACCCTTGCGCTGCCTCCACTACCGGTTCGGCTGAATCGGTGTGAACTGGCAGTATACCATCTTTGATGCTGGCCACATGACCACAGGGACTTCTTCGGACAGCGCTGGCTCTTCAGCTTTGAAATTGAAATGAACACCGCCCCCTAGAGTCAGGAGAAACTAGCACATATGTGCAAGGGGAACATTTACCTTAAACCAAAAATTAGGCTTAAAAAATGACCATGGGCTGGAAATTTTCCAAACCAACTAAACCAAAATCAAATGCACTCCCATTCTTCTTGGCATATAATTTATGGACCCTTCTAAATCTCGGTTGAAGCTTCTCTCGACCTCTCTGAAAGACAGACTGTATGTGACTGTATAAATAAAAGGAAGGCTTCATCCTTGTCTCTGTTTAGGCTTCTCTTTATCTGTAAGCAGCAGCATCTTAAACAAGCATTTCCTGGCATTCTCTAGAGGACTCCACGTAGAAAAGGAAGTTGAATCGCACAGAATGGAACATTCGCTCCTCAACCTGTAACATTCTTTTCAGACAAAAATAGCTAAAGGCAAAGAGGCAGTGATTTATTTATTTAATTAAGCCATTTCATATGGCCGCCCATCTCACGCGAAGCGACTCTGGGCCGTACACAGCCGCTAAATTGGTCGCTGCCCAGCGATGATTGTGTGCGCTGTTTATGAGTCTGACATGTTCAATCAGCCTGTAAATGAACCATCTAGCCCGTGATAAAAAAGAATGTTAATGTCCCTTTAATGATTGCAGATGAGATCTGAAGGGGCAATTTGCATCCAGGAGAAGCAATTTCCAAAGGCCTTCCGCAGAATCTGTGCTTCTCAATAGAATTGCAATTCGCAGCTTTGCAGAACGAGGCGAGAAAGAAGCAGAGAGCTTTGAAATAACAAGAAAGAGAGGGACGACAATAGGATGAATGCCATATCAGATAAATTGACTATATTACGTGCAATTATAGAAAGTTTAATTGGTGTCGACAGAAACAACTGAAACGAAGGGAAGGGGGTCTTCCAATTACTGACAGGGGGCAGATCATGTTTCGGTATTGCTAAATTGCGAACCAGTTCACAAATTGTTTTTCACACGATCGTTCTCCACTTATAAAGAAACAAATCATGTTACACTTAAAATAGTACATAAGAGAATAAAAAATAAAAATTTTCTGGGGGGGAAAAAGAATGCAGTACTGCAGGGCTAACTCTTCGCACAGTCACTCAAGCACTCGTGACTTCTCGTCTGGACTACTGCAACACTCTCTACATGGGGCTCCCCTTGAGATGCACTCGGAGGTTGCAGGTGGTCCAGAATGCAGCCGCGCGGGTGATCATGGGAATCTCAAGACATTCCCACATAACACCACTCCTGCGCGAGCTGCACTGGCTACCTGTGACCTACCGGGTGCGTTACAAGGTTTTGATGACCATCTTCAAGGTGCTCCATGGCACGGGGCCTAGCTACCTTCGAGACCGTCTTCTACCCCATACATCCCTTCGATCGACTCGCTCCCAGGGAGAGGGTCTTCTCCGGATGCCGTCGACCGGACAATGCCGGTTGGCGGCTCCCAGGGGAAGGGCCTTCTCTGTGGTGGGCCCTACCCTCTGGAATGGCCTACCTCCCGACCTCCGTTGCATCACAGACCTCCACTTGTTTCGCCGGCACCTAAAAACTTATTATTTTCATCTGGCCGGCCTAGCATGATCTACTCCACACCCATTATTTTATAACAAATCAAAATTGTAATTTGGGTTTTAAATTTAAACTTATTTTAAGCAGGGTATTGATTTAATTTAGTTATTATTTAATAATATTTTGTATTTATGTATAATTGATTTTAAATCTTTGTTCGCCGCCCCGAGTCCCCTTGTGGTGAGATGGGTGCGGGTTATAAATGTGAAAAATAAAATAAATAAAATAAACTCGCTGCTGACTACAGGAGTTCAGTTCTGAGGGGTCAAGGCAGTGGTGAAATTCAATTTTTTTTTACTACAGGTTCTGTGGGCATGGCTTGGTGGGTGTGGTGTGGCATGGCTTGGCTTGGCTTGGTGGGCGTGGCAAGGGAAGGATACTGCAAAATCTCCATTCCCACCCCACTCTGGGGCCAACCAGAAGTAGCATTTGCCAGTTCCCTGAACTACTCAAAATTTCCGCTAACGGTTCTCCAGAACCTGTCAGAACCTGCTGGATTTCACCCCTGGTTCAAGGTTGACTCAGCCTTCCATCCTTCCAAGGTCAGTAAAATGAGGACCCAGATTGTTGGGGGCAATAGGCTGACTCTCTGTAAACGTTTAAAAATGTAAAAGCTGCCCTAAAACCCGTGCCTGCATGAAAACAATGCACAGGAATGTTAACTAGGGAAAATGTTACTCTAAAACATGGCTGTTGGGTGAATCCAGCACGTGTTTACGTTTTTTGAAAAAGCAGGCATAAAAATACAAATGTTGTACACGCCTGCCTTTGAATTACAAAAATGGAGAGAGAAAAAGAATTTGAGAAGAAAACTCAAATTGACTAGTGTGAAATACTAAAAAAAAAAAAAAAAATGAAAAGAAATCCAAACTGACAGATTGTGAAAATTGGGAAAAATGGACAGACTGCAAAAATTATAAAAATTGACATTGACAGATTCAGCAATTCTGTTGCTCTGTAGGGTTCTGCCAAGCTTCAAAAAGCTCCTTTTTGTTTGATGAAAATTCACGCGAAGCACCCCTTCTAACTGGTTTGGCAAGACAACAAATCTTTCTAAGACTTTTTCTGACCGGTCTAACAACAGGAGAGGCCTCTGGCTATGCTTTGTACATGCACAGAAGCCTTTTCTGATTCTCTCAATTAGCTCTCTGAAGCACTGGAGAAAGCTCTGTTTTGGTCCTTCAAGTGTGGGGTGATAAGCACAAGGCTTGTTCATAATCTAGGATTCAACCCATCCTGTTTCCCTGAAAATAAGACCTCCCCACCAGAGGTGGGTTGCCAATTTTTTCACTACTGGTTCAGACGTGATTGTGCATGCACAGAAGCATCGAGTAGGGTGGGCGGAGCCTCCTGCTTCTGCTCCTACCGGTTCACCCAAATCCGGGCCGAACCGGCAACAACCTACCTCTGCTCCCCAGATAATAAACCCAATCGGGCTTATGAGCGCATGCGCTAAAGTAAGCTCTCCTCCGAAAATAAGCCCTCCCCGCAAATATTGCAACACAGAAGCAGCCATGAGGTGACCACGCTCTCCGCCTCCTGCACCTCAATAATAATTAGATCTCCACGAAAATAAGGCCAAGTGCTTATTTCAGGGGTCAAAAGAAAATAAGACCCTGTCTTATTTTCAGGGAAACACGGTAGATCACTGTCTCCCAACTTTGGCCAATTGAAAGTGAGTAGACTTCAACCCCCAGAATTCTCAGCAATGGGTACTCTGGCTGTGGAATTCTGGGAACTGGAGTCCATATTGTTGGAAATTGCCAAGGTTAGGAAACCCTGGAAGAGTTTTATGACTCTGATCAGAAAATATAGCATTTAAGGTTGAGATCTAGTTAGTTAGTTAATTAACTAGCTTATCACCCTAGAACTTGATTTGGGTGAAGAGAATAGATGAGTGGGTTACGTGAAGCTGATTGTATGGGAAAATAGAAGAAATATTTTCTGCATTTTAATATTTCAAGGGTTGGGACATGCTTGGAAAACTGTAGATTTTATCAGTAGGATCTCACTGGTTTCATCATCCTGGGGGAAAAGTATCATGAGACCCTGAGTCACAAGTTCAACAATGCTTGTTGAACAATGCATCACATGAAGAAAGGGGCAGAACTAGCATCATAACTCTGCATGACTATTTCATCAATCTGTCCCTCCAATTGCCTTTACTGTTACCGATTCTTTGATGAATTGTATAGGAATTGTTATAACATCTTCTTATGCTTAGCAGGATAGATAGACAAATACCCATTTGGGACATAAATAACATAGCAAAATAGCCTAAAGAATGGAAACATTTCTCCAAGCGAGTGTCCTTTGACTGAGAAAACATCAAGGATGAAAAGCCTTTGAAGAGAATGAGGAAAGAATCAAAGCCGTAAATAGATCTGACCCAAACAATGCTACCCATCTATCCTGCACGAATAATTCAGTCATTCTTGGAATGCCAATGATTTCATAGCCAAAATGGCACCATCCATCTGTAAGAGGATGCATTCTTCAGACTTGGAAGAACTCCAGTTTTCCAGAAGGACATACAAAAGAATCCCACCTCCATGGCCCTTGGGGAAAGCAAAATAAAGACCCTCTAAAGACTTGATATGCATGGTAGGCACATGTGGCTCTGTTAAGCACGGTTTCTGAAGTTTCCCCCCAATTATTCATAGCTGATGACCAGGAGGTAGGAAGGAAGAGGCTTAATAGAAAGAAATATCTGTGGCCCAGGTTGAACTGTGGGTCCTTGGGTGCTCTCTGAGCTTGGTTTACCCAACTAGGTAACTTGGTTTACCCAACTGGGTAACTTTATTACCCAACTAGTTTCCCCAAAAATAAGACCTCCCCGGATAATAAGGCCAATCAGGCTTTTGAGCGCATGCAGTAAAATAAGCCCTCCCCAAAAAATAAAGCCCTCCCCGAAACTATTGCAACACAGCAACAGCCATGAGGTGACCATGCTGGCTGCCTCCTGCACCTCAAAAATAATAAGACCTCCCTGAAAATAAGGCCAAACGCTTATTTCAGGGGTTAAAAGAAAATAAGACCCCATCTTATTTTCAGGGAAATACGGTAATATCATCAGTGATAGAAAGGAGTGGAGTTTGCTCCAGTGGTGAGATTCCAAATCTTTTCCTACCGGTTCTATGGGAGAGAGCTATATGTGCGCACATGCAGTTCGCGTCAGTGGTGGGTTTTTGCAGGCTTGCACCTACTCGCGAGAGCCGGTTGGTGAAATTTAGAGAACCGGTGAGAGGGGGTTCCACCTGCGTACCTGGAAGTAAACCGCCCTGGGTCCTCTCTGGAGAAGGGCGGGATATAAATCTAATAAAATAAATAAAATAAATAATAAGTAAATCTGGCCCGCTGCTGCCAGTGACCCAACGGGAAGGAAAGGAAAGGAAAGGAAGGAAGGAAGGAAGGAAGGAAGGAAGGAAGGAAGGAAGGAAGGAAGGAAAGAAAGAAAAAAAGAAAGAAAGAAAGAAAGAAAGAAAGAAAGAAAGAAAGAAAGAAAGAAAGAAAGAATTTATCATCACAATTGAGTCCAAAATTTTGGTTGCTAAGCAAGAGCGTTGTTAAATGAGTTTCACCACATTTTAAAAGGTGGCCACTCCCACCCTGTCACATGACTGCCAAGCCACGCCCACAAAATAGGCCACACCTACAGAGTAGGTTCTAAAAAATTTGAAACCCACCACTGGTTCGCGGGCACGCAGTGCTGGTGAGCTGAGCTGTTGTTTAGCTCAGCTAAGGTGCGGCAATCCACTCTACCGCGCGAATCAGCTGAGCGACAAAGCAAGGGAATATAGGACAGTGAACAACGGGGGCAGGAGGACGGGGCCAACCAGAGGTGGCATTTGCCAGTTCTCCGAACTACTCAAAATTTCCCGCTATCGGTTCCCCAGAACCGGTCCGAGCTGGCTGAATATCAACTCTGGTTTGCTCCCTGTTTATATACAAGTGGCTTGCTTGTCAGTATTGCAGTGGTGGGTTCCTACTGGTTTGGACTGGTTTGGCTGAACTGGTAGTGGTTTGGTGGCCTGGATCACTGGAACCGGCAGCGACTCAGGCCTGCCTCTGAACTCAGTATCAGGCCTGGGAGCCATCTTTTGCATTGGGCCTTGCGGCCTGCCACAGTCAATGCTGTGGGAAACTGGGAGGGGGGATTATATGGCGTATGGGAGATATATAGTCAAAATAACAGCCCTAGCTGCCGTCATCTTGTTTTTTGCTTCTGCACATGCGCAGAACAATTTTTATTTTAGTAATGGCTGCCGGAACCCACCCCTGCAGTATTAACGGGTCTTGGTGGTTTCCTGTTTACTATTGGATAGCTTGTCTGATTGGGCTATTGTTTACTACTTGAAGTTTAGCATGGAGGCACCATCAACATTCCCATCCACTACCCCAGGGGTCTGCAAAGTCGGCTCTTTTAAGACTGGTGGACTTCAACTCCCAGAATTCCCCAGCCAGGGAGTTGAAGTCCACCAGTCTTAAAAGAGCCGACTTTGCAGACCCCTGCACTACCCAACTGCATTTGCCGTAAGGATGAATGGGGGGATATTATCCCCAAATGCAGCAGTCCTTAATTTGACCTGGCTCATTTTCCAATTCAATCTTTCTTTCCCAGGCTTCTTTCCCCATGCCACATTATATTCAGTGCTCTGAGTCTTATTGTGATGATGGACAGATTGTTAGGCAGGGTGCTGAGGCTCTATTAATTTACTTCCAACATCCCACTGGGGTGAAAAGAATAAAGATGGAAAGCTACAGAGGAGAGAAACATACATGGCATCTATTTCTTTGGAAGACATATGTTGGCTGGAGGTCTCAATGTTTTGTTGCAAGTCCAAATAATAGACTGAATGAGTGAATGAAGGCACAGAAGAAGAAAAAAAGGGGTGGGGGTGGGAAAACTGCAGTGTGTGATTGTAATTAGAAGAGGAAAACTGCAATGTGGGTGGAGGTGAAAATTGACACCAGATTAGAGGCAGAAAAATCAGGAGCACCCCTCCAATGGCCACTGAATCATAAGGCTTTTATGACTGTCAAACGCTGTCCATTTATACTTTAAAAATGTATCAGAATAACTTGCTTTCTATAAGGATGATTTCTAGCCCAAGCCATGTTATAAAAATATTCGTGAATTCAGGAGCGGGTGATGAATCATCTCACGGATACGTCCATGTATGAGAATAGTTGTTCAAATAAAAAGAGTTTGCTGACATTTTAAGTGTGAGCTAATAATAATAAAGGAACGACAGCTCCCAGAAGCACAAGTGAGAAGGAGCCCTAAAAGGATTTGCAATAATTAGAAAAAGAGGGGTGAAAGACTCTGATCCGACCGATGCCCCAATTAAATCATGAGCCTCAAGCCAAGCTTCAAACAAAAAAATCCAGTTATTTATTAGGAGCATCATGTTGACGCAAACCAAGTGAAGCCAACTCTGACCTCACTTAATTCGCGCCTTGGCTCTGATCCTGTTTCCCCCTACCTCCCCCCGCCCCAAGGTGTATCATCAGTCACAGTCCCCAACCCAGCAATTTTGCGGGTTGTAGAAATCACTCATTCCGGCCACTGCGGGTCTCCCTGGAGATGACCTTGACGTTGCTGCTGGAATGTGCTTTGACTGAAATGAAAGTTCTTTGATGCAGCTGCAAGGCTCGGTTTTCCCATCCCCCTGCCTATGGCACCTCGAGAGCAGGTCAGGAATGCTTCGTGAGTTGACACCCCAATTATAAATTGAAATTGACAATGCATTACCAGCAAGTTTGCTATGAGTAAGGATTCCCAAGTCTAGTCTTGCTCAATCAGGTGCCCACCCACATGCATTAAAACCAAAACTCCATAGCCATACCCAATGAATTTTGGGAGTTACTGTATAACCTAGACCAGGGGTCTGCAAAGTTGGTTCTTTTAAGACTGGTGGACTTCAACTCCCAGAATTCCCCAGTCTTAAAAGAGGCAACTTTGCAGACACCTGACCTACACCAGTGATGGCAAACCTTTTAGGCATCGAGTCCCCAAAGTGTGTGCATGCCCAAACTGCAAGGCGTGAGTGTATGCACACGCACCCCCCCCCCCGGTGCATGTGCGTGCATCCTGCACATGCGCCCATGCCCCAACCCAAACTGCAAGGCACAGGCCCATGTGCATGGGCGCCCCGCGCATGCACACCTGCGCCCCATGCATGTGAGGGACCCAAAGACCAGCTGGCCAGTGGGAAAGGGCACATGCATGCGCAGCAGAGACCCAAAACAGAGCTGAGTGACAGCGTGCATGCCCACAGAGAGGTTTGCCAACACTGACCTCAACACCTCTGGTTGATACCATATTAGGAAGAATGTACAAATATTTATTTATGTATTCATTACAAAGTCTACAGGCTGCCCCAATCCCTTACAATTCTGGGCAGCAATAAAATATGATAAAATTCAGAAATCATTTCAAGTCTATTATTCAGTTATCAAATTTATATATGACCCATCTTAGGATCTAAGCGACTTTTATTAGTTTACAAATAAAAAAAGCCCATAAAACCATTCAAAAATAAACAAAGTTGAATAAACAAAGTTAAAACCTCCATCATTTAAAAATCAGATCACCATACAAAAGTCTGGAGATAGAGCCATCTCTTAAGGGTTCTTTTAAATAGGACAATTGGTTCATATTTATGACGGTTGCAATGTTCTGGTGTCAAGCGATCATATTTTGCAAGCAAACTCAATGGGGAAGCCAGATTCACTTAACAACCGTGTTACTAATTTAACAACTGCAGTGATTCACTTAACAAATGTGGCAAGAAAAGTCATAAAATGAGGTAAAACTCACCTAAGCAAATTTCTCACTTAGCAACATAAATTATGAGCTTCATTGTGGTCGTAGGTCAAGGACTACCTGGAATTAAATTGAATTGTTAAATTGTCCCGAAGCTAGTTGGCTGTAGCTGGTTGGCTGTGGTCAGTTGTCCCATTCTGAGCTGGACTGGGTCAAGAAGTCACTGTTATATTCAACCTTCTGACTGAACAGGGTGCGAATTATGTTTGACTACATTTATAAACTCGAAAATATACGCGTAAGCTCGAAAACAGAAAATAAAAAAATATCTTGGAGGAGAAAAAAAAGCTACAGTATATTGGTATTTTACAAATACGTGGAGATACCAAGAAGGGCAGAGGTGGTGTTCAGCGGGTTCTGACCAGTTCTGGAGAACCGGTAGTGGAAATTTTGAGTAGTTCGGAGAACCAGTAAATACCACCTCTGATTGGCCCCGTCCCCATCTATTCTCTGCCTCCCAAATCCCAGACAATTGGGAGGAAATGGGGATTTTGCAGTATCCTTCCCCTGGAGTGGGAGGGAATGAGGATTTTGCAGTATCCTTCCCCTGCCATGCCCACCAAGTCACGCCTGGTAGTAAATCCAGTAAAACTGGATTTTTGAATCCTACCACTACTGAAGAAGAGCCTCTTTGAAGGAGCCAAGTACATGGGCAGGACTACGCAGAAGAAGGTGGCTCTTCATTTATCCAAGTTATTTTGGATTTCTCACATAAAACCAGAACTGCCCACAGAAATGAGCAGGCATCTAATTTAAGCGCATAGGCACATAGAAGAGAACCTTTTAGGCTCTTTAGCTCAGAGTAGGAATCCAAATCAAACTTTTCTGGATGAAGGGTTGCCCAGCCACTGAATGTAAAGCACATTCAGTGAAGGGAATCATGACCTTCCTTGGTAATTGGTTCCATCATTGATGTGCTCTGACAGTTAGGAAGTTTGATTTAATCATAGAGCTGCAATGGTGCAAGAGGTGGAACAGGTCTACAGAACACCACAAATAATCACATTACTGATGAATTGAGATAAAGTTACATTCTTCCCTCTGTCTGTTTACTTCAGATGGTAGAAAGTTAGCACCCACCCCTCCCTCTGCGAGGAAAATAAAATATTTTAGGAAATATTAAAAAAGGCAGAATATTATATTTCCCTGGATGAGAAAAAGAGAAGCATGTTTGTTTGTTTTTTATATTGAAAAAGTTTTATTGAGTTTTACAATTTTTCCAAAAGGGAAAGGTAAGGGATACAGAAACATTTTGAGAACTTTTGTGTCGGGATCATTGGCCCTTCCAGGGCTTCACAATAAGACATTAAGAAAGAAATTTTTCAGAAGTACTACGAGATGAAAATAAGTGCATACATCCTAAATTCTCAATTCTATGCTGGCGGTCATATACAAACATCCAGATAACAAGGTTATAGTATATTAATAAAAAAACAAGCAAAGTCATTTTTTTGATCTAAGTCTCTTGGCAATTGTATCTTCTTTTTCTCCTTCCTGGCCCCCAGCGGGCGGGGCCGTGGCCTCCCCCGTCCCCCCTGGATCTTCCCCCAGGACTGAGGAATGTTTCTTAAAAAAGGCTTCCGCCTCAACAACTGTTTTAATCCTAACTCTCCTTCCCAGAACACCAGCATCCCTTCCGGCATCGCCCACTTAAACCAAATCACACGGTCAAACAATTTTTTGGATAAGAAGGAATACCTCCTTCTCATCTCTCTAATCTTTTTGGGGATCTGAAGAGAAGCATGTTTTTAAAGACAAAGAGCAGCTACCTGCACCTTTCTGCCCCCCTCAACCTTTGTCAACGGGGCATTAAGGCCTGAGCCAGTCTATTCTACATAACAAAGGTAGGATTAACCCTCTTCCCATCTCACCACATGGCACTTGGGAAGATTGCATCAGCCAGCAAGGCAAACCAGCTTGGGTCTCAGGACAGCCTACCAAGTTACCTAAGACCTCCCCACCCCTGGGAGCCTGACAACCAATCAGAATACATTTCTTACACAGGGACAGGAACAGGAAGTAGGGCCCAGGAGAGGGTATAAAACTCAGGGACTCTCAGCATCTCGGCCCTTTTTCTTCTTCACCCAACATTTTGAACCATGTGATCTAGTAGTGGGTTCCGGATCCTGTCAGAACCAGTACGCTGTGACAAAGCTGGGTGTGCTCATCGGGCACGTGCGCTACAAATGCATGCACACACCACCGCCCAGTGACACTCAGCTGCTCGGCGGAAGTTGTGCAGGCGCCGCGTGCTGTGCGCACATGCGCAATTGAGCCGTTTGCATCAAAAAGCGGTAAGGAATGCAGGCGAGTGGGTGGGCCAAATGAGCCACTGTTCTGGTACAGTGGCCGCAGCTCCCAGCTACCACCGGTACGCTCGTACCGGCCCGTACCTCCCGGAACCCACTACTGATGTGATCCTCCTTTTCATCCAGGAGCTCCAAGGCGTGTGGTCCTGTCCACCATTAAAATCATCTTTCTAAGCAGCCTCCATGTTTCCAGTGTCTTTTTCCCCACTTGGAACTGAACCCAGAAGGACATTTCCAACACAGTATTTCCTCAACCTTGGCGACTTTAAGTCCTGTGGACTTCAACTCCCAGAATCCTCCAGCCAGCACAGCTGGCTGGGGAATTCTGGGAGTTGAAGTCCACAGGAGTCGCCAAGGTTGAGAAACACTGTTCTGACAGGTTTTATAATTTAAAAAACAACCCCAGAAACTCCTCCAAATTGACGTTCTTTGGAAAGAACCTTTCAGGAGAGAAATACTGTCGCTTAAAAAGCATAGGTTTTATTGAGGAGGATACTGTAGCTCATTTTAAGACGGAAATAACGAATGTCATTATTTCACATTAGGCATATCAATTTCACATTGTGGTGAAAAACCTTCAATTTTAATAGACTTGACTTTTCTCAAGGAGTTCTCTAAAAGGCACATTATCTGCCTTTCATCACGGTCTTCATGAAAGTGTGAAAAAAAGTGTGCCTGAAATGGAAAGTAAATAGTTCTGGGGAATTTGGAGGCGCTTATGATAGAGCCTGTTGGGTCTTTAATTCATAAAAGAGAAATTTAAAAGAACCAACATTAAATGCTGTATTATGATAATTTCCACCTAGGAAATTGAGATAGGCCAAAGTCAAAAGATTCATCTGGAGCAGTGGTGGGATTCAAAATTTTTTACTACCAGTTCTACTGGTGTGGCTTGGTGGGCATGGCATGGTTTGGTAGGTGTTGTGGCCCAGCTGGCTCCTGATGAGCTGCTGATGGACTCCTCTAGTGAGGAGTGCTATGAGTCTGGAGGACTCATAGACGTGGAGACTCTGGAAAGAGTGCAGAGAAGAGCAACCAAGATGATTAGGGGACTGGAGACTAAAACATATGAAGAACGGCTGCAGGAGCTGGGTATGTCTAGTTTGATGAAGAGAAGGACCAGGGGAGACATGATAGCAGTGTTCCGATATCTCAGAGGGTGCCACAAAGAAGAGGGAGTCAAACTATTCTCCAAGGCACCTGGGGGCAGGACAAGAAGCAATGGGTGGAAACTAATCAAGGAGAGGAGCAACTTAGAACTAAGGAGAAATTTCCTGACAGTTAGAACAATTAACCTCTGGAACAGCTTGCCTACAGAAGTTGTGAATGCCCCAACCCTGGAAGTCTTTAAAAAGATATTAGATAGCCATTTGTCTGAAATGGTATAAGGTTCCTGCCCACGCAGGGGGTTGGACTAGAAGACCTACAAGGTCCCTTCCAACTCTGCTATTGTATTGTATTGTATTGTATTGTATTGTATTGTATTGTATTGTATTGTATTGTATTGTATTGTATATCTGCTCTGGAGGAGGAGGGCGACCTTGAGACAGCAGAGAGCCCGGCTGGTCATCAGGAGGCACCTGGGTCTTGGAGTAGTGGGGAGGATCAAGGCCAGGGTACCGTCGGCCAAACAATGTCGGCTGGCGACCCCCAGGGGGAGAGCCTTCTCTGTGGCAGCTCCGGCCCTCTGGAATGACCTGCCCCCCGACCTTCACACGATTACTGACCTGCGCCTCTTCCGTCGGGCCCTGAAAACGCACTTATTCCGTGCGGCTGGCCTGGTGTAGTTTTAATTGTAATTTTAATTGTAGTTTTAGTTATTTATTTTTATTTTATTAAATTTATACCCCGCCCTTCTCCAATGGACCCAGGGCGGCGCACAGGGATGTTAAAATACATACAAAATATATAAAATTTAAAAAACTTATTCTAAATAAAACCCTGCGCTAAAAACCGAATTAAAAATCCCAAATTTAAAACTGTCTAATAGTCAGTAATGGAGGTTACGCTAGGCCGGCTAGATGGAATAAATGTGTCTTCAGACACTTGCGGAAGAGGCGGAGGTCGGAGATGATGCGGAGTTCAGGGGGTAAGTCGTTCCAGAGTCGCCACAAAGAAGGCTCTTCCCCTGGGTGTCGCCAGTCGGCATTGTCCAGCCGACGGCACCCTGAGGAGGCCCTCTCTGTGGGAGCGTATCGGTCTGAGGGATGTATGGGGCAGGAGGCGGTCTCGCATATAACTAGGCCCCGAGCCATGGAGCGCTTTAAAGATGGTCGTTAAAACCTTGAAGGAGTTTTGATTGATTTTAAGTAATTTTAAGAAATTTTAGCAATTAATTTTACCTGGTTTTAGAACAGGCCCCAAATTTAATCGATTTTTAAAGTATTTGTATATGATGTCTTGTGGTTTTACTATGCCTGTTCACTGCCCTGAGTCCCGTAAGGGAGAAGGGCAGTATACAAATTTAATAAATTGTGTTAGTCGGAGAAAGGAGGGGTCAGAACAGGTAGGCATGTGGCAGGGCAAACAATATTGTAAAATCTCCATTCCCTCCCCACTCCAGGGGAAAATTACTGCAAAGTCTCTGTTTCCTCCCAATCAGCTGGGACTCAGGAGGCAGAGAATAGATGGGGGCAAGACCAGTCAGGGGTGGTATTTACTGGTCCTCCGAACTACTCAAAATTTCTGCTACCTAATTCCTGAGCCAGAATTCTGGGAATTAAACTCCACAAGTCATAAAAGGGGCCATAGATCCCCACCCCTGGCCTAGAGAACACTGACTCGGGAATTCTGGGAGTTGAAGTCCATACATCTTAAAGTTGTCAAGGTTGAAAAACACTGGTGGAGAGCAATGTGCAGGTTTTAATAGTGGGATGGTAATACTTAAAAGAAACTGAACTCTTGGGATAAGCCACTTCTGATGAAACTCAATGCTTTGTACTGCTTGATGTCTCCCTATGAAAATCTGAGCAATTAGACCAGTGATGGCGAACCTATGGCACGGGTGCCAAAGGTGGCACGCGGAACCATTTCTTAGGGCACACAGGGCGTTGCCCTGTCAGCTCCAGCGTGCATGTGTGTGCTGGCCAGCTGATTTAGGCCTTCTTTTGAGTCAGTTTTCCGCCCTCTGGAGGCTTCAGGGAAGCTCCCAAAGCCTCTGGAGGTGGGGGTGGAGGCTGTTTTCACCCTCCCCAGGCTCCTAGAAAGCCTCTGCAGCCTGGGAAGGGCGAAAAAAGTGCGCAAAAAGCAGGGGGTTGTGCACATAGCATTATGGGTGTGGCACGCCCACCCACGACCCCCCCCTGCACTCCCCCCGCTTTTGGCACACGAGCCAAAAAAGGTTAGCCATCACTGAATTAGACTTTTTAACATTTTCACCAGGGGTAGGTTCCTGATGGCGTTACTGCCAGTTAACTGCGTGCGCATGCACAGTTGCCTGTAAATTCTTCTGTGCATGCGCAGAACATTAAAAAAGGCCAAAAAAATCATGCCAGCAATAGCAGCAATGACTGGGGAACCAGTTTGGGGGCATGGCTAGCCTGAGTCGCTGCCGGTTCTGCGACCCAGGCCAACATACCACTACCGGGTTCACCCTAACCGATACAATTTGGTAGCAACCCACTTTTGGTTTTCACCATAGTTAGCAGCACTTAGCATTACATTCCTACAATTCTATTTTCCCCCATTCTGTGTTTAGTATTTCTTCAACTTGCATACCAGGACGTTTTTCAATCTGGAGGATGCTCCCCCTTTCTCTCTCTCTCTAAAGCAGGGGTGTCCAAACTTGGGAACTTTAAGACTTGTGGACTTCAACTCCCAGAATTCCCCAGCCAGCATAGCTGGCTGGGGAATTCTGGGAGTTGAAGTCCACAAGTCTTAAAGTTCCCAAGTTTGGACACCTCTGCTCTAAAGCTTCTTTTCCCATTCTTCAAAATGTAAGGGTGGAGCAGATCTCGTGATATCATCAGAGGGTGTGGAATCACAGCCTCTTGTTTAGTTTTGAAATCTTTTTTTTTTTTTTTGGAAAAGATCGGTGCATTAAACAGGTCAGAGACTTAACATACTTATTTTATGATTTATTTTTTAGAAAATCAGCCAAAAACTGGATTTCGGCATCAGGATATGGTGAGAGAGAGGAACTTACGTTAAAGAGCAGAGTTGTGCATGCAATTAAGCAATATAAAGTGCCCTCTAAATGCAGAATTGAAATATATTCAGTGTGACTCATCCATTTTTTTTCATTATCACGGGCATATCCAAATCGAGTGTTATCTTTCCAACTTGACCTTGGGGCACGTACAAGTAAATGCACGTATAGAGGTGAACCGTACACATATTACTATTTAGTAGTCACTGGGCAGGTCTAAACTCATATGAAACAAGGCAGTTGGAGAGGCCATTCATGTGGCGGGCAGAGCTGTGTGTTGAAGAAAGAGAACATGACTCACTGCTGTGGTATCTCTCTTACACTTGGAATGGAACCTGCTGAAGTCATGCACCAGCTGATCTGACTAACCCTGTTGGAGAACAATTCATTTCTTTTACTGTTAGGTCATGGGACCATTCCGGGCTGGATTATACATAATTTGGATCTTTTTTGGAAATTTAAAGAAACATCAGATTAAAACAAAAACAAAAACCACTGCAGTTAAGGGCTTTTATTTAGATTTTAGATTTTATTATATTTATATCCCGCACCTATCTCCTACAAAAGGACCCAGGGCGGCGCACAGGAATTTAAAACACAATATACAATACAAAATACATAACATCCTAAAACCCTATTAAACTCAATGACCCTGTGCTAAAAGCATGATTTAAAAAATCAGGCTTTTAGGATGCTCCATTCAACTAGCAGCCCAGTTTTTCATCCTTAGTCATGCAAACGTCAGCTGGAATTCTGCCCACACTCTTTCCTCTAAATCACGGGCGTCAAACCCATTGCTGTCACATGATGTTTCGGGATGTTTTTCCCCTTTGTGGGTGTGGGTTGCATGGGACGCATCCAGCCGAGGAGCAGCCAGTTTGATACCCCTACTCTAAACATTTCCATGTACTTCTTTAGGTACCATCTCTACTACTATACTATGTGCCGTGAATCCTTACTCTTTATTTATTCATTTATTTTATTTATTTTGGTTTGTCAAGCATGTATGAGAAAACATACATAAGTATGAATATAACATATAGACATCTACATAGAAGCAGGTATATGTATATACATAAGAAATGAGTACAAATAAATGGGAACATTAGGACACGGGTGGTAGGCACGCTGGTGCGCTTAAGCACGCCCCCTTACAGACCTCTTCGGAATGGGGTGAGGTCCACAGTAGACAGTTAAAGTTTTGGGGGTTGAAGGATGTAACAACAGAGTCGGGTAGCGCATTCCAGGCATTGACCACTCTGTTGCTGAAGTCATATTTTCTGCAATCGAATTGGGAGCAGTTTACCTTGAGTTTGTATCTATTGTTTGCCCATGTATTATTGTGGTTGAAGCTGAAGTAGTCGCTGACAGGTATGATGTTGTAGCAGACAATTTTGTGTACTACGCTTAGGTCAGACCATAGGCGGTGTAGTTCTAGGTTGTCCAGGTCCAAAATTTCAAGCTTGGTGGCACAAGGTATTCTATTATGAGCGGAGAAGTGGAGGACTCTTCTTGTGAAATACCTCTGGACTCTCTCCATTGTATTAATGTCCATTGTACAGTGTAGATTCCAGGCAGGTGAGCTATATTCAAGAATTGGTCTGGCAAAGGTTTTGTATGCCTAGTTAGCAGTGCAATGTTTCCGGAGAAGAAGCTTTGCAAAATTAATGCCTTCTTGAAAATGACTGACTTCCTATGTTTCTCATTGTTGTATCCAACTCTTCATCACCCCAGGGACCAAAGCATGCCAGCCCCCCCGTCTTCTATCATCTTCTGGAGTTTGGCCAAAATCATGTTCATTGTGTTGATGACACAACTTAACCATCTCATCCTCTGCTGTCCCTTTCTCCTTTTTGCTTTCAATCTTTCCCAACGTTGGGGTCTTTTCCAGTGGGTTCCCGCTTCTCATTATGTGGCCAAAATATTTTGCCTTCAGCTTCAGTATCTGACTTTCCAAAGAACACTCAGGGTTGACTTCATTTAGGATAGACTGATTTGATCTCTTTGAAGTCCAAGGAACTCTCAGAGGTCTTCAGCACCACCGTTTGGAAAGCAACTTCTTCGGCATTCAGCTTTTCTTATGGTCCAACTATCACAGCCATTCATTAGTAGTGGAAGAACGATAGCTTTGACAATATGGATCTTTGTCGGCAAGTTGATGTCTGTGCCTTTAATATGCTGTCTATATGTAAACCCAAGCCCTGGAGTTATTAAATGTGATTTATGACTTAATCATGAATTTAACCACTTGCTAGATCAAGCTAAGGCCCACCCTAGATCAGGATTTGTTTTTCACAACAGCCAACCAGATGCATCTGATGTCCTCATAGGCAAAAGACAGACAACCTTGTTTCCTGGTGATGCTTGTCCATCATGTTCGAAGAGGACCTTGACATCTAATAGGTGGTGGGCTGTCCACGATGTGTCCACAGTTGGCTGGTAAGGCCTATATGGGCATAAAACGTTCTGCCACATGTCGGGCATACATGTGTGGGCATCATTGTTGCAGCATTTGCAGCTCTGGCTTTGCGGAGTGCTTGTTTATCTTGTGCTGTGGTTGTTCTTCTGTCCTCAGATGTCTGGCAGATGTCTTGGTGGATCTGTGTGTGCCATGTCGATCAATTTTGTGCCAGGGTTTCCCAGGAGGTGGTTTCAGTTTCTAGCGACTTACAATAATACAATACAATAGCAGAGTTGGAAGGGACCTTGTAGGTCTTCTAGTCCAGGGGCCCCCAACCCCTGGTCCGCGGACTGGTGACGCTCCCTGGCTTGATAGGAACCGGGCCGCAGGGCTGGAGAGGAGGAAGGACGGGACAGCCCCCTGGGCGGGGCAGCCCATGGGGGTGGGAGAGCGCAGGTGTGGCTGCTCACGCCATTGGGGGCCCTAGAGGGGCGAGTGAGCCGACTCACACACACCCCGCATGCGCATGCGCCACCTGTTCCCCCTCTCCCCCCCCCACTCCCCCTCTGCGCCGGCCGTTCCGCGGAATTTTCTTTAAAATGAAGCCGGTCCCTGGTGCAAAAAAGGTTGGGGACCCCTGTTCTAGTCCAACCCCCTGCGTGGGCAGGAACCTTATACCATTTCAGACAAAGGAGGCTTTCAACGTGTCTTTGTATCGCTTCCTTTGTTCCCCGTGCGATTGCTTTCCTTGAGACAGCTCACCATAGAGGAGCTGTTTGGGGATGCAGTGGTCTGGCATCCTTGCAACATGGCCTGCCCAGCGTCTCTGGGCTTTCATCAGCAGCCCAGCTCTGGAGAGGACTTCTGTGTCTGGCACCTTGTCTGGCCACTGGATCCTCAGAATTCTAGGCTGGCAGGTCATGTGTCCACATGCTTTCTGGTAAGTGATATTTGGAGGCACATTGTGTCGAGGTTCCAAATAGCATCCAAAATTAAATCAGAGTCCAAGGAGAGTCCAAGTATTGCTCAAAGTTCCAATTTATAAAGAGAGCTATGTAGGCACATCTGGGAAAACCCGAATCTGAAAGCTTCCCAGTTTCCCCACCCAGTTGAAAGTTCAAGACCTTGCCCCCAGACCCACAAGTCCATCCCATGGTCCAATCATCCACTGTGATGCTGGCAGCTTCCACCCATCCAGTTCCGGTCAGGTGCAGAGGTGCAGAGACAAAGGATGACCTTGGCTTTCTAGAAAGAATTTTGTTATGGATACATATCATCTAACTCCATATAATCCCCCCTTCCCATTTTCTCACAATAGAAAATGCATAGTAGAATAATCGAAAGTGTGGCAGGCCTGAAATCCAAAAGAAAAGATGGCTGCAGGGCTGACACATTGTTCTCACCCCAAACCTACTCCATGAATTCATCTAATCCCCTTTAGAAACCATTCAATTAATAGCCATCACTGGCCTTTGTGGAGGTGATGGTATGGTTAGGTGTCCTCTGCTAATTAATGTTGGTTAATGATGTTCTTTATTAATTAGATGAAGTTAAAAAATTTAATTTGTTAACTTTTGTTTTAAATCCTTATACACTGCCTCAAACCACCTTCTAGAGATGGGTGACTCTATAAATTGTTTAAATAAATAAATAAATACGTGCTTTAATGAAGAAGTGTCATCTTTTGCTTTCTCTAAATTGCCTTCGGGTTCATTCGATGGTCCTAGAATTTTGAAAAAGAGAGAAAAACTTTCTTCTGTCCATTTTTTTCAGGCCATAATTCTTGATCATGTCCCCTTTCTCCCAAAACCCTTTTTCCAGGCTACACAGTTATAAATACTTTAGTCTTTTCTTGTAGGGAAAACATACGAGTCCTCTGATATAAGCCTTACGGCTTAGTTCACAAAATACTTTTAAAATATCTCACGGCTCAATGCAAGAAGTGCAACTGTTAACAATTGTTTACTGTGACATTATATTGACCTTATCATGTGAACCAGGCTATTGAGTACAGTATATTTTTAATATTTACTTTCCCCCCGTCTCTCCCTTTCCAGATGAGAAAAACACAGGATGATAATGGCTATAAATTATAGAAACGTATGAGGAAAACACCAGGATGTTGAAAGCTATGTTATGGTTTAGATGTTGGCTAAAGCCAGGCTGACTATGTAAAAAAGCCCTTACTTGAAAATATTTTCTATTTGCTTTTACTCAGGCTTTTATTTTGGTTCTCGTGAAGATTTCTTAGACACTATTTTTTTTTTTTTGTGGTCGACTTTTGAAGTTGTTATTGTTTTTGTTGGAGTCCCAAACCATTAGTGTCCTTTATGGATTTGATTTTATTACGTATATGTATATAAACAGACCTGCTGCTATAAGCTGCTTTGGGTTTCTTTTGTTTTAACTCAAGCAAATCATGTTTCTAAAATAAAGCTAGATAAACAGTGCTTTGTGAAACGGACCTTTGGGGAAGTCAATGAGTTACAATCTACCTTCTTTCTCACACCCACCCAACATTTTAGGGGTATGTGGTTATGGGCTGGAGGGAGAGGTCTTGCTTTTAAGATATCATGTCTTATATTTCCAAAACACAAGGCCCTGATCAGGGGTGCCCAACCTTGGCAACTTTTAAGACTTCTGGATTTCAGCTTCCAGAATAAGGGTGGTTGGCTGGAGAATTCTGGAAGCTGAAGTCCACAAGTCTTAAAGTTGCCAACATTGGACACTCCTGGCAAGAGTAAAGAGTTCATACCCTCTCTGTAGGTGATTATGTTAGTCATTGTATTTCAAACCTAAGTGTCCTCAAAGATTCTTGCGACGATAACTGGGAGGCTGAGGATGATGAATATGCAATTGCAATTAACGTATACATAAATCTCACCCCTGAGTCATAGGTTCCACATGGGTGACCCATTCTCTGCCATGTGATCTCGCCCTGCTGAGTCAAGGTTTTGGATTATGGGCTTGTGTCACTTTGAACAATGGTGTCTATTGAGTCCTTCCCTCCCAGTGGTGTGGGAACTGCATGGAAAAGTTCAACATAGCCGAGCCTGGTCATGTCTGTGGAGATTCTCAGTCATCCAGGTCATGGTTGTCCCAAAGGTGCATTTTCCAACAGGCAACTGGACTTTGGTTTTCCTTGAAGATGTTTCGCTTTTGCTTCTCATCCAAGAAGCTTCTTCAGTTCTGACTCAGAATTGAAGAAGCTTCTTGGATGAGAAGCGAAACATCTTCAAGGAAAACAGAGAAAGTCCAGTTGCCTTTTGAAAAGTACCTTTGGGATGAGTCTGGTGATGGATGTTCATGATTTACCTGACATGATTACCTGTGCATGTAAGCAAATCCTAATGAACTCTGCACTGTTCTATTTTTCCCAGAGCTTTTAAAGCAGGGGTCTCCAACCTTTGCAACTTTAAGTCTGAAGGACTTCAGCTCCCAGAATTCTCCAGCCAGCAAAGCTGGCTGGAGAATTCTGGGAGCTGAAGTCCTTCAGACTTAAAGTTGCAAAGGTTGGAGACCCCTGCTTTAAAGAGTATAGGCCAGAGTTGGCGAACCTTTTCGGCACTGAGTCCCGAAATGGGAGTTGCACGCATGTGCATGCCAGAAACCAGAAAAGTAGCCACCTGGTGCTCATGTGCACGCTGGGAAGATAATCTTCCGGTTTCTGATGCATGCATGCGCACTGGCCATCTGGTCTTCGTGCGCACATGCATGCCAAAAACCAGAAGACCAGGTGGCCAGTGTGCATGCGCGTGCCGGAAACCGGAATCATCTTCCTGACACTCATCTTCCTGACACTCACATGCATACTGGGAAGCTGCTCTTCCAGTTCCCGGCACTTCCATGCACGTGAAGACCAACTGGTCAGCTTGCCGGAAGCTGGAAGAGCAACAGGCGATGGCTTGCATGCCTGGATGCCATAGGTTTGCCATCACAGGTATAGGCAGTGAAGAGAATAGTTGCAGGTCTCATACCTGAAGTGCCCTCAATCCAAGATATCATTTAGTATTTTGAATGATCCAATGACCAATCTTTTTCGTTTGCAGAAAGCAAAATGAACCAATATTTCAGCTTTCCACAGATATCACCAGTTGCTGAGCTGTTGAGTTCAGTAGATAAAAAAGCAATTTAGAAATGGATTCCAATCGATGTAGGATGCCGGGAACAAAACATTTGGGAAGGAGTAGCAATATTTAAAGATCTTTCAGAGGCTTAAAAAGACTCTGCCTGGTCAAGATGTCAATGCTAACTTCTTGCTAATTATATAGAAGATAAATTAAGGTAATGCATCTGAAAAGCGAGTTATTGATTTGCACCATTTAATTTCAGTCACATGATAAATCATATTTACAATACAATACAATAAAATAGCAGAATTGGAAGGGACCTTGGAGGTCTTCTAGTCCAACCCCCTGCCTAGGCAGGAAATCCTATACTGGTTCAGACAAATGGCTATCAAACATCTTCTTAAAGACTTCTAGTGTTGGGGCATTCACAACTTCTGGAGGCAAGCTGTTCCACTGATTAATTGTTCTAACTGTCAGGAAATTTCTCCTCAGTTCTAAGTTGTGTCTTTCCTTGATTAGTTTCCACCCATTGCTTCTTGTTCTGCCCTCAGGTGCCTTGGAGAATAGTTTGACTCCCTCTTCTTTGTGGCAACCCTTGAGATATTGGAACACTGCTATCATGTCTCCCCTAGTCCTTCTTTTTATTAAACTAGACATACCCAGTTCCTGCAACTGTTCTTCATATGTTTTAGTCTCCAGTTCCCTAATCATCTTTGTTGCTCTTCTCTGCACTCTTTCTAGAGTCTCCATGTCTTTTCTACATCGTGGAGACCAAAACTGAATGCAGTATTCCAAGTGTGGCCTTACCAAGGCTTTATAAAGTGGTATTAACACTTCACGTGATCTTGATTCTATCCCTGTGTTTATGCAGCCTAGAACTGTGTTGGCTTTTTTTGGCAGCTGCTGCACATGGCTGGCTCATATTTAAATGGTTGTCCACCATTTGTTGTTCATTATTCCAGAAACTTGTTATTCCGTCTCAGGCTCATTTTTAGGGCATTTATGGAGATGCCATTATTTTTAGATTTTTTTTTTATCAGGGTTTTTTTTTCTGGGCAGTCATGTTCCTTTTCAAGGAACATGGGGGTGGGGTGGAGGCGGGGTCAGTTTTTGCTTCCAGCAGGCTTCCCTGAGGCCTGCTAGACCAAAAGCAGGGGGCGAGGGGTCCTGAGAAAGAAAGAAGGAGAGAGGGAGAGAGAGAGAGAGAGAGAGAAGGGAGAAAGAAAGAGAAAGAAAGAAAAAGAAAGGGAGGGCATGGGTTTAATAGCTTTTTAAAAATTTGTATTTTGTTATATTTGTATTGTTTTAAATTTCCTGTGTGCCACCCTGGGTCCTTTTTGGAGAAGGTGCGGGGTATAAATTTGAATAAAATAAAAATAAAAATAAATATTTCATTAAATATTAAACCTTCATTTTAAAGAATCTAAGAAGTGAGCCCTTCTCCTCTTTGGTGAGTAAGTTCATTATGCAATCAGTGGGAAGCAGAATACATTACTGTTGCAAAGCCTTTTAACTGCTTCATGGCCTCGTTATACCTGCTTAACAAATTGAACCTGATATACTTTCTCTAAACTTCAGATAAGGTAAACATTTAAGTTGCATTTCAAAATCAGGTGGGGAAAAAAAAGTGGGGGGGAATGTTGGGTTTGCTTAATGGCCTGCAATCTCTGTTGTCCTGTTTTGCATCTACTTTATTTAAAATTTTAAATCATTTTTGATCATTTGTGAAAGGTGCTTTTTTTCAAGAGGCAACTGGACTTTCTGGTTTTTCTTTGAAGACGTTTCACTTCTTATCCAAGAAGCTTCTTCAGCTCTGACTAAATGGAAGGATTTAGGATTAAATCCTTCCATTCCCCACTATCCAGTCAGAGCTGAGATGCTTCTTGGATAAGAGGTGAAACGTCTTCAAAGAAAAACCAGAAAGTCCAGTTGCCTCTTGAACAAAGCACCTTTAGGACAACCATAACCTGGATGACTGAGAAGCTCCATAAACACAACTTGTGAAAGTGTCCTATGGGTGGGGACCCACTCACTCATTATTGGAGGAGAGGTTCCATTTCAGCCCATGGAATGGATCGTTCTTATGAAGGTGCATAAAATAAGTAGAGAATAAGTAAAGACTGTTTCCTATCTAATAACCATCTACCACGATTTACAACTGTAGTTGTAATAATTTCCATTGCTAAACAAGACAAGGGAGTCATGCCTGACTTTATGACTTGTTTTGCCAGGGTTGTGAAGCAAACACTTAACAATTGTTAAGTGAATCACATCATTGTTAAGATAATCCAGCTTCCCCATCAACTTGCTTGTTGGAAACCAGCTGGAAAGATTGCAAATGGTGATCACATGACCCTGGGACAACTGGCAACTATCGTAATTATATATCTGCTTCACATGAATGTGGAGAGGCTGTGACAGTTGTGAGTAGGAGCACCATTCCTAAGTTATTTTTTCTAGTCAGTTGTAACTTTGAATGGTCACTGAATGAATGGTAGATAGTTGAAGACTACTTGTATCTTCCTCTTTCTGACTAGCAATTTAACTTCTGGAAGCCATGATAGTCAGGAAAAAAACTTACATCTCATGCAGTATTTCTCCAATTTACATTTTGGCCTCATCCTTTGTCTCTCCATCCTTTTAATACTTTTCATCAGTCTATCCGTACATGTGGATCTCCAAGCCAGATTTCTGTAGAAAAGAGAAAGAGGATTTATTTATGAACCTACCTCTCAGTTGACAATATATTCCTGCCAATTTAGCTTTGAATAGTTAATGGCTTAATGACACTGAAGATGGTCTCTGCTCCAGTGGTTCAAGTCCTAGCACTATGTGGTGGGATGAGCTCCCATCATTTGCCTGAGCTTCTGCCCACCTAACAGTTTGAAAGCATGCTCTATGCAAGTAGATAAATGGGGAGATGAGTTGGTACTGTGTGCAGGCAGTCAAATTCCTGTCAGCTCTGAACCTTCCTGGTGGAAATGCTCTTTTGCTCCAAGGAGGCAGGGGGTCTTGGATGAGGCTGCAAGAAGAACCACTTGCCTTCCTTTCCAGTGTGAAGCTAGCTTGCCTTCTTGTGGCACACCATGGAAAGTGCGCAAGTATGTACCCGACACAGCTGTTAAACAAGCAACCAAACTACTACTGTTCAATAGCATTGTAGTCTCTTGGCTAATGTAACAATGCCATATGCTAATAATAAGGAAGGAGGCAAGGCAAACATGCAATGTGAATTGATTACATTGTTTCTAGTCAATTAATATTAATCATTGTTAATTTACTTTTCTCTCCACTTTTTAGTAATGTAGTTAATAATGTTTTGCTTTCCTCCATTATGCCAAATTACAATTCAATCGCAACGTCAGGATTTCTTTGGAGTGACACCCAAAATTTAATTTAGTAATCACACTTCTTTCCTGCTGTAATCAAAACAACATTTGTTGGCTTGCAGGATTTTAGGAGGCTCTCGAAGTTCTGTTGAGATAGTGATGTGTTATTTTGGAGCTCAATGGATAGTCCAAAACACTCTGGTTAATTCTGCTGAGTGAGGTTTGGATCTTGGCTTACAAATCTTATCAAGACAGAATTATCGTATTTTTCAGAGTATAAGACGCACCAAATTTTGAAGAGGCAATTTTTTTTAAAAAATTGCCCTCTGCAGACCTTCCAAAAATGGTCTGTTTTTTACGAAAACAGGTCTGTCTTTTGGCAAAAAATTAGAGTATAAGATGCACACACACCCCAAAATGGAGTGAAAATCTGGGTGCGTCTTATACACTGAATACAGCATTTTTAGCCTCCAGAAACTCCACCCCCTTTGCAAAAATGGCCATGCATGGCCTTTAGGAAGTTTATAGAGCAGGGGTCCCCAACCCCTGGGCCGCGGACCGGTGCCGGTCCGTGGCTTGATAGGAACCGGGCCAGTGACCGGTGCAACTCTTAGAAAGGGCCAGAGAGGAGGAGGAGGGAGGAGGGGGCAGCCCCCTGGGCAGAGCGCGCACCGACTCATCCCCCCTGCGTGCGCATGTGCCGCCTGTTCCCCCTCCCCCCCGCTCCCCCTCTACGCTGGCCGAGCCATGGCCACTGGTCCGCGGAATTTTTTTAACATGAAACCGGTCCTTGGTGCCAAAAAGGTTGGGGACCCCTGTTATAGAGTTTACGTTTACGTTTATTTAAATTTATAACCCGCCCTATCTCCCTTGTGGGACTCAGGGTGGTGAACAGGCAATTATAAAACATAAAACATCAGGTACAATAAATATAATAAAAACAGATTAAACAAAAACCTGCTCTAAAAAGTCCCTAATAAAACCCAATTGATAAAACAAATTTAAAAGCTACGCCAGGCCGGCCGCACGAAATAGATGAGTTTTAAGGGCCCGGCGGAAGAGCCACAGGTCCGTGGTTGTGCGCAGGTCGGGGGGAAGGTCATTCCAGAGGGCCGGAGCTGCCACAGAGAAGGCTCTCCCCCTAGGGGTCGCCAGCCGTCGAGGACCCTGAGGAGACCCTCTCTGTGTGAGCGGACTGGTCGGTGGGAGGTATGCGGTAGGAGACAGTCTTGCAAATATTCAGGTCAGAGTGTTCCTGGGGGCTAGGGGGAAAAACATTTTTGCCCTTCCCAGCCCCCAGGAGCACTCTGAAAGTATCCTAAAGGCTATGCCATTTTTGCAAAGGGGGCGGAGTTTCAGGAGGTTAAAAATGCTGTATTCAGTGTATAAGACGCACCCAGATTTTCACTCTCTTTTGGGAGGGAATGTGCGCCTTATACTCTGAAAAATAGGTTACTTATGCTAGCTGCAGCTAATAGTTTGATTGAATGGACTCTTGTCCATGCTCTTCCCTTAACGCAGACAACAACAGAAGAAAAGTGAAGATGCAACAAGTGATTTCTGGAAGATTTTCAATCAATTTCAAGGATTCTGCACTCCCAATAATCATGGGACTTAATATTGATGATATTGAATATCCTCTTCTGCAAAAGTGGATGGATGTCAGGGAATGCTTGGCACAGAGCAATTTGCTTTCCCTGAAAACTGGTACACAGACCTTCAAATGAAACTGAAGTAATTTATCTGTAATTTCAAGAGATTAACAGAATCTTCGCTGAAATATCAGTGATATTGCCCCAAAGCTGACAGTGTTTCGGGAAAGGATGGTGGGTCTTGATCTGATATTGCCTTGCTTGAAGGAAAAGTAGTAGATTTTTACACCCCCTCCATCCAGCCCTCTCCCCCCTCCCAATTGCTGGGCATAGCAGATGGCCACAATATGCTCTAGGTAATCATTTTGTAGTTTTGCTCTATTTAAAGCTAGACAATTTGTGTTCCATTGGGACATCATTTCAGAGATATTTCCTGAAATATATCTGGCAGGGAACATACAAAAACCTCCCTCCTTTCCCAGCAGGCAGTGGCTGTCCCTGGGTGGGGGAGGGAGGGGGGGATTGCAAGACTGTCTGGGAAACAGTCACAGAACATTGAAAATGAAGATCCTGTGACCACAGCAGCAGCTAGTAACACTGAAGCAACCACAACTTCCCTAAATTTCATTACTTTGGGAGCTATGGGCCCCCAATTTTAGACGCATTCTGTAAGTTAGCTCATTTGGGATAAGGTAAAGGTAAAGGTTCCCCTGCACATATGTGCTAGTCAGTCTCTACTCTAGGGGGCGGTGCTCATCTCCGTTTCAAAGCTGAAGAGCCAGTGCTGTTCAAAGACATCTCCGGGGTGATGTGGCCAGCATGACTAAATGACAAAGGCACACGGAACGTTGTTACCTTCCCACCAAGGTTCCTATTTGTCTACTTGCATTTTTACATCCTTTCGAACTGCAAGGTTGGCAGAAGCTGGGACAAGTAATAGGAGCTCACTCCATTACGCGGCACTGGGGATTTGAACCGCCAAACTGCCGACCTTTCTGATCGACAAGCCACTGCCTTTCTGATCTTAGCCACTGAGCTACCAAGTCCCTTTTTTCATTAGGGATACCTGGGTTCAAAAAATGTTGCCCTTTAATATACCATTAAAGGTAATGACAGTGAGACTTTGAGTAATATATAGATAAATGTAGATCCTATTTGACAAAAAAACTACCGTATTTTTGGAGTACAAGACGCACCTTTTTCTCTCAAAAAGAGGCTGAAAATCTGGGTGCGTCTTATACACTGAATACAGAATTTTCTTGCCTCCTGAAATCCTGCCTCCTTCATCAAAATGGCCTTTCATAGCCTTTAGGAGGCTTTCAGAGAGCTCCTGGGGGCTAGAGAGGGCAGAAATGAGCGAAAAACAGGCCATTTCCCCTCATTTTTGCCCCCATCCCACCCTCCAGGAGCACTCTACAAGCCTCCTAAAGGCTATTCATGCCCTTTTAAAAAAAAGGGGGAGGCTGCTTTTGGGAGGTCTGCAGAGTGCAAAAACTATTTTTTAATTTGCCTCTTCAAAATCTTGGTGCATCTTGTACTGCGGTGCGTCTTATACTCTGAAAAATACGGTACTTCAGAAATCTCTTCCTAAGGAAACATATTCACCCTTAAGATTTCAGAGTTCTTTTTGTTGCAAACTAATATTAGGAGAGCTATCACATTTGGCTGAGGAATTCTGGGAATTGAAGTCCAGATGTCTTAAAGTTGCCAAGGATAAGAAATTATGATCTAGATCAGGGGTCTCCAACCTTTGCAACTTTAAGTCTGAAGGACTTCAGCTCCTAGACTTCTCCAGCCAGCTTTGCTGGCTGGAGAAGTCTGGGAGCTGAAGTCCTTCAGACTTAAAATTGCAAAGGTTGGAGACCCCTGATCTAGATGGCAGCAAGGCAATATTGAAATTTCTGCCATTTAGCTGCCTTTTAATGGTTACATGGAATTTTGCTACTCTAGACATCCTCTCCAGATTAATCAATATATGGAAGGAGACTGGATTTATCCATCTACTGCTTTGGAGCAGCAAGAAGAGTGGTGGGCATTTCATTATGGCACACATACATGCAGACATCCAATTTAGGTTTTCTGCATGTGATGACTGGTGGTTGGCGGTACAAACTCCCTTTGTAAGCCGATGTGTGTCAAGCACAAGAAACCAGGAACCATAATAAAGATCAAAAGTACTATGAGTTTATTTTATGCTACTTATATATAAGAATCTTATCTCCTAATGACCAAGGCAAATTGGTGCTAGATAAGAGTCAATGGAATTCACAGGGGGCTGGATTTAGGTCTCTTGTGGAGCACAGCGATTCCAAGCTACTAAGAATGGGATGGAATGGAATGGAATGGAAAATGGATTGGATTGGATTGGAATGGAATGGATTGGAATGGAACATAATTCTTTATTGGCCAAGTATGATTGGACACACAAGGAATTTGTCTTTGGTGCATCAGCTCTCAGTGTACATAAAAGATATAAGTGATATATCATGATTGGACCCCACCCTGGGGCTCAGCATGGTCACCTACATGTTTCACATAATAGAACAAGCTCTCAGAATTGACACAGCTGTAATGCATCATTACTCACCTCTAGCAAGTTATGATTAGCATCTCTGAAGGCTAACCTGTTGTCAGCAGAATCTGGAAGCCATCCTTAATATGAAATGGCATTCAATCAATTAAAGGGAGAGATACTTTTGGTTCATGAACATCAAAGACCCCTCACCTGCCAACACCCTTCCCTGGCTAGATTCAACCCCTAAAGCTGAAAAGGACCTTGGAGGTTTTCTTCTCCAACCCCCTACCCAAGGCAGAGTGCTTAAACTACATCAGATAAATGGTTGTCTAATCTTTTCTTGACAAACACTAATGATGAAGCACCACAGCTCCAGAAATCAAGCTGTTCCCTTGCTTAATATTTTTTACAGTCATGAAAGAACTATTAAATTTCTGCCTTAACCTGTAATATGATTTGCTTCATAAGTCGGTTTGCAAAATATGGTGCATCATTTAATGTACCAGGCGAGCTCAACCAGTAATGATTTAGTCCTACATCATAGTTGAACCACCATTTACTGTGATGGGAGAAGTGCACACAGTGTGCTAACCTAAAACACAATTCACCCATTCAGTTTATCACTTAGTGTGCCGTGTGAACTGAGGCAAATTTAGTAAAGTGCAGTTCTACTGACCATAATGAGGGTGATCAAGCATAGCTCATGTTTTATTCAACAAATCATCATTGAAATAATCCATAATGTGATGCAAAAACCAAGCCAGAGAGGAGCAAATCAGAAGAGGCGTCTGTTGCTATGATGGTGCAGAAGGTTGACCAAACAATTATCTGTTTCACAATTCTTTAATTGAAAAACAGCAGCAATTTCCACATGTTCAGTGGTTGTGTCTTTATAACCTCATTGCATTGAAAAAGATTCCAACATCAACACAGCAGAGGGCAGCACTTAGTTAAATTTGGCCAATCCTGAAACTGCTAAACCAGGCAAAGTCTGATTACTACTTGGGTGAGGTCCACCAAGGAACCTCAGGGCTGTAAACTAGATTGGAAAGGTGGCCTAGTGGTCAAGGTGCTGGGCTTGTCAACCAAAAGGTGGGCAGTTCAAGACCTAAGTACTGCATGATGGGGTGTGCTTATATTCTTGTCCCAGCTCCTGCAAACCTAGCAGATTGAAAACATGGACATGCGAGTAGATAAATAGGAACCATTTCAGTAGGAAAGTAACAGCAGAAAGTATGGTGCTGGAGAAGACTCCTGAAAGCCTAGAGGTAGAGCTCTTTGCCTCACAAGCAGGAGGTTGTGAGTTCGATCCTAGGTAGAGGCACATGTTGGGCAGGGGGTTGGACTAGATGACCTGCAAGGTGCCTTCCAACTGTGTTACTCTCTTAAAGTCTCTTGGACTGCAAGGCAATCAAAGTGGCCAGTCCTAGAGGAGATCAACCCTGACTGCTTTTTAGAAGGCCAGATCCTGAAGATAAAATTCAAACTTCATTGGCCACCTAATGAGAAAGAAGGACTCACTGGAGAAGAACTTAATGCTGGGAACAATTGAGGGCAAGAGAAGAAGGGGATGACAGAGAATGGATGGATGGAGTCACTGAAGCAGCAGGCATGAGGTTAAATGGACTCCAGAGGATGGTAGAGGACAGGAAGGACTGGAGGAACATGGTCCATGTGGTCGCAATGGGTCAGGCACAACTTCGCAACAAATAACAACTTCAGGAAGTGAATTGCAGCCACTTTTCACATCCTACAGATCAAAAGTGAACAACCCATGATACAGTTTTCCTTAGTACAATGTGCAGAAGTTAAGCTACTCAGGCAGAATAAATTCAGATCGGTGGTTTTTCCAAACCGTCATTTATTGTGTTATCTACACAAAATGGTTCAGGATAATAATGTCATTGTTTGATCCTAATTCCACATTGATCTTCTGTCTCTGCTTGGAAAGTCTTCATTGCCGTAGATCTGGATGCCAACCCTTCACTTTCTTCTACTTCTGGATAGAGGTGATGGGAGAGGAGAAAACCCAAGGCATGAATGTGCCTGATAGAGTGGATGACAAGTAGTCCTTGGCTTACGACCACAATTTGGATGAGAATTTCCATTGCTAAGCAAGGCAGTTAAGTGACTTTTGGCCAACTATATGATCTGTTTTACTATGATTATTAAATGAATCACAACTGCTAAATGAATGATTTGATCATTAAGCCAATCCAGCTTCCGGCCCCCTTGACTGTGTCAGAAGCCAGTCAGGAAAATTACGAGTGAAGATCACATGACCCTGGGATGCTGCAGCCATTGTCATTTCATACCAGTTGCCAAGTATCTGAATTTTGATCACATGATCTTGGGGATGTTGCAACTTAGGACCAGTCATAGGTTACACTTTTGGTTGCAACAAATGGTTGTAAGTTGAGGAGTATCAGTATTGTTTATGGTGGGCCTGTAATACCACAGAATAACAGAGTTGGAAGAGATCTTGGAGGTCTTCTAGTCCAACCCTCTACTCAAGCAGAAAATCCTATACCATTTCAGACAAATAGTTTTCCGGTCTCTTCTTTAAAAACTCCAGTGATGGTGCAGCCATAACTGCTGGAAGCAAATCCTTCCACTGATTAATTGTTCTAGGAACTAATTAGGAACTAATTTCTCTGTAGTGCTTTGGAGAATAGGCTGATCCCCTCTTCTTTCTGGCAGCCCCTTAGATAATATAATTTGATATTGTAATTGTAACATATATATGTTAAACTTTTGGCAGTTTCACCAAGCTAACTTGGAACAAATCATATATGGCGTCCAACCTATCGAGGCTTTTATTTGAAATTCTTGAGGTGGATTTAAAATGTGAGTCAGCAATGGTATGCATTGCAGACATAGAAAAACGAAACAAAAGTAATATAAATCAAGTTCAGAAGCATGGCTACAAATACTTTGTGCCACCTAATGAGAAGGAAGGACTCACTGGAGAAGAGCCTAATGCTGGGAAAGATGGAGGGCAAAAGAAGAAGGGGACAGCAGAGAATGAGGTACACATGTTGGCCAAGAACTCAACTTAGTGAAGTCTTTTATCTTTATTCGTCACCTTAAACTAAGGCTAAAAATGAACACTGGTTAGAATCAGATTGGCCAGCACAGAGAAATGATATACTGTGTATAGTTAAAGGCAGATGAACAAGGATGCTCATTAAAAACAGAGGTGACTATTTCTAATGGCTAAAGAAAATATCTTAAACTTGGTTTATCTTCTTCTGCATGTCTCTGCAGTTTGCTCTTTTTCAAAAACTAATTATATCATTTTTCTCCAAATGTCAAATAAGTACGCAAGAAAAAGACATGAAATGTATAAATGCCATTCAACCAATTCAGATCTGACTGACAGATTATTTGTGTGTCTAGAAAACTAAGACAATTAGGAAAAATAGAATGAGAAAGAAAAAAAAATACAAAAAGCACTGAAGCTTTATTTTTGTATTATCAAAGAGACAGACAATGACATCTTTATCAAAGTCATAGACTTCAGTTTTTAAGCAACAAACTGAGCCACATGGATGTGTACTTTGTGAACTTTCCTTTTGATTGATCAAGAGCCAATTGGAAAACTGGGAACTGGTAAATTTCATTAAGCCAAACTTCAGAGTCTGTCATGCAGACATCCTTCCAAAAATATATCATCACTGTTCTTCATCCCCAATTTTGCTACAGGCCCAGAACAATGCATCCAAAGCTCTTCATATGAAAATGAATGATGGATTTGGGGGATGTAATTTAACAGTGCCTCAACATCTTTAAACTTGAACTTCCTCCCAAGAAGCTAATTCAATTTTATTACATCTCCAAATGTCTTTCAAACATCTGTTGGGAAGTCCAATATACACAAAGAATTGTTTTCTGTTGCAGTTGAATTAACCAGGAAACAAATTTATCATTTCTTAAATCTCCAGGCCATTGCCTTTGTCATACAAGATGTTCACGTTCCTTATTCCAAACAGCATATATATATACAGTATATTCCAATTTTTGTAAGGTTTTTAAAACTGTTGATTGTTGGTTTAATTATTGTTAATTTAACCTCTGTGAAAAATTTCTTCAATATATTCAAAGTTAGTGGGATTGCAAAAGTTGGTCCCTTTGACAATTATGTGATTTTATATGTAACTTAAGGGATGACTATGGAAAGGATGCACCAAACCTTGTAACCAATTGACACACTGTACGGAATGGAAGATTTTTTTTTATGTTACATGTCTTGTCTGTTTATGTTTATTTAAAAAAAATAAAAACTTTATTAAAAAAAAAGTTGGTCCCTGAAAGTTTTGTTACCAGCAAGAACATTGCCAATAGCCCTCAAATTCCTTCCTTCCTTCCTCCCTCCCTCCCTCCCTCCCTCCCTCCCTCCCTCCCTCCCTCCATCCCAGGGAGATCAAGGTTGGAGTATTAATAATTCTGAGAAATTCACTTGGTCTTTTCTGGATTATATTTGTGAAAAGTTTGAACGGAGAAAGTTTCTTAGAACTATTTTTTTTTCAACCCATGGAAGGCTCCTCTTTGGGCTAACAGCAGAAAGAGAATCATCTATATTTTTTCTACATTTCAGATCACTTTGTTACCAAAGAAAACTGCAACAGTCCCGCAATGCACATATTACTAAATGCACTTAATCACCTTCATGATTAATTATGTGGCATCAAATCAATGAACGCCTACACAGATTTTCTCCATAATAATCTATCCACAATCTGGCCCTTTGGGTCTTCCAATGGGGCATCCATTCCTACTCTAACGAAGCTTTGTATCTTGCACCATTATCATGGATGTTTACAAATATAAAATGTGTTTACCATAGGCAACAACATAGTTGCCATTATGGCAATGTTACCAAAGTAATAAAAAAATCTTTATTAGTAAAATATTGAATACTTTATATCCATAACATAAAAATAAGTCCTACTTTATTGAGTAAAGTTGTGTGAGGTCAATTCTTTTACTAATATTAAACATTCTTTACTTTTCACTGATATTATTATCAAGCATTTTAATTTTCCTAGAGAATTCTGCAAATACCATTCTGGTTATTTATAAAAAATGCTAGCAACCAAATGATTTCCCCAATTTTCTTTGGGGAGTCATTCTAGTTCGATTCTCATCTTTCCTGTTGGGTCAAGTGTTGGGCAATAGTTTGCACGTCTGAAAAAGAATTATGCGGTAACCACGGCTTAACAAATTTTATTTGGACAACACAAAAGGGGCAGGCAATAGCTGGTCAACTGTTGCTAAGTAGGTTAGGGGGCCCTATTAGTTAGATCTCCCCATTTTATCTTTTAGATCACTTGGATTACACGGTCTAGGTATCCCTCCATTTATAAATGGTAGAGGTCTGTATGCTAACTCTGCAACCTGTGGTCTTCAGGATATAACTAGGTTACAATTGCCATTACCAATAATAATTGGAAATTATTGATGCTGAAGAATATTAGAATCCAACATCTGGACAAAAGTAGGTTACCCAGCCCTGACATACAATTTCTATTTTCAGATGTGGAATTGAACAATGATTCTTTCTCTGGCCCTTGTGAGACTGTAGAAAAAGCAGATTGTCTCAACTAAGAGTAGAAGAAGGAGCATGTTTGACTTTCTGGGTGGATAAAGGACCTTAATATAGATGGGATCTCATCACGCATACATAGCTAGCTCTAGGGTGCAAATGGAAGGTGTTTTCATTGTTATTGTTTGATGTCTCAGCAGGTGGCAGTGCCTTACCAACTTCGACTGTCTTGGGACACTAAGGAGGATCAACCTTGTAAGTTCTTGAATCAGCACTTCATCTCCAGACCTGTTGGAAAATGAAGAAGAATAAGAGGACAGAAATGAGTGAAAAACGGGCCATTTATTGCTCAATTTTGCCTCCCCCCCCCCCAGCTCCCAGGAGCACTCTATAAGCCACCTTAAGGCTATGCATGCCATTTTTTTGACAAAAATGGGCCAGTTTTCCTGAAAAACAGATCATTTTACTTGTTTTGGGAGGGGGGCACCCCCCAGGAGCACTCTACAAGCCTCCTAAAGTCTATTCATGCCATTAAAAAAGGGGGGGGCATTTTTGTGAAAAACTGGCCGTTTTGGGGAGGTTTGCAGAGTGCAAAACCTTTTTTTAAAAATTTGCCTCTTCAAAATCTTGGTGCATCTTATACTCCAGTGCGTCTTATACTCCGAAAAATACGGTGATGCCATTGTGTCTGCTGCAGTGGTAAAATTCAAGGTTTTTTTTACTACTGGTTCTATGGGCGTGGCTTAGTCGGTGTGACAGGGAAAGAATATTGCAAAATTCTCATTCCCACCCCACTCTGGGGCCAGCCACAGGGGGCATTTGCCGCTTCTCCGAACTACTCAAAATTTCCACTACCGGTTCTCCAGAACCTGTCAGAACCTGCTGGATTTCACCCCTGGTCTGGTGTCAGCTGAAATTTCCAATCATTTCCTTTTCTGGTCCTGGAGAAAGGGAATATTTCATTCTTGTCTATGATGCGGATTTCACAGCACAGTACATTAAACGTCTCTTTGCTTTCCTGCAAATTATTCACCAGATGTTATACATCAATTGTCCCATAAGACAAATTAATTCTGCACTGATTGTAGCTCAGAAAACCCAGTAGTACATAATATTTCCCAAACTTATTGAGAAGAGAAATTGAATGCACCTATTATTTATTCAGCTGGATTCTTTTTTTTTTTAACTCTGTGGCTATGAGCTTCAGTTGGAAAAATGATCAGGAAGGACAAAAAAGCTAATAAAATTATAGCAGATAGTTTCCTTTACTGAAAATGGTCTCTTGGACCTGTAGGAAGTTAGATACCCACCCTTCTCCTAGAAAAATGAGGTAGTTTTGGAAATATTAAAAGGGCAGAATATTTTCCCTAAAAGGGAGGCAGAAACTCAGCACCCCCACCTTTGTCAATGGGCCATTAAGACCTGGGCCAGTCTAGTCTACATAACAAAGATCTACCTCCTTCAGGCAGAGCCATAGTGATGATGTCTGTCCATTGTATTCGATGAGGACCTTGACATCTAATTGGGGTGGAGGGGCGATGTCAAGACTTGTGTGTGAATTGGATTAAAGCGAGGGAGAGGTGTGCAGAGTCAGCCTCACTCTCTCTTCCCAAATTCCATCTTGCTCCAACAGCACGACAAGAATCGAGACAGTTGGAGATAGGCTGGGCGCAGTGATTGACCAGGGCGTTCTTTTGTGTCTTGCCATGCTCTTAGCATACCACTTCACTTGCAGAGACCATCTTCATGACCATTGTCCTATTCTAGTAAGTTTCATCCTCTCAATCCACCGGAATCTGTCTTCACATGCTCAGGATAGACAAGTCCTTATCTCACGGAAGGTCAATGAGCCAACCGCTACTCTCAACCTGGTTTGGCCAGCCTGTCGAAGTTGTTGCCTGGGGTGTGGCTACTGTGCATGCTACAGCTACTAGGAGCCACAGGTGAGAGCTGAGTGACAGGTGGGGACCAAAGGTGGATGAGCTGCCCCAAAATCTGCCCTAAAACGAGCTGCTCTAAAAGGACATGACATGCTCCCACATCAGAGGTGCTACCCCTCCCTGAACACCCCATACACCTCAAGCCATAGTAGGAATTGCCAAAAGGCCTTTCATTACATCATCACCCAGCAAGGCTCAACCAAGCCTGGGACACAGACAGAGGTGGGTTCCTATCGGTTCAGACTGGTTCGGCTGAGTAGGTTAGTAACTTGGCCTGCCACGCCCCCAAACTGGTTCTATCGGCGGCAGCATAGGTGCCACCATCTTGTTTTTTTGCTTCTCCACATGCGCAGAAGCTTCTTTTTACTACTGTGCATGCATATGTAGTGCACATAAAGGATGCATGAAGCGGCTCTGTCAGGTCTGCCTCTAACGATAACCACGAAAGAATCCACTCAACTCCATTTGTAAGAATTAAGAGTACTTTTTTACTGGTTATGAAAAGAAAGCAGCGAGGTAAAGCAAGGTCTGAGACCCAAGCGCGCGAAATCATACCTATCAATATATGTCCAACCCCCTTTCCTCAAAAACCCCCACCCCATTGTCCAATGCACAATCCCCTTAGGCATCATGTGGGTTGCATCTTCAAGAGGATCTTCATCAGGATGGCATGGAAGACCGCTGACCTTGGTCACCGCCCAGCCCCAGCCAGTGGTATGCGAAGTAGATGGTGAGAACTTACTCCCTTCTCCAAATCTCCCTTCTGCACCATACAACACCATTCCCAATTACCAAAGCCCCTCCCTCCCCGTTTCAATGGCAGCCGAAGCAAGCAGCAAAGCAGAGGCTGACAGCGTCCCTGAGCAAACTGGCAGTAGCAGAAGCTGGAGCCCACCTCTGGACACAGACAACCTACAGAGTTGGCTCCTGCATGGCCCCATGGGAGTCTGACAACCAATCAGAATACAAGCTCAAATTCAAAAGCCCAGAGAGGGCATAAAACCCAGGCACTCTCAGCATCTCTTCCCTTTTTTACCCAGGACTAATGGTGGGTTACGGCCGGTACACCCCAGTACGCACCTACCGGTGCCTGCTGGGAGCACCAGGTACCGTTCTAGTATGGTGCTTTGGAGGTTCCACCCACCCGCCCTCCTTGCCTGTATTTGACCCCACTGGGCCATTTGTGCATATGCACGCAGTGTACGGCGCCTGCACAATGCTCCGCCGAGCAGCTGGAGGGTTGCAGG
Organism: Rhabdophis nuchalis; assembly: GCA_039707465.1. Lineage (NCBI taxonomy): Eukaryota > Metazoa > Chordata > Lepidosauria > Squamata > Natricidae > Rhabdophis > Rhabdophis nuchalis. The sequence goes on from CM077644.1 coordinate 230,176,061, forward strand.
GTGGTGGTGCACATGTGTGCATAGCGTGCATGCACGGGGTGGGCATCCAACCCCATCGCAGCATACCACTTGCGATCGAATCCGGAACTCATACAGCCAGGACCTCAAACCATATAATCCTGTCCACCATTAAACCATCTTTCCAAACAGCCTCCATGTTTCCAGTGCCTTTTTCCTCACTTGAAACTGAACCCAGAAGGACATTTCTTCCAACAGACACAATGAATGAGCCCTCCTGAAAAAGGCCCAAAATTTTAGACCTGTTCAGTCTGTGGAATTATTTTGCAAAACTGCTTCTGGTTGATGCTGTGTTTTATCTGTGGAATAACAGCACATTTTCTTTACTTTTGCTCATGTGAAATGGATTGGGTTCAGAAGCAGTGATGTCATTATAAGTACAGGGACTCCACACAGACATATCTACCATATTTTTCAGACGATAAGACGCACTGAAGTATAAGACGCACCATGATTTTGAAGAGGTAAATTTAAAAAAAAAGTTTTTGCACTCTACATAATAATAATAATAATAATAATAATAATAATAATAATAATAATAATAATAATAATAATTTTTTTTTCATTTTTTCATTTTATTTACATTTATATTCCGCCCTTCTCCGCAGAGGACCCAGGGCGGCGCACAGGAAATTTAAAAAACATACAGAATACAAAAATAAATACACAATTAAAAATATAAATTAAACCATCTTATCCTATGCTAAAAACCCAATTTCAAAATACCCGATTTAAAAGTCCCCATGGGAGGTTAGGCTAGGCCGGCTTGTTGGAACAGGTATGTCTTTAGACATTGGCGGAAGAGGCGGAGGTCGGTGATGGTGCGTAATTCGGGGGGTAGGTCGTTCCAAAGAGCTGGGCCCGCCACAGAGAAGGCTCTTCCCCTGGGTGTCGCCAGTCGGCATTGTCCGGCCGACGGCACCCTGAGAAGGCCCTCTCTGTGGGAGCGTATCGGTCTAAGGGATGTATGAGGCAAGAGGCGGTCTCGCAAATAACTAGGCCCCGAGCCATGGAGCGCTTTAAAGATGGTCATCAAAACCTTGAAGCGCACCCGAAAAACCACAGGAAGCCAATGCAGCTCGCGCAGGATCGGTGTTATGTGGGAGCATCTAGTGGCTCCCATAATCACCCGCGCGGCTGCGTTTTGGACTAACTGTAGCTTTCGGGTGCACCTCAAGGGAAGCCCCATGTAGAGAGCATTACAGTAGTCGAGTCGGGACGTCACGAGAGCTTGAGTGACTGTGTAGAGGGCAGCTCGGTCCAGTAAGGGGCGCAATTGGCGCATCAGGCGTACCTGATGAAACGCCCCCCTGGCCACGGCCGCCACATGGTCTTCCATGGACAGCCGGGGATTCAGGAGGACACCCAAATTGTGCGCCCTCTCCATGGGGGCCAGTGTTTCGCCCCCAATGGCCAGAGTTGGAGTAATCTGGCTGAACCGGGGTGCCGGAAACCACAGCCACTCAGTCTTGGACGGGTTGAGTCTGAGTCTGTTACTTCCCATCCAGGCCCGCACGGCTTCAAGGCACTGGCACATCACCGCTACGGCATCGTTGGGGTGGTTTGCGGTAGATATATACAGCTGCGTATCGTCAGCGTAGAGGTGGTACTCTACCCCAAAACCACGGATGATCTCACCCAGCGGCTTCATATATGTGTTGAACAGGAGAGACGAGAGGACCGAACCCTGAGGCACCCCACATGTGAGGGGTCTCGAGGTCGACCTCTGCTCTCCTGCCAACACAAATTGCGATCGACCGGAGAGGTAGGAGGAGAACCACCGCAGTACGGTGCCCCTCACCCCCAACCCCTCCAGCCGATGCAATAGGATACCATGGTCGATGGTATCGAAAGCCACTGAGAGGTTTAATAGGACCAGGATGGAGGAACAACCCCCATCTCTGGCCCTCCAGAGATCATCTACCAACGCGACCAATGCCGTCTCGGTGCTGTGCCCGGGCCGGAAGCCGGACTGGCGCGGGTCCAGATAATCAACTTCCTCCAGGTGACGGGGAAACTGTTGTGCCACCACACTCTCTACAACCTTCGCCAGAAAGTGAAGGTTGGAGACCGGACGGTAATTAACTAATAATGCTGGGTGCAGAGAGTGCTTCTTCAGGAGGGGCCTCACCATCACCTCTTTAAGGGAGGCAGGCAAGAAACCCTCACTCAGAGAAGCGTTGACAACCTCCTGGAGCCAGCCTCGTGTAACCTCCCAGGATGCCAGTACAAGCCAGGAGGGACACGGGTCCAATAAACATGTGGTGGCTCGCAGTCGCCCACGTAACCTGTCCATATCTTGGGAAGTAACAAGAGTCAAACTCTTCCCACAAAACTGTCTCAGGACCTGCCTCGGGGCATCCCACTGGGCCATCGATGGAGACTAACTCGCTCTGAATCTGAGCGATTTTATCCTGCAGATAAATCCCAAATTCCTCTGCTCTACCCTGTAATGGGGTTTCCCGCACCCTCTGTTGAAGGAGGGAGCGGGTCACCCTAAACAGGGCGGCAGGGCGGTTATCTGCGGATGCGATGAGAGTGGCACAGTGATGACGTTTGGCCACTCTCAGCGCCACAAGGTAAGTCCGTAAATGGGCTCTCACCTGTGTTCGGTCAGATTCAGACCGAGTAGATCTCCATCTCCTCTCTAGGCATCTCTTGTGGCGTTTCATCACCCTTAGCTCCTCGGTAAACCAAGGAGCCATGCCTCCCAAGCACTCTGCAGGCCTCGGGATTTTTTTTGCAAAAAAAGGAGGGGGCATGCAGAGGCTTTGGGAGGCTTGTAGAGTGCTCCTGGGGGCTGAGAGGGCAAAAATGGCATGTTTCTTGCTCTTTTTTGCCCTCCCCAGCCCCCAGGAACCCTCTGGAAGCCTCCCAAACCCTCTGCACATCTATTTTTGCAAAGGGGGCGGGGTTTTGGGAGGCCAAAAATGCTGTATTCCGTGTATAAGACGCACCCAGATTTTCACCCTCTTTTTTGAGGGAAAAAGGTGCATTTTATACTCCAAAAACACCTAAATATTTAGGTGGAAAATAATCCTTTCCACCTAAAGAAACAAACCTAACCTGTATTTATCCAAAATAATTCTGCTATCATAAACTGATTACCGGCAGTCCTCAACTGACATTTGTTTAATGACTGTTCAAAGTTACAACAGCACTGAAAAAGTGAATTATGACCATTTTTCACACTTGCAACCATTGCAACATGTCCCATGATCAGGTGATCAAAATTGGGATGCTTAGCAATGTCTTTTGAGGGTTGCAGTTTTGTCGTGTGATCATCGTTTGCAATCTTCTGACAAGCAAAATCAACAGGGAATCCCGATTCATTTAACCATCGTGCTACTAATTAACAACTGTGTTGATTTAAGAACTGCGTCAAGGAAGGTAGTAAAATGTGGCAAATTTCACTTAACAACTGTCTTGCTTAGCAACAGAAATTTTGGGCTCAATTGTGGTCGTAAGTCAAGGACTATCCTGTATACAAGCCCAATTTTCCGTTCTGTGTCATGTTTATAATATGAATTATGCTGGGTTTTGTGCAATTGAGGTTACACAACTTTCTGGATGAGATTTGGCTCTCAAGGAGCCAGCACACAGCTTTTAAAACTGCAATGGAAAACTCAAGCATGAGATCCAAATGTTTAAAAGCCAGAAGTTTTATTTAATATTGTATGGGATGGAGGTATTGTTAATTGAGGCAGGGGGCAGAGGTTGGCTAGAGTTCAGCATACTGGAGCCCAGAAGGGAAATGAGGATAAGCAACACGGAGTTATGAAACAGGAAAGCACTCGCACAGAGGAATTGCCATTCTGGATTGCATTAAAAGGAAGCAAGAGAGACAACCATTGGAAGGCCATGGCAGTGGTGGGTTTCAAATTTTTTTTAGAACCTCTTCTGTAGGTGTGGCCTGCTTTGTGGGAGTGGCTTTCCAGCCATGTGACCAAGTGGGAGTGGCTTGCCAGCCATGTGACCAAGTGGGAGTGGCTTAGCAGTTATGTGACTGGGTGGGTGTGACCAACTTGTAAAATCACTTAACAACGCTCTTGCTTAGCAACCAAAATGTTGGCTCAGAAACTCTGGCATTGAAGCACACAAGTCTTAAAGCTGTCAAGTTACAAGACCCTTGCACCCCTTAACCTTTAGGAAAAAAAACCCCCAGGGTTGCTCAAACTTGCCAGCTTTAAGACTTGTGGACTTCAACTCCCAGAAGTCCTCCTCTCGCTCTTCATCTTGATGATGTGCGGATGGGCGGGGGGAGGGAGCTGGAACCGATTCTAAACGGCACTGTGGAACCTCTTCTATAGAAGAGGCTAGAACTGGCAGGAACCCACCCCTGGGCCATGGCTATGCTCAACTCGGCTTTCAGATAAGCGGGAATTTCCCAGTGTGAGTTGTTGCCCTATCAGGACAACAAACAGAATGAAAACAACACATAGAAAAGATTTAGACGCCAAGAAAGGGGCTGTGTCAGTGGGCAGCAAACTGATGTTGGTTTTGTTCCTTTTTAAGGAAATGAAACCATGTCCTTTGATTCATTCCAACACAACGATTCCATCCATAAGCGACAACGGTGGATGCACATGTTAAGGGAATGATTGTCAAAAGTTTCATGGTGAATCATTCTACAGAAGAGAAAGGGAAAGATCATTTATAGTAATTAAGGTGGCAGGTACTCCCTTACTACTTCCGAGGACAATTTTGTTTAATTTATCTCTCTTTATCCCCAACAGTGGAAATTCACAAGCAGAGACATCAGAATACTGTTATACATTAACTTTTTTTTTACTTTACTTTTTTACTTTACTGCTGCATAGTAAAGGTGTTCTAACTCTCCCACCCACACACATTTCTTTTAAAAAGCCATCAAACCTAACTCCTCTCACTGCATCTTGTAAGAGCAGAAATCCAATCTTTGGTTTTTGTTGTTGCTGATTTTGTTGTCAAAAGTCTTAGACTCCTACAAGTCCCTGCAGTTTTCTAGACAACTTTTTCAGAAGTGATTTGCCATTGCCATTCCTAGGGCTGAGAAAGTGGCCCAAGGTCAACCAGTTTGCTTTGTGCTTAAGATTGTGTCCTGGGTTGGTGCCTTAACCACTGCCAAACTGACTCTCTTTGTTAGGCATTGGTTAATGAGGTACTTTATTTTCGCCTGTCCTAAATTAGGATGGCAGAGATGCCAAAATAACTTAAATAGCCTAGGCTACCATAGAATTCATCTGAAGAATGGTAAATAGATTACCTTACCTGTTATAAAAGAAGAGACAGACATTGCAATCTCTGGAACTGAAAATATATTATCCACTTAGCTTTCGTTAGCCTCTGCTAACATCGTCAGAGTGTAACTACTACCATTGAAGAGATATTTGCCTTTATACATCATTGATCAATTTGGCCATTGATGATGACGATGTTAGCAGAAGCTAACAAAAGCTGAGGATGAACAGAACCTCTGGAATTCAACTTTAATTTGGATTTCTGCACTAAATAAGAGGTTAGAGTGAAAGGCCATATCCAATTCTACAAGTCCGAAAGAAATTGCAGCAGCTGATTAAATTAACCTGCCAAACTCACTCTGATTTTTTTTAGCTTGGGTAGGAATCTTTCTGTGGTCTCTCCTGCCCTCTATGGGTTATCTTTTTAAAAAACAGCAATCCCTTTTTATATTGTGTTAAGTTGGAAGTTGCCTGAAAATGTATTTGTGACTATTTTAAGAGAAATAATTTTATAACCCTTGTGACTGTTGCCACATCTGCATTGTCACAGGATCAAAATTGAGGCACTTGGAAACCAGCCTGTATTTACAATGGTAGCCGCATCCTGGGGTCATGGGATCACAATTGGTAAATTTGCAACCTCCTTGCTAAGCCAGGGAATTCCCTATTGTCATTGTAAATTGAGGACTACCTGTAGGAAGCTTTAGGCCACTGGTGTCAAACTCAGTCTTGTCCCATAACGTATCGTGTTTTTTGCCAGGGTGGGCGTGGCCTGTGAATGATGCATCAGACCCATGGGCCAATAGTTTGACACCCCTGCTAGGCTACACCCTCTCTTATCTGACTGTTCCCAGATAGCATCTTTTCTTCCCCTCTCTATCTCGTAAACCAGGGGTCTGCAAAGTTGGCTCTTTTAAGACTGGTGGACTTCAACTACCAGAATTCTGGGAGTTGAAGTCCACCAGTCTTAAAAGAGCCAACTTTGCAGACCCCTGTCGTAAACCATTCCCATATTTATTTAATTTATTTATTTATTTATTTATTTATTTATTTATTTATTTATTTATTTATTTATTTATTTATTTATTTATTTATTTATTTATTTATTATTTAATTTCTAGACCGCCCCCTCTCCCCGAAGGGACTCGGGGCGGTGTACAGGTAAAATTAAAATTATCAAAATCATAACAATACATATAAACTAAAATCGAATTAATTAGTCCTCTGTACAAATTTCTAAAAATTAAAACTTAACCCATAAAACCGAATAAAATAATTTAAAATTACAGACTGAGGCGGGAAGCATGGAGTTAGGCCAGGCCGGCTAGATGAAACAAGTGGGTTTTAAGTTTCTGGCGGAAGGAGCGGAGGTCCGTGGTCGTTCTAATATCAGGGGGAAGGTCATTCCAAAGGGTCGGGCCCATCACAGAGAAGGCCCTTCCCCTGGGCGTCGCCCGCTGGCATTGCCTAGTGGCCGGCACCCGGAGAAGTCCCTCTCTGTGAGAGCGAATCGGCTGAAGGGATGTATGGGGCAGGATACGATCCCGCAAATAACTAGGTCCTGTGCCATGGAGCGCTTTAAAGATGATTACCTTGAAACGCGCCCAAAAGGCCACAGGCAGCCAGTGCAGCCCGCGCAGGAGCGGTGTTACGTGGGACTTTTAGTAACTCCCAGGACTGCCCGCGCGGCCGCATTTTGGACCAGCTGCAGCCTTCGGGTGCATCTCAAGGGGAGCCCCATGTAGAGAGCGTTACAGTAGTCTAGACGGGACGTCACAAGCGCATACCAGTGATGGCTAACCCTTGTGTTGCCTTGCGCGCGATAGCGCATGCACACATGCCCACACCCATAATGCAATGCGTGCATGACACCCCCTATGTGCTCCACTCCTGCGCATCCATGTGTGACCCCCTGCGCTTCCCCTCCCCACCATGCATGCACATACAACCCCCAGTGCTTTATTTTGGACCTAGCACGGCTCCCTGAAGCCTCCTGGGACCAAAATCAGGGTGCGGGGGGTGCACTGCACCACACCCATGCTCCCCCCATACCTCACACATGCACGCATGACCCTCCTGCTACCCCGTGCATGTGCACACATCTCCTGCATGTGCCCCTCCCTCCCGCGCATGTGCAGCAGAGACCCAAAAATCAGCTGGTCAGTGGGAGGCGTGCATGTGCGGTGGAGCTGAGCTGGAGCGACGGCTCACGTGCCTGCAGAGAGGGCTCCATGGGCCACCTGTGGCCCACATGCCATAGGTTCGTCATAACGGTCATCTACCATTATATCTATCCTGGTGTCCCCCTTGGAAAGGGCTACTCCAGAAGATGGGGAAAATGAACCAGGTTAAAAACTTTAACGGGGAAATGAATTTCTTTCTTTATTAAATTGCACCCAGCACTTCAGGATCTCAAGACAGCATACAGAGGCGTCCCTCCTCCTTTAAGGTAAATCATTCAATTCTTCCCAAGCTTTCATAATTTTTCTTCCATTCCTTATCATCTTGGAATTTTCAATTGCTATTTATTCCCTCCACCAACTGATCAATGACTAGGAGAATCCGTCTTCGTTTCTGCATGACTGGTGTGGTTTGGTCTTCTTGCAGATACTCTGGCGTTGAGAATAGATTTGCTTTTCCACTCAAGAAGCATTCTGAGAATCCAGCGTAAGAATGAAATCCCATTGAACGGTTGACCTTTTTTCTTTTTATAGCTGCATGAACTACATTTTCCAAATGATCAAGACACTGTTACAATGGAGGGGGGAAATACTCTGCAAATAAATAGACATCAAAATGGAAGGCTGGGCCATTTTTTCCAGAGATATGGAAAAAATGTGTTTATTCTTTTGGAAAACGTGTGTGCTCAGGCTGGATATGTTCTACCAGAATTCCTGTCTATTTATATTTGAATAGCTTTGAAGAGAAGCGGAGATGTTATCATCTCTTTTTTTAAAGAAGAGCAAGCACTGACGGTTTATGGAACACTTGTCAACCTGCATTCTTTATGCATAAAATAGACAGGAGGCTGGCACAGGAACAAGGCTGAAGATATACCTTCAGCCTGACCCTACTGATGCACAAAATGTACTGCCATAGCACCTCTTGACCTGCGTCATCCAATGTTAGTAGAATCCTCCTGAGGATCTGTCTAAACATAGATCTTAACAAATAGCAGTGAATTATATAGCCATTGTTGGGGATGCATGGAATTCGTTCTTGCAAGCCATTTGACTCTGACCCTTTATGGTTACCTATGAACATTAAATCATATATATATTTTTTTCATAAACAATTTTTATTGATTTTACAATTTTATGGGAAAAGGGAAAATGATAAGGTCTAATGATTACATTTTAGGATTTCCATGTCAGGGTCGGAGTTCGCCTCCGAGGCTTCATACTGTTGCAGAAAAAACAAGAGCACGAGACTTGGACTTCTGAAAATCAGGAAAAGTTTATTATGGCTACCATGATTCAGAAAGCTAGTCAGAGGCTAGCATCCAAGAATTCTGAATCCCGTCCAAAAGGGAATACAGAGTTTTATACTTCACTACAAGCAACTTTCATCATGTCTAGTTTCTTATTGGTTATATGATTATCGTCAAAAAAGAAAACCACAAACAAGGTGTTGATTATCATCTTTAAAGCGCTCCATGGCTCGGGACCTAGCTATCTGCGGGATCGGATCCTGCCTCATACATCCTCACGACCGATTCGCTCCCACAGAGAGGGACTTCTCCGGGTGCCGTCCACTAGACTTTGTCAGCGGGCGACGCCCAGGGGAAGGGCTCTCTCTGTGGCGGGCCCGGCCCTCTGGAACGACCTTCCCCCCGACACTAGGACGACCACGGACCTCCGCTCCTTCTGTCTCAAATTAAAAACTCATTTCTTCTGTCTGGCCGGCCTAGGATAGTCTCTCTGTCTTTGGGGTTTTATTGGGGTTTTATAATATTGCTTAGTTTTAATGGGAATTTTAGCGCAGGTTTAGATTTAATTTATTTTTAATGAAATGTTTATATGTATTTATTGTTTTACTGTGCCTGTGCACCGCCCCGAGTCCCTGTGGGGAGAGGGTGCGGTTTAGAAATATTAAAATTATTATTATTATTATTATTATATCCTGTTATTGCTAAGATGAACTTCCAACCGTTGTGGTTAAGCCCGTTGTCTGACTTGCCATCTAACTTGGCCTACTTACAAGCAGGTGCTTGCGGTTTGGCGCATCCTGTTGCAGCTCAGGAAATTCAGAAATTACAATACTGAAAAAGGGACCCTTTGGGTCATCCAGTCCAACCCCACATCATTTCACTCTTAACAACCAGGTCTCACTTTATGCCAATGCCCTGCCTCAATACAAATACATTTTTTAATGATATATAGTGGTGAGAAGTAAGCATATCATATTACATTTCACACATTCAATCATACTTTTTTTTTTTTTTAACATCCGTCTTGGTTATAGAAAATTTCAAACATAATTATTTTTGCGATCTGAGCCTCTTAGCTATGGTTTCTCCCTTCGCCTTCTCTTCAATGAGTGGAGCCACTGCTCCCCCTGTTTCCTCTTTTTCTTCTAGGAGGGGGGAGTGCTTTTTAAGAAAAGCCTCCGCCTCTCCTACTGTTTTGATTCTAACCCTACCCCCTTCCCAGTATACCAGCAACCCCTCAGGCATCAACCACTTAAACCAGATTCCCTTTTTGAATAATTAAAATTTCAAGACAAAGAAATCACCATATTGAAGCAGATTCCAAAAAAAATTCGTGAATTAAGAAGGAAATACTCCTCCTTATCTAAAAAATTGAACATTAAATCATATTTTCAAATGCAGTTCTACAGAGGTCTTTCTGGAGAGTCAGTTCCACTGAACTTTATTATTTCTAAGTTAGGTTAGAACTGCACTCTTAAGAACAAAACTCCAACCAAAGTTAATTACTTTTAACTTCTCACGGTTGTTCCACTGGGAGAGCTAAATAACTGTTTATATTTCTTAAATGGTCTGAATTACTCTTATCAGTCCTAATATAATTGGGTGCACCAATAAAGGAGAATATTTGTAGCTGAGGCTTGAAATGAGAGGTCCTTGGTACTCTCTGGACTTGGCTGTTTTCTTGCAGACTTTTCATTACCCAAACTAGTTGCACTGATGATGTTACCTAGTTTGGGTAATGAAATGCCTGCAAGAAAAACAACCAAGCTCTGAGAGCCACAAGGATCCTTTGCAATCTAGTTGTATCGGATCAGATCTGTATATTTAATTTTGATTTATTTGTATCCTTTGATTATTTTGACAAATAATTCAAGGAGGCACACATATGCAACATAACTTATTATATTACTAGCTGTTCCTGGCCACGCGTTGCTGTGGCCCAGTCTGGATAAATGGCCAACCAATCTGTGTGTAGACCCACACCTGCACACACAAACACATACACACAACCACCATATAACCTCCATCACCTACCTACTGTATTTCTCCCTCTCTCTATCCCTCTACCTACCTACCTACCTACCTACCTACCTACCTACCTACCTACCTACCGTATTTCTCCCTCTCTCTATCCCTCTACCTACCTACCTACCTACCTACCTACCTACCTACCTACCTACCTACCTACTGTATTTCTCCCTCTCCCTACCTACCTACCTACCTACCTACCTACCTACCTACCTACTGTATTTCTTCCTCAGAGTATTTTATGTCATAAAGGATGACATAATATCTGTGGCCCACTGCTTTCTCTGTACCCATTTACCTACCTTTTTTACAATTGTTTACATTTCTGTTGCTTGTACCTGGCACAGGTGTGACATCTACACAATCTATAAATATCATTGGTGCCATATTTGAAAGGAACGTTGTGTGAAAATTTGGAAGCGATCGGTGCAGTACTTTCGGAGATTAGTGGTTTTGAACAAACTCTTGTTACATTTTTATTTATATAGATTCCCCACAACAACAGCCCTGGCAAGTGAGAGAGAGTGACTGACCAAGAGTCAACCAGCTGCTTTCATCACTAAGGCAGGACTTGAACTCAAAGTCTTTCTAGTCCAAGGGTCGGCAACCTGTTGTTCTGGAGCCACATGTGGCTCTTTTATCTCTCTGCTGTGGCTCCCTGTCGCCAGTCGGCTCCACAATTGATAGGGCTTTCATTTAGGACAGGTAGAGGAAAAAGGATGCCACGCTAGGAGGAGACTCTATGACAGGGCAACCGGACTTCCAGTCAGCTCCAGAATTGAATGAGGGGGCTTCCGGTTAGGACCTTTGTGGCTGTTTGAGTGTTTAAGGTTGCTGACCCCTGTTCTAGTCTGATGCCTTAACTACTAGAGTCTAGACCAGTGATGGCAAACCTTTTTGGCATCAAGTGCCCAAACTGGAATGCGTGTTCACGCTAGAGCTCTGGAAACATGAAAACCAGCTGGCTGGTGTGCATGCGCATGCAGGCCAACTGGCCTTTGGGTTTCCGGCGCATGTGACCAGCTGGCACACCAGAACCCATAAGAACAGCTTGCAATGGCCCCTGTGCCCACAGGTCTAGATCAAACTGGCTGTTTATGAACACTTTTTGCTAAGGTTATAACAAAGTTGGTATAAGCATGGAAGTCAGTTCTCACACAGCCAAAGTTCACTTTTTAAAATACTACATCAGGATGGTACCCAAGAAAGGAACAGATGTCCAGTGTCTTCTGCTGAAATGAGATCCCCTTCTAATCCTTTAGAAAGCCAATCTGGTACAACTAAAAATAGGGAGACCATGAGTTCTGATTCTACCTTAGGAACAAAAGCCGGCAAAGTAACCCATTTAATGACAGCATGAATCTTATGAACATAACTCAGGGCTTAAGTCCAGGCTGCCTGTATATATTAGGCTTTGGACCTCACACAAGTACATCATCATTCTGCTATTGGCCTTTTTCAGGCTTTGTATAAGATTGAAAAAAAGATGCCGCTGCTTTAAAGAGACGATTCACAATATAATATATTGATAATATAACCCTTAAAGCAGCCAGCCTTTTTTTTTTTTACCGAAGCTTAAAAAAGACCAGCTTCTTTAATATACACCAAAGACATTGCATTCCTACAGGAACTGCCTGAAGTACTTCTGAGTCATTTCCAAAGTATGTACAGTCTTCATTTAAATACATTAACCTGTGATATGCCTGCAAACAAACTAAGAAACCTCTACTGAACCGCTTTTTCTTGGTTTAGCCCAGGGATGTCAAGGCCTGGGAACCAGATTAGGGCCAAAGGGTGCTTAGATCCAACCTGCAGGACCACCCTGGAAACAGTGAAGAACCAACCAACGGTGCCACTGCCAGCAAAAACAAAACTTGAAAGGGCTGCGGGTGGTCATACTGTTTTTGCTGGCAGAGGGCTGCAGGTGGCCATTGCAGCTGAAAACGGAGCTCATGAGGCCTGCAGGCAGCCCTCCCAAGCTCTGTTTTTGCTGGCAGAGGGCTGCAGGTGGCTATCACAGCTGAAAACGGAGCTCATGAAGCCTGCATGCAGCCCTCCCAAGCTCTGTTTTTGCTGGCAGAGGGCTGCAGGTGGCTATCACAGCTGAAAACGGAGCTCATGAAGCCTGCATGCAGCCCTCCCAAGCTCTGTTTTTGCTGGCAGAGGGCTGCAGGAGGCTATCACAGCTGAAAACGGAGTTCATGAAGCCTGCATGCAGCCCTCCCAAGCTCCGTTTTCACTGGCAGAGAGTTGCAGGAGGCCATTGTAGTCAGAAATGGAGCTCGAGAGCCCATCATCACTGGGAGACCATTCTAGTCCTGCCATAGGCATGAAGTCAGTGGGGTGTCCCTGAGCCAATCACACTCTTCTCAGACAGAGGGAGGAGGCAATAGAAAAACACTTTTGAAATCTTGCCAAGGAAACTGCAGTGACTTGTCCAGTCAGTTAACACTGACTTAAAGGCAAATCAAATAATAATCATGGTTTGTTATATTATGATTAGCCATTGCCCAAAGCCATCAAGGTCTTAACACTAATGAAAGGATTCTGAGTACAATAGGGGGAAGCTATTAAATTGAATGCTAATATAATTAGCAATAGCAATAGGCTTATATACCGCTTCATAGTGCTTTTACAACCCTCTCATATTGCCCTCAACAATCTGAGTCCCCATTTTACCAACCTCCGAAGGATAGAATGCTGAATCAACATTGAGCCGGTGAGGATCAAACTGCTGGCAGTCGGCAGAATTAGCCTGCAATACTGCATTCTAACCACTGCACCACCATGGCTCCTCACTAATCGTCAGTTTTTGCACCAAATATTTGCTTTGGGTAGTAAAGCTTTTTTTTCTAGATTTAGTGTATATCACTGGTATCAAGAAGGATGGTGATGGTACCAAAATGAGCGAGATGATGGATTCAGAACTGTGATGGAAACTCCAACACTTTTGTACACATTGGCAACATACAAAAGGAGCAGGATTTTCGTTGCTATATTCTTGCCTGCTTTGTTTCAAGTTACATTTACATGTGAGAAGACATTGCATTAATAACTTGAAGAATCTCGCACCCGATTGCGTTTCCGGTTTCAGACGCGGACGGACGCCTTTTACAGCACGTCCGCCGCTGTGTTCCTTTGACGGGCACCTTCGGGAGCAGGGAGGGCACGGCTGCCCCCCCCTCCATAAGGGCGGCTGCGGAGAGGCCTCCACATTGACGGCGGTCGGGGGGGCAGCCCGTTTCGCCCTAGAAGTTGAAGGACGGAGTGCGGGGGATGTTTTTCCCTCTCGCTGAAGGAGCCGGAACAATGGAGGATTTCCTGTGTGAGCTGAATTACCGGAGCTGAATGGCTGAGCCGAGGCTTCGGACTAAAAGCAACTGGAATGTGAGTTATTTGTTTTAAATCTTCTACATTCAACTTTTTGAACAGAAGAATTTAGAGGGGGAAATTCCCCCCTCGGAAATAAAAGCGGCATTGCAAAATCTCCCCCGGGACCGGGAGAGTGTGAAATGACATCCGTTTGATTGGCTTTAAAGGAAATGTTTTACTAAACAAGGAATTGCTACATAAACACAACATCTGAGTCTTGCTACATTTAAAATGGATCTGCAACAAAATTTCCTTTTTTCACCGCTACCAGCAGGGCGGAGGATGGACTTTCTTTGTTTCCAGAAGTGAAAGTTTCCTGTTTGCAAACATTCCTCTGGCTTAATAAGCTAAACAAGACTAATTTAAAATATACATAAAAGAGCTTACTCTAGTGACTTTCAGTGCTCCCACCTATTGTGAAACCTTCTATTTTGGTCCTGTTTTGGGAAAATATAATTGGCTTCTCTCCTTGATCTTCACAAACGCTAATCGAACTCTGATAAGACTTTCTCTTTGTTCCTTTGTCTCTGACTTCACGGACTGTCAGCCCACCGGTGCCATCTTCTTTCCTTTGTTCTCAAAAAGATTTAACACTTTTAACCATGGCAGCAAGAAAGCCTACACCAGGCAAATCACAATCTGCTTCTACATCTACTAGACCAAGTCCAACCTCACAGCCAAAAATTACTGAACTCCTCCAGAAGGAAACAGAAGCAACGGAGGTGAAATCACCATCGATGGAGGAAATGTTCCAGAGAATAATGAATGAAATGCAACAAATTCGGAAAGACAATTTAAGTACAAAGCTGGAACTTTTGGAGGCACAGAGAGAAATAACAAATAATAAGCAAAAAATTGAGGGGTTGGAGGGCGGGGCAGTTGGGATGAGGGAAGAGATAAAGGATTTTAAGAATGAAATTACAGATATCACAGGTCATATGTCTAGAATTGATTTTGAGCGCATGTCTTTTTTTTAAAGATTCGAGAATGTTCCTGAGTCAGATACAGAAAATTTAAGAGAATTAATGGCTACCATTCTAGCGGATTATACCAAAAAAAATAAAGAATATATCTGGGGGGACATTGACTTAATTTACAGAATCAATTCAGCATATGCCAGAATAAATAATGTACCAAGGGAGATACATATCAAATTTACAAGAAGGTCAACAAGACATAAGATCCTGAGAGCGCAAAGAGGAGGGCCTTTGATATATCAGCCATATTAAAGCAAATCCCGAAAAAAATCCAAGATATAAGAAGGAAATATTCCTTCTTATCCAAAAAATTACACAAAAAGGGGGTTTGGTTTAAATGGTTGATGCCTGAAGGAATGTTGGTGTTCTGGGAGGGAGGAAGAGTTAGAATGAAAACAGTAGATGAGGCCCAGGCCTTTCTTAAAAAGCACTCCTCAATCCTAGATGACGATGATATGGGAACGGGAGGGGCCACGGCTCTGCTTACTGGTGGGGTGGAAGAAGAAGAAACAATAGCAAAGAGACTCAGATCACAAAAATGATTTTCTCTTTCTTTTTTTTATATATAGTAATTCCTGCTAAGGATGTTTATAGAAACAAAATAATTGAATGTATGAAATTTTAGATTATGAAATTTGCGATTCGAAATGTATGTACCTCTTCCTATTTTTTTTTTATTCTTCAATGGAATTGATATTGTAAGAAGATTCGGAGGCGGTCACCAGCACCGATATGGAAGCTCTAAAATATTGTTAAAAATACCCCTTTCCTTTTATAAAATTGTAAAACCAATAAAATTACTTTACAAAAAAAAAGAAAAAAGAATCTTGCACCCTATTCTGGATCTTATATTTCATTAATGTTAACCATAACATAGGAATAAACAATGACTGGTGAGCTTCATAGAGCATGGAAAATAAAAACCAAATAAATTATATTATGTCATAATATTTGAAACTAGCCTGTATTTTTTTAAAAATCAAGCTTCCACTTCATGATTTAGCAGTAGGATGAAGGTATAAATTATACCATAGTGTTAAGCAGATGCTACAGAAAACGTTCACTGAGATTAAACAGACTAATACAGGGGTGTCAAATTGGCGGCCTTTGGCCCAGATGGGTCACACACAGGCTGCACCCACCCCAGCTCCGCTAATTGGAAAAACACTGTGAAACATCATGTGACAGTAACACGTCACAGTGAGTTTGACACCTGTGAAGTATTAGAACTGGTAGGATTTTAAAAAACTAAAATATGTGATACCAAAAAGAATTTATAACCTTATTTAGGCAAGTATTACTAGGCTAAAATTTTCCATTAATGGATCTAGCAAGAATTTAGCCTGATCTTTGGATAGATGAGAATGAGATTTCTCTGGAGTAATTTAGGAGATCCTGACAAATATAAACATCTTACATCCATAAAACTGAAGATTCTCTTTCTGGTAGTACATGGATTTTTTAAAAAAAGGCATTTATAACTTTGCTCCTGGTTATGAACCTGTTGCAAACAAAAATAAAAGATCAGAATGCAATTCTGATTCTGAAACCAGGTTTTCTAAACAGTTGGGGGTGTCACTTGATTCCTTCCTGTCCAGTCAAATCATCTATTTTCTCAGAAGGTGCGTTCTTAAGAATATACAACATACAGGACAGTTGTGCAATTCAGCCGGTTCTATCCGGTTCAGGCAAACCAGTAGCAGTGGCAGCGGGAGGCTCCACTCACCCACCTAGACATCATCACGTCCCATTTTTGACACTCTGTGCATGCACAGAAACATGCGTGGAGGTGGCACCTGCACTCACATTTGTGAACCGGTAGCGAAGGTAAGTTGATTTCACCCATGATACAGGAGGAATCCCTGGCTATTAATATTTGAAACTTCATCACAGCAACTGTTTGGTCATAGTTTAATGGAATCTCAAAGCCAGCATCAAGTTGATTGTTCACAGAAGTGGTAGGAAGTGATGCCATCTTCTTGGTATCACATATTTTAGTTCTTAAAATCCTTGTCCAGTTCTACAAGTCTGTTTCATCCCAAAGAGAGTTTTCTGTAGCATCTGCTTAACATCGTGGCGTAATTTTTCCCTTGCACAGTGCAAAGGTTGGAGGATATCACAGCTGAAACCCCAGGCATAAGGTTGAAGAATTAAAACATGGTAGAGCTGGATTGGAAGAAAGACAAGTTTGGTCTGTCACCTATGTTTGAGCAATAGCTGCAGAACTCAAAAAAAAAATCCCAACCACCAGATGAGAAGGAAAAGCTACACCAGGAAGTGATGTTCTCCGAAAAGCGTTTACGAGATTATTATGAGGAAATAGAGTAAACATTTCAAACAATTTCACATTGGAAGACCTAAAGTGATTTTGAAAACGTGGTGAAGTTCAGCTGAAACACTACACTGTCAGCTATCTTAAGTACGGAATAGAAATCAGTAGTAAATGCTATCTAGGTTTTGAGAGATCCTGGCTAACTTTCTAATGATGAACTAGAAAGATTTGGACTCTATCAAATCCATTTAAGCTTCCCAACTTGCACAAGACTTGTTTGAAAAATAATTGCTGAGACAGGATTAGATCATCTTGGGTGCCTTTGCTGTCGGTGACCTGAGGGATAATTTCATAGCATTTGAGCAGTCAAAACAGGTTCTATGTGAGGAAACGTCATAGATAATACAACTACAATGATATACCTGTTCTTTTTATGTTGTTACACTTTAACTTTTAAAGATTTTTTCTACCTTTTTCTCTGACAATGTATGCATTGTTTTTTTATTTGTCATTATTTTAAAGCAATAAAATAAAAATAATAACATGGATAATTCACTATCGGTTGGAGCCAGGTCTCGCAGCCTTTCTCCACTGCTTAGTTAATCTGCTATCCACCTGTCCTTGAGCAGCCTAAAACTATACAAGGGTAACATTTGTTGTTTCCATTGCCAGTCCCTCTCCTTTCCTTATGGTGTTCCTTACCACTAGAACAAAATGGTGGTGTCCTTATTTTGGCGCATCCAGATTATGCTGTAAGACACTGAGAAGCAGCCAGAGAAGAAAACCAGCTGGTGTAATAAGAGGCAAACCAACCCACAGTCGAAGGACATGAAAAAAAAACATTGCCTTAATTGCTTGCCTAGAAGTCCAGCTGGGAATTCTAAAATTTTCAAGGCTATTTCAAGTCCCATGTAAATGGCAACCCCCAAACAAGAACCAGAAAGAAATTTCAGAATAGCACCTTTAATACTAGTGATAATAATCATTTTATAATCTTTATATAGTCAAAGGCTTAAAACCTTCCATGTGGAAACATATTTTTAGGAATTGTCTAATTAAGTAATTATGTAGTCATCCAATCAGCCTTAGGCAAGGAAGGTCCACTTCTATATCTTCAGATGCCATGTCATTCTTTAAACAAGGGCTTGGTGATCAGGATTATAGCAATAGTATTTAGACCAGGGGTCAGCAACCTGCAGCTCTGAAGCCGCATGTGGCCCTTTCATTCCTCTGCTGTGGCTCCCTGTCACCGGTCAACTACAAAATTGATAGGGCTTTCAGTTAGGACAAGTAGAGGAAAAAGGATGCTGCACTAGGAGGAGACTCTATGGTGGAACTGGACTTCTGGGTGGCTTCCAATTAGGACCTTTGTGGCTCTTTGAGTGTTTAAGGTTGCCTGACATAGACTTATATATCTCACTCCATAGTGCTTTATAGCACTCTGTGAGCAGTTTATGGTGTCAGTATATTTCCCCCAACAATCTGGATCCTCTTTTACTGACCTGGGAAGGATAGAAGTCTGAGTCAAACTAGAGCCACCGTCAAGATTGAACTCCAGGCTGTGGGCACTGTTATGCTGCAATATTGCATTCTAATACATTTCACGACTATACATATTGTTGCAACAACTTTCAAGTTAGCATGTCTTTGAATGAGCCATTATGGCTATGATGCTGTAAAACTCTGAAGAGCCATTACAATGCAGCAAAGAAATATAGAACATTCTAATTTTTTTATAGTACTAGTCTCTGTTGATGGAGGACCACAAGGGTCTGCTAGGTCATAATGGAGGCCACAATCCTCTAAAACAGGTTTTCCTAAACTTGGCAACTTTAAAACACATGCACTTTATCTCCCAGAATTCCCCAGACAACATTACTAAGGAATTCTGGGAGTTGAAGTCCATGTGTCTTAACATTGTTAAGGTTGGGAAATTCTGTTCTGAAACCAATATGTTGCACTATTTTGATCTAAACCAGAGGTGGGTTCCAGCTGTTGCTACTGCCAGTTCGCTATGCGCGCATGTGCAGTACTAAAAAAATGCTTCTGCCCAATGAGCGCCACCGAGAGAACCAATTAGGGGCATGGCCAGCCGAGTTACTACCTATTTGGCCAAACCAGGCCGAATCGGTAGGAACCCATCTCTGATCTAAACCTAGAAATACCTGTGCAATCTTGAATATAGGCTATCTCCCATAATTATAACTGGAATATGAAAAGTATTGTTTTGGTGGATGGCTGATTATTTCAAACAGGTTTTCTAAATGTCCATACAGTCACTTTCTTGCATGGATTGCAGCATTCAAACAAATAAAAATATTACTAGGCTATCAGTGTACCAAAGCTAGTTACTGTTTTGTCTACATACATAACACCAGTTCCCAGGAGATTTGGGAAGATTTGAAAGTTATGATGAGGTTTGGTTTTTTTTTACATTAATATTACTTAATCTGAGAAATTTTGGAGGCAGTTTTAATCAAAATAACTCTTTTTCTGCAGAGTGAAAATGTTCATTATAAGCACATCCTGGAGAATAGTGTTTTATATATGTGGAGAAACATTGTGCTATTCTTGCAGCACACCCTGAATTGTGCAAGGCAGCCATCAATGTTCCTTCACCTTATATCTCCTGTAAAAACAAAACTACAACTGTCACGACTTTCTGTCTGCTAAGCTGCCTTTGATGAAAAGGTTTGTGCCTCACATCTGGCTAGGTCAATGTTAGAATGAATACGAGGTCCCACCTTTTGTCCTGACATCAGATGTATAAACATTTCTCAGATGAATGGGAGGTGAGGGAAAGGCTATAATTCTTCAAAACACTTCAGGAAATATTTGTAGCCATGCTTCTGAACTTGATTTATATTGTTTTTGTGTGTTTTTTCTATGTCTGCAATGCATACCATTGCTGACTCACATTTTAAATTCACCTCAAGAATTTCAAATAAAAGCCTCGATAGGTTGGATGCAATATATGATTTGTTCCAAGTTAGCTTGGTGAAACTGCCAAAAGTTTAGCGTATATTTGTTACAATTACAATATCAAATTATATTATCTAAGGGGCTGCCAGAAAGAAGAGGGGATCAGCCTATTCTCCAAAGCACCTGAAGGTAGGACAAGTAACAATGGATGGAAACTAATCAAGAAAAAAAGCAAGCTGGAACTACAGAGAAATTAGTTCCTAATTAGTTCCTAGAACAATTAATCAGTGGAAGGATTTGCTTCCAGCAGTTATGGCTGCACCATCACTGGAAGTTGTTAAGAAGAGACTGGATAACCATTTGTCTGAAATGGTATAAGATTTTCTGCCTGAGTAGGGGGTTGGACTAGAAGACCTCCAAGGTCTCTTCCAACTCTTATTCTGTGGTATTACAGGCCCACCATAAACAATACCGATACTCCTCAACTTACAACCATTTGTTTAGCCACTATTCATGTTGCAACAAAAAGTGTAACCTATGACTGGTCCTAAATTGCAGCATCCCCAAGGTCATGTGATCAAAATTGAGGTACTTGGCAACTGGCATGAAATGACAATGGTTGCAGCATCCCAGGGTCATGTGATCATCACTCGTAATTTTCCCGACTGGCTTCTGACACAGTCAAGGGGGGGCGGAAGCTGGATTGGCTTAATGACCAAATCATTCATTTAGCAATTGTGATTCACTTAATAATCATAGTAAAACAGATCATATAGTTGCCCAAAAGTCACTTAACTGCCTTGCTTAGCAATGGAAATTCTCATCCAAATTGTGGTCGTAAGCCAAGGACTACTTGTCATCCACTCTATCAGGCACATTCATGCCTTGGGTTTTCTCCTCTCCCATCACCTCTATCCAGAAGTAGAAGAAAGTGAAGGGATGGCATCCAGATCTATGGCAATGAAGACTTTCCAAGCGGAGAGAGAAGATCTATGTGGAATTAGGATCAAGCAATGACTTTATAATCATGAACCATTTTGTGTAGATAACACAATAAATGATTGTTTGGAAAAACCACTGAATTTATTCTGCCCGAGTAGCTTAACTTCTGCACATTGTGCTAAGGCAAACTGTATCATGGTTTGTTCACTTTTGACCTGTAGGATGTGAAAAGTGGCTACAATACACTCCCTGAAATTGTTAATATTTGTTGCGAAGTCATATCCGACCTATCGCAATCCCATGGACAATGCTCTTCCAGGCCTTCCTGTCCACTACCATCCTTTGGAGTCCATTTAAGTTCACACCTATTGCTTCGGTGACTCCATCCAGCCACCTCATTCTCTGTCATCCCTTCTTCTTTTGCCCTCAATCATTCCCAACATTAGGCTCTTCTCCAGTGAATCTTTCCTTCTCATTAGGTGGCCAAAGTATTTGAGTTTCATCTTCAGAATCTGGCCTTCTAAAGAGCAGTCAGGGTTGATCTCCTCCAGGACTGACCGGTTAGCTTGCCTTGCAGTCCAAAGGACTTGCAGGAGTCTTCTCCAGCACCAGAGTTCAAAGGCCTCTATTCTTTGGCGCTCAGCCTTTCTTATGGTCCAACTTTCACAGCCATACATTACAACTGGGAAAAACATAGCCTTGACTAGTTACACTTTTGTTGGCAGGGTGATGTCTGCTTTTTAGTATGCTGTCTAGACAATTTATTCCCTGAAGTGCTTCACCCTAAAGCTTCCATTAAGCAGAAGCTTCTACACAGTCTGTTGGATTTGTTGAAGAGTTTTGCACACTGCAACTAATTGGAAAACTGCTCTTTAAAAACAGAGGGTCTGCCTGCATTGTTTCTGGAAGCAGCTTGTACGATTGCTTCCCTTAAGAGATGAAAGAGAAGCAACCTTCTGAAGTTTTCTAAACCCCCAATGACCTTACCAGGTTATGTGAGTACATGGGTTAGGACGTGTAGCTTTGATTTATTCGTCAAGCCATGATAAGCAACTCCCACACTTTGTGGCAGTATTTTTTGAACCACAAAGGCCAGGCTTGCAGATAACAGCAGCCGCCGCCATTCAAATTAGCCCAGGGTTCATCCTTAGACTGAGAAGACAGAGTGGAGAAAGTAGATAAAATCACAAGTTCATCAGTTTTCACATGGTTATAAAACAAATGGAACCCACATCAGAAAAAAGGAACTGTGAGTAGGAAAAAACACCGCAATGACACATATTCTTCTAGGCGTCCCGACGTTAATATTTCATCACATTTTGCAAAAAGGTTCGGTCCTTTCATTTTGCGGCTTCCCCATTAAAAGGTAAAAGTATGTACTAGTTGTTCCCGTCTCTAGGGGCCCCTGTTCATCTCCGTTTCAAAACCGAAGAGCCAGCACTCTCCGAAGATGTCTCTGTGGTCATGTGGCCAGCACGACTAAACGCCTTCCGGCCAAAGGTGGTCTTTATTTTTCTACTTGCATTTTTACATGCTTTCAAGCTGCTGGGAGCTCACTCCCTTACAGAGCTAGGAATTCGAACTGCCAAACTGCCCACCTTTCTGATTGACAAGCTCAGCGTCTTAGCCACTGAGCCACCCTTCCCCATTAGGATCCCGTTAGGTCCGCTACTGGCGCGTGAAGAGCGCGCGGGAGAAAGAATATGACACACCTGAGATTCTCCTCAGCAGCCCCAAAGAAGTAGGTTTCTTCCCCCCTCCCTCCCTCCCGCCCCCGTCATTACCAATCCACCACCACCACCGCGCAAGCGCGCTCCTGAGAGTCCACCGGCTCGCCAGGTGCGGGCGCGTGCCTGTGGCGCTTTTTCGCACCTGTTCCCTTGCGCCCCACCCCTCCCTCGCTCCCTCCCTCTCTCTTTCCCTCCCGGCGCGCGGGCGGGCGCGCGCGCGCCTGCCTCCCGCGGCCGCTCTCCTCTCGGAGGCCAGAGCGGCTCTCTCGGGGTGAGGCGAGGCGAGGCGAGGCGAGGGGGCGGCGCACCCCGCTACCTGGGCGAGTCACGTGGGCGCTTCCTGGCAAGGGGATGGGCTTTCGCTTGTCAGAGGTGCCGGGGAGGGACGTCGAGGGAGGGGTGTGTGTTATGGGTGTGTGTGCGTGTGTGTGTGCGTGTGTGTTTCCTTCCTTCCTACCTTCTCCCCGGGTGTCCAAAACTGGACCTGCTGTCTTCGCGCTCGCTTCGCCTCTGCCCGCCTTCCCGGGTTTCTCCTGCGGCGGCGAAGGCGAACCTCTGGCGCGAGGAAACGAAAGGACGGGGAGGAGGAGAGGAAAGTTGGGAAACTTGTTCGTCAACTCCGCCGGCTGTGCAGCCGCTGGTGGCCGGGGAGAGAGAGCGAGCGAAAGAGAGAGCGAGCGAGGGAGCGCGCATGAAATAAAGAGCATGAAAGCCGACTGAGCGACGGTCGCAGAGGGGGGTTCCGCTTGGAGGCACCGGGGGTGGTAAGCGAAGGGACGCTGGCTGAGGGGTTGGGGGCGGGGGCGGGGGAGAGGGAAGGAAGGGTGCCGCGGATGGGGCGGGGAGGGAAGCCCTTGGAAGGCTTCCCCGGGCTTTGTTCTCCCCTGACAGTCCGCTGAACGCGCCGCTGCCCTGCGGTCGCGCTCCGTTTCTTCAGATGGACCTGTCGCCAGAGTGGACTACAAATCCCACTTTCCCCGCTGCCCTCGGTGTGATGGGCGTTATTAGGGAAGCATCTGGCACCAGGTGGGAGAAGGGGCTTGGCAGCAAAAGGGGCGTCAGAGGGGGGGGGGGCTGCTGACATGAGGGGGGGGGGCTGCTGAGTGTCTCCCCCCCCCCCCCTTCCTGCTTCCTTCTCCCCAGATCTTTGGTACGGATGTTTTGGTCCTGTTTTCGGCTTGTCGGGCGTGGATTTGTGCAGGCAAAATTGTGCCCCTTGTGCAACAGGTGATAGAGAACTTTTCGTTCGGCCTTGAACTAGTAACTTTGTGCTAAGTGCAGATAAATATGCGTGTGTGAAAGGAATAAATCACATTATATTCTGGCTCTGATTTGCTCTCCTTCCCTTTAATATTTAATCTAGTGATCAACTTGTTTTCTCGAATTTTTGCCCTTTTGCAAATGTTAGATAGATAGATAGATAGATAGATAGATAGATAGATAGATAGATAGATAGATAGATAGATAGATAGATAGATAGATAGATGATAGGGAGAGAGATTGAGATTATATAGATAGACAGACAGACAGACAGACAGACAATCTATAATTTCTCAGATGGATCTTTTCTATCTTCAGGCTTGAGAATATCTTGGGCTGCTGTTTCCTTATTCGTGTCATTAGGTGCACTGACAGCTCACAGGCTAGCGCTGGGTACAGATGGGCTTCTAATGGTGAAAAGTGTCTATGCTTCTGAATAAGATCCTTTTTGGTATTTTGGCTTGATAACCGCCCCAGTTAAAGATGGGGCAGAAACTGTTATTGCAGTTAGGAAATTCTTTGTCCTTTTAAAAACAAAAGGCAGAGAAAAAAAAGTCAAATAGTTGAAGACGCAATGCATAAATAATTTTGGGGTAGAGCAGGGGTCAACAACCTTTCGGATCTCAAGGCCCACTAAATTCATAATTTTAAATCCCACAGACCACTAATATGAATTTTTAAAAAAAGATAAATAGTATTTAGTGCAATATAAAAAATGCAAATAATTTTCTGCTGAATTTGTTCACTTTACTTATGAGAAAGTCACAAAATGTGATCTAACCTTGGGACACTGCAGTGGTCATAAATATGAACCTGTTGCCAAGCATCTGAATTTTGATCGCATGACCATGGGGATGCTGCAAAGGTCATAACTGTGATAAACAGCAATAAGTCACATTTTTCAGTGTAATTTTGAATGATCACTAAATGAACTGTTCTAAGTCAAGGACTACCTGTGCTGAAATATCCTGTGCTTCTCCAACGCTTGACAAAATCAGAAATGAGCAAGAATCTTGTCTCTTCTTTCTAATCCAGCAGTTGGACAAGGATCTGAGTTTCTTGAGGAATTCCTCAAATATCATAATTTTCATATCCCTTGTTTTTGTTAGCAAAACTTTATTTTTATTATTTCAACTTATATGGCCACTCATCTTAAATTCATTACATTGGGAAATTAACACAGTTTATAAACAGCATAAAAACCCATAAGACAATAAAAACTATGTCACACATAAAATCCACTGTCAACGTAAAAAGCAGAACCACCTTCAAGAAATCAGCACACTCATTCCATTCATCTAGATGAGAGGGAGTCAAACTATTCTCCAAAGCACCTGAGGGCAGAACAAGAAGCAATGGGTGGAAGCTAATCAAGAAGAGAAGCAACTTAGAACTGAGGAGAAATTTCCTGACAGAACAATTAATCAGTGGAACAGCTTGCCACCAGACGTTGTGAATGCCCCAACACTGCAAGTCTTTAAGAAGATGTTGGATAGCCATTTGTCTGAAATGGTATAGGGCTTCCTGCCTAGGCAGGGAGTTGGACTAGATGACCTCCAAGGTCCCTTCCAACTCTGCTATTGTATTGTATTGTATAGATCTCCAGGCCCAGTTGGAAAACTAAGTCTTTAAAGGCCTTGGAAAAGACTGAAGAGCTTGCGAACAATCCAGACACTGGGGATTTGGGAGATTTGTTTCAGAGATGGGCTGCTCCTGGTTTGGCCCAGTTGTGGCAACGGCAGGAGTCTCCGCCCACCTGCTCGGACACTTCTGCGCATGTGCTGAAGTGTGCGCACGCGCGAGTGCATGAGCAAACCGGTAGTAAAGAAAATAGAAATGCACCACTGATTTGTTTATTCAGCATATGGCATATCAAAGAAATATCATGCATGGACTAGCAATATATACGGTACTAACATTTCACCTAGTGTAAAACCCAATAACATATAGATGTTATAAAGATGAGGGTGAAGGTTCATTCTCTGACCTTGTGGTTGGTTTCCGAACATTTCATTACCAGGTTGGGTAACAACTTCAGTGGAGTTTGGGGAATGTCGATGTTCTTCTGTTTATAAGGGCTTCAGGTGTGGATATGTCAAGTGAAGGTCTTCTGATGGGTCAGCTGTGAGTTATTAGTGAGAGTCTTGTGATGGGTCTTGTGATGAGGTTACATTAGGCCAGGTTCATCGGGAGATGGGCTGTTGGGCTTGTGTGGATTTGTTGAGAGTCGGTCTGTCTCTAATCGGCTGTGTGGTTGATTTGGATTCTGAAGGGTTCGTAGGCTGGTTGTAGGTCAGTGTGTCTGTTGATGGAATTGTTTATGGAGTGTTAAAAAGATGTATGTTCAAATATCATTGTCTAGGACTCTTTTCACTGAAGCACAGCAACTAGTTGGTATATAATTATAATCTGACTGAGGGGAACCAATAAGATGAATATAACAGTAGGATTTAGCTAACAGTGGATTAGCATATTGGGCAATTTACATGTTGCTTTTCATTTTGAGGAGAAGTCCCCTGCAGTCTATATGGAAAGAGTCAGTTCTTTCCAACAACTATCTAACTCTTTGCCTACCCAAATCTTCATTTTGACATAAGAAGTTACTTGTATGAGTAACAAAACGTCTCAGTTTTAATAAACTTTGGTCCGTTTGCTGTCATTTCACCCTTTTAAGATATTGAAGTGCAGCATTGTTGATATTTAAAAAAAATCAGATGATGGTATATGCCTTCAGCCGGTCACAATGTGACCTACAGTTTGACGTGGGACCCCGCAGTTACACTGTGGGGAGTATACTATGCCCTGTTTATACAGAGTCCCAGCAGACGCCATGTGAGGTGTGAATCCTATTTGGGATGTCAGTTGCTGACATGGTAGTTCAAAGCCTGGCACCTTTTTTGTGGGTCATTTATATGTCTTACTATGTTTGGCCCTTCAGTGAGCAATTTGGCTTTCTGTGGGGAATCAATCTTAAAGTTGTGCAGATGTTGTGCAAGTGATTTTCGAGCTATTCCAGGGAGATTTATTATTATTCAGTTGAATTGAGAGCACCGATTTTTGCCCATTGCTTTTGAGTTTTTCACACTTAGGTTGAATCCACATGATACAGTATGGTTGCTTGGTTTGAGGTTCATTCATTGTACTATTTGAAACTAGTTGGTGTGGTTAGTTTATGGCTCAGTGGGCTGTGGGGACCCAGTCAGTTGAATATAATAGTAGGGTTTAGCTAACAGAGGGTTAACATATTGGGCAAACAAATATTTGCTTTTAATAGTTTGTATTAAAATAGTTCGTGTATCTAATATGAAATACATTAAAAGAAAAGAATATAGCAAATGTGGAACGGGAAAAAGAGACACCAAGAAAAAAGAAGATAAGAAAAAGAAAAGATGAAAAAATATATAAACAATTGGCTTTTGAGCTTCCTCTTGAATTGTATCCTCACATACAATTCCAAAAAGAAATTGTTGATTGTTAGTATGAAAAGTTTGAATTGTATACTTTTTCAATATTTTATATTATTTTATATTTGTATATTATTTTATATTTGTATATTATTTTATATTTGTATATTATTTTATAATTTTTATATTTATATATTTTGTACATTTTATATATCTGCTGCCCATCTCATTTTGAAGTGACTTCAAAGTTAAGACATGGAATAAAATTAAGGAGGATATGTTAATATGGGAGAAATTAAAATTGTAATTGTTGGGGGAAATTTATGTGATAAAATGGTTTCAGACAATAACTGCTTTTACAATTGAACCATTCAAGCAAGAGAAAACACAATCTTAATAATATATGACTCTTAAAAATTTCAAGGATGCACAAAGCTCTGTTCTTGGAACTCAATGAAAAGTATCCTCTCATCTTTTACACCCCCCTCCCCATCCTTCGTTTAATGAATTAATGCATAGACTGGGGTTGGTTTTTGTTGTTGTTATTGCTGGTTTTATTAGCTTAGCTTTTTACATTTTGATTATGTTCAGTATGTTTTTAAAAAGTCTGTGAATGGAAGTCATGAAAGAATAGCATTAGAAACTTTCTAAGTAGCATATTTTTAAAAGTCATTTTTACCTTACTGCTGCATTCTAAAAAGTAAATTCTACATTCAAAACAATAGCTACAATATTACTCAAATTCAGTTGCTTTGCCCCTATTTACAGAAAAATAGCAGTAGTCATGCACATTTGCATGATCAGTAGACCTGAGTGACCTTTCACTCCCTCCCACGGTGGCAATTTCCTGGGGAAAACAGCAACATTCATAAAGTAGAAGGGACCTCAGAAGTCTTCTAGTCCAAATCCCTGCTTAAGGCATGATGAGCCTTATATCATCCCAATCAAATGGATGTCCAGTCTATTTTTGAAACATCCAGTGACCCATAACTCCGGGAGGCAAGCTCTTTGATTGATTGATTAATTGCTCCCATATCAGAAATTGTCTCCTTTCTTTTAACTTAGATTTCTCTTTAATCAGCTTCCCCCCATTATTCTCCTGTCCTCAGGTGCTGTGGAGAATATGTCAATCCTTTGTGACATTCCCTCAAGCATTGGAAGATAGTTATCATGTCCCCCTCGTCCCGAGGTCTTCAAAATTAGCAACTTTAAGACTTGTGGACTTCAACTCCCAGAATTCTCCAGCCAGCTGGCTGGAAACTTCTGGGAGTTGAAGTCCACAAGTCTTAAAGTTGCCAAGTTTGGGGACCCCTGCCCTAATCCCTTCTTTTTAATAAGCTAGACATGCTTAGCTCCTTCAACCATTCATCATAAGATTTAGCCTCTAGATCAGGGGTGTGAAACTCAAGGCCCAGCGAGCAGATTTGGCCCACAGGGCGCTTAGATTTGGCCTGTGGGATCACCCTGGAAATAGCATGGGGCAGGCTCGCGGTGCCTCTGTCAACAAAAACAGAGCTCAGAAGGGCCGTGTTTTCCCTGGCAGACGGTTGCAGGAGGCCATCGCATCCAAAAACGGAGCTCAGGAACACATTTTCTCTGACAGAGGGCTCGGGCGACTACAGGCGCCCCCAACATGAGTGACGTCGAGCTGGCCATGCCCATCCTGGCCATACCCACTCCGGCTCCCTGATACAGCTCTTAATGAAATTGAGTTTGACACCCCTGCTTTAGATCCTTTGCTGGCTGGTTAAATTTTGCAAGGTGAAGAAGAATGGGTGGAGCTGCTGAAACCTCAGGCAGGATCGCTTGACACTTCCAATTTTTGCTGCAGGGCTGTTCTTGAGTGCGGGGGTGTGTATTCTTCCTTTGCATTCACCACATTACACAATTATTTGTGAATAAGCACAATTAAGCAGAATGATTGCCTTCATTCTAAGACGTAATATGATTTGTTCCATTTGCATACATTTAGCTGCTTTAGGAACACAACCAAAGATGCCTTATTCAGTAAACAGTGATTTTTTTCATGGATGAATAATGGGAATTTAAGCTTTTTATTATAGGACCAAAATAGATATTCAGGAACATTGGTTTAGAAATCCTTTCCTGGTCTATGTTGCTTAGCTCAAGAGATATCTGTTGGTGATTCACCAGAGCAGGAATTTCAGCAAGTTCCAACTAGACTCGAAAAGTGAGGTTGGTCTGGAGATACCACAGTTTCATCCAGAATTCGGTATGACCTTCAAATATGTACACTATTTACTCAGAGATACAGATTTTTCCATGTTAGATATGGCAAGTAAATATATTGTTTTTAGAAGTAAGAGAAGGTTATTTTCCATTTAACAACAATTAGACGTTATTTGGGTTGGTGAAATTGTGACTTTCAGCCCTGTCTCTCACTGTGTTGCTGTTGGCACCTTGGTGTTAAAACAAAGAAAATTCATTTATTTTTTCTTTAGGAAAATTTATATAGTAAACATGTTGGGACTGGCATAGTTCGTGTTTTGTTTCCATAAGTAAGCATAGCTTGTAGCAGTGTTTTTTTTTAAGCATCCAGGCTAATTGACTTTAATTAAAGACTACATTGGATAACAAATTAGATCAAAGTTTAACCACACCATGTCAATTTTGAGTATGTTACAGTTGAATTGAATTGGGGAACATTTTCTAAAATCATTGGATACTTAGAGCCAGACTGATTTCTTGGCAGCGATATAGAAATGGTTTGTCATTACCTTTAAGGGTCCCCCACTTATCTTGAGATTTCCTACTACTCTCCTATCTTAATACCCTGTTTCCCCAGATAATAAGCCCAATTGGACTTTTGAGTGCATGCGCTAAAATAAGCCCTCCCCTGAAAATACGCCCTTCTCGAAAATATTGCAACACAGTAGCAGCCATGAGGTGACCATGCTCACCATCTCCTGTACCTCAAAAACAATAAGACCTCCCCAAAAATAAGACCAAGTGCTCATTTTGGGGTTCAAAAGAAAATAAGACCCTGTTTTATTTTTGGGAAAACACGGTATACTAACTAGCTCTTACTCTACTTAGTGTTTTTCAAAATTAATCAGGTTTTTCTCCATCATTGGATAATATTTCTGCTAGAAGATTTACAGTGGTCATAACATCAAAGAGTATGAACAATTTACTAGTTCTGAATAGTCTGTATTGTGTTTCCAGCCTGTTCTGCATTAATTCCCTTGTGCTTATGGTCTCAGAACAGTGTAAGTTTTGCCTGTGTAACTAAAGGACATTGATATGAGTTTTGTCCCTTGGCTCATTGTCCTGGCTTAAACAACATCAATTTATCACACAATTATTTATTTTGTTGCAAAGGGAACAAAATAGAAGAAACTACTGTAGTGGAAGGATGGCATGAATGTTTCTTCCACATTTAAGCACTTTATGTATATTCAGTCAGTAAAAGTGAAATCACAAATATGTACACTTGTAAGTATTTCGAATTAACACAGGACTTGTAATAAGCACGCAAAGGATTAGATTGGAAATCGGATCACCTAAGAAAACTACAATATAAAAGAATTGTGTCCAACTACATTCAGTTTACCTTGAATGTAGAATTTGAGGTGTGCTTGAGCAGAAATCTGAAAAGTTTTGCCAACAATGGAAGTCAGATCTACAATTCTTTATGTGACTCATGATAACAAAGTAGATTTTCTACTAGAAAGGGAATTTTGTTTCGCAAACTGTATGTAGGAGAAATAATCTGTTTACTAGGGGTGAAATAAATCAAGCGCTGCTCTTTGAGTAGACCAATTTCAGCTTATATAATAATGTAAATATATTGAATCAAAACTATATCTTGGAAAAAGATAAATCACCAGTTTGTGTTTTGATCTAATCAACTTGTTTATAACACTTGTTTCTAGTTTTTAATGGATTTTATATACTGTGTAGTTTTGAGGGGTAAGCATGTGTTGGTGTACATGTACAGTATATATGTGTGTATGTGTAACTACAGCCTTAGTAGACCAGGAAGTAATGCCAATTGCATAAGTTTTCTTTTACACAATGTAAAAGGAGCACGATGGAACAAATAGTTCCTTGAAAGTTCAAATTTAGAAGATATGGAGAGGGTAAATGACATCATTTTGCGCATTGAAAACAACTGAACCATTTCTACATGGAAGGAAATAACCACAGATAATCCTCAACTTACAACCATTCATTAGCAAATGTTATAACAGCGCTGAAAAAAGTGACTTAAGACCAATCCTTACACTTATGGCCGTTGCAGAATCCCTGTGGTCAAATGATCTTGAATCAGGTGTCTGGCAATTGGTATGTATTAACAATGGCTTCAAAAAACTGTTTAAAAAAAAAACTGTTCACTGTTAAAAACAGTTTTAAAAACTATTAACTTTTCCACTATATTTTGCTGCTCTCTGGTGTGAAATCAACAGCAACCGCAGGTTTGCCCCACTGTAAAGGTGGAGAATGAATGGTTTTCGCAGAAGTCAACTTTTACCATTTCATATTACATTACTTTGTGATCGAGGTCTAGAAATAATTAAGCAGATATCTCTGAAGATTTAAGAATGAAATGAAGCTGATGGTTTACTTATATTTTTCATTTTTTTTCATCCTCAGTGACTGATTCAAACTTTGTGCTAATTGAATGGATTGATGAATCACACTAAGCCAAAAACAAATAAACTAACTTTGCATTACATTTAAATTAAGGCATTTAACAGTCTAAGACAGCGATGGCGAACCTTTTTTGGCTCGCGTACCATAAGGGGGGGGAGCGCAGGGGGGTCGTGCACGGGCGTGCCGCACCCATAATGCAATGCAGGTCCCCCAGCATGCATGGGTGCATGACAGATGCTCTCCTTCCCATTTTTACATGCTTTTTTCATCCTCATCAGGCTCCAGAGGCTTTATAGGAGCCTAGGGAGGGCGAAAACAGCGCCCCCCCCCGGAGGCCCTTTAGAGGCTTCCATGAAGTCTCCCGAGGACTAAAAACGGCTCTATGAATTTGCTCATAGTTTTAGTTCTCCGGAGGTTTCAGGGACCTTCAGGAGGCTTCCCTGAAGGCTCTGGAGGACTAAAAATGACGCTATGAGCAAATTGGAAGTCTGTTCCTGAACTTCCGGTTTGCCTGTAGGGCCATTTTTTTGTGCTCCGGAGGCTTCAGGAAAGCTGAAACCTCCGGGGGGACCTCTGGGGGGGCGGGGAGATTGTTTTCACCCTCCCTAGGCTCCTATAAAGCCTCTGGATCCTTGGGAGGGTGAAAAATGGCTTTAAAAATGATTGAACTCAGCTGGCCAGCACGCACATGCGTACCGGTCATATCCCACCACTGATGTTCACACATCACCATAGCATAATGCATGTGAGCTCTTAGTTAAAACTATGGCTACAATAAACTACATTTAGACCAAAGTAACCCAATAACCATGATTTGAACCTTGTAGCAAATTTCAGATGGCCTGATAGGGAAAGGTAAAATTATGGTAGTTAGTTATGGTAGTTAGATGAGAGAAAAGGAGACAAATTAATTAAACTTCATCCAGGGTACGTAGTAAAAAAGAAACAAGAAATCCCTGGATTTGTAGTAGCAAATGTTCCACATGAAAACAGTAATTACTAATTAGTCATAGTTTATGCAGTTCCTAAACAATGAATGAGGCCACGTTCATGGACCCATAACACCAGTCACTGGAGGAAAATGACATTTCTCATGTGCCAAAACGTATGACATACAAAAATATAGAAGCAAGGTAAATGAGGAATGACTGATTCATGATTTATTTTACTCTGATATCTTAAGAGCAAGTTTATAATGGGAAGCAGATCCGGTAGAGTGAATGTGTACAATTGGCCATCATTTTATATACAAAATTTCAGCCAAGTCGAATCTATCTGATAAATCTCATAGAGAATCAAAACCTGTTTCATCATTTTTACTGGATTAAGGAGCAGGGGTGAAATTCAGCAGATTCTGGCAGGTTCTGGAGAACCGGTACCAGGAATTTTGAGTAGTTTGGAGAACCGGCAAATACCACCTCTGGCTGGCCCTAGATTGGGGTGGGTATGGAAATTTTGTAATATCCTTTCCCCTGGAGTAGGGTGGGAATGGAGATTTTGCAGCATCCTTCCCCCGCTACACCCACCAAGCCACGCCCACAGAACTGGTAGCAAAAAAAAATGAATTTCACCACTGTTAAGGAGACTTCTGAAGTTGTGATTGTGAAACTTTCAATTTCAAAGCGACTGCTTTCCAAGGCTTTATATTTCAGCGTCTTCTGAAAATGTAGGAGTTTTATTTGTCTTCAGTTATTCATATGTCTATGGGGTATCCTAGTAAATCAAGTTGGTTATATTAATTTATGTGTGTGATTTTTCTCCAGAATTTAACTATGTTCATCTTTGAAATAAATAATAAGAACCTTGTCACACTTTTAATGGATACACACACACACAATCTCTAATCTAATGTTAGCAGTCTTTCCAATTCTCTGCACAGAGACTTTGTCATCTCTGTCCTAAAATGTATTACTTTGGGGTTGATTTGTTTTCTAGATTCCAAAGAACTTCATATGCACTGAAAGAAAACCATACAACAGTCACTCAAGCGGACCGATATTATCATCCTTGCAAATAGAAAAATTATGGATAACATTTAAATGGGATTCTTGACAGTCTCATCTCATCATTTTTAAGTGTACTCTACTTAACTCTTCATTACTCTGCACATTGTAGAGAGTATGTTGCTTCTCGTTCTTTGGATTCTGGCAGTGATAACTATAACTGATCATAGAGATCCAAAAATCTAATAATCTAGTAGCACCGTTTCCAACTAACAAAATTGTATTACATGACATTAGCTTTTGTGAGCTGATTTAGATGCATCGAGTGACGTGTACTATGGCTCTTGAAAGCTCTAGCCTTTTTATAAAATATATCAGTTATAAAAATTACTATTGAACTCCTTTGGA
The DNA here is from genome assembly GCA_039707465.1 of Rhabdophis nuchalis. Lineage (NCBI taxonomy): Eukaryota > Metazoa > Chordata > Lepidosauria > Squamata > Natricidae > Rhabdophis > Rhabdophis nuchalis. The sequence continues at coordinate 230,210,603 of CM077644.1, forward strand.
TTTTTGGCTACTTTAAACTAACTTGGTTCTCTTTCTACAACAACTTTATAGAAATCTAGTAGCTTTTAGAAGATTTAGTGGCTTGTCCGCACATATCCTTTCCAATTGCTGCTAATTTTCATTTCTTAAATTGTTTGGTTCGCTTTTTTTTTATTTTAATCACATTTATATCCCGCCCTTCTCCACGAAGGACCCAGGGTGGCGCACAGGAATTTAAAAACATACAAAACAATAAATACAGAATTTAAAAACATATTAAATTACAATCCTATGCTAAAATCCAAATTAAAATCCCCAGTTTAAAACTATCTAAAATAGCCCCAACGGGAGGTTAGGCTAGGCCGGCTTGCTGAAAGAGATGTGTCTTTAGACACTGGCGGAAGAGGCGGAGGTCCGAGATGGTACGCAATTCAGGGGGTAGGTCGTTTCAAAGGGCAGGGCCCGCCACAGAGAAGGCTCTTCCCCTGGGTGTCGCCAGTCGGCATTGCCCGGCCGACGGCACCCTGAGAAGGCCCTCTCTGTGGGAGCGGATTGGCCGAAGGGATGTATGGGGCAGGAGACGGTCTCGCAGATAACTAGGCCCCGAGCCATGGAGCGCTTTAAAGATGGTCGTCAGAACCTTGAAGCGCACCCGAAAGGCCACAGGAAGCCAGTGCAGCTCGCGCAGGATCGGTGTTATATGGGGCTCGTGCGGCTGCATTCCGCGCGGCTGCATTCTGGACTAACTGTAGCTTTCGAGTGCACCTCAAGGGAAGCCCCATGTAGAGAGCCCCATGTTGTCACCTGGGCTGCCTTCTACCATCACTAGTATTTGTACTAATGGCCTAGTGGTGAAAATACTTGCCTCCCACACGGAAGGTTGAGAGTTCAATCCTAGATAACTCCAAAGGGCATCCAGATAGCAAACACTTAGCTCTATCCACTCGTCCCAATTCTACCCTGAATTAAGGGATTACAGGGTCATAAAAAGGGAATTTTTATTTTGGTCCAAAGTTTATATTGTGTGATGGATACTTAAATCAACTCAGTCTCTTGTTCTTGCCAGCTCAGCTGAATCATACAAAAAAAATCCTAAAGATTAGCTTGTCCATAAGCTGACACTAAGGAAAACCTGGTGTGATGGGAGAAGCTAAGAAAGGAAAGATTAAGTTTAAAATGGGCTGGATTTGATATGGGGCTTCAAAGAACTAAAATCCAGAATTTTTTCTCCAGTAAATTCCGATGGAGTGTCAGGTGGCAAAGATGTTGCCAGTTCTTCCATTCTAGATTCCCCCTTCCTGGATCTCCTGGTCATATGATCCAAAGAGGACCTGCTATTAAGGGGTTGGAAAGAATTCCAGAAGCTACTCTCTGCATACTTTCCCTACCTTGTTTAATCTGGGATTTCTGGTGCCGCCTGAGTTTGTGAGGCTGCAATAGACATGGGTTTGAAAGCCGTATTACTAGGGCTGCCTGTGTATTTAACTTAAAAATCTCCTGCAGCCATCCTCAGTTTATCTTTTGGAATGACTTCTAAGTTAAATCCTTTTATAGCTGGTTTTAAAAAGCAGCAAAATAATTCTGATAAAGCACAGATGAAAGGGAATAACATATGCACAATCAAGCTTTGTTCTGTAGTTCAGGCTTGTGTAGAGACTATCTTTTAAAAAACCTCAAACCCTAAAATCTCTGAAAGTTGAGATGCATTAATTAAATTTTGCTTTTAAATCTTTGTTCCAGTGTCATTGGTAAGCCTTATACCATCAACTAGTTAATATGTTTCTTAATTCACATTAATTGCATTAAGCAGGTTTCTCCATTCTGCGGCATAATCTCATATTTTTGGATGCTAAAAATTAGGAGAGAGAATGTGGCATCACAAGAACCCATGCATAAAGACTGAAAATTCAGTCTTAAGATTTCTCAAGGTTTATTATTTTGATTTATTTAGGTGCACTAGAAATATAATGTAGATACGTCATAAAAATGGTGGGTTTGCTCATGCGCTCGCGCAACGCTTCTGCGCATGGGAAGAAGCATTCTGGGTGGATGGGCGGAGCATCCCAATGCTGCCACTATCAGTTGGCCTGATCCGGGGCGAACTGGCAGAAACCCACCTCTGTGTCATAAGCACTTTGGTGCTTTGGTAGTGTATTGCCAAATCTTGTAGGTTAGTCATAATTTGCCCAACTGCAGTTTGCCGAATCGAAACATTTGATTGATTAAGCCAAATTCAAATAAACAATTCTGATGTGATGATGAACTTAGCACATGATTTTACCATCACATCCAGGCACATTCTTTAACTGAAATTTTTACTTGCATATAGTATGTACTACACTTGAGTAATACTCTTAGCTAAGTTGTTAAAAGTCTTTTTTGTTTATTTTACTTTTGTGCATAAAGCAGATTCTTGCTATATTATATAATGCAATAAATCATCTTACAATGACGCTCTCTTTAGTCGGGCACACATGTTTCTCCAAAATAGATGGCTTTTGTGAAGACATGTGAAGTTCAAAATGTTAAATGTTTCCCTACATTTAGACTGAAAAACTTTTAAATGTTACTTGTGCATGCTTACACACCTGTTTTCATTGTCCTTTATCTACCAACATCATAGCATTTTTAGACTATATCTGATTTCACATTAAAATGAGGTAAGATATATTGATATAGTAGTGGTATTCAGCCTGTTCGGACTGGTTTGGGCGAATCTGTCTCTATGTTATCCTATTTAGCCACATTTTCTAAGTTGCGTCCACGTTTTCTAAGCTGCATGCATGCATGCAAGCCATGCATGTGAGCAAAGTGCATGCGCAAAAGGCAGCGTGCATGTGCAGAAGGCACACACATTCACAAAGCGAGCTTGCGCACATGCTCACAGGTTCGGTGCACAGCAAACCAGTGGTAAAATTATGTGAAACCCTCCTCTGTTGATATATTGTTATCAGCTTAGTCCTGTTCATACCATCCAAGAAATGTTGCTAGGTGACCCTTGTTTGTAAATGATTTATTGGCTTTCAATTCCCTAATAGCATTCTGTTCTTTTACAGGTTTTTTTTTATAACTGTGATATGAGTTTAGTTTGGATCTGGTATTTATGAGAATACAATTGAATTATTTTGAATAGATCTTGGCCGGGAGTTTATTTATATTCACCGTGGAGCTTAGCAGACTTTGTGTAGAACTATCACAAGTTAATCTTTATTCACACATTTTACTTATTTCAAAAAGAAAGTTTTCCTAGTAACACAGTGGTAACATCTATTAAAAGACATTGTAGAGAAACAGAGATTGAACCACTAATGTAGTGGTTATGCACTACATTATACACAAATAATAGACTATGAAGACATAAATAATCCATAAATATCTGTATTTGCATATTTTATTAAAAGCGTTGTTTAATCAATCAATACATAGGCTCATGTACCATGGTAACACATAAATAACTATTTACAAACCGTAGTGGTTTGTATAACATGCTGAGTGAAAAACATTATAGCATGTGTGACACACTAGATCACAAATTAGATAATTATATTTTAGCCTAGCATTGAGAGAATGCAGTGTCGGCTAATGTGTTGTATGAATACAGATAGTCATGTCAATTGTATAAGCTATCATTAAGATTAGCCAGGTTTGGTAAAGTTTGGCAGAACCATCAGTGACTTTTCCTGACACATGATTGTGAATTATGAGATTAGTTTGTGCTGGTTCAGCCTTGAATGATTTATAGCAGTGGTTAATGGACTACTGGTGGTTTGCAAGAAAATTTTGGTGGCCCATAGAAAAATAATTTGCATTTTTTATATTGCACTTAATCAGGGGTCCTCAAACTATGGCCCCTGGGCTGGATACGTGCAATGAATGCTTGTATTGCTGCAGAGAGTCTCCCACGTTTTGTGCGGGCCAGAGGGGAGCAGATTGAGTTGTGGTCTGCTTCAGCCTCCTAGTGTGGGGCTTTGGGCAAAGGCTGGAGGGAAGTGTCACGGGTGGCGAAGAGCCAGAGGGCCTCGTTTCAGTGGGACTGTATCATGATCTGGAACTGGCTGACCATCTCAGCCGTCTGAAACTCCAGGTGCCGCTCCCTGGCCCTGCACTCCTGCAGGTCTTCCTTCTGTTTGGAAAGCCTATGCTTGTAATCAGTGGTGGGTTTCAAATTTTTTAGAACCTACTCTGTAGGTGTGGCCTATTTTGTGGGCGTGGCTTGGCAGTCATGTGACAGGGTGGGAGTGGCCACCTTTTAAAATGTGGTGAAACTCATTTAACAACGCTCTTGCTTAGCAACCAAAATTTTGGACTCAATTGTGATGATAAATTCTTTCTTTCTTTCTTTCTTTCTTTCTTTCTTTCTTTCTTTCTTTCTTTCTTTCTTTCTTTCTTTCTTTCTTTCTTTCTTTCTTTCTTTCTTTCTTTCTTTCTTTCTTTCTTTCTTTCTTTCTTTCCTTCCTTCCTTCCTTTCCTTTCCTTCCCGTTGGGTCACTGGCAGCGGCGGGCCAGATTTACTTCCAGGTACGCCAGTGGAACCCCCTCTCACCGGTTCTCTAAATTTCACCAACCGGCTCTTGCCAGTAGCTGCGAGCCTGCAGAAACCCACCACTGCTTGTAATGCTCAGTGAGGTGCTTCTGCCGAGCTTCCTTCTTGGTCAGGTCCAATTGGAACTGAGCCAGCTGTTTCGCCAACCTTTTCTCATGGTGGCAGCTAAGCTTGAACAACTGCTTCCTGTTGGGGCTCTAAGGAGCTTGGGTGGGTGAGGAGTGGCTGGGAGGGGAGGGATGAGGCGCCTCTTGATGTGAGTGACATCATATTGGCCACACCCACCCAGTCAAATGACCACCTAGCCACACCCACCCAGTGAGTCATTAGGCAGATCATATTAGTGGTCTGCGGGATTTAAAATTATGAATTTAGTGGTTCCTGAGGTCCAAAAGGTTGGAGACCCCTGATTTATATCATAGTGTATTTTTATTAATCTCAAACTCTGACCTGGAAGTGACAGTGGGTTTAAAAGTATTTTCTACTTAGTTATAAAAGATTTGCATGAGCTTTCATAATATGAGCTTAAAGACATTAGTTAATTTTTCGGCCTTCTGCAGTGTTCACAAGTCAAAAATCTCAGACATCAATTTGTCAAACCAATTTGCCATGGTTTACTCATGGAAAGTTTGTACCTACTCAGATATGTGGAAAAAAAGAGGGAAAACATTGTGTACCGGAAGAGACTTTGTTGATTGCTTATTTTATTTTGCTCTAGGGAAAAACAAATTCTCTCTTTTCCATAAAGTACTTTTAGGAACGTTCAGCTGAATTAGGCATACTTAATTACCTGTATGAGAAATCTAAAGTATGGGCCATTTCACATTACATGTTGGCCTTGCTTAGCAGATTGTCAAAATTTGGATAAGGGCCAGATAGTAGTTAAGATAAAACACTTAGAAGAGGTAAATAAGATTTGGGAAAGTTTTTTTGTTTTTTTTTACAATATGTGTATGTGTGTTGAATTACATTCTGTATTTTTCGGAGTATAAGACGCACCTTTTTCCCTCAAAAAAGAGGCTGAAAATCTGGGTAGGATTTAGGAAACTTCAGGTTTTATTTTAATTCCCTCCTTTTACTTTTATATTCTAATAAGCTGGTCAGAACCCTGTTGGAGTGACATTTCAATTTGCATTAATAAAATAAGTGCATAAACCCGATGAATGATAATGCTACTGCTTTGACTCACAGTGTGTTGCACGGTGTGAGCACAACCCTAAAAAAGAAAACAGAATTCCAGGACTTCTGAAGTACTTGTGAAGGAGAGGAAAATTTGGTAAGTGTGACTTAAATACGTTTTGAGAAAAGACGTAGCTGGAAGTGCTTTTTCTCCAGCGGTTACAAGTCCAGAGCCCTGTCGTCATTTGCATGTCTTCACCTTGAAAGAGGGAAGGACAAACGTAGAAAGGAATGATACACATTTCATGGAAAGTCCCATGTTGCAGTCTGTTGTATTAAAGATCTGTAAATAATTATGACTGCTGTAAATGTATTATCAGTGTAGGTCTTAAGGTTGCTTCTTTGAATGGTTTACCTTCGTACATACACGCGTACATACCCACACATACCCACACACACATATATATGTACAGTATAGGTGGTACCTTGCTCAATAGTAGCAACTGTGAGAGGGATCTCGGAATCCTAGTGGACAACCATTTAAATATGAGCCAGCAGTGTGCAGCAGCTGCCAAAAAAGCCAACACAGTTCTAGGCTGCATCAACAGAGGGATAGAATCTAGATCGCGTGAAGTGTTAATGCCACTGTATAGTGCCTTGGTAAGGCCACACTTGGAATACTGCATACAGTTTTGGTCGCCACGATGTAGAAAAGACGTGGAGACTCTGGAAAGAGTGCAAAGAAGAGCAACCAAGATGATTAGAGGACTGGAGACTAAGAGATATGAAGAACGGCTGCAGGAGCTGGGTATGTCTAGTTTGATGAAGAGAAGGACCAGGGGAGACATGATAGCAGTGTTCCGATATCTCAGAGGGTGCCACAAAGAAGAGGGAGTCAAACTTTTCTCCAAGGCACCTGGGAGCAGGACAAGGAGCAATGGGTGGAAACTAACCAAGGAGAGAAGCAACTTAGAACTAAGGAGAAATTTCCTAACAGTAAGAACAATTAACCTCTGGAACAGCTTGCCTCCAGCAGTTGTGAATGCCCCAACCCTGGAAGTCTTTAAAAAGATGTTAGACAGCCATTTGTCTGAAATGGTATAAGGTTCCTGCCCATGCAGGGGGTTGGACTAGAAGACCTACAAGGTCCCTTCCAACTCTGCTATTGTATTGTATTGTATATATATGTTTGTTACGTTTTTGAGCTGATCAATAAATAAGTCAGGGAGACTAGTATGACTTATTTATTGATCAGCTCAAAAACGTAACACACATATAAAAAAATTACACAACGGAACTCATAGCTTTCTGTCTAGATCAGGGGTCTCCAACCTTTGCAATTTTGAAGTCCTTCAGACTTAAAGTTGCAAAGGTTGGAGACCCCTGGTCTAGATGGTCTCTGGTGATGAGCCGAAAGGCAGAAAAGGAGAGCGGTATGCTAACTGGAGCTTAACAGGGTGTTGTGAAATACACACACACACACGTGTGTGTGTGTGTGTGTGTGTGTGTGTGTGTGTGTGTGCGCGCGCGCATTCCTTCCTTCTGGCACTTTCTGCTCCTGAATTTCTGAACTTACATCATTGCTTCTTCTGATTGCAGTCTATGGGGAGTCATGGTTGGCCCTAAGGCTATTTTTCAAAAGGAAACTGGACTTTCTTTGTTTTTCCTTGAAGATGTTTTTGTTTTTCCTTGAAGATGAAATGGTATAAGGTTCCTGCCCACGCAGGGGGTTGGACTAGAAGACCTACAAGGTCCCTTCCAACTCTGCTATTGTATTATTGTATGTTTCCCTTCTCATCCAAGAAGCTTCATCCATTGTTCAGAGAAGCAAACACATCTTTTCGAAAGGACCTTTGGGACATTCTGAATGTAGTGTTTTCAAAGGGCGTTCTTTCATTTGAAGCATCTACTTCAGGGGTGGGCTTCAACAATTTCAGCAATGGGTTTTCTGCCCTGTTGCTGAGTGGGCGTGGCCATTGTGGGTGTGGCCTAGTTGGCCTCCTGCATCACGGCCGGGTGGCGGTGGTGGCGTTTTCGCCTTCCCCAGGCTCCGGAGACTTTCCTCAAGTCCCTGAGAGGGCGGAAACTGCTTCCCCCAAGATCCGGAGGCTCTCTGGGCCCTGTTTCCGTCCTACCAGAACTTTTAAGAGGCCCATTTTTCTCCCTCCCCGAGCCTTTCCGCAGCCCTGCACTTACCTTGCATCCAAAACGGGCCGCATGGAGATTCCTGGGAGTGACGGGGTGGGCAGGGGTGGGATTTGGAGGTTCTCCAAACTGGCCATAACATTAGCTACCAGTTCCCGTGAACCTGGGTGAACCCGTAGCAGCCCACCCCTGCTCTACTTCCTCCTCACTCCCACCTAGAAGTTCTGAATTTCAAATGCATGGCAAAGTTTGCAACAATTTAATATACAGGGCATAAATGTACACTCTGTTCTAAGTGCTCAGGCCCTATATGTCAAATGACCTGGCTTTTACCCAAAAGCAAGCACATCTGTTTCCACGTGATAGTTATGACAGTTCAAATTGCTCGGATTCCATTTAAAAAAACAAATGTTCATTCTCTAGCAGTGAACAGCATCCACATTTTCTAGACAAACTTTCTGTGACACATTTCAAACAAATGCCTTTATTTAGCCTCCTCCTCCATGAATGTATCTGTACAGCAAGTCCTTTGAAGCAAAATATGATTGCTGAACATTACATAACAGAAGATGTATTTCCAGTGTTTTGAGAAAAGTGTGCCATATAATTATAGGGACATAAATGGAATTTATTCATTTGCATATGTGTGCATATGGCGAAGTGTTACATAGAAGAGAAGAATTTTGCACAAGAGTTGCTGCTGTTAGACAGTACAGCAAATTTTGTCTGCTGTTCTGTTCAATCGGTGGCTTTTATAGCTTGCCATAAAATTCTTGAATACCATACCATACCATACCATACCATACCATACCATACCATACCATACCATACCATACCATACCATACCATACCGTACCATACCATAAAGGGACCTTGGAGGTCTTCTAGTCCAACCCCGTGTCTAGGCAGGAAACCCTATACCGTTTCAGACAAATGGCTATCCAACATCTTCTTAAAGACTTCCAGTGTTGAAGCATTCACAACTTCTGGAGGCAAGCTGTTCCACTGATTAATTGTTCTAACTGTCAGGAAAATTCTCCTCAGTTCTAAGGTGCTTCCCTCCTTGATTAGTTTCCCCCCATTGCTTCTTGTTCTGCCCTCAGGTGCTTTGGAGAATAGGTTGACTCTTCTTTGTGGCAACCCCTGAGATATCGGAACACTGCTATCATGTCTCCCCTAGTTCTTTTCATTAAACTAGACATACCAGTTCAACATAGCCTTTTGTAATGTTTCTGTAATGACGTGTATACAATATTTGCATTGATTGTTGTATATTTTTTATCCATTTCCTTGTCTTCTCGGGGCAAATCTCCATCACCCCACTATCTTTCAAGGACTTATATTCAGATAGAATCTGTTGCACCTTTTATGTGTAAGGAATTTTATTAAAAGCCATACAGTTCACTTCCTCAGATGCATGGACTGAATAAATGGATTGGAATTGAGGATAAGGTGGAAGAAAGGGAAGCAGGTTAGATATGCAGCTGCACTGGCTGCTGGTAGCCTTCCGGGTGCGTTTAAGGTTTTAGTGACCATCTTTAAAGCGCTCCATGGCAGTGGGCCTGGTTACCTGCAGGACCGCCTACTACCACATACTCCACTCAACCTGTCCGCTCCCACAGGGAGGGCCTCCTTAGGGTGCCGTCCGCTGGACAATGGCGGCTGGCAACGCCCAGGGGAAGAGTCTTCTCTGTGGCAGGCCCCGCCCTCTGGAATGACCTCCCCCCAGACCTCCGTACTATCACCGACCTTCGCCTCTTCCGCCGGACTTTAAAATCATATTTCTTCCTATGGCAGGCCTGGCATAGCTGCTACAACCATGTTATTTTAGAGTTGGGTTTTAAAATTAATTGTTTCCTTTTTTAGCACGGGTTAAATTATTTAATTGTAGTTTTAATTTTTGTAGTATTTTGTATTGTTTGTATTTTTGGATTTTAAGTTCCTGTGCGCCGCCCTGAGTCCCTTTTGGGAGATAGGGCGGGATAGAAATCTAATAAATAATAAAAGATGTGGAACAGGTTACAAGTACTTTATCAGTTAGCGATTGTAATGGGTTAAACACCCATTGCTACAAATTAACAATTGTAATGTGTTAAAAACCTGCTCTGTTTGTTGAGATCTTTTGACATATGTGAGCTCTTTCACTCTGTCATGCTGTTAAAGTTTCATTTTTACCAAAGTGGCCAATTTGAAATCTGCAGTCCAGAGGCCAGGGAGATTGAAATGTTATAATATTACTTTGCTCCTGTTTGGAGATCTGTTGTAAAATTAACTCCGAGTCCATTAATTCTTTGGCGCAAAGTTTGTCTCATATATCCTATGTAGAATCTAGCAAATGATGGCATTCATCACATTGGAAGAACAATATGTGAAGGGGCCTCAGATTTTCTCATCTTTACCTCATCCCAATTTAAATCCTATGTTAGTTTAGTATTTCATAAACTTTCATGGATTTTTATGTGATATAGGTAGTCCTCGACTTACAACAGGTCATTTAGTGACTGTTCAAAAGTTACAGCAGCACTAAAAAAAGTGACTTATGACTGTTTTTTCACACTTACGACCATTGCCACATCCCCCATGGTCACATGATCAAAATCCAGAGTGCTTGGCAACTGAGTCATGATGGTGTCCCAAGGTCATGTGATCTCCTATTGCAGCCATCTGACAAGTGAAGTCAGTGGGGAAGCCAGATTCACGTAACAACCATGTTATTAAGTTAACAACTGCAGTGATTCGCTTAACAAATGTTCCAAGAATTTTCATAAAAAAGGGCAAAATTTCACGTAACAAATGTCTTGCTTGGCAGCAGAAATTTTGGGCTCAATTGTGGTTATAAGTGAAGGACTATCTGTACATGCGTATCTGTGTGTGCATGTGTATAGTTTCCTAAAATACTGAGCTAGTTTTTTTAAAAAATATCTGGCAAACAGAAGGGAAAATATATTTTAAATTTTTATTTTTATAATAACTGCACGCTAACTGTGGGAAAAAAGTTCGTAAAATGGGACAAAATTCACTTAACAAATGTTTTACCTAGCAACAGAAATTTGGGCTCAATTGTGGTCATAAGTTGAGGACTACTTGTACTCAACATACTCTATGGTATCCCAAGATTCTTGGTTGGTTCTGTTGAATTATGGTCCCTAATGTACCAAGCTTACTCTTGCTCTGTATCTACACTGTTAGAAGTAATCGCAGGATTCTAATAATGGAGAAGCCTATATGGAAATTTCAGCATTCCACTTGTAAGGAACATAAAAGGAGGAAACACAATAGGGGAAAAAAGTCTTTCTCCATTAGAAACGTTGGCAAGCTAGGACTAGGTGTAAAGGTTCAGATTGCATGGCCTGTTAGAAATTGCACGGTACCTTGAAATTTTTGAAGCTCTTATGGTTGTAGTTTGGTTTTATTCTCTGACAAAGTTCCTTATGCTGTATTTGGATATTTTTCTTATCTATGGGTGTGAGTTTAGTATTGGTGGTGAAGAAATGAAAGGAGTAGCTACTGTAATTTTGCTTCCTTGGGCTGAAGAATAAAAGGCAAAAAGCATGTTGAAAAATAATGAAGAGATTAATCCTAGGTTGGAAGAAAATGACCAGTTTACACAAAATCATCAAAGAAAATGGATACTCCCAAGGCAATACAGAAGAATTGGTCTTTCCAGCAGTTGTCTTGTCACTGATACTATAATATACAGCTGTGGCAGTTGAATTACTAAAAGAGTACCAGAAAAAATAAGGAGCCTTTTACTGTTATGGATTTGCAGATGGTCTCCAAAAGTTCCATAGAATTGAGAAATGAATCAATACACAACAAAATAAAGACTTAACTATTCTCTTGAGTGATGATATAGATCAGGGGTGTCAAACTCAAGGCTCAGAGGCCAGATCCAGCCCATGGGGTGCTTAGATCTGGCTCACGGGCCACCCTGGAAACAGTGAAGGACTGGCCCGTGTTGCCTCTGCTAGCGAAAACGGAGCTCAGGAGGGCCGCACACAGACTTCCTCATCTCCATTTCTGCTGGCAGAGGGGTTGCAGGAGGCCGTTGCGGCTGAAAACGGAACTTGGGAGCTGTTTTTGCTGGCAGAGCGTTCAGGCCATCAGAGATGCTCCTGACATGAGTGACATCGAGCTGGCCATGCCCACCCTGGCCATTCCCACAGGGGCCTCCTGAGGTCAAACACAACCCGGATGCGGCCTTCAACGAAATCAAGTGTGACGCATCTGATATAGATCGTTTCATGGCAGATGATTTTGCTTCCTTGTGCAGTTGGCTGCCCACTGTGAGAATGATGGCTGGACTAAATGAACCAGCCCAGGAGTCCAGTCCAGCAGGGAAGATTTTATATTCACAGTAAATCCGTACAGTGATCCAGATTCAAAGAAGTTCGTTTAAAAATATAGCACCTACAGAAAACTCTCAAAGAATCTATGATTCTTTGTCGGGTCACGCACCATTCTGGAAAAGATACTTTTGGTTTAACAAGATAATATAGGCACACTTGGGTGCCCTTTGCATCATCCTTTCTTTTTGCTTTGAATCCAAATTGCTGCACAGACAGACTGATCAGGAAGAAGAAACTCAATATATTTTGCATGTGCTTGGAAACAGCAAAGTAACTAAAATAATGATTACGTCCTTTAAGATTGAGGGAAGCAGGGGAAGACAATGGATAAATTGGATGGGTGGGATCAAAGATTGCTAGAATATCACTAAAAGAGTTACAAGTTAATAGTAGAAACAAACCAATATGCACCTGTCAATAGTTATCATAAATCCAACAATGGCACTTATGTGTTCTTTCGTTATTTATAGTGAGCCTGCATTTATTTATTGCTCATAGCCACTCCTGGCCACGCGTTGCTGTGGCCCAGTCTGGTTAAATGGCCAACCAGATCTACACCTGCACACACAACCGCCATATAACCCCCAACCTACCTATCTGGTATCCTATTGCACCGACTGGGGGGGTTGGGGCTGGGAGGCACCGTTCTGCGGTGGTTCTCATCTTACCTCTCTGGTCGGTCGCAATATGTGTTGACGGGAGGGCAGAGGTCGACCTCGAGGCCTCTCCTATGTGGGGTCCCTCAGGGGTCGGTCCTCTCGCCCCTCCTTTTCAACACATATATGAAGCCGCTGGGTGAGATCATCCGTGGTTTTGGGGTGGAGTACCATCTGTACGCTGATGACACTCAGTTGTACATATCCACCCCAGACCACCCCAACGATGCCGTCGAAGTGCTGTCCCGGTGTTTGGAGGCCGTACAGATCTGGGTGGGTGGTAACAAACTCAAGCTCAACCCTGCCAAGACCGAGTGGCTGTGGTTTCCGGCACCCCGGTTCAGCCAGATTACTCCAACTCTGGCCATTGGGGGCGAAACATTGGCCCCCGTGGAGAGGGCGCGCAATTTGGGTGTCCTCCTGGATTCCCGGCTGTCCTTGGAGGACCATGTGGCAGCCGTGGCCAGGGGGGCGTTTCATCAGGTACGCCTGATGCGCCAATTGCGCCCCTTACTGGACCGGGCTGCCCTTCGCACAGTCACTCAAGCTCTTGTGACGTCCCGTCTCGACTACTGTAATGCTCTCTACATGGGGCTTCCCTTGAGGTGCACTCGAAAGCTACAGCTAGTCCAAAACGCAGCCGCGCGGGTAATTACGGGAGCTACCAGAAGCTCCCATATAACACCAATCCTGCGCGAGCTGCATTGGCTTCCTGTGGTCTTTCGGGTGCGCTTCAAGGTCTTGATGACCATCTTTAAAGCGCTCCATGGCTCGGGGCCTAGTTATATGCGAGACCGTCTCGTGCCCCATACATCCCTTAGACCGATACGCTCCCACAGAGAGGGCCTTCTCAGGGTGCCGTCGGCCGGACAATGCCGACTGGCGACACCCAGGGGAAGAGCCTTCTCTGTGGCGGGCCCTGCCCTTTGGAACGACCTACCCCCTGAACTCCGGACCATCACCGACCTCCGCCTCTTCCGCCAATGTCTAAAGACATACTTTTTTCATCAAGCCGGCCTAGCCTAACCTCCCATGGGGACTGTAGAAAAGTTTCAAATTGGGTTTTAATTAATAATTGGTTTTAGCACAGGTTTGGGATTTAATATATATTTTAAATTATTTATGTTCTATTTTTGTATGTTTTTAAATTTCCTGTGCGCCGCCCTGGGTCCTTTGCGGAGAAGGGCGGGATATAAATGTAATAAAATAAATAAATAAATAAATAAATATCTACTCCCTTTCTCCCTCTCTCCCTCTACCTACCTACCTACTGTATTTCTCCCTCTCTCTCTCTATCCCTCTACCTACCTACCGTATTTCTCCCTCTTTCTCTCTCTCTCTATCCACCTACCTACCTACCTACCTACCGACAGAGTATTTTATGTCATAAAGGATAACATAATACCTGTGCCCCTCTGCTCTCTCTGTATCCATCTACCTACCTTTTTTTACATTTTTTTACATTTCTATTGCGTGTACCTGGCACAGGTGTGACATCTACACAATCTATATATATCATTGGTGCCGTACCTGAAAGGAATGTTGTGTGAAAATTTGGAAGCGATCGGTGCAGTACTTTAGAAGATTAGCGGTTTTGAACAAACTGTTGTTACATTTTTATTTATATAGATTTATATAAAAGAACTGAGCAGAATGAATCCCACCATATTCATTCAGATATTCTCTGAAATGAAACTGGATACACTTGCTATTGGATGTCTAGCAATTTGGTTAGCGTTAACTTGGCTAAACGTCCACCTTGGAAGGCTGTCTAGGAATATATTTGGTGCCCCTGTAGAGAAAGATGCTAATTCTCAGCAACCAGCTACCTGAGATACTGGTGACATGCTCCATGTTTTAAAAACCATTATGTCTGGAGCTGTTTTAGAATCACAGAGACATTACTACCTGTGATTTACAGGACACCAAACAGAATGAGTTGCTGTCACTTAACTTCTCATACTCATGCCAGGACCAGAACAATAATAACATAAGATTTATGTGTTGCTGACACATGAGTCCGAAGGCTTGTTCTTTTGACTACTTTGGCACGTGGTGGATATTAGAAATAGACAAGTAGTGTGTGTAATTGGCAGCATTGTCTTAGTCGGTGGTTGGGCAGCTGCCCGGCCGTACGTTCTTCACGGTGGTAAGCTTAATAGCTAAACTTTTATCACTTGGGCATCCACTGCTGGAGATTTTATTTTCCTGGATTATGGTTTCAGCGACAGAATGAGTTTCGGGCAAATGGAACAGGTAGGGGATTTGATGCCGATTTTCATCTATGACATATTGTTCCATAAATGCTTTGTTTTAAGCTGGTCTATTTCAACTTCTCGCAAACATATTACAGTGGAAGGGCAGGTTCTTAATTTATTTTAAAGAAATAAATATGAAATGAGTTTGGGGAGGAACTTTTAGTATAGTAAAGGAAAATGGGAGGATTAAACAGGTTTGAACTGGTTGCCTTCTCTTTTCTATCTGTGTCTTTTGTCAAGTTTTATATTCTGATTGAATAGAGTCGGTCTAAAATCAACATTCCTTGTTGCCAAATGCAATCAAAAGGTTCCAGGTTCCTATATGAAAGCCTAAATAAATAGCTATAAATTTAACTGACAGGATGTATGCTTGCCAAAGTTAAATTAGGTGTGTCTTGATTCCAGGTAGAGTGAATATTATCAGGCGTATACTTGGCAGAACCTCATATTGCTTTGCTATTCAAGTTGCCTTGTTAAAGAGGTTGTCACTTTTAAATATTGTTGAGGTGCGGTTGTGAGTGCCCATAACATAAAAATAGACGCTACATGGCATAATCTCAAAACTGAAAATATTTAATCCACTTAACAGTAATAGAGAATAGTGTGTTTCTTTAATCCCATCCTGTCACTCAACAGACCTCTTGGCCTCATCTTCTTGCTCTTCTGGTCAAATATTTTTACAAGCAGTCAGCACCACTAAAGTAAGCTGAAAACGTGTTTATATGTCTCTTAAATAGTCACAGACTAGATTTTCAAGCTTTCTGCAGTCCTGGGCATGTGATCTTCTTCCGAAGGCACACTAAGCTCCGATAGAAGAATCTAGAATGAGGAGTTTAGAATAATTTAAAAACACTTTTTCGTTTCATTTTTGAGTACTGTATAGGCGAACTGTTTTACACTTGTTAGGTTAACTCAATATCTCTAGGAAATTTTGTGGTAGATTCTTGGCTGAATAAAGAGAGACGGTAATTACCTAGTTTCATCCCGAAAGTATAGTTGTGTTAATTTAGGGTATTTCTGATGAGGATTCTGGTCAGACAAAGGATCACAATGAATCTGTTTTTGATCTGATAATGCGTAGGTGGTGTGTTAGGTGTTCCCACCAGCTTTTTTGTTGTTGTTTGGAGAAAAGCCAGTATAACAATGGCAGAAGTTATTTCTTCATTCTTGGGAAGTGTTTTCAGCAATTAAGGCAAGTAATCCAATGCACCTTGTTTCCCCACTTCTCTGTTTTCACCCTATTGGATGACATGGCAACTTGCAAAGAAATTGAAATTGCAGCTTTGGAAATTGCCAGGTGCACTCACGTATTGTAGCACACATGGAAAAATAGCAACAGCACTTAGACTTACAGTATATACCTCTTTACAGTGCTTTAAAGCCCTCTCTAAGGAGTTTACAGAGTCAGCCTATTGCCCTCAACAACTTGGATCCTCATTTTACCCACCTTGGAAGGATGGAAGTCCGTGTCAAACATGAGCTTGGTGGGATTCGAACTGCCAAATTGCAGTCAGCTGTCAGTCAGCAGAAGTAGCTTCCAGTATGGCACTCTAACCACTGAGCCACCGTGGCTCTAAGGTCTAAAATAGACCATAAAACCATGGAACATAGAATGTGAAACTCTGAATACCACAACATTCCCAGTTTCTGAAATGAGCAGCCTAGCTCAAGGCAATGTTGTTTTTACATCATACTGGAATTGCAAGGATTTATGAAGAAAAGAGTTCATTTTTGGAAGTTCAGTTAGATGCCACTGAGCAGGTTTGAAGCTTCTACTGTGTTGCTGGTAAATAATTGGAGCTGTTACATTTATTTACCTGTAAGCTTTTTAAAAATGAGATACCCTTTTCTCTTTGCTTCTGTGTAACAAGTGTGTTTGTGTGTGTGTGTTTGTTTGTTTATATTTCTTGGTGTTGTGTAAATGGTAGGGATGCTCCATGTTATTTATTTATTAAATTAAAATTAAATTAATTTATTATTTATTAAATTTATACCCCGCCCTTCTCCAAATGGACCCAGGGCGGCGCACAGGGATGTTAAAATACATACAAAATATATAAAATTTAAAAAACTTATTCTAATAAATAAAACCCTGCGCTAAAAACCGAATTAAAAATCCCAAGTTTAAAACTGTCTAATAGTCAGTAATGGAGGTTACGCTAGGCCGGCTAGATGGAATAGATGTGTCTTCAGACACTTGCGGAAGAGGCGGAGGTCGGAGATGGTGCGGAGTTCAGGGGGTAAGTCGTTCCAGAGGGCTGGGCCCGCCACAGAGAAGGCTCTTCCCCTGGGTGTCGCCAGACGGCATTGTCCAGCCGACGGCACCCTGAGGAGGCCCTCTCTGTGGGAGCGTATCGGTCTGAGGGATGTATGGGGCAGGAGGCGGTCTCGCATATAACTAGGCCCCGAGCCATGGAGCGCTTTAAAGATGGTCGTTAAAACCTTGAAGCGTACCCGAAAGACCACAGGAAGCCAGTGCAGCTCGCGCAGGATACGTGTTATGTGGGAGTGTCTAGGCACTCCTGTAATCACCCGCGCGGTTGCGTTCTGGACTAGCTGCAGCTTTCGGGTGCACCTCAAGGGGAGCCCCATGTAGAGAGCATTACAGTAGTCGGGTCGAGAGGTAACGAGTGCTTGAGTGATTGTGCATAAGGCACCCCGGTCCAGTAAGGGGCGCAATTGGCGCATCAGGCGTACCTGATGAAACGCCCCCCTGGCCACGGCTGCCACATGATCTTACAAAGACAGCCGGGAATCCAGGAGGACACCCAAATTGCGCGCCCTCTCCACGGGGGCCGGTGCTTCGCCCCCAATGGCCAGAGTTGGAATAATCTGGCTGAACCGGGGCGCCGGAAGCCACAGCCACTCAGTCTTGGACGGGTTGAGCTTGAGTTTGTTACCACCCATCCAGTTCCGTACGGCTTCCAAGCACCGGGACATAACCTCGACGGCATCGTTGGGGTGGTCTGGGGTGGATATGTACAACTGAGTATCATCAGCGTACAGATGATATCCCACCCCAAAACCATGGATGATCTCACCCAGCGACTTCATATATGTGTTGAACAGTAGGGGCGAGAGGACCGACCCCTGAGGAACCCCACATATGAGGGGCCTCGAGGCCGACCTCTGCCCCCCTGCCAACACATATTGCGACTGACCAGAGAGGTAGGACGAGAACCACCACAAAACGGTGCCTCCCAGCCCCAACCCCCCCAGTCGGCGCAATAGGATACCATGGTCGATGGTATCAAAAGCCGCTGAGAGGTCTAATAGGACTAGGATAGAGGAATATCCTCTATCCCGCGCCCTCCAGAGATCATCAACCAATGTATCAACAGCATGCAGGAATTGGTTTGCATGGGGGATAATGAAGTCAAGAGGTTTCTATAGCATTTTAGCAGCTCGCTTGTACATAGCTGATAACAAATGTTAGGGATTAAAGTCCTTTCCATTTTGCAGCACAGTCAGTTATAGGAACTATCTGAATACGTCTCACAACTAAGAGATAAGGTAAAGATAAGAATCAAAGGGTATAAAAAGTCATGATACCATTCATGGTTTAAAAAAAAAAACCAGTGGGGAATAGAGCAATCAATAGGCAAGATCTTCTTCAAAGTTAAAGACACAAGGTTCCAGTCAGCCTAGCAAGATTGAGGAGTTAGGCAATAACTGTTGTCAGAATTCAGATGGAGGTCAATTTATCCAGGGAGGTAAAATGGCAGGGTTTGGTTTTTAAAAAAACCCATAGTCATAATGCTTTCAGTGCTTGAATGAATCCAGGCCAGGTATCCGAGTCTTAATATTTCCAGGACTTTGTTCAATCACAAATAGTACATCCTTAACGATGGATGGATGGATGGATGGAGGTCTGAGTAGAGAAGGAGTAGATCAGTATTTCAGTATCTGAGATACAGGAGAGCAAATAGATCATATTTGTCAGAGGACCATTACTTCAGTCTGGAAATTATCTGGGGTCTGGTGCTCATCTCAAAAGCAGCACTGCTTCATTGTTTTCGTGAACTTGGTGGTTGGATCCTTGCTTCATAATCTGAGTCTAGGTTTGAGGTCAACTTCTTAATGCAGCCAAGTCTTATTTTTTTTCTAAATTCATAAAACTGGGCTGCTTTAAAGAGGGGCTATGCTCACTTTCCGAAATAATCACATCTGTCTTCCCAATCATTTCTGAAGCATGCATAGCCTCGATCTCCATACAACTTGCATAAATCGTCAGTTATATCTGTAGATTAAAAATTTTTAAATACAAATCTATCATACTGGGGAAGACTGACTAATTTGACTTCAGTCTGCTTCAGGTGCCAAATCCTTGGAGGTAACTTCACAGTTCTGCATATGGTGTGTGTGTGTGTGTGTGTGTGTGTGTGTGTAAAAATTCTACTTGACATGGATTAAGTAGTCTTAATCCTCCCTCCCTTGTGTTTACCTGTTTTATGCATAAAATAACTTGTGGATTTCAAAGAGGCAAGAGTAAACTTATTTATCAAATTTAGTCTTTCCCAGTCTGATTTCTTTATGATGTACTGAATGAACATCAATACATGTTATCCCTATGACTGTGTTAGTTCCATCCAAGGTTGAAAAAGACTGATTTAAAGTAATACTTAGCTGGGCAAGACTTATCTTTATGCAAAGTAATTACAGATCTTTTGTCCTGGGACTTAGCATACAGTCAGAGCTAAATCAAAAAGGGTTGTTGTGATTGTATATTTTTTTATTGATATGGCTTTGCAAATGTATTCATCCATTACATTGAATTAATCAGGGATTCCTCCAATCTTTTTGGGTGGGTGAGCATGTTATTGGTTTCATAACCTCCCAAATGACTGAATGTTCTCAATTACAAAACAACTGTACCTAAGAAAACAAATCATACCATTGTGTTTTCGAAGGCTATTTCTAAGGCCTTCAGAGCTTTGTTAGAAATAAAGTTAAGCTGGAGGCTATTTTTTATTTTGCTACTTTTTCATATTTTTATTTTCTCTTTTTGAAAAAAAAACAACTAAAGAAACAGGTAGAGCAGGGATCTTGTTAGCTCCAAGCAACAAGTCAGAATAATTGTTTCTTCTCTGATGCAAGAACAACAAAAGTAACTTTTGAAAACGAATGGTCGCATGCAGGCAGTCTTTGACTTACAACCACAGTGGACCCCAAAATTTCTGTTGTTAAGCATGATCGTTGAGTTTTGCCTCATTTTAGAGAAAGTGCCGGAAGTTCTGTCTGTGTTTCTGGCACACCTTTGCCAGCCCTAGCGTTGCTGGACCTGCCGCTCTTTTTGTGGCTGCCGCTAAGAGAAGGAACACGGTAGCTAGAATTTGTGGGAGTGGCCTCTCTGAGGCCGTTGCACGTGGATGGCAAGTGCATGCGGTGCCCGTGGGGCATGTTCTCCCCCCCAGGAAATGGCAGGGACTGGCTGTGCACGTGTTTAAATATTTTAGGGGAGGGCTTACCTCTGGAGGAGGGCTTATTTTAGCGCATGGACTCAAAAGCCTGATTGGGCTTATTTTCCGGGGAAGCAGGATAACAAGTGGTATTGTTATGCTAAATATTTCTCTAACTTGTTTTGGGGTACTGCATTTTACTGGCCGTATATGCAAAATAATTATACATATAGCTAACAATAATAAGCTACCCTGATTTTTGAAGCGATTCGTTTCCAGTATTTTAATACTGATATTTAACAGCAACATTTTGTACATGGCAGTGCAAGTTTTTGGTTTTAAAAAAAAAATAAAAACAGGGTCAGAGATAAAAAATAAAAGATAAAAATGTCAGCGGGCAGTCCAAGTTGGTTATGCTTTTTAGTATAAAACAAAAATGGAACTGTTTTACGTACCTCCACTAAACAATTTTTTTTGTTAACTTCCTTGGCTTGTTGGACAAGCCAGAGTAAATATTTACGCAGCCCCGGGCACACTGTGAAAGGCAGTGTGGTATGATGGCTCAAGTATTATTAGACCAGGGAAAACCAGATTCAAGATTTCGCTCAGCCATAGAAGCAACTGGTGAATCGTAGACAAACATTCCTTCAACTTGACCTGTCTTGTAGGGTTACTGACAGAATCTGGTCAGGCAGGGAAGGTATGTTGTGGACCTTATCAGTTAAAGGATTCTGAGTCGCAGGGTGTAGGAAGAGATGATTCTCTGTCGTTACCCCTGCCCTGTGGAACCCTTCTCCTCACCCCGGAGCTGAGGTGGGCAACCACTCTCCAGGCCATCCATGAAGGCATGAAAACATGGCTCTGCTCTGTAGCCTTGCTTGGGGTGCATAAAAATCATTTTTTAACATTCCTTGCCTCCTTTAAATTTGTACACTGTTTTTAAGTTTTAATATTTTATCGTACACCACCCAAAGTCCCTGTTTGAAAGAGATGGGTGTGTCTTAACTAGGCAAAATGTAGAGATAAGAATAAAATGGAGGAAATACTATGGAGAGTATATTGAGGTTCTGGAGAAAAATTGAAATACTGTGTTTTCCCGAAAATAAGACAGGGTTTTATTTTCTTTTGACCCCCTGCTTGATCTTATTTTTGGGGAGGTCCTATTATTTTTGAGGTGCAGGAGGCAGTGAGCGTGGTCACCTCATGGCTGCTGCTGTGTTGCAATATTTTCGGGGAGGGTTTATTTTCAGGGGAGGACTTAGTTTGGGGGGAGGGCTTATTTTAGCGCATGTGCTCAGAAGCCCGATTGGGCTTTTAATTAAACATTAATAGATAAATAAAATAGGTCAATCTAATCCAGGACAGAATACAAGATAATAATAATAGATATCATCGAGGGCTTATCTTAGAGATAATTGATTTTCTTTGTGCTCTCTTACTATGATATATCAGACCTTTATAGAAAAAATCTATATGTTCACTAAGAGTTGACATCGATTTTATGGCACGCACATAATTGATCAATCAAACATGGGAATTAAGAATAACTTCCAATTCAATTTTCAATTTTTTCATATTAGCGCACAGTTTAGTTTGAAGGATTTCTCTTTCCCTGAAGTACTGATGTTAGGAAATACTTGATAAAAAAACAAAAGGACGTTAACTTTGTGCCAGGATGCCAGCAAGTCTATAAAGTGCAAAGTCTAAAAACTGGAATATACTTTTCTGAAATTTCCTTAGTAGCTTTGTGTGTCTCAGTATGACCTTTGCCCTTTTGTTTGAATTCTGTATTCAGATTTCCTCAATTGCAATAAATGCGTTCTATTACACCTAGCCTCATTATTTGCAAAACGTGAAATAATTATCGATAAGGCATAGGAACTCAAAGGGATTTTCTCTTTGTGAACAGCTGAAGCATAAGCAATGCAGCAATTTTGTGCAGCTATTTGGATTTCTTGTTAGAAAAAATGTGCCACTAATTAGTGACATACTGTATATCAGCCATATATGTCAGGTGCTATTTTTCCTAATTTTGTTGTGCAATCCTTCAATTAAAATATTCATGCCAAATGCCCACAGGTAAAAGCTCCTGCAGCCGTTCTTCATATGTCTTAGAGGACTGGAGACTAAGACATATGAAGAACGGTTGCAGGAGCTGGGTATGTCTAGTTTGATGAAGAGAAGGACCAGGGGAGAAATGATAGCAGTGTTCCGATATCTCAGGGGTTGCCACAAAGAAGAGGGAGTCAAACTATTCTCCAAGGCACCTGGGGGTAGGACAAGAAGCAATGGGTGGAAACTAACCAAGGAGAGAAGCAACTTAGAACTAAGGAGAAATTTCCTGACAGTTAGAACAATTAACCTCTGGAACAGCTTGCCTCCAGAAGTTGTGAATGCCCCAACCCTGGAAGTCTTTAAAAAGATGTTAGACAGCCATTTGTCTGAAATGGTATAAGGTTCCTGCCCATGCAGGGGGTTGGACTAGAAGACCTCCAAGGTCCCTTCCAACTCTGCTATTGTATTATTGTAAAAGTAATAGGACAGTGATGTGACCCACAGCAGAAAACTGGAAAGTGGAGTGAAACAGTTGCCTACCACTAAATTGGTTAAATACATAGGGTTGTAAGAACTCAAGCAATATTTAACAGGCAAGGCTAAAAAATTAGATGACAATCTGAATGCAGAATCTAGTCTGGGTCGGTCACCCGGACCAGATCGCTCACCATTGGATTCTTCAACATGCATATTTGCCTTCGTTGGTGAATATCTGAATGATTAAAAAAGCAGTAAAAATGTGTTTCGCTTGGATGTCTTAAACTGTGTAGCTCCTAGATACTCACAGGTGTTAAAAGGGTGTGTAACAGCTATTTATGTTTGAACTGTGGGAGGTGTGAATTGTGCAGTGCTGCTTTTCCTTCAGCAAACACTCTTTTGTTAAACTCTGAAGACACTTTCACTGCTTACCTTTCCACCTATTCCTCTGGTGTTTGATGTTCTGAAATGGTCTAATCTCTACTACAGCTATGCAAATTGAAGGGGTGATCTGCAGGATATGGTGGAGGTGGGAATGAAGTATTCCTTTCCAACCAATTAATCCTGATGAAGTTGCTTAGAGGAAGGATCACTTGCAAGGAACAAATGATTAAAATGTTTTCTTCCTCTTTCACAAGGTTATAATTTGAGGTCTTCCTTTGGAACTAAATGCAGGGAGGCTCATGGTAGATTAAAGGATGTTTTCCCACAAAAGGATAATTTTGCATAATCAAACTGGGGAATGAACTACTGACTGCTGAGTTTAAGGACATAATTTTTTAATTAAGTTTATAAAATAAGGTAAAGGTAAAGGTGCCCCTCGCACATATGTGTTAGTCGTTCCCGACTCTAGTGGGGGGTGCTCATCTCTTTTTCAAAGCCGAAGAGCCAGTGCTATTCGAAGACATCTCCATGGTCATGTGGCTGGCATGACTAAATGCCAAAGGCGCTATTACCTTCCCACCGAAGGTGGTTCCTATTTTTTACTTGCATTTTACGTGCTTTCAAACTGCTAGGTTGGCAGAAGCTGGGACAAGTAATGAGAGCTCACTCCGTTACATGGGGCTTGGGATTCAAACTGCCAACCATTCTGATCGACAAGCTCAGCCTCTCAGCCACTGAGCCACCACGTCACTTTTATAAAATACATTTCAGGGGGGGGGGAAAGATATTTTAAAGACATCATTATAATGCATTCAGTTTTGGTCGCCATGATGTAAAAAAGATGTGGAGACTCTAGAAAGAGTGCAGAGAAGAGCAACAAAGATGATGAGGGGACTGGAGGCTAAAATATATGAAGAACGGTCTCAGGAACTGGGTATGTCTAGTTTAATAAAAAGAAGGATTAGGGGAGACATGATAGCAGTCTTCCAATATCTCAGGGGTTGCCACAAAGAAGTGGGAGTCCAAGGCATCTGAGGGTAGAACAAGAAGCAATGGGTGGAAACTAATCAAGGAGAGAAGCAACTTAGAACTGAGGAGAAATTTCCAGACAGTTAGAACAATTAATCAGTGGAACAGCTTGCCTCCAGAAGTTGTGAATGCCCCAACACTGGAAGTCTTTAAGAAGATGTTGGATAGCCATTTGTCTGAAACATTATAGGGTTTCCTGCCTAGCTAGGGGGTTGGACTAGAAGACCTCCAAGGTCCCTTCCAACTCTGCTATTGTATTGTATTGTATTGTATAAGTTAACACAAACTTTTCCTGAGGCAATGTTTTTTTATAGTGTCTTAAATTGTAATGTGAAACATTAGTGGGAGGGAAAAGAACACAATTCTTTTCATTCTAAAGGTATGTAGTTTTATACAAGAAATTAAAAAGGACTGCCAACTGGCATGCCGGATACTTGTTCTTTTACAAAGGTGTCAAAGTTTAATGGAAAAGGAGGATCTGGTTGTCTGTGGGTGTGTAAGACAGTTTGCAGAATTGAATTAATTGTCTTCTTTTCAGTATCTTTATGAGGAAGCCGTCAAGGTCATAACTTTTTTTCTTTGAGAACATCTAACACGCAGGACAAATTGCAAAATAGTTGGTTTTCCCCCACCTCCCCTTTTTTAAAAATAACCCTGTTAGGCATTAACTATGCCACTCCTTACAATATAAGTCAACCAGTGTTTGCAGAAAATGTAGGTACAGAAGTGCATCTATGGGTCTTATTTGAGTTCAGATAGAAAGAAAGTTTCGTAGGGTGGAGTTTATATAATAGAGGCATGAAACCTTAATTAAAGTCATGTAGGGCAGAAGAATAGAAAAAAAAGAGCTGAATTATCATACATCTGTCTCTGAAGAATGGGACAAGGGTGTTTAATGCAAACTTGTTTTTCAACACATCTGCTGTCTTTTCTTTTCTTTTGTGATACCTAGAATTAAGATAAATGTTGGCAGCATTTCAGATAAAATTAAAAGTGCCAAGTATTATCCAGATATTCAATCAGGCCTTTATGAACCTGGTGCTTTTTAGGTATATTGAAACTGTGTCTTGTACATCCTTACAGTAAGGATGTTGAGTTGGGAACTTTGACATATATCTACCTGGCCCACCAGAGTAGGAAGGCAGAACATTGAGGTTCCCAATTATGAAGGAAATGTATCTGGTGGAATCTAGGAAAATGGCCCGCTCAATTACCAAATGGCAACCTGTTTGTGCCAGTACCCCATTACAGCCACCCCACAGAGATGAGCGATATTTCTATTTTAAACTATGATAATTATTTTTTAAAAAACTATTCTGTTCTCTCTCTGAGAAAATTGAGCTGATCAAAAAATAATAATGATAAATTAACAGGTAAAAGTTTATTTCGTTGTACAAGGTGCAATGATAATAAAGTAAACTAAAACTAACCTAAAAGCAAGTAGTTTAAATGAAAAAAGAAATCAGAGCAGGAACAAGTCTGGTTACTCCTTGGACGGGCATTTCCACAAAATCTTTGACTGTAGATTGTGGACTGGAATTGAAAATCATTCTTTGGAAGTTAAATGGCAAAATCATTTCCACATTGTTGCCAAGTGGGCTGCATGACTGGGCCCATGAGGTTGTAAGATTTGAGCTTAAGAGTTCAACTTTGCGCTCTTTCCTTATCCTTCCTTCCTTCCTTCCTTCCTTCCTTCCTTCCTTCCTTCCTTCCTTCCTTCCTTCCTTCCTTCCTTCCCTCCCTCCCTCCCTCCCTCCCTCCCTACTTACTTACTTACTTACTTACTTACTTACTTACAGATAAATATGCTCCTACTTGTACATTGTCCTTTGAATAGGTAGAGGCACATGCTTGGACTAGATGACCTGCAAGGTCCCTTCTAACTCTGTTAATCTGTTAAATGAGAATGTTAAAAAAAACCTTCAGCTAAAGTGGACAATGTAGGTGTTAAGTCCTCAGGTCTACGACAGTGCCAGCAAGTCTGGTGAACTCTGAATCACCACATTCCGGAACGGAGCCGGCAGCCGCGCCTGATTGGCTAAGACGCAGCTGGCAGGAGACTGTCTAGAAAATAGATACAATGTTGCAGCTAGCTTGCTGCAAGGGTTCCTGTCTGAAAGCCTATATAAAGGGCTGTCAGACAGGGAAGCCTTGCCAGTAGTGATTCTTGTGTATTGTAAATAGTTGCTGAATAAACGTTCCTGTTGATTGACCATGCCTGAGTCGGACTCCTTTGTCTAATCTAACAGTAGGGTTAAGAGCATTAGAGTAGGGTTTGGAAGACCCAGATTAACAGAATAACAGAGTTGGAAGGGACTTTTGAAGGGATTCTAGTCCATCCTCCTGTATACGCAGGAGACTCTCTATCATTCTGGACTAATGGCTGTCCAATCTCTTCTTACAAACCATCAGTGGCGGAGCACCCACAACATCTGGAGGAAAGTTGTTCTGATTAATTATTCTCACTGTCAAGAATTTTCTCCTTTTTTAAAGGTTGGTTCTCTCCTTGATTAGTTTCCATCCATTGCTCCGTGTCCTGCCTTCAGGTACTTTGGGGCATAAGTAGACCCCCCACTTCTTTGTGGAAGCCCCTTAGACATTGGAAGACAGCTATCATGTCACCCCAATCCTTCCTTGTGTTAAACTAGACATACCCAATTCTTGCAACTCTTTTTCATATATTTTAGCCTCCCGTCCCCTAATCATCCTTGTTGCTCTTCTCTGCATTAATTTTTAGAGTCTTAACATCTTTTTTACATTGTGGCGACCAAAACAGGATGCCGTATTTATTTATTTATTTTATTAAATTTATACCCCGCCCTTCTCCAAACGGATCCAAGTGTGCCCTCACCAAGGCATTATAAAGTGGCACTAACACTTCACATGGTCTTGATTCCATCCCTCTCTTACTGCAGCCTGTACCTGAGCATGCAAAAAGCTCATTGGGTTAACTGGGGCAATCACACTTATTTGTCCAATTTATCATGATGCGAGAATCACATTGGAATGAAATTTTGCGTAGATCCTTTGAGATCCCGGAGGGAGGGGAGTACAAATACCAATATTAACTTTTATAATAGATATAATCAGGGGTGGGCTTCAAAAATTTTAGCAAGGGGTTCTCAGCCTGGTTGCTGGTTGGCCGTGGCCATGGTGGGTGTGGCCTAGTAGGCTCCTACACCACAGCGGGGAGAGGGTGTTTTTGCCCTCCCTGGGCTCTGGAGGCTTTCCTCGAGCTTCGGGAAGGGCGAAAACAGCCTCCCAAGGCTCCAGAGGCCCTCTGGAGACCGGAAACAGGCCTGTTTCCACCCTTCCTGAAATTCTGATAGGCCCGTTTTTTGCCCTCCCTGGGCCTCTGTGCATGCCCTGCACTTACCTGCATCCAAAACAGGCTGCGTGGGGACTCCTGGGAGGGGTGAGGAGAGATGGGTGGGGCCAGCCAGGAGTGGGATTTAGGAGTTCTCTGAACTGCACAGAATGGCCATGCATAGCTTGTAGAAGGTTTTCAAAATGGGCCGTTTTTTGCTCAGTTTTGTCCCCCCAAGGCCCCAGGGGCAATTTATAAGCTTCCTAAGGGTTACTCATGCCCTTTTTTTTGGAAAAAAAAACCAGGCCCATTTTTGCAAAAAACAGAATGTTTTGAGGAGGTTTGCAGAATACAAAAACCTTTTTTTTTAATTTGCCTCTTCAAAACCTTGGTGCGTCTTATACTCCAGTGCATCTTATACTCCGAAAAATACAGTAGTATGTAGTTCTTTTTCTAAGTTTCTTCACAAGAACCACTTTGTGAGCTAGCCAGTGCCTGAAGCACATTCATCCACTGACTTTCCATGGGGGGAAGTAAATTTGAATCTGGGCCTCCCCAGTCCTGGCCCACTACCATGCTGGTTTAATATTGCCTGCTTAAGTTAAAATACTTTGGTGTGATGATTAAAGTATTGTGTAAAGCAGTAGTTTTCAAACTTCCTTCACCCCAGGCTCCCTTTAAATATTTCTTTGTGGCCACGGATCATGGCCCATGACCCCCAACACCTAACACACGATTTAAAACATAATATTTTTTATAAAAAAAATTATTAGATAAAAATTAAAATCATGGGACACAGTGCGACATTTCTGGCATAAACATTTCCATATAGTGATTAGATCTTATAACAATTACATTTTCTATCCATTACATAGGTGTATGTAGTCAGTCAGATTACCTGCCTGTTGATGCTTTCTTTTATATAATCTATATAAATAAAAATGTAAAATAGTTTGTACGAATCCACTAATCTCAAAAACTACTGGGCCGATTTACACCAAACTTTCACACAATGTAGCCAAGGACTTCCGATAATAGAATAGCTACTCATTTTGTGCCTAGCACACGTGTGTCATGTGCAAATTACACACAAAAAAATGTACCCACTGAAATGTGTTTTAACTTCCCTGTAGCCACGCCCATCAGGCTGCTTTTCAACTGTCAGTGTTGGAAGAGGCCTCATATGGCGGCCTCTTGGGGCCAAAAAGGCACTGGGATAGCAAACTCCCAGGTGGCCCAGAGAGAGGGGGGGGGAGAAATATCGCTCAAGACTGTTCTCTGAAGTAAAAACATGGAGGCAGACAGCTGCTTTAAACTGTTGAATACGAACTGAACCAAACTGTAACAAAGAATCACCCATCTGACAGCAAATACAGTTTAATAAAAGAGGGACTAGGGGAGACATGATAGCAGCCTTCCAAAATCTCAGGGGTTTCCCCAAAGAAGAGCGAGTCAAGCTATTCTCCAAGGCACCTGAGGGCAGAACAAGAAGCAATGGGTGGAAACTAATCAAGGAGTGAAGCAACCTAGAACTAAAGAGAAATTTCCTGACAGTGAGAACTATTAACCAGTGGAATAGCTTGCCACCAGAAGTTATGGATGGCCCAACACTGGATGTGTTTTTAAGAAGAGACTGGAAAACCATTTGTCTGACACGGTATATAGGGTCTCCTGCTTGAGCAGCGGGGTTGGACTAGATGACCTCCAAGGTCCCTTCCAACTCTGCTATTGTATTATTGTATTACAGTAGGTAGGTAGATAGGGGAATAGAGAGACAGGGAGAAATACAGTTTAATAAAAGAGGGACTAGGGGAGACAGGATAGCAGCCTTCCAATATCTCAGAGGTTGCCACAAAGAAGAGAGAGTCAAGCTATTCTCCAAAGCACCTGAGAGCAGAACAAGAAGCAATGGGTGGAAACTAATCAAGGAGAGAAGCAACTTAGAACTGAGGAGAAATTTCCTGACAGTTAGAACAATTAATCAGTGGAACAGCTTGCCTCCAGAAGTTGTGAATGCCCCAACACTGGAAGTCTTCAAGGAGATGTTGGATAGCCATTAGTCTGAAATGGTATAGGGCAGTGATGGCTAACCTTTTTTGGCTCACGTGCCAATAGCAGGGGGAGTGCAGGGGTGATGTGCACAGGTGTGCCACATCCATAATGCTATGTGCATGACCCCCTGCATTTGGCATGCTTTTTATGTCATCCCCAGGCTCCAGAGGGTTTATAGGAGCCTGGGGAGGGTGAAAAAAGCCTTCCCCCACCTCCAGAGGGCAAAAAATGGCCTCAAAAGAAGGCCTAAATCAGCTACATACATACAAGAGCACACATACAAACTGAAGCTGACAGGGCAATGCCTCGCATGGCCTAAGAAATGGTTCCGTGTGCCACCTGTGGCACCCGTGCCATAGGTTCGCCATCATGGGTATAGGGCTTCCTGCCTAGAAGGGAGTTGGACTAGATGACCCCCAAGTGATAGATAGAGAGGGAGAAATAAGGTAGGTGGGTGGGTGGGTGGGTGGGTGGGTGGATGGATGGATGGATGGATGGATGGATGGATAGATAGATAGATAGATAGATAGATAGATAGATAGATAGATAGATAGATAGATAGA
Source organism: Rhabdophis nuchalis (assembly GCA_039707465.1). NCBI lineage: Eukaryota > Metazoa > Chordata > Lepidosauria > Squamata > Natricidae > Rhabdophis > Rhabdophis nuchalis. The sequence goes on from CM077644.1 coordinate 230,240,918, forward strand.
TAGATAGATAGATAGATAGATAGATATGATTTTGATTTTATTAAATTTATACCCCACCCTTCTCCAAACGGACCCAGGGCGGCGCACAGGCATATTAAAAAACATACAAACATATAAAACTTTTTTTTTAAAAAAAAAACTTATTCAACTAAAAAACCTGTGGTAAAACCGAATTAAAATCCCCATTTTAAAACTATCTATGAGTCAGAATTGGAGGCTACGCTAGGCCGGCTAGTTGGAATAGGTGTGTCTTCAGACACTTGCGGAAGAGGCGGAGGTCGGAGATGGTACGGAGTTCAGGGGGTAAGTCGTTCCAAAGGGCTGGTCCCGCCACAGAGAAGGCTCTTCCTCTGGGTGTCGCCAGTCGGCATTGACCGGCCGACGGCACCCTGAGGAGGCCCTCTCTGTGGGAGCGTATCGGTCTGAGGGATGTATGGGGCAGGAGGCGGTCTCACATATAACTAGGCCCCGAGCCATGGAGCGCTTTAAAGATGGTCGTTAGAACCTTGAAGCGCACCCGAAAGACCACAGGAAGCCAGTGCAGCTCGCGCAGGATAGGTGTTATGTGGGAGTGTCTAGGCGCTCCTGTAATCACCCGCGCGGCTGCATTCTGGACTAGCTGTAGCTCTCGGGTGCACCTCAAGGGAAGCCCCATGTAGAGAGCATTACAGTAGTCGAGTCGAGACGTGACGAGTGCTTGAGTGACTGTGCGTAAGGCACCCCGGTCCAGTAAGGGGCGCAATTGGCGCATCAGGCGTACCTGATGAAACGCCCCCCTGGCCACGGCTGCCACATGGTCATCCATAGACAGCCGGGAGTCCAGGAGGACACCCAAATTGCGCACCCTCTCCACGGGGGCCAGTGTTTCACCCCCAATGGCCAGAGTTGGAATAATCTGGCTGAATCGGGGCGCCGGAAGCCACAGCCACTCAGTCTTGGACGGGTTGAGCTTGAGTTTGTTGCTACCCATCCAGATCCGTACGGCCTCCAAACACCGGGACATAACCTCGACGGCATCATTGGGGTGGTCTGGGGTGGATATGTACAACTGAGTATCATCAGCGTACAGATGATATCCCACCCCAAAACCACGGATGATCTCACCCAGCGGCTTCATATATGTGTTGAACAGTAGGGGCGAGAGGACCGACCCCTGAGGTACCCCACATATGAGGGGCCTCGAGGCCGACCTCTGCCCCCCTGCCAACACACATTGCGACCGACCAGAGAGGTAGGACGAGAACCACCGCAAAACGGTGCCTCCCAGCCCCAACCCCCCCAGTCGGCGCAATAGGATACCATGGTCGATGGTATCAAAAGCCGCTGAGAGGTCTAATAGGACTAGGATAGAGGAAAATCCTCTATCCCGCGCCCTCCAGAGATCATCAACCAATGCGACCAATGCCATCTCGGTGCTGTGCCCGGGTCGGAAGCCGGACTGGCGCGGGTCTAGATAATCAACTTCCTCCAAGTGTCGCGGAAACTGTTGAGCCACCACACTCTCAACAACCTTCAGAAAGAAAGAGACGGTAGGTAGGTAGGTAGGTAGGTAGGTAGGTAGGTAGGTAGGTAGGTAGAGGGAGAAAAGAAGAAATATAGTAGGTAGGTAAGTAGGTAGGTAGGTACGTAGGTAGGGGGATGGATAGATAGATAGGGAGAAATACAGTAGATAGGTAGGTAGAGGGATAGACAGGGAGAAATACAGTAGGTAGGCAGGTAAATGGATAGGGGGATAGATAGAGAGGGAGAAATACAGTAGGTAGGTAGGTAGATAGAGGGAGAAAGCAAGAAATACAATAGGTAGGTAAGTAGAGGGATAGACAGGGAGAAATACCGTAAGTAGGTAGGTGTATAGATAGCTAGTGAGAAATACGGTAGGTAGGTAGGTAGGTAGGTAGAGGGAGAGAGGGAAGAATACAGTAGGTAGGTATGTAGGTAGGTGGATATTTATTTATTTTATTTTTATTTTATTACATTTATACCCCGCCCTTCTCCTTGTTAGGACCCAGGCGGCGATACAGAGAGAGGGGGAAATATGGTAGGTAGGTAGGTAGAGGGATAGAGGGGAGAAATACAGTAGGTAGGTAGGTAGAGTGATAGATAGTGGGAGAAATACAGTAGGTAGGTAGGTAAGTACAGGGATAGATAGAGAGGGAGAAATACAGTAGGTAGGTAGGTAGAGGGATAGATAGAGGGAGAAATACAGTAGGTAGGTAGATAAATAAAGGGATAGATAGAGAGTAAGAAATACAGTAGGTAGATAGGTAGGCAGGTACAGGGATAGATAGGGAGAAATACAATAGGTAGGTAGGGGGATAGATAGATAGATAGATAGATAGATAGATAGATAGATAGATAGATAGATAGATAGATAGATAGATAGATAGATAGAGAGAAACACAGTAGGTAGGTAGATAGAGGGATAGATAGGGAGAAATACAATAGGTAGGTAGGTAGAGGGGTAGATAGGGAGAAATACAATACGTAGGTAGGTAGGTAGAGGGATAGATAGGGAGAAATACAGTAGGTAGGTAGGTTGGGGGTTATACAGTGGTTGTGTGTATGTGTGCAGGTGTAGATATACACACAGATTGGTTGGCCATTTAACCAGACTGGGCCACAGCAACGCGTGGCCGGGTATAGCTAGTTACTAATCATACAAATACATATCCAATTTCTATATATCACCCATTCTTAATACCATACTCCATGACAATATTGTGCCCCCCACCCCAGGGGTCCATAGATCACAGGTTGAGAAGGAAACCCGTCCTCTGATTTGTTCTGAATGTTAATGAAGATTCTCAGTCATCCATATAGAGTTTCCATGATTCAAATGCCAAACATTTGTCCTGAATGTTGATCAATATATCATGATCATATTTATCTATATACTGTTATTTAGGTGCTTCAAATTACAACTGCTATCAATTCCAGCCAACATAATCAGTCAGATTGATGGGAACTCTAGTCCCAAATAATTGTAGGGCCCATGTCTGAAGAAAGTCATATTATAAAGAATAGAATAGAATAGAATAGAATTCTTTATTGGCCAAGTATGATTGGACACACAAGGAATTTGTCTTTGGGGCATATGCTCTCAGTGCACATTAAAACACAAGATACATTTGTCAAGAATCATAAGGTACAGCACAATGATAAGTAAGTTTTACCAGTTTTTGTTATTCTAGATCAAATATGTGGGCCTGGTCAGAGCTGACTTGGTCTTTGGGTGGCAGGCCAAGAGGCCAGGACATGCCAAGTTTAAATCTTATTTATCTTTAATTAATTGTCTATATTTTATATGATGATTCAGACTGTTGTACATAACATTAGTAGAGAGGGAGCAGAGAGGAAATGGTACAACACAGCCACATTAATTGGATTCTTAAGATTCTTAAATTATTTATCTTGGGTTCTACAACCTCTTTTGTTATTCCCCACTTTTATTACTACAATTGATCATGTTTTATAAAGTGAGCATACATAATTAATATTTCAATCTATCAATTCAAGAGCATCCACACTTTTTTTTTTGCATATAGACATTTCCAAAGCTATCCTGTTAATTATTGATATGCAAATTGGTTTTGTCCCAGCATATCTAAGAGTCTGAACTTCTCTGTCTCTAATTATGATACATTTTGAGTCATTTGATGGAAGCTGACCTGTTGGTCTGTCCTGTCTCCCTCAGCGGGACCCCTTGAGGTCCTCTTTGTAAGAAGGGAACCCACAGCCCAGGGGTGGGTTGCTGCTGTCATTACTGCTGGTTCGGCATGCAAATTTCTTTTGCTACACACGTGTGCAAGTTTGCACCTAAAAAAGCTCTGCGTGTGTGCATGTTAGAAAAGGAAAACAAATACATTTTTGCAATGAAAATTGTTCTGCGCATGCACAGAACCAAAAATCAAGATGGTGCCGCCACCGATAAAACTGATTTGGGGGTGTGGCAGGCCAAGTTACTACCTACTCAGCTGAACCAGTCCGAACCAGTAGGAACCCACCTCTGCCACAGCCTATTAGAATTTCCCAGTGTCTAACTTTCTCTACGTCCAGAGCCATTTACTAGAAACCATGTTCTCCATTACCTAGCTAGAATAAGGCTAAATGTTAGAAAAACGGTGCTTGTCCTGAGAGAGGGCCCAGTTTTATAGTTTTGCCTCTTATCTGTAGTTTTTTTTAATTATGATTTTTGTTTATTTTCCAGCAATGCACTAAAATTGTAGTGCTTCAAGACTTAGTTCCTTTATAAGACATTTTCACAAGTGAATTTACTTTACTATCCCACTTAATTGATCCGTAGGATGATTCTCCATATAGAAATTGTTGATAAGTTTTGAAAGAGAAATGACATCTAAAAGCATGACTGGTTGGGGTTCAAGGTCAGAAATCCTTGTATTTTAGTTTAATTAAAATTAACGAAGTAACTCATACATTGACTTGGAATTTAGCTGAGGAAGAAAAGCAATGTATCTACCAAATTTATTTATTTATTTTATTTATTTATTAAATTTATAAACCGCCCCACTCTCCCCAAAGGGACTCGGGGCGGTGATAATAAGATTTAACATTATCATTATGATTGATTGGTTGATTGATTTGCTAACTACAGAGGCTTTCCTCTGCAGAGGCCCTGAATGATAAGGGAACAGAATAGAATAAATAGAGTAGAATAAATAGAATAGAATAGAATAGAATAGCATAGAATAGAATAGAATAGATTAGCATAGAATAACAGAGTTGGAAGAGACCTTGGAGGTCTTCTAGTCCAACCCCCTGCTTAGGCAGGATATCCTACACCACTTCAGATAAAATGGTTGTCCAATTTCTTCTTTAAAATGTCTAGTATTGGAGCATTCACAACTCCTGGGGGCAAGTTGTTCCACTGATTAATTGTTCTAACTGTCAGGGAGTTTCTCCTTAGTTCTAAGTTGCTTCTCTCTTTGATTAGTTTTCACCCATTGCTTTTTGTCGCGCCCTGAGGGGCTTTAGAGAATAGTTTGACTCCCTCTCCTTTGTGGCAGACCCTGGGATAGGTTCTTTGTAAAGCATAGATAAGTGAATTTGTTTTAGCTGGTCAAATTCGCTGTGATGAAAAAGTGGCAAGAAGGAATTGGCAGGTTGATACCCATCTGCTTCTGCTTTTGTTGATCAGGATCTTCTTGTCAGGATGAATTCAGAAAGTGAAACGACCTTTGATGAAGACTCTCAGCCCAATGATGAGGAGGTTCCATATAGCGATGATGAGACGGAAGATGACTTGGAAACGCAACCTGATGTGGAGCCAGAACAAAACCGTTTTAACAGAGAGGTGGAAACAACTCGAGAGACACTTCGAAAAGGTGAGAATGCAAGAAATTATTACTGAAGGCTAGTGATTCTTTTGAAGAATTTTTTTTTCTTTAGAGAAGAATAGAATAACAGAGTTGGAAGGGACCTTGAAGGTCTTCTAGTCCTACCCCCCTATTTAGGCAGGAAACCCTATACCATTTCAGACAAATGATTGTTCAATCTCTTCTTAAAAACGTCCAGTGTTGGAGCATTTACAACATCTGGAGGCAATTGTTCCACTGATTAATTGTTCTAACTGTTAGGAAAATTCTCCTTGGTTTTTAGGTTGTTTCTCTCCTTGATTAGTTTCAATCCATTGCTTCTTTTCCCGGCCTTCAGGACATTTGGAGAATAGCTTGATTCCAGGGGTGAGTTCCTGCCAGTTCTAACCTCTTCTATAGAAGAGGTTCCACAAAGCTACAGTGCCGTTTAGAACCAATTCCAGCTCCCTCCCCCCGCCCATCCGCACATCATCAAGATGAAGAGCGAGAGGAGGAATTCTGGGAGTTGAAGTCCACAAGTCTTAAAGCTGTCAAGTTTGAACACCCCTGGGGTTTTTGTCCCTAAAGGGTTAGGGGTGCAAGGGTCTTTTAACTTGACAGCTTTAAGACTTGCGTGCTTCAAATGCCAGAATTCCTGAGCCAACATGACTGGAGAAGGAATTCTGGGAGTTGAAGTCCACAAGTCTTAAAGCTGTCAAGTATGAACATCCCTGGGGGTTTTCCCCCTAAAGGGTTAGGGGTACAAGGGTCTTTCAACTTGACAGCTTTAGGACTTGCGTGCTTCAAATGCCAGCGTTCCTGAGCCAACATGACAAGGAGGAATTCTAGGAGTTGAAGTCCACAAGTCTTAAAGCTGTCAAGTTTGAACACCCCTGGGGTTTGTTTTTCTAAAGGGTTAGGGGTACAAGGGTCTTGTAACTTGACAGCTTTAAGACTTGCGTGCTTCAAATGCCAGAGTTTCTGAATCAACATTTCGTTGGCTAAGCAAGAGCGTTATTAAGTGAGTTTCACTACATTTTACAAGTTGGCCATGCCCATTCAGTCACATGACTGCCAAGCTACTACCACCCAGTTGCATTGCTGGCAAGCCACTCCCATCTGGTCACCTGGCCGGCAAGCCACTCCCACAAAGCAGGCCACACCTACAGAAGAGGTTCTAAAATAATTTGAAACCCCCCACTGCTTGACTCCCACTTCTTTGTGGCAACCCCTTGGATATTGGAGCACTGCTATCATGCCCTTCTGGAATTATAGGATAATTTAAGTAGATCAATTAGTTGCTCAGTAACAAACTTAATAGGTAATCTAATTTAGATCTTATTTAGATGCCTGGGACTTTTAACTTTTACATGCCTATTTTGATGAACAGAGAAAAACTTCCATCGTCATAAATCCATAATTAATTCAGAACATTTGCAACACAGAAGAGATTGTCAAGGAGGTTTTTCTCCCATCAAAATTCAGTACATTAATTGAGATATATTTTGGGAACATTATTCATGAACAAGTAGTAACAAATACTTATGTAGATAAGGATTAAGGTGCAGAAAAACAATGGTTAGATTATGTCAGGTTTTCAATTGGATTTAGTAACTGCATAGCAAATGGATGCGTCATTACAATAACTTTTCAGCAAGCTTTTCAGTAAAAAAAGACAAAACAAATGGGTGTCACACCTGTGGTTCTTTTTAGTAAGGAGTCGTTTCCCCTCCCTCCAGGAAAAATTAATTTTACCATTCAACAGCTATCCTGTTCTCCCACCTTTTATTTAGCATTTCTCTGTCAATACTACAAATTTTGTACGGCAAATTTTACACATTTTACACATCAGTACTGCTAGTTTTGATTTATTAAAGCAAAATTGAACAGCATCTAGATATTTCTGAATGTATGCAAAATCAAGGATATAATACATTTTTTTTTGCTTTTGAGCTTTGCAAATGGTGCAGCTGCTTTGATATTTCAAAAAAAAGAAAAAGAGGGACGTATGGTGCACACTCCCGCTTAATATGTATTGTGGGAAGAAATATCCATCTGGTTCAGTTCCAAGCTGGGAGAAACTTGGAGGCTGATTGGAAAGATGGCTTATTGATAACAAAATGGAGTTGAGAGTGGAATTTCTTTAGTACCTTCTCGTGGGCTTTGAACTTGAGCATCCTGTTCCTGTGCAAGAACATGTATTCTATTGACTGTTGTCAGATTCCTATGGGGTCATATAGGGGTTAAGTAGAGGTCATAGCTGGCTCTATAAGCAAAGAGGAAATGCAAATCTTAGGAGTTTGTCTGAGCTAATCTGATCAGCCTCTGGTTTATTGTTTATCCAAGCTCCCAGGTGAAGTTTGGACTTTGGACTGCCCTGAGATGGTGCAATGAAGGGGCTTGTGTTTGGAAAGGGTGTTGGGCAATTCCTATTGTGGCTTAATGGTTTTCATCCTTCTTTTGGATCTTGAGTGAGGGGGCTGCTTCTAATCCCACCATTCTGCCTTTGTTCAGACATTGCTGCAGGGACTTTCAAAATATCCTGTCTTGAATGGATTTCTGCCTGCAGTATTTGCTTTGCCTATGAATAGAGCTATCTGAATACTTGTCTTCCCCTTTCAATAAGCTCTTTATCTCTTAAGTGCTGACATCTGCTGTGGGCTTTTAAGTAAAATGAGGGGCTGCTTTCTGCCTCTAAAAAAACAAGTTTCTCCATTTCTCCCTTTGGGGAAATATAATAATCTGCCTTTTAAATATTTTCCAAAATATTTCATTCTTCTAGGAGAGGTAGGCGCTGACTTTCTATAACATATAGAAGGAAAACCCGTTCTCTACTTCCAAGTATTTACAAACTAAATATTTTGCTGTGTTTTCAGATTGCAGCTGGCAAGTTAAAGCAAATGACAGAGCTTTCTATGAGCAACCCCAATTTAAGGAAACAATATTCCTTTGTGTTCAGAAAAGTAAATACGCGGTAAGTAAACATCTCTGTACGTAATAGTTTCCAATAGTTTTTAAGCCTCTCTTCTAAAGAGAAAATCTTAATTGATTAATTGTTTTGTACAGTCATGGATTCATTACTCCAGTCTTTGCGAAAGGTACACTTTCTAGATGTATTTGAGTGCAGTTCTTACTGTAGTGTATTTAGCCAGCATGTTTTAAGAAGAACAAACAGAGAAACTGAATGACCTAATATTCATTTTAAGATAATACACATGCATTGCAGTTGGCATTTAACATCGTTGAAGAGCCTAGTGGTTGCTGCATTGGAGTTTCCATCCATCCTAAGAATGCTCTGGTCACGTTCATTCTCAAATAAGACCTCATCTAAAAAGATATTTACCCTTTGCAGTTTTAATTACTTAATTATTTTCTATGTGCCAGAGAATTCAATTTGCATTTCAGTGGCCTTTTGGAAGCTTCTCTTTCAAAAATAGTGATTAGAGCTAAATCGGACGTGATTTCCTTGTATTTTAGTTTAATTAAAATTAATGGAATAACTCATATGTTGACATGGAATTTAGCTGAGGAAGAAAAGCAATATATCTACCAAATAATAAGATTTGACATCATGGCAAAACAAGGTTTATGTCTTTGAGAAAGAAACAATAGACTCCTATCTAAAAATAATTATTCAGGGATCTGGAAAAATATACAATTTTTTTTTAAGATGGAAAAAGTTAAAATTGCCTTGATTAAGAAGAATTCTTCCAAGGTTTAATTTTCTGTTTCAAATGCTTTCATTAAAAATGGAAAACAAGGTATTAAATGAATGTCAGACACAATTAATTTGTTGTGTTCTAATAAAACTCTAATAAAACTCTCTTTAACATCTTCATCAACGATTTGGATGAGGGGATAAATGGGGAACTCATCAAATTTGCAGACGACACCAAGCTGGCAGGAATAGCCAACACTCCAGAAGATAGGCTTAGGATACAGAAGGATCTAGACAAACTTGAACATTGGGCACTATCTAATAAAATGAAATTCAATTGTGAAAAAAGTAAGGTTCTACATATAGGCAAGAAAAACCAAATGCACAAGTACAGTATAGGTGGTACCTTGCTCAATAGTAGCAACTGTGAGAGGGATCTAGGAATCTTAGTGGACAACCATTTAAATATGAGCCAGCAGTGTGCAGCAGCTGCCAAAAAAGCCAACACAGTTCTAGGCTGCATAAACAGAGGGATAGAATCTAGATCACGTGAAGTGTATAGTGCCTTGGTAAGGCCACACTTAGAATACTGCATACAGTTTTGGTCGCCACGATGTAGAAAAGACGTGGAGACTCTGGAAAGAGTGCAGAGAAGAGCAACCAAGATGATTAGGGAACTGGAGACTAAAACATATGAAGAACGGTTGCAAGAGCTGGATATGTCTAGTTTGATGAAGAGAAGGACCAGGGGAGACATGATAGCAGTGTTCCGATATCTCAGAGGGTGTCACAGAGAAGAGGGAGCCAAACTATTCTCCAAGGCACCTGGGGGCAGGGCAAGAAGCAATGGGTGGAAACTAATCAAGGAGAGAAGCAACTTAGAACTAAGGAGAATTTTCCTGACAGTTAGAACAATTAACCTCTGGAACAGCTTGCCTCCAGAAGTTGTGAATGCCCCAACCCTGGAAGTCTTTAAGAAGATGTTAGCCATTTGTCTGAAAGGTTCCTGCCCACGCAGGGGGTTGGACTAGAAGACCTACAAGGTCCCTTCCAACTCTGCTATTGTATTATTGTAATACATACAAAATATAAAAGACAATTAAATTATTAAATCTGTGCTAAAAGACCTTTCGAATCCCTACTGGGGAGTGAGCTCCCATTACTTGTCCCAGCTTCTGTCAACCTAGCAGTTTGAAAAATGCAAGTAGAAAAACAGGAACCACCTTTGGTGGGAAAGTGACAATGTTCCATGTGCCTTCGGCATTTAGTTATGCCAGCCACATGACCACGGAGATGCCTTTGGATAGCGTTGGCTCTTTGGCTTTGAAATGGAGATGAGCACCGCCCCCTAGAGTCGGGAACAACTAGCACATATGTGTGAGGGGAAACTTTAACTTTACTTAATAAAAGACCCAGGGTTAAATTCAAGAAATAAATGAACATTCAGGAACATTCACAGGATTAAACAGTCTGGCAGCCCCAAATTACAGGTAGACCTTCAGTTACAACCATTTGTTTAGCCACCGTTGAAACTTACGGCAGTGCTAAATGAATTATTCTTACACCAGTCAACAGAATTACAGCTGTTGCAGCACCCTTTGGTCACACGATCAAAATTCATGTACTTATGTTGGAAAAGTGGACCCAATTGTCCCCATCTGCCTATTACTTTCTCATTTTGGTTGCTCTACACCAGGGGTGTCAAACTCACGACATCACGGCATCATAATGTGACATATTGGGACTTTCCCCCCCCCCCCCTTGCTAAACTGGGCATGGGCGTGGCCAGTGCATGACGCATCCGGCCAGCAGGCTGCGAGTTTGACAGTCCTGCTCTACACCAGGGAGGACAAATATTTTGGCTTGTCTGGGCCCACTGAGTGAAGAGCTGTATGTAAAAAATATAATATTCCATACGCCTGCTCTACATAGTGATTGATCATTCATTCATTCATTCATTCATTCATTCATTCATTCATTCATTCATTCATTCATTCATTCATTCTTAACATCTCTGAACCACCCATCTCCCTCAAAGAGGGACTCTGCACAATGTACAATCAATCATTAAAATATAAAAACAGTATATTACAATTAAAATGTTAGAATTAATATATTAGAATTAGAATTAAAATGTTTTAAGGAAGCAAGAATAATTAAACCCTGTTAAAAATTAATTGACCCTATTGGGTTAATCATGGTTTAGTTATGTAGCTACACCTTAGCCCTAATTAATTATAGTTGCATACACTGTAGCTTTTGCATCATGTATTTGTATTTTAAAACAATCCTTAGAGCATCAAACTCTCATATTCTAATTTTTCAAACAAAGCTGTTGATCACCAGTGTTGAGACTAGTTTGTTGGTGAAATTGTTGGAGAATAACAAGAACAATAGCAATAGCATTTAGACTTATATACCGCTTTACAATGCTTTACAGCTCTCTCTAGGCTGTTTATAGAGTCAGCCTATTGCCCTCAACAATCTGGGTCCTCATTTTACCCACCTCGGAAGGCTGGAAGAATCAATCTGAATAAATTGAGCAACAAAGTTGGTGAAAATTCCTTTGTATACCTAAAAAACCTCGTTTCCAAAAGTAACTATTGTAGAGAATATTTATGAAATCCATTTATGAGACAAGCCAGGAATGGGAATTGCTTGGCTTCCTAAGGCAGCTTTTCAATACTTGGTCAAGTGGTGAATGCTTTTTTATTTCCCTTCAATGCTTTTTTTAAATTAGGTTTTATTTTTTTATGTGGAATAATATGTAGTGGCATAGACATTTTTTTTGCAAAACATTAAAATCCCAAAGATTGTTTCAGAATAGTCTGGTTTGTATAGCAAACCACTTTGGTTAATAATGTTTTATTTAAAATATAAAAGGAATTTATATGATTTCTATATTAATGCTTTAACTAAAGTGATTTCTTTTGTCTTCAACAGGGGAACGCCATCAAAACCTACAAGTATAATCCAATTACCTTTTTGCCATTGAACTTGTATGAACAGTTTAAAAGAATTGCCAATTTCTATTTCCTTATTCTACTTATTTTACAGGTATAATAAATGTTACATTCATAATGCAGTAAGCCCCTTTATGGTCAATTTTAGAGCCGCAGATCAGTGGTGGGTTCCGGATCCCGTCACAACCTGTACGCTGCGCACAGGACCGGGAGTCCTCATTGGGTGCGCACGCTGCGCACGCATGCACATGCCACTGCTGTTTTGGATAATCATTATTTTGTAATGCTTTTAAAAGAACTAAATCTAAGAATTGTGAGTAAAGCGTCTGCTTCAGAGGCAGTATTCTCAACCTGATTTAGGACCCTGATTCATTACCGGTAGTCCTTGATTTATGACTACAATCGAGACCAACCTTTCCATTGCTAAGCAAGGAGGCTTTTAAGTGAGTCGTGCCCAATTTAAAGCCTTTTTTGCTGGGTTTTTAAGCGAATCACTGCAATTGTTAAGTGAATCACACAGTTGCTAAGCAAACCCAACTTTCCCCTTTGACTTTGCTTGTCAAAAGCCATCTGGGAAAGTTGCAAATGGTGATCATATGATCCCAAGATCCTGAAAACATCATAAACATACATTTGTGGGTTGCCAAGCACTCAAATTTTGATTATATGACTGTGGATTTGTGACACTTGTGAGTGCGAGGACAGTCGTAATTGACTTTTCCAAGCGCCATTGTAACTTCCAACATTCATTAAATGAGTGGTTGTAAGTTGAGGATTGCCTTTAATAGGAATAGCATAATCTGCCATCAGGAATCTCTCTAATATATAAGCCACCTGGGATATCTACGTGGTGTCTTACAAAAATAATTAAGTGATGGATTTTATTCTTTTCACTGCAGACAATTCCTCAGATAACGACTCTGTCTTGGTATACTACGTTGGTTCCGTTACTCCTGGTCTTGGGTATCACTGCAGCTAAAGATCTAGTGGATGATATTGTAAGAATCTTTCTCTTTTTGCTTTTCACTTTTAAAAAAACCTATTAAGTGATTAAAAAAATTTCCAAGAGGGCAACAGGCAAAGGAAAAACAGAGGAGACTATTGGGCTACCTAAATTAAAGAAAGGAAAGGCATGACTTTGCTTCTCAAAAGAGTCAGTTTGGTTGTAGTGGTTAAGGTGCTGGCTTAGAAACCAGGAGACTGAGAGTTCTAGCCCTGGTTTAGGAAGGCAAGCTGGCTAGGTGGCTTTGTGCTAGTCATTCTTTCACACCCCAATCCACTCAGAGAGTTGTTGTTGTCATGGGGAAAATAGGAGGGGCAAAGATCATTAGATTTGTTCACTGTCTTGAGTTACTTATAAAGTAATAAAGGTAGGATAAAAACTAGGTAGGCAGGCAGGCAGGCAGGCAGGCAGGCAGGCAGGCAGGCAGGCAGGCAGGCAGGCAGGCAGGCAGGCAGGCAGGCAGGCAGGCAGGCAGGCAGGCAGGCAGTTGTGAATGCCCCGACACTGGAAGTCTTTAAGAAGATGTTAGATAGCCATTTGTCTGAAATGGTAGAAGGTTTCCTACTTAGGCAGGGGTTGGACTAGAAGACCTCCAAAATCCATTCCAACTCTGCTATTGTATTATTGTATATCTTTTGCAATTATTATGCAGATACCTTTCTGATAAGCAATTATATAATTCCCTGAATTGTTCTTATTATGGTCCTCGGGAATATGTGATGCATTATTCCCATCCATCAAAACCAGGAAGAGATCTTATGGGAGGAGAGATATTTTTAATATTATGATTATTATTGCAACTTCTTCATGTTAAATAATGAGAGTCTTTTTAATCTCATTTCATTTATTTGTCCTTTTAGGCACGCCATCGAATGGACAATGAAATTAACAATCGAACATGTGATGTAATCAGGGGCAAGAGGTACTACAGTGAGATATATATATAATTTTCTACAGGTGCAATAGCTATTAACTTGAGGGCAGGCAGGGTGGGGGAGGAGGAGAAGCAGGAAAAATGAGAGTGCCCCGGGAACACACACTAACTTCCCACTTAGTGAAAATTTTCTTTATTCCATGATCCATTTGAAACAGATTACTTCATTCTGCTGTAGAATCAGCTACCAAAGATTGTATTATTCACAATTCAAGTGTAGGATTATATTCATGATATTTGAAATAGTTAAACATTTCATTTATGTCTATCATGCCAATATTTGATTCTCAGATTCAGGCAAATTTCTGTGACCCGATTTCTGAAATCAAAAGATTGCTTCACATTGGCTCCATTTAACCAACTGAACTGGTTTTGTACAAACAGACAATTACTTTTAGCTTTCAATCTGGTTTGATTTAATCTGAATTGATTTGGAAGCTCAGACTGGATCAGTGTTTCAAATCTGATCATCTTAATTTGAATTGAATTGGTAATCTGACTTGAATCCAGTTTGTACAAGTTTAATGTTTACATAGCGATGAATTTGTGTCAATCATTAGATAATTTTCAGCTACGCGCTTCACAAATAACTAAGTAAACAGTTTCCCTGAATGTTACATAGCTGAATGATTCTAATGTCACGTTTTGAAGTAATAAAATGAGGAGGAAAAATCAAGATCCAATTTGGGTCAATCACTGGGATCAGAGGTTTACTCTTCTAAGTTTTCAGATTCGTGCTGGATCCTGTCTTCAGGGAATTTCTCTCTACTGGAATATGTGCTATTCCCTTCTTCATATTTATGTGGTGCCTTCCTAATGGTTGATTGGTGTGTTGATGGCTGGTGATTGACTGTTGCTTCCTTGTGCTGCCAAGTCCTCAGCTCCTAAGTTCTTGATAAACTGGTAGTCAATCATGAAGTCTGGGAAATAAACCAGAGGTGGCATTCAGCCGCCACCAGAGGTGGCATTTCTGCTACCAGTTTAGGTGAACCGGTTTAGACCGGTTCACCTAAACTGGTAGCAGAAAACGCGGGTCAGCCTGCCGCCCCGCCCCAGCTCTATGCTGTCCTATTTAGGCATGTTTTTGAGGCCGGGTGCATGTGTTAAAGGTGCATGCACATGCACGGAATGCGGAAGGGGCACAGGCAGGAAGGGCACACATGCGGAAGGGGCACAGGCGGAAGGGGCACAGGCAGGGCAAACAAGTGGTAACAAAATGTGAAACCCACCGCTGAAACAGACCCCTTGTCAGTTAACAGAAGTGCTGATTTAACACCAGCTTATTAAGGATTTAGGAGCTGGTGGCTTGTCAGCACGAGGAAACAACAGCTAATTGCCAGCCATCAACACACCAATCAACCAATAGAAACGTACCACATAAATATGGCTCACAGAATAGCCCAAAGCACATATTCCAGTAGAGAGAAGCTCCTGAAGATAGCCTCCAGCATGACTCTGAAAGATCGGAAGAGTAAACCTCTGGTCCTGGGGCCTGACTCAGATCAGATCTTGCAACATTATCCTTCCTTCGTAAGAAAAATCAAATTTACATATTTTAAACCAGTATCTATAATCCTGCAGATTTAGGGGTATGTAAGCCCAAATGTTTCAACTTTCTGTAATAAGAAGGACGTCAACATTTAGATGAGAAAGAGAATGTGAAATTCAGAAATAATAAACGAATTTTTTTTGTTTTCACACTCCTTGTATTGGGCAAAATGGCACAGTGATGCCTGCTGCTGAAATATATTGTTGTCTCCTGAATCATAAATACAGTGTTCAGTATGCATGCTAAACATTTAAAAGTTTTTATAGGAAAGTTTGTATTACTGTTCTATACATTTTTGGAGCAAAATACTAGAGACTTTACTTTAATAATTATCAAATTATATTTTCATTTCTGTGTATATAATGTACACATTTCTATGTGTAAATATCTTGCTACTTAGTTTTCAGAACACAAAATGGAAAGACATTGTAGTTGGCGATATCATCCGTTTGGAGAAAAATGCATTTGTTCCTGTAAGTACAAAAGCTTTGCATGTTTATACATTTACATTGAAAACTTTATGTTGTGATTATGTACATTTAATTTATTTTGTTTATTTAACTAGGCTGATATTTTGTTGTTGTCCAGTTCAGAGCCCAATAGCC
This sequence comes from Rhabdophis nuchalis, assembly GCA_039707465.1. Taxonomy (NCBI): domain Eukaryota; kingdom Metazoa; phylum Chordata; class Lepidosauria; order Squamata; family Natricidae; genus Rhabdophis; species Rhabdophis nuchalis. Next base: position 230,256,942 of record CM077644.1, read on the forward strand.
TTTGTTATGTAGAAACAGCTGAATTAGATGGGTAAGTCTGCTTATACTTACTTTTATTCTCCAAACATGCCTAAAATATTGCTTGTGTGTTGTCTTAACAACAGATTTACATTCCTACAGAGGGAATTTTAGAGGACATATTTAAACATTAAAATATTATATTTTATATTTTATTCCTCTTGCAGGAATAAAGCTGGAGTATTGTTGTTAAAATATATTGTTTGTACATTAGTTTATTATTGGGAATAAACATAGATCTTGCTTTTAAGAACTACACAACTAATTCTGTTTGAAGGATATAAAATATAAGTGAAAGAAATATAGCATGACCAATCTGTTAAAATGTTTAAATTGTTGTTTTTTCCCCTTTAAATTATCATTATAACTTCTTTTAAAGAAGAAAGTTATCACTCTTGTTGTTCAGTTTGTTTAGTTAGCTGTTGCTCTCTTATCTGGTTCAACAGTGAGCATTTTAGTTCTCCTATATAATCACCGCACAAATAACACAAAAAAGGTGATGCAAACAGCCATTTCCCATTGTGATACAATGACAAAAAAAGGAAAATTGTGTATACTGGTTCTACATACAGTAGCCCCCATTCTCATCCAAAACCTCTTTTCATCAAGCCTATCCAGCAAGTTTTTTTTTAATCTGCTTTTGTTTTGTTATCCTTAGCAAAATGATATGATTTCCCCCAAATGACCATGAGCCACCATATTATAGCTCTAAACTTCCTATGCAACTTCTCTACTTTGTTAACAAAATGCATTCTGTTAATTAGATTTAATGGAGGAGGAAGTAGAGCAGTTTTTAATCTATGTAATTACTTGGCCATGGATCTCATTTAGAAATTGGAATAGAAATCATTTTGCGATATCATGCAGGGAAGGCTATAAATTTTGCCACTGTTGCTTTATTCATATTTTAAATATAATAACCAGAAAAATAGGAAAAACAAAATGTAATCAAAAATTTAGAATCTTAAGCAAACTTTAAAAAAAGAAACCGAAATCCTTAATTTATCTTATTAAATTTCCACCATTGCAACTTATGGTTTTTTTTTTCCTTCTCTCTCTCTCTCTCTCTCTCTGCTAGGGAAACCAACTTAAAGTTCAAAATGTCACTGGAAGTAACAGACAGATGCCTCCAGGAAGAAAGTGCCCTAGCAGTATTTGATGGTTTGTTCAAGCATACTGTCCCTTTTTAATCTCTCAATTATCTTTAGAAATTTATCTTCCATCAAATCCAAAGACTTTTATCCAGTCTTTAAGACAAGGAACTTTTTCACATGCATACAAAAAAACAAAAACAAGAAGAAAGTGCATTTTAACAAGCTCAATAACCAAGAAAAACCCATTAACATTAGGACCCGCTGTTCCCTTTTCCTTCTTAGTAGAAGCCATTAAGTTTGAAACATTTTTCCGTCGCATAAAGCAGATATTCTTTTCTGTTTAACTACTTAGCTTCTCCATTCTGATTGTCTCAGTCCTTTGTGAACTTCTCCATAAGCTTCTTTATGAGGTGAAATTCTGCAAGAGATGCTTCCATTGAATGTTAAAACTGAAGTGTATTGCACATCAGAGAACAGAAATTATTACATTTCTGCCAAAATCAATAAGTTGCATCTAACCGCAACTCATTGAATTTGGCAGAAATTTAACATCTAACTGGAAATAGACGTAGTGATAAGAACATGCATCTTTAAAAGAGTGATGTCTTAATTAAATATGTGTTTTAATATATTACGATTAGTGACTTGATTAGAAGTCAGAATAGAAGTAAGAATTAGAATTTAAGCAGTTATAATATCTATATGTTGAACTTATAAGTTATAACTAGATGGAAAGATGAGCGATTGAAATATAGTATTACTGTGCATGTTTATGAAGATTATTGATATTAGAATGCAACATGGAAACATTGGATAACTAAAACAATCAAGTATATTAGTATTAGGATTATACAAGTTTGATTAATGTAACAATTGACTGTTGTTATTTGTATTAATATGAGTTATACCCAGAGGCTACACTGTTTGTGTATTGATGTTGTTTATGTTTAAAAATAAAAATCCAATAAAACATTTAAAAAATGAGTTGCATCTAACCACATAAGAATGCTATGGAACTCATTCCCTGCATTCTTCCCCCAATAACCTTCTAGCTCATCCATGTTCAGGAGAACGTTTAAGGGCTCCTCTAAATAGGACGGACATGAACTTAGAATGAGGGGCACTGGGCAATGGTTGGATTGCCCATTCATAGTTTGATTTACTATCTTCGAGAAGAATTCCCACTTTGTAGATGTCTCCATCTCATTTGGGGAGAGAGTGTCCCTACCTCTTAATTCCCTATGCTACTGTTGTTTGTAGACATAGTTCCAGAAGCAAGGATACTTTACACTTTTTATCTTATTGATCACTAGCTGTTAACCCTGCATTGCCCGGGTATTTGTTTATCTTAATCCTGTATTAGACATTCACAAATGTCCGGACCAAACATAATTTCTAATGTTGGATTTTCCCTCTTACCAGTACTGCGTAAGTACTGGAGTACTGCGAAGTCGTTACCATGGCAACTCCACTGTGCTGTACAGTAGAAGCCATTTTAAGGCACAACAGGCTGGATCTTAACAGAACACACACACCCAAGAGTGTTAGTGGTGTCTTACCTCCACAGTATTTGTTTCCAGAGAGTAAATCATCTGTGTACCAAGTTTGGTTGAAATTGCTCGAGTGTCTCACACACACACATACAGCCATTTATATATATGTGTGTGTGTGTGTGTGTGTGTGTGTGTGTTAGTTTTATGAGCTGATCTAAAATATTATACAACGTAATTCTTGGCTTGCTGTCTGGATGGTCTCTAGTGATGAGCCGATAGGCAGTAAGGGAAACAGTATGTTTCCTCCCTTAATTGGGGCCTAATAATAACAGGTTGTTGTGAAACAATTACATATAACATATATATATATATATATATATATGTAATTGTTTCTCAACAACCTGTTATTAGGCCCCAATTAAGGGAGGAGACATACTGTTTCCTTTCCTGCCTTTCGACTCATCACCAGAGATCATCTAGACAGCAAGCCAAGAATTACATTGTGTAATTGGCTTAGCTGATGAGAGCTAATAAGCTCGAAATAGATCTATCCTGGTCTCTCTCTAATTTAATTTATTGATCAGCTCATAAAACTAACACACACACACACACACACACACACATATATATATTAGTGGCATTAGAATAAAGATCACAAGGAAAGGTTCCCTGTTGGTTCCTCGTTGCTCTGGTCTAAAAGATGCTTCCTTCCAGCTTGGCTCTTGTATAAGAAAAACGCTTTACTGTACTTCCAACTTTTTAAATACTTTTTAATCTACCACGAGGATAGAAAGCTCGGAGATGCAAACCTTTCGTAGCAGAAGATAACTACAGTAATAAACTTAATTGTCATTCTGACCATGGCTAACTTTGACCAATCCTCACATGTATGGCCTTCTTGGAAAAGTTGAAATAAGATCCTCAGTAGAGCCACAGTTTCACTTCGCAAACGCTTTGCACAATGACTAAATTGCCAGTCCCAACTGTGGCAGCTAAACAAGGATTACTTGCAGTGCATGCCAACTTCTATTCACTTGCCAGATAGAGCAATCTCCCATGAAAATATTTAAGTACAATGTTTTGATCCAGAATCTTTTCTTTCCTCTTGTTGCTCTTTTTAATAACCGTCTAGGCCTGGTAGAGTGTGAAGAGCCCAACAATCGTCTAGATAAATTTACAGGCGCTTTGTTATGGAGAGGAAAGAGATATGCTTTGGACTCTGATAAAATTTTGTTGCGTGGTTGTAAAATCCGGAACACGGAAGTCTGTCATGGACTTGTCATATTTGCAGGTATCTATCCCATGATTGAAATATCACTTGCTGGCTTTTTGATGTAAAAAGAGACAGTTCCCCCCCCCCCCAAATGCATAGTCAAGTTTTTGATATGTTAAGACTATGATAAATAATATAAGATAATAAATTGCCAAAATATTCTTACTCTGCACCAAAGAAAATAAATGTGTATTATTCATATGTGTCTGAAAATAATGACATTTACACTGTAGTTTTGATGTGATTTTAGGGGCCGACACAAAAATAATGAAGAACAGTGGGAAAACACGGTTTAAAAGGACCAAAATTGACTCTCTGATGAATTATATGGTATACACGGTAAGATATTTTGGTTTACTTTTCCTCCTTGGTTATTTCGTTAGAGTTAACAAAAGTTGTAGCACAAAATTGTTTACTAATCTGTTAAAGTCAAATATTTATCGTGGTGTTGGGGAAGAAAGAGTCTGGCGTCCTTGCAAGCAGTCCTGACAAATAGAATGAAGGATTCGTATTTGTAAGGAAGCATCTTTAATGCATCAATATAGACAGTCTTCAACTTACAACCACAATTGGGCCTGGAATTATGGTTGTAAGTCCTATCAGTCTTTAAGCAAGTCACCATATTATCCCACCTGATTTTATGACTTTTTTTTTTAAAGCAATAGTCATTACACAAATTCTGCAGTCAATTGTTCTGACCTAGGTTTCCCAAAAGCATAAAGCAAACTCCTTGTCCCGCCCAAAAGCCCCTTCTATTAATTTGCCATGAATTCTGCTCATTCACATCCAGCAAAGTCTTTCAAGGGAGGATTTACAGTCACAGACCTTATCTGGCATAGAGAGCTGCCAGGCCAATATCTGCAAAGCTTGGCAAGGCGTCTCGGAGAGTCATGAACCAATTAAGTGAACTAATTGTCTCCTGCAAACTCCATTCCCCTTTCGCTCCTCTTTTATTTCCTCTGGGAGGGCCCATTCATTATCTACCTGTGGCCTTACTCCCAAGTCAACCCGTGTTCTTTAGCTGTTTCCTTCATCTGGCAACTCTGCGCATGCGCACACTGGGAACAGGCTCCAGCTGTTGCTCTGCCTCACTGATCTCTGACTCCGAAGGCAGCTGATGACTGTCGGATGGCCCTGAACCCCTCTCTGCCTCCAACGCAGAGCCCTTATCAGAGCCTTCCCCAGACTCCAAGACTGGCCCATGTTTCTTTGCAACCTCCTCTCTGTGTGAATCTGCTGCCAGCTTTGCTGGCTGCTGACGAGCCACAACAAGCCACACAAAAAAGTGCTGTTGAGTTTTGTCCAAACCAAGCCCTTAGATTTTGAAGCCATGATGTTCTTCTTCTTCCTGGACCTCGTTTTCCTCCAATTTTTCCCTGGAGGATTAAGTGACATGGCATATTTTTCTGGGTGTCGCATCACATGTCCAAAATATTCTAACTTTCGCTTTTTAATGGCTTTGATGATTTCCCTTGGCTTTCCCAGGTGGCTCATCACCTCCTCATTTCTGATTTTGTCAACCCAGCTTATACGTAACAGCCATCTGTAAATCCACATTTCAAATGTTTCTGGTCTCTTCAAGTGGCTTTCTGTCCGAGAGCAACTTTCCACTCCATAGAGCAGGATAGAAAAGATGTAACATCTGACAAGCCTGATTTTCAATCTTACGCTTATGTTGTGGCTGCAGAAAATCTTTAGAAAAAGCCAGCTGCTCCTAAAAGGGGACATACGGCTCTTGCTATTATGAAGTTCTTCCTAAAATCTGTTCAACCCACTGATCCTTGTCTTGCCACCTGCAGCAACAGAAATTGGCTCTGTCCTTTGTCCTTTGTGACAGCCTACCTCACTTATGGAAAGATGATTATCAGATTATTATCACTTACCTTTAGACTTACCTCTTCAAGCTAAGCGCGGCTAGCTCTTTCAGTAGTTTCTTAAAGAGTTTGAATAGTGAGTCACCGGAAGCCACTGTGAAGATTGGGCAGGGGGATTACATCTAATTATTTATTTTGTGCATTGTACTATGCAATTTCTGATCTTATTGTTTGGATTCATATCAATGGAGAATGCACAAGGGGGTGACACCTTTATTTTTGATATTAGTTCAGTCTTTGTGCTGCGGAGTTGCCCACATCGTTAGATGTGTGAAATCTCTTTTTAGGGTAAACTAATTTGCAAGAGCAATGACCAAATCTGTTTTTCTCCCCTTGTCAAGCACCAGTGTGTGAATCTGAGATTCTTTGTGATATCTAGGGCAGGGGTCTGCAAAGTTGGCTCTTTTAAGACTGGTGGTCTTCAACTCCCAGAATTCCCCATCCAGCCTGGGAGAATTCTGGGAGTTGAAGCCCACCAGTCTTAACGGAGCCAACTTTGCAGTCTAGGGGATAGAATATTATTTCATAAGCATGGTCTTTGGTTGCATTTATATTTCAGATTTTCGTATTGCTCATCCTGGAGTCTGCCGGACTGGCTATTGGACACACTTACTGGGAACAACAGATTGGGAATTCTTCTTGGTATCTCTATGATGGTGAAGATAATTCCCCTTCGTACCGCGGCTTCCTTAACTTTTGGGGCTACATCATTGTGCTTAACACCATGGTTCCCATATCCCTCTATGTGAGGTGAGAAAGACATGAACCTTCATTATGGTTTGAGTATAACCTTGAAGTTCTTCTAATAAGTCAGGGGTTCCAGTTGTCATTTGAAGGCCAGTAAATATTTATGTTTGAATGGTATTCTATTCTTTGTGAATGCAAAAAGCCAAAGAGAAAAAATATAAAATTATAAAGAAAAGAGGAAAAAGTTAAAAAAAACAGAAACAAAGATATACAGGATATATATTCACATAAACACTTGTGTTAATTTTGTGAATCAAATCCAAATTCAGCATATTGTACAAATACAGTTACAAGCTGCTGTCTTTATTCTCTTTTTTCTTTGTACATCCAAAATAGTTAAAGAAAAGCAGAAAAATGTATCCCTTCTTGGATTAGGATATGGTAATTGGCAGGTTTGTAATTAGCAAAAGCACTTATAGTGCTTTACAGCCTTCCCTAAGCAGTTTACAGAGTCAGCCTATTGCCCCCAACAATCTGGATCCTCATTTTACCCACCTCGGAAGGATGGAAGGCTGAGTCAACCTTGAGCTGGTGAGAATTGAACTGCTGGCAGTTGGCAGAATTAGCCTGCAGTATTTTATTCTAACCACTGCGCCACCACGCTCACTACATACTAATGAAAGAAATGGGTATTCTGATTTTAAAATTGCGTTGAATTTAGAATACCAGACAGTATTTCTTAGCATTTATAGAATGATAAGAGTTGGAAAGTTGATTGTTGACACAGATTCTTATTTACTCAGTGCGGGACTCCAGATTCTTCACAGGTGGCTGACGAGCCTTACGCATGTACATATTTGATGAAGGGCATTCTCCCCCCTCTCAGGAATTGTCCCAGTTTTAAAAATACAAATTGGTGTGTGTGTGTGTGTGTGTGTGTGTGTGTGTGTGCGCGTACGTACATACATACATACATACATACATACATACATATATGTTCTGACCCCCCTTTTTTCAACTAATTACCAGACTGGCTGCCTGTCTGACTGACTCTTGCCTGCGTGCCCAAACTGACCTTGAACAGACCCGAAGCTTCTTAACTAACCTGCAACTCGACACTAAGGAACTCAAACCTGGAAATTAGTCGTTGTTCTTTACAAGGGCTTCCTTAGCAGAGGCTTCCTTTTAAACCCTCTTGGGAGGGGGCAGTCATTAGGCAGGTGGGACTAATTACCTCCTCCGAGTTCGTCTCTGCTGCAACTGAAGCTGCCTTCTTTCAATCCGTCTTAACCTAACATCAGGGACAAACTGGCCTTGATCCTTCCCACTACTCTAAGACCCAGGTGCCTCCTGATGACTAGCTGGGCTCTCTGCTCTCTCAAAGTCGGCCTCCTCCTCCAGAGCAGACTCATAGGACTCCTCACTAAAGGAGTCCATCAGCAGCTCATCTGGAGCTGGCTGGGCCACAACACACACATATGTGTGTGTGTGTGTGTGTGTTATGTCAAAGCACAAGGTATGCCCAAATATGGAAGGGAGCATACTGCTACCCTTTTTGTCTTTCAGCTCCACCCTAGGAGCCTTCCAGGCAGGAGACCATTTTTGTGTTGCCTTTTGTGCTGATAAATAAATAAAGGGAGACTGGTATAGATCTATTTCAAGCTATTTAGCTCTCAGCAGCTAGCCATGCCCTTACTGGGATTTGAACCCAGACTGTTTTTTACATGTTAGGCAGTTGTATTAGCCGCTAAGCCACACGGTCTCCTCCATTATCAGCTGAGCCAAGGAAATAAGTAAGTGTTATGTCAAAGCACCTAGTTGTTCCCAAATATGGGAGGCAGCGTACTGCTACCCTTTTATAGATGTGACTGCATCTATAAAAGCTTCACTTAATTCTATAGTTTTCTACAACCCCTTCAGAAACTGCTTGATTTATTGGTCATTCCTTAGTAATTCGGTAAAAGTCCACAATTCTTGTTAAATGTTTCTTGTGCACTGAAGATCTGAAAACTGGATAATCATTGTGGTTTCTTGCTCATTAGTGTTGAAGTGATCCGTCTGGGCCAAAGTTATTTTATCAACTGGGACTTGCAGATGTATTATCCAGAGAAGGATACAGGTGCAAAAGCAAGGACCACCACTTTGAATGAACAACTGGGACAGATCCACTACATCTTCTCAGACAAGACTGGCACATTGACCCAGAATATCATGACCTTCAAAAAATGTAGCATAAATGGACAAACCTACGGTAAATCTAGTTTTTATTACAAATGATTACCAGACATTCATGGTACAGAGAAAAACCACACCAAATAATTGATTGCTATGAAAATCCTACTGAAAGTATGCTCATCAAATGTTCCTCATCAAATGAAGAAGATCTGAGGATTAAGTGAGATGACACATGGAGAAGTCCCTCATTCTCAATATTTTCATTAATGGCTTAGTTGATGAGATGGAGGTGATGCTTATCAGATTTGTACATGATAAAAAATTGGGGAGAAAAGGTAATTTCCTGAATGGTAGACATTCCAAATGAGATTATTGAGAAATTGGAGGAATAGGCTGAAAATAACAACATTAAATTGGATAGACAAATGCAAAGTTCTTTACTTAGAAATCAACCACACAGGTATGGGATATCTAGTTAATTAATACTTGTGAAAAAAATTGTTGCAATAGTTGATTTCAATTTAAGTATGAGCCAAGTTAAATATGATGTGATTGCAGGAAAGGGCAAGGGTAGTTTTAGAATAAAATTCACAAAATTATAATTTCTAAATTACAAATTTCCCCCTGCTTTGCTTCAGTCAAAACCCAGCTCACTATAGACTGAGACTCTATACTGAGACTCTACACTTCAAGCAGTATTCAGCAAATGAGAATAGGTTCTGAGAAGAACAAAAGAATTATTCAGGGCTTAGAAAACAAGATCTACCCCGAAAATTTTATTTATTTATTTTTATTTTATTAAATTTATACCCCGCCCTTCTCCTTGTTAGGACCCAGGGCGGCGCACAGGCATTATATAAAACCATAAATACAATATACATCAATTAAAAATATATTAAATTAATTCACCCGTGCAAAAACCCGTTATTAAGACCATAACCAAATTATAATTTATATTTAAAAGTCAGACGCGGGGGGCTATCCTAGGCCGGCTTGTTGGAATAAGTACGTCTTAAGACGTTGGCGGAAGAGGCGGAGGTCCGAGGTAGTGCGAAGGTCGGGGGATAGGTCGTTCCAGAGGGCCGGGCCCGCCACAGAGAAGGCTCTTCCCCTGGGTGTCGCCAGCCGGCATTGCCCGGCCGACGGCACCCGGAGTAGGCCCGCTCTGTGGGAGCGGACCGGACGAAGGGATGTATGGGGCAGGAGGCGGTCTCGTATATAGCTAGACCCCGAGCCATGGAGCGATTTAAAGATGGTGAAAATAAAACCTAACTGGAAAATAAGCCCCTAGCATGATTTTTCAGGATGCTCATAATATAAGCCCTACTCCAAAATGAGCCCTAGTTAAGATAGTCAGCCAGACGGATGCATTTAGTACTGTAAGGCAAAGGTTCCCCTCACACATATATGCTAGTTGTTCCTGACTCTAGGGGGCGGTGCTCAACTCCATTTCAAAGCTGAAAAGCCAGCGCTGTCCAAAGACGTCTCCATGGTCATGTGGCCAGCATGACTAGATGCCGAAGGCACCCAGAATACTGTTACCTTCCCACCAAAGTGGTCCCTATTTTTCTACTTGCATTTTTTATATGCTTTCAAAATGCTAGGTCGGCAGAAGCTGGGGCAAGTAACAGGAGCTCACTCTGTTACACGGTGCTAGGGATTCGTACCACCGAACTGCCGACCTTTCTGATTGACAAGCTCAGAGTCTTAGCTACTGAGCCACTGTGTCCCACCATTTAGTACTGTATTTCTCCTAAAATAAGACCTAACTGGAAAATAAGCCTTAGTGCATCTTTTGGAGCAAAAATTAAAAACCAGGTCTTATTTTCAAGGAAACACGGTATTTATTTTATTTTATTCAATTTATATAACCGTGCCTATCTCCCCGAAGGGACTCAGGGAACTAAAAGGAAATTAAAAACGGAAATACAAAACATAACAATAGACAAAACTATAATAAATAGGACTACAGACTAAAATCTCATTAAATTTAGAGTATCCTGTGCTAAAAATTCCCTAAAACCTACCAACCCATTAAAACCAATTAACACAATTTAAAACTCAGTCTACGAAAGCGGTTGCGGGGTATGAAGAGAAATTGAAGGAGCTGTTTACATTTAGCTGTGGTAAAAGACTACGGTGGGCAGATATATAAGGAATGAAAGGATGTCACATAGAAGAGTTTTCTCTTGCTCCAAAAGGCGTAATATGGAATAGAAGGCAGATTCCGAATGAATGTTAGGGTAACAGCAGTGGGCTGCTGCTTATTGGATTATTGAGTGTTCAAGTGGATGCATCAGTGTGGGATGCTTTATATTCGGATTCCTGCAATAAGCAGGAAGGAAAATTCAAAGACCCCAATAGCTCCCACCACCACCTCTACGATGCCATGAGCTATTCCTTCACTGGTTGGTATAATTAACTTACAAGATTGCCTGCCACAAAGATAAAATAGGCTTGAGTGACTGTAATGAAACATTAGGCAAATGAATGTAATCATTTACAGTATGGCAAGACCATATGGGAACTGTGCAAACAAGAATTTCCCTTCCTCCTGGAAACCCTCAGCAGAAGATTAAGTTGATCTGCCAGATATTTTTGGCTATGTCCACATGGAGCTGCAGCTGGAAGATGGAGCTGCTGTTAATCTTGCCTCAGCTGTGCAAATTCCCATCAGGGTCTGTTTCTATGCATCTCTGACTTCCTATGGTATTCTTAGAAGCAGGTGGTTGAAGGAGAGATGCTAATACAAGACAGTGCTTGCACCAGAGTTGATATTTTATTTTGTTTTTCAGGAGACTGCAGGGACAAAACAGGCGAAGAGCACAATCATTTAGAAGTAAGTAATTTCAGTATCAAACCATTTATCTATTTTTTAATGTTACTTTGATTTAGTTATTGCATTTATATGCTTCTCACTATCCAAAATGACTCTCTGCAAATTTGATAGAGTTCCAGGAGAGAGAGTGTCTGTCTCCTGCATATGCCTCTTACCCCTGTTTCCCTGAAAATAAGACACCCCCCAGATAATAAGCCCAATTTGGCTTTTGAGTGCCTGCACTAAAATAAGCCCTCCCCAAAAATATTGCAACACAGCAGCAGGCATGAGGTGACCACGCTCACCGCCTCTTGCACTTCAAAAATAATAAGACCTCCCCGAAAATAAGGCAAAGCACGATGATTGGCATGTATTTGTGATGGTTGTGGTGTCCCAGGATCATGTGATCACCTTTTTCGATCACCTGACAAGCAAAATCAATGGGGAAGCCAGATTTACTGAACAAATGCGTTATTAACGTAACAACTTCAGTGATTCACTTAACAACGGTGGCAAGACAGTTCATAAAATGGAGCAGAACTCAGATGCATGGGGAGGTCGGTGCCGTGGATGTTCAGTTAGGGAATTCGATCAAGGGATTAGTCATTATTTAAAATAATGCCTATAAATACTATGTTCTATTTTATTTTTTAGCAAGTTGATTTAAGCTGGAATATGCATGCAGATGGAAAACTTAATTTTTACGATCATTACCTGATTGAAAAAATTAAAACTGGGAAAGAAACTGAAATTCAGCAGTTCTTCCTCCTTCTGGCAATTTGTCATACAGTGATGGTGGATGCTAGTGATGGTAAGTGTTATCTGGCATGATCTGATATACTCCTATTACTCTTTCCCCAAAAATAAGACCTATCCCTTAAATAAGACTTAGCATGTTTTTACACACCCACCTAATATAAGCACTACCTCTAAATAAGCTCTACATAAGAGCCTGCATAGTTGCGCAGCCACCCATTCCCTCTGGTTGCTCGTGGTGTCTCAGCCACAAGATGAGGCAGGGGGGTGGAGCTTCCCCACATACCCTGTGCCAGCTTTCCTCAGGGCCCGTGCACCCAGGCCATCCATGCTCTGAAACATGCCTCACGGCGGCAGCATCAACAGCTATGTGCAACAGGAGTCCTCATGGTCCCTGGCCCACTTCTGCTTGTTTGCTTGCTGCTGCCGTGACCACGCGGTGAGGCAGGTGTTGGGGCATGGATGGCCTGGCTGTGGGGGCCCTGAGGTAAGCCGAGGTGGAGCGCATGGGGAAGCTCCACCCCCACCCCATCCTATGGCGGTGAGTCTCCTGCCATGCTGCGAGCAAGAAGTAGTAGCCTCCTGTACATGGCGGGAGGAGGGATAAAAAATAAAGCACTGCCCAAAATAAGCCCTAGTGCAAAAGACAGTAAGAAGGTCATATTTTTGCAGAAATACAGTATTTAATGTGCACTGTACAATGCCAAAGAATTTGTTTATTCATTTTATTTGTTTGTTTGTTTGTTTGTTTGTTTGTTTATTTATTTATTTGGATTTATTGACCGCCCCCTGTCTCCGAAGAGACTCGGGGCGGTGTACAAGAATTTAAGAGCATATACATATATAACAATTATAAATAATAAAACTAAATTAAATGTTTTACCCTGTGTTAAAATATCTCGTTTAAATTTATAACGTAAAAACCCGATTAGGTAATATTTACTACAACTAGGCTGGTATGGTAGATTAGGTTAGGCCAGGCCGGCCTGCTGGAAAAGATGGGTCTTTAATTGTTGACGGAAGGAGCGGAGGTCCGTAGTAGATCTAAGCTCGGGGGGTAGGTCATTCCAGAGGGTTGGGCCCGCCACAGAGAAGGACCTTCCCCTGGGAGCCGCCTGTTGGCATTGCCAGGAGGACGGCACCTGGAGAAGTCCCTCTCTGAAGTCCCTTTTGAGCAGCCATCCACTTCTTATTTGTGACTGTGTGCTTAATTTTCAAAGTCTCTTATGTCTTTATTTTTCCAAAGTACACATTATTGAAAGGAACATCTGACCTACTATTATAGATATTACTATCACCTTATCATTTGTTGGCCAATATTTGCAGTGCCAAGAAACCATATTGCTGATATTGGTGCCCAAAGCTTTCTGCTCCCTCTTACCTCATAATTCTCCCCCTCCTAAACTCTAGTCCATATTAAACAAATTTATCTTGGTTACCAACTGAATCAGAAGCATGCTTGTTTGCACAAAATATTTTACTTGTTTCTCAATTCTATAGGAGGTCTTTAATTAACTATGACTTTGCAGTTCAATGGAATGAGAAACAATCTTTAATTAGGTTTGGAATACATCAGATTATTGAACCAACTTCAATATTGGTTTAATGGCAATGAAGATACAGGTAGTCCTCGACTTACAACAGTCCATTTAGTGATTGTTCAAAGTTACAACGGCACTGAAAAAAGTTGACGTTTTTCACTCTTACAACTTTTACAGTATCCCCATGGTCACCTGATCAAAATTTGGATGCTTGCCAACTGGTTCATATTGATGATGGTTGCAGTATCCCAGGATTATGTAATTCCCTTTTGCGACCTTCTGACAAGCAAAGTCAATGGGGAAGCCAGATTCACTTAACAACTGTGTTACTCCCTTAACAGTTGCGGTGATTCATTTAACAAATGCGTGCATAAGCGCACCAGCATGCCTACCATCCCTGTCCTACTGTCCCATTTATACGTACTCTTTTTATGTGTTTATGGCTAGGTTTTACTTATTTATATCAATTTATTTGTGCCCCTTTTTCATGTGTTTTCGTACTTGTTTCCTTGTACTTGTTGACAAAATAAAATAAATAAATAAAATGTGGCAAGAAAGGTTGCAAAATGGGGCAAAATTCCCTTAACAAATGTCTCGCTTAGCAACATAAATTTTGTGTCGAGGACTCCCTGTGTCCTTTTTGCCACCATAGTTGTTCAAACCAAAGTCTGATGATGGAATATCCTGCCTGAGAATCTGCTAAAATCTGGAGCTCAGAGGTAAACTCTAGAACAGTGATGGCGAACCTTTTCCGCACCAAGTGCCCAAACCGGAACACGCACATATGCATATGTGCGCGTGCATGCGCCGGAGTGTCGGAAAACCAAAGACCAGCTGACTGGTGCACATATGCACAGTAGCCAGATGCTCTTCTAGTTTCTGGTGTGCGCATGTGCGCTGGCCAGCTGGTCTTCAGATTTCCGGTGCTCTGGCACCCATGAAGACCAGCTGGCTGGCACACATGCACACGCCAGAAACCAGAAGACCAGCTGGTGATGATGTGCATGCCCACAAAGAGGACTCTGCATGCCACTGGTTCGCCATCATGGCTCTAGAACAGGGGTAGTCGACCTTTTTATACCTACTGCCCACTTTGTATCTCTGTTAGTGGTAAAATTTTCTAACCACCCACCGGTTCCACAGTAATGGTGATTTATACAGTAGGGAAGTCAATTAAATTTAAAAAAGGAAAGTGCTTTAGTATCGGACAAAACCTCTACCGCCCACCATGAAAGCTGGAATTCCCACTAGTGGGCGGTAGGGACCAGATTGACTACCACTGCTCTAGAAGGTCCTATATATATTATTTTACCAATATGGAAAAGCCACATGTGCACAATGAGCCAATCCACATAAAGTTGGTGCAATACACTAGTTAAGATACTGTTTTGGGCTGTGGAGAATCATGTTCAAGTCCTAACTTGAGAGCGGTGGCTCTCACTTAACCCATACTAGATTACCGAGTTGTTGTATTTTTGCCACTTTGAGCTTCCAGGAACAAAGACTGATGATGATGAATAAGTAAAAGAATGAATATGTGCAATAAATAAATACTAGGAATGAGTTAAGTTTGTTAACTGCAGCATCCGTTTCCAAAGAATCTAAGGATTTCTTATTCGGGGTTATTTTTTCTCCCCATCAAGGTGAGCTCAACTATCATGCTGCTTCTCCAGACGAAGAGGCATTGGTAACTGCAGCCAGAAACTTGGGTTATGCTTTCCTCTCACGGACGCAAAATACCATTACAATAAGCGAAATGGGAACTGTGAAAACATACGATGTGCTTGCCATTTTGGATTTCAACAGTGACAGAAAAAGAATGTCTGTGATCAGTAAGTCAACAGCTTTTTTCCAGTTCTAGAAAAAGGTAACCCCAGAGAGTTCTGTTTCAGGAAGAAAACGCCTCAGCTTGTCTGTCTTAAAAGGAAAATAATTAAAATAGATGCTGTCCTGGTATAACTCCATACCAAACGGTCGTCTTAGCTTTAAGCCTTACTTCTCCCATGCAGCCAAATTCCGTGTTATCTAATTTTGGGACCACGAAGATAGTATCAGCTTAGCACACAATGGCTCTTGCTCTTCATGTGCAAAGCAAAATAGATAGACAGAGTCCCCTAAGGGTAAATCACTATAGCTATATAAAAAGGTAAAGGTTCCCTTCACACATATGTGCTAGTTGTTCCCGGCATGACTAAATGCAAAAAGTGCAGGGAACGCTGTTATCTTCCCATCAAAGGTGGTTCCTATTTTTCTACTTGCATTTTTACATGCTTTAAAACTGCTAGGTTGGCAGAAGTTAGAACAAGTAATATATAAAGACATATATATATATGTCTTTGGTTGTTTGGGTTTTCTCCCGCGTAGAATTGGAAGTATCTTCACGACGTTTCGATGAAGTCTCATTCATCATCTTCAGGCTGGTGCTTCCGGCTTGGTGTTTCCAGGAGCAATGGAAGTGTTTCCAGCAATGTTTCCAGCAATGCTCCTGGAAACACCAAGCTGGAAGCACCAGCCTGAAGATGATGAATCAGACTTCATCGAAACGTCGTGAAGATACTTCCAATTCTACGCGGGAGAAAACCCAAACAACCAAAGACCTACATACAAACACCCGCGAAAACCTCAGAAAACACACACATATATGTGTGTGTGTGTGTGTGTTAGATTTTTAAGGGCTGAAAATAAAGAGACCAGGATGGATCCATTTTCAGCCCTTAAAAATCTCATTTAAGAGTCCTGTAAATTGGCTGATGTATCAGGGATACCGGATAGCTCAAGGCATAGAGAAGCCTGCCTCATATGCTGGAAAGCACCGGTTCAAATCCCATTAGAACAGGCATGTCCAAAGTCCGGCCCGGGGGCCATTTGCGGCCCGGGGGTCGGTTTAATATGGCCCTCAAACAGCCCTCCCTGCTCTGTATAAATGTGGCCCTCCCTTTCTCCCTCTGTCTCTGGGGCTGTGTGGCTGGGAGGGAGGTGGACGGAGGTTACGGACGCCTCCTCCCGCAGCGGGCGAGGGAACAGGCGGGGTGAGCACCCAAGGCTACCGTCATCTTAAGCATCACCGAGGCTGTCGCCCGGCAGGGGCGTCAGGCAGGGAAGCCAGTCACGCCTCCATCGCTGCACGTTCTGGGGCTGCGAAGCTGGGAGGGAGGTGAACGCGCGGCCCCAGAACGTCCACTTGGCGCGTTCACCTCCCTCCCAGTCACGCAGCCCCAGAACGTGCAGCTCCCGCCGCACAAGGTCGCCCGGCAGGGGCGTCAGGCAGGGAAGCCGGTCGCGCCTCCATCGCTGCACGTTCTGGGGCTGCGAAGCTGGGAGGGAGGTGAACGCGCGGCCCCAGAACGTCCGCTTGACGCGTTCACCTCCCTCCCAGCCACGCAGCCCCAGAACGTGCAGCTCCCGCCGCACAAGGTCGCCCGGCAGGGGCATCAGGCAGGGAAGACGGACGCGCGGCCTCAGAACGTAAGCCGTGGTGCCTGCCGGAGGGAGCCGCGATGGAGCTGCGACCGGCTTCCCTGCCTGATGCCCCTGCCGGGCGACCTTGTGCGGCGGGAGTTGCACGTTCTGGGGCTGCGTGGTTGGGAGGGAGGTGAACGCGCCAAGCGGACGTTCTGGGGCCGCGCGTTCACCTCCCTCCCAGAGACAGGGAGAGACAGAGAGAGGGAGGGAGAGACAGATAGATAGAGACTGATTAAGTGAGTGAGAGACAGACAGACAGACAGACACACACACAGAGTGACAGAGAGAAAGAGAGAAAGAGAAAGAGAAAGAGAGAAAGAAAGAGAAAGAGAAAGAAAGAGAAAGAAAGAGAGAGAAAGAAAGAGACAGAAAGAGAGACAGAAAGAAAGAGAAAAAGAGAGAGAGAGAGAAAGAGAAAAAGTGAAAGAAAGAAAGAAAGAGCGAAAGAGAGAGAGAGAAAGAAAGAGACAGAAAGAAAGAGAGAGAGAGAGAGAGAGAGAAAGAGAGAAAGAAAGAAATGGAGAGAGAGAGAGAGAGGAAGAAAGAGAGAGAAAGAGAGAGAAAGGGAGACAGAAAGAAAGAGAAAAAGAGAGAGAGAGAAAGAAAGAAAGAGCGAGAGAAATGGAGAGAGAGAGAGGAAGAAAGAGAGAAAGAGGTAGGTAAGTTTTTTTTAAATTTATTTTCAATACATTGTGAAAACTCAACTGTCAGTTGATCTTAATGTTATGAAATGAAAAGTATGTCATTTGCAATTAACTTGGCATAAAATAATTTATTTGCATTTAATTGTAATGGTTCAAAGAATGTTCGGAAAAATGTTCGGCCCTCCACCATGTTCACTTCATCTAATCTGGCCCTCTTTGAAAAAAGTTTGGACACCACTGCAGTAGAAGGAGTATGGCCAGCTGAAGAAGGCTAATAAGCCTGAAATGGATCCATCCTGGTCTCTGTATTTTCAGCCCTTAAAAATCTAACACATGTCTAAAAAATTTCACACAGCAGTAATCTAATTGGTTCTCTGTCTGGATGATCTCTAGGTTGAGTCGAAGGGCAGAGAGGGATGATGTTAAGTCTCCTCCCATTAAAGGGACCCTGAACAGGAGCTGTGATAATATTCTCTGTTTTTTAGAATATTTTAAAGAATTTTAAAATATGTTTTTTAAAGAATTAGTGGTGTATTTTCACTGTGATTTTCCATTGTCTACATGCCAGCCTTGCAGGCTAGTCCAGATAAAAAGCATGCCTAAGGAACCAATTCTACTTTATTATAAGGTTACATTAGCAGAATCCTGCAAGTCTGAAATTAGATTTCATCCCATCACCTTAACAGCCCAAGAAGCTAGGGAGGGTCCCTTCTTTTGCTATGCCATACTCCATTTGTGGGCTAGGCTGCTTTTTATCCCACCACTCTCCTAGCTTGTGGCTCTTCCCCCTATTTTCTAAGGTCATTCCCACATACCATTATGCTGCTTCCATATAATATCTTCTGGATACCTATAGAGAAATTAAAGGAGATGGATATAATTAACATTTTCTGCCCACAGATTGTTGGTGCCCTTTACAGTGTTACTTTACAGAGTATTTTTTTTTGCTGATTGACTCACCAATCTCTCCAAAGATTTTGAAATGCACCATCTAATCAGTCACTTTCCAGTTAGATGGATAGCGTATAAATTTAATGAATCCATCAATAAATCAGCTCTCCACTCCAGAATAAAAATTGCCTCATATCCAGCTGCAAGCTATGCAAAAAGGAAATAAATTATCTTTTCTCCCTTGGTCCTCTAATAAAAAAGGATCAACATGCACTGGATCAATATTATCCCAATTCCCTTCATTTATAGGCTACTATGGAGAACAATTACCATGATCTGAAAGAATCAAAACAGCCCAGCTCAATCCAGCTTGCATTTTAAAGTGGAATCAGTAAGGTGGTGTACATTTGCACAATTTATGCAAAAATAAATCTGAGCATTATAAAGTGTTGTTGTTGGTCTCTGCAAAGCTGTCAAGCCACTATTCCCCTTAAAGGGCCTGTAAACAGAACACCTGAGGTTCTGGAGCAGAACGAAGGAAGACTATCTGCCTATGGAAAAACAGCCTCCCAAACTCTGCAGGGCTTCATTATTTGGAAACCGAAAAGTTATTCTTCTTGCAGCTCAGCTAGGAAATAATTGGTTCACTTAAGGATGATAATAGTTCTGGAAATGATTCTGGAGTGTTGCAAAGATTACTGTGTGGCAATGCTCGAGTGGAAGACTGCATGTATCTTCTGTCAAATACATCTGTTTTAATAACTTAGCTTCAGTAAAGAAATGATTCCTTTTTCAATTATTTCTGTTTGCTTTTTTTTGTAGCAAGAGATCCCAATGGGGCCATCAAACTTTATTGCAAAGGAGCTGATACAGTGATATTTGAACGGCTGCATCCAAGAAATCCTAACAAACAGGATACTGAAGATGCATTGAATGTAAGTTGGAATATCTTACCAGGATAACTATTAAAACTGGCTATGAAGTGAAAATTGATTCAGTGTACAATAGCATTTTTCTGAGACCGAAGTAGAAAGACATCTGAGAGTGAGATGGATGGTACCTAAATTTGATAAATAAAACAAACAAACAGTTGCAATACTAAAAGTCAGGCCCCTGAAAACCATATATTTTTCTTGTATGAAATTGCAATGTTTTGATAACTTTTTTGTTCTTACTTTTTTATTGTAGTTGTTGTCGATTTTATACCATAGGTCCAGACTAAACATCATTAATATACTTTTTAATTCGTCATAGTTGTTTAGCTTCTGTATGCCTCCATTGTTTTCCATTTGGAACAGGGATAGTCTTTCACACCTCCAGTCTGTACATTAAAATTTTTAATTGGGTTTTTAGGGGGTTTAGTGTTTTAGGTTTTTTAGGTTTTAGTGCAGGGTTATTGTAATTTAATTTAATTTTAAATATTTATATTGTTGTATGTTTTTATGTTTTATATTCCCTGTGCACCGCCCCGAGTCCCTTTCGGGGAGAAGGAGCGGTATACAAATAAACATTCAATTCAATTCAATTCAATGTGTCAGAGTTCCAGATAGCATCCAAAAGTAAATCAGAGTCCAAGGCAAAGTATTGCTCTAAGTTCCAATTTATGAAGAGAGCCATGTTGGCACATCTGGGAAAACCCAAATCTGAAAGCTTCCCAGTTTTCCCCACCTAGTTGAAAGTTCAAGATCTTGCCCCCACAAGTCCATCACCTGGTCAAATCTCCCATTGCCATGCTTGCAGTTCCACCCATCCAGTTCCTGTCAAGTGCAAAGGTGCAGAGACAAAGGATGACCTTGGATTTCTAGAAAGAATTTTGTTAAGACTTCATATCATCTCACTCTTACAATCCCCCCTCCCATTTTCCCACAATAGAAAATGCATAGTAGCATAATAGAAAGTGCGGCAGGCCAAAGACACAAAAGAAAAGATGGCTGCAGGCCTGACAGAATGATTGCTAAGTGACCAGGCTTAAATCGAGGCTTATCTGTCTATGCAGTTTTTCTTTTTGACTGTTGTGACCTGACAGAATTCTTAAGAGTTGAACAGCATATACAGTAAGTTTGATAAATACTAATGATGATGATTAGAATGAATTAGTTTGTTGCAAGGAGGCAAATTGATGAGAGGCAGAGGCAGATATTTTCCCCTTGTTTCCCACCCCCCAAAATCTAGGTGCACCTTATACTTCAGAGCATCTTATACTCCGAAAAATACGGTACGTTCTTTCAACTATTGGTTTTTCCCCCCTCTTTGACAGATCTTTGCAAATGAAACCCTTCGGACATTGTGCCTTTGCTTCAAGGAAATTACCCATTATGAATATGAAGTGTGGGAGAAGAAGTTCATGGCAGCTTCTCTGGCCTTAACAAACCGCGACGCAGCTCTTGACAAAGTGTATGAAGAAATTGAGCAAAATCTAATTGTAAGTCTGATGGGGAACTGAGATGGGAGTTTTATTCTTTGACCTTCCATTTGACCTTGCAAGTGTTTCTTAGGAGGTCTATCCCATTTATACTTTTCCACCTTGATTTTCCAGTCTGTACAATAGCCATAAAGGCACATATACTCTTTTTTATTGCTTTATTGTTATTTGGAAAGCATGTGAGTAAAGATAAGTAAGAGAGATATAATAAAAGATGCATGAAAACAGGAAATAAGGTATGAATAATAAAACACAAGTGTGTAAACGATAGAACGGAAGCATTCATAAAAACTAATATATTCCAGCATAATACAGTATTAAGAATAATAACTGTCAGGCCCAACCCAAGAACAATATAGAGCAATTCAGTCAAAGTTCAGTTTTTTATTTGCTCACAGCATATAGACAGAATTTTGCCAGGCAAAAATCTTTGTTGCTTTCCCGCAAGAGATTCTTGGGAGTGGCCATCCCAACTTTCTTCCTCTGCCTCCTATTCAGCTCTGGGCTGAGCTGACTCTTTTCTCAACCCCTCCTTGAAATGTGCTTCTTCCTCCTTCCTGGGAAACTGCCACTTCACTAATGAATACTGGGGTTGTAGATCAAATTAAGATATAATTCTTTGATAAGAAATCCAAAGGTTGGATGTGGAACAAATCCAAAGTTAGCCTTATGCTGCTAAAATAATTTCCAATAAATTTACATATTTTCACTGATGAGTTTTCTCCTTCTACTTAAAGCAACTTTCCCCATCGTGTTTTCTCCAGTAAGTTCTCAGCTTGCATAGATGAAGACTAAGGACACTGGGTGATGAACTCTAACATATTTGAGTGGGTGGGCAACCTGACCTAGAAAAAGTATAACTGTAATGTATAACCTGAGCCCTACGTTTGCAAACTATGGCCCACAAAGTGGCTGCACTCCAGAAATGGGGGAAAAATACAAGTGAGATGTTTATTCTCCTTTAGCTCCTCCACCTTTTGGTACTGAAGGTTAGAGGTAGTGTCCTATTTAGAATGTCCAACTAGGAATTGGAGAAACCCGGATTCAGATCCACATGTAAACATGAAGGCCATTTGATTATGCTAAGATAGCTGCTCTCTCTTTCTCTCAGGGTAACCTAACTCATAGGATTGTAATCAGATAACGTTTGGTTGGGATAAAAAGAATGTAGTGTAGGAAGAAATAGCAGTAGCACTTAGACTTATATACCGCTTCATAGTGCTTTTACAGCCCTCTCTAAGCGGTTTACAAAGGCATCATATTGTCCCCAACAATCTGGCTCCTCATTTTACCCACCTGGGAAAACTGAGTCAACCTTGAGCATGGTGGTATTTGAACTGCCGAAGTGCAGCTAGCAATCAGCAGAAGTAGCCTGCAGTACTGCACTCTAACCACTGCACCACCTCGGCTTAAAAATCCAGTCCGGTTCAAAGCTGGGAAAAGTGGGAAATAAAATGGAGGCTGGCTGATTGGAAAGAAAGTCTGTGTTTATTTGGTTGCCAGAAACTTCAGCGACTAGATGGATCTTTATAGGATTCTGATTGAGATGCTCCAGGAGGTTGTGCAATGTAGTGAGCCTTGTGTCTTTTGCTATTCTAATGGTGGTGGGTTAATCCTATTATGTCCTGGATTCGTGTCCTATGCTTAGAATTTGGGTGGGGGGTGTAGATTTTAGGGGTCTTTGTTTTTCTACTTTTAATCCATTCTGGGGAAGCTGGACTGAAGGCGTTTTGTTTATAAATAGGCTGGCCTGGAATTCTTAATGGGCACAAAATATCCATCTCTAAAGACTTCAGGCATTTGCTGGAGGCTGGTTTATTATGCAGGAAGACTGGGACTGCTTTCTGCCTTTAAGAACGTGTTTGTCCATTTCTCCTTTGAGGAAATGTTCCATCCTGCCTCTTTTAATATTAGGAATAAAAAATATTTTCATCTGGGGAGGGGGGACTTCCTTGAATGGTGTAATGGTGAAGATTATTTGGGTCCTGGATTAGGAGCCCTGGTGACACAGTGGTTAGAATGCAGTATTGCATGCAAACTCTGCCCACAGCCTGGAGTTCAATCCTGACAGGGTTCAAGGTTGACTCAGCCTCCCATTCTTCTGAGATCAGTAAAATGAGGACACACATTGTTGTGGCAATGTGCAAAATAATGTTTGTACATTGTAAATTGCCCAGAGATATCACTATAGAGTGATATAACAGCCTAAATGTTATTACTATTGCTAAATTCCCATTCAGCTAGAGAACTCATTAGGGCCTAACACCTTTCTCTGAATCCATCCCATTTCTGGAGATAAAATTAGAGATACCCCCATGTAAGACAACTTGAGCATCAAAAGATAGAGTGGCATATAAGTAATAACTAAATATTATCTAGGTACACTAATATCGATGGTCACATCCTTCAATTTGTAGCTTTTCTCATGGAATGTTAGGATAGCCACTTTTAATATTTTGATAATTTGTGTGAGTGATAAACCATTAATAGCTAAAATGTACCTATTGTATCCCTATTAAATAAACCTCATCTTTTCTTAATCTGCAGCTTTTAGGTGCCACAGCAATAGAAGACAAGTTACAAGATGGAGTGCCAGAAACCATCTCCAAATTGGCAAAAGCAGATATTAAGATCTGGGTTTTGACAGGCGACAAAAAGGGTAAATTGCATAATATGTTGCTGTTTATTTTCCCCTAACTATAAGCAGCAAATAATCCTAAAGTTTTTTTAATTGATGACTGAACATATTCATCTGCTGGGAAAAATGAGAAAATAAACTGTGACTTGGCATTCTCCTCTTACAGAAACCGCTGAAAATATTGGTTTTTCCTGTGAACTCTTAACAGACGAAACTAATATCCACTATGGAGAAGATGTCAGGTAAATCCATTTTAATGCAAGAGATTACATTAAGAGTGATCTGAATGTTTTGGATTTGATTCTAATAGGTGCTTTGGAGTCCCCAGGGCACAATTGTAGAAGCCCTGTGCATTTGCTGCACATGTGCAACAGCTTTGAGAAGTGGCAGATGCATGCTGTATCTTTGTATCTCTGAATATGCTCAGAGAATTAAAAGCCAAAATGGCCAGAGGCAGTTTAGATGAGACAAATAGCTGGTTGAACATTCTCTAAGTTGAAGAAAGCAGTCTGGGGCAGGGGTCTCCAACTTTGGCAACTTTAAGACTTGTGGACTTCAACTCCCAGAATTCCTCAGCCAGTTGGGAATTTCCTAGATCAGTTGGGAGTATCCTAGATCATGCCAAAATTCTAGAGAATTCCTGGAAGTCTGGCACTCAGACAAATCGGTCATCAATAAGCACATAGAGATAAGCAACATCTACATAACATTCAAAAGAGACAATCAAAAACCCAAAAAGGAAAAAAAAAGACCACAAGACCTCCTTACCAGCAATCAACGCTCAGATAAGCAGAGATTAACCAAGATTATCATTAGACCAAGAATCAAGAAGCAAACAATATCCCAATGAAGGAATACCAACCCAGACAAAAAGGAAACAATAGCCTAATCAAGGAACCACCAAGACCTATCCTACTAACAATAACAGGGCAAGCCACTAATAAATAAAATGAGAGCAAATACCATACTTTACTAGCACTGTTGATGTTACGTAGATTGGTAATGAAATGTCTGCAAAAAAACAGCCAAGCTAAAAGAGCACTAAGGACCCCACAGTTCAACTTACAAATATACTCCTCCAACAATAAGAAAAATTTTCCACTTATATGACGAGTCTTCCCTCTTTCCTTTATTAAATAAGAAAACAAACAGATTAGCTCAAAATGAGCTCTAAACTTCTAGACATTTCTTAATTCTTCCCTCTATCCTTTATTAAGTAAACAAGAGTAAAAGAAAACAAGCCGATTAGCTCAAAGTGAGCATTAAACTTCTAGACTTTTCTTAATATGAGGGAGAAATCACAACTAAACTTGAAATAACAATGGTCTTCTGCATTGTCACTGTACTTGGGCAAAGAGACACAGATTGGAATCCAGGCCTAGCCACATATCTATTTAGGTGATATTGTGGCAATTGTACATTCTTCATCAATGTACTGTAACCTCCCAAATTTGTTGTTAAGATGAGATACTGTAAACATCATATCTTAGTCATATTTTGGGTTGCTGATTGTATTTGGGAATCCAACAAGATTGCAATGCATTCCTGTCTACTGAAACTACTTTAATTGGCAATCAAAAATTGGTAGGCCATCTTTGGCAAGTTAGTGCAGTACAGTGGTGAAATTCAAAAATTTTCTCTGCCGGTCCTGTGGGCGTGGCTTGGTGGTCATGTAAGTCCAGAAGGTATCCGCATGGTGCTCAAGAAACAACTTACATCTAAATACTAGCAAGACAAAGGAGATGGTGCTAGATTTCCGGAGGCACAGAGAGGAACCTGCCCCACTGTACATCGAGGGGGGCTGTGTGGAGAGGGTTTCCTCTTTTAAATTCTTAGGAGTGCTTATTAGCCAAGATCTCACCTGGAAAAACAACACGTCTCTGGTGATTGGAAAAGCTCAACAGAGACTTCATTTCCTTAGAGTCCTGCGGAAAAATCAGGTGGAACAACGGCTGATGACCTCTTTCTATTGGTCCATCATAGAAAGTGTCCTCACATATTGTATCACAGTGTGGTATGCTGGTTTAACAGTTGCGGAGAGGAAGGCACTACAGAGAGTGATCAATTCGGCACAAGAAACCATCGGTTGCCCTCTGACATCACTGGATAACATCGCCAGATCTCGCTGCTTTAGCAGAGCAAGGAAGATTCTCAAAGATGATTCACACCCTGGTTGGTATCTCTTTGCCCTTCTACCATCAGGCAGAAGATATCAAAGTATAGCCAGCCGAACGAACAGGTTTAAAGGTAGCTTCTATCCATGGGCTGTGAGACTTTTAAATTCAACCACAATCACTCCATGCACATGCTAGTTTTTTCTTTTTTCTTTTCTCTCTTTTTTGTTTCTGTTATAATTTTGCACCAGTGAAGTTAAAACCAATTTCATTGTAATTTTTACAATGACAATAAAGATTATTATTATTATTATTATTATTATTATTATTATTATTATTATTATTATTATTATTATTATTATGTAAACAGGTGGGTGTGGCTTGGTAGTCATATGGCCAGGTGGGTGTGGCTTGGTGGTCATGTGATCGGGTGGGCGTGGCTGCACAACTGACACACACACAATGCAAAAGCAGCTGGACACAAAATGTCTCCTGCAACAAGCAGGAACCTCACAGAGTCAGAGGGAGCTCAAAAACCAACAATCAGGCTTTGCACAAAAACAAAACACAAAAGCGGCACAGCTGACTCACACACAATGGAAAAGCAACTGGACTTCACACAAAATGGCTGATTTGGGTGAATGGTAGCATTTTTTACTACTGGTGAACCAGCCCAAACCAGTAACATTTCATCCCTGGTACAGTACCGGAATAATATATGAGGTTGTGCTATTCTGATTTGTGTCCTACAAATGGATCTCGAATGTGGAATTTTGCATTTTAGTGTTTCTTTTCCTACTTTCCTTGGCAAATATAGTTTTCAAATTCTTAAATAAGAAGTTGCTCATACATTGTGGGATCAGAAAGAGGGTAGGTAGACTTATCACCTCCCTCCTGCTGTTTTTCTGAACCAACTCAGCTGTTTTTTGTTGATATGAACCACAAGAAGGTGTGCTGCTTCTGGAAGTTCTTGTTTGGGTGGATAACATTTTATGATGAAATCCAGAGATTACACAATTAAGGAATTTACTCACCTTGTAACTATCGAAATTGAGTAGCGTTCCAGGAAAACAGCAGTACCCTCTGAAATACTGTATGTTGCATACCTTAAACTCCAAAAGGCCATTTGCTAAATCCTCGTGGTTAAGGGTTTTTAAAGACATACTTAATTCTGTCTTCAGTCACCATGACTTGATGTTTTGTTAACACGATGGAGTTCTAAAAACCTTTCCTCCCCTTACTTCACTTTCCTTAGTGCTCTTTTGCAAACAAGGTTGGAGAATCAGAGGAACCAATTTGGGACATATGACAAATCTTCCAGCTCAACCAATGAACCCTTTTTCGAGCAAGGCAAAAACCAAGCATTAATTATCACGGGATCGTGGTTGGTAAGTACTGGGGTTCTCATGTCTGTGTCTGAGAGAATTGTCCCCAACCATCAATAATGGAAAAAGAAAAAACTTTCACAACTTGGTACCCTCAAGATTGACCATTTTGGGAAACGGGGGATTTTAAGAACTGTAAGACAAGCGGGAGCTGATTCAGACATGAAGACCATGTGTGTGTGTGTGTGTGTGTGTGTGTGTGTGTGTGTGTGTGTGTTGTAATCCATCTGGTCAATGCTGTTGGATGAGTAGAATTGGCTCTTATCTTCCCAAGACTGGAGAAAGTTTCATCTGCAAAGTCCCTCTATCCAATGGTCATATCATCTCCCACAAACTGAAATAGATTTCATAGGTTAGCAAGCTATTGCTCGGCTAAGATCATCGCTTGAACAACTTAAACAACTATGAACATCCAGATGAATAGGATCCTGTGGCAGTCATAAGTCCCTTTTTTTTCTGCGCCATTGTAACTTTGAACGGTTGAATGGTTGTAAGATGAGGAATATATGGGAGTACGTGAATATATTCACCAAGGCACCTGAGGATAGAACAAGAAGCAATGGGTGGAAACTAATCAAGGAGAGAAGCAACTTAGAACTGAGGAGAAATTTCCAGACAGTTAGAACAATTAATCAGTGGAACAACTTGCCTCCTGAAGTTGTGAATGGTCCAACACTGGAAGTTTTCATGATGTTTTAGTTATCTTTGGATTGTCATCACCCATAATGCTCTTACCTGGTCTTTAGCTGGGTTTATAGAACACTTCTTTGACTAGAAAAGTTTTAAAAGGTAGAATTAATGTGACTATTAGGTCAAATATTGTTTTGTTCCAAACCCATAGTTCTTTTTTAACTCAGTTTTGCTTATTTTTAAAGGCCATTTTTACTAATAACAGACATCTGTCCTTTTGCCACGGTTAATTTTTTTTCATGCCTTTGCCTCATGTGTTCCTCTGAGTGAGATGGGCAGATAAGAAATATGTGTCCCAGCAAAGGTGGGAATAATGGGGAAAGACTGGGGAGAAAACTGGGGAAAGTTACTAAAACAATAGAACTAAAAGGGAGAAAAAAGAGTGGGAAGAAAAAATATAGAAACTACAAAAACAAGAAAAAGAAAAAGCTAGGTGAATGGGTGGAAAGAAGAGAATATAAGAGAAGTGGAGTTTCTGAGAGACTAAGAGAAAATGGTTGAAAGGGGGAAAGAAGGAAAAAGATTTACTAGTAGAGTAGAATGAAATACGGCAATATTGCCAATGGTATATAGCTAATATGATGTGAGTGAACAGATCAATACCATTAATTGTGGATAATTAATTAAGTCAAATGTTTACTATACAAAATTAAATTTGAGGATATACATTAGCGATAGTAAAATAGAGCAATAGATGGAAATGAAATGTTCAATTTGATTAACTTGGAGGGGCAAATAATGATATGGTTTATATATATAGAAGACATCTAAACATTTACAGAGATGAATCTTTTTTTTACAGAATGAAATCCTCCTGGAGAAGAAAAAGAAGAAAAAGAAGCTCCTGAAACTGAAATTTCCCAAAACAGCAGAAGGGAAGCAAAAGCACAAGGAGACAAAGCGAAGAATAGACTTGTACAAGGAGCAACAGCAGCGAAACTTTGTGGATTTAGCTTGCGAGTGCAGTGCTGTGATTTGCTGCCGAGTGACCCCCAAACAGAAAGCCATGGTGGTCGACCTGGTAAAGAGATACAAGAAAGCCATAACCTTGGCTATTGGAGATGGTGCTAATGATGTGAATATGATCAAAAGTAAGTCAGGCTTAACATTTCTTCTTCTTCTTCTTGTGGGTTTATGGCATATAGTTGGGGGTTAGGATATTCAGCCTTATATTGGGTTGGCAATATATATATGAGCCTATGTTCTTAAGAAGTTACGTAGCTTTAAGAACTGTCTTTGAATTCTGATTGGCTGTGCTGCTCAGCTTTACCATATAAGCAAGGCAGGAACACAGTCAATTCCCTTTTCGATTCCCTGTGCTGAGGAGCTGGAGCTGTGAAGAAGAAGGAGTATTGTTTTGCATCACTATGAGATAACTGAGTGTTTGGTGTTGGACTGTTATTGTGTTTGAGAAGTTAGTCGGAAGAAGTATTTTAGTTGCTACAAAGTAAAGGCTATTTATTTTCTTACTATCACTGTTTTAGAGTTTGTTTGTGGTTACAGCAACGTATCTCTTTACTGTCCGGTGAATTACACTATTCCGCATTTATTTGCTAACACTGGTTATGGGACCAGAGTTGTAACACTGGTTCTGAACCCAGAGTTGCTAACAGTTGGGTTCTGTTTTCTGAAGAAGATAGGAAGATTTCACTCAATATATCTTCACACTGAATCCAGGAACACAGAAGATAGACTCATAGTGCTGGAGGAGACCTTGGAGGTCTTCTAGTTCAATCCCCTGTCAAGGCAGTAGACCTCATACCCATGAGGGCGAACCTATGGCATGTGTTCCACAGGTGGCATGCAAAGCCATTTCTGTGGACATGCAAGCTGTCAGCTCCAGCACGCATGCATGTGTTGGCCAGCTGATTTTTGGGCTTCTGAGGGGCTGGGGGAGGCCATCTTCGCCCTCCCCAGGCTTCAGGAAAGCCTCCAGATCCCAGGGAGGGCAAAAAACGGGCCTAATGGGCCAACTGGAAGTTCAGAAATGATCCATTTCCGGCTTCCGGAGTGCCTCTGGGGGGCCGGGGGAGGCCATTTTGACCTTCCCCAGTCTTCAGGAAAGCCTCTGGAGCCCGGGGAGGTCAAAAAACAGGCCCAATGGGCCTACTGGAAGTTCATTTCCGAAAATGGCTCCCTGGGGGAAATACAAAACTCAGCTTGGAGACGAACAGTGCGGCACACACAGGTGGGTGAGGAGGAGGTTGTGTGCACATGCGCATGTTGGGCGTGGTTTGCGTTATGGGTGCCGGCACGTGCATGCGCTTTCACACACATGCCCCCACATTTTTGGCACCCAATAACAAAAAGTTTCGCCATCCAGTCCAGTG
Source organism: Rhabdophis nuchalis (assembly GCA_039707465.1). NCBI lineage: Eukaryota > Metazoa > Chordata > Lepidosauria > Squamata > Natricidae > Rhabdophis > Rhabdophis nuchalis. The sequence continues at coordinate 230,287,247 of CM077644.1, forward strand.
GTTGCCCAGTTTATTTTTGAAAACCTCCAGTGATTGAGCATTGATTTATTCTTCTCACTGTCAGAAAACATCTCCTAACTTGTAGTTGGAACTTTTAATGACTCTTCTTGGGCATCATTGTCTGTTTTAGTCTGTGTCTAAGGCTGGGCAACTTAACATTCCTGGGCACAGCTATTAGATCCTACCTTAAGGGTGGGCTCCTGGGGCTTTGCAGGGGTTCGGGAGAACCTCTAGCTAGGTTTCTGTGCAGTTCGGAGAACCTCCAAATCCCAGTCCTGGCTGACCCCACCCACCCCTCCCCACCCCTCCTCACTCCCAGGAATTGCCACACGGCCCATTTTGGATACAGGTAAATGCAGGGCACATGTGGAGACATGTGGAGATGGCAAAAAACTAACGTACTGGAAGTTTGGGAAGACCCAAATCGGGCCTGTTTCCAGACCCCCCGAAGCCTGGGGAAGGCAAAAATATCCCCCCCAGGGTGCAGAAGGCCAACTAGGCCACGCCCATCATGGCCACCCAGCAACGAGCAGAGAACCCCTTGCTAAATTTTTTAGCTTATTTTACCTTATACATGGAACTTTCTGGAGGCACTCAATTATGCTCCTAGGCTGCACCAGATTATGCAGCAAAGCTCAGACAAACTCTTCAGTATTCTTTTGAGTTTTCACAGCAGAGAGAGGGACTTTTTGTCCACCCCAAAATACATCTTGAAAGACGAAACCTCTGACCTGACTGTCAAAGTCTAGTCATGACTGAGAAAAACATGAAAGACAGAGGCAGGTTGCCCTTAAGCATAGCTTTCGAGTGTCAGGTGAGGAGGACTTGCACGTCAGATCTGACTTAATACCTTCCTGTAGGAATTATACTGGCACTTTCAGTTTCTTATGGCAGGAATTCTGGAGCTAACAGTTCCTTGCTTCGAGGCTGGGAAATACAACACAATCTGTGAAATTTGTTGGGGTAACACTCTAATTAGCCCGCTGTGGGTATAGGAACATACTTATGTGTCTTGACAAAGGGCACATTTAACGTGGCTTCATCCTTAGTATGCAGTAAAGATTCTTGCATTCTTTACAAACAGGCTGATGCAATAAATAAATACATTTTTGGGTGTGTCAGTTCTGTTGAAATATCTTTCTATATTCTAAGTACAGTAAACCCTAAATTTAAACAACCTGGAGTTGATGAAAAAAGTCTGCTGGATCCAGAATTTCTCTAAATGTGAGGCAGTGATGTCAATTTCATTAAGGGACGTATCAGGGTTCTGTTTGACCTCAAGGGGCTGGAGTGGGTTTGGCCAGCTCAATGTCACTCATGTCTAGGACCCTGTCATGGCCCAAGCCCTCTGCCAGCAAAAACAAGCTCCCACACTCCGGTTTTGGCCGTGACAGTCTCCTGGCAACCCTCCGCCAGCAAAAATAGACCTCGCAAGGGCTGCCCAATTCGATGTGGCATGGATATAGTTAAGGCTTAGTCCAGGGGTCTGCAAAGTTGGCTCTTTTAAGACGGGTGGACTTCAAGTCCCAGAATTCCCCAGCCAGCTATGCTGGCTGGGGAATTCTGGGAGTTGAAGTCCACCCGTCTTAAAAGAGCCAACTTTGCAGACCCCTGGCTTAGTCCATACTAAAATGATTTTATATGGTTTTTTAAATCTTTGATTGAGAACCACTCAGAGTTGGATGAAAGTGTGGCTATAAAAATGTTATAAACGTTATAAATGTTATAAAATAAATAAATAAAATAAAATAATGAAACAGAAATGAAATAAAATAAAACTTCTCTAAAAACTGGAATACTTGATCGACCAAAGAAAACCCAGATAACTGCTGAAGATCAGTATATTTGAGCCTGTCTGATGAAACTAGTTTTAATTATGCTTTCTTTTCTTACATCATTTTTTTGGCTTTATTATTTCTTACTCCCTCCCTGCATGTTACATAAAATTCATTCCCAAGAAAAGACATGAATTTGTTTGTAGGCGTATCTCAAACTTTAGTCTCATGATAGTGATGACTTTATGCAAATTATTACTGTTGTGTTTTATTTAGTTCCTCAGCCTACCCATTTTTTACATTTTGTGCTTACTATCTTTTTGTCTTCTTCCGAATTTCACGTTATATTATTACACAATAAAGTTTTGTTAAATTTTGAATAATGTAAAGATTTTTAAAAATAATGAGTGCTGTTTGGAAATGCACTTAAAAAAAATCACTCTACAGTTTTGGGAAAATGCAGAGATGGCTGAGATAAAATAATAATGAAGGCTACATGACATATAACACAGGGGTCTGCAAAGTTGGCTCTTTTAAGACGGGTGGACTTCAACTCCCAGAATTCCATAGCTGGCTGGGGAATTCTGGGAGTTGAAGTCCACCCGTCTTAAAAGAGCCAACTTTGCAGACCCTTGATATAACATATCCAAAAGCAGGAATTGGGGTGGGGGGGGGGGTAGGGGGTGGGGGTTTGGTTCTATAACATTTCTTGAAATATTTATTTTTTATTTTTCAAAAATGAATTACCCAATTAGCTGATTGCAATAAATGAACTAGCTGAATGGTGTGTATTTCTCTCTCTCTTTTATTCTAGCTGCGCACATTGGTGTTGGGATAAGTGGTCAAGAAGGGATGCAAGCCGTCATGTCCAGTGACTACTCTTTTGGCCAGTTCAGATATCTCCAGAGGCTGTTGCTGGTTCACGGCCGATGGTCTTACATTAGAATGTGCAAATTCCTTCGGTATTTCTTCTACAAAAACTTTGCTTTTACGTTAGTGTCCTTCTGGTACTCCTTCTTCAATGGCTATTCTGCTCAGGTAAAGGATCAAGAAGACTTACGAAACTTTGCAGCAATCAATATTTACTACATTTATGAATTTATATACCGTGTTTTTTGGAGTATAAGATTTTACCTTTTTCCTCTAAAAAGAGGCTGAAAATCTGGGTGCGTCTTATACGTAGAATACAGCATTTTTTCCCCTCCAGAAGCCCTGCCCCCTTCACCAAAATGGCCATGCATAACCTTTAGGAGGCTTCCAGAGAGCTCCTGGGGGCTGGGGAGGGCAGAAATGAGCCTAAAATAGGCTGTTTTTTGTCCCCTCCAGGGCCAGCAGCACTCCATAAGGCTATGCATGCATTTTGTTTGACAAAAAATGCCCCGTTTTTGTGAAAAATGGGCCGTTTTTTTCTCTCCCTCTCCCTCTCTTTCCCTCTCTCTCCCTCTCTCTACCTAATTTTTTTTTTTTTAAAAAGCCTCTTCAAAACCTGGGTGTGTCTTATACTCTGGTGTGTCTTATACTCCCCAAAATACGGTATTTCTGTTGATTTGTGCAATGAAAAAGGGTTGGAATGCTTTAGGATAAGTGTTCAAGAAGAGTTAGTCTTTGCTTAACAATCACTTGTTCAGCGACTGTTCAAAGTTATGATAGGGCTGAAGAAAGGGTACTTATGAAGTTCTAGCTGCCATAGCATTTGACTTGATAATTTAGCACTTTCATCCCTTCCTCCAGAGGTGATATTCAACCGGTTCGCACTGGTTCACCCGAACCAGTGGCAGAAATTTTGCCCAGTTCGTCGAACCAGTGGTGATGGCCAGTTGGCCATGCCCCTAAATTGGTCTCCCTCTCAGCAGTTACTCACCCCACCACCCCTGGTCGCCACTAGCTTGCACTGCCTCATTGTATACCGGCTCTCAAACATGCCGGCAGTTGGCCACAGACCATTGAATGGGGTGCGCATGCACCAAGAAAATGGCAACGACGGCAGCCACTTTTTCTCTGATTGGAGGACTTTTTAGTGGTCTGCGGCCAGCTGCGGGCCATTTGAGAGCTCGTATGCAAAGCAGCAGTGGCTGGCTGGGGGGGCCACCAAAAATTTTGGTCAGCTTGCCTTCCGAACTGGACCAGCCGCCATGGAAGGTAAGCAACCAAAGAGGCGGTGGTGGGGAGGAAGTGGAGAAACAGGGTGACTAGTGAAGGGAGGGCGGGAGTAGATACGGAAAAATCCTAAAACTATTCCTACCTTTTCCTGTGGATGTGGCTAGGGGGGGGGGAACATGACTGAGTGAGCATGGATGTGAGTGATGTCAAGTGGGCCACGCCTACTCAGTCACATTCCCTCACCTAGCCACGCCCACCGAACCAGTAGTGACAATTATTGAATCCCATCACTGCCTTCCTTCTTATGGACCATTCCTCCCCCTGAAATTAGCTCCACCCTTTTTGATATTCCGGAAGTCCCTCAAGATCTGGTTATGTCATCAGGCCTGGGGCTTCCAGAGAAGACATGCTTAGATGCCTCATTGTTGAGTTGGCCATTCTTATTTATTTAAGATATTTTTTTTGGCCACCCACTTAATCTCAGTGACTCTGAGTGGCTTACAAAAATAAAAAAAACAGTATACAAATAATAAAAAACAATAAAGCCCCACCCACTCCAGTGGCAATTAACCAGACAAGCCACTTGATTGGCTCCACCCCTCTTTACCTAGGTCTTGTATATCTGTTTTGGTAACATTTACCTTTTAATGTGTATTTTTATATTGTTTTCAATTTGTTGTTTTATTCCATTGTTGCTTGTTGCCAAAGTTGTTTTCTTTTCCCCTGATATGGATTGATTTAATTTTATCTAAATACAATTTAAATAAATAGTTTTAAAGGTGTAATTAATTTTCTTTGCAATTGCAGACAGCGTACGAGGATTGGTTTATCACGCTATACAATGTATTATATTCCAGTCTACCAGTTCTACTTGTTGGATTGCTTGACCAGGTTCGTCCAAATAATCAACTAAAAACTGATTTTTAAAAGTTGATCGTTGCTTTTGTGTGCGATGCAAATTTCTGACATTTCTCGTTGACTAAATTCACAGAGTACAATAAATCACGATATGGTTTCTTTCAGTTTTGGCCTTAGTGCATTACAGCCACTATGGCAGGATTATCCTTGCCGGTTCAAAACCATTTCCCTATGTTTGACACTATATTGCATTAATATTGGACAAATAGTGCCATCATGTGGCTACTTTCTTTATTACGGTAATGCCACACCTTTGAAGCTGGCATTTGTCTATGAAGTATCATTAGAATCTTAGGAAATCTAGCAATTGCTACTACTAATTCAGTGACAGAGCAGAATAAAACATAAGCTTATTACTCACCAAATATACTACGGAAATAAGCAGTTTTCTTGCATTGGTTCAATTTGAGAGTACAGGAAACTTCATTTAGTGACTGACTTGCTTAGACATACCTTTATGTGTTATGAGCTTTTGTGGTGACTCAGAGTGTGAGTGGACCCTGTTGTGGATATCTCCTTTAGGAGACAGAGAGTTGTGCAATGGAATTTGCAGCAAGAGAAACATTGCTAGAAGACACACTAATAGAGTCTCTGACACTGATAGAAAAACAAGTAGCTTTACTTGTGATGGAAAAATAAACTACTGCTTCACAAGCAGTGATAGTCAGTCCTGAATCAAATCAATCTTTAACTCAAAAACAGTTAGCTTACAGTTGCAATCTTCCTTGTTCTGCTGTCCTAATCCGACACCACAGTATCTCCAGTTCAAAGTCAGCAAAGTCAGTCAGCCAGCCAGTCAGTCAGCCGGTAAACTAACAGTGCTCCTGGCTTCCTCTTATTGCTGAGTTAATTACAGCAGCCAATTACATTCAACTGTAACATTTAAAGTAACAGAGACCATTTGTAATCATGGCTTATATATATATTGCCAACCCAACACTAGGATTATAGTCCTAACAGACCCATCCCAAGCATTGAGCATGTCACTAGTTCCCTCTGAACACTTTTGTGTTGATTTAGACATCCAAGGGGAGAAGGCCTGGGCATGAACATTGCAAGATGGAAGTTGAGTTCTCTATTTATTTATTTTTTGTGTAAGGTGGGTAGGTGAAAGGATTCGGGAAGTCTTATCAGGAAGTTAATATGTAACTTCTCAAACAACAGAAAGGTGAATCTAGCTTCTTTTTAAATTTTCCGCAGGTGTTTTGCATTGCCAACTCATTTTTGTCCACTGATGCATTAGTTAAAAGGTGGCTATTTTTCTGTTTGATGTTTGATGTGGCACATCTAGGGATGCATAACATGATGAATGATTTTCAAGCAAAACCACAACTGGAGTGTCCTTTGTCTTACTTCTTTCAATGCAGGATGTGAGTGATAAACTGAGCATACGGTTTCCTAAATTGTACATTTTGGGACAAAAAGACTTGCTTTTTAACTACCAGAAGTTCTTCTTAAGCCTGCTGCATGGCGTTATAACATCCCTGATCATTTTCTTCATACCGTACGGTGCTTACCTACAAACCATGGGACAGGACGGAGAAGCGCCTTCCGACTACCAGTCATTTGCGGTGACTGCCTCCTCTTCTCTCGTAATTGCAGTTAATTTTCAGGCAAGTCAATCAGCTTTCATTGTTCCAAAGAGGCAGACTGCCAGGCCTGGAAGCCATCTTTTGCATTGAGCCCTTTAGACCTGCCACATTTAATGCTGTGGGAAACGGGGCGGGTTTTTTTTATGGAGCGGGGTAGATATAGTCAAAATAACATTCCTTTCTCAGAGTCAAGGACACTTTGCCCTGCACCTGGAGTGGCATAACTGGGAGACCTCTCCAGTTGGGACGGTGCTTGATTGGAACATGTGATGGACATGTGGGTGCTGGGGCAGGGGCTTGGACTTTGGGTGTGGAAAACTTGGAAGCTTTCAGATTCGGGTTTTCCCAGATGTGCCAATATGACCTCTCTTTTAAAAATGGAACTTTGAGGAACCTTAAGCCTCAGAGTCTCCTTTCGTTGGGAGTGTTACTTGGAACCCTGGCACAGTCCTTTACTTATGACCATTAATTTAACAAGCATCCAAAGTTATGGGGGTGCTGAGAATTGACTTATGAGCAGTTCTTGCACCTGCAATCATCACAGTGTCCCCTCGGTCACCCTCCCATGATCAAAATTCATGTACTTGGCAACCGGCTTGCATTTACACTAGCTAAAGTATCAGTGATTGCCATGTGGATTGCCCAGTCAGCTTCCAAGTAGTCAAGCTAATGGGGGGACGGGGGGACGGGGGGGGGGACGCTGGATTCTTTTAACAATCATGTAATTCATTGAATGACCACACTGGTTTGCTTAACAACTGCAGCAAATAAAAGTTTGTAAAATTGGGCATGGCTCACTTAATAACGGTCACACTTAGCAAAGGTAGTTCTGTTCCCAATTGTGGTCATAACTCAAGGGCGACCTGTCACTCCTTGAAAATGCCAGCTTGGCATTCACAGTTCACATTTGGAGACTTTGTAATTCTTGCTAATGTCTTTACCAAGATGAGTCTTCCCTTCCTGTCAAACCTGGCAGGGTTTGGAGTTGTTGTTTTTTTGTTTTGCCAGGAAAGGAAAAATGCTGGTTGGAGGAACTCATTATTGTGCAGAAATAATAATTATGATGATGATGATGATGATGATGATGATGATGATGATGATGATGTTGTTCAGTTGGCTGAGTTTCATGTTTTATGAATAAAGTAAATAATAATAATAATACTTCTTGGTTGATACCTAGGATGCTGGCAGCAAACTGTATCAACAATTAGCACCGGTCAATAGTATTTGTAATATGCATTTTTAAATGTTCAGTTGGCTGAGTTTCATGTTTTATGAATAAAGTAAATAAATAATAATAATAATAACTTCAACTTGATATGGACATGGCTTAAGATGGGAACTATCAAGAAAGAAATGGAAGGTTTAATACTGGCTGCTCAAGAACAAGCACTACAAACTAATGCCATGAAAGCGAAGATTCAAAAATCCACTGACAACCCAAACTGCCGACTTTGCAATAACAAAGTCGAAACTGTTTCACCTTTAATATGGGAATGCAGCAAAATCGCACAAACTGATTACAAAGCTAGACATGACCGAGTTACTAAATTAATCCACTGGTCATTATGTAAAAATATGGTTTACCTGTATCCAGAAAGTCATGGGAACACAAAGTGGAAAAGGTTATCGAGAATGAGAGGGCGAAGATCTTGTGGGACTTTCGAATACAAACAGACCGTCATTTGGAGCACAACACACCAGATATCACGGTTGTAGAGGGCCGAAGTGTACAGTTCATTGATATCGCTGTTCCTGGAGATGCCAGAGTCGAAGAAAAAGAACTAGAAAAAAATCATGAAATATCACGACCTGGCCATCGAAACCACACGGCTATGGATGAAGCATGTCACAGTGATACCCATTGTCATCGGGGCACTTGGCACCATGTCCAAAAATTTCACTAAATATATCAGCAAGTTGCAGCTTCCTGCAATAACACCAGCGGAACTGCAAAAAACGGTGCTACTTGGAACATCTTACATTCTACGAAGATACTTGGTTGATACCTAGGATGCTGGCAGCAAACTGTATCAACCATTAGCACCAGTCAATAGTATTTGCAATGCATTTTTAAATGTTCAGTTGGCTGAGTTTCATGTTTTATGAATAAAGTAAATAATAATAATAATAATAATAATAATAATAATAATAATAATAATAGTAATAATAGTAATAATAGTAATAATAATAATAATAATAAATATAATAATAATAATAATAATAATAATAATAATAATAATAATAATAATAATAATAATAATAATAATAATAATAATAATAATTACAATGAAATTGGTTTTAACTTCATTGGTGCAAAATTATAACAGAAACAAAAAAGAGAGAGAAAAGAAAAAAGAAAAAACTAGCATGTGCATGGAGTGATTGCGGTTAAATTTAAAAGTCTCACAGCCCAAGGATAGAAGCTATCTTTAAACCTCCTGCCTGATGGTAGAAGTGCAAAGAGATACCAACCAGGGCGTGAATCATCTTTGAGAATCTGAACTAGAGGCAGTGAATCGGTAAGAAGGAAAATTTGAGGATCTGTGTTTCTTCCTTCGCATGCTGAAATGGAAATTGGACAATAGGCGAATCCAATCAGTTTTCCATATTAAACTTCCATTCCCCACCATTCAATCAGAGCTGAAGAAGCTTCTTGGATGAGAAGCAAAACAACTTCAAAAAAACCCAAAACCCCAGAAAGTCCAGTTGCCTCTTGAAAAAGCACCTTTGGGACAACCATGACCTGGGCGACTGAGAACCTCCATAGATTTTTCATATTAAACATAAGGAGAATTGATTCTGCTCCAGAGGCTACAGGAATTTATATGACTCCTTCTTCCCAAATAAAATTAATGATTTAATTGGATTCAGACAAGCAATAGATATATCATTCTCTTCTAAACATTAAAAGCTAATGTACATATCCAAGTGCTATCATGCATCAGGTCTTACACAAGCAAAAACTGGAACTAGTTTTGATAGCTTTCCAAATTTGCTGCCTTTTTAAAAAAATCATGTCATCTCCTTTCCTTCTAAATTTCTCATTTCAATCATGTCATCCCTACTTCCTAGGGAGCTGACTGATGCACAGTTTCAAAGATGCTGTTGTCTCCCATTCTCCCTTCCCAGCATCTTTCTTGTGGTTTATGGAACTCATATTTCTGTCTTGTTCTGCTTGTTTATAGATGGGAATGGATACATCTTACTGGACATTTGTTAATGCCTTCTCAATATTTGGGAGTATTGCACTTTATTTTGGCATCATGTTTGATCTGCACAGTGCTGGGATCCACGTCCTGTTTCCTTCCCTGTTTCAGTTTACAGGTTCGTACTGATTTTTTTCTTCCTTCCTTCCTGTCTGCACACAAGTCACCAGTAGAATGTCAAAATTGTCTATCCCAGCTGATCTTTTCTTTTCTTTTTTTTTTGAAAAGAAAAGCTTAGCTCACCAGGTTGGGGCTCCCACCCTGTCCTGCCCCTCCCACCACACCTCACTCTGCCCCTCCCACCCCACCCCTCCCAGGAGTCTTCATGTGGCCCGATTTGGATGCAAGGTAAGTGCAGGGCAGAGGCTCAGGGAAAGGGAAAAACGGGCCACCCAGAAGTTCCAGAAGGCTGGAAATAAGCCCGCCCACCCAGCAACGGAAGAGAACCCGTTGTGAAACTTTTGAAGCCCACCCCTGGCTGGGATGCAGTGGTGGGTTCCAGGCGGTACGCCCCAGTACAGGCATACCAGAGCCTGCCCAGAGCATCGGATACTGTTCCGGTAAGATGCTCTGGAGGACCCACCCGCCCTCGCTCCTTACCTGTGCTTTAAACTTTTGGCGCTTCCACGCATGCACATGGCACGTACAGTGCCTGTGCAATGCTCCGCCGAGCAGCTGGAGAGTCGCGGAGGCTTGTGGAAGCATTGCAGGTAGGCATGATATATAAGCATGCGTGCACGCGCCATGTGCGCTCATGTGGTTGATGATGGGCCCGTTCCAACCGTACTGGTTGGAATGGAATCCGGAACCCACCACTGCTGGAATGCCTCTGTCGTTGCACCCTAAAGTTTGCTTTTGAGGTTGGTTTGAAGGAACTCCATATGCGTCAGCCACCTAACTGTAACTGTCATGTCTCCTTCCCAGGTACTGCTGTGAATGCCCTCCGACAGCCATATATCTGGTTGACCATAATCCTGTCTGCCGCTCTCTGTTTGCTGCCCATCATTGCCCTCCGGTTCTTGATGATGACCATCTGGCCTACAAAAAGCGAAAAGGTACGTAGGAGGGTCTGGTTATTAATCCAAGTTACCCACATATTGAAGAAGAGCTGGTTAGTTTGTATGGATCATGAATCATGGGTTGTGTGTGGTACAGTTGTCAGGGTTCCAAGTAACACCCCAATGAAAGAAGACTCTGAGGCTTGAAGTTCCTCAAAGGTCCATTTGATTAGAGGTGTCCTATTGGCACACCTGGGAAAACCTGACTCTGAAAGCTTCCAGGTTTTCCCCACCCAAAAGAAAGTCCAGGTCCACATCCCTGCCCCAGCACCCACAGGTCCACCATGTGTTCCAATCAATCCACCATCCTAACTGGAGATTCTCTCCAGTCACACCTCTCCAAGTGCAGGGCAGAATGGCCTTGACTCTCGGAGAACGGAATGTTATTTTGACTATATCTCTCCCCAGCTCCATTCAATCCCCCTTGCCAGTTTCCCACAGCACTAAATGTGTGGCAAGCCTGAAGACCCAAGGCCCAAGATGGCTTCCAGGCCTGAAAGCAGCAGTCTAGAGGTGGAGGTCTCGCCTCACAATCAGGAGGCTTTGAGTTCGATCCTAGGTATCAGCAAGTGTTTGTCTCTCTGGGCACAGTGTGTAAATATCAGCTGCAAACTCTGTGTTGGCGACAGGAAGGGCATCTGGCCAGTAACCACTCAGCTCCATTCAATTGCCCTGACTCCACTTTGATGCAAGAGATTACAGGGCCATTAAAAGATCCCAAAAATATTCATGTCTTGTGATAATCTTAAAGTGGTACACCCATGTGACCACCCAATTTTGCAACCTTTTTTTTTTGCAATAGACATCAAGCAAACCTATTAATCACTATGTCCCAGTTTTGCCAAAAACAAGAAGTAAATGCTGGTTTGGGGCAAAACCAATGTAAAATGCAGTCACATGGCTCAAAGGGCCATCAATGAGAACTGGTTACTGAGCTCCCAATATGTGGTCATATTGGAGGGGGTGGCCATCAGAACTTCAGAACTGGGTTATACATTCCCTTTTGTGGGGACTCCATCCTAACTTTGAATGGTCACTAAGCAATTAGTGAATAAGTTGAGGTCTACCTGTATTTAGAATAATGGAAACAAGACAACTGTGTGACCCTCGGTTTGTCTAACTGTGTCTCCTTGACCAGTTCAGCCATGGGTAGGTGTCCTGACCGAGGCTTCCCAAGAGCATGAGATAAACTCCTTGTCTCAGCAAAAAAAACCTTTTATTAATTTGCTGTGAGTTCTGTTCATTCACAGCCGGCAAAGACTTTCAAAGGAGGATTTACAGTCACAGACCTTATCTGGCTTGGAGAGCTGACAGGCCGATATTTGCAGAACTTGGCAAGGAGTCTCAGAGAGTTTGAGCCTTACTCCCAAGTTGACCCCTATTCTTTAGGTGTTCCCTTCGCCTAGCAACTCTGCGCATGCGCATACTGGGAACAGGCTCCAGCTGTTCCTCCGCCTCACTACTCTGTAGGCACCTGATCACTGCCAGACAGCTTCGGCCTCGTCTCTGCCTCGTATGCAGAGCCCTTGTCCAAGTCTTCCCCAGCTTCCAGGACTGGCCCATGTTCTTCCCCATCCTTCTCACTGTCCGACTCTGCTGCCAGCTGTGCTGGCCGCTGGCTGGCCACGACACTAGGAATACGGGAACTTCCATACCTAAGTTTGATTGAGCATTTGTTGTATTGTCTGTGCCTGAAAATTTATGGTGCCAACAGTCAATCACAGAAAGAAAAATTTAAAAATAAATAAATTCTTCTTTTTAAAAAATCACCGTAAGTGCTCCAAAAATCCCAGGAGGCTTAGAGCAGGGGTCTCCAACCTTTGCAACTTTAAGTCTGAAGGACTTCAGCTCCCAGGATTCTCCAGCCAGCAAAGCTGGCTGGAGAATCCTGGGAGCTGAAGTCCTTCAGACTTAAAGTTGCAAAGGTTGGAGACCCCTGGCTTAGAGGTTAAGTCTTCCCTACTGAGCCTCCTTCTGCCTCTTAATCTGTTCTACGATTGTTTCCTTTAAAGATTCGGAAGAATCGCAAAAAGTACAAGGCCGAAGAGGAGAAGTGGAAGCGAAGGCAGAGCGTTCTCCGTCGCGGGGTAACTGCCCGTCGTTCCGCGTACGCTTTCTCCCATCAGCGAGGTTACGCTGACCTCATCGCTTCCGGGCGGATCATGCGGCGAAGGCGAGCCTCCCTAACAGCAGTTTTGGGCAACAATTTGGCCGAAATTAGGCGAGCTGAAGAAAACAGTTGATGACTTCCCCAATCCCACAGAAAGCAGAGGAAAGATAGCATCAAAAGTTTTTTTTTTTTTTTTACCAAGGACGATGGATTCTTTTTCTTTTTTTGAAAAAAACGTGTGCAGGATTATGAAGGGAGTCTTAGTTATTTTTCTTTTCCAATTGCCTTGTTTGGGACTAAAATTGGACAGATCGAATGGTTGAGTAATTTTAATTCTCCGTCCATGGGTAAACGTTGCTTTTATTTGGAACTCAAGGATATCCTTATGCCTTGGACTTCGAGCCCAACAATTTTAAGGTGTTTTTGAACAGGTTTTTTTTTTAAAGAAAATCAATTCCCACAAAGGTTTTACATCTCAGCACCAAAGACGAACCCACTCCACAGCAACAAATTCCGAGTGCCATTTCATTCCCTTAATTTATTCTACCATCATATCATTCTTCTTTGGCAGCCTAAGAATGATTCCCCCCCCCCTCCCCAGCTAGCTGTGCATTTTCATGTTGTAGAGCACTTAGAGCATAATGCACTATTCAACAATGTTGTACTGGTTGATCGGAGCTGCATGCTCTTAGTAATGTTCAGACATTTGGGCAGAGCAGCGTTCAGGTTTGTAATTCAAGATGTCTTCACCAGAGGTTCCTTCAGGAAAACAATAACTTGTTATATATTTTCACTTGGGGCATTGTGGGGGTTTCCCCTCTCTAAATGTGTAGCAGCAAGGATTAATGTGCCTTTCCACTTCACTCCAAATCTTACTTTGTTATTTGTATTGGTTTGAGAAATAAGAAAGACAGAGGCAATCAGTGGAGAGTTTCCTCTTGGATATGTTAGTCGATTTCATCCTTGGGTTGTCCTTGGTCAAGGAAAATGGCCGTCTAGCCATTAAACAACTGGAGGCGGAGTCTTTTATATAGAAGTGTCTTTTATGTTGGAATGATTTGTGTGAAGGAGGAATATCTGAGCATCATCATGCTTGACGATGACAACGCCACTTCCCCCACGCTTTCGTGGCAAAAGCGATGCATGAAGGTTTATCCCACATCAAAAATTGCTCCCATGCTACAGAATTGTGACAACTATGAAAGAAAGAGCATAATGCACTATTCAACAGAAGTTACAGTGATCCCTCGTTTTTCGCGTTTAATGGGGACCGGAACCTTCCGCGAAAACTGAAAAACCGCGAAGTAGGATTCGCACCGGAAACTTGAGTTGGTGGACATCGTTTAAAGCAAGCACTAGGGGGCGCTTGCATCCTACCGATGCATTTCCCCCCCTGTATTTTTGAAAAACCCGCGAAGCACTGAAGCCGCGAAACATGAAGCCGCGAAAAACGAGGGATCACTGTATACTGGTTGATCAGGGCTGCATGCTTTTAATCATGCTCAGGCATTTGGGCACCGAAAGTTCATGTTCGTAATCAAATGCGTCTTCACCAGAGGGAGTCATGCGTCTTGTTTGTGGGAATGAGAAGCACGGTTTGAAGCACTACCTGGAGCAAGAGAATAATTTGCATTTATGATGAATCTTGTCACATGATTATTTTTTTTAATAGTAAAAAAAGAGGACAATATTTTTTAAAAAAATGCATTCATCTACACATTTCAATGTGTTGGGACTTAAAGATGGTTTACATTTCAATGTTCTCAGCGTTCACCAAATGACCCCGTTTCAATATTCACAACTATTCCTCACATTTGTGTAGGTGGGTGAACGGAGCTCATCTCTAAGGAACGTGGACTTGGTACATTCCTTCATGATTAATATTGAATGTTGAAAAGTTTACAGCTTTTGAGTAAACAGCAGACATTACTTTGATTCAAAAATTGATTTTTCTATTCAGAAATGAGGACGTTAGTCTTTACCTTTCAGACTTCTAATCTAAGTGCAATATTTGCAACTTTTAATACATTGATTGTACACTTGTATCTCAATTATAAAATGTAAATATTTTATTTCTTAAAGCATTGTGTGTGTATATATATATATATAAGTAAAGTGCCTTTTAATGTTTTTATCTGGTGTGAAAAAAGTATTTTCATTGCTTTGAATGCTAAAGTGTCCTCGGTATTGTAAGTGTACACAATATAACATTTCCTGAGTCTTAAAAAATTGGGGACGGTAAAAGAGGAATCATCCATATATTCCCCTGTTCTCTTGATTTAACTGGAAGAGGAAGAAAATTCTCTTCCAGTTGAACCAGCAATCAAGAAAATTCTCATTCCACACAAATTGCTATCCAATCTCTTTTTTAAAACTTTCATGGTGGAGCAGCGGTGGGTTTCAAAATTTTTTAGAACCTCTTCTGTAGGTATGGCCTCCTTTGTGGAAGTGGCTTGCAGGCCATGTTACCGGATGGGAGTGGCTTGCTGGCCATGTGACTGGGTGGGAGTGGTTTGCCGGCCATATGACTGGGGTGGGAGTGGCTTGCCGGCCATGTGACTGGGTGGGAGTGGCTTGCCAGCCATGTGACTGGGTGGGCGTGGCCAACTTGTAAAATGTGGTGGAACTCACTTAACTCACTTAACAACACTCTTGCTTAGCAACCAAAATGTTGGCTCTGGCACTGAAGCATGCAAATCTTAAAGTTGTCAAGTTACAAGACCCTTGCACCCCTAACCCTTTAGATCAGGGGTCCCCAACCTTTTTGGCACAAGGGACCAGTTTCATGTTAAAAAAATTCCGCGGACCGGTGGCCATGGCTCGGCCAACGTAGAGGGGGAGCGTGGGGAGGGGGAACAGGCGGTGCATGCGTGAGCGGGGGAGTGAGTCGGCTCACTCGCCCCTCTTGGGGCCCCAACGGCGCAACCAGCCGTGCCTGCGCTCTCCCGCCCCCAGCGCACACTCTGCCCAGGGGGCTGCCCCCTCCTCCTTCCTCCTCCTCTCCGGCCCTTTCTAAGAGTTGCGCCGCTCACTGTGGCCCGGTTCTTATCAAGACACGGACCGGCACCAGTCCGCAGACCGGGGGTTGGGGACCCCTGCTTTAGATGGCATTTATAAAAAAAAAGCTGTATTTGTGTCTAGTTATTTTATTTATTTATTTATTTCGTCAAGCATATATTAGATACCATATATACGTAAGTATAAACATGATTTTGAATACATGAAATGGATATGAATAAATATGGACATTAGGACAGGGATGGTAGACGCCTATGCACACTCCTTACAGTCCTCTTAAGAATGGGGTGAGGTCGACAGTAGACAGTCTAAGGTTAAAGTTTTGAGAATTTGGGGAAAAAACCAAATCACAGAGTCAGGTAGTGCATTCCAGGCCTTGACCACTCCAGTTGTTCTGGTGTGCAGGATTTATATTCCTTGCAGACAGCTGGTCTTTTGCATCCTTTTAGAGCAGTGTTTCTCAACCTTGGCGACTTTAAGTCCAGTGCACTTCAATTCCCAGAATCCCCCAGCCAGCACAGCTGGCTGGGGGGATTCTGGGAATTGAAGTCCACAGGACTTAAAGTCGCCAAGGTTGAGAAACATTGTTTTAGAGGGTCGTTGACTGAGAACCTTCCATTCCCCACCATCCTATCAGAGCTGAAGAAGCTTCTTGGATGAGAAGCGAAACATCTTCTAAGTAAGAAACAAGAAAGTACAGTTGCCTCCTAAAAAAAAGCACCTTTGGGACAACCATGACCTGGATGACTGAGAATCTTCATAGACTTTTGGCTATACAATTTGGGATGAACACCCATTGAACAGTGTGGGAGTAGGAATGGATTTCCAGAGGAAATAAATTGTAGACTAAAGGAACCAGGAGAACCGCTCAGGTGACCCCCAGGACACAGATAAATCTCCAAGTGCTTCAACAACCCTCTAAAAACAGTGTTTCTCAACCTTGGTGAGTTGAAGTCCACTGGACTTAAAGTCGCCAAGGTTGGATTAGATTTGGATTTATTGGATTTATATGCCGGCCTTCTCCCAAAGGACTCGGGGCGGCGTACAACATAAGATACACTTACTGTATTTTTCAAAGTATAAGACGCACCTTTTTTCTTCTAAAAAGAGGCTGAAAATCTGAGTGCGTCTTATACATCGAATACAGCATTTTTTTGCCTCCTGGAACCCTGCCCCTTTCACCAAATTGGCTGTGCCTGGCCTTATGGAGGCTTCCAGAGAGCTCCTGGGGGCTGGAGAGGGCAGAAATTAGCTTAAATCGGGCCGTTTTTGGTCCCCCCCTGCCCCCAGCAGCACTCTATAAGCCTCCATAGGGCTATGCATTCAATTTATTTGACACAAAAATGGCCCGTTTTCGTGATAAATGGGCTCGATTTTGTGCTCATTTTTCACCCCCCCCCCAGGAGCACTCTGCAAACCCCCACAAGGCTAGTCATGCTTTTTATTTGAAGAAAAACGGCCCCGTTTTCACTGATAAATTAGCAGTTTTGGGGAGGTTTGCAGACTGCAAAAACACTTTCAGAAAGCTCTTTCGGAAGGCTGTAACTGTTTCTGTGCTAGGAGAAACAAAGTCTTGAGGTTTGTCAGCGATTTCCTCCAGGACATGGATAAATACACCTGGAAACATCAACCTACCTACCTACTCTCTCTTTCTCCCTCCCTCCCTCCTTACTTCTCTCTCTCTCTATTCCTTTATCTACCTCCCTCCCTCCCTACCTACACACACTCTCTCTTCCTACCTACTGTATTTCTTTCTCTCTCCCTCTCTCTCTTTCTCTCTATCCTTCTACCTACCTACCCACACACTCTCTCTCCCTACCTACCTACTGTATTTCTCTTATCTCTCTCTATTCCTTTATCTACCTACCTACCTACCTACCTACCTACCTATGCACACACTCTCTCCCTACCTACCTGCTGTATTTCTCTTTCTATTTCTCTCTATCTCTCTATCTACCTATCTACACTCCCTCTCTTTCCCTACATACCTACTGTATTTCTCTCTCTCCCTCCCTTTATCTAACTACCTACACACACACTCTCTACCTACCTACCTACCTACCTACTTACCTACCTACCTACCTACCTACCGTATTTCTCTTTCGTTCTCTCCCTCTCTATCCTTCTATCTACCTACCTACTTTTTTTTTGTAATTTGCCTCTTCAAAAACTTGGTGCGTCTTATAGTCCAGTGCGTCTTATACTCAGAAAAATACGGTAATACAAAAGTTAAGAAAAGATTAAATAAGAATCCAATAAGCAATAAATTAAAAATTTACACATTATATTTAAAACAAATTAAATTAGCAATTAAAATTACTAAGTTATTTTGTTCAGGCCAGGCAGGCTTGCTGAAAAAGCCAGCTTTTTAGAGCGCGCCGGAAAGACGGTAGGTCGGGAATTATGCGACGCACCGGGGGTAGCTCATTCCAAAGGGAAGGCGCTCTCACAGAGAAGGCTGTCCCCCTGGGGGTTGCCAGCCGACTCTGTCTGGTCAACGGAACCCTGAGGAGGCCAACTCTGTGAGATCGTACTGGACGGTAGGAGGCTACCGGTGGCAGTAAGTGGTTTTGCAAGTACACTGGGCCTAAACCATGGAGAGCTTTAAAGGTCATAATTAGTACCTTGAATCGCACCCGGAAAACAACCAGCAACCAGTGCAGGCAGCCTAAAAGGGGTGTAACATGGGAGCACCAAGGTACCCCCATGATAACCCACGACCAGCTGAAGCCTCCGGGTGCTCTTCAAGGGCAGCCCCATGTAGAGAGGTTGAGAAACACTCCTCTAAAAGGATGCAACTGACCAGTTGTCTGCAAAGAATATAAATTTTCTACAGACTTATTGCTTACTAGCCATTCCCGGCCACGTGTTGCTGTGGTCCAGTCTGGTTAAATGGCCAACCAATCTATGTGTAGATCTACACCTGCACACACAAACACGTACGCACAACCACCGTATCACCCCCAACCTGCCTCCCTACTCCCTTTCTCCCTCTTCCTCTACCTACCTACCTACCTACCTACCGTATTTCTCCCTCCCTCTCTCTATCCCTATACTTGCCTGCCTGTCTGCCTACCTACCTACCTACTGCATTTCTCCCTGTCTCTATCCCTATACTTGCTTGCCTGCCTGCCTACCTACTGCATTTCTCCCTCCCTCTCTCTCTCTCTCTACCTACCTACTTACCGCATTTCTCCCTCCCTCTCTCTATCCCTATACCTGCCTACCTACCTACCTACTGCATTTCTCCCTCTCTCTCTCTATCCCTCTACCTACCTACCTACCTACTGCATTTCTCCCTCCCTCTCTCTATCCCTCTACCTACCTACCTACCTACCTACCAACCTACTGTATTTCTCCTTGAATTTTATGGACAGAGTATCTTATGTCATAAAGGATGACATAATACCTATGGCCCACTGCTCTCTCTGTATCCATCTACCTACCTTTTAAACAATTTCTTACATTTCCATTGCGTGTACCTGGCACAGGTGTGACATCTACACACAATCTATACATATCATTGGTGCTGTACTTGAAAGGAACGTTGTGTGAAAGTTTGGAAGCGATCGGTGCAGTAGTTTCGGAGATTAGCGGTTTTGAACAAACTCTTGTTACATTTTTATTTATATAGATTGCTACCCAACCCCCCAGCTCCCCCACTCCCTCCTCCCCGGGAGCAACCTGCAGCAGGTGCCGCACAAGGCGCAATCTCGGCGAAGGCAGCCGGCTCCTGGGCCGGGCCTTCCTTCTGACGACGCTTCCTTTGTCCCAATGAGCGTCGGGGGAGGGCTGGCTTTGCGGCAGGGACTGCCTCCGACAGCCTGATGCAATCGGCTTGCCAGTCGGCGTCACAACCGCAGAGCTGAGCCGGGAACGAGCTGCCAAGCCTTCCGAGGGGACCCTTTCCCCACCCAAAGCCGCCATGTCGGAGATCATCCTGGAGAAAACGGACAGGCTGAGCCTGGGTGAGTCTCCAAGGAGGCGGCCGAAGACGAAGAGGCCAGGCCGCCCCTCCTCGATGCCTTTAGGGCACCCGGAACCGAGCCCGGCGCGAAAGGCAAGGCCGGGAGACCCGGGAAGCGAAAGGAAAAAGCTGGCCCGGGAGATCGGGGTAACTTTCCCACCTCCGGACCCTTTGGGAATATAAGTCCCAGCGTTCCCAGCTAGCCCGGGCCTCCGGGCAGCAGCTTGCAAAAAAGCCGCCGCAGCCGCACAGCGTGTTGGAAAAGGACACCCCGGGACACGATCGCGCCCCAGGGCCGCTTCTCTCTTCCACGCGTTATCGCCGGGGGTAAACGCAGGAGGCCTCCGTGGCTGCCACTTGGGTCCGCCCTCTTGCTTCACCCCCCCCCCCCGCCCAGCGTGCTGGATTTCTTGATGGGAGAAAAACGGGGCATTGCAAAGGGCGATTCGAGGAGAAATGTGGGGTTGGGGGCGCCTTTTCGCTTTTGGTTTCCCACTTCGGGAAGCAGCGCAAAACAGGCCATTCATTCATTCATTCATTCATTCATTCGCTTTGTATTCCGTCTTTGGTAGAATGTCATAGATTCCCTATCATGGACTGGCCAAACCCATTTGCTTCCCAAAGGAAAGAAAAAGGCGTTAATTTCTTGATTATGGGAAAGGGAAACTGAATCTGGAACCCATCTTGGCTGAGATAGGCTGGTGCTTAACAATATGTTTCCTTATTACCTGGTTCCTTTTGTTTAGGATGTGTCATTGCTTTGGTAGACAAAATGGAAGGCTCTTAGAAGTTATTTAGTTCAAATCCCCCTCTGGGTGCAGGTCCACTACAGCATTTCTGGCCCGTCACCACTCTGGCTGAAGACTTTCAGAGAAGGACAATTGGCTGATGCAATCATTAGAAAGTTTCTCCTGGCTGCCTTCCCTACATTATTAGCCCTCCCTCTTCTCCCCCTTTTTATGTGACACTTGAAGACAACTCTCATATCTCTCCTCAGTTATCTCTTCTCTAGGCCAGATGATGATGATGATGATGAGGCTATCCAGTCAGTCCTATCCCAAAAGTGCTTTTTAAGGAGGCAACTTTCTTGTTTTTTCTTTGAAGACTTTTGCTTCTCATCCGAGACTGCAAGGAATATAAATCCTTCCATTCCATTCAGTCAGAGCCGAAGAAGCTTCTTGGATGAGAAGCGAAACTTCTTCAAAGAAAAAAAACAAGAAAGTCCAGTTGTCTCCTGAAAAAGCACTTTTGGGACAACCTTGATTGGCATGACTGAGAATCACTATAGAAGTTCAGTCCGTGGCAATTCTATGGGCCAGGTCTCTAGGCTAAATATACCCAGATCTATTGACTATTTCTCAAAGGGCTTGAACAAAAGTTACAACTCCTAGGGTTTGAAGGCTTTTACCTCACACCCTCTTGATAATCCTTCTCTTAAGAGGCATGTCCATGAACAAAGATCAAGAGATCTTGATCTCATATGAACAGTGATGGTGAATCTTCACCATGCACTCATCTAGGCCATGACCAAGAAGTGTTGCCTAGGGAGCATGCACGCACCGGGAAATGTACTTCCAGGTTCCAGCATGTGTGCCATCCAGCAAGTCTTCCAGTTACTGCCTTGCATGCACACATGCCAAGTAGCTGGCCGGCGCACATAATCACGACGGAAAACTGAAACCCAGCTCTTCCGGTTTCCGGCACTGCCGCATGCACAAAGGCCAGCTGATCATCGCATATGCATCAGAAACCTGGAAGAGGAACGGGCGACACTGCGCATGCCAGGTGACATGGCTCCGCGTGCCACTTCGGACACACATGCCATAGGTTCGCCATCACGGTCGTAGAAGATCTTCTGACACTCTTCTCAAAGAGAGTGAAGATTTAAAGGTTTTAAATTGCAGGAAATTATATTCCGGGTGCAATTAGAAAAAGCAGGATGAGCAATGTGACATTGGAATAAGCTACCCATTGAGTTTGTGGGTAGGAAGGTTTTGAATAGTGGCTGGACAGCTCTCCCCAGAGATATCTTAAAGTAGATTCCCGCACTTAGGAGATTTTGGACCTGATGGCCTTCATGGATCCTTTTCTGAAGGTAGCAAAGCTTTGAATCCATTGGTGTCAGATAGGCAGACTATTTAAGCCAGAACCCCCCTCCCTCTAAATGCTGCTGGATCTTAACAATTGCCCATTGAAAACACCTGCTGATACTATAGAACAGTGATGGAGAACCTATGGCATGCATGCCAGAAGTGGCACACAGAGCCCTCTCTGAGGACACACATGCTGTTGCCAGCTGGTCTTCTGGTTCTCAGCACATGTATGCGCACCAGCCAGCTGGTCTTTGTGTGTGCCAGAGCGCCAGAAACCCAAAGACCAGCATGCATGCGCATTGGCCAGCTGATCTTTGGGTTTCTGGTGCTAAGGTGCACCCAAAGACCAGCTGGCTGGCGCACATGTGCATGCCACAAACCCGAAGACCAGTTGGGCAGCACGCGCATGCACACTGGCCACCTGGTCTTCGGGTTTCTGGTGGTTGGTTTATTAAATTTATATACCGCATCCTTTCCCAAAAGGGACTCGGGGCGGTGCACAGGCAATTTAAAAACATATAAACATAACAATATACAAAATATAAAACCAAATTAAATTAATATCCCTGTGCTAAAAATTTAAATATATTAAAACAATATCCCTAAAACCAATTTAAAACAATTTAACTGCAGACTGTGGGCTAGGTGATGTAAGTTTGGTGCTCTGGTGCTCTGGTGTGCACATGCACACACATGCACATGCATGTTCCAGGTTGGGCACTCGGTGTCGAAAAGGTTCACCGTCAATGCTATAGATGATAAAATTAAATTCCTTGATCCGGAGAAGTTTAGTAGATGGCTTGTTGCTTTTGTAGATTGCACCTGAAATCCAGAAGATGAAATGGAGTCTGTTAAGTGCAAGTCATCATTTTCCTGCAGGGGCTCAGCAATGTTGTTGAGGTGTGTGTGTGTGTGTGTGTGTGTGTATGTACTTTGTGCTTAGCCAACAAAAATTCTGTTTGTATCCGCAGGAGAAATTTACGTATCTGATCGAGAAGGATGTGACGGCACTGGTGATGGGACACAGGAGAAACCTTTCAAAACGGCTTTGCAGGTATCTTAACTGCAACTGGAATTGTATTTGTACAATTGATGAGATCCCATCTGAGAGGGATGTGATTAAGAAAATAGTTGATTGCGCAGAAATGGATAGACTAACATTTGCTATTAAGGATAAAGAAGAAACCGAATACTTTTTGATATGGGACATCTTTTATCAATGGCTAAATAATAAGGAGGAGATACAATTGGAGGAAATGGTGAAGAGGAGAGTTGTTAAAAAAGATGTTAAATATTATCGTTATTATATTATTAATATGGCGAAGAATCATAACAACAAAGATGTATAAGATGATAATTTAAGCATAATTGTACCCAGAACACACACTGATGAAAATTTGATGTTATATAAATAAAACAAAACATGAAAAAATAGATTTGCAGGTATCTTTTGAGTATTTCTGAAGCATATGGGTAGTTTTTTAGGTACCAATTATTCATCTTTTAATCCAAAATTTTAGGATTTTTTAAAAAGTTACTCAAATTAAATATATTAACCAGGAAAACTTTAGAAATATGCATCTTTAAAAATTACCCAATAATTAATTGTCTTTTTTTATTATTTCAAAGGCTTTGGTGTCTACTGGAAAGGAACCATTTCCTACTATCTATGTGGACTCACAAAAAGAAAACCAGGTTGGTTAATCAACTCATTATCATTTCCAGGCACACCAAAAATTACTGGTGAGCAGTTCAGAAATTAGCAAGGATAAATATACTGTATATCACTAGTTTCCAAAATTCACCAGATATAATTGTGGTTTCACTGCAACCACGAAATTTAGAGTTCACTCTTTGGGTGAAAAGCTATGGCAAACCTAGGCAGCATAGTAAAAAGCAGAGACATCACCCTGGGATTCCTTGGAGGTCAAGATCAAATCAGCCGATCCTAAAGGAAGTCAACCCTGACTGTTCTTTGGAAGGACAGATATACGTAGGTAGGTAGTCCTCAACTTATGACCACAATTGAACCCAAAATTGCTAAGTGACAAATTTGTTACGTAAGTTTTGCCCCATTTTATATCATTTCTTCCCACAGTTGTTAAGTGAATCACTACAATGGTTAAATTTAGTAACACGGTGGATGAATGAATCTGGCTTCCCCATTGCCTTGTCCGAAAGTCACAAAGGGGGATCACATGACCCTGGGACACTGCAACCGTCATAAATATGAAGCAGTTGCCAAGCATCCAAATGCAAATCCCATGACCATGAGGGTCATAAGTGTGAAAAATGCTGATAAATTCCTTTTTTCAGTGCCGTTGTAATTTTGAACAGTCACTAAGCGAACTGTTGTAAGTCGAGGACTGCCTGTACTGAAGCTGAAGCTCAAATATTCTGGTCACCCAAGGAGAAGAGAGGACTCATTGGAAAAGGCCCCGATGTTGAGAAAGACTGAAGTCAAAAGGAAAAATAGACAGCAAAGGATGAGATAACTACCGTATTTTTTGGACTATAAGACTCACAAAAGGGGGTGAAAATGTTTGTGCGTCTTATAGACCAAATACTGCCGATGCCCCACCTACCCGCCTCCACACTTTTTTGGCCTCCACACGCCCCGTTTTTGGGCCTACATTTGGCCTTTTTCAGCCTGTTTTTGAAGCTTTCCTGGAGCATTTTCAAGGCTTTTCTTGGCTCATTTTCGAGGCTTTACTTCACCCTTAAAAAAAAGAAAATCCTCAAAATGGGAAAAAAGCCCTCAAAAGCAGCCAAAAAAGCCCTCAAAATGGGCAAATCCCTAAAAATTGGGTAGAAGAAAGGCTGGAAAGGGGCAGAAAAATGCCCCCCCCAAAAGGTCTGAAAATGGGGCAAAATGTTGTTTTCCTCTTCTAAATGTACGTAGGTGCGTCTTGTAGTAAGGTGTGTTTTATAATCTGAAAAATTCAGTAAATAGTACCATCGATGCAATGGAGATGAATTTGAGCTAACTCCAGTAGACAGTGGGAGATGAGGTGCTATGGTCCATAAGGTCAAAAAGAGTCAACACGACTTAGAAACTGAATAGCAACAACAAAATTTCTGAAATTCACCAGATGTAATTGTGGTCTCAGCTTAGATGCTTTTATAATTGGGATCTTAAATGAACTCGTGAAAAAAACTATTTTGATTATTAAAACTGAGTCTTACTACATCATGTAGTAGTAAGTACATCCCTCCGACCGATTCGCTCCCACAGAGAGGGACTTCTCCGGGTGCCGTCCACTAGGCAATGCCAGCGGGCGACACCCAGGGGAAGGGCCTTCTCTGTGGCGGGCCCAGCTCTATGGAACGACCTACCCCCCGACCTCAGGACAACCACGGACCTCCGCGCCTTCCGACAAAAGCTCAAGACTTATCTATTCCAACAGGCCGGCCTGGCCTAATCTACCTTCCAGCCTCTCAGTCTGAACATTTAATATTGTTTTAATTGGGTTTTTAAGGGGTTTAGTTTTTAGTATTTTGGGTTTTAGCACAAGGATAAATTGTTTAATCTGCTTTTATATATATTTATGTATTTATGTTTGTATGTTTTTAATTCCCCTGTGCACTGCTCCGAGTCCCTTCGGGGAGAGGGAGCGGTCTACAAATTAAATTTATTATTATTATTATTTATTATGTTGAATTATGGTATGTAGCTGTTATCGTTTTGTTGAGATAGGCAGAGGGAATATATTTTCCTCTCTCTTGCACTCTTCATTTTCTGATTTCTTCCCAAAGTTTTCCCCTGTTCTGCTGAACATGCAGCTCATTAGCATTTCATTTTTAAGGGGGTCTGGGTTTGCGATCCTTGGTACGCTTGTAAATAATTAGATGCCATCAATAACCAAACTTTGGACTTTGGAAGTTGCGCTGTGTCTTATATGCAAATGTGGAATTCATTCCTGGAATGCAACCCTGATCCATTTTGATTTAGTTCCAGTTCTGCAAAACCATTACCAGAAAAGTTTGGCCTCTTCTAAGTTTTAGTTGAAAGAAAATTGAGATGGTCAAGGAGGGCAAATCTGGTCCTTGTTGTTAATTAACATTTATTTTAGGAGTTTGCCCGTAGCCAGGAATTTGGAACAATGATGATTGTCTTTGTTGTATACTGAGACTTAGCAGTCTTCATGATGATGACTAGTTTACCTGTGACACTTGACTGTTCATTAGTGACTACAAGCCAGTATTTCTCATCCTGGGCAATTTAAAGATGTATGGACCAACTTCCAGAATTCTCCTGCCAGCCATGTTCTGGGAATTGAAGTTTGCACATCTTCAGGTTGCCATGGTTGAGAAACACAAATA
The DNA here is from genome assembly GCA_039707465.1 of Rhabdophis nuchalis. Classification (NCBI taxonomy): domain Eukaryota; kingdom Metazoa; phylum Chordata; class Lepidosauria; order Squamata; family Natricidae; genus Rhabdophis; species Rhabdophis nuchalis. The sequence goes on from CM077644.1 coordinate 230,313,410, forward strand.
GAATATAGAAAATAGAATAGAATAGAATAGAATTCTTTATTGTCCAAGTGTGATTGGACACACGAGGAATTTGTCTTTGGTTCCTAAGCTCTCAGTGTACATAAAAGATATAAGTGATAAATCATGATCATAGTCATCATAAATACATTCATCATGAATCATAAAATACAACAGTGATAGTTATAGGATACTAAATAAGCAATCAACAAAAATCATACTAGGAAACTAAATAAAACAATATAAATCATAAGGGTACTAACAACACAGTTATAGTCATAAGTAGAAAAGGAAGTAGGTAATAGGAAGAATGAAAAGAATAACAGTAGTACAGTCTTAGTAAATAGTTTAACAGTGTTGTGGGAATTAGTTGTTTAGCAGAGTGATGGCATTTGGGGAAAAACTGTCCTCGTGTCTAGTTGTTCTGGTGTGCAGTGTCCTATAATGTCATTTTGAGGGTAGAAGTTGAAACAATTTATGTCCAGGATGCGAGGGGTCTGTAGATATTTTCACAGCCCTCTTTTTGACTCATGCAGTGCGCAGGTCCTCAATGGAAGGCAGGTTGGAAGCAATTGTTTTTTCTACAGTTCTAATTATCCTCTGAAGTCTTTATCTGTCTTGTTGGGTTGCACAACCAAACCAGACAGTTATAGAGGTGCAGATGACAGACTCACCTAATTCCTCTAAGGAATAATAATAATAATCTTTATTGTCTTTGTAATAAAATTGGTAATAAAATTGCAATGAAATTTTATTTTATTTTATTTATTTTTCATATTTATAACCCGCTCCCATCTCACCACAAAGGGACTCGGGGCGGCGAACATAGAATTAAATCAATATATACAAAATACAGAGATATTAGGTACCTGTGTTATAACCATTTTAAATACCCATTTACAACTGGCAGTGTTGGGGTTATGCAAGGCCGGCTAGTTGGAAGAGGTGAGTCTTAAGACATTTGCGAAAGAGGCGGAGGTCAGGAATGGTGCGGATTTCAGGAGGTAGGTCGTTCCACAGGGCTGGTCCTGCCACAGAGAAGGCTCTCTCCCTGGGTGCCGTTAGTCGACATTGCCCGACCGACGGCACCCTGAGGAGGCCCTCTCTGTGGGAGCGTGTCGGTCCCAGGGATGTATGGGGCAGGAGGCGGTCTTGCATATAGCTAGGTCCCGAGCCATGGAGCGCTTTGAAGATGGTCGTTAGGACCTTGAAGCGCACCCGAAAGACCACAGGAAGCCAGTGGAGCTCGCGTAGGACAGGTGTTATATGGGAGTGTTTGGGCGCTCCCGTAATTATCCTTATTGGTTATAATTCCTTATTATAATATGTAAGGTATTATATGGAATGATACATATTGTCTTGGCAGCAAATAAGAGGGAATGGTGGCTGAATCAATGCTCATATTCTGGTTTTAACTTTTAGCTTTTGTGACGCAACAGCCAAAAGAGATTCTTTGTCAAAGTTAGAAATGGGATAGTGGCTTCAGATTTGTCTTGTCCGGCTCAGAAATCAGCCATGTGACACTTGTTACTCTTTTAATCTCCCTAGAGATGGGAAACTATCTCCAAGAGCCAACTCAAGAATGTGAAAAAGCTGTGGCAGAGAGAGCAGCAGAAGACTGAAGCCAGAGAAAAGAAAGAGGTAAGTTGGCAACTATCTTCTACAATGCTCAAAGCTGAAAGTGTTCTAGATGTTCTTTTAATTTGTTCTTTGAAACAAAGAGACAAGAGAAAGATATTAAATAAATTTGAACCTTTTGTGGTATCAAGTCATGTAGGAGTGAACCATTATAAATTAATCTCCAAAATCACAGATTTCCATATCTGTACACGACAGGAGTTCTTGCAAAACATCAGCTGGGTCTCCAAAGCTGGCAACTTTGTGGGCTTTAACTCCCAGAATTCGCTAGCCAGCATGGCTGACTGAGGAATTCTGGGAGTTGAAGTCCACAAATCTTAAAGTTGCCAAGTTTAGAAATATCTGATCTTGGCATTTGTTTTCACTGAATGTGTTGTGTGAAACTTATCAAACCCAGATAAGCAAACCATGATCTAATATGAAAGGGGAACCCAGCCATCTCCTGATCCTTGCATAAACCAGGATTCCAGATCAGTAGACCTGAGTCCAAGTGGATTCCAGACCAGTGGATCTGAATCCAAGTGGATCTGAATAATATATAAGTCCTTCTGGAGTGTCATCACCATTCAGATGGTTAGCCCAATTTATCTTCTTATCTTGTACCTTCGCATTTATCTTCAAAAGCTCTTGGCAGATACCTCAGAGTTCTTGAGTGTAACCATACAAAAGGAAGCAATTCTCAAGAATCACCGTGGTGTAATAAATAGTTACAATTGGGCCATTCAGTGTCAGGTTTAAATAATCACTTATTCATTAAACTTGTAGGGAAATATTTGGCAAGTTGTCACAACTTGTTTGGGCATAAAATGAAGCAATAATGTGACTTGTTTTGGCTCACAGTAAGGTGCAAACCATCCATTATGGGTTGTAATAAATGTGGGAACCAGCTTGCTATGGCTGAAGTTACATTTCACGCTAAGCTAGCTTTCCCATACAGCTCCCAGAATTCTCTGGTGAGCATGACTATCAGAGAATCCTGGGAATTGAATGGCACTCATAAGGCCTGCTTTGTTTGAGTAAAGTTACATTGGCTTCGTTCTCACATTAGGGTAAGCCACATATCATAGGTAATATCCCCCAATTTTTTAGGTCAACTTTTTTTAATCGGATTCCCAAACCTAATCTATAGGCAGAAGATTTGTTGCGACGTGAGAAGAACTTGGAGGAAGCAAAGAAAATTATCATTAAGAAAGACCTCAGCCTCCCGGAGCCCAAATGTGTGAGTAACATCCTCAGAAAAACAAAGCACATTGTGAACTTGCAACATGTTGGGTGAAATGGTATGTGATATACAGTATGTGGAGATTAGCTGGATGACAGAAGGGTAGATAACATGGTATCTGCATGCCCTGGTCTGACTCCATGTTCTTCCCTATCATGCCCAGACCCTCATTTATACATCTATCTATCTATCTATCTATCTATCTATCTATCTATCTATCTATCTATCTATCTATCTATCTATCTATCTATCTATCTATCTATCTATCTATCTATCTATCTATCTATCTATCCTCCCTCCCTCCCTCCCTCCCTCCCAACAACGCTATAGGTCACTGCACACCAGAACAACTAGATACAAGGACAGTTTTTCCCCGAATGCCATCACTCTGCTAAACAACTAATTCCCAAAACACTGTCAAATTATTTACTAAAAGTGTATTACTATTATTCTTCTCTTCCTTCCTAGTTTCTATCTCTTCCCACTTATGACTATAACCATGTTGCTTGTATCTTTCAATTTATATTGGTTTTATTTTTTTACTAGTGCAATTTGATTGCTTATTAGTAACCTATGACTATCACTAAGTGTATCTTATGATTCTTGATGAATGTATTCTATTTTATTTTTCTTTATGTACACTGAGAGCATATGCACCAAAGACAAATTCCTTGAGTGTCCAATCACACTTGGCCAATAAAGAATTCTATTCCGTTCCATTCTATTCTATCCTATTCTATTCTATTCCATTCCATTCCATTCCATTCTATTCTATTCTCTCCCTCCTTCCCTCTCCCCCTGCCTCTTTGTCTGTCTCTCTCTCTTCCTCTTCCTCCTGTGTTTACACCCCAAATTCCAGATCTATCCTGGCCCCAAGTTTTCCCCAGCAAATTTTGGCATTCCAACTTCCATAATTCCCAGCCAGGTAGTGGGATGTTGGGAGAATTTTGCAAGGAACTGAATATAAAATAGCCCCTGATCTACTGGCACTCTCCTGATATCTAGGTTGGTTGAGGTGTTGAGATTGCATCACATTTGGGAAGTATAAAGTATATTTTTAGCTCTATAGCCTTTTGCAAGGATGAAAGCCCAGCTATATTAAAAAGTATCCTTAAGGAGAAAGTCATAGCCTTTCAGCTCAAAGTGCCCACCATAGGGAGGGACATTTAAAAAGTCAATTGCAATTGAAGCTTCATCCTTTTTAAATGCAGCCGCCATCTTGTGTCTCTCTCTTTTTTTAACTCTTCCCCATGTTGACCGATTGTTGACCGATTAAGAGCTGGCATGCGGGCAATTACTCAGTACGGATTAAAATCTGCATTGTGTATATGCCTTGGAAATGACACGGTCTCACTTTGATGGCATGGCTGGATGATCGGGGGGGGGGGGAGGATCTTGTGCACATTAACTAACTAAGTGTCAAATTCCTGTTTTTATTTTATTTATTTATTTATTTTGGATTTATATAACCGCACCCTCTCCCCAAAGGGACCCGGGGCGGTGCACAGGAACTGTTAAAAAACACAACAGTATCACAATATAAATAGTTAAAATCAAATTAAATAAATTATCCCTGTGCTAAAATTTAAAGGTTAAAACAATCCCATTCAAACCCAATTAAAACAATTTATTATACAGACTGTAGGCTAGGTAAATAACTTAGGCCAAGCCGGCCTGATGAAACAAGAGTGTCTTTAATTTCTGGCGGAAGGTGCGGAGGTCCGTGGTTGTTCTGAGGTCGGGGGGTAGGTCGTTCCAGAGGGTTGGGCCCACCACAGAGAAGGCCCTTCCCCTGGGCGTCGCCCGCTGGCATTGCCTAGTGGACGGCACCCGGAGAAGTCCCTCTCTGTGGGAGCGGATCGGCCGCAGGGATGTATGAGGTAGGATGCGGTCTCGCAGGTTGTGCGGTCTTTGCTGCATCACCCTGCCACAGAAGCTGCCAAACTGATCTTGAGGAAAATTTAAGGAAATTCATTTACTAGCGTAGCCATTTTTTTCTCTGTAACTGGAGCAAAGGCATAAAGAATGTATGTGTGTGGGGAGGGAAGGAGGGTGGCAACCGCTTTTTAAATGAAGGCCAATGATAGTGATAGAGCAGGGATGGCTAACCTTTTCCAGACTAAGGGCCCAAAGTGTACAAACCCCCCAAAATGCAACCCCCCCCAATATGTGTGCCCCACGCAAGACCTTCCTGCACGTGCCTTGCACCCCCGTGCATGCCCCTCCCCCTGGCGCACGCACGGCAGAGATCCGAAAACCAGCTGGCCAGAGGGAGGCGCGCACACATGCACAGCAGAGTGGACCTGGGCCAACAGCTCACATGCCATCAGAGAGGGCGCTGCGTGCCACCCCTGACACATGTGCCATAGGTTCGCCATCCCGGTGATAGAGTGATAAATAGATAAAATTAAAATTACAGATTGATGGTTTGATAGTATTCTGTTTTTTTTTTTCATCTGATGATTCTCTGTCACCAAGTGAGAGGGATACCAGATCCTGAATGCATTTTCGAAGTTTCTGATTTCTTCTGGTTTCTGAATCGGCAGCGTGTCTTTTTAATGATTAAATTGCCTGTCGTTTTACAGGTGAAGATTCGTACCCTGGAAGCCTACAGAGGGGAGAGAATAAAGGTGTTTGGTTGGGTCCATCGGTTGCGTAGGCAGGGTGAGTACCATCTTGCACAGTGGAAAGGTTCTTCCAGAACAGGGGTGTGAAACTGGCGGCCCGTGGGCCAGATGCATCACGTGCAGGCCACACCCACCCCAGCTCCGCGAATGGGAAAAATGCTGCGTAACGGCAACATGATACGGAAGTTTGACATCCATGTTCTAGAAGATGTTTTGATGCTTGCAAGTGTCACTGATTCCCAACTAGGAAAGTGATGTTGGTTTCATTTCATTCATTTCATTTATTCGACTTATTAACCGCCCCCTCTCCCCGAAGGGACTCGGGGCGGTGCACAGGAAATATAAAAACACAATATATCACAAAATAAATACATAAATACTTAATGGTTTGCCCCATTAGCTTTCCTATGGGTTGCAGATGTGATGGAATATACATTGGAGATAGTAAAGGTAAAGGTTCCCCTCGTACATATGTGCTAGTGGTTCCCGACTCTAGGGGGCGGTGCTCATCTTTTCAAAGCCAAAGAGCCAGCGCTGTCCGAAGATATCTCCAGGATCATGTGGCCGGCATGAGTAAACGCCAAAGGCGCACGGAACGCTATTACCCTCCCACCAAAGGTGGTTCCTATTTTTCTACTTGCATTTTTAATGTGCTTTCGAACTGTTAGGATGGCAGAAGCTGGGACAAGTAACGGGAGCTCGTTCCGTTATGCGGCGCTAGGGATTTGAACTGCCAAATTGCCCACCTTTCTCATCGACAAGCTCAGCGTCTTTGTCACTGAGCCACCGCATCCCCCTAAATTGGAGATAGATAGTAAATAGTGTATTCAGCCACATGGCAAGAAATACAACTTTCTCAGAAAAACAAAAAATATCAGTACAATCATAGGCCTCTATCACGTAGTCCTCACTTACTGATCATTTGTTCAACAACCATTTGAAGTTACGGTGGCACTGAAACTGGAGACTTAGACGTTCCATCCATTGTAGTGTCCCCACAATCATAATTGTGATTAGAGCAAGTGGCAATCGGCACACATTTATGATGGATGCAGCACCCTGTGGTCACATGATCACCGTTTATGACTTTCCCAGCTGGCTTCCAACAAGCAGAGCCAATGGGGAAGCTGGGAGGAAGTTGTGGTCATGTGACCTCAAAATATGTTTCGGCCTCTAACGCTAATATGTCTCACCTTCTGTCAAAAATGTCAATGTGTGACGGCACATTGTATTTCAAGACATGGGGAAGATTTTATGATTGGTCAGAGAAAGGAATCTAGAAAAGAAAACGAGAGAAATATGGAGACACTATTAATTTGAAAAGGAGGGGGGAAATAGAAAAGAAAGTATTAATATATAATTATATGCTCAAGAATGAAATATAGAGAAAAAAAATAGGACAAGATAATGAAGAAAAGGGAATAGGAAAGGATAAGCATAAAATTATAACAGGGTTTGCGGGAATACGATCATGAAAATATACCAGTTCAGAGTTGAAAAGAGAGAACCACAACAGAAAAGGAAAGGAAGAGAGGAAAGGGGAGAGAAGGAAGAAAGAGGAACGGAGAGGAAGGAGGGAAGGGATAGAAAGAGAAGGAGAGAGGATAGAAGGGAAGAGGAAGAGAGGAGTAGGGGAGAGGTAAGGGAAGAAGAAAAGGGAAAGGAGAGAAGGAAGGAGGAAAGTAGAGAAGGGAGGGAGGGTGAAAAGGAAAGAAAAAATAGGATGGTAATAATGCAAAACAGGTGTATGGAATGGTAACTTTTTATGTGGGAAAACAAATACCGTATTTTTCGGAGTATAAGACGCACCAAGGTTCTGAAGAGTCAATTTTTTTTTTTTAAAGGGTTTTGCACTTTGCAAACCTCCCAAAAATGGCCCATTTTTTGTGAAATCAGGCCCGTTATTTTCTCCAAAAGAAAGGCATGAATAGCTTTTAGGGGGCTTGCAGAGTCCTCCTGGGGAGTCTCCCTGAAATGAGCAAAAAACCGACCCGTTTTTCACAAAAGTGGCCCTGTTTTTTGTCAAAAAATGGCATTCATAGCCTTTAGGACGCTTATAGAGTACTCCTGGGGGCTGAGGAGGGGGCAAAATTGAGCAAAAAATGGCCCGTTTTCCCCTCATCTCTGCCCTCTGCAGCCCTAGGAGGTCTCTGAAAGTCTCCTACAGGCTCTGCACGGCCATTTTTGTGACGGGGTAGGTTTCGGGGGGCCAAAAATGCTGTATTCAGTGTATAAGACGTACCCAGATTTTCAGCCTCTTTTCTGAGGGAAAAAGGTACTTCTTATACTCTGGAAAATATGGTATGTAAAAGTGATAAAGATAAATAAGAACAGTAACTATGTGAATGTATACCTGCAACTTATATATGAGAGAATAAAAAAAACAAAACTTTTTAAAAATGTCAACGTGTTCGCCACCCATTAAAGCTTTTCTCACCCCTTAGACTAGTTCTTAGGATGCCAGCAGTTTTTCTTTCAGCTTCTGCCAAAAGTATTTATCTACTTCTGAAGGCTTTCAGTAGAACGAGGTTTGAAATGATGGGTGGGAAGGGAAACGGTTTTTCACGAACGTAGAAATTAAATGATTATGCCATTTATATTCATTCTCTTGTCATACAGGGAAAAACTTGATGTTTATTATCTTAAGAGATGGCACAGGCTTTCTTCAGTGTGTCTTGTCAGACGAACTGGTAAGTTCCCCTTTAAGCCCCTCTTGAAGTGCGTCAACATTTCATACTTCCGGTTAATTTTATTCTAGCAGTCCTAAAATCAATTGAAAGTCAAGAACAAGGTGGAAAAGTTTCCTGAAGGCGAAGCCTCTTTTCAGTCCTGTGCTAAAAGAGCTATGGAAAACCTCCAGGGCAGGGGTCTGCAAAGTTGGCTCTTTTAAGACTGGTGGACTTCAACTCCCAGAATTCCCCAGCTGGCTGGGGAATTCTGGGAGTTGAAGTCTACCAGTCTTAAAAGAGCCAACTTTGCAGACCCCTGCTCCAGGGTTATAGGGAGGATGTCACAAAACAGCATGGTTAAAGTGACAACATTTTGTTGGCCATTGTAGGGCCTAGCCCGAAGATCAGAGCTAACCTATTTGACTTACAATCCTTATGCCACAAAGGCCAACCAGATGTTCATCATGCAGCCAGAGGTTCTTCACCATATAATCTTGCATTATCATCATGCAACCTTGCTGTCTTTTATTAGTGAAACCTGCCCCAACTTTTTATCTTCTCACAGCTTCTATTTTCTCCCAGAAGGCAGATTCCACAAAGTTCCAGTTTTTCTGCTAATGCTTTCAGCTTTAGTTGTTTCTTCTCCTACATCAAATTACTTTGCATTCCAGTTTTCAGGGCAACATTTCATCCTTTCCTCTAGAGCAGGGGTTCCCAAACTTGGCAACTTTAAGACTTGTGGACTTCAACTCCCAGAATTCTCCAGCCAGCAATGCTGGCTGGAGAATTCTGGGAGTTGAAGTCCACAAGTCTTAAAGTTGCCAAGTTTGGGAACCCCTGCTCTAGAGCTTTGGGTATAAACTCAGCACCCTTCCCAATTTGTCCCAAAATTGTAGTTTTCAGTGTGACAGAACAGAAAAGATCCTAAACCCATGAGGAGCAATCACATTACATCACTTTTAATATATGCTTAGAATCTTTTCATTTTTATCTTGTTCTTTCATGTTCTTTAGTCTTCAACCTACCTTAAAAATATTCATCCATTCTGTATACATTTGTGTTCCTATATGAAGTTCTGTTTACTATTCCCTTCATTCCTTATTAGTGATCAGAATGGCTGACAAATATTGTTACAATGTGATGTGAATGAATCCATGAAAATGAATAAGAAAAAATTAGATGGGGGAAATATAAAAATACATTGCTTATAGAATGAATAAAAATAACAGATTAGAAGTTTACAGATATTTTTCTTTTAATGTATATTTTTACAACGTAGCAAGACTATACAATTTGATTAATGTGATAGATAATCAAAAATGTGAATGGAATTAAAATGAGTGATAGCTAGATAACTTTGTTCCTACTTTTATTGTGAATTGGATTAAAATGGAAAAAATGGATAAGAATTGAAGCACTAAAGAGGAGATGTATAATATAATGGGGATTATATAAACTTGATAAATGTGATAGAGTTTATTAACAATGTTAGCGTAAACTGCATCAATATAAATGGAAAGTTAGTTAAATTTGCAAATATATAGTAAAGAAACGTTTAGATAGAACAAGAAAGATATACTGTAGATAAAAGTAGGCATTTTTTGAATATATATGTTTGAACAATATAATAAGGATTGCTTATGTTTGAGAAATGTGATAGAGATTAATGCCCTGATTATTATTTTTAAGAACCAGTTTGATGTAGTGGCATCAGGTTAGAAGCCTACCAATTGTCAGTTCTAGTCCTGGCTTAGCCACAAAGCCAGCTGGGTGATCTTAGGCCAGGGGTGTCAAACTCAATTTCATTGAGGGCTGCATCAGGACTGTGGTTGACTTCAGGAGCTAGGCGTGCATGGCTGATTGGGTGGGCATGACCAGATTGATTCCACTCACTGCATGTGGCTGACTGGGTAGGTGTGTCTAGCTTGAAGCCACTTCCCTCTGCATTGGGTAGACCGGGCCAAAGCAACAGGGATAGACCGTCTGAAGCAACGTGGGGCGGCCCTTTACATTTTCCAGGATGACCTTGTGGGCCGAATCCAACCACTGTTCTGACGTAGGTTTCCCCAAAAAGCAAAAGGCAAAGTCCTGGTCCCAACAAAACTCCTTTTACTAAACACCTGTGAATTCCTCTCATTCACATTCAGCAAAGGCCTGGCAAACAGTCTTTCAAAGGGATATTTATGACTCCAGACCTTATCTAGCTTATTTATGACTCCAGACCTTATCTAGCTTGGAAAGCTGCCATGTAAATGTTTTCCAAATGAGATGCTGTGCAAAGAAAAACTGGGCACAGAGTCTCTGAGATTCATGGACAGATCTTCACACTCCTGGCACAAATCTAATGAGCGAACGAATTGTTTCCTGCAAAAGCCCACTCCCCTTTCGCTCCTCTTTTATTTCCTATGGGAGGGGCCAATCATTTTCCACCTGTGACTTTACTCCCAAGTCTACCCTGATTTCTGAGTTGTTCTTCTGGCAGTTTTGCGCATGCACATACTGGGAATAGGATCTAGCTGTTCCTCTGCTTCACTGCTGTCTAGCTCCTTAGGCACCTGGTCACGTCCAGATGGCCTCAGCCCCGTCTCTGCCTCCGACGCAGAGCCCTCGTCCAAGCCTCCCCCAGCCTCCAGGACTGGCCCATGCTCCTCCCCAAACTCCTCACTGTCCGACTCTGCTGCCAGCTCTGCTGGCTGCTGACGGGTCACAACAAACACACACTCGGCTTTGTCTTTGACACACCTGCCTTAGGCCAGTCACTTTCTATCAGCCTTAGGAAGAAACAATGCCAAACAGCTTCCGAAAATATTGCTAAGAAAACTGAAAGGACTTTTTTTTAGCAATCGCCAGGAGTCAAGACTGACTTGAAGGCACAAAGCTATTATTTTTTAAATCTGGTGATAGAGACTCAGGGGTGGGTTCTGGGAGGTGCGGCCCGGTATGGCCGTACCAGTGGTAGCCAGGAGCAGTGGCTGCCATACCGGTATGGTAGCTCGTTTGGCCCGCCCGCCTGCCTGCGTTCCTTACCTATTTTTTAAGCCAATGGGCAATTTGCGGCGCTTGAGCGACCTCTGCCGAGCAGGTGGGTGTCGCAGGGCAGTGGCATGCGCATGCATGTGCAGCATGCATGTCGGCCTAGGATGGCCGGCCCTGTGCGCAGCGTACTGGTTGCGACGGGATGCAGAACCCACCAGTGCAGAGACTGAATGTTCTGTTATTTCTCCCTGCAGTGTCAATGTTACAATGGTGTCGTCCTTTCAACTGAGAGCAGTGTTGCGGTATATGGCACCCTCAGTCTGGTTCCTGATGGGAAGCAGGTAAGTGCATGTTATTTTTTACTTTTTAAGGACTTGTATGTTTGCTCGAAAGTTGCCAGCCAGGCTTCTTTACTTCTTTATTCTGTACTAGCCGTTCCCGGTCACGCGTTGCTGTGGCCCAGTCTGGTTAAATGGCCAACCAATCTGTGTATAGATCTACACCTGCACACACAAACACATACACACAACCACCATATAACCCTCTATCCTTCTAACTACCTACCTACCTACTGCATTTCTCCCTCCCTCTCTATCCCTATAGCTGCCTACTTACCTACTACTGCATTTCTCCTTCCCTCTCTATCCCTATAGCTGCCTACCTACCTACCTACCTACTGCATTTCTCCCTCCCTCTCTATCCCTATAGCTGCCTACTTACCTACCTACTGCATTTCTCCCTCCCTCTCTATCCCTATAGCTGCCTACCTACCTACCTACCTACTGCATTTCTCCCTCCCTCTCTATCCCTATAGCTGCCTACCTACCTACCTACTGCATTTCTCCCTCCCTCTCTATCCCTATAGCTGCCTACCTACCTACCTACCTACTGCATTTCTCCCTCCCTCTCTATCCCTATAGCTGCTTACCTACCTACCTACTGCATTTCTCCCTCCCTCTCTATCCCTATAGCTGCTACCTACCTACCTACTGCATTTCTCCCTCCCTCTGTATCCCTATAGCTGCCTACCTACCTACCTACTGCATTTCTCCCTCCCTCTCTATCCCTATAGCTGCCTACCTACCTACCTACCTACTGCATTTCTCCCTCCCTCTGTATCCCTATAGCTGCCTACCTACCTACCTACTGCATTTCTCCCTCTCGCTCTCTATCCCTATAGCTGCCTACCTACCTACCTACCTACCTACCTACCTACTGCATTTCTCCCTCCCTCTGTATCCCTATAGCTGCCTACCTACCTACTGCATTTCTCCCTGTCTCTCTATCCCTATAGCTGCCTACCTACCTACCTACTCTATTTCTCCTTGAATCTTATGGACAGAGTATTTTGTCGTAAAGGATGACATAATACCTGTGGCCGACTGCTCTCTATATATCCGTCTACCTACCTTTTTTACATTTCCATTGCGTGTACCTGGCACAGGTGTGATATCTACACAATCTATATATATCATTGCTGCTGTATTTCAAAGGAACGTTGTTTGAAAATTTTGAAGCGATCGGTGAAGTACTTTCAGAGATTAGCGGTTTTGAACAAACTCATAGTTACTTTTTTATTTATATAGATTCAATCAGTGAACAATAGGAATGTGCAGACTAGTGTTTCAGGTCAGAAAAAGAGGACCTTAGACTTTCTGGCATGTTAGCCTTTTGAGGGGGATTTTTTAATAATAATAATAATAATAATAATAATAATAATAATAATAATAATAATAATAATAATAATAATAATAATAATAATAATAATTTAATTTCTTGACCGCTCCTCTCCCCGTAGGGACTCGGAGCGGTGCACAGGGAAACTAAAACCATAAATATACAATCAAAGACATCTTAAAAACAAATTAAATAGTACCTGTGCTAAAATACCCAATCTAAGCTAAAATTCCCACTATACAGCTAAAACCCCATAGAGAGAGACTACCCCAGGCCGGCCAAGCAGAAAAAATATGTTTTTAATTTCAGACGGAAGGAGCGGAGGTCCGTGGTCGTTCTAATGTCGGGGGGAAGGTCATTCCAGAGGGCAGGGCCCGCCACAGAGAGAGCCCTTCCCCTGGGCGTCGCCCGCTGACAAAGTCTAGTGGACGGCACCCGGAGAAGTCCCTCTCTGTGGGAGCGAATCGGCCGTGAGGAAGTATGGGGCAGGATCCGATCCCGCAAGTAGCTAGGTCCCGAGCCATGGAGCGCTTTAAAGATAATTAGTACCTTGAAGCGCACCCGGAAGACGACAGGCAGCCAGTGCAGCTCGCGCAGGAGAGGTGTTACATGGGTAAACCTAGAGGTACCCAGAATTGCCCGCGCGGCTGCGTTCTGGACCATCTGCAGTCTCCGGGTGCACCTCAAGGGAAGCCCCATGTAGAGAGAGTTACAATAGTCCAGTGCTCAGGAAATATTCACTTTTGGAAATTTTCTCTTGCTGACAGAATAACTTACTGTATTTTTTGGAGTATAAGACACACCTCTTTCCTTCAAAAAAGGGTGAAAATCTGGGTGTGTCTTACACACTGAATACAGCATTTTTAGCCTCCTGAAACCCCGCCCCCTTTGCAAAAATGGCTGTGCATAGCCTTTAGGAGGTTTCAGAGGGGTCCTGGGGGCTGGGGAAGGCAAAAATGAGCGAAGAAGAATGGACCATTTTTGCTCAATTTTGCCCCCAGCAGCACTCTATAGCAAGTTTCACTTTCTATTTCAATTTACTGTATTTTTCAGAGTATAAGACGCACCAGGTTTTGAAGAGGCAATTTTTTTAAAAAAGTAGGTAGGTAGATAGAAGGATAGAGAGGGAGAGAAAGAGAGAGAAATACAGTAGGTAGGGAGAGAGAGAGAGTAGTTAGTAGGTAGGGAGGGAGAGGGGGGGAGACAGAGACAGAGAAATACAGTAGGTGGGTAGGGAGAGAGACAGAGTGTGTAGTTAGGTAGGTAGGTAGATAAAGGGATAGGGAGAGAGAGAAATATAGTAGGTAGGTAGGGAGAGAGTGTGTAGATAAATAAGTAGGTAGAGGGATAGAGAGAGAGAAATAGAGAGAGAAATACAGTAGATAGGTAGGGGGAGAGAGAAAGTAGGTAGATAGAGGGGAGAGAGAGAAATACGGTACGTAGGTAGGGAGAGAGAGAGTGGGCGGAGCTACATTTCACCCTCTTTTAAGGGGGGGGGAAGGTGCGTCTTATACTCCAAAAAATACAGTACCTTTAATTGATAGCATGCCTTTCTAATAGTGAGTTTCAGATAGCGCTAAGTAAAGGTTATTGTGGTCACGTCTTCTGTCTTTAAAAATGTGAAACTCCCACAGGCTCCGGGAGGTCACGAGCTGAGTTGCGACTACTGGGAACTCATTGGTCTGGCTCCAGCCGGAGGAGCCGATAACCTGGTCAATGAAGAGTCAGATGTGGATGTGCAGCTCAACAACCGGCACATGATGATCCGGGGGGAAACCTTGAGCAGAATCTTAAAGGTGCGCTCCGCCGTCATCCAGTGCTTCCGAGACCACTTCTTTGACCGCGGATATTGTGAAGTAAGTATGTGTTCTGACCCAGCTCCCCAGACATGACAACCCTCTGTAGTTAAATCAGTGATTCCTTTATTAGGAGCGCCAGCAGCCCCGGCAAAAATGTTTCTCTCTCACCGCAGGCTAACAACTCTGTCCGGCAGGGAGTTGAATAGTTATCTGCCACATCTGTTCATCTCCGCCTCCTGACTTTTATCCCCAGAGCTAGGGTGAGGCTTTGCTAGCAGCGGTGGCTCTTCCTTCCCAAGGACCGGCCCATAGATTTCCACTGCTCTCCTCTCCTCTGCCTTCTGCGCACCCACGTGCCAGGCACTGGAGCCAGCTGTTCCTCCTCTTCCTCCTCAGTCACATCCAGACCTGGGAGCTGTTGACTCTCCATCTGAGGGCTGATGGATGGCCCAGGTTCCGCTGCAGTCTCTCTCTGCCAGCTTCATCCCCTCTTCTTCCTTGGAGCTCTCAAGTTGCCTTGATGCTGGCCCTGACTCCCATGCAGCCTCATCTGATTCGGCTGTTGGAGAGGCTGATGGGCCTCAACAGTCTGCCTCTTGCTTTGTTGCTCTTAAGCCCCAAATCCTTGGTTTCTCATATTATTCCGTGTAGTAAAAGAAACTTTTGCAAGTTGATGAGAGCATTATGCCAAAATACTCCATTATCCTATCAGAGCTGAAGAAGCTTCTTGAATGAGAAGCGAAACGTCTTCGAACGCTTGGAGAAGGGCGGGATATAAATTTAATAAAATAAAATAAAATAAATAAAAAAACCCCAAGAAAGTCCAGTTGCCTCCTGAAGAAGCACCTTTGGGACGTTTCTGGCTATTTGGTTTTCTATTGGCAAAGTCCCCAACCGGTGTAGTTTTCCTATCTCAGTGTCCTCTCCAATGTCTTCTTTTTCTCTTTAGATCACCCCACCAACCCTGGTTCAAACGCAGGTAGAAGGAGGATCGACCCTCTTCAAAATGGATTATTTTGGCGAGGAAGCTTATCTGACCCAGTCATCCCAGCTATATTTGGAGACCTGCATCCCAGCCTTGGGGGACACGTTCTGCATTGCCCAGTCCTACCGAGCAGAACAGTCAAGGA
Source organism: Rhabdophis nuchalis (assembly GCA_039707465.1). Classification (NCBI taxonomy): domain Eukaryota; kingdom Metazoa; phylum Chordata; class Lepidosauria; order Squamata; family Natricidae; genus Rhabdophis; species Rhabdophis nuchalis. Next base: position 230,329,145 of record CM077644.1, read on the forward strand.
CACGCAGGCACCTCTCTGAGTAAGTGCCTTTTTCACTTTTTCTCGACCTTAGCAACTTTTAAGATGTGTGGACTTCAACTCATGGGCTGTTTTGGAGTTGTTGGGAATATCTCCGTTGGGAGACAGAAAGTTGTGCAGCGGAATGTGCAGCTAGAGAAATGTTGCTAGTAAACACACAAATAGTATCTCAGGCGCTACTAGTAAAAACGGGTAGCTTTACTGGTGTTGTAAAACTAAACTACTGCTTCACAAGCAGTGGTAGTAGATAGTGAGTCAAACAAAGTCCTTAACAAACAAACAATTGCTTACAGTCGCAATTCACGATTTTTCCTTCCTTCTTCCTTCAGTCAGTCATGGTCAAGCAATCAGGGAGCAATGAAGTAGAAAGCAATCAGCAGAGAGAGAGAATGGCTCTCCTGACTTCCTCTTGTTGCCGAGATAATTACAGTTTCTAATTGCATTCAAACATCTTAAAGCAACAAAGACCATTTGTCATCATGGTATTATATATTGCCTACCCAACACTAGGAGTCTACTGACAGGAGTCGACAGTTTTCCATTTGAGTGAGTGCAGAACTCTAGAGTGCAGAGAAGAGCAACTAAGATGATTAGTGGAATGGAGGTTAAAATATGAAGAATGGTTGCAGGAACTGGGCATGGCTAGTCTAGTGAAGAGAAGGACCAAGGGGAGACAAGATAGCAATGTTCCAATATTTGAGGGGCTGCCACAGAGAGGAAGAGGTCAAGCTATTTTCCAAGGCACCTGAAGGCCAGATAAGGAATAATGGATGGAAACGGATCAAGGAGAGATTCAACCTAGACATAAAGAGAAATTTTCAAACAGTGAGAGCAATCAACCAATGGAACAAAAATTGCCTTCAGAAGTTGTGGGAGCTTCATCACTGGAGACGTTCAAGAAGAGGCTGGACTGCCATCTGTCAAAAATGGTGTAGAATCTCTTGCTTGGGCAGAGGGTTGGTGTAGGACCTTCAAAGTCCCTTCCAAATCTGTTATTTTATGTTATTCTATGTTAATCCGCAAGATCTGCAGGTTGAGTGATAGAGCTGGAGCCAAAGTCATGAGACGTTTTTGATCTTCTTTTCCTTCCCAACATCCTTTTCTTTCCATCCCTTTGTTTTCTTTTCATGTCTGTCTTTCATAAGAACATAAGACTAGCCTTGCTGGAACAGGCCACAGCCCATCTGGTCCAGCATTCTGTCTCACACAGTGGCTCACCATTTGCTTCAGGGTATTCCCAAGCAGATGTCTTCACCTGCTTATGATTCCCTGAAAATGGCATTGAGAAATATCCTGCCTATCTCTCCAATCCGGAGGGTGTCCTTAGGTATCCATCATGATAGCCATTGATACCCTTGTTCTCCATGAACTCATCTAATCCTTTCTTAAAGGTGTTGAGGCTGACAGCTGTCACCACTTCTTCTGGCAGGGAGTTCCATAGACCAGTGATCCTCTGGGTGAAAAAGTACTTCCTTTTATTTGTTTGAGGTCTAGCTATCAAAAGTTTCATGGAGGGCCCCCTAGTTCTAGTGTTGTGCAATAGGGAAAACAGTTTTTCCTTTTCTACTTTGTCCACACCGTGCATGATTTTATAGACTTCAATCAGGTCTCCTCTCAGGCGCCATCGTTCTAGAGTGAAGAGGCCCAACCATGCAGCCTCAGATGGTAAGGAAGGTGTTCCAGCCCCCTCATCATTCTGGTTGCCCTCCTCTGCACCTTTTCCATTTCCATAATATCTTTCTGAAGGTATGGTGACCAGAACTGTACACAACACTCCAGATGGGGCCTCACCATAGATTTATAAAGAGGCTTTCTTTCTCTATGCAAAGCACTAAAGGAAGTGTCCGCTTGCTAAAAATTTGGATTGTTTGCTTAGAGGAAGCATCAAAAATAATGCAGGGGATGCCAATAAAATAACAGCAGTTGGGAATTAAATTAACAATCACAGGTTCATACCAGAAGAGGATTTGTGTTACTAGATCAAGCAGGGTGGGCATGCTGCAGATCCCATCATCCAGAATGTTGGCTGTCCGGGGCCAAGAGACAAACCTTTTCCACATTGGCCCCTGCTCAGTAGAACATCCTCCCTTTGGAGATCAGAATGGCCCCAACCCTCTTAGCCTTTCATGAGGCCTTAAAAACCTGGCTGTGTCTCAAGCTTGGGACACTGAAAGTGTCAAGGGCCCCATTCCCTGGCCATACTACTAACGGCCAAGTATCTTGCTCTTGTGTATATTTAATTCGGATTTTTAAAAACATTTATGTTGTTTTTACTATTGTTTTAAAATGCTTTTATTATTTTTAATTCGCCGTTCCAGGCCAAGCGTTGCTGTGGCCCAGTCTGGTTAAATGGCCAACCAATCTGTGTGTAGATCTACACCTGCGCACACAAACACATACACACAACCACCGTATAACCCTCTACCTACCTACCTACCTACCTACTGCATTTCTCCCTTCCTCTCTCTATTCCTATAGCTGCCAACTTACCTACTATAATACCTACTGTATTTCTCCTTGAATCTTATGGACAGAGTATTTTGTCATAAAGGATGACATAATACCTGTGGCCCACTGATCTCTATATCCATCTACCTACCTTTTTTACATTTCCATTGAGTGTACCTGGCACAGGTGTGATATCTATACAATCTATATATATCATTGGTGCTGTATTTCAAAGGAACGTTGTGTGAAAATTTGGAGATTAGTGGTTTTGAACAAACTCATAGTTACATTTTTATTTATATAGATTGTGGTATATTTTTTGAATTGCAACCTACCCAGGGTCGGTCGGTCAGTCGGTAGGTAGGTAGAGATAGATAGATGGATGGATGGATGGATGGATGGATAGATAGATAGATAGATAGATAGATAGATAGATAGATAGATAGATAGATAGATGATAGATAGAACCAGACAGGCAGGTGGACAGCCACAGAGGAATGGATGTGTAGGTAGGTGAATGACTGGGTAGATGGATAGAAATAGATAGGTACAGAGATGGATGGATGGATGGAAATCTATTCTTCTCCCTCCAATCCTTTCATTCTGCCACTCTTCCAAAAATAGTTAACTGATGTGTGCAGACACATAATCCAGTCCAAACCTAAGTGGAGTAATGGTTTCTCCAGATGTGTTTGTAAAGGTGCATTCAGTGGTCGGGGGCATACCTGGGAGGGGATGTGGAATTGCATGGTGGTTCCCAGCCTTTTTCTCATGCTCAGTGGTTTCTTCTTCCAGATATACTCACATTGAAGCGGAGTGCCCTTTCATGAGCTATGAAGACCTGCTGAACCGTCTGGAGGATCTCGTCTGTGATGTGGTGGATAGGGTCCTCAAATCCCCAGTGTCTGACTTAGTGTATGCCCTCAACCCGGTAAGTGGCTGAGACAAAAAAAATGCACGTTTTCCTGTTGCAGAACCAACTTCTCTGTAAAAAAACAGCTTGCCTTCGGAAGTTATGGGAGCTTCATCACTGGGGGCTTTCAAGAAGAGACTAGACTGCATTTGTCAGAAATGGTGTAGGTTCTCCTGCTTGAGCGGGATGGGTGGGTGTTGGACTAGAAGACTTCCAAGGTCCCTTCCAGCTCTGAGTGATTGATTGAAGTCAGCATGAAGAACGGTTACAGGAACTGGGCATGGCTAGTTTAATGAAAAGAAGAACTAGGGGAGACATGATAGCAGTCTTCCAATATTTGAGGGACTGCCCCAGAGAGGAAGAGGTCAACCTATTTTCCACAGCACCTTAAGGCCAGGCAAGGGATAATGGATGGAAACTGAACAAGGAGAGATTCAACCTGGAAATAAGGAGAAATTTTCAGACAGTGAGAACAATCAACCAATGGAACAGAAGTTGCCTTCAGAAGCTGTGGGAGATTCATCACTGGAGGCTTTCAAGAAGAGACTGGACGGCCCTCTGTTGGAAATGGTGTAGAGCAGGGGTCCCCAACCCCTGGGCCGCGGACCGGTGCCGGTCCGTGGCTGGGTAGGAGCCGGGCCACAGGGCCGGAGAGGAGGAGGAGGGAGGAGGGGGCAGCCCCCTGGGCAGAGCGCGCGGGAGAGCGCAGGCGGGGCTGTTCGCGCGGTTGGAGTGCGCCTCTTCCTCCACCTTTGTTGACGGTGGGACTCCTGCGCGCCGCAGCAACAGCCCTCCCTACCGCCCGCGGATTCCCTTCCTCTCTGCCCCCCCAGAGCTTCCCCAATCGGCATGCAGCCCACTCGTCTTCTTCCAGGGGCTGTGGAGGTTCCTCCACCCCCACCCCACGGAGCCTTCTCAGCTCCTGGAAGGAGCCTGACCAGTGCACGAGCGACCAAGCGCGGCAGCGGCCGCCCGGGCGGGGCAAGCTAAAGCGAGTGAGCGAGTCGAGCTGGGCTGAGGAGTCTCCGCGGTGGGGGGATGGGACGGGACGGGACGACGACAGACCGACAGAGAGAGGCATAGACACAGAGAGAGACAGGGTGGGAGGGAATCAGAGAGAGTGACACACACACACACACACAGAGGGAGGGAGAGAAAGAAAGATAGACAGAGGCACAGAATGAGTGATTAAGTGCCTGAATGCGAGACAGACAGACACACACACACACACACAGTGACAGAGATGGGTGGACGAGGGAGAGAGAGACAGAAAGAAAAAGAGAGAAAGAGAAAGAAAGAAAAAGAAAGTGGGAGAGAGAGAGAGAAAGAAAGACAGTCAGAGAAAAAGAGAATGAAAGAGACAAAGGAAAGAAAGAGAAAAAAGAAAGAGAGAAAGAGGGAAAGAAAGAAAAAGAGACAGAAAGAGAAAAAGAGAGAAAGAAAGAGAGGGAGAGAGAAAGAAGGAAAGAAAGAGAAAGAAATAAAGAGAGAGAAAGAGGGAAAGAAAGAAAAAATGAGAGAGAAAGAAAGAAAGGGAAAGAGAGAGAAAGAGAAAGAAAGAAAGAAAGGGAGAAAGAAAGAAATAAAGAGAGAGAAAGAAAAAGAGGGAAGGAAAGAAAGAGACAGAGAAAGAAAGAGAGAGAGAAAGAGAGAAAGACAGAAGGAAAGAAAGAAAAAGAGAGAGAGAGAGAGAGAACTTATGACCACAATTGAGCCCAAAAGTTTGGTTGCTAACCAAGACCATTGTTAAGTGAGTTTCACATTTTCCAAATTGGCCACGCCCACCCAGTCACATGACTGCTGAGCCACTCAGCCGGTCCGCAGAGTTTTCTTTAAAATGAAACCGGTCCCTGGTGCAAAAAAGGTTGGGGACCCCTGGTGTAGAGTCTCCTGCTTGGGCGTTGGGTTGGATGCAAGTAGTCCTCGACTTAAGATCACAACTGAGTCCCAAATTTATGTTGCTATGCACTTAACTTTTTTTAAATAAAAGTTTTTTTTTTAAAAAAACACACGTAACTTTTGTTAAATGAATTTGGCCCCGTTTTACGACTTTTCTTGCCACGGTTGTTGAGTGAATTACTTCAGTTGCTAAGTTAGAAATACACTGGTTAAGGGAATCTGGCTTCCCCAGATTGTTTTTGCTTATCAGAAGGTCGCAAAAGGGAATCACGTGGCCCCGGGGACCCTCACTGCAACCGTCATAAATATGAATCGGTTGCCAAGCATCTGAATTTTGATCACATGATCTTGGGGATGCTGCAGCGGTCGCAAGTGTGAAAAACGGTCTTAGGTCACTTTTTTCCAGGCTGTTTGTAACTTCGAACGGTCCACTAAATGAACTGTTGGAAGTCGAGGACTACCTCTAGCAAAATTAAGCCACCCAACTGGTGTCGTTTTTAAAGTCTTGCCATCTTTACTGGCGCATCTTTCACTTGTAATTGCAGAACTTTGAGCCTCCCAAGCGCCCCTTCAAGCGGATGAACTACACCGAAGCCCTGATTTGGCTCAAGGAACATGAGGTGAAAAAGGAAGATGACACCTACTACGAGTTTGGAGAGGTAAGCTTCTGGTTTAGGTTTTAAGCATCCGTGCTTTTCCTTGTGGTGGTGGTGGAGGAGGAGGAGGAGAAAGGAGGAGGGAGAGAAGAAGAAGAACGCGGTCCAGAACGCGGCCACAAGGGCAGTTATGGGAGCTACAAGATACTCCCATGTTACACCACTCCTGTGCGAGCTGCACTGGCTGCCTGTGGCCTTTCGGGTTCGTTTCAAGGTGTTGACTATCATCTTTAAAGCGCTCCATGGCACAGGACCTAGTTATTTGCGGGATCGTATCCTGCCCCATACATCCCTTCGGCCCATTCGCTCCCACAGAGAGGGACTTCTCCGGGTGCCGTCCACCAGGCAATGCCAGCGGGCGACGCCCAGGGGAAGGGCCTTCTCTGTGATGGGCCCGACCCTCTGGAACGACCTACCCCCGGATATTAGAACGACTACAGACCTCCGCGCTTTCCGCCAAAAATTAAAAACTTATCTGTTTCATCAGGCCGGCTTGGCCTAATGTATGTTTCTCGTCCCAGTCTGTATTTTCAAATTGTTTTAATTGGTTTTTAATGGGCTGTAATTTTAATTGTTCTTAAAATTTTAGTACAGGTTAATTTAATTTGTTTTTAATCTTGTTATGTATTGTATGTTTTTGGATGGTTTTTAATTTTCCTGTACACCGCCCCGAGTCCCTTTGGGGAGAGGGGGCGGTTTATAAATGTAATAAATTATTATTATTATTAAGAAGAAGGAAGAAAGAAAATATAGCTTCCCCAAATCTAGCTGCTAAAATTCCAGGAAACTAAGGCTTTAGGCTACAGTATTTTTTGGAGCATAAGACGCACCTTTTCCCCTCAAAAAAGAGGCTGAAAATCTGGGTGCGTCTTATACACTGAATACAGCATTTTTTGTTTTGCCTCTTGAAGCCACGCCCCCCTTCACCAAAATGGCCATGCAGAGCCTGTAGGAGGCTTTCAGAGTGCTTCTGTAGGCTGGGGAGGGCAGAAATGAGTGAGAAACGGGCTGCTTTTTGCTCAATTTCCCCCCACCCCACCTCCAGGAGTATTCTATAAGCCTCCTAAAGGCTATGCATGCACATTTTTTGATAGAAAATGGCTCCGTTTTCACAAAAAATGGGCTGCTTTTTGCTCGTTTTTGGAGGGGACACCCCAGGGGTGGGTTTCAAAATTTTTGGAACAGGTTCTGTGGGTGTGGCCTGCTTTGTGGGAGTGGCTCTGCAGTCATGTGACCGGGTGGGCGTGGCCAACTAGGAAAATGTGGTGGAATTCACTTAACAACGGTCTAGCTTAGCAACCAAAATTTTGGCCTCAATTGTGGTCATAAGTTCTCTTTCATCTCTGTCCCACTTTCTTTTTCTTTCTTTTCTTTCTTCCCTTCTTTCTCTTTCTCTCTGTCTCTCTCTCTGAGTCTGTCTGTCTCTCACTGTGGCTCTTTATCTCTCTCTCCCTCCCTCCCTCCCTCTCTGTCTCTTTCTATCATTCTCTGTGTCTGTCTGTCTGTTTCTCTCTGTGGCTCTTTATCTCTCTCTCCCTCCCTCCTTCCCTCCCTCTCTGTCTCTTTCTATCATTCTCTGTGTCTGTCTGACTCTTTCTCTCTGTGGCTCTTTATCTCTCTCTCTCCCTCCCTCCCTCCCTTTCTGTCTCTTTCTGTCATTCTCTGTGTCTGTCTGACTCTCTCTCTCTGTGGCTCTTTCCCTCCTCCCCTCCCGCCCGTCGTCTCAGGCAGCCCAGCTCCCGCGCCTCCCAGTCCTCCGCCTGCATCGCCCCGCTTCACCGGCTCACCTCGGCCCCCGAGGTTGCCCGGTTTCCGGATGCAGCCGCCCCCTCGGCGCTTCGCTCTGCCGCTCTGCGGCTTCTGCTGCTTCGGCAGGCCGGTAGGTTTGGCCGGCGGGGGCGGGGTGAGCCCCATAGTCCCCGTTCCCCTCCCCTCCCCCGCTCCCAGCGCCGGAAGGCCGCGCCCGGCGGGAACCTGCAGCGGCCGAAGCAGCTCAGGCAGCTGCGCACGCCGGCCAATGGCGAGCCGCGGTCCGGGGGCGGGGTTGGCCACCCGCAGGCGGGGCAGGGGGCTGGGCCGCCGGGGAGGGGCGCCCCAGGTCGGCTCCCGGGTCAGCACCTCCACCGGCCGGCGGGGGGTCGGACGGACAGGTGCCACGAGGGTGGCCCGAGGGAAGGAGGGGTAGGCAGGCAGGCGCCGAGCCGCCTCCCGCCTGCCCCGTGGCTTCAGGACAGGTCCTGGGCAGGCTGAGTCGGGCCTCACCATCCCCGCCCCAACGGCACACGAAGGGCAGCGGGGAACGGAGGGGAGCGGCGCAGGAGTTTCTGCACGGCCCGATCACTCCAGACGCCATCGGGGAAGACGGGGGGGGGGGGGGGGATGGTGAGGTCCGACTCAGCCTGCCCAGGACCTGTCCTGAAGCCTCGGGGCAGGCAGGAGGCGGCTCGGCGCCTGCCTGCCTGCCTACCTGCCTGCTCCTCCTTCCCTCGGGCCGCCCTCGCGGTACCTGTCCGTCCGACCCCGCCGCCGGCCGGTGGAGGTGCTGACCCGGGAGCCGACCTGGGGCGCCCCTCCCCGGCGGCCCAGCCCCCTGCCCCGCCTGCGGGTGGCCAACCCCGCCCCCGGACCGCGGCTCGCCATTGGCCGGCGTGCGCAGCTGCCCGAGCTGCTTTGGCCGCTGCAGGTACCCGCCGGGCGCGGCCTTCCGGCGCTGGGAGCGGGGGAGGGGAACGGGGACTACTTACTTCCGGGTCCACCGGTCCAAGCGGATCGCTTGGGATCGGGAAATTTGACGAAAGGGCTCGCGCGAGCCCACCCGAACCCTGAGAAACCCACCCCTGGGACACCCCCAGGAGCACTTGCAAGCCCCCTAAAGAAGGGGTCTCCAACCTTAGCAACTTAAAGCCTGGAGGACTTCAGCTCCCAGAATTCCCCAGCCAGCAAAGCTGGCTGGGGAATTCTGGGAGCTGAAGTCCTCCAGGCTTTAAGTTGCCAAGGTTGGAGACCCCTGCCCTAAAGGCTATTCATGACTTTTTTCGGAAAGAAAACAGGCCCGTTTTCACGGTTTTTGCAGATTGCAACACCCCCCCCCCTTTTTTTTTAAATTTTTTTTGCCTCTTTCAAAACCTTGGTGCATCTTATATTCCGAAAAATGCGGTAGTTCAAAAAAGTGTGACTCCAGAGATAGAAGGTAGCTTAATCAGTAGAAGTGGAAGCCCTTCTAGGCAGAAGGAGAAATTAATTGCTGCTTTTGTTCAACCACAGGATATCCCAGAAGCTCCAGAGAGACAGATGACCGATGCTATTAATGAACCAATCTTGCTGTGTCGATTTCCTGCTGAGATTAAATCCTTCTACATGCAGCGCTGCCCCGAGGACGCCCGTCTTACGGAATCTGTCAGTTTGTGTTCCCCTTCGTGTATTGCATGCCAGATACTGGCGGTGGGGGGAGGGGGAACTTACTCATCTACCCTGATGTGGAGTCTAAATTCCCCCATCTGATTAGCAAGGTCTGGAAACCTGTTCAAAAACAGGATTTTTACAAAACAAAGCAACATTTGATTCCTGAGTATTTGCACGGTATTGCTGCTCTCCATCAAAATGCTGGAGGAGGATTGGGTCGCGAGCTCCTGGGGCAGGGCTAATGGTGCAATGCTGTGCTGTCATTTTGCACCAAGAATCGTCTTTAGTTCTTAGATGAGAAGCAAAACGCTTTCAAGGACAAAAAAATCCAAGAAAGTCCAGTTGCCTTTTGAAAAGCACCTTTTTGGGACAATCATGATCTGGATAATTGAGAATCTCCATAGACCCATGATGGCGAACCTATGGCACACGAGGCAATGCCCTGTGAGCTGGCCAGCGCACATGTGTGTGAATTCGCCCTTTTTTTGCATGCACTTTTTACCCTCCACACGCTCCAGAGGCTTTATAGGAGCCTGGGGAGGGCAAAAAGAGCCTCTTCCTCCCCCCCTCCCCCCGGAGGCCATCCGGAGGCTTCATGAACTTCCCTGAAGCCTCCGAGCACACAAAATGATGCAACGCCGAAACCGGAAGTGATGGCCAATTGCTTGGAGCGTCATTTTGAGCGGTCCGGAAGCTTCAGCGACCTTCAGGAGGCTTCCCTTAAGCCTCCGGACTGCTCAAAATGACGCTCCAAGCAAATCGGATGTCACTTCCTGTATCGGCGGCACATCATTTTGAGTGCTCCGGAGGCTTCAGTGAAGCCTCCTGAAGGTCACTGAAGCCTCCGGAGGGCCTCCAGGGGGTCGGGGAAGGTTGTTTTCACCCTCCCCAGGTTCCTCTGGAGCCTGGGGAGGGCAAAAAGAGCATGCAAAAAATGGGAGGTCGTGCTTGTAGTGCACGCATGCGCACTGGAGGGGTCGTGCATTGTATTATGGGTGTGGCACGCCCGCACATGACCCCCCTGCGCTCCCCCCACTTATGGCACGCGAGCCAATAAAGGTTCGCCATCGCTGCCATAGACCCTCCTGGACTGTGTAACTTCAGATTGTAGGTACTGTATTTGTTTGGCTTCTTATGCTGTAAAGAATTAGTTCATTCGGAAAAGAAAGACTATACCAGGGGTGTCAAATTTAGTTTCATTGACTTCTGCATTAGGGTTGTGTTTGATCTCTGGGGCCAGCACTCTGCCAGTGAAAAGGGAGCTAGGGAGAGCCACGTGTGGCCCTCCCAAGCTCGGTTTTCACCGGCAGTAGCACCGCAGGCCGGTCCTTCACTCTTTTCAAGGTGGTCCCACGAGTCAAATCTAAGTACCGTATTTATTCGAGTATAACGCGCAAAATTTTCTACCAAAAAAAGAACTCAAAGTTTGGGTGTGCGTTATAAACGAGGGTGCGCGTTATAAACGAGGGTGCGCGTTATAAACGATTTTTATCATGGCCGCACGTGTTCAACAATGTTTGTCACTTACAATGCTTGGTCTGAGCCGAGAAAAAGTGAAACAAAATTTTATACCGATTTTAAATCGAAAATTAGGGGGTGCGCGTTATACACGTGTGCGCGTTATACTCGAATAAATATGGTACCTCATAGGCTAGATCAAGCCCTTGAGTTTGACACCCCTGCTATATACATTCAAAACTGATGTCTCATGACTCCCAAAATAGTATGCTGTAGAACAGGAGTGTAAAACTGGCAGCCAGTGGGCAGGATGTGTCATGTGCATGCCACGCCCACCCTAGCTCCACGAAGGAAAGAAATGCTTGGTATCCTGCCAGTTTGCACCGGTTCAGGCGAACTAGTAGTGGTGGTGGTGCGAGGCTCCGCCCACCCACCCAGATGTCATCAAGGACTTTCTGCACATGCACAAAAGGTTCTGCACATGCCCAGATGTGCCGTGCACAAGTGAAGTGAGCATGCGGGCGCATGCGCTCCCGCTACCGAACCTATGGTGAAGAAAATAGAATACCATTACTGAAAGAAATATTATACATCACGTGACATTCTGATGCAGCGAGTTTGCCAGCCATGCTGTAGAATCTTAGGTAGTCCTGTGTAAAACATTACGGTAGATGGATCCCAAGTCAGTGGCTGGCTGGTTAAACCATAATATGATTGGTCGAGTGTGCTGGTCTAAATCCATGCCAAAAGCTAAATTGTGGTTGGGGAAGAATGTTCTACCCATATTTGTAACCATAATTTGTATCGCAAAGAGTAAAAAAAAACCATCCCAGCATTGAAATGCACCTTTCCTCAATTGGAAAGAGTCATTCTAAGGGATTAAATTTTACTCTCCTTTCAGACTGAAAAAATTCTGGGCACACAGTTTTGGATGTTCTTCCTGGGAGGCTGTTTTAGAGGTCATTGACCACAAGATGTCACTCAGACACATAGCTCACAGGAGATCTCTGTTTATAATATTTGACTAGATGTTCTTATGGAGAGTCACCTACAGTCCCATCTGGTTGTTTGACAGGGGGAGGGGAAGAGGATACATTTCTCTGAACCCTTGTGTTGCTCAACTGTAATCCTTGGGCCGTGCATATTACAACCAGCACCTTCTGTTTGACTTCCCATTTTTGCTGAGTGACCTACAATAAGGTTCTTAGAATTGTGGACTAGGAATTGCAGTTCTAAAAGACCTACTCTAAACCAAGTTAAGTCATATGCAACTTCTGACTCTAGCTTTTTTGTCTTGGTTTTCTAGGTTGATGTGTTGATGCCTAATGTTGGTGAAATTGTGGGAGGCTCCATGCGTATTTGGGACAGTGAGGAGCTATTAGAAGGTTACAAGAGAGAAGGAATTGATCCCACCCCTTATTATTGGTATACAGACCAGGTTTGTATTAGGTGTTATGAGTTGGTGGCCTGCCACATTCGTTTACCATGTAGTAGCAACACAGTATTCTTGGAAGGCAAACCAAAGATCAGATCAAGTCCAGCAGACTTTGATACACCAATTAATGTAGAAAATCCTAAACACAGACCCCAGAAAGCTTTTGGAATAGTTCTCGAAAAGCTTCCCAAATTGGTAACATAATTATCAGTCTGAAAAAAGATGCCAATCATTAAATACATGGGGATAAATCCTATCAATAATCGTTAATGTTAATTCAATAAAATGAACATTCAGAAGGTTCTAACCATGTTTTGCAGGGTAAACCCAATAGGTAAAGGTTCCCCTCGCACATATGTGCTAGTCATTCTTGACTAGGGGGCAATGCTCATCTCCGTTTTAAAGCCAAAGAGCCAGCGCTGTCCAAAGACGTCTCCGTGGTCATGTGGCCGGCATGACTAAATGCCAAAGGAGCATGGAACGCTGTTACCTTCCCACCACAGCTGGTCCCCATTTTTCTACTTGCATTTTTACATGCTTTCAAACTGCTAGGTTGGCAGAAACTGGCTTACAAATGGAGGACGGATGGCTTTGTAAGCAAACTCCAGGCAAATCACCATTGATTTACCATGACATGTAAATGTACACTATTAAGTCACAGTTCTGGGTTTGGGGCTGCATGGCTGTTTGTTCATTAGGCATTTATTGACGCCTGTCTCATTTCCGGCTTTGCAGCGTAAATATGGCACCTGTCCTCATGGTGGTTACGGATTAGGCCTGGAGCGATTCCTCACCTGGATTCTGAACAGACACCATATCCGAGATGTTTGCCTCTACCCTCGCTTCGTTCAGCGATGCAAACCTTAATCAAACATTTCTTGATGGACAAAGTCTATCCAGCCTTAAGCAGTTTCCTTCTCATGGTTTCATGTCTCCATTCCCACAAATACGTACAGATGTTGCTGTTTTTTTTCCAAATGAAATTAATTGCTCTGAACTGGAGTTTAAATTCCAGTCTACTGATTCCAGAAATGTCTCCCTCTCTGATTGTCTCAATCTTGTTTCACTCTTATGTATTCTTTTAACATATTTGAAATCATTGATTGCCAGTGGAACCTAGCTGTGGGCTGTACTTCAAGGTCATATGATCCCTAACAACACTTTGTAGCCCTGGTTCTCAGAAAAGTATAAAGACAAAATGCAAGGCATTGCATAATTTTTAGTAGGAGTGGATTCAGGATTGGATTTTGGATTTGGGGAAAATAAACATTAGGAAGTAGTCTTTGCTGATACCAATGCGAATAGAAAATGTAAGTTGTGGGGAAATAAAACAGTTTTTAAATATAAATAAAATCCTGTGGAAAAAGGACAGTTCTAGCCCAGTTTTGACCCCACTACCTTGGGACCTTAAAATAGTCTATTGAGTTATCATAGTAGCATTCAATCAAATAAAGGATGACTACTATTTAAGTTCCATCGTGACTGATGAGAACGGTTTCTGTATTTTATGGCTAATTTGCTTGCTTTTCAAGATCTGTGCATATGAGTTATGCTAAATGTTTGGTTTAGAAAAATACTTGACATTTTTATTCCTTCCAAAGGAGCTGGGAACTGGCATTGAAGAAAGATGAATGTATTGCTTGATATTTCCTAGTCTGCAAATACTTGAGTTGAGTTGTGCTTCGCTTTCCTATAAATGTTTTTACTGACATAGGACAGTTGAAATGTAAACTGCCTTTGAACCACCAAAACAATTAGGTGGGGGAAATGTAGAAGGGACATAGGAGCTTCTGGATTCCCAGCTCTGGCAGTCTTCTTTGATGTACGTTTTATCTCAACTTTACATGTTTCTGTTAACTGCTGTGTCGCCATTTCAAGAGCTGCAATCAATAAATTCAGAGCATTAGAGGGGGAAAAGTGTGCCACATTACTGTCCCATTTGTCTTCCTTTTGCCAATTCTTAAAATATCTATTTGTCGAATGTATTTGCTGCCCATCTCGCAGTTTAGGCAACTCTGAGCAGCTTACTATGTACAGCAAGATAAATAAGCATTCATAATTATGAATGTAAAAATGGATTACAATGGCAAAACTTAAAACAAGCTTAAAAAAAACTGACTTGGAAGGGGTACCTACCAGTCCCCTACAGACAACATAGCCAGATTGTAAGGCATTTTCTGAAGAGGGGGATATCTTACCTTCCATGACAAGTTGTTCCAAAGGGTAGGAGCAACTACCGTATTTTTCAGAGTATAAGACACACCTTTTTCCCTCAAAAAAGAGGGGGAAAATCTGGGTGTATCATACACTGAATACAGCATTTTTGGCCTCCCGTAACCCCACACCCTTTGCAAAAATGGCTGTGCATAGCCTTTAGGAGGCTTCCAGAGTGCTGCTGGGGAGGGCAAAAATGAGTGAAAAGCAGGCCATTTTTTTGCTCGTTTTTACCCCAGCCCCTAGGAGCACTTTATAAGCCTCCTAAAGGCTATGTATTCCCCCCCCCCCCTTTTTTTTTTTTTAAAGAAAAAACGGGCTGTTCCTGAACTTATGGGTTACCGTAGGGCTATTTTTTGCCCTCTAGAGGGAGAAAAATGGTCCAACGCGCAAACCGGAAGTCTGTTTCCAAACTTTCGATTTGTGCGTTGGATTGTTTTTTGTCCTTCAGAGGCTTCTGGAGGGTGAAAAACAGTTGAAAATGAAGGCCGAAGTCAGCTGGCTAGCACGCGCATACGCACTGGAGCTGACAGGGCAACACCTTGCGTGCCCTAACGGCTCTGTAAGCTTTTATGCTACTTCAATCATTTGAAACATATACAGTAGTTTCTTCCTGCCTTATAAGGTCATCCAGCCTTACCCACCAGCAACCATGTAAAGCTAGTGGGGATGAAAAGGTATGACTGGCCCAAAGTCGCTCACAAAGTTTCCATAAGTGAGAATGGAATCTAAATCTCTGACCCCCACTGCTAGCCCAACACTTTTACCGTTGCAGCATGCTGTATCTCCAAAATCTGTGGGGCAGCTTAACATACCAAGCTCAATGAAACTATTATGGCTTAGTTCCGTGATGGCGAAACTACGCAAAGCGTGCCCAAAGTGGCATGTGGAGCCATGTCGCCTGGCATGCTCAGCATTGACCGTTCCTCTTCCGGGTTTCTCGCCTGCATGCATGTGCGATGACCAGCTGACCTTCATGCATGTGGCAATGCCGGAAACGAAGTGCTGGTCTTCCGTTTTCCATCATGAGCTTGTGCACCGGCCAGTTGATTGTTGCACACCCTTGTGCACCAATAACTGGAAGGCTAGGTTGCAGGTGTGCATGCGCACACCAGAAACTGGAAGTTCATTTTCTGATGTGCACATGCCCCCTGGGCAGCTCCTCTTTCAGGTTGTCGCTCTGATGAATGCGCACACACGCTCCCTTTTTGGCACTTGGTGCCAAAAAGGTTCGCCATCACTGGCTTAGTATGATACGAAGTGGGCCATTTTATTTTTCTCTGCTATGAGGAACCCCAGTATCTCAGTGAAACAGTCCTTGATTTCCTGCTGACCATGCCTACCACTCTCACCCTGGCCCGTTGAGGTCAAATACAACCCTGATGCGCCCCTCAATGAAATCAAGTTTGACATCTCTGCCATGCATAACCCCTCAAATTTCCTGGAGTAAAAGTAGGACTGCCTGTTTTATGTCTGCAGCATCCAATACAAAATTATAACTTTACGGATGACTTAAGAGTTTCTGGTTGATCTGGCATTTATTCAATTTATACGCCGCCCATCTCACTAGCCAAAGTAACAAAAATATCCCCTATCACAATAATTGTTCCCACAAACCTTGGCAATATGGAACCTTATTCATTTGTACTGAGGGAGCTAATAAACTCACTAAATATTGGGTGATTTTTGAATAAGCCTTTTGCAACAAAGTCTTGCCCACTTTCTGCATTTTTTATCTTGTATTTCCATTGCAACAGAACTGTCAAGGCAGCCACTGATAGGGGCGAGAACATCGTACAAGTATATTTTTCCTGCTATATGCTATTCATCCAAACTGGATGAAGAGTTTTGGCGAAAATAAAACATCAATGTTTCTGCTTTGGGATCTTTATTTGGAGGATTAGGCTACAGTTTTCAATAACCATTGGCTGCAAAAATGCACTTTTGGGGTTGTATCTGACTAGGGCCACCAGTTGCCCACACCAAGTTCATGCTTTGAAGTTGGGGAAGCACAAACATTGCTGACGAACTGGGACTCTACCTAGCAAATCTGCACCTCTCTATGACTTAGACTAATTTTATTGTCACTTTGAAGGTACACTAATCGGCATACATTAAAATGAAACGTATACATACAGCTCTCAAAAGGGTCTCCTCCTCTAATATACGCTACATAAACATGACACGATAAATAAACCAATCTAGCTTGAACCTACTGCTCCAAGAAGACTCCCTTATTTAAGCATCACTTGTAATGTCTATGGAGATTCTCAGTCATCTTGTTGGAAGAAACGTCACTCTGCGTTCAGCTCCAAGTGGGAAGAAAGACACTGGAAACACGGAGGCTGCTTGGAAAGATGGTTTTAATGGGGGACAGGATTACATGGTTTGATGTCCTGGGCAAAAAAAAAAAAGGGAAGAGATGCCGAGAGTGCCTGGATTTTATGCCCTCTCTGGGCTTTTGAATTTGAGCTTGTATTCTGATTGGTTGTCAGACTCCCATGGGGCCATGCAGGGGTAAATATAGGTTGTCTGTGTCCCAAGCTTGGTTGACTCTTGCTGGGTGATGATGTAATGAAAGGGCTTTGGGATTCCAATTATGGCGCTGCCTGAAGGAGGTAGATCTTTGTTATGTAGAATAGCCTGACCCAGGCCTTAATGGCCCATTGACAAAGGTGTGGGGGGGATGAGTTTTTGCCTCCCTTTTAGGAGAAATATTCTGCCCTTTTAATATTTCCTTAAATATATCATTTTCCTAGGAGTGGAGTGGGTGCTAACTTCCTATAATCTAGGTCATGGTTGTCCCAAAGGTGCATTTTTCAAGACGCAACTGGTTTTTCTTTGAAGACGTTTCACTTCTCATCCAAGAAACTTCTTCAGCTCTAACTGGATGGAGAAGAAGTTTCTTGGATGAGAAGCCAAAGGTTTTCAAAGAAAAACCAGAAAGTCCATCTGCCTCTTGAAAAACGCACCTTTGGGATTTGACACTTCACGATTACTGGACAATGAAACTTTTGCAATTAGAGCTGTCAAGCTGAAAAGATCTATACCGCCTCTACCAGGCAGGATCTTTTGAGACTTCTGTATTCCTTTGCCACTCTCTAATGGTCCCCTAGATTTTTACTGGGTGTTTTTCGTCCACCTAATTCAGTGATGGATTTCCTAGTGGTCTCTTATCCTCATACTAAAGTACTTCGCTCTCATTCCCCGCCCGCGCTTGTTGAGAGGCTCAAATACGCGATAACCCGTAGCTGCCCCCCAACTAGTTCCATGCGAACCCGAAGCGCTGAGTCACGCGGGCCGCTCATTGATTCACCGCTTTGCCCCCTGACTCCGCCCTCTTTTTGTCTTCCGGCAACCACCGAGAGGAGGGGAGGGAGGGGCTGCCTTGTCTCCCTGAAGGCTCCGCCCCCTCCGCTGCTTTGCCGAGGGGAACTAACCTGCCTGGCAGAGCCTAAGAGACTTGGGAGAAGGGATGCAACAGAGCAATCCGGTTCCCGTTGGAAAGACGCTTTTGCCTTGCGGCTGCCGTACACAGGAGGGAAATCTATTGAGTTTACACAAATATGGCTGCTGCCTTCCGAGCTGCGAGTCGAGTCTTGCATCCATGTAAGTATGTCAATTGCCCTGTTTTTAAAAAAAAAAATATTTAAAAGGGGGGGGGGGAAGCAAGGATCCTTGCAGGATCCGCAGTTTAAGATTGGGATGGCGGGAATGCAAGGTGCATTTCCCCCCTTGCCCCGTTGAATGCTGGAGGACTCGCCTCTTGCAGGGGCTATGGGGGAGCTTGGGCATAGCTTTGGGGGGGGTGTCGATCTACCGTGAGGGGAAAGGCTGTGGGGCGGGGCTGGGTGGTGTTATCTAAACTGCTGGGGCCAGAGGCAGCGACCCTGCTGGCTTTTCCCGGTATCAAAACGCGCCCGAGCTCTGGAGGGTCCTTTGGGTTTCTCCCGCGTTGCATCCAGCCAGAAATCGCGCCGATCTGCTCGGGTTTGGCACGCCGTGAAAGCTACTCTTGAAAGCCACGCAGGGTGGCTCGAGGCGAGAGGGTGACCTCGCCGTGGGAAAAGCACTAAGCAAGGTCCCAACGCCTCCCGCCCCCGCCCCCTTGCCGGATTTTGTTACCATGCTTGGCCGGAGGTTGCATAAAGCAGACTTGGCAACTTTATGGACTTCATTTCCCAGGATTCTCCAGCCCAACATGACTGGCTGAGGAATTCTGGGAGTTGAAGTCCACAAGTCTTAAAGTTGCCAAGTTTGGTGACACCCCCCCCTCCCTTCCCCTGGCATAAAGGAAAGTGCGTCCCTAAGAGCTTCTCTGGCATGGGACATCTGGGGTACTATAACCTCAAGAAGAGAGGGATCCTGCAGAATTTGGGTGCTGCAAGCAGCCCTAGAGATGTCAGCCTTTTGAGATCACCCAGGACATGAAACTCCAATCACAAGCATTATTGTAAGGTGTCGTTACAGGATCCCTTCTGAGATATTACTACTCCCCCATTGCTTTTGGGCAGGGGTCTGCAAAGTCGGCTCTTTTAAGACTGGTGGACTTCAACTCCCAGAATTCCCCAGCCAGCTATGCTGGCTGGGGAACTCTGGGAGTTGAAGTCCACCAGTCTTAAAAGAGCCGACTTTGCAGACCCCTGCTTTTGGGGAATGAGATTTCTCTTATCTGACCGCAGATCCTCCTCCTGACATTTATTAGAGACCATTACAATATGTTGTTGTTAGTGGCGAAGTCGTGTCTGACCCATCGCGACCCCGTGGACAACATTCCTCCAGGCCTTCCTGTCCTCTACCATCCTCTGGAGTCCATTCAAGCTCACACCAACTGCTTTGGTGACTCCATCCAGCCACGTCCTTCTGTGTCGTCCCTTTCTTCTTTTGCCCTCAGTCTTTTCCAGCATTAGGTTCTTCTCAGTGAGTCCTTCCTTCTCATTGGGTGGCCATAGTCTTTGAGTTTCATCTTCAGGATCTGGCCTTCTAAAGAGCAGTCAGGGTTGATCTCCTCTAGGACTGACAGGTTTGATCACCTTGCAGTCCAAGGGACTCGCAGGCGTCTTCTCCAGCACCATAGTTCAAAGCCTCAATTCTTATGGTCCAACTTTCACAGCCATACGTCGCAACTGGGAAAAACCATAGCTTTGACTATACGCACTTGTGTTGGCAAGGTGATGTCTCTGCTTTTTAGTATGCTGTCTAGATTTGCCATTACAATATAATGGAAGGTAATTCCAGGATTCTCTAGTAGTCACAATAAAGACATGCATTTGAACTGATTCTATCCCTTGGAGCAAGGATGAGCAACTATGGCCCTATATGACCTGTGGACTTCAACTCCCAGAGTTCCGAGTCTGGTGAAGCCCACAGTTTATAAAATGGCCATCGTTGGCCATCCCTGCTTCAGAGGCATATGGCTATTAATGCTGCTCTATAGCAATGTTTCTCAACCTTGAAAATGTTAAGATGTGTGCTCTTCAACTCCAGCTAGGGAATTCTGGGAGTTGAAGTCCACACGTCTTAACATTGAAAGACTGAGAAACACAGATCAGGATTGTAATACCTGCCACTTAGGATAAAAGAAGGCAAAACATTATCCAGCTCTAAAGGATTAGGCTGGAGGAGGGAAAGGGGATTCAAATATTTTGTAAGATTCCAAATATTCCTATTGATAACCATTCTAGATCTCCAGGTTAGGGAACAGATTTGAGCTTGGGAATGCTAGTTTTAATATGGGGATTTTAGTGCAGGGACAATTAAATTTAATTTGTTTTTATTCTATTGTATTTATTCTTGTATGCATATTTTATAATGTTTTAATTTTTCCCTGTGCACCGCTCCGAGTCCCCCTGGGGAGAGGACACGGTATATAAAATAAATATTATTATTATTATTATTATTGTAGTTCTACATTCTTCAATTTTTGATTGATAGCTAGTTGATAGCTAGCTAAATGATGTCTGTCCATGTCTGTCCATCTGCCAAAATAAGTAGTTCCTTAGATATACTAATGGTGTTTCATTTATTTCCTACTATTAAAACCTATAATAAGGCATAATCAATCGAAGCAGTCCTCTTGTATAAGATGTCCATTTGTGCACCATTTTGTGATGTAGCTCATTGTTTGGTGTGCCAAATTAACCACTTTATTTGACCTGCCCAGGAGGATCACAACCTCATCACTTGATTCCAGGACAATATCTTCAGAAATTGTCATCAAATTGTGTAAAGTTAATGTGGGAACAAATGATTCTATTTCAAGTAGAAACATTAATTAGATGCATTGGTTTCACTGTCAATTCAATAAAACCAAACTCAGATATGGTTTTCTATCGGCTTCTTTTCCCTGGCTCCATCTGCATCTCTTCAAAGGCAGGGACTCAGGAAAAATTGTACTGTACACAATACAGTCAGTAATTGTGATCTAAGTTGTGGCTCTGGGGTATACTTTAGATCAGAGGTCCCCAGCCTTGGCAACTTTAAGACTTATGGACTTCAACTCCCAGAATTCCTCAGCCCACCATGCTGCAGGTTGGATACCATGCTGGCTGGCTGAGGAATTCTGGGGGTTGAAGTCTATAAGTCCTAACCTTGTGAAAGTTGGAGATCGTTGCTTTAGATGACCAAAAGATTTTCAAAACATGAAGTAAAATTACAGGAAGTAAACTGCTTTGTTTGGTCTCTTGTCTTCCCTTCAGTTGCAAAAAGGAATAGCTGGAATCTGACAAGAGTCCAGTTGCATTGGAGATGGCAGTCAACAGCTGCTGTACAAAAAGCAAAGCCACAGATTCAGCCTGAAAAGAGGTAAGGCAGACGACCAATGGAATTGAATGGATAGGCCAGGGGTCTGCAAAATTGGCTCTTTTAAGACTGGTGGACTTCAACTCCCAGAATTCCCGAAAAACGGCCAAAACTAGCCAAAAAACAGGCATTTGCACACCGGCCAGCTGGTCTTCAAGTTTCTGTCGCTTCTGCGCATGCGCATGCGCGCGCATTCTGGTTTGGGCACTTGGTGCCAAAAAGGTTCCCCCTCACTGGACTACCCAGTTCAACCCTGAGGTACCAGTATTCTCTTCTATTGGAATAGAAAGCATATTATTAAAAGTTTTGCAGCAAGTTTTCTCTGCGTGGGGAATTCCAGCTGCAGGAACTGCAGCTTTGAGACAAACCAAAACCAATAAATTAATGAATAGATTACGGAAAGGAGATTTTCTTCCTCCTTTTTCTTCCTCCAATTTGCTCATTCTCAGTCAGCTGTGGCTGCTTTAGCACCCCTTAAATGCCAGGCGAAAAGTACTATATGCCTATCCCAGAGGTCGGCAAAGTTTTCAGGCGATTCTTCGGGCTGTTTTCAGGTTGTTTTATGGGCCATTTTCAGGCCGTTTTTGGTTTTTCTGCTGGAGCACCTAAAATGGCCTGAAAAACAGCCATAAATGGCCTGTAAACGGCCCAGAAAATGTCCCCCAAAATGATCTGGGTTTTGGGTGTTTTTGGCTGTTTTCCGGTGCTCCGGCGTGTGGCATGCATGTGGGGTGCAGTTTCTACCCTCACCTGCACTGATGATGTTCGCTAGTTAGGTAATGAAACACCTTCCAGAAACCAGCTCGAACAGATCAAGTGCTCCATGTACTTTTTATTCTAATCTCTTGCTAAGTGTATATTTGAGAATAGGTCCCGGTGAATTTAGAACTTCTGAGTGTAAGATTACCCTGTTACTTGCTTTGAGATTTGATACAGAAGAATATCTCTCTCTCTCTCTCTCTCACTCTCTCTCTCTCTCTCTCTCTCTCTCTCTCTCTCTCTCTCCCTCCCTCCCTCCCTCCCTCCCTCCCTCTCTCTCTCTCTCTCTCTCTCTCTTTCTCCACCGCCATAAGCGGTGCCATCTTGTTTTTTTGCTTCTGCACATGCGCAGAACATTTTTTATTTATTGCGCATATGCGCGCACAGCGTGCCCATAAGCAAACCAGCAATAGTGCCTTCCAGAACCCACCCCTACGCGATACCTAAGACAAAAACGTTCTTTACTTGATTACCCACAAAAGGTGGACCCAGTTAGGTGACATTATCTACCTTGACTCGTTGACCCAAAAAAAAGTTGTGGTCAGCTTTTATTATTTATTTATCTAAGATTATTTAATGTTTTCACTTGTAATGCTTGATGTTTTAGTACCTTTAACGTTCTAATCGTTTTGTATCGTTATTTTATGATGTTGTAAGCTGCCCAGAGTTGCTTGATAATGAGATGATGGCATCTAAATTTAATAAACAAACCAACCAAAAGTTAATAAGACCTTTAGGGGGGAAATCCTGCAAGAAGGCAATTACAAACCCACTTCAAAATTGTGCCCCAAAATTATAGGAATGTGACTCTACAGTAGCGTTGCTCAATCTCAATGACTTTACAACGTGTCCAACTATGGAATTCTGGGACTTGTAGTCCATTCCACATGTCTTAAAGTGGTTGAGGTTGAGAAATACGGCTCTCCAGATACCAAAAGTAAAATCTGACTTTTAATTTATAAATTATAATTTTATAATGAATTATAAATTATAATTTTGTAATATGTAATTATACATTGCAATTATAATTTTAAATTTATAAAGGGTATATGACAGTCATTTTATTCTCTTTTTTTTTCTCCGCAGGAAACCTAAAACAGGGATCTTAATGTTAAATATGGGAGGCCCAGAAACTCTTGAAGATGTCCATGAGTTCCTGCAAAGACTTTTTCTTGATAGAGATCTAATGACCCTTCCCATGCAAAAGTAAGAAAATCCTCCAAGCTCCTGGTGATCCAGTGAAATAATTATTATAATATTTAAATGGACTTGCGTTTAAAGTGATTCTTCAGAAACTTCATGGACAGAACTCTGCTGTAGCACAGGAGCCCTATATTAGCACTCTAAGTGTGTTTCTCTGTTTAGCATTAAAATTTATTTTTAACCCGCACGGGTAATTATGGGAGCCACACCACGCTCCCATGTAACACCTCTCCTGCGCGAGCTGCACTGGCTTCCGGTGGTTTTCCAGGTGCGATTCAATGTGTTGGTTACTATCTTTAAAGCGCTCCATGGCTTAGGACCGGGGTACTTACGAGATCGCCTTCTGCCACCAAGAGCCTCCCACCGGCCAGTACGCTCCTATAGAGAGGGTCTCCTCATGGTGCCGTCAGCTAGACAATGTCGACTGGCGACACCCAGGGGGAGAGCCTTCTCCGTGGGAGCACCTGTCCTCTGGAACGAATTGCCTCCGAAATTAAGAACTATCCATGACTTACGCACCTTCCGCTGTGCTCGCAAAACCTTTTTCTTCCAACAAGCCGGGCTGGCATAAAACATGATTTTTAAATTCACATTTTTATTAATTTTAATCAAGGTTAGTTTGGGTTTTTTCCCATGTTTCGGCCAAAGTTTAATATGTCTTTTAAAAGCTTTTTAAAAACTTTTATATATTTGTTTTTATTCTGGCTGTACACCTCCCTGAGTCCTTCGGGAGTAGGGCGGTATAAAAAACCAATAAAACTCAAAACTCAAACCCACCAAGGAGGGGAAAGAAGGTAAAAGGCATGGTTATTAACTGTATCTATTTTATGTATTTCAGTAAATTAGGACCTTTTATTGCAAAACGGCGTACTCCCAAAATCCAAGAACAGTACCGGCGGATTGGGGGCGGATCCCCTATCAAGAAATGGACCGAGACCCAGGGGGAAGGCATGGTGAAGTTGCTGAATGAAATGTCTCCCGACTCTGGTATTTCAGATTTTTATTTCTATTTTTTTCTGGTTGAAGCTGCTGCTATGGGAAAACATGTCCAGAAATCTGAATAGCAGTTGGATACCCTCCCTGATGGGTTTCCAGTGAAGTGTAATAATGCAGAGTTGCTTTTAAAATTAAATTAGGTTGGAGTTGAATTGGAAGGTTTAGTCCCTAGCCTTGAAATTATTTATTGATTTATTTACAGTTAAATTGGATTTGGGAGATCTCTTATCTTCTCATAGGGGAGCTCTTACCTAGAAGAGCAAGTTACTTTTCTCACATTTTCTTCATGTAACCCGAGCAATCTTGTTAGAGCCACACAATCAAACTCAAGAGTGGCTTTATTTTTGCTCCAGTGAAGGTTATTTTATTGTCTGTCTGTCTGTCTGTCTGTCTGCCTGCCTATATCTCTACCCATCTAACCATCGGTCTCCCTGCCTGCCTATCTGTCTATTATCCATCTATTTATTGTCTGTCTGTCTGTCCATCCACTTGCCTGCCTCTCTCTTATTGTCTGTCTGTCCATCCACCTGCCTGCCTCTCTCTTTATTGTCTGTCTGTCTGTCCGCCCCCCATCTGTCTGTCTGTCTGTCCATCCACTTGCCTGCCTCTCTCTTATTGTCTGTCTGTCCATTCACCTGCCTGCCTCTCTCTTTATTGTCTGTCTGTCTGTCCGCCCCCATCTGTCTGTCTGTCTGTCTGTCCATCCACTTGCCTGCCTCTCTCTTATTGTCTGTCTGTCCATCCACCTGCCTGCCTCTCTCTTTATTGTCTGTCTGTCTGTCCGCCCCCGTCTGTCTGTCTGTCTGTCTGTCTGTCTATCTACGGTATCTATCTATCTATCTATCTATCTATCTATCTATCTATCTATCTATCTATCTATCTATCTATCTATCTATCTATCTATCTATCTATCTATCTATCTATCTATCTCTGGCCAATGGAAGAGTGATCTGGGTTTAGGGGACATAGTCATCACGCCCTTGTCATGGTCAGACCACTCACTTCTCCGGCTCGACTTTCCAACCGCCACTCCCCACCGCGGGGAGGCGGAACCAGAGTCACCAATCTGGTTCCGCCCCAGGCGCCTTATGGACCCAGATGGGTTCCAGACGGCGCTTGGGCCATTTCCTGTACCCCTGACCCGCGCCCCGATGGAGGACCTCGTGGCCGCATGGAATACTGCGGCCACGGGAGCCTTGGATCGGGTCGCGCCCTTGCGGCCTCTCTTGTGGCAGCGAACCACCCTGGCCCCCTGGTTTACCGAGGAGCTGAGGGGGATGAAACGCCACAAGAGATGCCTAGAGAGAAGATGGAGGGCTTCCCGCTCTGAATCTGACCGGACACAGGTAAGAGCCCATTTACGGACTTACATTGTGGCGCTGAGAGTGGCCAAACGTCATCATTGTGCCACTCTCATAGCATCCGCAGAAAACCGCCCTGCCGCCCTGTTTAGGGTGACCCGCTCCCTCCTTCAACAGAGGGTGCGGGAAGCCCCGCTACAGGGTAGAGCAGAGGAATTTGTGATTTTTCTGCAGGAGAAAATCGCTCAGATACAGAACGAGTTAGCCCCCATTGATGGCCCAGTGGGATGCCGCGAGGCAGATCTTGTCTGGGAGGAGTTTGACTCCGTTTCTTCCGAGGATATGGACAGGTTACGTGGGCGACTGCGAGCCACCACATGTTTATTGGACCCGTGTCCCTCCTGGCTTGTACTGGCATCCTGGGAGGTGACACGAGGCTGGCTCCAAGAGGTTGTCAACGCATCCTTGAGTGAGGGTTCCTTGCCTGCTTCCCTAAAAGAGGCTATGGTGAGGCCCCTCCTTAAGAAGCCCTCTTTGGATCCAGCTTTATTAAACAACTATCGTTCCGTCTCCAACCTTCCCTTTTTGGCGAAGGTTGTTGAGAGTGTGGTGGCACAACAGTTTCCCCGTCACCTGGAGGAAGTTGATTATCTAGACCCGCGCCAGTCCGGCTTTCGGCCCGGGCATAGCACCGAGACGGCATTGGTCGCGTTGGTCGATGATCTCTGGAGGGCCAGAGATGGGGGTTGTTCCTCCATCCTGGTCCTATTAGACCTCTCGGCGGCTTTCGATACCATCGACCATGGTATCCTATTGCATCGGCTGGGGGGGTTGGGGGTGGGAGGCACCGTTTTACGGTGGTTCTCCTCCTACCTCTCTGGCCGATCGCAATTTGTGTTGGCAGGAGAGCAGAGGTCGACCTCGAGACCCCTCACATGTGGGGTGCCTCAGGGGTCGGTCCTCTCGCCTCTCCTGTTCAACACATATATGAAGCCGCTGGGTGAGATCATCCGTGGTTTTGGGGTAGAGTACCATCTTTACGCTGATGATACTCAGCTGTATATATCTACCCCAAACCACCCCAACGATGCCGTAGCGGTGATGTGCCAGTGCCTGGAAGCCGTGCGGATCTGGATGGGAAGTAACGGACTCAGACTCAACCCGACCAAGACCGAGTGGCTGTGGTTTCCGGCTACCCGATTCAACCAGCTAACTCCATCGCTGGCCATAGGGGGCGAACATCTTGCCCCTGTGGATGGGGTGCGCAATTTGGGTGTCCTCCTGGATGCCCGGCTGTCCATGGAAGATCAAGTGACAGCCGTGGCCAGGAGGGCGTTTTACCAGGTTCGCCTGG
This sequence comes from Rhabdophis nuchalis, assembly GCA_039707465.1. Lineage (NCBI taxonomy): Eukaryota > Metazoa > Chordata > Lepidosauria > Squamata > Natricidae > Rhabdophis > Rhabdophis nuchalis. The sequence goes on from CM077644.1 coordinate 230,356,002, forward strand.
TTCGCCAATTGCGCCCCCTATTGGATCGGGACGCCCTTCGCACAGTCACTCATGCTCTCGTGACATCCCGACTGGACTATTGTAACTCTCTCTACATGGGGCTCCCCTTGAGGTGCACCCGGAGACTTCAGTTAGTCCAGAATGCAGCCGCGCGGGCAATTATGGGTGTTTCTAGATTCACCCACGTAACACCGCTCCTGCGCGAGCTGCACTGGCTGCCTGTCGTCTTCCGGGTGCGCTTCAAGGTGCTAGTTGTCATCTTCAAAGCGCTCCATGGCTCGGGACCTAGTTACCTGCGGGATCGGATCCTGCCCCATACATCCTCACGGCCGATTCGCTCGCACAGAGAGGGACTTCTCCGGGTGCCGTCCACTAGACTTTGTCAGCGGGCGACGCCCAGGGGAAGGGCCTTCTCTGTGGCGGGCCCAGCCCTCTGGAACGACCTTCCCCCCGATATTAGAACTACCACGGACCTCCGCTCCTTCCGTCTGAAACTAAAAACACATCTTTTTCGCTTGGCCGGCCTAGGATAGTCTCTTCTGATTGTTTAGGGATTTTTAGTAATATTTGGGAATTTTAGCGCAGGGTTTTTTGTTTAATATGCCTTTTAGTCAGTATTTATGTATGTTTATTGTTGTATATTTTGTATTTTTTCTAATTTTTTAATTCCCTGTGCCCCGCCTCGAGTCCCTTCGGGGAGAGAGAGCGGGTTAGAAATAAAAATTATTATTATTATTATTATTATTATTATTACCTACCTACCTACCTACCTACCTACCTATTCTATATCTAATCCATCTATCCATCCACCTGCCTACCTATCTGTCTACTATCCTTCTATTATCTCTCTCTCTCTCTCTCTCTCTCATCTATTTATATCTATCTATCCATCCATCCGTCTATCTGCCTGTCTGCATACCTGTTTATCTGTCTATTGTCCTTCTATTATCTCTCTCTCATTATTTATATCTATCTATCCTTCCATCTATCCATCCATCCGTCTATCTTCCTGTCTGCATACCTGTTCATCTGTCTATTATCCTATTTCTCTCTTTCTCTCTCTCTCTCTCATCTATATCTATCTATCTATCTATCTATCTATCTATCTATCTATCTATCTATCTATCTATCTATCTATCTATCTATCTATCTATCTATCTATCTATCTATCTATCTATCTATCTATCTATCTATCTATCTATCCATCCATCCATCCATCCATCCATCCATCCATCCGTTTATCTGCCTGTCTGCATACCTGTTTATCTATCTATTATCCTTCTATTATCTCTTCCCCCCCTCTCTCATCTATTTATATCTATCTATCTATCTATCCATCTATCTGCCTGTCTGCATACCTGTTTATCTGTTTATTATCCCTCCATTGTCTGCCTGCCTGTCTGTCTCCTGAAGCAATTTACATATAACAACCAAAATAGAGAGGGGAATATTCAGAGTATTTAAAAAGGTGTGCCTGCATTTACTCTTAAAATATAGAGTTTCTAGCATTTTCTTGAGATCATCTAAACTAGTTGGTTAAATGTGTACCATGATTGCAAGTCCCCTGAATCTCTGAGTGTTTTTGTCATTTTAATGAAAGCATCAAACTTGTATCACAAACTCCTTGATACATGCCCCAGATAAGCAAGGCTTACTGCTTTCATTGTTCTGTGCCCTGCAAAGACATGGCCGACAAATTCCTAACTTAGTTTTCCAGACGCAACGGCTGCTTGGTAAAACACTGTTAAAGTGTGGCTTCCCGAAAACCTTTGCTCAACTTAGATTTAGTGTAAAATGATTTGCTGTGTGTTGGTGAATAGCACCCCTCCCCTTCCCTGCCCAATATCCTTCGTAAGAGATCTGTACTAATCATTGTATGTTCTTAGAGTTATGCAATCCTTCAGAATAATCCAAGCAATATGTGGACAGGGAAATGAAATGTTTAATTTTTCCAGAAGGAAGAACACATTCCAGCTGTTTGTAAAGAGGTCAACCATTAGGACTTTTTCTTCTTTCCTCTCATCTGTGCCATTGAGAACTCTGTTGGTGATCTACTTCACACACCCCAGGATGCTCCAAGTGTAGGTGCAGTGAGAAGAACTATGTAAGATCTAGCAGGAGGGACAGCTTTCTCTAGAAAAGGGTATGTCAGGGTTCCAAGTAACACCCCCAACAAAAGAAAACTTGAGTTTCCTCAAAGTTCCATTTTATGAGAGATGTCATATTGGCACATCTGGGAAAATCCGGATCTGAAAGTTTCCAGGTTTTCCCCACCCAAAAGAAGGTTCAAGTCCCTGCCCAGCACTCACATGTCCATCACATAGTCCCATCAGGCACCATCCAAAACTGGAGATGCCTCCCAGTCACCTCATCACATCTGCAGGGCCAGATGGCCTTGACTTTCTGAGAAAGAATGTTGTTATGGCTATATATCACAAACACTCCATATAATCCCCCTCTCCCATTTTCCCACAGTAGAAATTGTGAAAGGCCTGAAGTCCAAAAGGTAAAAGGGTCTGACAGTGTGATTAAGAAAAGTATCTGAAGTATTTCCCTCAGAATGTTTTATGAATAAAAAAAAACAGGTTTAAGTCATCTCTTCTTAAAATGTGAGGCGGTTCTCATTGGGAATGCTGATGTCTGCATATGCCTCTGTGTGATTAACAAGGTTCCCATTTGGCTGTGGCTTACACACACAAACATAGACACACCCTGTACGGTTAAACAAAGAAAGCGCCATTGGCTACACCCAACAGCTAATCAGTTCCTCCTTTGAATATGGACCTGTTGATAAGAAGGAATAGCTCCAACTCACTCTGTACAAGTAGCCTATACAAGAACCCGGTTTTGGAGATGACAAGCGGGAGCTGATTCAGACATGAAGACCGTGTGTGTGTGTGTGTGTGTGTGTGTGTTGTAATCCATCTGGTCAATGCTGTTGGATGAGTAGAATTGGCTCTTATCTTCCCAAGACTGGAGAAAGTTTCATCTGCAAAGTCCCTCTATCCAATGGTCATATCATCTCCCACAAGCTGAAATAGATTTCATAGGTTAGCAAGCTATTGCTCGGCTAAGATCATCGCTTGAACAACTTAAACAACTATGAACATCTAGATCAGAGGTTCCCAAACTTGGCAACTTTAAGACTTGTGGACTTCAACTCCCAGAAATCTCCAGCCAGCAGAGCTGGCAGTCATAAGTCACTTTTTTTTGGCAGTCATAAGTCACTTTTTTTTCTGCGCCGTTGTAACTTTGAACGGTTGAATGGTTGTAAGATGAGGAATTTATTTATTTATTTATTTATTTGTTTGTTTGTTTATTTATTTATTTATTTATTTATTTATTTATTTATTTATTTATTTATTTATTTATTTATTTATTTATTTATTTATTTATTTGGATTTATTGACCGCCCCCTCTCTCCGAAGAGACTCGGGGCGGTGTACAAGAATGTAAGAGCATATACATATATAACAATTATAAATAATAAAACTAAATTAAGTGTTTTACCCAGTGTTAAAATATCTCGTTTAAATTTATAACGTAAAAACCCGATTAGGTAACATTTACTACAACTAGGCTGGTACGGTAGATTAGGTTAGGCCAGGCCGGCCTCCTGGAAAAGATGGGTCTTTAATTGTTGACGGAAGGAGCGGAGGTCCGTAGTAGATCTAAGCTCGGGGGGGGGGGGTAGGTCATTCCAGAGGGTTGGGCCCGCCACAGAGAAGGACCTTTCCCTGGGAGCCACCTGTTGGCATTGCCAGGAGGACGGCACCTGGAGAAGTCCCTCTCTGTGTGAGCGAATCGGTCGAGGGATGTGTGGGGTAGGATATGATCACGCAGATAGCTAGGACCCGTGCCATGGAGCGCTTTAAAGATGGTAGTCAACACCTTGAAGTGCACCCGAAAGGCCACAGGTAGGCAGTGCAGCTCGCGCAGGAGCGGTGTTAAATGGGAGTACCTGGAGGTACCCACAATTACCCGTGCGGCCGTATTCTGGACTAGCTGTAGTCGTCGGGTGCACCTCAAGGGGAGCCCCATGTAGAGAGCGTTATAGTAGTCTAGTCGGGAAGTCACGAGCGCATGAGTGACTGTGCGAAGGGCGTCCCGATCCAATAGGGGCCGCAACTGGCATACCAGGCGAACCTGGCAGAATGCCCCCTTGGCCACGGCCGTCACATGATCTTCCATAGACAGCCGAGTATCTAGGAGGACGCCTAAGTTGCGTGCTCGATCCACGGGGGCAAGAAGGTCACCCCCTATGGCCAGTGATGGGATCAACTGGTTGTACCGGGGCGCCGGAAACCACAGCCACTCGGGAGTACATGAATATATTCACCAAGGCACCTGAGGGTAGAACAAGAAGCAATGGGTGGAAACTAATCAAGGACAGAAGCAACTTAGAACTGAGGAGAAATTTCCTGACAGTTAGAACAATTAGTCAGTGGAACAGCTTGTCTCCAGAAGTTGTGAATGCCCCAACACTGGAAGTCTTTAGGAAGATGTTGGATAACCATTTATCTGAAATTGTATAGGGTTTCCTGTTTAGGCAGAGGGTTGGACTAGAAGACCTCCAAGGTCCCTTCCAACTCTGCTATTGTATTGTATTGTAATATTCTTCTTTCAGCCCTCTCAACGCCTGTGCAAGGAACCAGGGAGCCAGAGATGTTCTTAGATGGTTTCTTTGTGGTTGATGATTTTTAAAAATTCTCTGGTTTTTTATATTTTTTATAGTGGCTCCCCCCCCCTTTAAAAAAAAATTAAAGCTTTTTATATTTTCATAATGAACATTTTTACATATTTGTAGTGCTTATTGCTTGTCATACACTGCCCAAAGTAATTTTTTGTTGTTAGTTGCGAAGTCGTGTCTGACCCATCGTGACAATGTTCCTCCAGGCCTTCCTGTCCTCTACCATCCTCTGGAGTCCATTTAAGCTCACACCGACTGCTTCAGTGACTCCATCCAGCCACCTCATTCTCTGTCGTCCCCTTCTTCTTTTGCCCTCAATCGTTCCCAACATGAGGCCCTTCTCATTAGGTGGCCAAAGTCTTTGAGTTTCATCTTCAGGATCTGGCCTTCTAAAGAGCAGTCAGGGTTGATCTCCTCTAGGAATGACCGGTTGGATCCCCTTGCAGTCCAAGGGACTCTCAGGAGTCTTCTCCAGCACCATAGTTTAAAGACCTCCATTCTTTGGCGCTCAGCCTTTCTTATGATCCAGCTTTCACAGCCATACATTGCAACTGGGAAAACCATAGCCTTAACTAGACACACTTTTGTTGGCAGGAGGATGTCTCTGCTTTTTTGTATGCTGTCTGGATTTGTCGTAGTTTCCTCCCCAGGAGCGAGCGTCTTTTAATTTTTTGGCTGCAGTCCCCCTCTGCGGTGATCTTGGAGCCCAGGAAAATAAAATCAGCCCCTATCTCCATTTCTTCCTCATCTATTTGCCAGGAATTGAGAGGGCCGGATGTCATGATCTTAGTTTTCATAGCATCCTTAAACAACAGAGAGCATCAAGGACTCTCCATTCTTCAGCAGGCAAGACAGACACTTTTTCATCAAATTAAGGCAGTTAAAGGGCTGGGACTTCAGAGCAGCAAGTTAATGGTTTAGGAAGTATTATCGGCTCTTGTCAGACCTTCTCACTCCTCCTTACTTCACAGTGTGGTTTCCCAACTGAAAGCCGCCCTGACTTTATCTATTCGAATGTCTCTTGCATCTTAAGGAGGACTCTGATTATGTCACGGAATTGTTCTCTCTCTAAATTCTACACCCTGGCAAGCATGCTAATGTCTATACAGGAGAAATGTTCAAGACCGCGAGGAGAAGCGCCGCCTCCTGCCCATTGCAGTGAAATTTTTTTTTTTAAAGCAGCATTTTATAATTGCTAGAAGCTTTTGCCATATTATATTTTTCGCCTGGACAAAATGCACGTACATTTCTTTCCAGAAAGGAATGAATTAATTCCACATATTTTTCCTTGTGGAAAAGGAAAAGGTCGGAATGGAAGATTTAAAGTCCTGTGTTGCAGTTTTACCAAGGGTTTTAAGAGAGTCAATATTCACTCAAGTTGAGCTTTAACTGCTCTCTTAACTACCGTGTTTCCCCCAAAATAAGACAGGGTCTTATTTACTTTTGACCCCCGAAATAAGCACTTGGCCTTATTTTCAGGGAGGTCTTATTATGTTTGAGGTGCAGGAGGCAGCGAGGATGGTCACCTCATGGCTGCTGCTGTGTTGCAATATTTTCAGTGAGGGCTTATTTTTAGGGGAGGGCTTATTTTAGCACATGCGCTCAAAAGCCCAATTGGGCTTATTATCCAGAGAGGTCTTATTTTCAGGGAAACAGGGGATAGAGACACATCTTTATAGTGTTCTTGGAAACCATTTGGAGGTGGCTTGCATTAACTTCGTCTATAATTTTCCCCCCCAAAAAACATCCCACTTTAGCTCATGACCTAGGACAGTGATGGGTAACCTCTTCATTGTTGCATGCCAAAAGCGCGTGCGTAACAACGTGCCTGCCCGCACCCATAATGCAATGCACACATGACACCCCGCCACGCCCTCTGCCTCCCGCGCATGTGCACGCGACTCCTGCGCATGAGTGTGTGTCTCCTGCATGCATCCCACCTCCCGTGCATGCACAACAGAGACCCAAAAACCAGCTGGCCGGCGGGAGGGACGTGCACATGCGTGGCGGAGTTGAGCTAGGGTGACAGCTCACCCCCCCCCCCCCGGAGAGGGCCCTGCGTGGCACATGTGCCATAGGTTCACCATCATAGACCTAGGATTTCTTGGTGATTTCCCATCCAGTCGCAGGTAAAATTTTAATGAATGAATGAGTTTAATTTAGTGGTTAAGGCATCAGGCTACAAACTGGGAGACCGTGAGTTCCAATCCTTTCTTGGGGACAAAGCCAGCTGGGTGACCTTATGCTGGTCACTCACTTGGGAAGCAGACAATGGCAAACCACTTCTGAAAATAACAAACCTTATCAACAAAACTAAAGGTTATTAGTCCAGGCAGTCGTCTGAAGTCAGGATTGACTCGTAGCAGCTTCTAGCAGTTAAAGCCCATTGATTTCAGTAGGAGAGCTGAGCACTGGAAGGTTTAATTCTGATTAGGCTGTCTCCAGTGTCCATTTCTTATCTTTTCCTCCTGCAGAAAATGGCCTGAACACTTTCTCTTCTAGAGTTAGAGTTTTTATCATTCTTGGTAATTGACTTCCTGACTTCTAGAGCAATGTTTCTCAATCTTGACAACTTTCAGAATTCTGGGACTTCAACTCCCTGAATCCTGCAGCCAGCATGTTGGCTGGGAAATTCTGGGACTTGTAGTTCACATATCTTAAAGTTGCCAGGAGTTGAGGAACACTGTAAATAGTGGTCATGAGACAATACAATACAGTACAGTACAGTACAGTACAGTACAGTACAATACAATACAATACAATACAATACAATACAATACAATACAATACAATACAATACAATACAATACAATAGCAGAGTTGGAAGGGACCTTGGAGGTCTTCTAGTCCAACCTCCTGCCTAGGCAGGAAATCCTATACCAGTTCAGACAAATGGCTATCCAACATCTTCTTAAAGACTTCCAGTGTTGAAGCATTCACAACTTATGGAGGCAAGCTGTTCCATTGATTAACTGTCAGGAAATTTCTACTTAGTTCTAAATTGCTTCTCTCCTTGATTAGTTTCTACCCATTGCTGCTTGTTCTACCCTCAGGTGCTTTGGAGAATAGTTTGATTCCCTCTTCTTTGTGGCAACCCCTGATATATTGGAACACTGCTATCATGACTCCCCTAGTCCTTCTTTTCATTAAACTAGACATACCCAGTTCCTGCAACCATTCTTCATATGTTTTAGTCTCCAGTCCCCTAATCATCTTGGTTGCTCTTCTCTGCACTCTGCACTCTTTCGAGCATCTCCACATCTTTGCTACATCCCAAGTGTGGCCTTACCAAGGCATTATAAAGTGGTATTAACACTTCTCGTGCTCTTGATTCTATCCCTCTGTTTATGTAGCCTAGAACTGTGTTGGCTTTTTTGGCAGCTGCTGCACACGGCTGGCTCATATTTGACAAGTCAGCCCTGTCCATTTTCTTACAGCTTGGAAACGTTTTAGCTCTTTTCTTTTTTAAGGGTGTAGCTCGTTTTATGCTGCTCTAGAGAATGATGCATCTATTTCTCCAGGTTTCCATTTCCAGGAATGGCCAGCCAGATGCCCTTAGAAAAGCTCTAAATCAGATACTAGGAAATAGCTTCTGCCTATTATGTATTTACCATCATGTAGCACGGAAAGGCACTGCAACAGCAGTACCATGTGTAGCAAGGGTGTCAAACTCAAGGGTCTGTGGGCTCATACAGTCCACAGGGTGTTAGATCTGGCCCATGGGGCCGCCCTGGAAATAGGGAAGGACAGGCCCGCGTGTGGCCCTCTCAGGCTCCCTTTTCAGCCGCGACGACCTCCTGCAGCCCTCTGCCAGTGAAAACGGAGTGGCCCCGCCTGTGCTCCATTTTCGCTGGCAGAGGGCTGCAGGAGGTTGTCGCGGCTGAAAACGGAGCTCAGGAGCCCATTTTCCCTGGAAGAGCGCTCAAGCCACCATAGATGCCCCCAGAATGAATGAGGTCAAGCTGGCCATGCCCATCCTGGCCATGGCCACTCTGAGGTCAAACACAACCCTGATGCGTCCCTCAATGAAATTGAGTTTGACACCCCTGATTGTGGCTGGTCACATGTTATGCTTAATCGATGAAATATACATACATACATACATTAGCTCAGTGGTGAAATTCAATTTTTTTTACTACTATTTCTGTAGGCGTGGTGTGGCTTGGTGGGCGGGGCAGTGGATGGATACTGCAAAATCTCCATTCCCACCCCACTTTGGGGCCAGCCAGAGGTGGCATTTGCCGGTTCTCCGAACTACTCAAAATTTCCGCTACCACTTCTCCAGAACCTGTCAGAACCTGTTGGATTTCACCCCTGCAGTAGCTGCATTTGCAAAATTAGCTAAATCTGTTCAGTTTTAACTCAGATGGGGTTTTTGTCTGTATTGTGGCTTGGCTATATTACAGTAATCCAGCCCATTGCTTAGTTGACAACTCAATGCATTGTTTAAACCCAGAAAACACCTTAATTTAATAATCGGATTAAATGTGATGTGCAAATAATAGGCTTTTCCTTTTCCTCTCGGTTTTTTTTCTAATCCCCTTTTGAGATCTCTCCAGGACTTTCTAGTGTAATCCTCTGGAGCGACGTTTCCGAATCTTGGCAACTTTAAGACCTGCAGACTTCAACTCCAAGAGTTTGCTAAGCAGCGTGCTTATAGCAGTAGCACTTAGACTTATATATTGCTTTACAGCCCTCTCTAAGCGGTTTAGAGAGTCAGCCTATTGGCCCCAACAATCTGGGTCCTCATTTGATCCACCCCGGGAGGATGGAAGGCTGAGTCAACCATGAGCCTGGTGAGATTCGAACTGCCCAATTGCAGGCAGCAGTCAGTCAGCAGAAGTAGCCTGCAGTACTACATTCTAACCTAGGGATGGGGTCCGGCCGGCACTACTGCTGGCTCGCTCGTATGCACGCTTTGCGTGTGTGCGCACGCATGTGCAGCGCAATTAGAATTGTTCTGCGCGTGTGCAGAACTGAAAAACAAGATGGCGGCGTCAACGGCACTGACAAGGGAACCAGTTTGGGAGCGTGGCAAGTCACCAAACCACTACCGATTTGGCCAAACTGGTCCGAACCGGTAGGAACCCACCACTGTTTTAACTACTGCGCCAACGCGGCTCATTCCCTGTGATTGGGGAATTCTGGGAGCTGAAATCCACCCATTTTTAGAGTGGCCGAGAAACACTGCTTTAGAAGGAATGAAACCAAGTCAATTTTTGTGCAGAAAGAAAAAGCTTGGACAGTCCTTCAGCCCATAAATTACCTTAAACCAGATCAAACAGCTTTATCAACCTCAATATTGACAGGAGGACTTGAGAAAGCTTTCTAGCAAATCCTTCAAGTTGTTAATGCTGGATCCATTTTCTGCCAGCTCTACCTGACAGGAAGAAAGAAGAAAAATCTGTTTTGAAAAAGGCCGCGCTAAAGCAGTTTTGTCTCCAAGGTGCTTCCCCCCTCCCCCCAAAAGCAACTGGACTGTTTCTTTCTTGAGAAAGAAGACCTTTCGCTTCTTAGCCTAGAAGCTTCATCAGTTGTGATGGAGGGAGGGAAGGATGGGTACAGACCATTGGGACTGGATGGTGTGTGTGTGTGGAAAGATAGATTCTGAGAGGACGATGGCTTTGGGTGTGTATAAGAATTGTATTTCTTTGCAGTCATCAGGTCATTAGGACTAGCAGTAGTACTTACCATATTTTTCGGAGTATAAGACGCACCGGAGTATAAGATGCAGCAAGGTTTTGAAGAGGAAAAATTTAAAAAAAAGTTTTTTCACTCTGCAAATCTCCCAAAACCAGCCCGTTATTTGCAAAAACGGGCCCATTTTTTGTCCAAAAAAAAGGGCATGGATAGCCTTTAGGAAGCTTATAGAATGCTGCTGGTGGCTGGGGGGGGGGGAGACAAAAATGGGCCATTTTATGCTCGTTTTTGTCCTCCCCAGCCCCCAGGAGCTCTCTGATAACCTTCTAAAGCCTTTGCACGGCCATTTTGGTGAAGGGTGGGTGGGTGGGAGGCAAAAACTCTGTCTTTAGTGTATAAGACGCACCCAGATTTTCAGCCTCTTTTTTGAGGAAAAAAGGTGCATCTTATATTCTGAAAAATACAGTATATACCGCTTCACAGTGCTTTACAGCCGTCTCGTAAGTGGTTTACAGAGTCAGCCTATTGCTCCCAACAATCTGGCTCTTCATTTTATCCACCTCAGAAGGATGGAAGCAGTGGTGGGATTCAACATTGTACACTACCAGTTCTGTGGGCCTGGCTTGGTAGGCGTGGCAGGGGATGGATACTGTAAAATGTATTTATTTTTATTTATTTATTTATTGGATTTCTAGACCGCCCCCTCTCCCCGAAGGGACTCGGGGCGGTGTACAGGTAAAAATTAAAACTATGACAATCAACAATACATATAAACTAAAATCGAATTAAATAATCCCCTGTACAAATTTATAAAAATTAAAAACTTAACCTTAAAACCTAATCACATAATTTAAAATTACAACTGAGGCGGGAAAGATGGAATTAGGCCAGGCCGACTAGATGAAACAGGTGGGTTTTGAGTTTCTGACGGAAGGAGCGGAGGTCCGTGGTCGTTCTAATGTCAGGGGGAAGGTCATTCCAGAGGGTCGGGCCTGCCACAGAGAAGGCCCTTCCTCTGGGCGTCGCCCGCTGGCATTGCCTAGTGGACGGCACTCGGAGAAGTCCCTTTCTGTGCGAGCAAATCGGCCGAAGGGATGTATGGGGCAGGATACGATCCCGCAAATAACTAGGTCCTGTGCCATGGAGCGCTTTAAAGATAGTAACCAACACCTTGAAACGCACCCGAAAGGCCACATCTCCATTCCCTCCCCACTCCAGCGAAGGGTTACTGCAAAAACCCCATTGTTGCCCCCCTCCCCCCCTGGGCCTTGAGTTTGACACCCCTGCTCTAGACATTCTCCATCAACAAGGTCATGGTTGTCCCAAAGATGCTTTCCCAAAAGGCAGCTGGACTTCCTTGATATATTTTATTTCCTTGAAAACATTTTGCTTCTCACCCAAGAAGCTTTGTCAGTTCTGAAGTCCACAAAGGGGCCAAGGTTGAGAAACCCTGCCGTAGATTGAGGAAAATTGCCTTAGGCGATCTACCTCCGAGAAAAAAAGCTTTGTTCCATAGACTGGTAGAGAGCCACTCATTCTCCTCTGCTTCCAGCTCCGCACAAGTATTATATCGGCTTTCGCTACGTCCATCCTCTGACGGAAGAAGCGATCGAAGAGATGGAAAGGGATGGTATTGAAAGAGCCATTGCTTTCACGCAGTATCCACAGTACAGCTGCTCCACCACAGGTGAGTTCGCTTGCGGAATGAGGTCATTTCCTAACAGTGGCGGGATATGCGGGGCGTACGGGTGCCTGCTGGAAGCCCCAGGTACCATTCCGATACGGAGCTCCAAAGGGTCCACCCATCCGCCTTCCTTACCTGCATTTGAGCCGATCAGGGCTTTTGTGCATGCACAAAGAGCATACAGCGCCTGCACGACGCAGCTGGAGCTTCGCGGGCAGTAAGTACGCATGCACACTTCAGTTCTTATCTCTGTCCCACCTCAAAACACACTTTTACCGGGTTTATTGGTTGGGGTTCAGGTTTGGTCATGGCTCTAGCATAATTTGCAGAGGACTTAGGGTAAAAGATTTGGAAAAAAAGACTCATAAGAAGGGCAAGAGATGATCTGCTCTTGGGTTAGGGTTTTAGGCTTTTATCCGGGTTCATTATTTTGCATCCTTCAGGAAGCCGTTTTTTAAATAAATATTTTTATTGTATATTTTTCTTTATAATACATCACATTTCCAGTTTTGCAGCAGCAGTTCACTGCCTGTATCTACTCCTTTTGGGGTAGGCATAGTTTTATACCCCCTGATTATAACCAATATTCTCTTAATCACAAATTTATAATCTCTTTTAAATACATAATGTTGTACCGCATAGTTATAGACATTATTTTCATAATTGTACCATAACATTCTATATATTTTATTTCTCATTTCCCCTCTCTACTTTCTTCTCCTTCCTTCTTTTTCTTCTTCTCCTCTACTCTCTTCTCTGTCCTCCACTTCCCTCTCCTTCCCCCTCGTCCATTTCCTTCTCTTTCTTTCTCTTCCCTCGACTTTGCTCTCCTCCTCTCCACTCCTCCGTCCTGCTCCTCTCTCCTCCTCTTCCCTCTCTCCCTTCATCTCTCCACTTCCCTTTCCTTTCATCTTTCTTCAGGAAGCAGTTTGAATGCAATATATCGCTACTATCACCAAAAAGGAGAAAACCCAAAGATGAAGTGGAGTACGATTGACAGGTGGCCCACGCATCCTCTCCTCATTCAGGTAGAGAGAAAGAGACTTTCAGATTTCTCAAAGAGTGTTGTCATGCCTTCCTAAATTTCCTCTCCTCCTACAGTTCCTCAGAAGGGGCTTCTATACTGGTAGGCTTGTCTGGATGCCCTTTGTTTTATCTGAACCCTTACGGTTAGTCCTTGACTTATGATTGTCAGGGTTCCAAGTAACACCCCCAAATGAAAGAAGACTCCAAGGCTTGAAGTTCCTCAAAGTTCCATTTTATTAGAGATGTCATATCGGCACATCTGGGAAAACCCGAATCTGAAAGTTTCCAGGTTTTCCGCACCCAAATGAAAGTTTAAGTCCCTGCCCAGCACCCACATGTCCATAACATGATCCAATCAGGCACCATCCAATCCTGGAGATACTTCCCAGTCACACAATCGCAGCTGCAGGGCACGATGTCCTTGACTCTCCGAGAAAGGAATGTTATATTGACTATATCTGTTCCTCTTTTTAACTATAAGCCCTCCTCCCAGTTTCCTATAGCAATAAATGTGGCAGGCCTGAAGGCCTAATTCAAAAGATGGCTTCCAGGCCTGACAACGACCACAATTGGGACTGGAATTTGAGTCATAAGTCATTACGGTCAAGGCACCAATAGGATCAGACCTGTTTTTTAGAGAGTTTTTATGGCAGTCATGAGTGCGAATCATGTGATTGGACATTGCAAGTGGCCATAAATGTGGGCCAATTGCTGAGCACCTGAAATGTACTAACATGACCATGGATGGGGAGGAGTTGTTGAAAACTTTGGAAGCAGATTCGCCCCAGTTCGGGGGAACTGGTAGTGGCGGCGGCTGGAGGCTCCGCCCATCTGATCAGACATCATCACAGGTGCTTGTGCATGCGCAGAAGCACCATGTGAGGGACATGGCTGAGTCCCAGTTTCAAATCGGTAGCGCATTTCATGCCTGTTTGAAACATACTTATTACTGTACTTGATGTAATTTTAAACATTTGCTAAGTGACCGTCATAAGTCGAAGGCTACCTGTATTTAATGCCCTTAAATTCCTAATTTTCTCATTTTTGCTTTTCAGTGTTTTGCAGACCACATAAAGAAAGAACTAGACTTATTTCCACTGGAGAAGAGAAAAGAGGCGGTGATCCTTTTCTCTGCTCATTCTCTACCAATGTCAGTGAGTAACAGCAGTCAGTTTTTTTAAAAAAATCTTTGCTTAAAAGCTGAAAGTATTTTCTGTCTTTCTAATAGAAATCTACCTTGTACCTCATCCATTCATCAGTTTCCCTGTTCAGGATAACAGAATATAGCAACTATACTCTTCCCTTATTTTTGTGTTAAGATGGAGTGAAATAGAGGTATATGTACACACACACACACACACACACACACACACACACACACCATTGTTAGAACCTGATGAGATTCTGGGATCTTTTATGATTTTAGCAACCTTAAGTAAAGGTAAAGGTTCCCTTTGCACATATGTGCTAGTCGTTCCCGACTCTAGGGGGCAGTGTTCATCTCCGTTTCAAAGCCGAAGAGCCAGCGCTGTCTGAAGACATCTCTGTAGTCATGTGACCTGCATGACAAAACGCCGAAGGCGCACGGACGCTGTTACCTTCCCACCAAAGGCGATCCCTATTTTTCTGCTTGCATTTTTACATGCTTTCGAACTGCTAGGTTGGCAGAATTTGGTTCAAGTAACGGGAGCCCACTCTGTTTTGTGGCGCTAGGGATTCAAGCCGCCGAACTGCCGACCTTTCTGATCGGCAAGCTCAGCATCCTAGCCGCTGAGCTACCCAACCTCAGCCACCTTAGTTCTATGTTTTTGCATTGTTGTTTGTAGACCTCAGTAATTTTTCATGATCTCATGTGAAAACGAGAGAAGCCTGGCAAGATTTCAAGGATAAAACAAAAGTTTACAGCCTGGTGAACATTACCTAAAAGCACAAGAAACAGTGACTTCTGGTTTGCTCATAGGGCCATTTTTAGTCCTCCGGAGAGGCAGGGGGCGCTGTTTTCACCCTCCCCAGGCTCCTATAAAGCAGAGGTTCCCAAACTTGGCAACTTTAAGACTTGTGGACTTCAAATCCCAGAATTCTCCAGTCAGCTCTGCTGGCTGGAGAATTCTGGGAGTTGAAGTCCACAAGTCTTAAAGTTGCCAAGTTTGGGAACCTCTGCTCTAAAGCCTCCTATAAAGCATGTAAAAAATGGGGGGGGACTGTCTTGCGCACATGCGCACTGGGGTGGGCGTTATGGGTGTGGCACACTGGCGCACGGCCCCCTGCGTTCCCCCCCTTATGCCACATGAGCCTAAAAAGGTTCGCCATCACTGCCTCCGGAGGGCGAAAAATGGCCTCAAAAGAAGTCCCAAGTCAGCTGGCCAGCGTGTGCATGCCTTGCGTGCCCTGACAAATGGCTCTGCGTGCCACCCGTGGCACGCCTGCCATAGGTTCGCCATCCCAGGGTTAGGCTGTTCATATCCTTCTTATTACAAATAAAATAGGCTTCATGCTTGAATCCGTGTTCTTTGTTAAAGTACATTTTTGCAGCTTAAAAGAAACATGAACTCCAGATGTTAATTCTTTTTTTTTTTTCTGGAAGTAATTGGCGAACGGTTTTAACAGTGTAACAAAACTGTAAAGCAGAACTGATAATGTTCCGTTTATTGAAAGAAATATGGCATTAAAACTTGAAACGGTCTCTTGGCGCCTCGGGTTTTGCGATTAGTGGAAACCTGGCGCCATCTAGTGGTCTTTGGCAATAACAGAAACAAGTTTTAGATATTTAAAAACCAATTTAAAAACTATTTTAGATAGTTTTTAAATTGGGGATTTTAACTTGGATTTTAGCATAGGATTATAATTTAATATGTTTTTAAATTCTGTATTCATTGTTTTGTATGTTTTTTAAATTCCTGTGCGCCGCCCTGGGTCCTTTGTGGAGAAGGGCGGGATATAAATGTGATTAAAATAAAAAAATAAAGTTATCCAAAATCGGTTTGAAAACAATGCTGCTGCTGGAGAAATTAGATTTTTTGTATGTTAAATGGACTCATGAATGTAATGAATAATTGATACATGCATGAACTGAAATATCTAATAACTACTTGGGGAAACAATGGAAAATTAGTACTGGAATTGAATATGCTGTATACTCCATGGGAACATTAATGGTAATCTGAGCACATAATGCTCAACAATAGCGATGTATTTAGATATGTTTGATGGATAACCTGTGATTCTAATTTTAATTGTAAAAACTGATGCACAAAAGCTTGTAACCAAATGACATGCTTGATGAAATTGA
The DNA here is from genome assembly GCA_039707465.1 of Rhabdophis nuchalis. Classification (NCBI taxonomy): domain Eukaryota; kingdom Metazoa; phylum Chordata; class Lepidosauria; order Squamata; family Natricidae; genus Rhabdophis; species Rhabdophis nuchalis. The sequence continues at coordinate 230,372,331 of CM077644.1, forward strand.
GGAAAGTATTGTATATGTGTTGTTTTGTCCTTGTTTTTTTTTTAAAAAAATTATATTAAAAAAAATAAAATAAAAAAGGACATCAAGGGGAAAAAAACATACTCCAGTTAAAGCTATCTTGCATATTAAAAATGAAAAGTTAAGAATGGACTTAGAAAGTTGATTAGAAAGTTTTGACTTTTAAAAAAAGTTTAGCACTTTAAAAAAAGGTGAAAAAAGAGAGTTTTTTTCCTTCATTACAGTCAAAGAAATTGAAAGAATGCAATGAATCTGGTTAATAAAAACGATGGCAGTTCAGAAAGATTGTTAGGTGCAACTAGAAATACATACTATTTCCACAGCAAGAAAGATAAAGCAGGAAAGGTGAAATTGATTATTTTATTCAAAGAGGAAAATGTATTCTCATTTGGATATCACTCCTGGATTTTGTGCTTGTGATGAAAAAATATATGAAACTTTGCTTTTGTTGATTAGAAAGATCGGTCGTTATAGAAATGGCTAAGTTATATGTTAATGTGAAAAAGCAAAAAGTTGAGGTGGGAATGGCTTCATCTTGTACTGTGCTAAGAAGAGTCAGAAGTCAATGCCTTTTCCCTTCCCTTCCCTTCCTCTCCCTTCTCCTTTCCCTTCCTTTCCTTTCCCCTTTCCTATCCCTCCCCTCCATTCCATTCCATTATTCGTTTTCTGTTCCTTCTCCTCCCTTCCCTTCTTCTTTTATCTTCCCTTCCTTTCTTTTCCCTTCTCTTCTCTTCCCTTCCTTTCCTTTCCTATCCTTTCTCCTTTCCTTTCCCTTCCCTTCCCTTCCTTTCTGTTTTCCTTTCCTATCCTTTCTCCTTTCCTTTCCTTTCTCTTTCCTTCTTTTCCTATCCCTTCCCTTCCTTTCTTGTTTTCCTTTCCTTTCTCCTTTCCTTTCTCCTTTCTCTTCCCTTCCTTTCCTTTCCTATCCCTTCCCTTCCTTTCTGTTTTCCTTTCCTTTCTCCTTTCCTTTCCTTTTCCTTTCTCTTTCCCTTCTTTTCCTATCCCTTCCCTTCCTTTCTGTTTTCCTTTCCTTTTCCTTTCCTTTCTCTTTCCTTTCTCTTTCCCTTCTTTTCCTATCCCTTCCCTTCCTTTCTTGTTTTCCTTTCCTTTCTCCTTTCCTTTCTCTTTCCTTTCTCTTTCCCTTCCTTTCCTATCCCTTCCCTTCCTTTCTGTTTTCCTTTCCTTTTCCTTTCCTTTCTCTTTCCTTTCTCTTTCCCTTCTTTTCCTATCCCTTCCCTTCCTTTCTTGTTTTCCTTTCCTTTTCCTTTCCTTTCTCTTTCCTTTCTCTTTCCCTTCTTTTCCTATCCCTTCCCTTCCTTTCTGTTTTCCTTTCCTTTCTCCTTTCCTTTCTCTTTCCTTTCTCTTTCCCTTCCTTTCCTATCCCTTCCCTTCCTTTCTGTTTTCTTTTCCTTTTCCTTTCCTTTCTCTTTCCTTTCTCTTTCCCTTCTTTTCCTATCCCTTCCCTTCCTTTCTGTTTTCTTTTCCTTTTCCTTTCCTTTCTCTTTCCTTTCTCTTTCCCTTCTTTTCCTATCCCTTCCCTTCCTTTCTTGTTTTCCTTTCCTTTTCCTTTCCTTTCTCTTTCCTTTCTCTTTCCCTTCTTTTCCTATCCCTTCCCTTCCTTTCTTGTTTTCCTTTCCTTTTCCTTTCCTTTCTCTTTCCTTTCTCTTTCCCTTCTTTTCCTATCCCTTCCCTTCCTTTCTTGTTTTCCTTTCCTTTTCCTTTCCTTTCTCTTTCCTTTCTCTTTCCCTTCTTTTCCTATCCCTTCCCTTCCTTTCTGTTTTCCTTTCCTTTTCCTTTCCTTTCTCTTTCCTTTCTCTTTCCCTTCTTTTCCTATCCCTTCCCTTCCTTTCTTGTTTTCCTTTCCTTTCTCCTTTCCTTTCTCTTTCCTTTCTCTTTCCCTTCCTTTCCTATCCCTTCCCTTCCTTTCTTGTTTTCCTTTCCTTTTCCTTTCCTTTCTCTTTCCTTTCTCTTTCCCTTCTTTTCCTATCCCTTCCCTTCCTTTCTTGTTTTCCTTTCCTTTCTCCTTTCATTTCTCCTTTCTCTTCCCTTCCTTTCCTTTCCTATCCCTTCCCTTCCTTTCTGTTTTCCTTTCCTTTCCTTTCTCCTTTCCTTTCCTTTTCCTTTCCTTTCCTTTCCTTTCTCTTTCCCTTCTTTTCCTATCCCTTCCCTTCCTTTCTGTTTTCCTTTCCTTTTCCTTTCCTTTCTCTTTCCTTTCTCTTTCCCTTCTTTTCCTATCCCTTCCCTTCCTTTCTGTTTTCTTTTCCTTTTCCTTTCCTTTCTCTTTCCTTTCTCTTTCCCTTCTTTTCCTATCCCTTCCCTTCCTTTCTGTTTTCTTTTCCTTTTCCTTTCCTTTCTCTTTCCTTTCTCTTTCCCTTCTTTTCCTATCCCTTCCCTTCCTTTCTTGTTTTCCTTTCCTTTTCCTTTCCTTTCTCTTTCCTTTCTCTTTCCCTTCTTTTCCTATCCCTTCCCTTCCTTTCTTGTTTTCCTTTCCTTTTCCTTTCCTTTCTCTTTCCTTTCTCTTTCCCTTCTTTTCCTATCCCTTCCCTTCCTTTCTTGTTTTCCTTTCCTTTTCCTTTCCTTTCTCTTTCCTTTCTCTTTCCCTTCTTTTCCTATCCCTTCCCTTCCTTTCTGTTTTCCTTTCCTTTTCCTTTCCTTTCTCTTTCCTTTCTCTTTCCCTTCTTTTCCTATCCCTTCCCTTCCTTTCTTGTTTTCCTTTCCTTTCTCCTTTCATTTCTCTTTCCTTTCTCTTTCCCTTCTTTTCCTATCCCTTCCCTTCCTTTCTTGTTTTCCTTTCCTTTCTCCTTTCATTTCTCCTTTCTCTTCCCTTCCTTTCCTTTCCTATCCCTTCCCTTCCTTTCTGTTTTCCTTTCCTTTCCTTTCTCCTTTCCTTTCCTTTTCCTTTCCTTTCCTTTCCTTTCTCTTTCCCTTCTTTTCCTATCCCTTCCCTTCCTTTCTGTTTTCTTTTCCTTTTCCTTTCCTTTCTCTTTCCTTTCTCTTTCCCTTCTTTTCCTATCCCTTCCCTTCCTTTCTGTTTTCTTTTCCTTTTCCTTTCCTTTCTCTTTCCTTTCTCTTTCCCTTCTTTTCCTATCCCTTCCCTTCCTTTCTGTTTTCCTTTCCTTTTCCTTTCCTTTCTCTTTCCTTTCTCTTTCCCTTCTTTTCCTATCCCTTCCCTTCCTTTCTTGTTTTCCTTTCCTTTTCCTTTCCTTTCTCTTTCCTTTCTCTTTCCCTTCTTTTCCTATCCCTTCCCTTCCTTTCTTGTTTTCCTTTCCTTTTCCTTTCCTTTCTCTTTCCTTTCTCTTTCCCTTCTTTTCCTATCCCTTCCCTTCCTTTCTTGTTTTCCTTTCCTTTTCCTTTCCTTTCTCTTTCCTTTCTCTTTCCCTTCTTTTCCTATCCCTTCCCTTCCTTTCTGTTTTCCTTTCCTTTTCCTTTCCTTTCTCTTTCCTTTCTCTTTCCCTTCTTTTCCTATCCCTTCCCTTCCTTTCTTGTTTTCCTTTCCTTTCTCCTTTCATTTCTCCTTTCTCTTCCCTTCCTTTCCTTTCCTATCCCTTCCCTTCCTTTCTGTTTTCCTTTCCTTTCCTTTCTCCTTTCCTTTCCTTTTCCTTTCCTTTCCTTTCCTTTCTCTTTCCCTTCTTTTCCTATCCCTTCCCTTCCTTTCTGTTTTCTTTTCCTTTTCCTTTCCTTTCTCTTTCCTTTCTCTTTCCCTTCTTTTCCTATCCCTTCCCTTCCTTTCTGTTTTCTTTTCCTTTTCCTTTCCTTTCTCTTTCCTTTCTCTTTCCCTTCTTTTCCTATCCCTTCCCTTCCTTTCTGTTTTCCTTTCCTTTTCCTTTCCTTTCTCTTTCCTTTCTCTTTCCCTTCTTTTCCTATCCCTTCCCTTCCTTTCTTGTTTTCCTTTCCTTTCTCCTTTCATTTCTCCTTTCTCTTCCCTTCCTTTCCTTTCCTATCCCTTCCCTTCCTTTCTGTTTTCCTTTCCTTTCCTTTCTCCTTTCCTTTCCTTTTCCTTTCCTTTCCTTTCCTTTCTCTTTCCCTTCTTTTCCTATCCCTTCCCTTCCTTTCTGTTTTCCTTTCCTTTCTCCTTTCCTTTCTCCTTTCCTTTCTCCTTTCCTTTCCTATCCCTTCCTTTCCTTTCCTTTCCTTTCTCCTTTCCTTTCTCCTTTCCTATCCCTTCCTTTCTGTTTTCCTTTCTCCTTTCCTATCCCTTCCTTTCCCTTCCTTTCCTTTGTTCTTTCCTTTTCCTTCCTTTCCTTTCCATTCCGTTTCGTTCTCTTTTCCCTTCCTTTTATTTCCCCCCCCCCTTGTATCTCGCACACCCCTTTCCCCACTCCTTTTCCTTCCCTTAATTTCCTATTTTATTTTTCTTTGTATTTTATATAATAAAAAAAAAAAGAGGAAATGAAAATTAACCTTTTACACGTGTGAAAATCGTACGGATGAAGAGACTTTGGGGGCTCAAGATTAGAAAATAATCTACGGTCTTTGCTTTAATCGAATCAGTGCTTTTCTCTTTTCAGAAAAATTGCTTGTCTTCGTTCTTGTTTCCGTGCGGTAGGTAGTGAATCGTGGTGACCCTTATCCACAGGAAGTGGGAGCTACCGTTCAAAAGGTGATGGAGAAGCTTGGCCATTGCAATCCATATAGGCTTGTGTGGCAGTCCAAGGTACGTCATCCCAGGGAACTCTGATAAAACGCTCCTCCATCATTGAATTTGTTTGGGGCTTATTCAGTCTTGAGTCTGACTCAATTTGGCTTCACCTGCCAATTGTTATAAAGTATGTTTTGGTTTTTATACATCAGTCAAATATGATAGGGTCTGTTTCAGCTGTGGGGGCACAGAAGTAATTAAGAGTGGTGAAGACTGCTTAAGTACCGTAATTTTCAGAGTATAAGACACCCCCTTTTCCCTCAAAAAAGAAGGTGAAAACCTGGGTGTGTCTTATACACTGAATATAGCATTTTTGGCCTCCCGAAACCCCGCGCCCTTTGCAAAAATGGATGTGCAGAGGGTTTGGGAGGACTGCAACGTGCTCCTGGGGGCTGGGAAGGGACAAAACGAGCACAAAAACGGGCAATTTTTTGCTCATTTTTGCCCCCCCTCAGCCCCCAGGAGCACTCTACAAGCTTCCTAAAGGCTATGCATGCCCTTTTGGGGGGGGGAAAAACAGGCCCGTTTTTGTGAAAAACTAGCTGGTTTTTGCTGGTTTTTGCCCCGCAAAAACCAGAGCCTTCCAAAGCTCTGCTTCCCTCCCCCCCCCCCCCCCATGCAGAGGGTTTGGGAGGCCTACAGAGTGCAAAAATGGTTTTTAAAAATCTACCACTTCAAAATCATGATGCGTCTTATACTCCAGTGCGTCTTATAGTCCAAAAATGCGGTAAGTATTTGTATAAGAGGTTACCGAGGAAATAACTAGGCTTATAGGCTACACTAGGGAATTTAAAAATATAATAGAAGAATGAAAGGCGACCAAGTTGAGGGTGTGGCCTATTGTGGTTCATGGGGTGGGACACAACTCTGAATCACCCCCACCACAAAAAACTCCTTTCTAAAAAACTCCTCTCTCTCTCTCTTGTTGTTTTAGGTTGGCCCGATGGCTTGGTTGGGTCCTCAGACAGATGACACGATTAAGGGACTTTGCCAGAGGGGAAAGAAGAACATTTTGTTAGTTCCAATTGCATTCACCAGCGATCACATTGAAACACTGTATGAGCTTGACATTGAATATGCGCAGGTCTTAGCCAATGAGGTAAAGCCATTATTTTTCTTACCACTGTTTACCTGTAGCTCCTTAATGGGAAACAAGCGTTCACAAAAAGTTTAGGATTTGTTATTACAGATTGGAGTTTCCCTCACCTTTCAATAGTTGCCATATTATATGGCAAGTTACAAGATAAAAGATGCATGTTGATTACCATCTTTAAAGCGCTCCATGGCACGGGACCTAGTTATCTGCGGGATCGTATCCTGCCCCACACATCCCTTCGACCGATTCGCTCCCACAGAGAGGGACTTCTCCGGGTGCCGTCCACTAGGCAATGCCAGCGGGTGACTCCCAGGGAAAGGGCCTTCTCTGTGGCGGGCCCAACTCTCTGGAACGACCTACCCCCCGAACTCAGAACAACCACGGACCTCCGCTCCTTCCGCCAAAACCTAAAGACCCACTTTTTCCATCAGGCCGGCTTGGCCTAATCTACCTCGCCAGCCTCCCGTCTGAATATTTAAACTGTTTTAATTGGGTTTTTAAGGGGTTTAGTTTTAAGGATTTTAGGTTTTTAGCGCTGGGTTATAATTTGTTTAATTCGATTTTATATATTTATAATGGGTCTATGTTTATATGTTTTTTAATTTCCTGTGCACCGCCTCGAGTCCCTTTGGGGAGAGGGAGCGGTCTACAAATTAAACTGATTGATTGATTGACCTTGGGTCAGAGAGTTGAGGACATAGGGCCATTTCTAACTCCCTGTGTTCTGGCCCGCCAGTGGAGCTGGCAGCAGATTCAGACAGTGAGGAGGTTGGGGAGGAACATGTGCCAGTCCTGGAGTCTGGGGAAGGCTCTGATGAGGGCTCTATGTCAGGCAGAGAGGGGGCCAGAGCCGTATGCCAGTTATCAGCTGCCTTCAGAGTCAGACATCAGTGAGGCAGACAAACAGCTGGAGCCTGTTCCCAGTGTGCGCATGCACAGAGTTGCCAGACGAAGGGAACAGCTAAAGAACAAGGGTCGACTTAGGAGTAAGGCCACAGGTGGATGATGAATGGCCCCTCCCAAAGGAAATAAAAAAGGAGCGAAAGGGGAGTGGAGTTTGCAGGAGATAATTAGTTTGCTTAATTGGTTCGTGACTCTCCGAGACTCCTTGCCAAGTTTTGCAGATATCAGCTCTCCAATAAGGAGATAAGGTTTCCAATAAGGAGATAAGGTCTGTGACTGTAAATCCTCCCTTGAAAGACTTTGCTGGATGTGAATGAGCAGAATTCACAGTAAATTAATAAAAGGGTTTTTTGTCGGAACCAGGAGTTTGCTTCCTGCTTTTGGGAAGCCTCGTTCAAAGTGGTTTTCAGCCTAGTGATTGTAAAGGCATTGGAGCTACAACTCCCAGGATTCCAAGACAGACTTGCCAATGTCAATGTCCATCTACTATTGGAAGGATAGGAGAATCCATGTGGGCAGATGGGATGTTGAGGAGATGTTGCATGTGCCGACACAGATGGCTGCCAGATTGACAATAGACAGTCAGAAAACAACTTATTTCCTGAAAGGCAAAAAAAGTGGGGCACTCCTACACCTTCCTTTCTAGCCCACATAGCAGTCTTTCTTTGCCTTGACAATTGTAAGATATGTGGACTTTCATTCCCAGAGTGCTTCTTGTCCAAGTAGACAGGTGATCTATAGCCCATCACTGTGTACATTATCTAAGACTTTTAGATCATTATCATTATTTTAAAAATTATAAAAAATGGATGGAGCACAGAATCTGACTGGTGCCAAAGACAGTGTCTGCAGGCAGTGTAGATCCTACTCCCATGCTATTGATCGGGTATTAGCATTAGTAGCATTACATTACAACCACTACTACTGCTGTTACTTAAATTTCTATTCCATCTTTCCTTAAGAGTCCAAAGTCACATACATAGTATATCCTCTTTAGGGTTTTTCCCCCCAGAATAGCAATTTAGGGCTAAAAGCACCACTGAACTCAAGTCACTGAATAAGCTTCCATGGCTGTATGAGTTTGAACCCAGATTTCCTTAATCCTTGTAAAAACGTGAAGCATTTGGTTCATATTGACAAAAATATTTTATGTATTCATGTGTTAAAAGAAACCTTGTTTTTTGTTGGAGTGTGGTGAGTTGGGTAGGATAAAGCAGTGTTTCTGACAACTTTAAGATATGTGGGCTTCAATTCCCAGAACTCCCCAGCCAGTATGTTCATTGGGGAATTCTGGGAATTGAAGCCCACGTATGGTAACGTTGCTAAGGTTGAGAAACATTGGGATAAGCAGTTGATATTAGTCTCTGGCCTAGAGTTGGACTGTGGAGGAGGACTATGAAGAGAGATTTATTTTATTTTATTTTATTATTTTATTTTATTATTTTATTATATTATTTTATTATTTCATTTTATGTTTTTATTTTATGTTTTTATTTTATGTTTTTATTTTATTTTATTTATTATTTTATTTTATGTTTTTATGTTTTTAATATCTATAGCCACCCATAGCAAATGACTCTGGGCCAGAGGTGGTATTCAGCCAGTTCTGACAAGCTCTGGAGAACCGGTAGCAGAAATTTTGGGATTTTGCAGTGTCCTTCCCCTGCCACGCCCACAAAGCCATGCCCACAGAACTGATAGTAAAAATGTTTGAATCCCACCACTGCTCTGGGCGGCTATCAGTGCTGGGTTCTGAATCCCGGTGCAACCGGTACGGTGCAACGGGGCCCGGGGTCCACCACATGAATGTGTGTAGTGCGCGCATGCGTTCTTACCTCCTGCGGTGCTCCGTACGCTCCAGCTGCTCGGTGGAGCATCGCACAGGTGCCATACGCTCCGTGTGTGTGCGCGTAAACACCGAAGAGCTCAAATACAGATATGGAAGGAAGGTGGGCCTTCAGAGCACAGTACCGGAACAGTACCCAGTGCTCCTGGCAGGCACCGGTACACTCGTACCGGGGCGTACCGGTTGTAACCCACCTCTGGCGGCTGTAGAAATAGAAGAAATAAATAAATGAGAACAAAATATGAGAAAACTGCTCTTTTTGTGCCTGTGAAAATGGACTGAATTTAGTTCCAATTCCATTCCTATTGCTTTAGCCAAAGACAAATAAGGATCCTGTGTCTCAACTATTTTCCTTCTCTTATTCTTCAGTGTGGAGTTGAAAATATCAGAAGGGCAGAATCCTTGAATGGAAATCCATTGTTTGCCAAGGTACCGCTTTCCTATTCCCCTGAGAAAGTTTTTGTATTAATTTTTCACATTTCTGAACGGCCCATCTGCCTCAGAGAGGGAGAAATGTGGGATTCCCCAGAGAAGCCACCATGGGTAGACTACTGTTTCTCTGACAGGAATTTTGCTGGACACATGTAACATTTTGGAGGGCCGAGGAGCACCAAATGGGTGGGATCACTTTATCCATGGAAACAGGCCTTTTCGATGGAGGTATTCTGGCAGATTTTAATGCTTCTTCTAAAGCAGGGGTTCCTTTTCTATACTCTGCACCCCTAGAAGGCTTCTGATATATTCTTGCACCCATTATGCATATTTATATATAGAAAAACCAAATACCACTCACTCATTACGAAATCTCCAAAATCGTAAAGCCTACAAACGTGAAATTTGGCACGTATGTTCCTCTTGGCTTCTAGGTACTCGCTAAGAAAGGATTTTTTGAAATGACCATCAGATCATTAGTATTTCTTATACAGTAATTAACACGCTCAGATGCTAAGGAGTTCTACTCCCCCTCCCCACCTGAAAATAACTCTGTTCCAACTGCCAGTTGCGTTATATTAACACGCTCTTATGCTAAGGAGTTAGGCATTCTACTCCCCCTCCCCACCTGAAAAGAACTCTGTTCCAATTTCCAGTTGCCTTGCATTCCGTTACCTCAGTTCAGACTGGCAGATGTTCCACTCCTTTACTCAGGAGCAGCCTGGGACTCCTTACAGTACTAAACGTTGGTACCTCACCAAAATGTCTACACCTTCCACCTATGGATCTGCTTCCGGACTCAAGGCGACGGGAGCGATATTCCCTTATGTGTTTCAATCACCAACCATCACTAAGCCAATAGCCCAATCACATAGTTTTGTCTCGCACTCCCAGGGGATGTGAGCATCCCCCAGTTGGGAATACCTGTTCTAAAGTGTGCTATGCCTGTTATAGGGTTTTTAAGGTAGTAGGCAAATCTTCTATCAGTTCTGATTAGAGGCTCCGGTGGCCGCAGATATGGGGCCTAGGGATATCTAAGCTGCCCAGAGTTGCTTTATTTTTTTCTTCCACTTACTAAGGCTACTGTTCACTCTCATTTACATTTCCTACTTTGGGACCGGTTGCATTTTTGTGTTTATGAAATCCTTGCATATGCTTAGTCAGAATCAAATCCAATTTGGGGCTCCCCAGATATAGTGGAAATGTAATTAGAATTCCTAATCCCAGAACATCTGGAGGATGTTCAGTTAGACAAGGCTTGTTCTGGCTCACGACTTGCTACTTCATCGAGTTCTTAAACATAGAACTTATGAAAAGAAGGGTATAAATAAATGATTGCAATGTTGTCCTGAAAAACAATGAAAAACGTCCGAATTGGCAAATTCCTGCAGATTTTAAAAAAAAAAAATTAGCTGGTCTTTGGTATTCTCCCTCCCCGTTTCAAGTACAGTAGTCTTTGACTTGCAACGATTCATTTAGTGACCAAAGTTGCAATGGCACTTTTAAAAAAAGTCACTTGTAAGCCATTTTTCACGTTTATGACCATTGCAGCATCCACATAGTCACATGATCAAAATCCAGACACTTGGCGACTGACTCATATTTACGACGGTTGCAGTGTCCTGGGGTCATGTGATCACCTCTTATGACTTTGTGACAGGCAAAGTCAGTGGGAAAGCCAGATTCCCTTAACAATCATGTCACTAACTTAACTTGCAGTGATTCACTTAACAATTATGACAAGAAAGTTCGTAACATGGGGCAAAACTCATTTAACAATTATCACACTTAATAACAGAAACCTTGAGCTTAATTGCCGTTGTAAATAAAAAACTACTTGTATGTTTGTATTGTTGTAGCTCGCCATTCAGACAGGGAGGAGGTTGGGGAGGAAGATGGGCCAGTCCTGGAGTCTGGGAGAGGCTCTGATGAGGGCTCTGTGTTGGAGGCAGAGAGGGGGCCAGACCCCTATGCCAGTTATCAGCTGCCTTCAGATTCGGACATCAGTGAGGCAGACGAGCAGCTGGAGCCTGTTCCCAGTGTGCGCATGTGCAGAGTTGCCAGACGAAGGGAACAGCTAAAGAACAGGGGTCAACTTGGGTGTAAGGCCACAGGTGGACGATGAATGGCCCCTCCCAGAGGAAATAAAAGAGGAGCGAAAGGGGAGTGGAGTTTGCAGGAGTTCGCTTAATTGGTTTGTGATTCTCCAAGACTACTTGCCAAGTCTTGCAGATATCGGCCTGGCAGCTCTCCAAGCCAGATAAGGTCTGTGACTGAAAATCCTCCCTTGAAAGACATTGCTGGATGTGAATGAGCAGAATTCACAATAAATTAATAAAAGGGGCTTTTGTTGGGACAAGGAGTCTGCTTCATAGATATATGTATATTAATTACACTAACCATCATCATCATGCTTAAAGTATTATTTGCTCATACAATAGCTTGCTAGGAGATTAGAAAGTTATTGTGATCAGTAAATATATTTTTAAACGTTAAAATGAAACTTAAATGTATTTTTTCGTATTTTTCAGGCTCTGGCAGATTTGGTCTGCTCACACCTCAAGTCCAACGAACTGTGCTCCAAGCAGTTAACACTGAGTTGCCCGCTTTGTGTGAATCCCACATGCCGAGAGACGAAGTCCTTCTTCACTAGTCAGACACTGTGAAAATGTACACCAGCAGTCGGGTCCTTGGCAGGAGTAGACAATACAGATTCTGTGAAACGTGCCTATTTATTCTGCCTTCTTTTGCTGTCCAAGTGGGATTGGCACAGGGGTGGAAGTGATACCGCTGAAATCTTTCCCCACCGCTTTGGTTTTCTCTTGAGGAATTTTGGATTGGAAGGGACACCACATGTTAAGGGCTTCATCCTCTTGAGTTGCTGGAAATCCACATTTTATGAAATTAAAAGACTGCACGAGGTCCTTTGTATGCGATGGCCTCTGAAGGAGAGCAGAATTTTGCTTTCTTGGACAGGTTCCCCAGCCTTGCTCTGCCAGAGTGATGCTGAAGAACATCTGCTCACTTTGCAGGAATCAACCCTTCCTCAAAAATAACGAAGCTTGGTTCTAAAAGAACTGCGTCCAGGGTTTTGAGCCAAGGAGGCAGATCGAGTGTCTTTGCAGAAATCCTTTCGTAAAAATATATAATGTCATACAAATATTTCAGTTAAACCAGGGGTTCCCAAACTTGGCAACTTGAAGACTTGTGGACGCCAACTCCCAGAATTCTTCAGCCAGAGAATTCTGGGAGTTGAAGTCCACAAGTCTTCAAGTTGCCAAGTTTGGGAACCCCTGAGTTAAACCTTCCTGGTAAAATTCTGCCATTTTGGTGGGTGGTGGTTTTTTTTCTAGGCAAACATAGATCCAGCATTAGAGCTTTGTGATGATGATGAAACTACTTTAGTTTTCCAATAATGTCAACTGACCTCTAGTGTACAGATAAATAATTTGGGTTTTTTTAAAAAAAGAGTTATAGGTATATATATATTTAATTTGATATTTCTTTTTGTATGCAGTCATCCTTTCCTATTTCCACCATCCAGAACTGAAGCAGTGTCCCAATTGTGTTTGCAGAGTTGTGTTTCCTAAGGCATTGCTATATTAGTCTTTTGTCACGAGAATAGCAGGAGGTCTTGCATTATCTCAGTGTTTCTCAAACTGAACAACACTGAGAAGGTGGACTTCCAACTCTCAGAATTCCCCAGCCAGCATGTATCCATCTTAGATTCAGATTGAGAAACATTGCATTAGCTTAAAGACTAACAAACTATGGTTAACTGTCAACGGTATGAGAAGCATACAATCACACTACTTAAAGTGGCATTGAAAAGTTTGGCTTCTCAAAATTTCTGCATAAATATGATCTAAAATGTGATCTGTTCTTCACACAGGCCCTAAATCTAAATCCAAGTCCTAAATCCAGGAACCTTTGCAGGCAGTCACTTTTGTGACAAACTATTTTTGTGTTGAATTTCTATTTACCGACAAAGAAACAAAGGGAGACTAGTATTTAACACATACAAATAGTTTGTTGTGAAAGCGACTGCCTGCAAAGGCTCCTGGATTGGGGCTGAAAGGCGAAAGCGGAAGCATTATGCTCCGTCCCATAATTGGGTAGACCAGGTTGCGCTGATAAGCCAGTCTCACCAGAATAAACACTTAATCTCTCCCCTGGTATAGCCGACAAAGCGAGGAGAGCCCGTGGCTTAGAGATTAATACATCTACCTAACATGCAAGTTTGAATCCCAGAAGGGTATGGCTAGCTGATGAGAGCTAAATAGCTTGAAACAGATCTATAGTAGTCTCCCTTTATTTCTTTGTTGGTAAATATAAATTCAACACTTGTTTATTCATTGAGTAAAATGATCCCATGATAATTATACACAAAAAAGGGTTTGCAAGCTTTTAAGCACCACTGTATGTCAAAAATGACCTTTCCCCCCTGCTTCAAAAGCAGGGTCCCTTCCTACGTCCTCCAAAAGTGCCTAATATCTCTTTTGCCTTGTAGCAGGAAAGCTGGCAAGGCTTTAAATGGTGGGTATGGAAAATTGGTAGCTGACAAGCCTTTGTTAGTGATTTTAGTCATAGACGTCTGAAATTATCTAGCTGCTCTAGAACGCAAGCTCTTTTTCTTGGAGGACTAAATAGGGTGAACTGGGCAATTGCTCTTTCTTTGATTGGTTGGTGATGTTCTTTGGTGAGGCTCATGGGGTGGCAATACACTTTAATCCAATCCAAACCAGGTCTTTTTGGGGGTTTAAGCTCCCCATCCTAACCATACAGCCCTCTGGATGTAGATACCTGCAAAGCGCTGTTAATCCTGCTTATGTCCTAGTCAATTATATCATGCGAAGTCAGCCATTCTTGCAGGAAGTGTTCAAGGGTAACTCTTCACTTCATAAGAATGTAAATTCATGAAAGCTTACGTGATAACATTTGTTAGTCTTCAAGGCGTCATGAGATTAAAGTTATTTTTCTGAAAAATTTAAACTTATGTTCTTTTGGTGTTTGTATGAAGGATTCCCCCACTCCTCCAATTCCTTGGACAAGGGCATTGTAACAGAAACTTCCTGTTTGGGTAGGGGGTTGGACAAGCCGGCCTAGGATAGCCCCCATTTCTGACTTTTTAAGAAAATAATTTATAATTGGCAAGGGTTTTAATATTGGGTTTTAGCACGGGTTTATTAATTTAATACATTTTAATAGATATTTATTGTATTTTGTGTTCTTAAATAATGCCTGTGCGCCGCCCTGGGTCCTAACAAGGAGAAGGGCGGGGTATAAATTTAATAAAATAAATAAATAAATAAATAAATAAGATGACCTGCAAGGTCCCTTCCAACTCTTGTTAATCTGTTAAAGACCATTTTCCAGCATATATATATATATGTAATTGTTTCATAAAACTAACACACACACACACACATATATATATGTGTATATTAAGATTGCTGCTGTTTTTTTAGGTATGTGTTAGATTTTTAAGGGCTGATTTAATAATTAAGAGACCAGGATAGATCTAATATACTGGAAAGTGCCGGTTCAAATCCCAGTAGAAGAAGTATGGCCAGCTGAAGAAGGCTAAAAAGCCTGAAATAGATCTATCCTGGTCTCTTAATTATTAAATCAGCCCTTAAAAATCTAACACATACCTAAAAAAACAGCAATCTTAATGGGTCTCTGTCTGGATGATCTCTAGGTTGAGTCGAAGGGCAGAGAAGGATGACAGTTTGTCTCCTCCCTTAAATGGGCCTCAAAACAGGAGCTGTGAAAATATTCTCTCATATATATATAAGGTTTATATATATATATATAAGTTTTTTTATATATATATAAGGTTTTTTGAGCTGATCAATAAACACCTGATCAATAAATATCAAAAAATACACACGCCTATATATATATATATATATATATATATATATATATATATATATATATATATATATATATATATATATATATATATATATATATATATATATATATATATATATATATATATATAGTAAATTGCAGTCATGTGACCATGGGGGACTGACTGGAACTTCAGATATGGGTTGTAACTAACCCTGGGGTGGTCGTAATTTCAAAAGCACACTAAGCAACCCACTGTTTCATCCAGAACGGATTCCAGAATCTAGATAAAAACATCACCCTTTGTTCAAAGTACCACAAAGTCTCCAAACTGCTCCAAGAGGACATTTTAAGCCTACTTAGTTTTTCTAAAAACAACAAAATACATTTCTAAAATCAGCTGTGCTTGGGACCAGGGGTGGGATTCAGTTGGTTAGTCGGCTAATTTTGCATCTGGTTCGTTGTTGCAAGGACCGGCTGGCCCCGCCCGCCCCTCCCCTCCCAGGAATCTCCACACAGCCAGGTAAGTACAGGGCCCGTGCACAGGCTCTGGGACAGTGAAAAATGGGCCTACTGGAAGTTCCAGAAGTCCAGAAACAGGCCTCTGGAGGGCCTCTGGAGCCTGGGGTAGGCCGTTTCCCCACTCCTGGAGGCTGCCATGAGAAGATCGAGTTTTACAAAGCCAGATTTCTCTTCTAAAAACCTATTGAAGCTTCTTTCTCTTTTTTAGTAAATAAGAAATTCTTTAGAGCTGCTTCCAAGCTGGCAACCCACTGTCTGTTTCAGAGAGAGAGAAAAATCTTAATGGCTTATCAAAATATTTTGATTTTTTTTTTTAATCTGGGCAACAAAAGGGAAGGGAAAAAAATTAGCTGGCATTAGTTTTGTCATTTTGTTTATTTACTCCATTTATATAGCTGCCCCGCCAAGAAACAACTCAGGGTGGCCTGTAATTAAAGCAACGAAAAAGCTTGAAAAAAGTAATCACCTTTACTAATAAAACATGAAATAAATTACCCTCGGAGCAATTCAGCAATTGGAACAGCCCATCCAGATGGGTTCACAAATGCTCCTGAACCAGTGTCTTGCCTGGGGGATGGGTGGGTGGATGGAAACCAGGTTTTCAAGGTCTGATGAAAGGCACACAGGAATCTGAATTTGAATATTTTAGTATCTCTGAGCTATGATTTATTATATATGAACAATCATGGTTTATCCGAGGCTCCAGCGATACAGTATTTTAAGGCTTCCTTTTTAGGTATAATTAACCACAGTGATCTAACTCCAGTTAGCTTGGTATATTTGGATTTTTGCTATGAGCCCAGACAGTGGGTAACAATTTTCCAGGGGACAAGGCAATGATATATAGAGAAGATTGCTGTTGGCTTATTTGATTAGAAGGGAGCATGTAATTAGTACGCACACATTTCTCTTGCCACAGGGTTGTGGCTGGCATCTTTTTAGCAACCTCGATATAATAACTTTGCTCCATTTACTATTTGAAAAAAAAGACGGAAGAGCCAAGAGTGACCACTATGCGAATTGCCTCTTCAAATATTTCCCTCTTTGAAATCTGGTTTGTAAGGAAGAGAGTATGCGGGAACTCGGCTGTGTTCCCAGTTACCTAAATACTGTATTTTTCAGATTATAAGACGCACCTGACTATAAGATGCACCTAAATTCAGAAGAGGAAAGCAACCAAAAAAAAAGGGTTTTGGTCTCTGCACACCACATTTTTGACTCTTGGTGGATTTTACTGGCCTTTTTTGAGCCTTTTTTCTACCCATTTTTGAGGCTTTTCTGGACCATTTTGGGGGCCTTTTTTGGCCTGTTTTGGGGGCTTTTTTCAGCCCATTTTTGAGGCTTTTTGAAAAAAGTCTAGAAAATGGGCCACCAAAAGCCTCAAAGCATGCCAAAAATGCTTCAAAAATGAGCCAAAGAAAGCCTCCAAAACGGGCCGAAAAAAGCCTAAAAGTGGCCAGCGGGTGGGTGCTGGAATATTCAGCCTATAAGACGCACAGACATTCACCCCCTTTTGGGAGACAAAAGAGTGCGTCTTATAGTCCAAAAAATACGATAAGCTGTATATCTTAGAAGATGCTGGATGCTCATCAGTGGTGGGATTCAACATTTTTTACTATCGGTTCTGTGGGCGTGGCTTGGTGGGCGTGGCAGGGGAAAGGACACTGTAAAATTTCCATTTCCTTCCAATGAGCTGGGGCTCGGGAGGCAGAGAATATATGGGGGCTTAAGCTAAGGAACTAGTCCTCATGAGGCAATGAGAGGATCTGAATTTGAGACCTTGCCCTTAAAATGTGAGTGCTTCAATGCAGCCGTGGCAGCTGTAGAGAAGAGAGAAATTTCAGCTCATGGCCCTTGCTAAAATCTCTTCCTTGGTACGGCTGCTGCTGGGCCTTTCTCCCCTCGGGTCCAACCACCTTATCAAACTTCCCGACGTCCCTTTGAAGCGGAAGCCAGCATGGGGAAAAGTGATAAGAGATGAGCAAAGGAGATCTTCCCAAATTTCTAGCTTTTGTAGAGCTGTCAAGAGGACCTCTCTGGAAAGGAAGGAAGCCTCAACCAGGTTTCTTATCAAAAATCAGCTTCACCCGCAGGACAGCATTCCAAAAAGAGCTTTTAAAAAAAAGATGGCAAACAGAGAAGTGTGTGTGTGTGTGTGTGTGTGTGTTTGTGTGTGTGTGTGTGTGTGTGTGTTAGGAAGCAATTTGACCTTGCCTTCAACAAAAACCCACCCACAACTGTTAATTTATTTGGTTATCTATTAACAGTCTCTAGGCAGCTTAGTTTTTACGCTTAAAATTAAGTGCTTGATTGATTGTTTTCTGGAACAGGGATGGGATCCTGTCCTATACTTAAGCCAATCCATTAGCGAACTCTCATTACTGATCTGTGCTCTCTGTGTTTATGGAGCAAAGGCATTCTGGGGGATGGATTCAAATTCACTAAGCCCTTGGATGGCCTTTTACGTTTCACCAGGAGCAGACAGGCAGTGTTGTCTGCTTGCTTGTCGTCTTGAATTCTGGCCCTGCTGAATTGGTTACAGGTAGTCCTCGAGTTATGACTATAATTGAGCCAGCAACAATGGTTTCGAGCCATGACAGTCGTAAAATGAATCACCACAGGATTGGATCGGATTTTATGACCTTTTTCGTGGTGATTGTTTACACTGCTTTGTTGTGTAACCCATTGTTCACTACAGAGTGTTCTTTGCCTGAAACTAGAAATAAGTGCTGGTTTGTGACAAACATTGTAAATTTCAGCTGTATGAGTGCAGGCCACTATAAATGGCCATAAATGCAGGCCGGTGGCCGTGCGCCCAAAATGCAGTCTTGTAACCACAGGAGTGAGAGGTTTGGATGTTAGAACTTCAGAACCTGGTCGTAATTAGCTTTTGGGAGTGGGCTCTGACATAACTCTGAATGGTCATTAGGTGACTGGTCATAAATTGGCGACTGGTCGCCGCCCTGGGTCCTTTTGGAGAAGGGCGGGATATAAATTTAATAAATAAATAAATAAATAAATAAATAAATAAATAAATAAATAAATAAATAAATAAATAAATAAATAAATAAATAAATAAATAAATAAATAAATAAATAAATAAATAAATAAATAAATTGAGGGCTACCTGTAAATTAGTTATACAATACAATAGCAGAGTTGGAAGGGACCTTGGAGGTCATCTAGTCCAACTCCCTGCCTAGGCAGGAAACCCTATACCGTTTCAGACAAATGGCTATCCAACATCTTCTTGAAGACTTGCAGTGTTGGAGCATTCACAACTTCTGGAGGCAACTTCTGTTCCACTGATTGATTGTTCTAACTGTCAGGAAATTTCTCCTCAGTTCTAAGTTGCTTCTCTCCTTGATTAGTTTCCACCCATTGCTTCTTGTTCTGCCCTTCTTGTTCTGCCCTTGGAGAATAGTTTGATTCCCTCTTCTTTGTGGCAACCTCTGAGATATTGGAACACTGCTATCATGTCTCCCCTAGTCCTTCTTTTTATTAAACTAGACATACCCAGTTCCTGCAACCGTTCTTCATATGTTTTAGTCTCCAGTCCCCTAATCATCTTTGTTGCTCTTCTCTGCACTCTTTCTAGAGTCTCCACATCTTTTCTACATCGTGGTGACCAAAACTGAATGCAGTATTCCAAGTGTGGCCTTACCAAGGTATTATAAAGTGGTATTAACACTTCAGGTGATCTTGATTCTATCCCTCTATTTATACAGCCTAGAACTGTGTTGGCTTTTTTGGCAGCTGTTGCACACTGCTGGCTCCTATTTAAATGGTTGTCTACTAGGACTCCAAGATCCCTTTCACAGTTACTGCTATTGAGCAAGGTACCACCTATACTTAAGGTGACCAGATTTCAACTTGACTAAAGCGGGACACCATTGACCGGGGGGGGGGGGGGCGCAGCGGCCTTTCCCAGCTCCACAGCCTTGCCACCCACTTCCCTCGCTGGCCAGGGGGCGCGCAGGCTGACCCCCTCCCTCCCTCCCTCCCCCCCCAGAGCAGGGCACCTGCAGGTAGGCATCTGGTGGGGCGGCGGAGCAGGGCTGGGCGGGCGGCGGGTGCTCTGCACGCGCTCAGAGGCACAGGGCGGGGGCAGGAAGCGGCGGGCTGGTGGGCAGGCAGAAGGGGAGGGCCAGCGAGGGAGGAGCCAGGCCCAGGCAGGAATAGGAGGACAGCCTGCTGGAGCCCACGCAGCCCTGAACGCAGCGCATGCACATCAGAAACAGCAATACCAGGTGACTGGCGTGCATGCGCTCAATCAAAACCAGAAGCTCAGCTTCCCGGCATGCGCATGGGTGCTGGGGAACTGCTTTTCTGGTTTCCAGCGCTCCCATGTATGCACGCTGGGGAGCTGCTCTTCCGGTTTCTTGCGCTACCTCCATCTGTGCACTCCTGTTTTGGCACTCGATGCCGAAAAGCTTCGCCAGCGCTGACATAGACCATGGATAGTCTCAGCCTGTTGAAAGCATCATTGGCTAATTTTGGTAGCTCTGGATGCTGTCCAAGGTACAAGCGCAAATTTGTTCCTGTTTATCTCTTCTAAGCCAGGGGTGTCAAACTCAAGGCCCGTGGGGTGCTTAGATCTGGCCCACAGGGCCGCCCTGGAAACAGCAAAGGACCAGCTGGTAGTGCCTCTGCTAGCGAAAACAGAGCTTGGGATGGCCGCACAAGGTCCACCCAGATTCCGTTTTCATCTGCAATGGCCTCCTGCAGCCCTCTGCTAGTGAGAAGCTGTGTTTTTGCTGGCAGAGGGCTGCAGGAGGCTGTCGCAGCTGAAAATGAAGCCTTGATGAGTGACATCGAGCTGCCACACCCATCCCAGCCATGTCCCCTGGTCAAGTCCCCCCCCCAGCCCCCTGAGGTCAAACACAACCCTGATGCAACCCTCAATGAAATTGTGTTTGACACCCCTGTTCTAAGCCAAGGTTTCTCAACTTTGACAAGATCCATCGGCTCCAACTCCCAGAATTCTCCAACTGCCATATAGATGAAATAAGAAGCTTGGTTGCATCAACCAAGTGTCTGATGCTTCCCTAGGTTGGTCTCTACCTACTCCCTAGAATCATGATCTAGAAGTCTTTTCAAGTTTTCCTTTGAATTCATTGATCTAATGGATTGGTCGCCTTTGAATCCATTGATCTAATGATTCAATGTCTATGGAGATTCTCAATCATCAAGGTTCAAAAGGCAACTAGATTTGTTCTGAAGAAGTTTCTTGGATGAGAAGTTAAATGTTTTCAAGGAAAAAACCCAAGAAAGTCCAGTTCCCTTTTGAATAGCACTTTGGGATGATCCAGTGGTGTCTCCAAGTCTCTTGCCCACACAATAGCTAATGGGTTTTCTGTTGTTTTCTTTATTCCAAAAAGCCCCCGAAGCACCATTTGGGGAGCACATGGAGAATTAATTGCCCACCCAATTTCAATCCACATTGCTAAGAAAAATGTTGCTGGATTTCTCCAAAGGGTTATGCAGAACTTTACATCTCTTTGATGGCATCTTCTGGTCATCTATTTCCTTGCAATCTCAACTCAGTAGATTTAGATTTTTTACATTTTAGATTTTATTATATTTATATCCCGCACCTATCTCCTAAAGGACCCAGGGCGGTGCACAGGAATTTAAAACACAATATACAATACAAAATACATAACATCCTAAAACCCTATTAAACTCAATGACCCTGTGCTAAAAGCATGATTTAAAAAACCCTCTAATTAAAAATTTGTACAACTAACAGTCATTTATCGGGTGGTTAACCTAAGCCGGCTTGATGGAATAAGTGCATTTTCAGACCCTGGCGGAAAAGGCGGAGGTCCGAGATTGTACGGTAATCGGGAGGCAGGTCGTTCCAGAGGGTTGGGCCCGCCACAGAGAAGACCCTTCCCCTGGGCGTCGCCAACCGGCATTGCCCGGCCGACGGCATCCAGAGAAGACCCTCTCTATGGGAGCGGATTGGTCAAAGGGATGTATGAGGCAGGAGACGGTCTCGCATATAACTAGGCCCCGAGCCATGGAGCACTTTAGAGATGGTGATCAACACCTTGAAGCGCACCCGAAAGGCCACAGGTAGCCAGTGCAGCTCGCGCAGGACAGGACTCAACTCTAGAATGTTGCTGGTAACATTAATCCATGTTCTAAAAGCCAACAGGAAAAGATAAACTGAAGTTTGCTGCTGTTGACTGATAGCTGTAAAAAATATACACAAAGAATTCTCCAATACCAGAAGTAAGAAAATGCTTTTGAGAAATTAGGGGGTACAGTTTTAACAAATAAATTAATTGGTGAGCACAATGGGGAATGAAGAATAGTATATAAAGAGATGGTAATCCTTTCAATTCTTGCCAATTTTTTTTTGCATCAAAGTGTTTCAATGTATATTTGATTAATCCACTGAATTTTTAGTCTGAGAAAATGAAACAATAGTCTGATAAAGTACCCAATAGCACTGGAGGTAGCATATTATATCCTGATTCAGAGAAGATGTTTAATGCATGAAGTGTACTTACTCATGTGGATCAGGAACAACTCACATAATTGGGATCTGCAACCAAATGCAAATAAGGAATTAATTTTAATGACCACGACAACTAGAAGCGCGTTTGGACAGGATGTGCATTTAGATACAAACATGCACATATTATTTGATCCTTCTGATGTCTGATTAATTTATGATCAGCATTTTTGAAATTCACCCCAAGAAAAATGCTTTTGATGCATAGGTTGTTTTCCTTTCATCCTGTTGTTAGCAAAATTACTTCGTTTGTTGTTCTGCTTTTAAAAACAATGATTTTAAAATGGGATTTTAAGTTGTTTCTTTTTTAAAAAATTATTTTTATTTTTCAGAACAGACACAACACGGGGGGAAAAACCCTCTTTCTTTGCGTACTGTGTATCAATTGGTTACAAAAAGAATAAATAAATAAATAATCCCCCCCCCTTCATGCATTCCTTTCACCGTCACTCGTAATTCATGCAAATTCTGGTATTTTAAATCAAATATATTTGTGCATATTACCATCATCATACCCCCATTCTCGTTTCATTGCGGTTTCTTTCCTTTCTGTCAGTAGTACAGTGCGAGATTGAATAAATTAACCCCTTTTCCACCTTCTAGTTAAGATCTTTTTCTTCACTTCAGTTCCTCACCATTCTTTTTCACTTTTTCTAACTATTGATACCACAGCTCCCAATTTTTGCCCCCTCCTCTTTGTGTTCATTTTTTAGTAATTTAGATCAGGGGCCTCCAACCTTTGCAACTTTAAGTCTGAAGGACTTCAGCTCCCAGACTTCTCCCAGCAAAGCTGGCTGGAGAATTCTGGGAGCTGAAGTCTTTCAGATTTAAAGTTGCAGAGGTTGGGGTCCCCTGATTTAGATAACATGTCTAATTCGGCACAATCAGTTATCTTGTATATTAGGCTTTCTCCTGACGGAATGTTAGGGTCTTTCCACCTTTGCGCAAGGAGCCTCCTGAATTTGTACAAAAAGCAGGATTTTATTCACAATGGGTTGGCCTAGGATACAAATTATTATACTAATTGCAGTACTTAAAGTGATTATGAATAGAATATTTTGTCTGTCTGTTTTGAGCCATTTTTAAAAAGTAGAGAATTATAGGCAAGTATCTAAAATATCAAAGCTTCAATTAAAATTGTACCGTAGACTTTTAATCTTAGGCATGGGTATTTGGGAATGAGCCCCATTGGGTGGATTTAATCCCAAATAAGGAATATTTGGGGTGAATACTTGTTGAAGTGTCGCTCCCGGTTCATAAAGGCTGTGAGCCATAAGAAGCCATAAGAAGCTGGCATTCACTGCCAGTTCGAGATTCATGTTCCCCTTTGAATTTTCAAGATGTCACAGAGCATTAGTTATTTCTGGGATGAAAGCATGAATTGCACACCTCTCTGCATGGCACCACAACAGAACATAATTCTTGCTTTCATTGTATAATGCCCCAGACAGATCGTGAAAGATTATTCCCTGGCTCAGAGGTCCTACACAAGCTTATCAGATAAATCAGTGTTCCTCAATGATGGCAGCTTGGTGATGTGTGGACTTCAACTCCCAGAATTCTGGGAGTTGAAATCTACACATCACCAAGCTGTCAAGATTGAGAAACATTGAGCTAAATAAATCTTGGGCCTCCTTGGATGACTACTACCAACTCTACTTAATGCCTCTCCAAATTCTGCTCAATATTTGACAGGTTCCTGTCTTAGATCAACTTCCTCACCTTCTCTGAAGGGAGAAATAGCCTTGCATTTGAAATGGGGCATTTCTCTATTTTTTTTAAACCAGGGTTCACCAACTTTTCGGACTTCAGGGACCACTAAATTCATTATTTTAAATCCTCTGGACCACTAATGTGATCTGCCTAATGACCCACTGGGTGAGCGTGGCTAGGTGGTCATGTGACTGGGTGGCATGGCCAACTCGATGTCACTCACATTGAGGGGCGCCTTGCCAGCCTCTATTCTCCCCTTCCCTCCCAGCCACTCCTCACCTCCCGCACTTAGGGCCCCAAAAGGAAGCAGTTGTTGGAGCTAAGCACCACGAGAAGGAGTGGGCAAAACAGCTGGCTCAGTTCAAATGGGATCTGGCCGAGAAGGAGGCTCAGTAGAAGCACCTCACTGAAGACTATGAGCATAGGCTTTCCAAGCAGACGGAAGACCTGCGGGAGTGTAAGGCCAGGTACTACCGTCTGGAAGCTCAGTGGGCTGAGATGGTCAGCCAGTTCCAGGCCATGATGCAGTCTCATTGGAACAAGGTCTCTGGCTCTTTACCACCAGCGGCACTTCCCTCCAGCCTTCACCCAAAGCCCCGCACAGGAGGCTGAAGCAGACCCCAAGTCAGAATTTCTTCCCCACGCTGATCCATACAAAAAGACCCAGGAGGTGGAGACTCTCTGCAGCAACACCAACGTTCATTGCACATGTCCGGACCAGAGAGTGTAGTTTGAGGACCCCTGATTTAGTGCAATATAAAAAAATGCAAATATTTTTTCAGTGGACTACCAAAATTTTCTCGCACACCCCCAGTTGGTGACTCCTTTTTAGGAGAAGGTGCGGGGTATAAATTTGATAAATAATAAATAATAACAGGGAATATTTGGGGCTCCAGAAATAATGCCGCAGCTAATGGAAATGGTGGATAGTCTGTCTGGACTTGAAAAACAATGATATTAACAGCAGTGGCATTAACAAGCTCTAGTCAATGTGCAGTTTCTATCCTCCATCGGATCTGCTGCAATCACACTATTTGAAACCGTCCTATTGTCGTACGTGAGACTCGTTTGCATCTCCAGATTTGTTTCTGGGGCACATAGACAACCTCCCCCTGTATCTCCTTCTTCCCCCAAATCCCCTTTCGGGCTCCCCAATGCACAAGGCGAATTGAAATGCAGGAGTGAGCAGGGTGGAAAGCAGTGTCATTTAATTTGTGCGCTGTGCTCTGATTGAATGGCATTCTTTATTGTGAGCGGCCAGAGATGGATCATCTCTCAGGGTTTCACAGCCTTTTCTCTTCTGGAGTTCAGAGGTTACATCAAAAACTGCCTGCCTGCTGCCTGAGATGACCTATGAACCGCAGAGGCCAAGAGGTCGTGAGGCCAATGAAGAAGGCAAAGGCATCGAGGGTGTAATTCCCATTGTTCTCCAAGGAGGAGAGTTTAAGGCTGCATCACATGATATGCTCTAGGTGGAATAACAGGATAATGTACCCCTGCAGGATGGGGGTGGGTGGGGGGTGGGGAAATGGCACCCACCAGAGCATGGCAATTAAGTGCGGGCTGCAGACCTAGGGCTCCCTCCTGTCCGTCATGCGTGTTTTTGAAAGCTCGCCATTTTGAGCAAGGATGTTCGTTATTGTCCAAAACCTTCTTTGCAGCTTCATGGTTGATTAGAAGACCTCATAAATGCTCGGGCAGCTTTCACCCATAAAGGAGTGTGCCATAGTGAGAAGCAATTCTGGGTTTTGTCAGAATTGTCCAGAGAGAGACACAATTCGTCTCGAGGCTAAACCACAATGGTTCTACATGAGCTAATGTTTTAAATCTTAAAGGAGTGTAGGTTTCTTTAAAAAAAAATATTTATCATATTGTGACACCTAAAGTAGGAGTTGTACATTTTTTAAATTTCATGACCCTTCCTAGAAAATACGCCCAACATGTATGAACAAATATCTTATCCAAATGAGTTGCAAAATTATTGAGTTTGCTGGGTGTGTGCATGGCTCCAAGAAGGACTTCCAAGCTATCTTTTGTGTTTTTCTCTGAGTCAAGGAGGAAATTTTTAATTTCCTACAGATGCGAAGACAACTGCGACTGGGGAAAAGAATTAGATCTACTCATAACAAGATCCCGCTATATCTTTCTCCCTCCTTCCCCCACCCCCACCCCCACCTAATTTATTAATTGGTATTATTTGTTGCCAGATTTCTACTATCTCTCTCTTTTCTTTCCAGAGGTCAGAGCAGTATCTCACACAAAGCAGAACAACATAAACATTCTTCATGCACCATGTTGACAGTCAGTTCTAGAGCACCAGCTTTTTTTTTTTGCGTATTGGACATTCAAACGAAATGTCCAATACGCAAATGAACATGAGCAGTACCAAAAAAATGCCTTAGAACGCTCCCTCTTTATTTATTTATTTTGCTCTTATTTTCAAAGGAAGGGCTGGATTTGACAGGTCTTTGTCAGGCACCATTTTGGTTTTCTATAAATCTAGAAACCTGCTCGGGAATAAAGACAGTGATGAGGTTGATGCTTCCCTTTGTCAATGGAGACCCACACACACACCCCTAAATGAATTTGAATGAACAAAATAAAATATGAAAATGACGATTGTCTGTTGATAGTCTGTCTGTCAGTCATCTATCTATCTATCTATCTATCTATCTATCTATCTATCTATCTATCTATCTATCTATCTATCTATCTATCTATCTATCATCTACATTTTCGCTCACACAGAGAGGGACTTCCCCGGGTGCCGTCCACCAGGCAGTGCCAGCAGGCGACGCCCAGGGGAAGGGCCTTCTCTGTGATGGGCCCGACTCTCTGGAACGACCTACCCCCGGATATTAGAACGACCACGGACCGCCGCGCCTTCCGCCAAAAAGGAAAAACCTATTTGTTTCATCAGGCCGGCTTGGCCTAATCTACGCTTCTCGCCCCAGTCTGTTTTCTCAAATTGTTTATTGGGTTTTAATGGGTGGTAATTTTAAATGGTTTTAATTTTGTACAGGGTAGTTTAATTCGTTTTTAATTTGTGTGTATTGTATGTTTTTGGATGGTTTTTTAATTTTCCTGTACACCGCCCTGAGTCCCTTTGGGGAGAGGTGGCAGTTTATAAATATAATAAATTATTATTATTATTATTATTATTATTATTATTATTATTATTATTATTATTATTATTATTACATGTTGTAGATTGAGCAGGGATGAGGCGTGAGGCAAGCTGAGGTAAGCGAACAACTTTTATTAACATTGGAACAGCAGTTAACAAGTCAGGCAGGCAATTCAGCACCTTTCCCTGCTTGACTGCTATTTCAACTGTAGCTGTCAAGCAGGGCAACCAATAGAAAGCTTCAGGCAGCCCGCGCTAAGCCAGGCGCGTCTTATTCAATCAGAGCGCGGCTAGGTTGCTGTCGGCTGTCAGTCGCAAGTCGAGGACCTTCGGACCGGTCGCAAGTCAAGGACCTGCAACACTACGGAGGTGGGTTCCTACCAGTTTGGACCAGTTCAGCCGAGTAGGTAGTAACTCAGCCTGCCATGCCCCCAAACCGGTTCTATCGGCAGCGGTGCCATCTTGATTTTCGGTTCTGCACATGTGCAGAATAATCTTCATTCCAAAAATGTATTTTTTTCCCTTTTCTAACGTCATGCACATATACAGACCTTTTTAGGTGCATATTTTAATGCCAGTAGCAACCCACCCATGTCTCTCTTCTCTTCTCTTCTCTTCTCTTCTCTTCTCTTCTCTTCTCTTCTCTTCTCTTCTCTTCTCTTCTCTTCTCTTCTCTTCTCTTCTCTCCTCTCCTCTATCTATCTATCTATCCAAGACGTTTCTTCAGTTCTTTCTTTACATACTGCCAAACAAATCACAGTCAAAAGCAAAGCCACAATAAATAAAACCAGCCGAACGCAGGCTTTTCAGAAAAAAAAACACAATGGAAAAGAAAGCTTGGAAGGTATGCTTCTGATAATCTAGAAGAGGGGTGTCAAACTTAATCTGGCCCGCGGGGTACTTAGATCAGACCAGGGGTGGCCTTCAAAAATTGCAGAAATGGGTTCGCTGCCCCGTTACTGGGTGGGCGTGACCATGATGGGCGTGGCCTAGCCAGCTTCCTGCACTATAGCGGGGTGGGTGGGTTTTTCTCCCTCCCCAGACTCCACAGGCTTTCCTCGAGCCTCTGAAATGGCAAAAACTGCTTCCCCTGGGCTCCAGAGGCCCTCTGGAGGCTGGAAACAGGCCTGTTTCCAGACTTCTGGGACTTCCAGTAGGACCGTTTCCCCCCAATCCATGAGCCTTTATATGGACCCTGCACTTACCTGGCATGATGACATGGAGACTCCTGGGAGAGAGGGGTGGGTGTGGCCAGCAAGGCGTGGCATTTGGGGGTTTCTTGAACAGGGCAGGAAATTAAAACAATATAAATATACAAAATATACCACGATAAAACTAAATTAAATTTAATAAGCCCTGTGCTAAAAAATTTAATAAAACCCCCTAATTAAAACCTCACCCAATTTAACACAGTCTGTATACAATGGGCCCAGGGACTAGGCCAGGCCAGCTAGATGGAATAGGTGTGTTGTCTTTAGCCGCTGGCGGAAGAGACGGAGGTCCAAGATGGTCTGGAGTTCAGAGGGAAGGTCGTTCCAGAGGGCTGGACCCGCCACAGAGAAGGCCCTTCCCCTGGGGGTCGCCAACTGGCATTGCCCGGCCGACGGCACCTGGAGAAGGCCCTCTCTGTGGGAGCGAACCTGTCAAAGGGATGTATGAGGCAGGAGACGGTCTTGCATATAACTAGGCCCCGTGCCATGGAGCGCTTTGAAGATGGTTATCAACACTTTGAAGCGCACCCGAAAGGCCACAGGCAGCCAGTGCAGCTTGTGAAGGAGCGGTGTTACATGGGAATGCCGTGAGGCTCCCATAATCACCCACGTGGCCGCGTTTTGTACCAGCTGCAACCTTTGGGTACACCTCAAGGGGAGCCTCATGTAGAGAGCATTACAGTAGTCCAGTCGGGACATCACAAGTGCTTGAGTGACTGTGCGAAGGGTGTCCCGATCCAGTAAGGGGCGCAACTGGCGGACCAGGCAAACCACATTGTGCACCACTTGGGCTCTGGTTTTTTCTGGCAGAGGGCTAGTAAAACAAACTAAAAGCAAAAGAAAACAAAAGGAGAAATGTTTCCCCGTTTGCATTTGAGCATCCAAGGAGTGTCAGGAAAAAAGAAACGGAAAGAGGAAAGACGAAAAAAGAAGAAGAAGAAGAAGATGGATAGAGTGCAAGGAAGGAAATACAAGGAAAGAGGGGGAGGAAGAAGAAGGGAGAATGAAGAGGAAAGGAAAAAGAAGAAAAGAAAGGAAGGAGCGAGCAGGTGAGGGAGGGAGAGAGGGAGGGAGGAAGAAAGGAAGGAGATTATAAGGAGAGTGAGGGAAAGCCTAAGAGAAGTCCTGCCTTAGCACTTGGACACGACCAGTACCCCTGACACAAAATGATGCCCACCCCGGCCACGGCCATCTTTGGCTCCCTGTGGTCAAACACAACCCTGATGCAGCTCTCAATCAGAGGTGGGTTCCTACCAGTTCAGTTACTACTTACTCGTTTCAGCCGAGTAGGTAGTAACTCGGCCAGCCACACCCCCAAACCAGTCCTATTGGCGCCACTTATGGCGCCGCCATCTTGTTTTTTGCATCTGTGTATACGCAGAAGCATTTTTTAACCTACTGCACATACGTGTCCCTGAGCGAACCATCAGTAGAAGAAGCCGGAACCCACCCCTGCCCTCAATGATATTGAGTTTGACACCCCTGATCTCGAAGACTTTTATGGAAGGCATGGGTGTTCAGAAATGGACAAGCAGCTTTTGGTGGAATATTTATTTATTTATTTATCTATTCATTCATTCATTCACTCACTCACTCACTCACTCACTCACTCACTCACTCACTCACTCACTCATTCATTCATTCATTCATTCATTCATTCATTCATTCATTTATTATACCGTCCTACTCCCAAAGGACTCAGAGCGGTGTACAGCCAAAGTAAAACAGATATATAAAAGTTAATTTTAAAAACATATTAAATAATTTGGCCTCTCATAAGATTAAAAACCAACAAACCCCAATTAAAATTAATAAAAAATCATATTTAAAAATTCATATTTATGCCAGCCCGGCTTGTTGGAAAAGAAAGGTTTTGAGAGCACGGCGGAAGGTGCAGAGGTCAGGGATAATTCTTAACTATGGGGGCAATTCATTCGAGAGTACAGGTGCTCCCACGGAGAAGGCTCTCCCCCTGGGTGTCACCAGTCGACATTGTTTAGCCGACAGCACCATGAGGAGACCCTCTCTATGGGAGCGTACTGGCCGGTGGGAGGCTCTCGGTGGCAGAAGGCAATCTCGTAGGGAAGAGATGGGAAGTCGCTTGTTTTTGCCCTCCCAATTAAAAAAAAAATAACTTCTGTTGATTTATGTCAAGGCTTCAAAGCTCTTTTCAGAACTGCCTGTGAAGACACATTTGCACTCCCCAGAGGTCCAGAAAACCTTACACAGCAGCAGAAAAGTGAAAATCCTCAAGTGAAGCTGAGATGGTAAGAACCACAAGAATGCAGCCGGGTCTGAAAAGGGCCATTAGAAGTAGAAATCTCTCCTCCGGCCTTATACCCTGAGGGCCATAATATCCCAAACGGATGAATAAAAAATAAACTTTCCTAATACTGTCACCTCAGTCTATTCTCCCCTTTTGGCTATGTTGTTATAAAACTTAATGCACGACATCATTGTTTCCGTATATTCACGTTCGTATAAGATGATTGCAAATTATTATATTTATTGTCAAGTGTTGCCTCATTCAGTATCCAAGAAGAAAACCCCCAACTCCATTTAAGTAGAGATAAAGGTACTTTTACTGGACATGAAATGAAAACAGCTAAAGTGAAGCAAGATCTGAAGCAAAAGAGCGCAAATGTACATATCAAATGTTTGCCCAAGACCTTCCCCCCCAGTTACCCCAACCCAGTGTCCAATCTGCAACTCCCAAAGGTGTCATGTGGGGTGCATCTTCAAGTGGCCTCATTCATCTGGTATGCAGAGACGGTTGACCTTGATCAAACCCAAACACCAGCCATCAGCATGGGCAGAAGATGGTGAGAACAAAACTCCCTTCATGATAACTCCTCCAAGACCTAGTAATTCCTCCCCCCAAAATACCACAAGCCCCCACCCTCCCTGGGACCTGGGTATTTGCGAGACCGCCTCCTACCACACACCTCCCTCCGTCCTGTCCGCTCCCACAGGGAGGGCCTCCTCAAGGTGCCGTCTGCTGGCCAATGTCGGCTGGCGACCCCCAGGGGAAGGACCTTCTCTGTGGCAGGTCTGGCTCTCTTGGAACGACCTACCTCACAACATTCGTACCATCACGGACCTGCGCCTCTTCCGCCGGGAGCTTAAAACTCACTTTTTCCATCTGGCTGGCCTGGCTTAGATTTTAATAATAAATTGTAGGGATTTTAGTAAGGGTTTTTAGATGGATTTTAAAGATGTTTTTAGCACGGGTTTAAATTTAATATATTTTTATTGTAGTTATATTGTATTTTTGTATTGTTTTTAATACTTGCCTGTGCACCGCCCTGAGTCCCTTCGGGGAGATTGGGCGGGATATAAATCCAATAAACTTGAACTTGAACTATAGCAGCCGATAGCAAGCAAGCAAAGTAGAAGCTGACATTTATTCATTTAATAATTAAATTTGCCATCTCACAAAAAGTGACTCGCGATATATTATTTAGATCCGGGATCTCCAACCTTTGCAACTTTAAGTCTGAAGGACTTCAGCTCCCAGAATTCTCCAGCCAGCAAAGCTTTGCTGGCTGGAGAATTCTGGGAGCTGAAGTCCTTCAGACTTAAAGTTGCAAAGGTTGGAGACCCCTGATTTAGATAGTTTAGAGCAGTGGTGGCTAACCTTTTTGTCCTTGTGTGCTCACACCCATAATACAATGTGCCCTCCCCCCGGCATGTGTGTGTGACCCCTCTGCATTCCCCCGGGCCCCCTGTGCATGTGAGTGGCACCCCCACATCCCATTTTGGGACTAGCAGGCCTCCCTGAAGCCTCCTGGGACCAAAAACTCAAAATATTTGGGTCAATTGTGGTCGTAAGTTAAGGACCACCAACATATACTTTCTTTTGTTCTCCACAATATTCCTTCTTTATCTTCCTTTCACTCCCTTGTGCTACAACTGCCTTCATCTGCTTACAACCCTCTTTCTTCTCTCAACATTTCTACAAAATCCTCTTTATGGTTGTTGCCTTCTTTGTACAGGGAGTCTTCCACTTTACAGCAGTTCAAAATTGCAATGGCAGTGAAAAAAAGTGACTTATGACTGTTTTTCACACTTACGACCATTGCAGCATTCCCGTGGTCATGTGGTCAAAGTTCAGATGCTTAGCAACTGTCTCATATTTATGACAGTTGCAGTGTCCTGGGGTGGTGGTATCACGTGATCAATCGCTCCGGTAATGTGGTAATCCTCAACTTACCACAGTTGCACTGAAAAAAGTGACCTATGACCATTTTTCACACTTATGGCCAGTGTTAAGATCCTGCCGGTTTAACAACCAGTTCAGTGATCACGTGCTCTGCGTGTGTAAGCAGTTTTAACACAACTTAACTTACATGTTACTTCTGGGGAGTAACACAGCTGAGGCACAGCAATCCACTATGTCACGCGAATCAGCTGAGAGGATATAGGTAAGTAAAACACAGGGGTGGGTGGGCGGCTGGGCGCCCCCCCCAATTGTTAGAGCAAACCAGCTTTGTCGGAGCAAACCTGTTTGCTCCCCAGCTGATTGTCGGAGCGAACCGATTCACTCCTCAGCTGATTGTCAGAGCTACCGGTCCACCCGAATCGGACCGAACCAGCTGAATCCCACTGCTGCTTATGACCATTGCAGCATCCCCATAGTAATGTAATCTATATTCAGATGCTTGACAACTGACTCACATTTATTTCTTCTGGTAGTAGCTGCACCACCAGCCATTGCCAGAGGAAATGAAAAGAATGAGGGCAATTCACTATTACACGCTTTGCGTTGTGATTACAAAGTTTGCGTTCTACCAAAGAAATACTCTTAAGATTTGTGCAAAGCTATTTCAAATGCTTCAATGACACATACGGGTAATCCTCAATGTATAACTATTCATTTAATGACTGCTCAAAGTTATAACGGCACTGAAAAAAGTCTTATGACCATTTTTCATACTTACGACCATTGCAGTATCCCTATGATCATGTAACCAACATTTGGATGCTTGGCAACTGACTCATATTTATGACGACTGCAGTGTCCCAAGATCATGTGATCCCTTTTTGTGACCTTCTGACAAGCAAAGTCAATGGGAAAACCAGAGTCACTTAACAATCATGTTACTAACAACAACTGCAGTGATTCACTGAACAACTGTGCCAGGAAAGGTCTTAAAATGGGGCAAAACTTGCTTAATAAATGTTTCACTTAGCAACAGAAATGTTGGGCTCCATGGTGGTCGTAAACTGAGATCTACATTATTTATTATTATTTATTAATTCGATTTATATACCGCCCTATTTCACCTAAAAGGGACTCAAGGCGGTGCACAGAAAGATAAAAACCCCACAATATACAAAATATAAAAAACAATTAAATTATTAGATCTGTGCTAAAATTTGAATAAATAATTAAAACCAATAAATATCGAATTAAAATATTCCTTAATCTATGTCAGGCTGGCTAGATGAAAAAAATGTGCTTTTACCATCTGACGGAAGAAGGGGGAAGGTCGTTCCAGAGTGTCGGACCCGCCATAGAGAAGGCTCGTCCCCTGGGAGTCGCCAGTCGGCATTGGCCGGCTGACGGTACCCTGAGAAGGCCAACTCTGTGGGAGTGGACAGGTCGAAGGGAGGAATGTGGTAGGAGGCGGTCTCTCAAGTAACCAGGACATGCATTAATCCACTACTAGGTACCCTGTTTCCCTGAAAATAAGACCTCCATGGATAATAAGCCCAATCGGGCTTTTTAGCGCATGCGCTAAAATAAGCCCTCCCCTGAAAAATAAGCCCTCCCAGAAACTATTGCAACACAGCAGCAGCCATGAGGTGGCCACACACCTCAAAAATAATAAGACCTCCCCGAAAATAAGGCCAAGTGCTTTTTTGGAGGGGGGTGTCAAAAGAAAATAAGACCCTGTCTTATTTTCAGGGAAAGACAGTAAATCTACGGTACCCAATCCTAATGATAGCTGTTCCTGTTTCCTGTTTTGTTGGCATCAAGAAATGATGGGAGGTGAGCTATAATTGCTTGATATTGCCCATACAAGGCAAGATGACTTCCTTCCAGGAACTTTTATCTTCTACACTCCACCACAGATAATGCTTCCAAACCAGCCACCAGCAGAAACTGATACATTTGACCCAGCATTAAGGCCTGTCAATACAGGATAGGAAATTGAGGAAAATCTTCTTTACTTAATGGCATCACGATCATCAGTGATGGATGGATGAGAATGACCATCCATCGACTCCTTAGTGCTCCAATGCTGCTATTTCTAACAAAGCATGTATATGTTGTCAGCCTTTCCTGCTTTTTTCTTTGTCTGGTATGGAAAAAATAGCTTCATAAAAGAACATTTTTCAAGCCCAGCCGCACCCCTCGGCCTTGAAAAATTTGCACAAGCAAACGGGAGCATGTTACCAACGTAATGAACTAATTAACCAAGGCAGAAAATGTAGAATTTCCCCCCCTGCAAATTCTAATCAATGTTCAATCAGTTTTTTGATCCAGCCTATAAATAAACTTCTCTGGGCAGATGTGAAAATAATGCACAAAAGTAAAAGGGGAAAAAACCATATTTGTCTAATGTAATTTAACAATATGTTAGCCTTGTTAAGATATTTTCCTTGTTCTTTCCATGTTTAGCTCTTAGGGCTGCGTAAGGAATCACTAGAATAACTTGAGAATCCTGATTTTTACTTCTTCTTTTTTCCAAGTCTTTTATTTTCATACAAATAGCCACATGTATATCATTACATAACCAACACTAATTTGTATTATTCAATATTATGCCAATTCGTCTTACCATCAACCCCCAAAGACTATTATTTGCTCTTCTGCTTTCCATACACCATATTTATACCCTATCCATCGCTTTTTTGCCTCTTCTCCCTCTTTCCTCCTCCCTACCTTTCTTCCCTCTGTCATCCTTCTCTTCTCTACTTCCCCTTCCTCTCTCCTTCTCCTCTCTTCTCTTTCCACTCTTTCTTTCTCTCCTCCTCTCCCCCACTCTCTCTTCTAACCCCTCTCTTCCTCCTCTTATCTCTCTTCTCTCTTCCTTTGTCTTCATCTCATTTACATGGTGTATTTCAGCATCTGAGTAGACTCCATTTAAGGTTGATGCTGTTAGTTTGCTCCCCAGCTGATTGTCAGAGCGAACCAGTTTGCTCCCCAGCTGATTGTCAGAGCGAACCAGTTTGCTCCCCAGCTGATTGTCGGAGCGAACCGATTCACTCCCCAGATGATTGTCAGAGTGAACCGGTTCACTTCCCAGTTGATTGGCAGAGCTACCAGTTCACCTGAACTGGAACGGACCAGCTGAATCCCACCCCTGCTTATGACCATTGCAGCATCCCCATAGTGATTTGTTGTGGCCCAGCCGGCTCCGGATGAGCTGCTGATGGACTCCTCTAGTGAGGAGTCCTATGTGTCTGCTCTGGAGGAGGAAGGCGATCTTGAGAGAGCAGAGAGCCCGGCTAGTCATCAGGAGGCACCTGGGTCTTGGAGTAGTGGGGAGGATCAAGGCCAGTTTGACCCTGATGCTAGATTGAGAAGGGCTGAAAAAAGGAGGCTTCAATTGCATCAGAAGCGAACTCAGAGGATTTGAATTAGTCCCAGCTGCCTAATGACTGGCCCCTCCCAAGAGGGTTTAAAAGGAAGTCTTTGCTAAGAAAGTCCTTGCAGAGAACAACGTTGGATTTCTAGGGTCGTGTTTATTCGTGTTGATTTTGAGGGTCGTGTTTAGTCGAGTTAGGAAGCTTCGTCTCATTCAGGCAAGCAGCCAAGAGAGTTAGTGGCAGGCAGCCAGTCTTGTGTGAGTCAGAGAAAGGGGGGATCAGAACAGTGATTTATATTTGGATGCTTGACAACTGACTAACATTTATGACGGTTGCAGTGTCCTGGGGTCATACGATCCCTTTTTGTGACCGTCCGACAAGCAAAGTCAATGGGGAAACCATATTCACTGAATAACCACATTACTAATTTAACAATTATGTTAAATTTAATAATTTAACAAATGTGACAAGAAAAATCATAACATGGCGCAAAACTCACTTAACAAGTTTCTTCCTTGGCAACATAAATTTTGGGCTCAATTGTGGTTGTAAGTTGAGGACTACCTGTACTTACACAACCATCTTTCTTCTTGTAGTAGCTGCACCACCAGCCATTACCAGAGGAAATGAAAAGAATTAGAGCAATTCACTGTTACACGCTTTGCGTTGTGACTACAAAGTTTGCGTTCTACCAAAGAAATACTCTAAGATTTGTACAGAGCAATTTCAAATGCTTCAATGACACATACAGGTAATCCTCAACGTATAACTATTCATTTAGTGACTGCAAAAAGTTATAACGGCACTGAAAAAAGAGTCTTATGGCCATTTTTCATACTTACGACCATTGCAGTATCCCTATGATCATGTAACCAACATTCGGATGCTTGGCAACTGACTCATATTTATGACGATTGCAGTGTCCCAAGATCATGAGATCACCTTTTGCCACCTTCTGATAAGCAAAGTCAACGGGAAAGCCAGATTCACTTAACAACCATATCGCTTAACAACTGAAGCGATTCACTTAACAACTGTGGCAAGAAAGGTTGTTAAATGGATTTACTTAGCAACATAAATGTTGGCCTCAACTGTGGTCGTAAGTCAAGGATTAACTGTATATCACCATCTTTAACCTGAATTCTAGAATTCCTTCACTGCATAATTTAGAGTAGAATCCAGATATGGAATCCAACCTAACGTGTGTGTTCCTCTTCTGACATAGGCTTCCTGTTTACAGTAAAACACACACGTCCAAAAATCCTCTTTTTATTTCAAAGGCTATGAATGATATTCATTCACAGCCCATAATGAGTTCCAAATAGTAGTAAAGAGTTCTACAGCAGGCTGTCAAAGTCCTTCGGGATAAGGCTGATAAGCACCCACCTTTATCTTCTTTGAAAATGCTGCCAAAGACTTAATTGGCAATTACCATATTTTTTCAGGGTATAAGACGCACTGGAGTATAAGACGCACCAAGATTTTGAAGTGATAAATTTAAAAAAAAAAGGGTTTTGCACTTTGCAGACCACCTTAAAATGGCCCATTTTCCACGAAAATAGGCCTATTTTTTTTTGTCAAAAAAGGGAGCATGCATAGCCTTTAGGAGGCTTATAGAGTATTTCTGGGGGCTGGGGGGGAGCAAAAACGAGCAAAAAATGGGCCGTTTTCCACTCATTTTTGCCCTCCACAGCCTCCAGGAGGACTCTGGAAGCCTCCTAAAGGCTATGCATGGCCATTTTTGCAAAGGGGGTGGGGTTTCGGGAAGCAAAAAAATGCTGTATTCAGTGTATTTTTTTATTTTATTTTATCAAATTTATACCCCGCCCTTCTCCTTGTTAGGACCCAGGGCGGCGCACAGGCATTATTTAAAACCACAAAATACAATATACATCAATTAAAATATATTAAATTAATTAAACCCGTGCTAAAACCCATATTAAAACCTTACCAAATTATAATTTATGTTTAAAAAGTCAGAAACGGGGGGCTATCCTAGGCCGGCTTGTTGGAATAAATGCGTCTTAAGACGTTGGCGGCAGTGTGTAAGATGCACCCAGATTTTTACCCTCTTTTTTGAGGAAAAAAGGTTTGTCTTATACTCTGAGAAATATGGTAGCTTGTAAGACCACACAGAGTACAGTCCAAACCTATTTTCAGAAGGTAAACTGACCAGCATGAACTAAGTTGCTTCCTGCAAAGGCTCATGGGCCTTTTCTCCTTCTTTATGTCCTATGGGAGGGTCCAATCACCTCCAAACCTTACTGCCAAGTCGTTCCTTCTGTTTTAACTGTTCTTGCTGTCTGGCAGCTTTGTGCATGCGCGCGCACTGGGAACAGTGGGAGCCTGTTCCTCTGCCTCGCTGCTGTCCAGCTCGGGAGGCTCGGGAGGCAGCACATAAAACTCCCAGATGGCCCAGGCATCCTCTCTGCCTCTGACGCAGAGCCCTCATCCAAGCCTTCCCCAGACTCCAGGAGTAGGCCATGTTCCTTCCCAACCTCCTCACTGTCCGACTCTGCTGCCAGCTCTACAGGCCACCGACAGACCACAACAGCTCCATGAGAAGATGGGATAGCTAGTTACAGGACTAGCTATGTGGAGGATCTGATTCAAGTTTATTTCTGACATTGGCACTCAGTGGTTGATATAGGGCCAGTCACTATCTCTCAGCCCACTCTACCTCACAGGTTTGTTGTGGAAAAAGATGAGAGGAAGGTGTTAGGATATTCATCCTTATGTTGGGTTGACAATATATATAAGCCAGTATTTATTTATTTATTTATTTTTCACATTTATAGCCCGCACCCATCTCACCATAAAGGGACTCGGGGCGGCGAACAGAGATTTAAAATCAATTATACATAAATACAAAATATTATTAAATAATAACGAAATTAAATCCATATCCTGCTTAACTTAAAATAAGTTTAAATTTAAAACCCAAATTACAGTTTTGATTTGTTATAAAATAATGGGTGTGGAGTAGATCATGCTAGGCCGGCCAGATGAAAATAAAAAGTTTTTAGGTGCCGGCGAAACAAGCGGAGGTCTGTGATGGAACGGAGGTCGGAAGGTAGGCCATTCCAGAGGGTAGGGCCCACCACAGAGAAGGCCCTTCCCCTGGGAGCCGCCAACCGGCATTGTCCGGTCGACGGCACCCGGAGAAGACCCTCTCCCTGGGAGCGAGTCAGTCGAAGGGATGTATGGGGCAGAAGACGGTCTCGAAGGTAGCTAGGCCCCGTGCCATGGAGCACCTTGAATATGGTCATCAAAACCTTGTAACGCACCCGGTAGGTCACAGGTAGCCAGTGCAGCTCGCGCAGGAGTGGTGTTATGTGGGAATGTCTTGAGATTCCCATGATCACCCGCGCTGCTGTATTCTGGACCAACTGCAACCTCCGAGTGCATCTCAAGGGGAGCCCCATGTAGAAAGCGTTGCAGTAGTCCAGACGAGAAGTCACGAGTGCTTGAGTGACTGTGCGAAGGGCATCCCGGTCCAGTAAGGGGCGCAATTGACGGACCAGGCGAACCTGGTAAAATGCCCCCCTGGCCACGGCCGCCACCTGATCCTCAAGGGACAACCGGGAATCCAGGAGGACTCCTAAATTGCACACTCTATCCACGGGGGCCAATTTTTCATTCCCCATGGCCAGCGATGGTGTCAACTGGCTAAACTGGGAAGCCGGGAACCACAACCACTCGGTCTTGGACGGGTTGAGTTTGAGTTTGTTACTGCCCATCCAGATCCGTACGGCCTCTAAACACCGGGACATCACCTCAACGGCATCGTTGGGGTGGCTTGGGGTAGAGATGTACAACTGGGTATCATCAGCGTACAGATGGTATTCTACCCCAAAACCACGGATGATCTCACCCAGCGGCTTCATATACGTGTTGAATAGGAGTGGCGAGAGGACCGACCCCTGTGGTACCCCGTATGCGAGAGGCCTAGAAGTCGACCTCTGCCCCCCCGTCAACACGTATTGTGACCGATCAGAGAGGAAGGAGGAGAACCACCGTAAAACGGTGCCACCCACCCCCAACCCCTCTAGTCGGTGCAAAAGGATACCATGGTTGATGGTATCAAAAGCCGCTGAGAGATCTAACAAGACCAGGATAGAGGAACAACCCCTATCCCGGGCCCTCCAGAGATCATCTACCAACGCGACCAATGCCGTCTCGGTGCTATGACCGGGCCGAAAGCCGGACTGGTGCGGGTCTAGATAGTCAGTTTCCTCCAGGTGATGAGGAAACTGCTGTGCAACCACACTCTCTACAACCTTCGCAAGAAAGTGAAGGTTGGAGACCGGACGATAATTAGCCAATAATGCTGAGTCCAGGGAAGGCTTTTTGAGGAGGGGTCTCACCACCGCCTCTTTCAAGATGGTAGGTAAGGACCCCTCACTCAGAGAAGCGTTCACAATGGCCTGGAGCCAGCCTCGTGTCTCCTCCCAGGATGCCAGTACAAGCCAGGAGGGACAAGGGTCTAATAAACATGTGGTGGCCTTTAGTCTCCTCGCCAACCTGTCCATGTCCTTGGCAGTAAGTCAAAGTCTTCCCATAAAATAGTCTCAAGGCCTGCATCGGATACTTCCACCGGACTACTACCTGTGGAGGGCAACTCGCTCCGAATCTGAGTGATTTTATCCTGCAGATATTCTCCAAATTCCTCGGCGCGGCCCTGCAAGGAGGACTCTCGCGGCCTCTGTTGAAGGAGGGAGCGGGTCACCCCAAACTGGGCCGCCGGGCGGTTCTCTGCGGATGCGATGAGTATTCTTAAAGAATATATGTAGCTTTAAGAACTATGTTGAATTCTGATTGGCTGTGCCTCTCAGCTCTACCATATAAGGAAGCTCAGAAACACAGTCCATTCCCTTTTCGATTCCCTTTGATTCCTGAGCTTACTGTTTGCCGCTGAAGATTGAAGAAAGAAGAAGTATTTGTTTTGCATCACTGTAAGATAACTCTGTGTTTGGTGAAGGACTGTTATTGTTTTGAGAAGTTAGTATCCCTGGTCGGAAGAAGTATTTTAGTTGCTACAAAGTAGAGACTATTTATTTTCTTACTATCAGTGTTTTAGAGTTTGTGTGTGGTTAAAGCAACGTATCTCTTTACTGTCCGGTGTATTACATTGTTCCACATTTATTTTCAAACGGGGGGGTGTTTGTTACCCCTAACACTGGTTACGGGAGCAGAGTTGTAACACTGGTTCTGAACCCAGAGTTGCTAACAGAAGGTATGAGATTTTTTGCACTTCTGGAGGCAGAAGTGCTTGCAGGATGTGGCTAAGATGGCTACCACAACGGTATGATTGAAGTTCTACCCATTTTTTAAATCTAAGTCACCCAACACAAAGGCTATTCTGTCTCCTGTTGTTTCTGCGAAGAAATCTATCGTGAGCTGATGTGTGAGAGAGAGAGAGAGAGAGAAAAGGAAAGGACTTCTCAAATGTTCCTCTGGGATAAACATGCACCCCTACACGTACGATGTGGGAAGAAGACAATGATCCTCACTTAGGTCATACAAATGGAGATTTCTCCACAGGCAACTGTAGCATTATGCCCCTTTCAGAATTCCCTAGGTCATTCATTCCTTCTCCCCCTGCTATTTGCCCACACGTTGTCATTTTTAAGGATGATCCACAATGTGTGAACCCTCACCCACAACCGAGGCCTAATTACGCTTCTTAAGTGAGCGTGTTGCATTTCGAAGGAAGTCTTAAAATGAGCACTTATGCAGTAATGCTCCTGAGTGCTCAGTGCTGTGGATTTTAAAGCTTGTGGTGCATCCTGGAACCCACGCTGAGCTGAGAGCAGCCTTCTCCCACAAGTACTTTTAGCACAGAGTTATTAGACCATTAGGTCCTACGACGGTCTTTTACGGCCTTTGATTTTGGTTTTTGTCGGACCGTTAGGAAAGCAATATGTAATTGGATCCAAAAGGGTATTTGTTTGTTTTAATCTACTGTTTTAATATGGTATGGCTTCCTGCCACTACCTTTCTCCATGAGATGGACTCTGGAGTAATTTGGAGGGGGTTTATTTAGGATGAAAGCCCTCCCCTCTTTTTTTTCTGCAGAAAGCCACGTACCATGAGAAGAAATGTTGCTCTTGCTTCTATCAGGTCTGGAGAGGGAGCTACATAATGCAGTAAAAAGATCAGAGGTGAAATTCAGCAGGTTCTGACCAGTTCTGGAGAACCAGTAGTGGACATTTTGAGTAGTTCGGAGAACCGGCAAATACCATCTCTGACTGGCCCTGCCCCAGTGGTGAAATTCACATTTTTTTACTACCGGTTCTGTGAGTGTGGCTTGGTGGGCATGGCTTGGGGGCAGTGGTGGGTTTCAAATTTTTTAGAACCTACTCTGTAGGTGTGGCCTATTTTGTGGGCATGGCTTGGCAGTCATGTGACAGGGTGGAAGTGGCTACCTTTTAAAATGTGGTGAAACTCATTTAACAACGCTCTTGCTTAGCAACCAAAATTTTGGACTCTATTGTGATGATAAATTCTTTCTTTCTTTCTTTCTTTCTTTCTTTCTTTCTTTCTTTCTTTCTTTCTTTCTTTCTTTCTTTCTTTCTTTCTTTCTTTCTTTCTTTCTTTCTTTCTTTCTTTCTTTCTTCCTTCCTTCCTTCCTTCCCTCCCCTCCCCTTTCCTTTCTTTTCCTTTCCTTCCCGTTGGGTCACTGGCAGCGGCGGGCCAGATTTACTTCCAGGTACGCCAGTGGAACCCCCTCTCACCGGTTCTCTAAATTTCACCAACCGGCTCTTGTGAGTAGGTGCAAGCCTGCAGAAACCCACCACTGCTTGGGGGCATGGCAGGGGAAGGATACTGCAAAATCTCCATTCCCATCCCATTCCAGGGGAAGGCTACTGCAAAATCTCCATTCCCACCCTATTCTGGGGCCAGCCAAAGGTGGCATTTGCCGGTTTTCCAAACTGCTCAAACTTTCCGCCACTGGTTCTCCGAACTACTCAAAATTTCTTCTACCAGTTCTCCAGAACCGGTCAGAACCGGCTGAATTTCACCCCTGCCCTGCCCCCATCTATTCTCTGCCTCCAGAGTCCCAGCTGATCAGGAGCGAATGGG
The DNA here is from genome assembly GCA_039707465.1 of Rhabdophis nuchalis. Classification (NCBI taxonomy): domain Eukaryota; kingdom Metazoa; phylum Chordata; class Lepidosauria; order Squamata; family Natricidae; genus Rhabdophis; species Rhabdophis nuchalis. The sequence continues at coordinate 230,414,848 of CM077644.1, forward strand.
GAATTTGCAGTATCCTTCCCCTGCCACACCCACAAAGCCATGTCACACCCACAGAACCAGTAGTCTACAAAATTTGAATCCACCACTGAAAAAGACCGACTGTGTAGTTTGCACACTACAACTGTTGCTTTACACTTAGGGCCCTGACATTGTAAGTCAGCTGAGGAAGTTCTGCTCTGTGGAGCTAAGTCTCCTGAGAATGGTCTGTATATAGTACAGACCTATGATCACAATTGAGCCCAAACTGTCTATTTATTAAGTGAGACATTTGTTAAGCGAGTTTTGCCCCATTTCACGACCCTTCCTGGCACAGTTGCTAAATGAATCACTGCAGTTGTTAAGTTAGTTACATGGTTGCTAAGTGAATCTGATTTTTCCCATTGACTTTGCTTGTCAGGAGGTTGCAGAAGTTGATCACGTGACACTGAAACCATCATAAATATGAATCAGTTGTCAAGCATTTGAATTTTGATCACATGGTCATGGAAAGTGCTGTAATGGTGGTAAGGCAAGCTTGAAAAGCAGTCATAAGTTACTTTTTTCAGTGGTGTTATAACTGTGAATGGTCACTAAAGGAACTGTTGTGAGTTGAGGGCTATCTGTACAGGTAATCCTCGACTTAAACATTATATCATCACCCAGCAAGATTCAACCAAGCTTGAGACTCAAGACACTACAAAGTTACCCCTGCATGGCCCCATGGGAGTCTGACAACCAATCAAGAATACATTTCTTACACAGGAATAGGAAGCTCCAAGGCGGGGCCCAAGAGAGGGTATAAATCTCTCTCTCTCTCCCACTTATGTGCTTTTTTCTTTTGCCCAGGATCTCAAACCATGTGGTCTTGTCCACCATTAAACCATCTTTCCCAGCAGTTTCCATGTTTCCAGTGTCTTTCCTTTCACATGGAACTGAACCCAGATGGACCTTTCGTCCAAGAGGGTCAAAATATCTTCTTTAAGCCAGATTCAAGCAGCCCCTTGCTGTAGTCGCTTACCCTCAGGGTTCCAACTGGATAATTTCTAATTCCAGATTTAGTAATCTGAAATTAAGATGGTCTATTTAGCTGTTGCAACCAACACCTCTTCCCTCCACCGTTCAACCACTATTCCAAATTTTATGATTGCTTCTACGTTCCTATATTTAAAGGGGAAGAGAAGGAGAAACAGGATTGCCAGTCCTGTTGTTGTTGTTTTCAAAAGACATACTCTGAGGATATGTAGATAAGTGCTGGAGGAGAATTTAAAAGGAACAAAACACTCTCCTGGGGCCCATATTATGATTGCTTTCCCTCTACTGCCCTGTCTTGATTGATCCCTCTATTGAAACATACTTTTAAAAGGTACTTCTTAATCTTGGCCATACATACAAATTAGAAGGTTGTCTCAACCTCCTAATAGCTCAGTTGGCTTAATATTGGCTATGCTTGTACACATTGCTAAACTGGGTCAGTGAACCATTTTTCTGCATCGCATCCTAGATTAATCTAACAGGCTGGGTTCCCACAAAATGTTAAACTTACAATAAACAATGACAAATGTAAGCTTTCTCGCCCCATTCTCCTACCCCAAAGTGTTATAAAAATTTAGGATGATGGGTCCATGTCCCTACTAGGACATCAACTGACTTAAGTCTGTTGTGTAAATTCACACAAATAGTAGAAATGTACAAGAACTTCTGTAAGCAGCAAATCTGAATATCCTTCTTAGTAACACTTCACACTAGCAGCAACTGAAGTCTGCTAGCACAAATCTTTCTTTGTCCATCCCAAAAACATGCAGGTGAGAAGAAGGTATATTATTAAATACGTCATACAACTACTGTAGTTAGTGTTATTATTTTTAAAGAGTTTACATCAGCTAAACTTAAATATCAATCTATTTTTAAAAATGACAATAAAGGAAATGGTTCCTCTCGGACATCTGTGCTAGTCATTCCCGACTCTAGGGGGTGGTGCTCATCTCTGTTTCAAAGCTGAAGAGCCAGTGCTGTACAAAGACGATTCTGTGGTCATGTGGCCGGCATTACTCAATGCTGAAGGTGCACAGAGTTACCTTCCCATCGAAGTGGTCCCTATTTTTCTACTTGCATTTTTACATGCTTTCGAACTGCTAGGTTGACAGAAGCTGGGACAAGTATCGGGAGCTCACTCGTTATGCGGCGCTAGGGATTCGAACCACCAAACTGTCAACCTTTCTGGTCAAGAAGCTCAGTGTCTTAACCACTGAGCCACTGCGTCCCTAAAAATGGCAATAAAGTTATTTTATTTTATCTTTTATCTTACCTTATAAGGAGAAAAGGGATTTTTATACCTTCTTTGAGCTGTGTACTTGAGCTTCCTATTACTATGCAAGAGCATGTATTCTATAGGCTGTTGTCAGATCCCTATGGGGTCATGTAGGGGTTATGTAAGGTTCATAGCTGGCTCTATAGGCAAAAAAGGAAATGCAAATCCTAGGTGTTGTTGGAGCTAAGTTTGGTTGAAGTTTGGACTGCATTTGGGCAATTCCATTGGGGCTTAATGGCTTTGTCCTGTCTTGGATGTTGAGTGAGGGGCTAATCCTACCATTCTACCTTTGTTCAGACTTTGCTGCGTGGAGTTTCAAAATATCCTGTCTTGAAATGGATTACCAAATCTACATTTCTAAAAGGTGGCCTCTGCAGTTTTCTGCTTGGGGGCTGGTTTCTGAACAGGCTTGCCCAATCTTTCTTAATGGGCACAAAATATCTGTGTCGGCCCGCCATGCCATGAAGTCTGGGCTGCCATTATTTGGGGCCCCCAATGGGAAGCAGAGTACCTGCACGCAGGTTGCACACGAGCAGAGGGGATTGTTCTACAGCCACACCTGATACCTGACTCTCAGCTGATAGCCTGGACTGAAGCCTACGTTCCAATTAGGTCTGCAGGAGGTGTTTTGGGGGGAGGGGGCGTACCAAGCTGCCCTCAGCATCTGTGTGTGAGACAAGCCTACCGTATTTTTCAGAGCATAATATGCATGTTTTTCCTCAAGAAAAGAGAGTGAAAATCTGGGTGCTTCTTATACACTGAATACAGCAATTTTGGCCTCCCAAAATCCCGCCCTCTTCACAAAAATGGACATGCAGAGGTTTTGGGAGGCTTTTAGAGTGCTCCTGGGGACTGGGGAGGGCATGAATGAATGGAAAATGGGCTGTTTTTTGCTCATTTCTGCCCCCCTCCCCAGCCCCCAGGACGACTCTACAAGGTTCCTACAGGCTATGCATGCCCTTTTTTTGGAAAAACATGGGCCCATTTTCGCAGAATACGGGCTGTTTTTTGCTCGTTTTTGTGCCCTCAGCCCCAGGAGCACTTTGCAGGTCTCTCAAACTCTCTGTATGCCCCCTTTTCCCACAAAAATGAGGCATGAATAGGGTTTGGGAGGCCTGCAGAGTGTAAAAATGTTTTTTTTTAAATTTACCTCCTCAAAATCTTGGTGCGTCTTATACTCCGAAAAATATGGTACATGCCCATTAAGCCAGCAAGAGCTGTTGGGGGCGTGCCAAAGGAGAGGGGAGGAGCTATGGTATCACTTAAATGGTGGAGGGGAGCACTCAGCAGTAGCTCTGAATTCAATTCACTCTGGTGTTTCACTGGGTGATGGTTAGAGCATGCCGGTGCGTCAAGGAGAACAATACAATCTACACTTTGAACTACGTGTTGATTTGTTTATTCCTTGTTTGCCAGACCGGAACCTGACAATCTGCTGGGGCTATTAAGAAAGACCAAGTCTGCTTTCTGCCTCTAAAAAAACACGTTTCTCCATTTCTTGTTTAGAGAAATACAACATTTTGCTTTTTACAAAAAAAATATTCCTCAAAATAATTCATTCTTCTAGGAGGGGTAGGTGCTGACTTTCTACAGTATCTTGATCTGGGGGGAAAATCCTAAGATTTCACACATGGTTGCCAAATATGGAGATTCTTGATGTTTTTGTTGGCGAAACAAATAAATTGCGCTACAGTAAAAACTGGCACATGGAATCTGGCAACATTTGAAGATTATTCCCTTCCTTTTCCATTATGTGGTAAAATAAGGACCATCTGATGCAGGGATGAAAGCCAGCAAGTTCTGGAGAACTGGTAGTGGAAATTTGAGTAGCTTGGAGAACTGGCAAATGCTACCTCTAGCTGCTCCCAGAGTGGGGTGGGAATGGAGATTTTGCAGTATCTTCCCCCTGCCATGCCCACCAAGCCACACCACTCCTACTAAGCCACGTCCACAGAACCGTTAGTAAAAAAGATTGAACTTCACCATTGATCTGGTGGCAATCATCATTTGCTCAAGTCTGCTCCATGCTTTTAAAAATGTTTGCTGAATTGAAAGGAGCAGAAGTCTGGTTTAAAAAATGAAAACAAGAACTGGTGTTATCCAGTGGTGAGATTCAAATTTTTTTTTTACTACCGGTTCTGCTTGGTGGGCGAGGCATAGCTTGGTGGGTGTGGCGTGATGGGCGTGGCAGGGGAAGGATAATGTAAAATCCCCATTCCCTCCAGATCAGCTGGGACTCGGGAGGCAGAGAATAGGTGGGGGCGGGGCCAATCAGAGGTGGGATTTGTCGGTTCTTTGAACTACTCAAAATTTCCACTACCGGTTCTCCAGAACTGGTCAGAACCTGCTGAATACTACCTCTGGTGTTATCCATTCCTGACCCTCGAAACATCATCCCACTTCTCTGTTTTGACTGCATTTGCAGCCAAATACCCAATTCTATCTTTGAAGAACGATCGGGGTATATAAATCAATAATAACCAATATCTTAGCATTTTGAAAGAGCTCATCAAGCCTTTCCATAATATTTCAGTGTATAGTGTTTATTATTTGGAGCAGTCCTTTCTTTCCCCTTCAAGGTCACATTTTTTTGGGGTGGGTTTTTTGGCTTATTTCCTTTCTACGTCTATTAAAAGTAAGAAAGCAGCTAAACATGAAATAATCATGCAAGATCTTGTCAGGTCAAGAAGCAAAGGGGCCAGAGCAAGGTCACAGGAATGGAGTGATTGCACAAAATGAAGTTAATCTGGCTGGCACCGAGTGTAAAATGTTAATGGGGAATGGAGTATAAATGTCATGACCTTACACTGATAGAAACAACAGTATG